>JANBXA010000328.1:8297500-9592500 GCA_030556225.1 Cricetiscus sungorus | reverse complement strand
GTAGTCACTTTCACAAGAAAAAGCCTTTATAGTCTAAGAATAATTACTCTTTATTTGCATGTCTCCAGCTCTCAAATTTATACAAAACTACTTCTCTCAACTTTCGGTAGCAAAAAAGCATTTTCAGCAAACTGGAAAAGTTTATAAAATTATAAAATAATAAAGAACTCAATAAACCAACCACAGGATTCATAGAAACTTTACAATACACTTTAATGTTGAAGAAAAAAATGCCTATCACCTTGTTTTAAGCCATGGTCATTTGTTCCTAGACTATTACAGTTATAATCAATCCTGTTATTCCCTACTCTTAGCAGTCACAGCTCATTGTGTCCATGTATAGTTATGACACTAAAGTGCACTTAAAAAAACTGCCTCATTACATCATGGTTCTCTTCTGGTCAACACTTCCAAACAGATTAGCTACTGAAGAAGAGGATGGAGCACTGTGGAAGTCTACCTTCTGTGGCCTCTCCTTCCACTCTGTGCCCTCTCAAGCATATGGCACACAAGCTCCACTCACTACCCTGTCCATTGTCTCAGAAGCTGACTTCTGCAAGAAATCCCTCCCACACATGCAAGAGAACCAGACAGGCAATCTTCAGGCCTGTATGTCTCCCTTTTCCCCTCCAAATGCAATTCCCCAGTTTTATCCCTGGTTCTTTAGGGAACCAACAGCTGCAGGCCCTCCTGCCTGCCTAGCTACATCTTCCCCTCCAAAACTGCCTTCCCCAATTCATTTCTTTATTTGAGCACCTAACTCCAGCAGGCATTCGTAGCAAACCTGCAGACCACTCTGGACAGCAAGGCAGGAATTCTAATTGCATATCTTCAACTTTTCCTCCATTCTTCCACATCCAATCCCCCAGCCTCATTCATCCCAAGGTTTGTAACCTTTCTACACTCTCTGATCTCATTCCCAGGGGACTTGGTGTGTTCCTAAAGGAACACTCTGCTTTCTGAGGGTGAATCCCCTCAGATCCTCTACGCCCTAGCCCATCCCCATTATTGTCAGCTCCCAATACATAGAAACACATTTTACCTGGAACCCTTAGGTTCCATACTTATCAGATTCCCAGAAGAATTCCGTGTCCAGCAACATTTAGCCACCACTGTTTCCAAAGAACCAGAGGAAGCAACAGAGAATAAGGAATAAAACAACCACCTAATAAACACAAGACCATATAACAATACCTACAATTAGAATTTATCGAGCCAAGATACCTAGAAGCGAGTATTAAAACATAATCAATATGAGCCAACAATAATACATATCTCTACTAGACTCCAGCAACTTAGCACAGCAGGCACTGAGTTCTGCAATATACTTGAAACAGAAGAAAAAACTTAAAATAAACATTATGAATATGATTGCAGTCCTGGAAAGGAGATATAAATAAATCCCTTAAAGAAACCTGTAAACACATGAATAATCAATGAAAGGAAATGAATAAAACAGTTCTAGATGAGAAAGTGGAAGTATCGAGAAAGAAAACCCAAACTGAGGGAAATCTGGAAATAAAAGATTTAAGCAAGCCTCACAAACAGAATACACGTGATGGAAAGACAGAATCTCAGACATTGAAGACACGATAGAAAAAACGGATACCCCAGTCAAAGAAAATGTTCAGTCTAAAATAATTCAGTCCGAAACACCCAGGAAACCTCAGACACAATGAAAGACTACATCTAAGAACAATTGTAGTACAGGAAGAAAAAGAAATGCAGGTAAAATGCAAAAGTAATTTTAGCAAAATCATAGAATACAATTTCCTGATCCTAAAGAAGTAGATGCCAATCAAAGTGCAAGGAGTCAACAGAACAATAAATGGCCTGCACAAGAAAAAAAGGTCTGCTTGGCACATAATCATCAAAACACCAAACATGTGGAACAAACAAAGAATATCAAAACCTGAAAGGGGAAAAATCACAAGTAACATATGAAAGCATACATACTGAAATATCTTTAGACGTCTCAGTGAAGACTATAGAAGCCAAAATAAACAACTGAATTAAATAAAAAAGAAAACTTTGTAAATCAGTAACCTCAATTCCCCAGTACTGAGTGAAGGTAGAGATGTCATTTCAGCTATAGTAGTGTTTCTTTTATGAGCTTTTGTGTTTGGTGAACAGATGTTAAGAATTACAATATCCTCTTGGTGGATTTTTTTCCCTTTAATATGTTTGTTGTGTCCTTACCATCTCTCTTGAGTAGTTTTAATTGAAGTTCATTTTGTCAGATAATAAAATGTCTATATCAGCTTGTTTCTCAAGGCCATTTGCTTGCAATAGCTTTTACCAAACTTTTACCCTAAGCTGATGTCTATCCTAGTGTTAAGATATGTTTCTTGAATACAGCAGAAAGATGGATTCTGTTTTCAAATCCACTATGTTAGTATGTATCTTTTTTACTGTGTATGTCAGGACCCAGCTCTTGCAAGTAGACATGTCATCCAGACAAAACTAAACATAGAAATGCTAGAGCTAACATACATTATAAGCCCATAGGCAGAATGGATACTTATGGAACATTTCACTCACAGACACACACACACACACACACACAAATCTGTTTCTCAACATCTTATGGAACATTCTCTAAAAGTGATAATAGACCAGGACACAGAGCAAATCTCAACAGTTATAAGAAATTAAAACAATATGTTTTTCTTTCTTGGTCTAAGTTACCCTATCTTTTTCTAGTTCCATCCATTTGCTTTCAAATTTCCTAGGCCCTCTGCATATATGTGACAGCTGTGTAGCTTGATCCTCTGTGAGACTTCTGAAAGTGGGAACGGGGGCTATCTCTGGCTTTTACTGGATTTTGGGACCCTTACTCATCATACTGAGTCTCCTTACTCAGCCTTAATGCATGGGAAGGTGCTTAGCCCTACTGCAACATGATATGCCATGCTTTGTTGGTACCCATGAAAGTCCTGCTACTTTGTGAACAGAAACAAAGGAGGAGTGGCTTGGGGGAGGGGACTGGGAGGATAAAAAGGAGGGGAAACTGTGGCTTGTATGTAAAACAAATAAATAAATAAAAAGAAATGAAAATCACACGCTTCATTCTATATTACCACAGATTGAAGCTGGATGTCAATAAGAACAGAAACAGCAGAAAGCTTAAAAATTCATGAAAACTGAATAACTCAGAAAAAATAAGGAAAACAATTTTAAACTTTCTATAATTGAAGGAAAACACAACAAACCACATACAAACACAGAACAGTTCTAAGAATGAAGTTCATAATGCTAAGTGTGCCTACATAAAACCATGGAAAGATATCATATTAGCAACTTAATAACACACCTTAAAAATCTAGGGAAAAAGAAGAAGAAATAACTCCCCAAAGGAATAGATGCCAAGAAATAATCAAACTCAAGGCTAAATTCAATAAAATAGAAACAAACAAACAAAACAATATAATCAATAAAACAGAGTTGATTCTTTAAAAAAAAAATCGTTAGTATTGACAAAACTCTAGACAAATTAACTAAATGACAAAGAAATAAGAAGTTAACAATTTCAGAGACAAAAGGTGATATAACATCAGACACCAAAGAAATTCAGAGAATCATATCATACTCTAAAAATCTGCTACTAAAAACTAATAAAGAAAGAGAGGGGGATGGGACCATTTCTTAATTATATACCACCTACCAAAGTTAAATCATGTTAAACAGACTAAGATCCCTACTGAAATAGAAGTAGAAATTAAGTCTCCCAACAAACCCCCCAAGCCCAGGGATAGATGGTTTGAACACAGAATTATACAAAACTTTCAAAGGAGAGTTAATGCCAATAGTTTTCAAATTATTCCACAAATATAAATTGAGCAAACATTGCCCAATTCTTTTGATGAGGTCATAGTCAACTGGATACTTAAACCACATAAAGATCCAACAAAGAAAGAGAATTACAGACCAATTTACATTATGAATATGGATTGAAAATTATCAATAACATACTTGCAAATTGAATCCAAAAACACATCAAAAATATCATCCTCCATGATCAAATGAACTTCATACCAGGGAGAAAGGTATTACTCCACATATATAAAGCAATAAATTCAATTAACCACATAAACAATTGAAAGACAAAAATCACATGATCCTCTTATTAGATTCAGAAAAGGCCTTTCACAAAATCCAACATGCCTTTATGATGGTAATGAAGAAATTAGGTATATAGGGGAAATATCAATACAAAATAAATGTGGGTTGCAGCAAGACCATAGATAATATGAACTTAAGTGCAAAGGAACTCAAAGCAATTCCACTAAAATAAGGAACAAGACAAAGTTGTCCACTTTCACTATACCTATTCAGTATAATACTTGAAGACTTATCTAGAGCAATAACTCAACTGAAAAACATCAAAAATATACAAATTAGAAAGGAAGAAGTCAAAATATCATTATTTGCAGATGGTTAAGATACCATATATAAGTGATACCTATAATTATACCAGGGAACTCCTACATCTGAGAAACACAATCAGTGAAATGCCTGGATATAATATTAACTCAAATAAATCAGTATCCCTATATAAAAGTGACAAATGGCCTGAGAAAAAAATCAGAAAAACAATGTTCATTATCGTAAATACAAATAATATAATGTACCTGAGGGTAACTAACCAAGCAAATAAACATTTTGCATAATATAAACATCAATATATGAAGAAATAAATTGAAGGAGATATCAGAGATGGCATGATTTCCCATGGTCATGGATCAGTAGGATCAATAGAGTAAAAATCGCCATCCCACTAAAAGTAATCTACAGATACAATACAATCCTCATCAAAACTCCATCACATTTCTTTATAGATCTTGAAAGGGCAACACTTAAATTCTTATGGGAACAACAGCAACAAAAACTTCTGGAAGTATCACCATTCTTGACTTTAAGTTACTACAGAGATATTGCAATAAAATCCTCATGGGATTGGCATAAAAAATAGGCATATAAATCAATGGAATCAAATTAAAGACCCAGACATAAATCCACACAACTCTGAACACCTATGTTTTTTTTTTCAAAAATAAAGAAGCCAGAAAGACACAATGGGGAAAAAAAGCTTCTTGCAACACATGGTGCTGAACTAATTCATTGTCTACTTGTAGAAGACCCATTCAAGTAGATCCCTATTTATTGCCTAGTACAAAAGTCGATTCTAAGTATATCAAAGACCTCAACATAAAACTAATACCCTGAACCTGATAGAGGAGAAAGAAGGAAGTACTCTTGAATGCATTGTCACGGGAAACAATTTTTGAACAGACACCAATAGTGCAAGCATTAAAGTTAACAAGTAATGATGAATAGCACTTCATGAAACTGAAAGATTTTAAGAGAACAAATACCCTCAATGGGACCTGAAACTTAATAGGCCAGGTACCTATGGTGTTCCTATAGGGACAGCACATACTGCTTTTCTGCTTATAAAAAATGCAACAATAAAATGACTTCTAATGGCATTCTACTATACTCATTGATCATTGCCTTGGTCATCCATCACCAGAGAGGCTTCCTCTTGCGGTAAATGGAAATAAATACAGTGACTCTTGGATAGACAATATGGAGAGAGTAAGAAATCATGGAATACTCAGCCCTTAAAGGAATGTCTTTATCACATCTGACCCCTTAGGTCTTAAGGAACTCTGCAGAGATGAGGCAGGAAATGTTTATGGCCAGAGGATATGGAGGAGACAAAGGAATCAAGATCTTCTAGACACAACATGGCTGACACACACATGAACTCTTAAATACTCTGGAAGCATGGGTCTTCACCACATGGTGTTCTAAAAATGAAAGGGAAATGAACACATGGCATCATATCTAACCCAAAAGCTACTCCTATTGATAGCCACCACTTGTAAGCAAAAACATCAGTTTTCTTCAAGGGAGACTCATTAGAGAAACAATCACTCTTAACTGTAGGCGCTGTGCCCAGTCTGTTGGCCCAGTGGCCAACACAAAGCAAACTCAACTGCATCTCTGTAGCTTCTTTGTCTCATAATGCTAAGTTGGGCACTATTTTAAACCTTTTTATAAGTCTTTTTGAGTATATATGTCTAACAGTTTGGTTTTTATGAGATTCCTGTGTTTGCAAATATGTGTGCCTCTACATCTGTGTTTCTTATGTTTTCTTGTTGGCTTCTTTCTTCCTATGGTTATTTTGTTATATGCTAATTTGTTTGTTTTTAATTACCTAATGTTGGTATTATTCCTTAGATACCCATTTGTGTTCTAAGGGGAAACAGAAAAGGTGTAGATCTGGACTGGAGGGGAGGTGGAGAAGAACTGGGAGGAGCAGAGGTAGGGGAACCATATTCAGAATATATTGTATTAAAAAAAAACCTATTCTACATAAAAGAAGTAATAAATAAGACTATAGAGATAGGTTGTTTGTTGTCACAACCACATGAAGCTACAGATCAGGTCTTGTTTGTCTGTTCACAAATGTATTCCATCCCCAAGAACAGTGCCATGAATTCAGTAATAATTAGTTGTAACCAGTAGTGACTAAAACAATAAAACCATTTCACAATTGATAGTATTCCAACATTTCTCCCAATGCTTTATTATATTTAATTGTAGGTCATTATTAAGTTTCATATTTAATATAGAATTACCATTTTTAAATCTATGATAATTAAAATAAAAGTGATTTAGACTAATTACACTATAAGTCAATTGATTAAATCCACCAGCCCAATTCATTTTTCTACATTGCAATAAAAAATCAATTAAGAAATAGACTGGAGAAACATTCTTGAACATAACACTAACAGAAAATATAGCAAGTCAAAAAGGAAACTGAAAATTTTTCAATTTTAAATGAATACAATACTAGAAAGAGAAATATACTAGAAGCACAAAACAACTTTCATAAATGTAAACTGTACTGCAGGTTAATTATTGTAAATATATTAATTTATTCATAATGTCTTAGGATGTCTGTTGCTATGAAGAGACACCAGGACCACAGAAACTCTTATGAAGGAAAACATTTTACTGGGATGGCTCGCTTACAGTTTCAGAGATTGTTAGTCCATTATCATCATCGTTAGACATGGCAGCATGAAGGCAGATACGGTGCTGGAGAAGTGATTGAGAGTGCTACAGCTTGCAGGCAACAGGAAATGATATGAATGTCATACTGAGGGATGCTTGAGAAAAAGAGACTTCAAAGCCCACCCCACAGTATCATACTTCCTCCAACATGGCCACGCCTACATCAACAAGGCCACACATCCCAATAGTTCCACTCACTCTGAGGGCCAGTTTTTGTCAAACCATCACACACAATGAATGTATAAATCAAATAAAATTGAAATCATTGTAGCAATGAAAAATTCAAGGTAATGTGGAAAAAATAATTAACTTTTTTTTGGTAGGGGTGAGTTTAAGGCAGTGTTTGGTTAAAACAAAATATTTTAAAGTTTATGAATTAGGTCAAGGAGGGACAGTCTCAACTATCAGTTAGGAGGGGATTTTTCGCTTGGCTGACAGGAATCATTGAAAAATTAAAGATCATCAGTACAAAAGCACATGCCTGTAATCCTAGCATTAGGACTCTGAAGGAGAAGCAGAGCAAATTCTAAGCTGGCTTCAGCTATATCTTGTTATCCAGTCTCATAAAAAGATTTTAAAAATAGCATATTAGTGATAATCAAGTCTGTATGCTATTGGGATCTTTCAGTTCATAATTTTCATTCAGTAAACGTCTGCCCTTATTACTTTGTACAGGTGAGCATAGTTAATGCCTATATTCTCCATGCATTTTCCTATGCTATCTTAACCAATCAAAATTAATCATTTTGCTGATGTGTTACACTCTAAATTATTCAGAAAATATGTCATCTTGGACAGTATTTTGTGACTTACTTATGACAATTTTCCTTTAAAGTATCTTGCTTATTTCTGAATTATTCTTTTCAATTAACTATTTCTCCTGTGCTAGTTAATGAATGTATACATGTATGGCAAGTAGTTTACCACTTAGATATATACCCATCACACTTTTGGCCTCATTTTATACATTCATTCGTTCATCCTTTGAGACAAGGCCTGGATTAGTGGCCAAGCTCTTCTTGAATTTACTATAAATCTAATACTGACTTTGAACTTCCCATGCCCCAGACTCCTGAGTAGCTAGAATTCCAAGCCAGTAACAGCAAGCCCTGATACTATGCTTTAATGGTTTTGAAAGTTAGAAGAGAGTAGCTGTACGTTTTTATGGGTGTCAGTAATGTATTGGTATATCTATGCATTGCCATTGATCTGCTTGCCTTTTGCTTATCTAACTACAGGCCCCATTATATCTGTGTATCAAGAACTGTACCGTGCCTATCCCTGTCAGCAAGGAAGACGCGACTCCGGGAAGATTTTCTTCATGCAGTTTTAATCAGGATCCTTGAAACATGTTCTTCTGACCCGTGAGAGACCAGGGAACCCCTGCACAGGCTTAAATACCCTTGCGCTAACCAACCCCAGTGAGCTACATGGACCCTGCAGATAGGCTACTCTAACGCGGAAGCAAACAGGCTGAACAGACTTAACCAAATAAGGGCTTGTTTATGCCAGAGAGCGCTCACCCTCAGGGAGGTGGAAGGCGGAAGCCAGCGCCATCTTTAAGGTGCGGCACTTCGCAGCTCTCTACAAAGAACAAAGACATCTCTTCTAGAACATTAACATCATGCAATTAAATGTCACTTACATTAATCACTCTTGTCTATGGCAAAGTGCAATAAATTTAAAACATGGCTTTCTCTTTAGACATCCCTATCACATACTGTAAGTTGCTTTAAAGTCCTGAGATGTATTGAGAATGCATATGAAACATGATTCGCTCTTTGTGTTATCTGCTTGCTGCTTCTCCATGCCACACATAAACATCTTATAAAAAAGATTCCTCTGCCCTCAAACAACCTTTACTCTTTACATAATACTATATGAAATGAGTTTTATTTTCTAATATAAGAATACAATCAAAATACATTCATCATATCAAGTTTGAGTAACACACAGGAAGTAACTACAACTGAAGAAACTGTTAAAAGTCTAAAAGAAAAAATAAAAATGTAAAATTTGACAATTATCAAATTATCAATTTTTAACATTTACTCTCATGCTTGATAAAAATTTTTGAAATGTATCCTATAATGTAAATAATGGCAAGAGCTAATGGAAAGTGTATAAATGAGGGAAAAACAGAAACAGGCAGACATTTGAGAATATGTGCGAAGTCACTAATATTTACTATAAAGAAGTGCTTAGGAGATATTTATGCAAATCCATAGCCATTATTTTATTTCTAAGTAATCTATTATATGATATTGAGCTGAATCAGTGGATTACTATTACCTATTAACATAATTAAATATCATTATTAAACATTTGATGTTTAAAGTGGGTAAGTAAAATTGTGAATTTAATAACCCAATCATTTGTGGTATATTGTGAAGTACTGTGGTGATAATTAAAATGAGTTCTACAAAGTCTTAACAATAGAAACACAATAAAAGATAAGTAAATGATAAGGTACGTGGTATTTATTAAAGGTGAGAAGACACCAACGTGCATTAAAATCATTATAGCACTGACCTTCAAATTGTAGGCAATTTTAAGTTACACTTTCTGAATCCTTTTGAAAATTTCAATGTCCTTTGTTTATCTTTTGTCAGTGCTCATCTGTGCATTTTTTGTCAGCTTAAAAATATTGAAAATAGGAAACACTGTAAAAGGAACAGCAGAAAAATAACAGTTATATTTACTAACAGTTTACTAACAGTTATATTTTATATCAAATGTAGACACATAACACCTTCTGTTTTAAACTGAGAAAAGTAACTCTACTTGTTTCTGTGATAATTTATTTTCCAAAAAGTACAGCCAAAACAGAATTCTATTCATCTGATATTTCAGATCTCAATTGATTCTTAACTCCAAAAAGAAGGGGTGACTTAACTCCATCACCCCAAACCTGAACTAATAGCATTAAAACACAAGATTGATGAGTTTGTTTAAAAAGAACGAATATGCTAACCTTGGCTTAGGCTGCCCGTCTTCATCGGTGATAAAGAGTTGCTGGTGAGAGAGCAGCTGAAACATGCACTGCAGTCACAGCAGGTGAAACGGAATGCACAACAGCTGTGCTCTGGTTTTCTGAACCCCCATTTAATCATTCATACAGCAACTGAGCAACTTGATGCTCTAATGGGAGGCTACAACTCAAAATTTATTTGAGGTGTTCCAGGTTCAAATCCTGAATGGAAAAGCAAACCTAATCAAAGGGAGTGGGGGTGAGTTGGATGAAATTATGGATGTAGTGGTATTAAAGACGGGAGTGTGGATGAGGCTAAAGAAGGTATCTGCTGGTAACACACACTATGAGAATACGTTACTCACATTCATTTTCACATATTGCCTCACTTTTATTTAATGTCTTTAAAAACTCTTTATCTACCTGTCTACCTACATACCTACCTATATCTATATCATATATATACATACATATGTGTATGTATATAATTATACATGAAATACATGTATTAGAATGGTGATACACACACACACACACGCACACACACACACACACACATATACATGTATATACATGATAGAATAGACAGACAGGCAGACCTGTAATGGGAGACTTTTCTCCATCTAGCTTCGATTCTACTGGTCCAGTTTTCTCTCCATCCTTTGGGTTCTATAGTTGCTAATGAAGTGATCGCTTTGAAAATTAATATATAGATGTTACAATTGATTTAACCACTGACTTAGGATTCTTATTGGCTTGCTCGCTCTTAATTGTTGACCTATCACTATTAATCTGTGTATCATCATGTGGCTGTAGCTTACCTATGTGATGCCCTGGGATCCTGCCTCCCCAGTGGCTACATGACATCCGCTCCTTGTCTTTCTTTTCCCTGCTTTTTTGTCCAGAATTTCTGCCTACCTAAATGTTGTCTATTGGCCAAAACAGCTTTATTCATCAACCAATAAGAGAAACACACACAACGTGCAGAGGGCATCCCCCATCACAGACCTTTAGATAGATATGTAATAACATGGGCAATCTAGCAGGGACAAACACATGAAAGCAACCGACGCTCCATCCTGCAATGGCCATACTGCCCATAACTCCATAACTATGCATGCTCCCTGTCTTTCCTCCATTCATCCATGCTGTGATGTTACCAACAACTTAGTATTGTACAGGTCTTCTGCAGACAACAGCACCTGTTGTGAATTCATGTATTCTTAGCCCAGAAGCAAACCAAATCTTAACTCACAGCAATTATCCAAACTTCTGGCTATTAATATTTTTGTGTCCCACCATCCATGATGTTCCCTGAGCCTTGTCTGCAGTAATACAGTAGGGAGCCCCATGTAGGATTGGCATGCCATAGTTACTTATTACCTCTACTTTCATTAGCTGTGGAGTCTCTGCTTTAAGCATCATCCACTACAAAGAGAAGCTTCTCTGATGAAGGATGAGAGCTCCACCAATCTATGAGTACAGAGAGATGAATTTAGAGGCAGTTGATATTATATTCATTTAGCAAAATAATAGTATTAGGTTCTCATCTAGGCCTAGCAGCTCTCTCGCCTTGTGTTCTTGGCCATGTTTACAATCCAGGGTTTGCTCGTAGGGAGCAGGCCTTAATTCAAATTAGAAAATGGTTTATACCATCATGAACTTCTTGCCCCTGTTGTTCCAATTGGCATTGTTGTTCAATTGCATTGAAAACCACCACCCAAAATTATATAAAATTGCTTTTCTTGAGTTGAATTAACTGTGAAATTTATTGGAAAGAGGGTAAATCCAGAGGAATGGGTAGCTTGTTTTGTAATTCTGTCTCCCAGGCATGGCTATTCTATAGGTCATTCCATTCTTGAACTCTAACAGCTTTGATTACCTCCACATGAGGAGAGAAAGAGATATTGCCATTCAGTGTGTATATAATAATAATACATTATATACATGTATGAAAGCATCATAATGAAACTCATTATGTATAGCTCACAAAACTCTTTAAAATTTATAATTTAGGTATCTAAATTCATGTCACTTGATAGTTTTTAATTTACTTCTCCCTGAAAGTATGCATTCACTGTCATAAAGATTTAAAACAAGTCCACTTTATATAGTTGTCTTATGATCCAGTAGTTTACTCCTAGATAAAAGAATTGAAATCAGGAACTTAAATTTCCACTTTGCACAATAATGCTGTTAGCAACATTATCCACAATATCCATTTCACTTTGCATGCCCGTCAACAGACAAATACACAGGGTGAAATGTTATTTAGCCATAAAGGAATAACGTTTTGGTGTGTCCAACAGCAAGCAGAAACCGTGAAACTATTGTGCTGAGTAAAACAAGTGAGAAACAATAGAGCAAATAACACATCCTTCTGGTCATACTCCCACACTGGGTATTTGATTACTGTTTTATACTAGAGCATCTTTGCTGACCAGGAAGTACTCTGAACAGACTCTGTTCATATTGAGACTTGATTTACAGGCATTTTGCTCACATACTAATTTTGAGTCTCTTACTGAAGGCCCAAGGCACCTGTTACCAGTCGGCTTTGGATGGGTCAGCGACTTGCTTTGCATATATGCCCCTACTCCCTCTATTGTGACTGTATTCTGCCACTGAAAATTTGATCTGTTTCACACACATGCCACACCAGCTCCTGTTCTGTGATTATATTGGACTTTAATCAGCACTGGGGGTTCCCCATGTGGGTACTTCTTTGTTCAACATCTACCTCATGGACAATAGTCTAATCTTTCCAGTTTCCTATCAGTGAGGTACATCAGGGGTCAGGTTGGTACAGTGTCCCTACAACAAGCAGAGTTATCATCATTAATTTTCTATTTGTCTTTATTATTCTCCTGATGTCTCAGTAATTTTTCTTCTGATTATTGTAACTGCACCTTGTTCACTAAATCAAATAGCATATCTTATATACACTTTTCAAATATCCACAAAAATATTCAAATGATTAAGGTAGGCTGAGTCACATTGGAGTGCTGTATCCCACTCAGCTTCAGAAATACACATTACTAAAAATCTAAATAAGAGAATTTTCAAGTGACTCCTTTTCTTGAGATTTGCTACTTGTTTTTAAGTAGAAGGGGTGATGTGGGGTGGATTCTTACTTAAACTTTCCAAGTCATGAACCTGTCTTTCTTTCCTTGATCACACAGCACAGGAGGATCATTGTGTATCTGATAAGACTATGAACAAAGCTGTTATCTCAGCACGGCTCCGCTGGCACTGCCTGGCAGGTAGCCGGTGTTTGATGCATAGGAAAACAGTCTTAAGATGAGCCACAGGCAACATATTCTTAACGCTTGCATGTTTTCCTACTGCAATAGTAAGGAGTAGAAATATAATACTTATTGTGAGAAAATTATAAATGTTTTTTTAAAAACAAAATTAGAGAACACAATGAAAGCATAATGAAAATGAGCTTAAATATAAGATCTGGGCCTGGATATCAAGAATTCAAAAGTGGAAAATTCTTCATCTGCTTCATACATCGCTGTGTTGTCTAAAGCTAACTTTGAAAATGGAAAGTATGTAATGATCCATTTTGCTCAGATCCCTAATATTTGATATTAAAATAAATTCAAGACAATGACTTAATCATTAGAGTACAAAATTAATGTCAAGTATATTTGAACTGTTTTGTATAGAAAGAAAGGCTGAGCAAACCTCAGATGTGCATATGATCATACATAGACATATATTACCCTGAATTTGGAGATGGTGTTTAAATATTTGTGGTTCGACTTACGTATCTAAACTATCAAAAGTACCCTATTCTTATTATTTTTGAAGATTTTTTTTCTGTGTCACTCGTTTATAACTCAAAGAGGAGTTGTCTAGAAAATGTCAAAGATTTTAACGCATATGATTATTTTCAAAAAGGAAATGTTGATAAGGTTGATTCAGCAAGCTGGTTGTCTGTATTTTCTAAGGAGTAGAGAACACACAATGTTATTATGAAATAAACCAAACTCTTAATATCATATTACTGTGATTAGTTTATATAATTAAAAGAATTAGGACCTATTAGCTGCCATATTTTCTCAACCAAGAAAAAAGTATCATTTTAATTTTAAAATGAAAAATATGAATTCAGTGATAAACATAAAAATCTCAGTTCAGAAAAAGGTACGTGTTTCTCAGACTATTTCCTCTTTACCATTTCCTGCTTTGTTTATTCTCAAGCACCAGCACATTTACTGAGAAACTGAACAGCAGCATTTGATGTTGGCACAGCTTCATCTTTTCTAAGATCTGCCAAATGCAAAGGAAAAACAAAAGATCTCAGACTGCCATTATGCACTCATTCTCCCCAAGTCAATAGGATTTAGATAGTCTGCATTATCAATTAATGTTCATTAAGCAAAATAGACTGCCAGAGGATTTAGAAAGCAACGAGGCCAATGCCTTATGTTACAACATTTATTAATGAGGCTCAGTTTTCAATTTGAACTGATTCTTTCTCTCATGTACTACTTGTTAAAATGACTCTAAGTACCATGATCATGTTTTTGTCTTTTCTCTTAGGGGTCGTAGCTTGAATGAAGAGAATTGCTCGTTCTCAACAAGTACTTTACTACAGTTGGACATACCTGTTCCTTAAAACTCAGATGATTTCTGAATTGTCGAATTAAGAAAGCTTGTACTATTATAATTCCACGTATCAAACTCTCATCTTGAGAATAATGCACATGAGAAACAAAAATTGCCTGAGAGGAATTATAGACTGGCTCAGTAAATGAAAGTTAATAGACACAATGGGAAATTACTTCAGCAACAATCAAGGTGTTTTTTCAGAGACTACCCTCTATGAACCCAAATTCACTCAATGGAGCCTACTCACGATGGTGAAGGTTCTAAGACGAGTGCATGGTAAGATTTTATGTAATGTAGTGATCCTTTCTCTCATCATGCAAAACGTAAGTACCCATCTAAAAATTATTTTAATTATGACTGATCTCTACTCATATACTGTTATGATCCTTTTTCATTCTCTGTATGTAAATTTATATATATATATATGCATATATATATGAACTCTGAATATATGTAGGTGAGGAAAATTATATATAAATATCATATATTCCAAAATAAAATCTCAGGATACTTTTTAAATGTTAGGTATTATATTCAATCACTGCAACATTAAATATACAAACCTCTTCCACTTACAATTATTCACTGCAACTTTTGCTTTTAATAGACAAGTGAATTAAAAACAGAGACCATGGATTGGCACCTGTAGACACTAGTTGTGTCTGAGTCCTCACCTAAGCAGCATCCTGTAAGGCCAAGATGTTTCTGAACAATTTGAATACCCTTTTGACAAAGGACTCTATCAAATATTAACTATATAGTACAGGAAATGTATATATTTTAGTTCCTGATTGTAGTCTGTTCTCCTTTAGAGACTGAAAAACAACTCCAAATATACATTGACATATATACTTAATCACATATGTAATTGAAATGAATTTACTGATTCTTTGAAAAGTGAATCTATAAAAATAAGCTAATGAGACATTTTGTTTATTTTTAATTTAACATAATCTCCTATTCTTTGGAATTTCACATCAAGAACCCTAATTTTGCTCACCTCTCAGTTCCCCATAACCTCCCCTTATCCCTGCAGCATCCCCAAGAAAGAAAAATTTAAAAAAATACATAACTAAACAAATCAAAATAAGCAGACCAGCAAAAACAAAACTTAGAAACACCACTCCTCTCTATTTCCCACCTCTCCAACACGTTTTCATTCATTCTGGAGGCGTTGGGAACCACGGTGTGTCACATAGTATACACTTTTGTCCAATCAGCTATACTTTCAAATGTTCCTAGCCATGGGCCATTGGTCTGGTTCAAGGTGTTTGTTTCTGTTCACAATCAACAATGAATCTTTAAGTAACTTCATGAATTCAAAGTCATTGCTGTACATCACCTGGAAAATGAATCACAGTACCGTAATTTGCTGCATGAACCTTGCAGTACTGACATCACATAATCAACCTCCACATAATACAGCAACCCTTAGACAGACATCATCATATGTCACAGGTAAACATCTGGTTACTATTCAAAACTTTAAGGAGCCAATATTAATAGAGTATGGAAATTATAATTCATAGAAAGTTATAGATAATTAGGACAGTTATACTATTCTTTCTTACTTAACTGGCAACTTCCAATGAGTAAAATCAGCTTACCTTTAAGGAGACAGGTAGACTAAATCACCAAGATTTTCTTGCTAGCTGGCTATAAGTTGTGCAAGTAATCAGCCTCCTACATCCTGAGTATGAAGCTCTACATTCACTAAGTTCCTAGATGAAGCCTCAGACTACAGATGTTGTGATGTAGGTTCTCTGGTGTCTGCCAGCACTATGAAATTATCCTTTTAAGGTAATTATAGATGCTAGATCTTGAAATACCCCTTCCACATGATAAATAGCAATCATTCTTTAGGCACTGATGAAGCATTGTTTCCATTCAAACTTCTACACCAGAAAATAATTTTCTTGATTTTGGCTCTACACCAGTGAACATAAAAACTAGCCACATACCTATACCTATATATATATTTAGTATTTTAATCACAAGCACTGCAAGAACACTGAACAAATATGTCTCCCTTCTGAATGGAAAATAGATTATAATTAAAGTGGAAACAAATGTAACAGACCATAATAATGCCTATTTTCATGAGGTTGTCCCTTTTTAAAAATTGGTAGCAAAGTGGTAGTAGAAAATAATAAATTTTGGAACATCATTATTCCCCAGAACCAACAAGCATGCTACATATGCTTGTCATATATGAGCACACATGTATTTAATTTTTACACATTAAACAGCATAAGTGGTATCCATTTTGTCATTGAAAAGAAGGTTTAGAAGATCTCCAGTCTAATGATTCAAACCTCAACACATTGCTCCAGATTCTGAATCATTAATTCTTGTGATATTCTTGATCAAAAAAAAAAACAGTAATAGATGTCTCAATAGTTTTCTTTATTAATTTGATTTTCTCAATACACAACTGAATATGAGACTTTTAAAAATAACAATGATAGAAAAACCCATATCAAATAGGGTATGTGGAAATACATGAATTTTACCTTTCTGGGATTCCTTCATAAAGGTTACAGAAGATATGTTCGTGTTGCCTCAGTGACATTTTATATACCAATAAATAACCATATAGGAGAAGAGTCATTTGTGTTACCAGAAAAGTCACCTTATATTTTCTCTTGACCTTGGCAATATTGTGTGATCCAAAGGCATCCTAAAGTATACAATTACTTTGTATCTGTATAGCTTACAGTGAAGGTAAAATTACACATGAAAAATTGAAAGTGAGAATTTCCTATGGCATTGTGTCACTAAGGTTTTTTGCTCTGGTTTTATACTAAACCACAAAATCACTTAAAGATTGTTTTAAAATTAAGACTTTTTAGGATTATGTATGTGTGTGAGTCTGTGTGAATGCTGTGTATGTGCTGGTACCTCCAGAGGCCTGAAGAGAGTGTGTTATCTCTTGGAGCTGGACTGGTTAGAGACACCAGTCATTGCTATTAGGAACTGAACTTAAGTCTGAGTAAAAGCAGAAATCATTTTAACCAGTGTTCCATGTCTTCAACCTCCACATTGAATTTTTAATACGTACATATCAAACAAAAATAAAATTAATTAGTCTAATTTATCCAAATAACAACCTGACTAATTGGTATTTGTTTTTTCCTGCTTCCCTTCTCCTTTCTCCAATTTGAGACATGACTCAGAAAAACTGACCTTCCACATAGACTCTGGACTTATCCCAAAGGACCAGGCATAACAAAATTTTTCAGAGTAAACATTTTCAGAGTAAAATTTTCTCATTTTTTAAATAAAAATATTATTTAGTATTTCAGTTTTTAAAAATGTCAGCTATTAAGCTAATCAGTGTGATGAATAACTTCTAATCACTTTATAATCTTGTGTAAACTCACTCCTGTAAATGTCAATGAATAAGAAAATCAAAATTCCAGGAAAAAAATACTAATGTGATTAACCATGATTTAAAGGTTAAAATAGATAAGGGAAGAATGGAATAATTGTATTTATCTATACAGAGTAAATGTATTGTTCTTTAAAATCCTCTTACCAGTCACTCTAGAGACATTTTCCGGACTACCCATCTAAAGAAGAAGTACTCTGGCTTTCTAAAGCTGACTGAGGAACTTAATACAGAGACATGAACTTGAGCCCCATCCTACTCATTAACTTATGAAAGAAATGTGATGCTTTTCTTCTTCCTCATGTTGTTATCTGAAAAAGTAGGGCATATGGACTTTTCTACATAATTTCTACAGGATCCGAGATCCAATAATAAATACATTTATAAATATATTTCTTTTGGTGAGGCAGAGGTTACAGGAATTGATGATGACTAGAAAATATAAATGCATCATTTGCTGTGTAACTAATCACATATAGTTTGTTTTATACAAACATATGCATATATATGTATATAAGAACATAATACTAGTTTACACAACTATGTAAAATTCACTAAATTTTATTATAAATGATAATATCTGTTATTTAATTAGATATCACATCCATTTGTAAATCTGTAAATTAAAATCTCCCATTTTAAATTTCCTACAGTACAAAGATGGCAAGCATTCATACAATTGCCAAAGTAACTGGTGATGTTCCAAGACCTCACTGAATTTAAAGTGAATAAAAAGTAACAATAAATAATAATTGGTTTATCTCAGTGAGATGCATATGTATCATATACCATGAATTCAAATTCTTTGGTGCTAAGGATGAATCAAGCCAAAGAGTAAAATTTTACAGATACCACCAAATAGCTATTCTATCATGTTTGGGGACAAGCTGTGATTTTTAGTTGTTGTTTTTTGTTGTTGTTGTTTATTTGTTTTGTTTTGTTTTTTATCTCTATATCACTTTCTAATTATTATCCCAGTAGAAGGAAGAAAATAGTATTTGGGTGTTAGTTTTTATTTCCCATATTCTAATAAGTAATGAAAAAGACTAAAAGACATCAGTCTAGGGTAATGAGTTTGGGGGATTGCTAGCTCATAAAAGCTTATGAATTTATCTTGAGAAATAGCTCAGAGGTCAGCTTGTCCCTTTCAACTTATAATGAGGCTGGCAACTAAACTCACTAAATTGATGGCATCTCATCCTATTGTAAATGACCTTGAAACAAGATTATTCCGTTTCTTCTCTTGATAATCCAATATAATAAAAATCCAGTCATGGCTGAAGCTACATAAATTCACCTCCTTCAGCAATGACAGGGGTTATTGCTACATGGAAGAAAAATTGAAGCAAATTTTGAATAGAGCTTAATTTGCTATTAGGAAATAACTTTGAAATTCTTTAAAGGCCAAAAAGATATCATTTTGACTAAGAATATTGAATATTTCCAGTGCTATGAGTCTGGGAGCTTTAGCACTTTATACATGCATCTCCTTTGCTTTCTGCACTGCACGTGGCTGGACAGCAGTGGCCCAGCTCATCACCAGATTTCTCAGACGTCTGCTCTGTACAATGCCTTGCCTCAGAACTGTTTCCTTCACCAATTGGTGCACCACTATTAAAGTTGTTGTCGTTAAACAGTTTACAGTAGACACATTGTGGATTTCAACTTAAAAGTAAATAGTGACAGTGTAGCAAACGAAGAGTTATAATTCACTCCCCGAATATCTCTTTCCTCTTCAGCGCCTTCGTTCTCACTCCTAGCATCCATGTTTAAAACATTGGAAGGGTCAGAAGAAGTCATTTCACTGTTGCTGCTTCCCACATCTCTTTGTCGGAAGAGCTTAGTTTCTCCTGATCCAGCATTTTTTTTTTCACTTTCATGGTTTGCTTAATTTGTGAGTATGTACATTCTCTGGCATCAATTTCCAAATATTCTGCAAATTTTCCAGAGGATATGAGCCACCTAACTAAACAAACAAGGGTATAAGATCTTGCATCCATTCTTACTTCTAGTTTCTTGATTCTGTTACTGCTATTGTTGGGTCTCTCAAATTCCTGGGTATATGATGACATGGGTGACAAAGCAGCCCTTGGTAAATCACTCAGTTTCCCATGAAGTCAACAAGACTGAAACCACAGTACCAATAGCATCTTATAGAGTAGTCCGGTTTAGGGCTACAAAGGAAACAGATACAGAGCAGTGTAATTTCATGGTTTAAAATTTGTGTGCTATTATTTACTTAGCTTATGAAGCACACACACACACACACACACACACACACACACATATATATATTCACATACATACATACATACATACATACATACATATATATATATATATATATATATATATATATATATATATCTGAATGGAGATACGAACTGCTTTCCAGGGAGAAATTGAAAGGACAATTGAGTTTATTTTCAGAGTTTCTTATGTCTGTTACACATTAGAGTCATCGTGTCTCCCTACCAGAGGCCTCAGGGAATTCAAACAAAGATCCAGAATCTGAGGAGAAACCATCATGACAAGAAGGACCCTGGTGAGAGTAGTTGCAATGCATCCCATTTCCAGAGGCATTTAGGGATCCAGTGCAATGAAGAGGCAACTCTGCATCTGGAATTGTTGGTACTGGAGATGTGAGCTATAGGTGTTGTGTCTACAGGCAGTTCCCATAGAGTGAGTCTTCATGGAATCAGGTCCACAGAGAGATCTGAGCATCTGCTCCTGGCTTTGAGGCTTCCAAATCCAGTTTTCTCAAACTCTGAAATTCCGTGCGCTTCATGACATCCTTTCATTTCCCTCACCAAGTTCTGGCTCCCAGTGTTCCTGGGCAGTACCCAAAAGATGTGCTACTGATTATGAGAGAGTAAAGAAAGCCACCTGCAATCCTTCCTTTACCACAGACTTAGATACACCTCTACAAAGCAAGTCTCACTTTCAGGAAAAAAAAGTATGACTTGAAATACTAATTTGCTTAGACAGACAGAATGTTTAAAATAATTTTCTCCTTAAAATTTTATTTTATATTTGTAAAAAATCTGTCAAAAAATGTTTTAGTGATGGGAGATGTGATTCTGTATATATGTTTCTCATACTGTTAATAAAGCCCTGTGGCCAATAGAAAACTAGATAGGTGGGGCTAGGAGACTAGGAGGAGGAAGAGGAAGTAGTAGGAGGAGTCAAGATGTAGCCCAGGGAAGACGCAGGACGCCTGCCGCGCGGCTCCCGGATAAGACGACCACGTGGAAATACTTAGATAAGTAGAAATGGGTTAATAATTAAGACAGAGCTAGCCCATAAACAGTAATGGTAACTGGCCAACAGGATTGTATCAAATATAGAGTCTCCTGCGTGTTATTGGGGGCCAGGACGCCAGACCAGCGGCGGGCGGGCTGGTGGAAACTTACATGCTACAAATGGCGCCCAACGTGGCTATAAGAACTTTCACTTAAAACTAATAAGAGCTTAAGAAATGTTTTAGAAACAAAGGAACAGAGACTAGCAAGACTTCTTAGTAGCAGCATTTTCTCCTTTGGATTTGTTTTGTTGTAGACAGAGATTTGCACGGCTCCTTTAAGGGAAGTTTCCAAAATTAGCATAAGCGGCAAAAAGCCACCTGGCTTTTAAAGAGCTCTGCTAACAATTCATTGGTGTGTAGAAGAGCTGCAATGAAGGTTTACACTGTGTTTTAAAAAATACGCTGGCTTGGGAGAGAAAAAGAAACGGGATACAATGGTTTAAAAAGAAAAAAGGAATTAAATGGATGGATGTAATGGCACACGCCATTAATCCCAGCACTCAGCAGACAGAGGCAAGCAGATCTCTGTGATTTCAAAGTAAACCTGGTATGCAGTGAATTCCAGGACAGATAAAAGTTACACAGAGAAACCCTGTCTCAAAATATGTAAAAATAGAAGTAGAAGAAATAGAATAATAAAAAAGCCACGTAAAGATGGAAAACACAGAGAAATTTTGGATACTATACGCGATTCTGTTGTCTTTAAATTATTTGATTGCTGAGAAAACAACTACTGATAAAAGAAATGCTGCTGGATTAATTCAATTTATATATTTTAAAAATGCTTTGACTCCAAAATTTGAACCTAAGGACAAGTTACTGGGGAAAAGGATTTCTATTTTTGTTTCCACAGAAAATGGAAGGCTATGGATTCTTTCCAGACTTATGTGGTTTGATCAAGCCAGACCCCCTGAGACAACTCCCCAGGTGATCCAACATTCAAAGCAGTAGAGACAAAGCCTTGCAGACTACTGCCAAGATTTCTTAGGATCCCCATGACAGCGCCCTCTACCAGCAGGAAGTAGTTTGGAAAGAACGACGCCCAAATTCCCAAATATTGTTTATAAATGTTTGTTTTCATTTATATGGGCTTGGTTATAAATGGTTAATGACACAAGCAATCCTTGTAAAGGTAAAAAAGGGAATTAAGGTATAGATATGAATACTTTGCTTTGGAATGGATTTTCTTTTATTGATACAATTTAAGGTCAATTTTGTGATATGTATATTTCTCCTCTTGTTTAGGTATTGTGTTTATATAGCTCATTAGAAATTGTAATGTAATAATTTAGTACAGATTATAGAGAGTTACCTATGGGAGTTAAGTTAGTTTGGATTTCTAGATATATAGAGATGTATTTGAGATGGATAGGCATTCTTCAAACCTTTCAAAGACCTACAGAATATGGCATTTAAAATGGTTTAGGGTTTTTCTTGACAGTGAGGCACAACTGCTCCTGGTAACACCACCTACAGAAGAAAGGAAAATGGACATCGAAGAAACACATTATGGAGTTTGCTTCTAATATGGCAAGACTAGCCATTTGGGCAAGGTACTGCTCTTCTGAACTGTTTGACTTTATGTTGTAGAAACTGGACATGCAGGACCCACAAAAAGGTAACTGCTGATGCAAGATGGACATTGCTACAGGATTCCTGTTTCATGGAAGAGGCTGCCAGACAGCCAGATAGTCTACAGGACACAGAGAAAAGTTTCCTGCCTTATTGAGGAGTCTGGACACACATTATGGCCTATGGGCTGAAGATGGAACATTACAGAAGAACTTCGGGTGACTGACCAGGCAATGCATTGTCTCTGTCATTTCTAGAGCTTATATATTATCCTTCTGTGGTCTTTGAAGGAGTTGAAGACAGATAGTTATGATTATAGTTTTTCTTAGTTAGGATTAAAAATAAGTTACATATAGGTCTTTAGACTGACAAAGATAGGATAGATGATATTTTCTTTAAGTCTTACAAAATGTTAATGGACTAAATATTGTTAACTGTGATTCTTATTTGATAACTGTTGTATGGTATATTTTGCTATGTTAAGGTTAAACCCCTTCTTTTACTTTAGACAGAAAAGAGGAGATGATGGGAGATGTGATTCTGTATATATGTTTCTCATACTGTTAATAAAGCCCTGTGGCCAATAGAAAACTAGATAGGTGGGGCTAGGAGACTAGGAGGAGGAAGAGGAAGTAGTAGGAGGAGTCAAGATGTAGCCCAGGGAAGACGCAGGACGCCTGCCGCGCGGCTCCCGGATAAGACGACCACGTGGAAATACTTAGATAAGTAGAAATGGGTTAATAATTAAGACAGAGCTAGCCCATAAACAGTAATGGTAACTGGCCAACAGGATTGTATCAAATACAGTCTCTGAGTGTTATTTGGGGCTGGCGCGGCTGTGGGCCCACGTGGCAGCAGGACCAGGAGGCCAGCGGGGAGACATGCTGTAACATTTTAGGATCAAAGAAAATCCAAACAAAACTTAAAGAGCATCTGTGCTCACCTTGTCATAAGTAAGCACACACATCTATCTATACGTCACATCTTAGTGGCTTCTAATTTTGGTGTGTATTTACATTTCCATGTTCTGCTTGCTCATTTCTAGCTTATTAGATTTGTTTTCTTTAATTTTCAAACTATCCCATGTTTATGTAACATATGACTATGACCAAATATCTGCTGTAGATTTTGTGATCTGGTTTTAATTTTTAATTCTCCCATCTCAAACATGTAGTTTAGTATAACTTGATGTAAAGAACACAGAGTTACAACTTACACATTCAGAATAAATTAATAGCATGTTTTCTTTTTAGCATCATTATGAGGTCATCTATAATCATAAATTATCTCTGGTCCCTGATATCAAGTGTCTTTTGCTTAATTAGGAAGATAATTGCTTTAAGAATTGACATGAGCTGGGTGGGAAAAAGTCTAAAAAGGTTATCTGTATTCATGACTTAAAAAAAGTGGCTTCCCAATAGTTAAACTTATTTTTATTTTACAGTTCCATAGCACAATTACAACAAACATCAACAAATTCATGGGTTTTAATTTGCTTTGGGCTTAATTTTGTTTTGTTTTGTTTTTTATAAACCACTACGTTCAGGTAAGAGTGGCACATATCTGCATGGTTGTGTATCCATCAATTGGTCTTGGAGACACATAATAGGTGATATATCCTCAACAAAGAATAACTTCACTTTCCATAGCAACTATTCATTAAGGAGTGAGACCACAGGATTTTTTATCCTAACTATAGCAGAACGTTGCTAGGTTGAGCTTCTGTTGGTCTAAGTCAGAAGTTCTCAACCCGTTGGTCATGACACATTTGTAGGTTGAAGGAACCATTAATAGGAGTTGCCTAAGACCATCAGAAAGCACAGATACCTACATTAAAATTAACAACAGTAGTGAAGTTACTATTATGAAGTAGCAATGGAAATAATTTTACCGTTGGACAGCCACAACCTGAAGAAATATGTTAAAGGGTGGCAGCATTAGGAAGGTTTAGGAACGCTGGTCTAATCAGATAATCATGTCTGCTGTGAGACAATTATTGCTGCAGTTATGTATAGTCTGAAGAGCAGAATTTTTCTGTTCTCCTCCCCATCCTGCCGCTCTTACATTCCTCTGACTGAGCCTTTGTTGGGATGAGAATAATATCCCATCTAGCATCCACTCATGCTCTTATTCTCAGCAGTTATTCAAATGCACACCGAAACTATTGTACTGGCAACCTGTACATTTTAGAAATTCAGAGTACATTTTCAGTGAAACAAGTAAAAGAATTTTAATAGTAATGATCAATCATCTATAAGACTTTCTTGATAACAAGAGGCCAGTATGCATTGGTTGAATTTCCTTGATGGTCATGATCTTGTTCCTTAGCTTTGTGGAGTTAGGAAACATAGATACTAAGATTTAAGTTTACATTTTCATCTGTGACTATATTCAATCAAAACTGTCTTAATTGGAATACTCCATTTCTGTATCAAGAATTTTTAAATAATAAATATTAGCCACTCAAAATTTAATAATAGCATTTTGTATGAATGTCCATACTGCCCACAATTGTTTAAAAATAAAAAAAGCAATATTAGATAGGGAGAAATTTCTTAATAGTAAGCTTTTCATAAAACAGGGGCTTCAGGCTTCTCCTAGCTCTTCCTCTTTCACTCATTTAGCAATTGTCACCCTCTTCTACTGACTGCCAGATGCCTGTGACAATGTTTCTGTGTGTCACAGTAAGCATGATTGTTGCTGCTATTCTTTATTTGTTATTAAACCAAGCTCTATATGGAAGACAACAGAACATTTTACATTCTGATGGATAAATAACATCTGCAGAAAATTTAAACATTCAAAATGTGTTTGCCTAAAGCAGCATGAGCCACCAAATGTTAACGACAGACATACAAACACATTCATCCAGAATCACCTGACTGGATTAAAAAATCCTTGCCCTATTGAAACAATGTGTGATGCTCTCTGTAAAGTAGTAATTGGTATTGATGTGAGAGATGAGGTATCCGTGTACTATTCCATGATTAGTTGTGCAGACCTGTTCAGCTTGTTTTTGCTAGCTCAGGTCTATGAATAGATTCAGTGAGTTAAATCTCAAAAGCCATTCAGATGCGATTTGGGCATTATTCTTTAATCATTATTAAAACTGAGTCCATAGTGGGAGGAGGAAGCACAGAGTGGACTAATCCTCCTCTTAGTCAAGTTTCTCAGGGAGACTTAATTTAAAACTTTTGCCTTTCAAAACAGCCCTGTCCCTCTCTACGACTGACTTCCACTCCCTCAACGCAAACACAGAGATATAGTTCTGGGACTATGACTTCCACACTATAATTTCATTCTCTTTCTTCCTTTGCTTGTGTTTAACTTCATAAGTAAGCCAATATTAGTAGCTTATTTTAGCCTAGTATTGTGGAATACATTGCAATTTTTATCCCTTCACGCAGCATCTCTTGTTTATGTCTATAGGGTATTCATGGAAGGCCTGGGAAATGAGGTAAAATGAAGGGAAGTAAATTATTAACTTTATAAGAAAATTTATTGATTAAAGCATGCAGAAGGGTTGAATGCTCTAATGCAGAAAAATAACTCTAGATCTCCATAAGCTCATATAATAAACAAGAAGATAAAAACAATAATTCAAAATTATTAAGAACATTGGAGGCCAAAGAGATGGCTCACCAGGTAACAGAATCTGATGTCCTTGCAGAAGATCTGAATATGTTTCTCAGTACCCATGCTGAACAGCTCACAAATACATGTAACCCCAGTGCCAGGGGTCTGGTATTCTATACTTGCCTCCATGGGCACCTACTCCAACATGTGCATACATAGATAAACACATAAAGGAAGGAAAAGGAAATAAGCAGACTGCATGTTCTTTTATATTGTTTTGGTATATTTTGCTTTATTGCTAGTTTGGTTTAGTTTTTGGTTTTGGAGACAGAGTATGGAGAGGAATAAATGGAAGAGAAGAGGTGTGTGTGTGTGTGTGTGTGTATGTGTGTGTGTGTGTGTGTGTGTGCTTTAGAGAAAGAGAGAAAGAGAGAGAGAGAGAGAGAGAGAGAGAGAGAGAGAGAGAGAGAGAGAGAGAGAGAGAGAATGAAGTCAGTGGGCAGGGAGTTGAGAAATTGGGGAGGAGAAAAACATGATCAAAATATATTGCACAAAACATATTTTTAAATAAAAAAGCAGAAAGGCTGAGGTGGTTCGGTAACAATACAAACAGAAACAATGCCAATGTGACAGATTTTATCACAGTTTTTCTTTGGTTGATGTTGCAGACTCTTAAGGTATTTACAAGCATGCTTTGAATTCATTTTCACATAATATAAGCTGTTTGAGGAATTGAATATTCATCAGCTGTGGTTGTTTCAAAAGATGCACAGCTTACTCTGTGTCTGCTTGCAGAATGCTGTGTTCTTTAAATAATAGCAGTATCATTCATCACTGCTTCCAATATGAGTACTGCTATTATCTAAATGGCTTTCTGTTGGATGATCACTGCCTTTGTCTCTCCTAGAGGTTTGAGGATCCTGAGTGTAGGGCAAATTGACCTTAATTACTTGGAGGTCTTTTCACCAAATCCAACAGTATGGTTGATTTTCTATTGATCTTTGGGACCGCTGATATTAATTCAAATTCTCAGAGTTTATGTACAGGCTATTGATGAAGCAATGCTATGTGTACATTTAAATGTCTCATTGAAGGGTGTATCATTAAACATTTTTTCATATACTCTACAGCTGTGCATTCATAATGTTTTGTTTAAGGGGAAAGTATCTTTCTGAAAATTAATTGGTATAAGTCAGAGCTTGTTGGTCAAGCCTAAGCATTTGCATCTCATTATCTGTAAATTCCACTTAAAGGATGGCCAGTCCTCTTAGCCTCCAATCTTAGCTATTCAAGCCCTGTGAATACCACATGAAATGGAGCATTTTCTTATCCTGCTGTACCTACTTGAAAATGAATGAGTGCTAAATTTTGTTTTGCCTAGGAGCTAAATGCTAATTGCCTAGCGGCCGGACAAGATAATAATATGACTAATCCAAAAGATTTCACACCACATGTTGATACTTTTGTACTTTTATGAATTTCAACTAGAATATTAAGATATTTTTGTTTCTAATTTGGATTGCATTCTTAAAATACATATGAATTAAACAAGGTGATTTTGGATGTATACTTCTTATGCATACATTTACTTTAAGCCTTATTCTGCTCGAGTGCTTAGTATTGTAATGCAGAGTAATAATCTGATTTTTGTTTTACAGCACAAAGAAATAAAATCAAAAATATGAAGTCATAGCTATCTAATAACAACCTAATCATTGCATGTCATAATATGTCCTTCTGACGTCAAAGTTGAGTATCTGTCTACATTATATTGACATGATAAGGAAACCATATTGTCCTTTCATATCCAAAGTTCAATATATTAAATTCAACCTTTAAAATATTACAATAAGAAAACTATTTTGCCTTTGCGATATGTTTGTGAGAAAGTTTGAAATCCTACTGAGTAAACAAGGACTTGACCCTAACATAGAGGGCCTATGGTGGAAAGTGTCCATCTGCCCTCTTCTTTGATAGCACAAGTAGGAAAAATAGTGCCTCTAGTGGCAACTACTAGAAATGAATATTTGAACCACAGATGGGTGAATCTTCACAGTGTAATAAATGTGAAAGAGTGAAACATAGGCAAAGCAAAATGTGAGCAAATACATGTCAAATGCTCTGAGGAAGTTGATGACTACATCCTTAGAAACTTAGTAGATCAAAAAGATTCGGAGACACATGTAGAAGTACACCAACAGTGGTTAAAAAGTACTTCCCTTCTCTGGAAATAGAAATCCTAAATTCCCTGTCTTGAAAAGCTTCACTGTAGATTCCTATCCACGCCTTGATATCTACGGCACCAGTTATAGTCAACACCTGTATTTATGTAACAAATTGTACCCAAGATGCAATTATTTAACGTAGTGACATTTTTATCATTCTGTGATGACTACAGATCACAAGGTAGGAGCACCATCAATGGGTGGTTCCGGTGTTGGATCTCTTTTTGGGTTTCTTGTATTACTTTTTAGAGCCAGTTTCTTAAGAGCTTACTTAAAGCATAGCCCATCTCCAACAACCCTGAGCACCTCAACATCAACTGTCCAGAAAAACCAACTCCTTGACAGAAAGGTTTTCTATACTCTACCTCAAAGTCCTTCAGGCAGGAGAGGTGACTTTCTCTGGATGAAAAGATCCAGTGAAACCACAGTGAGCAAAAAGTATCCAAGGTAGCTAAGATGGAAGTCTTTCTGAACTAAATTTATCAGTCTGGAGTGTGGTAGGAGAAAGGAGAAAGGAAACGAACAAGGAGGAGGAGGAGGAAAAGGAGAAGGAGATTATGTTTCACTGTATCTGCCATTGTAGCAATTAGACCAGCCTTGTTAGGAAACAGTTGACTAAACAACAGGCATTGGAGCAGTAGAGGGATATCTGTCAGTCATTTTGGAAGCAAGCTATTAGCTCATATATAATCTGTGTATCTACACTGAATTTGACCAGAGTCTATGCAGCCCTGAGGCTGGTGTTCTCTCTTAAATTCCATGCCGCTATGTGCAGCTTCCAAGTCAATTGCCTCCACTGATTGCCCTTAAGAAAATGTAAGAAAAGAAGGTTAGAAAAAGAAAAAGAATGAAGACAATCAAGAAGCTCCACGGACAACAGTTCCTACTGCTTCTAAACATCACCCTATCTCAAGCACATGATCCGTTGCCAGACTGGAAGCATGTTAATAAAATATGTTGTACAAAGTGTTGAACATATCACTATGGTTTGCATACTACTTAGTGTGGATGTTATTCATCAAGGCTCCATAGATATTTATTCTTTTCTTGGACATCATATGGTGTTGCATGCCATTTTCCCTGTAATTGGGATCTAAGAAAGGTTTTCAGTTAAATGGGAATGCCTATAAACATTTTTTCCTTTCTTTTAATATTGTTTTGAAATTAGATCTTTTTTAAAAATAACACAATATATTCTGGTTATGATTTTCTCTCCCTAAATTCCTGTCCATATCCTCTTCAAATCCCCACCCACCTGAATCCATACTCTTTCTTTCCCTTACAAATTAAGATACAAAAAGACATCTAAAAGAAGTATTAATAAGAATAAAATAAGATTAGGTTAAATGAAACAAACACACCAAATAGGACAAAACAAACACAAACAGAATAAAAGGAGATAAATAAAAACCTCACCAAACTTACATAGCTATAGAATCCCACACATTTGCCCTCAGAGAACACAGAACCAGAAACCATAATATATACACAAAGAATCCATAAACTTAAAAAAAAATTTCCCTGACTAAACATTATTCTACAAAAAAAAAGCCCTAAAATGCCATTGACTTGGCTAAGTTTTGACCATCCTCTGCTGAACATGAGGCCTACCTGTAAGAGTAGCTTGTACACTTAATGAGATTTTGTTGGAGAAAACTGTTCTTCCAACATAATATTCTTATTTATTATTTTGGAGTTTCACATGGTGTACCCCAATCATACCCACTTTCCATTCTTCTCATGTCTGTCCCCCTAAACTTGTGATACCCCCACCCCAAACAAAAGTAGAAACAAAGAAGAAAATACCAAGTTTAATTTGTGTTGTCCATATTCTCACTGGAGCACAGTCAAATTCTCAGTGGCCCATCCCTTAAAGAAAAAGGATTCTTCCCTCACCACCCACCAGAAGCTATCAACTGCTACACATAAGCATCCCTATCACATTTTTTAAGAGTTCTCTTCAGTGGCATTTTGTGTAGACTGTCTAAACTGTTTCTTTCTTTTTCTTTTCTTTTCTTTCTCTCTGTTTTTTTTTCTTTCCACCGCCTCCTCCTCCTCCTTCTTTAGGAGATCTAGCTCCATTTTTTCCACAGCTTTTAGATTAGATGTGAGGGCTTATAGGGACATAACATATTTTCCAAATATTTTTCTCTTTAAAAGCTACAATTCTTCATTTGTGTGTGTGTGTGTGTGTGTGTGTGTGTGTGTGTGTGTGTGTGTGTGTTTTCTGCGTACATGCCATTAGAATATTACTTGCAGTAATCTGTGTTCTTATATTAACAAAGAACTCATAAGTTTGGGAGGAAGTAAAACATGGGAAAAGTTGGAATGCACAGCAACAGCAGGAGGGGTTAAAAGGATGCAAATAGAATTCTCATGTATGAAATTCTCAAAATATTAAAAAAAATTAAGCAGAGCATTGGTGCGCACGCCTTTAGTCATAGCACTCAGGAGGCAGAGGCAGGTGAATCTCTGTGAGTTCGAGGCCAGCCTGGTCTACAAAGCTAGTTCCAGGACAGGTCCAAAGCAATGCAGAGAAACCCTGTCTCGAAAAACCAAAAAAAAAAAAAAAAAAAAAAAAAAAGTTAAAAAATAAATTTTAAAAAGTAAATTTGTGGATCAGTGGGATTACTCAGGGGATGAAGGTGTTGCAGCCCAGCCTGTAACCAAGTAGATGCATTCTTGTCCTGGTATCCATCTCCTTTTTGCTTGTCCACAACAGGGAACTCCATGAGTTTTCAAAAATATTGTCTATTTCATATGATATTTGTACCCTGGCTGAGGGGTTTGTCACAGGTTGATAAAGCATGGTCTAATCTAAAAATGCCTCTGATGTTTGTGGGTAAGTATTTGCACTTTCAAAGCTGTCAAACTTTGGTGTGTGTGTGCGTGCGTGCGTGCGTGCGTGCGTGCGTGCGTGTGTGTGTGTGTGTGTGTGTGTGTGTGTGTGTGTGTGTTAGGAAAAAAAAGACCTGCAACAAATAGAATAAATTCACAATTTTGAGTTTGGAACGTGATAGTGTCCCTTACTATAGGCACATATTGTGCTCCAAGTTTAGGTCATATAAAGGGAACAACTTGAAGAAATGCAAATGTACCTAGGTATGTAAAGCTTTTGAAAATATAGGCAGGAGTGACAGGCTCTGAACACTTGTTTTTAGCATCAGGGATAAGATACTGCATGTGTACTTAAATTTGCTATTAGTAAGTATATAGTTTTGCGTAATTTACTTGACACTTTTGATCCTAAATTTTTTTTCTAAATAATGATTAAAATGACTAACTGCTAAATATTTCATTTAAATAGTGTTAATATCAATAATTGCACAAAAATTATTATGTGCTTATATAAAACTTTGATTATATAAAACAGTTGGAGAGAAATGAACAGTTTTGAAACAATCGGACACAAACACAAGGAAAAATTCCAATTTTATAAATCACATATGCAAAAAAATTTTATTAAGCTATATATTAACTCATTGATTACAATGATATGTGCCACCACCAATATAAACTGACTCCTCCTGAGGAGCAGAGAGTACAAATGTTTTATGGAACACTCTGTTGAATACTGTCTCCTGTACCATGTTTCATGCTGAGAATATACAAATCATCCATGTTCAAAGAATAATAGAAATTGATAATAATATCTACCAATATGTAATATGCTCTGATATTTATTAAAACAATTATGTTTGATATTACCAAATTATCTTGGGAAAATATTAAATGACATTTTCTTATAGAAACTAAAAGCAAAGAATGACATGCTAAAATACATTTTTACATTATTAGAAATAGCTTTGTGAGTTGAGCATGAATGAGAAAAACAATGATTAGAGAAATTGTGTTTATAAATACATATATTACTCATGAATTTCAAGTGAATTTATGGATTTTCTGAATCAATTTTAGTGGCAGTTTAGTAGTAAAGGTTAAATTACATGTGCAATATGGTTACCAACCATTGAATTATTATCTGAATATGTGACCGATTATACTAACTTCTAATAGATTAATGAACATGTATGTAACATTTTTTCTAGTGTCTAATGTCACAAGCAGGTTTACTCTCCCTTACTCCCCACCCCCACCCCACCCTGCTGCCGGTCTGGTCCCACCGCCACGCCGGCCCCCAATAACATGCTGAGACTCTGTATTTGATATAAATACTGTTTGTCCACTTACTTGCTTCTTATCGGCTAGCTCTGTCTTAATTATTAACCCATTTCTACTATTTGAAGTATTTCCACGTGGCTCATCTTACCGGCTAGAGTGGTGCTGGCATTCTACCTTTCCGGGCTCTCCATGTTGAATTCTCCTCCCTACTTCCTCTTTCCTTCTTGTCTCCTAGCCCTGCCTATCTTGCTTTCCCATTGGCCCAACAGTGCTTTATTCATTAACTAGTCTGAGAAACATATTTCAGAATAATATCTCCCATCAGTCTAAAAATATGTTAATCTCATTATGCAAAAAAAATAACTGTAATGCAATTTAAGGAATATATATTCCTCATTTCTAATTTACAATCAGTTTATCGTATCGTTAGAATATAGCTAGCTTACCTGAATACATAGGCTGAAAGTCAGTGCTGCATAATCAGTTAGGAAAAGGAATTAAGGTAGTATGACTTTGTATCAATACCATCTTCTTGTTTCAAGAAGTTTTAAATTAAGTTTCAGAATACATTTGATAGCCTGTGTCCCTTTGCTGCCAATGCTCATTACTAGACCCCTATATCACACAATAACAAGAGGTGACACTGTCCCACTGCAGGGCTGAATGCTGAAAGGGGTCCTGGGGCTGAAGTCCAGGTGTCGACAGTGTGGTACTCTTTGGAGAAATCATCACTGTTGTCTCTCTAACTGCAGGCCTTCCTCTCTATAGAAAGTCACTCTTCACTTTCTGCCCTCCCCTTGCCTCCTCCATTTTATTTTACTTAACTGGCACTGTCTATTAAGAACCATATGATTGCAGGGTAGTTTGGTGCACACCACACCTTTAATCCCAGAATTTGGGAGGCAGAGGCATGCATGTCTCTGTGAGTTCAAGGACAGCCTGGTTTAAAGAGCAATTCCAGGACAGGCTCCAAAGCTAAACAGAGAACTCTATCCACTTCCCAAAACCAATAAACAAACAAACAAACAAACAACAAATATAAAACCAAGAAGGAAAAATAACCCTAAGTTTACATTGAGCTACCTAGAAGAAACTGCAAGATAAAGTTGGCAGGGGGTATCTTTCATTTATTCACATCAGGTAAATCCATTCTACCACATAAAATCACATATTCAAAGCCTATGGACATTTTGAATGTTGATGTTAAGATTTTCACATTATTATTTCAGGTATGAGATACCACATATGAAATATTATGTAGTACAAAACTCTAAATTAATAAAAAGTATTGTTCAGAGTTTGTCATTTCAGATGCAAAATTTATTTGTAGTAAAGAGAAAGATTTGATTATGAGAATCATAGGAATTTTAAAAAGCAAGCATCACTTCAAACTCAAATTATGTTTATATTGGATGTCCTAATTCAGGCAATTATTTCAGCATCACAGAACAAGCCTAAGTGTCTCTTAAAATCAAATCAGCATTCTGTGTCTATGATTTCTTCTCTATTACTTGAACCCTTTAAAAAATAAGAACAAATACTCTCTCTTAATCTTTAAGTATGATTTTATTGGCTATAGCTGACTTTATATTTGAATCAGGTATAATGATGATGGTATTAGCCACTTCAGATTTATAGTATATTGCTATACTTAAAAAGGCATTAAAATATTCTAACTTAATATTTTCACTATAGTTATTTTGCACATTACCTTAAAATTCATTTTCTATAATACATGTATAATACCTCATAGTCATTTCTACAAATGCGTTTAATTGATTCAATTAAAATAATTGTAAGCCACTGATAAAAATTAGTTGTACCCTAAGATTGAAATTGCAGTCTGTGATTATGAAGTAATGACTTTTCTTTGTGGTAAAATGGGAGGTTTTACAACAGATTTAGTAGAAGGCATGAATATTTATATTTGTGCTTCATAATCAGAGACCTTTTATATGTTAGTATGAAGTCATTCTCATATGATGCATTGCTATTTAATGATCTTGAATAATAAGTTACTTGAAAATCAAATGATATAATTGTAAATAGTAACTTGGATGTAATCATCGATATACTGGAGGGTTTGTCAACATTAGTGATTAAAGTACTACAATTAAAATCTTTATGGTGGGTTAAAAGGTCATTGCTTTGTTGTTTTTGTTTGTTTGTTTTTGTCAAAATTGTGAACATGGGAGAGATGTTCCCATTTCTCATCTGTCTTGTGGCAGCATAGACAGGGAAATGAAAGTCCCCATCCTCTGCCCATCAATGTGTGAGGCAGCTGGGAGGGCATTCCCTGTGATCCTAAGAATGGGAGAGTCATCCTAAATCCCTACCAGCTGCCCAGCTGCATACTCTGGAGAGCAGACCCTGTCCCTTGCCAGGGCAGCACAATAGAACCTATCTTTTGAGCACAGGTGCTGGTGAGCCAGCCCTGAGGTTGTGAGCATGGGAGCGATGTCCCCATTTCTCATTTGCCTTGTGGCAGTCTGGGCTAGGAAAAGATGATCCCCCTGTACCCATTCACCAATGCCTGAGGCAGACTGGAGAGCTGGCTCATGGTCGCGAGTGTGGGAGACTGCTGACTATGAGTTCTTACAGCACCCTAGAGATTTGACGGGTTTCTAAAAAAGACACTTCAAAAAGATACCAGATCATTTGGGCTTGGATACTACATGATCATGTTGTTCACTGTAGTAAAGGGACCAGAAAATTGTAAGAGCTGTAAGAACACTGAGTTTTCTGTGAGATTGTGTCTCCTGGAAACATCAGAGAGGCTGCCCCCATGAACTTTCATGTTTGGGTTTTCTATTTATTCATAGGTCTGAATGTCGGCTTCAGTGCAATGCCATACTATTTTTATTCCTATAGCTCTGTAACTTGTCTTTAATTCTAGAAGCCCAATCCCCCAAAATTGTTCACTTTTTTTTTTTTTTGCTCAGGATTAATTTGCCTATCTTGGGCTTTTTCTGATTCTATGTGAATTTTATTTTACTTCTTTTTATTTTTTCAATGAAGAATCCTGTAGGTATTTTGATTGCTGTTGAACTGACTCTGTAGATTGCTTTTGGAATTATGATCATTTTCACCATATTAATTCTTCCAGTCTATGAACGTTGGCTGGGGTGCCTTTCCATTTTCTAGTGTGTTTCTTGATCTTTCTTTGGATGCGTTGAAGTTTTCACTGTAGACGTTTTTCACATCCTTGCCAGGTTTATCTCAACACATTTTTTATTGCTTTTTGCCACTACTGAAAATGGAAGTGAGTCTATTATCTTGTTCTTTCTTGTTTTCTTTCTTCCTTCCTTCCTTTCTTTCTTTCTTTCTTTCTTTCTTTCTTTCTTTCTTTCTTTCTTATTTACTTTCTTTCTATGTTTGCGGTTGGTGTATGGAAAGGCTAAGGAAGGAGTCATGACTGGTACAGGAAACCTGACGAGGTTCTGAGGACTAGTAAGGGCATGGACAGACTCTGCTGCTGCCGCTTCGCTAGTCCACTGTAACTCTCCATTTTAACTCTCATCCCTATAACCACACATGAATGTAGTTGCTATATCCCATCAAAGAAACCTCTCTTCATAGGAAATGGAGACTACCACAGAAAACTACAAGTGTATATACAATATAGACATCGATGGATCAGGGGAAACCAGCGGTATTGGATGCATCTCCATCCCATCTCCAGAATCTCCTGAATCTCTAAGATGCTCAGAGAACATGGCTGAAGTGGAAGGAAAATGAGTATATGATCAAAATACCGAGAAGTCTACTAAGAAACACGCTGTGTGATGGAGACAGAACAATGAGAATATCACTGGAGCTGGGCTGTGGTGGAACACGCCTTTAATCCAGCACTCGGGAGGCAGAGGCAGGTGGATCTCTGTGATTTCCAGACTAGCCTGATCTACAAGAGAATATTAATAAAGATGCTAATGTCCAAGAGGGAATTTTAATAGGGTCCACCCATAGATAAATAACTAAAGGAAACATTTGATTTCTGGGAGAAGGAAAATTATGCTCTTTTATTGATTATCAAAGGCAGAGTGGACAACCCAGATATAATATGCAGACAAACACACACGCACACACACACACACACACACACACACACACACACACACACACACACACACACACACACACACACACACACAATGAAAGTAAATGACCCTAACACTTGAGAACTGAGGAATTCACAGAATTTGCTGGAGGGACTAGAGATAGAGAAAATGAAGGAGAAAAGGGGATGTATTTCTATTTCAATTAAAAGTCTATTTTTAAATAAAAACCACTGCCATGTACTTTTTATTTGGTTAAGCACTATCAATAATTGAATTGTAGGAACTAGCACTCATCTATATTGTTAGTTTTGTATTTATTTAAATCAAATGCTGTTAAGGCAGGTTCTTCCCGCCGGCCTCCCGGTCCTGCTGCCGTGGTCCCGTTGCACGTGAGCCCCAAATAATACTCAGAGACTCTGTATTTGATATAATCCTGTTGGCCAATTACCACTATTGTCTATGGGCTAGCTCTGTCCTAATTATTAACCCATTTCTACTTATCTAAGTATTTCCACGTGGTCATCTTATCAGGGAGCCACGCAAGGCGTCCTGCTTCTTCCCCGGGCTACATCTCGACTCCTCCCTACTACTTCCTCTTTCCTCCTTGTCTCCTAGCCCCGCCTATCTTGCTATCTCATTGGCCCAACGGTGCTTTATTAACAAGTATGAGAAACATATTTACAGGATAACATCTCCCATCAAAATGCAATTTGATATAATAAATATATTTTATCCCTGAAATAACACAAATATTTTAATACAAATTTAACCACCAATATTCTCCTGTTGATTTTTATATATTCACTGTCATTAGTTTCCTTTTTATTTTTGCTTTTGTTTTTTTTTTGTTTTGTTTTTTTTTATTTTGGGTCTTATTTGAACTGAACCCTTTTCTTATTAATAAATTTTAAACATATATTTTGGGTATTTTCCTGAATAGTTTATGCTTATTTAATACCCTTTATAATTTATTTTTAGATTATTTTATAAATTTTATGCACCAAAAATAATTTATTTTTAATATAAAGTATGTGAATAACATCTACTCTAAACATAACTCTTTTCTTTCCTGGTATGAAATACCATATTACCATAAACTTGTAATGGGAGATGTTATTCTGTAAATATGTTTCTCATACTGGTAATTAATAAAGCCCTGTTGGGCCAATAGGAAACTAGATAGGCGGGGCTAGGAGACTAGGAGGAGGAAAGAGGAAGTAGTTAGGAGGAGTCAAGATGTAGAGCATGGAGAAAGAAGATGCCGGGGGACGGCTCCCCGATAAGATGACCACGTGGAAATACTTAGATAAGTAGAAATGTGTTAATAATTAAGACAGAGCTAGCCCATAAACAATAATGGTAACTGGCCAACAGGATTGTTTCAAATACAAAGTCTCTGAGTGTTATTTGGGGCTGGCGTGCCAGACCAGCTGCAGGCAGGCTGGCAGAAAACAACAAGCAACAAACTTGTATACAGAATTTTGAATATAGACCATAGTTTCTGTTCCATTGTTCAATATCCATGTCTAGTCAAACTGTGTATCTTTGAAACCCTACATCTTTAGAATATTTTTACTGATAGTACAATGTTTCTCACTTGTTTCTTTTGGGGGAATTGTCTTGTAATTTCTTCATACATATTCAACATCAGATCATGAAGTTCAACTGCACATCCTCTAGAATTTTGATAAGAGTTTAATTTGGTTTATGTCCCTCAATAACTATTGGCCTTCTGGTAATATTAGAATTTCCCTTGTATGAACAGGGTAGACAAATTTTCTACTTATTTGCATATTTACTTTATATTCATGCATGCATTTGTATTGCTTAAAGAATTGAAGTCTTTAACCTTCTAAAAAGGTTTGATTTTAGACTGTGTACAGCCTTTGTTGTCATGATGGAGCAGTGGTTTAATTTGTAATTATTTTTCTGGGATATATTCTCTGATTGAGGAGCCAGTATGATTAATATTATTTTTTAATATCAAACAGACTTCATCACATTCTAATTTGTCACTGTTGTCAGTCATTGACCCCAGACAAACCCTATAAGAACCAACTGAATGCAGTCTAATATTTTCCCATTGTTCTGGGTACTTAAACATATTGCCTAAAAATATCGACAGTTTATTTGGTATTCTTCTCTCTCTTTTATGTTACCTGCTTTGTTAATTGAGTATTTTCTAAAAGTCTTAGAAAAAAATAGCAATTTTATTTTCTTCTAATAACCAATTTAATTCTTAAAAGTAACTAATATAAAAATTATCTTCCTCCATATAAATGTAAAACTTTTAGTTTTATCTAATAAATTGTATCTCATTGTCTTTCTATATGACAAACTAGTATCAGATATATGCTTTGATAAAACTCTTCAGGAAGCTTTCTATAATAATCACATTGCATTACAAATATTATCTGGTCCCATATACCGACATGATTACAAATGCCTCAATAATATATGAAAGATGTTAGTTCTTTAAAACTCCTAAATGTTACAGTATTTAAAGAACAGATTAATCCATTAAAATGGTAAAATTTGGAGATGAATGCACAGAAAACTTGAATGTGCTGTGCTTCAGGACCCTTGATGTCAGGGCAGAAGTTGCTTTCACTGTCTTCAACAAGCACATGAAATCACAGTAATGCTTCATAATGTCTTAGTTGCTGTCTAAATTACATAATAATTTAATTTTCTGGACAATAGGAGTTTTAATATTTGTATATCAACTGGATCTCCCACTCTTTTTTTCTGTGCTCTATCTATAGGTTAAATATTCACTAAAAAAAGCATTATAATATTAAAACATGTAGGAGTCATGAATCATGTGACAATTTTACTGCACAGCAGTTATGGCAGTTTAAATGCAATTGGCTCCCATAAGCTCACAGGCAATTACACTGTTAGGAGGTGTGGCCTTGTTGGAGTGATAAGGCTTTGTGGACTCCCAGCTCCTTTGCCAACACCATGTCTTCTTGCACTCTGCCATGTCTGACCATGATGATAATGGACTCGAAGTTACCCCAATTAAATGTTTTTTCACTGTACAAGTTGCCATGGTCGTGGTATCTCTTCACAGCAATAGAAACCCTCAAAAAGACAATAGTGAAATATTTTAAATTCCAATTTTTATTTTATTCAACATTTAGTGTTACATACTGTAACTTGTATATTTTATAGTTTGTCAAAAGAAGAAAAAATTAAATGTCAGTCTCAAAAACTACACCTGTGTGGTTGTCTATTTCCCTCTGTCTTTGGAGAAGCAGAATATTTTAGAAACTAAATTATTAAGTGGACACAGCTTAATTCATCATTACCAGTGAGAAAAAAATATTCTTTTGACAATGATGTAATGTGTGAAGAGTACTACATCTTGGGTGTTTAAGGACATGAGGTGTTTATGTACCACCCTATCTTACTTATAAAAATGAAGATTTTATTTCATTTTTGCATGTCATGCAGTTCCAAGGCAGGGACAATTTCCACAGAGTAGTTGTGCAATACTTCACCCTTGAAGTTGACACAACATTGTGAATTGAAAATATTTCCATCTCTAGGATTTGTTTTTCTTCTCCAGAAATCTGTTAAGTGTGTTTGTAAAATGTTAGTTGACAGCTGGAAGTGGAAAGTGGTGTAAATTTTAACATTGGATTCATCTATACACTTTCATAATGGATGAAAATTATTTATTGTACAGGGGTGCTCCCATCATTTTTGGTATAATGTATACCCAGTAAATCTTTTAGCTATATCACATTATATTTTTAACCAGACAATCATTACAAAGCATCATAAAAAATTTCTTTAAAATCTGTTTAAAGTTTTATTGAATTTAAAATGCTCAAGATACTGTATCTTAAATTTGTTATTCTATAGGTTTATATAAATTATCTGTGCATTTATTACTTAAACATCAATTATTTTTAACACAGTATTAGACATACTGAAATAAGGGTCTCATATTTAAATATAAAAACATGAGAATGTATTTGTGAACAATTTATAGCCCTATGTAATTGCATACACGGCATAAGACTCATTGAAGATGAATCAAGCAAAAAATGGTCGTGTTAAACATATATCAAGGGGATTGGAAAATAGTTCAATTGGGCAAATCATTGTCCTATAAATCCCTTGCACTCTCTGGGTACAAGTGAGTGCCTATAATTCCAGTGCTGGGGAGGCAGAGACAGGGAGATTGTTACAGTTTTGTGTCAGTCTGTGTAGCAGATGAAGCTCCAGGTTCAATGAGATCCTTCTCCCCAAATAACACAGGGTGTGTTAGGTGAATCTGAATTAAATGACATCCTGGCAATTTAACGGATAAAGAAAATGGAAGGTCCTCTTTAGGGTAAAAGCCACTTCAGAACAAACAAACCAACATAACACTTCTTTATGCCTCACAATCAAAATACAATATTGTTTTGTGACTGTCAAACTCTTCATTGTCCAGAATTTAGGTGCATACAAATTGATTCTAGACAATCTGGAACAATCTATACTAGAGACAGCATTAGGAGACTGCAGGAGATCCTTAAACATCCCACTGCAACAAGTGTCTATCACTTTTACTGTTTACCGTTTGCTATACTTTTGGTTATTATCTGACTATTGTGGATTTATCACCTCTTTTAACACACACAGAATTTATTTTTAGCATAGATCCAGCAATTAACACTGATTAGCTCATAAATGCCCTAAGGCATACATATTATTTATCAGTGGTCATCCTATAGAAAATGACACAGATTATATTTGGCAAAGATAATTAGTCTTTATCCTATGCTGTCCATTTTTACAAACTGTGATCCTATGTATGGTGATTCCTTGGTACTAACAACATTTATTTTGTTTGCACAGACACAAGAAAGGTAGATAACTCAATTAAGATTTGTTCAACTTTTTTTCACATAAATATTCTATCAAAATCTCACAACTGTTAGATAAACTTTGGCTCTTAAAATTCTATCTAAGCTCTAAATATATATATGTATATATGTATGCATATATATATTTGTTTACTATAGGGATTTTTTGATAGATAGTTAATAGTATGATTCCTCGTGGATTTTTTAAGACCTCCTTACTGTTATTCTGCCCTCCTCTCTTCTACGTCTGTATTCATCTCCATCCCCATCCCTAATTAGAGCAACCCATTTTCCCTTTCCCCAATTAGGTCACTTGTACCCTGCTATCCAGCCCTCATGCCTTCAATGGTCCATTTTTACTTTCCTAGTTTCTGAAGTTACTCCCAGGCATATAGTAAGTCTTACTAACATGAATGCTGAAATATAATCCAAGTACGAACTACAAAATAGACATGCTAAAGTAGACAAAGGAATTTCGCAAGATCACAACCATTCCCAAAAAACTATGGAGAATTAAAGAATGCTGAGAGCAGAAAAAATAGTCTTCCCCAGAAAAGAGCATACTAATTGATTGTCCAGTATCAAATGGTCAGTCCTGAAAAAATACATGCATTATATACATGCATATATGTATGTAATAACAATTATTAGAGTGGAAGCAAGGTCATAATCTGAAAGAGAAAAAAAGGTATATTGGAAGGTTTGGGGTGAGAAAATGGGACGAAGAAATCATGTGTTTATATTATAATTTTAAAACATAAAAACTGATAAAAAATTAAAATGTTTTAACATTTTAACTGGTTGCCAACTCTAAGCAGGAAAGCCAGCATCACCATCACCATGAAAAATGACATTTCTCAGTCTGGGCTCCTCCTTGGGAAGATGGATGAAATCCTTCACAGCACTTTGCATCTCTATGCTTATTTAATATTTCCCAAGCCACACTTATCACAAATGTACATTATGAGAGCTAGTCCCAGTAACTCCAGCACAGAGTGTCTCTCCTTAATATTCGCCTCCAGAAAATGTGAACAAAGATGAATACTCAGTTTTAAAAAACCCACTACTCTGAGCAGAGTAAACACCTCATTGGGGATATGTTAAACACCCACTCAAACCACCAGTGATGTTGAAACCCAGATCAGAAAACTGATACAACAAAATAAGTAGACATCTAACATGATCAAAATCACAATGTAAAACATTTGATTCTGCAGCTCATAAGCATTAATATGACCAGGTATGAGGATAACAACAGCTATAAGGTGTTTTTTGTTTTTTGTTTTTTGTTTTTTAAAATACAGCTTGGGGTGTCATATCTGGTGTTTCCCACCCTTCCCTTTTACTAGTTTCATGACGCCTGCGCATGTCTTCTACTGTCTCTGTCTCTGTGATTATGTTTGACTATGATAAGAGTGGTTTTTGTGGTATGACAGATACGAAAAGCCTCACCCTGTGTGAGTTATAATAAGCTAGTTTTCGGGAAAAGCAAAGGATTGTTCCTGCTACAAAGCCAACCAAACAAGCAAAGCTACACAAAAGAAAACTCATTATCTATTGATTGGGTCAGAAATCCATAAAAAAATATTCAAAATGGGATTGCTGTGTTCCTTCTTTTCCTACCATAGAGTTCCAGGCCTCACTAATACCTCACTAATACAGGCACAGTCCCCACAGTGGTGTCTCAGTACTAACACCTACAATATAAACTATGCTTACCCATTTAGAAAGATGGTGTCATTAATGTCTGCCTGTCTCACTTCAAGAACTGGGCATAAGCCATGAGATTACTATGCCTTTACTATATTCAAACCTTCTGGGATTTAACTCTTGAGCATTCGCATTTCTACTCATTGATTGCTCTTTCGCTGAATAGTCTCTTTCCTGCCTATCCTTTCTTTACATATCTAAATCTTACATTCTAGTTATAACATTATATTGACAATTAATTTATCCCTTTCATAATAATCACTCCATCCTCTGGACACAATTTAGTACTTTATCAATATCTTAATATTTACATCCTATGTGAGAGTAAATTCTTTCTGGGCATTTAACATGGCTTAGCAAACTATCATGATGACAATTGCCATAATGAAAATTGTCAAATAAATTAGAGCAAGAGCTGTAGAAATATTAGGAGAGGGATTTGGTGGACTCAATAGGATTTACCAGCTGATTAAATGTAGATGGCTTAAGGAGGGAAGTTGGTGTTTGTTTTTCATAATTCAAGCTTGAATATCTAGGTACAAAATGATGTCATTATGATATTTAACTAAAATAGAAATAGCAGCCTTGATAGCTAGAACATCAATAATTTAATTGTGGGTACATCATTTGAAATTTTCAGTGTCCATTTCGGGTTGGTATTTTAATATTGACTCATATTCTGAGTCAGAATCAAATGAGAAATCTGAAACATCTTGACCAGATTTCTAAAACAAAAGCAATAATAGAAGCTACATATGTATTATTGTGTGACACTACACCTATGGATATGGTAACAAACTTTGCTAGTCCAAGTCCAAGAACTGATGACAGATTAGAGTAATAATCCCACCACAGTCAGACATGAGGAAAAAAGGACTGTATTGGTATACTTACAGCAGTGTGGGTGGAGGTTAAGTACCAGAACATGGACAACAGAAGAAAGCTTTGCCATTGAAAGCCTGCCCTAATGCGAGTGACTCTGACAGACTTGCAGGCAGCTGGAGAGGTAAGGGAGCATGTTAGGAGCTCTTGATGCTTCTTTAACTTTGGAAAGCAGCCTTGGGAATCTTTTATGTTTCAGTCTTTCCATATGTATGAAGTTTGTTTCCTGAATCACCTGAACATTCCTCCAGGATTTCCATGCAACAATACATGGTATCAGCCAGGAGGAAGATTACATGGAGTTAATCGGTTGAACATGTACTTAATGTGCTCGTAGGAACTTCATAAAAGGCTTAACTGTAGAAAGCAGGGCCCACAGAAAGAACAGAACCAGAGAAAACACCCTGAATTGAGATCCAGAAATCAATGAGTTCAGAAATTGTAGAGCTGAGAAAAGATTTGTAAGAAACTGTATTTTAGCTTTTAAGCTGTTTGGCCCAATTCTTTGCTTGAAAGCAAAGAATGCTTCTTGCTTTGTAATTTTATAGCTTCTCATATGATACACGGTGTATTTCCTCAGAGGTTGGCATGAGTTCAGCCATAGGTCTTATTTTGGCCAATAAAAGTTACACAGATGTGAAAGTGACCAATCCTGAGAATAATCATCAGGCAACTTCACATATTTCCATGTGGCAGGCTAAAACTTTGCCATCACTGAGAAAACCACATCCTAGATGGCTCACTAATCTGAATAAAAGGACCAACTTGGTTGGGCATATATATATTGTCACTGGCTACATTGAGAGCCTCCTCCTCCTACTATCAGCAAAAGGCAATATGGCTACAAATGTGCATAGACACTACGTCCACACTGTCCTATGTCATTGAGAAGCAAGGCTTCACTGACATTGCTAAATGTCTTTAGCAAAATCATTGCCCAGATGCTAGAGTACTACAAATCAGATATGCGTGACTTGAAAGACAAAGAAAAAGAAGAAAAGCAGCAAAGTTGGTCAGTGCAAGACTGCAAAAATTGATATAGTAATTTCTGAAGACCAGATATTAGACATGAGAGGAGGATGCATTGACCCATCCGCTATTCAGGAAGTGGTTGAACGCATGCATGCCACAGGTGAAAAAGAAAAACTGAGGAAACCAGTTGGTTAAGCATGCTTTTGACAAAACCGCTAATGCGATATTGTAGGGGAACAATAGTTGTTACAATGGAAAATTATCAGGAAATACACATTTCTCTTCAGCAAAAGGAAGGTCTACCAAGGTCTTTGCCTTTAAAACAGGAACTTTAACAATCAGAAATAGCACATGCATAAATGAGACAGGATGGTTTCCACAAATGCTAAGGAGAACAGTTAAATATTTCCAATTTATCAAATTGGTCTGCATGGAAATTAGTAGTGTTTTAAATAAAGAAAACATATTAAAGGGCATGCCTGTTCATTTATTCTGACATTTTATAATTTAGTCTAATTATTTATGGAACTGTAACCCATTAAGCTGGCCTTTGGTATAGTTGGTGAAAATAATGACATTTTAGTCAAAGAAGCACGTACGTTCACGTCTGTATTACATCCAGGCAAGATATTTAGCAGAGTAATTAATTAAAAACTAAAATGTCAAGCCTTACACACAGTCCTGTGCATTAGCCAGATAGACAGATACCATAATCCAGAAAACTTGAAATGGGTATTTCACTAAATCTATGCATTTTCAGAAACAAATCTGTGAAATTAATTCTTGGAGACATCCATGAACTGCGAATTATAGCTAATTATTAGCCTTAGACATCAGATGCACCCTCTTTCAGACTAACTCGCCCGGCTCTTCTTTTCCGCACGTCTATGTGAAGCTTATACGATCTCTGATCTCCGATCATGGATGACTATTTGTTTCTGGAAATCTGCAGAGTAATAGTATAGATGCTCCATTTTATCTCTTCTCATTCTCACATTAAAAATATGTGTTTTTGGATAATTATCTTAAAAACAAGTAATTAAGTGGTTTTCTTTCCCTAGAATTATGCTGGCTTTGATTTCACTTCATATTAAATAATTCTACTCCTGTCAAGACTGTAAACATATTTTGTTCACTCCAAATTCCAAATTATTAGGGCTACATACAAGTGCAACCCAGCAACATTTCTTTTCCAATTCAGTTTTCTAAGTAAACAAGGCATCCGGCACACCCCTTTCCTAATGAGGGATGAATCTGAGTCTTTCCTGATAAATCAAAGGGCTGAGCTTATTAAACAAAGATGATGTTATTGATTCAAAGGGCATGCTCTTTAAGCACTTTTTCTAATTGTTCTGAAGATCCATCCACATCGCACAGTTTATTTCCCACCTGAGCCATACACAGTTTTGTAAAATGCCCAACTGAGCAGACTTAGAGGCTTATTGTAGGCAAAACATGATAAAACGTACTATCCAATATACGGCAGCCCCTGTGACCCTGACATTATTAACAGCAACTCGGGCCAACTGCCTGCTAAGAACATTAATCCCAGTGTCAACATCAAGGAGAATTTCTGTTTGAGTTAATATAAATCGTATATGCACAACTTATAGGACAGAGGAGCAATATAGATACCTGGGAGAAATCTTTGTCAAAGTAAAGAGAAATCATCTTTTGTCCTCTTACATATGTGTGAAAATAGCATTTTGAAAAACGAAAATAATGACACTGATCCACACTGGGAACAGCTCTCCAAGAGATATTTATTATAAGAGTTACAGCTCTCTTTGTTTGCAAGAGCCAAAACACTCACTAATGGAATAGAACAGTTTAGTGACATTTTGTTCACTTTCCTTGCATAAATAGTATTTGTAAGTTAATAGAAATTGTGTTGAAATACATAGTAGATTAGCATGGGACACTTTCTTCTTTATTATATAACATTTTTTTCTTTTATAAAAAAAATATTGCCTGTCCTTTAATAGTTGCTCCACATAATCCTAAAATAATGTGAATTTTTCCACTATTGAGTGTAGTATATGTGGTATGACAATTAGATGAAGTTTTTCCATTGTGCAGGTCATATGTTCTTTGTTCTTATATCTTTAACTATCATCTATTCCTGAAATAATGTGAATGGTGAATATATGAAAACTATAATCAAAATTTAGATCAGGTTGATCAATGAGAACACAAGAATCAGATGTGATAATCAATGTTCATTATCAACTCCTGAAATCTTGTAAATGGTATCTGTATCATATACATATATACCATGTATTTAATCCATTTACAATGTAATGATATATATATATATGTACACATACATACATATATAATCATTATTAGTATATATATACTAATATATATTAGCTTTTAAATATATATATATATATATATATCATTCATTTTGGGTGCTATTATTTGCATAGTTTTTGGTCAACTTTCAGTTTCACTTTATCATTTTTTTCAACACTCATGTATCCTGAGACTCTTTTCCTTTTAAATAAATATTTCCCTTTCATTTCCGGTACAGGTTTACTGGTGATAAATTCTGTATGACTTCTGCATGGAAATGTATTTTATTAAACTCTATTTTTTTAAGACATTATTTTTCCTTTATGTGTGGGGGCTTGCCTGCATGTATGTCTATGCACCACATGTGCAGTGCCATGGAGGTCACAAGAGTGTGCCTGACTCCCTGGGACTGAAAAGACAGACAGTTGTTAGCTGTAGTGTGGTTGCTCTACATTACACATGGGCCCTCTGGAAGGGCAGCAAAACTATCTCTGCTATCTCTCCAGGTACTCAAAGGCAATTTCAGAAGATTTTTAATGTGCTAAATTTCATGGATGTGGTTATCGGTACCATTGATTTTTCTTTGCATTGGTTATCGCCATCCATTTGGCTACTTATAGTGTTTGCTCCTATGTAGATTTGACTGCTATATTATGATGGAACTAAGTGCGATGTGGTCTGTGTTTATCTCACCCAGGTTTACTACCTTTGCCAGTTTGTGGAAATTTTCAGCAGTTTTTGTAATTGCTCATATGTTCTAGACAGTCACTTCTTTCCTTCTACAAGTCCAACCTCTGTTTATATTTTTATATGAAACATTTTTAGAAATATTATATATAAGCAATGCCATTTCTAGTATTTTCAACCACATACACATAGGCATACATGTGTGTGCATGCACTCTTCTGGCTGAATATTTGCTCTCAATATGTATGATTTATTAAATAAATGCTGTTTTCTGCTCCTATATAGTTTGTTATATAACTTTCTGTCGGACTCTGTTGTAGAAATTTATTTCATGATCTCAGGAAGAATTCCCTTTAACATCTGATTTACTGATGTACTACTTCAAAGTCAGTATCTTCCATCTGTATCCCTATGTGGACACTTTTCTTTCAGTTATTACCATTACTCAGTTTAAATTATTTCTTAAGAACTTTGACATTTTATAAACTTGTATCTTTTCTTATCGTTGCGCGGTGTCATTTCTAATACCTTTTAAAGTTAAATGCCTAGTGTTATGACTTGTTAAATCAGTGGTGTTGTAGTTACCTGGCAGTGCTAATGCTCTGTCCTTCTTTTGATGGACTGACAAAGCAGTTGATAATATTTAGATCCTAGTCACTGGTGGAGCTGAGTATAAGCACGATACTCACATTTAAGATGGTGTGGAGCCTCTAATTTACTTCTTCCTGAAGAGGAGGCCAACAAGATGTCCAGCTGAAAGTTCAGTGAACTCAAAAGGAGCAAGTCTGCTGACACCCAAAGGTAGCAAACTGAGACAGCAGACATCTCTCTTTACATAAAGTAGTTAATTTTACTTCTCCTTTACCCACAGAAGCTTCACAATAGGTGTGTGTCTGATTAAATGCCACACAGGTACTTCCTTGTTGGTATCCTGGCAACATCCAGATCCAAATGTATCTCCCAGTTACTAAAATCTCTTTCGCTTTTCCTGGAAAATTCTTCTGTCCAGGGAAACTTCACTTTTCCCCTGATGCTCTGAACCTATCATCAGGTAAGTCAGCTAACAATACCAATGGTATCTTTGTACCCTCTCTATAATCTGGTTGTTAGTCCATGAAACGTTAGTATATTTCTCATCCTTAAAGGATGTTAAAATATTTCATATTTTAAATCATATTAAAATATTCCATATTTTAAATGATATTAAAATACTTCATTGGTCCTATCTACACCCCTCAAAGTAATGTGTTCTACTGTACATTAATACAGATTCCGTTAAAGCCAACCCTTTCAACCCTCTTATTGCCAGTATTCATCATTTCTGAGAGTACCTATGTCCAAAGTCACATTAAGATATGTTTTTGTTTTGTTTTGTTTTTTCAAGACAGAGTTTCTCTGTGTAAGTTTGCAGACCAGGATGGTCTTGAACTCAGAAAGATCAGCTTGCCTCTGCTCCCAAGTGCTGGGATTAAAGGCATGTACCACTTCTGCCCAGCTAAAATGTTTCATTCAGTGTGTTTTGCTTGGAGATTTTATTTGTTGGTTGGTTGGCTTATTTAGGGTTTTCTCTCTGTTTGTTTTCATATGTAAATGTGCATGTGTGCAGTCAGTACATGTGTGTATGTTTATATGTGAGAGGGCACATTGTATGCTGAGGTATGTGACATGTTTGCACAAGTGTGCAGAGGACAAGGACTGACCGATGACAGATCTTTTCCTTAAACACTATCCATGTTACTGACTGAGCCAGGTCAGGTCCTCTTGCTGAATCTTAGCTTGTGATTCAGCTAGTAGAGCTAACCAGATTAGCCAGAGATGTCCTGTCTCCATCTCCAGATACCAGGATTTCAGTGGGCTTCCACACAGATCTAGATTTCTCATGGATTCTAGCAAAAGAAACTCTAGTTCTCAACCTTGTTCAACAAGTACTTTATATACTAAACCATATGACCTGCCTTATATTTTGCAATTTTTAAAAACAAAAGTAGACTTTTTTTACTAATATTTAAAGTTATAATATAAACATTTTTAATTATTTGGGGCCACCTATAACGTGGGTTTTCAAAAGCCAGTGTTATTGCAAATGTCACTTGTGAGTCAGCTTTCACAGAAAAGCCAAATAATGGTTCCAAATAACTAAAGAAATAAAACCAGACAAAAGCCAAATAATGGTTCCAAATAACTAAAGAAATAAAACCAGACGAATTCCAAACTTGTCAATTGTTCTGATCAAGTATCAAGCCATTCTGATTTCTGCACCATCAACTTGTTTTAATAATTTCCTAAGTAATTTGGAAACCTACTACTCAATATGAATTTAGCCTAAATGAATAGTCCTAAAACTATCTCTTTTAAAGTTTAGGCTTCTAGAAATCATCCAGAAATTTACAAAGTTGGTTGATTCTGTGTCCTTAAGTCTGCCTCGCCTAACTATGTATTCAGCTAAAAACTTGTATAAGTAATAAACAACACAGTACTTGCCCACTGAAATCAATAGCTTTTTAATGATATATTAAGTCTCCCTGGATATTGACATGACAGAATTAAAACTGTTGCAGCTTGGTTTTATTTTTCTTATCAACTTATTCTAACCTAGAACAGATTTGAAAATGTAGCTTAATTAGTTCAATATATAACATATGTGATTATGTTATCAATATATAATATATATTATTCAATCATTCCTGGGTTGAGGAAGAAATAAAGAAAGAAATTAAAGACTTCCTAGAATTCAATGAGAAAGAAGACAGAACATACCCAAACTTATGGGACACATTGAAAGCAGTGCTAAGAGGAAAGTTCATAGCACTAAATGCCCACATAAAAAGCTGGAGAATTATCACACTAGAGAATTAACAGCACACTTGAAAGCTCTAGAACAAAAAGAAGCAAACTCATCCAGGAGAAGTAGACTGTAGGAAATAATCAAATTGAGGGCTAAAATTAATAAAGTAGAAAGAAAGAAAACAACACAAATAATCAAGATACAAAGAGTTGGTTCTTCAAGAAAATCAACAAGATGAACAAACCTTAATCAAACTAACCAGAAGGCAGAGAGAAAATATGCAAATTAACAAAATCAAAAATGAAAAAAGATGCATAGCAATGGCCCCTGAGGAAAGCCAGAGACATCAGGCCATATTTCAAAAAACCTGTACTTCACAAAATTATTGAACAATTTATTTCTGAGGTACATGTACAAAGAATATGCAAGTTACAGACTTCATATTTGCTTCTCATCTACTATTTTCCATTCAGAAGAGATCCACATTTATAACTGTGTGATTAAGTTGATATGCTTCATTAGTGAAGGCAGAAAAAAAGCAAATATAAATTTTTAACAAATTATTCCCATTTGGAAGATTTTTTAAAATGACAAATCAACATATGAACTTGTTTTTTTAGTCATTTATAGGTCAATAAAAATGTTTTACCATACAAAACACCAGGAAACTGTAACTTGTGTAATACTTTCTTGAGACACAGTAAATTTTAAATGGTTGGAATACTAGAGGACATCAAAGAAAATAGTAGATCAGGTTCATAATAAAAATTCATAGTATAAATCCATTAAAATTTCAAATAAAAATAATACTATTATTAAAATATTATCACCGATTACCTGAATACTATATTGTGCTCACACGTAAAATTAATTTTTGAACATTTATTATTTTATCACATTAATGATCAAATAAATGATCTTCCAACCTATAGTTCCATATTTTTATGTTCATATCTGTGTAAGGCTTCTTCTACAGTCCTGATATACTTCTCCACTTCCTCCTTTTAAGTAGATTTGGAGGAAGCAGCATGGGATAGAGGGATCCAAATACACTGTATTGATGTTTCAATTGTGGTGTGAAACCTGAAATGCTGAAACTGCTAGAAGAAAACATAGGCAATGCCCTACATGATATAGGTTCAGGAAATGACTTCCTGATAGGATTCTATTTGCTCATCATCAGTAATTAGTACATGGGATGTCACAAATTAAAAAGCTTTCCTAGGGTCAATGAAACATGCAGTCAAGTAAAGATTAGGACAATAGAGTGGGAGTGGGAGAGAGTCTTTGCCAGATATACAGCTAACAGAGAATTAATACTCAGAATATACAAAGAACTAAAACAAACAAAAACAGTCAAGAAGACAACAGGCTTATTAAAAAAAATACAGGGCACAATTCCAAAGGGAGAGTTTCCAGAAGAACAAAAATCCTAGTGCCAGGCATGAAGAATATCTTTCAAATTATTCATCACTAAAGTCAAAGATATGAACCCAAGTTCTCAGACCTTGAAGATAAGAACCTATTGCTGAAGACCACACATATTTCAGATAAAAATCTTGGAGCATAAATCAGAAAGAGACCTAGAAGCCTCCTCCCTGTGTTCTAGCTCTCACAGTATCTGAAGGTACTTTGCAAGTTTTCAAGGGAAACAAATTCATCAATAGTCCTACACAGCTCAACAATGAACCAACAATGACTAGCACAGTAAGGCATCTATCCCCAAGGCTTCAATAGTGGCACTTATGTCTTGGTGAAACTAAAATCTGTATAATTGTATTTAAGGTATGCTCAATAAGAGGAAGCTCATGTCTGGTACCAAAAACACAGCCAACTACCTATGGCCAGTGAAGTCCTGGACCCTAGGGGTGAATCTACTACTGCTACTTTTCTAAACCAATATAATTTCTAACTCCATTCTAAATACTGTCTTATGCACACAGATAAAAGAAGGTCTCACCCCTCACCAAGAAAAAAAAATGAACTTGAAGGTGGCTGGAGAAATGTTTCAGTGGTTACTAGTGTCACTCTTCGAGAGGATCCAGGTTCGATTCCCAGTGGCTGAAGACCATATGTAATCCCAGCCCATGGGATCCCACACTATCGTCTGACCTCCTTAGGCACAGTATACATGGCACAGACAACAGATACACACAATTTCAGACAAAGCACCCATATACAAAAATCAAAACTAAGCATAGTGTGGTCATGCACACCTTAACATCTAGCACTTGGAGGCAGAGGTGGATTTTGGTGGATTTGCTTCCAGTCTAATCCTCATAGAAGTCCTGAGTCAGCAGGGCTATTGTCTCAAAATTAACCAGAACAAATGGCCAAACACAGGAGGTCAGTTCTAACTCTAGCCTTCCATGGGTGTTCAAAGAAAACATTGTTCTAGTTAAGAGATACATTTCTTTCAACTGGATTAATTAACATTCTGGAGTAGGTTCCTGCCAATAAAAGCAAGAGTAGGCTTTGGCTGATTCAAATCTCTTCTGATAAGTAGGTAGCAACAAGATGAAGTGCAAAGGCTGCTTTCAGAACCAAGCAGCCACACTGAAGCCTTCTTATATTCCACAATTATTCAATGAAAAAATAAAAACATGTTTGTCTTGGGGTGAATGTGCATTTCTCTTTTGAGAGCTAACATTGATCTACTCAGTCTTGTAAAGGTAGTTTTTCCAAGAAGAATAAATATTAAAATAAAATGTCAGAGCTGTACAATGGTTGCCCAGTGCTAAGATTATCACAGAAGAATAATTCAAACCCATTTATAACAACAACACTACCAAAACACCAGAGGTATGAGGGGCCAAGAGACTATCCACCAAGTCTATGGAAGGAAACTGTAAATATGTGTCTCATACTGGTTAATGAATAAAGCACTGTTGGGCCAATGGGAAAGCAAGATAGGCGGGGCTAAGAGGCTAGGAGAAAAGAGGAAGGAGGAAGGAGGAGTCAACATGGAGAGCCCAGAGAGGTAGAACACCAGTGCCACTCTGGCTGGTAAGATGAGCCACATGGAAATACTTAGAATAGTAGATATGGGTTAATCATTAAGAAAGAGCTTGCCAATAAGGAATTAGGAACTGGCCAACAGATTTATATCAAATACAGACTCTCAGCGTGTTATTGGGGGCTGGCGTTTCGTCGGGACCAGACCCGTAGAGGCAGGAAAACGTACTGGTAACGGGGAACAAACCTGAAAGGGCACTTAATACCATCTCATCTCTAGACAGAACAGTAAATGATCACATCACTTTATGTACTGTCCAAGCCTCTCCTTTCCAGAAACTCAGAAAGAAGCAGAAGCGCCTGCAAGATTAGCAGAAATTAGAACAGAGTTGAATTGCCATTCATGGCCTCACTGGAAGCTTCTGGACTAAACGTGGATGAGTTAGGGCAGATAAAGTTCTGTAAACCCTAGTTAGAACTTAAACACTGTTTGGTAAATTGAGTAAGAATGCTCAGACTTAAGCAATTATGAAACTATTAGTGAAGCATGAGCAAGCAACTCACAGAAAAACTCCCCTGAGTGAAAATTCACTAAACATTTAAAGCTATGAGCTAAGTCTATTCAACCTATGTCCACACATATTAATCTTCATGGAGTGCTAGCCAAGATGTAACAGTTACCACCTTACCAATCATTAGCATAAAGATCATATTTAGGCACAATACAAATAAGTATTCTGAGTTCATTTTCTAACACTTTTCATACAAGATGGAATACAATAAGTTCTCCACTCATACCCTTATTATGAAAATAATTTTGATTAGAAATACAAGTAAATATACTTTAAAGATGATGCAAATTATTATTACAAATTCCTGTCACATTAAAATTGCATATTTTATCATCCCTCTATATTTCATAAGTGAAAGAAAAAATATCAGCCACAGTGAGTCCATTAGAATAAAAGGAGTATCTTTGTATACTTCATCACAAAATAAAAAACACAAAGAAAGATTTTGTCTTGACTATTCAATGAAAGACATGAATTATAGCCACTTTGAGCTCATGTCTCTTTTTGAACAATTATGTATCTATAAACCAAAATACAAGCAATGAATACAAACTGCATCTTAATGAGCAGCAAGAATCCAAGAGATGAAAAACAAACAAAAGGCCAAAGAGCTACTAATGATGTTCCAATTGCTACCATGAGCTTTTCGCATTCAGATAACAACAGTATGATTCATGAGCTAACTAGCCAGTCCTTTTGTCTCCCATCATCAAATTAAAGCTTTTTTTCTTTGCTAATTTTCATGACCTCGACCCATTAATTTTATTCTAATCCTGCATTTCCATTCTGTATCAAATCAAGATGTTGAGGTTAAAAAATGAATCAGGTTTCCACTCCTTGCCTGAAAGCTAATCTACTTTTCTAGTTGATAATTTGCTAGGAAACAAAACATAATGTTTTATGGCTTTGAAGCTAAACTCAGAGTAGAAACACTATGGTCTTTTCCAAATATTCCAACTTTATAACTTGGATGTGTCTTCTTGTGCAAGTTCTCATACTCATTACAGGACTGTTGCACTGTGTTGCCATTATAACCAAGCAGTTATAACATACTGGTAACGCCAGAGTTCAGGTTTATCTTAACATACCTACTTAAAGGGAATATTTAAAGCAGGTGCCTATGGTTTTTAAATGAAAAACATCATGTAAAAAGTTAATAGGTAACTTCAGTGGTGCTAGTGCGTAACTGTATCCCAAGCATTCAGCAGGCAGAGGCAGAGGCAGAATGAAAGTGGGCTCCATAGCAATGACAGCAACAATAATAACAACAAAAACAGCGATAAGAAGTCAAGTTCAATACATAATGTAAAATGCTGTGTTGAAATATGATCAATGGTCTCTTTAAACCTAATCTCCAATAGAGCTAATGTCAACATTTCGATTTCAATAAGCACGTGCTGGTCTGTAAGGGATTCCACCATTTGATTTAAATATTCATCAGGATGCAATCACAAATAGTGACCGATTTTGAGTCAAGAAAACTGAAAATCATTAGGGTTTAGGAAATGACATAGTGGATAAAGTGTTGAATGTGTGGTTTGAGGACTTGTTTTCCAATTCAGGACCTTAAAAGTTAGGCACTGTTCTACACTCATAATTAGAGACTGAAGACCTGAGGGTCTTCGGGTTAGATAGCATACTGATTAGCTAGGCAGTAGAATCAAATTGATCAACATCTGAATCAGTGATAAACAATGTAGAACAAATGTAGAGCCTTCAATTTATTGTTTAGAACATTGTCCAGTCCTGATGAGGTGCAATGAAGAATTAGGTCACTCGATTTGGTTTCTTGATCCAAAGTGTGTGTTCTCTCCCTCCTAAAAGCCAGAGACAAAGTTCTAGATATAATTTCATCTCTGGGTATCTGTCCTTAGAAAGGCGAGAGAATCTAGACCACGCACATTTTCCTAGTGAGACCTACTCATTAAATGACAATCTTAACAGCCTTCCCAATCATTCTACTTATATTTATTGACAAGTTAATTCATCTTCTGGCTTTCATTTTTAAATTTCCATTTTCATTTTCTGTGTTCTTTTTTTCTACATAAATGCAACTCTTGATTTTCTTTGCCAGACATTGAACCCACAGCCTTGTGAATGATATGACAGTGCTCCACCTGTGAGATGTAAGTCCAACAGTGAATACCTACACTATCATTTGCTTTGATTCCAAATGGCAAAGCCATTCTCTTATATGCAGCTACATATTAACAGTTACTTTCAAGTCTTGATGTCTGCTTCTCTTTGCTAGTGTTTTCAGCATTACTGAAACCTTTTCTCAATTTTGTTTTATCTGTCTTTAAATTGTTTCTCATCCTATGTGAAGTTCTATTTTTAGTTTAATTACCTTGTGAGTAGATGATGTCTTGGTATTTCCCTGTGCTAAGACATTGGTCTTCTTTGCAGTGTGTGCTAATCTAGTCTTTTGATGAGCAATATAAGTTATGCCTTACTTAAGGTTTCCATTGCTGTCATGAGGCAGTGGTCAAAAGCAATTCAGAAAGTAAAGGGCTTATTTCAATCAAACTCCCATATGACAATTCATCATCAAAAGTAGTGAGGGCAGGAACTCAATGTGAGAGGCTGAAGTAGAAGCTGTTGCAAAGCCTAATAAAAGGTTGACACAGGAGTTGAAGCCGAAGTCATGGAGGAATGCTGCTTGCTGGCTTTCTCCACATGGTTTTCTCAGCCAGCTTCTCATAGCACAGGAGACTAAAGACCCAGAATTGAAACCAACCAAATTAGGCTCAGCACTCCCAGCCCAACAGTATTGCCTACAGCCTGATCTTATGGAGGCAATTATTCTATTAAAGTTACTTTCCCTCATATAGCCAGCACAAGTTACCATTTATTAAGCAATAGTGGAGAGGTTACCTTAAATGCTCTTCCCTGATAATGAGATTGATGACTGACTACCTTATATGCCATCCTAGAGCCTTCATCTAGTAGCTGATGGAAGCAAAAGCAGACTCCTGGAATCCAGTTGCAGAGAGGGAGTGGTGATGAGCAAAGTGGTCAAAACCAGCCTGGAGAAACCCACAGAAGCAGCTGACCTGAGCAAGGGGGAGCTCATGGCCCCCAGTCTGATATCTGGGAAACCAGCATAGTACCAACTTAGCCCCTATGAACATGGGTTTCAGTTATGAGAACTGAGCAGTATGGGGCCTTTGGTAGTGAATCAGTATTTATCCCTAGTACACAAATGGACTTTGGGAGCCCATTCCACATAGAGGGATACTCTCTCAGCCTAAACACCTGGGGAAGGGTGCAGGCCCTTACTCCCTAATTGGATTAGTGATACAATAACATTCCTATGAGACTTCCTATAGGAAAAGTCACAAACCTCTTCTATTGACATATTTGGTGGATTGTAAGTGGCAATCTTTTACTGATAAAGTTTTGCTATTGTTGTTGTTAATAACATTATTATTTGTTTAGGTTGGACTTTTGACTGCTTGTTTGTTTTGTTTTTGCTTCTGATAGGGTTGCTTATTCATTTTAGGGTGATTTGGCTAGATTGATGAACGGTTGAGTGAGTGAAAATTATCTTGTTCTGCTGTTAAGTAACCAAGTACCAGTTTACCTCTACTGGTCTTCAGTAGCTCAGAAGAAAGTTCCTGGTGCCTTTCATGAGACAGGATGCACTTCTTGGTAAAGAACAACTGTTAAAATTATAAATTACATATTTTTCTTCCAAAGTAAAATAGAATGTAATGTGCTTAAGACAAAAGAAATAGGGCTGGAGGGATAGCTTAGCCGTTAAATGCTAGGCTCACAACCATAAGTATAAGAGAAAGAAATAGCTGTAAATACTAAATAGTAAAACTACTGTCATACATTTAAAATATTTGAGTTACTAACTGGCAAAAACAACAAGTTAGGTAGAAATTTTGATTTTTCAAACTTGCAAAATTTTAAAAGAAATTGTATCCAAAGTTGATTTATTTTTGCATGAAACATTTGCAAACTTAAATCATCAATTCCCATCAGATCTTCCCCTCAAATGGACAAATGAAAAATTGAGGATAAAAGCCAGTTTAACTTGGTTGTAACATGTGTTTGTCAGGAAAGGTCAGATTATGAAAAGCCGGGAGTTACAGAGAGATTTTCCCCGTGTGGATGCTCTGATGGAAGCCCTCCCTGCAGACCAAGTTCTACTTATCTATTCTGCTGTGTCCATGGAGTCACTGGTGCAACAGACCCAAGAGCAACTGGAGCAATTACTAATTTCTCACAAAGGTTGTTGTAAAATACATCATACTGAAAACACCTTTTAGTGTTATATTTTTATATTATAGATGGATAACACACCATTTTGCTCAAAAGGTTTGCTCTTCTATGTTTCCTGTTTCCACTGTTTTCTATTAACTAATTAGAAACCAGTATCTTAAAAATAACCTGAGATCAAGGGCCAGGAATAGTGCTACACATCCTTAATCCCAATGCTCAGGACTCAGTGAAAGGCAGATCACTGCAACTTCTAGACCAGCCTGGTCTACATAGCAAGTAAAGGACAAGCAGAGCTATACAGTGTGATCCTGTCTCAAAACTATATCATGATAGAGTGTGTGTGTGTGTGTGTGTGTGTGTGTGTGAGAGAGAGAGAGAGAGATTAGATGTATATGTACATAGATGTATGTATATTAATATGCGTATGTGAAGAAAGGATATGTTTTCCAATTACAGGTGCTGAGAAAATTGTTTATCCATATGCAAAAAATGGAAATGACATCTCTATATTCCATTTTTAAAACTAATCAAAACAATTAAAGAAGTAGAGGTCATGATTCTGAGGAAAAAAATACAGCACCGTAATAATTTATAAACAACAAAATTGGAGCTACCCTATGATTCAGCAACTCTACTACTGACAATATTTCCGACTAAAATGAGCCTGTCTGCCAAGGAGACACCTGCACTCTTGTGTTTATTTCAGCACTACTCCCAATAGCCAAGAAATGAAATTAATGGGCTGTCAGCTGAAAAACGGATCCTGGCATGGTGGTCCACACACATAATCCAAGCATTTAGTGGACAGGAGGATTATTTCAAATCCAAGGTCAGTCTGTGCCAGTGAGTTCCAAGCCAACCTGGAGACCCTGTCTCACAAATGAAATGAAACAAAACAAAAGCCAGAATACTGGGTAAATTACAGTGTATTTACCTTACCAAAAATAATCAGTCCCCTCAAATGGATAAAGTTCTGATATTTTTCACAACATGGATTCTACCAGAATCTAGAAAGAGTAAGAGCAGGAGTGTTGGGGAAATGTTCACTGATGGGATTAAGATACAGATGCATAGGAATAAGTCATTTTGTTAAGGTACTGCTCTGTCAGTTTTCTGGTAATGGTAACAGTAGTGTACTATGCATTGCTGAAAGTATTTTTACCATTTTTCACCATGCTATAAGGAGCATAAGTTTGAGAAGACACTTATATTTGCCCTGTATGAACATTACAATTTATATCAGTGTTAAACTTCATGTCTCACTACAAATGTGTGCTATTATTATGTGTCATAAGATACTTTCAAAATTGATCCTTACTTTAAATTATTTGCATGTTACTAAAACATCGCTCAGTAAATAATCATGATGCATGTTGTATCAGAAAGCTGTTCTGATCTGCATCACTATTTTCTTTGCATATTTTTATCTATCCTGTGAAATAATTCTTGTCAACATCATAATTTTAATATAATACAATTTAGGCTCTAAGAGTACTAATCTGACACATCGCTGAATTTATATCAAACTGTTTTACTCTACAGATTATAGTTGTTCTGCTAGTTTGTACAATCCACTTTTAACTGGAATAATACAATGAAGTTATGCAATAGTAGGAGTCATAGATATTTAAAAATTCTAACACGATTGGCCACATTCAATACTTATGAATTCTGAACCTCTAGGATCAAATGTTGATAAACATATGCACACACCAAAACAGAAGCACACATGCACACGAGCACGTACATACAAATCCACATGTATTGGTAACCTGCTTCCAATGTTGAGACTACAGTTTTAAAACTGGTATAATCATTTAATTAACATTGTTATAGCAGAAGACAATCTAACTGCATTACTAAAAAGCCAGGATAATTGCAAGAATGTTAATAGGCATAATACTTCATTTATCCTCATTCATGTATGCCACAGAGGGTTCAAAGTTTGTAAAGATTCTTGACTTAATATAGTTCCTTTTATCACCAGCCTGCAACAGTCTTAATATGTCAGTGTTCCCATGAGAAATAACAGTCATGTGCTTTGCTGAGGACATGGACATGCTGGTTTGTCTTCAAACATGTCTACTCAATGATTCCTTTGTATTCTGCTTCAACAGCAGTGAGTAGGAAGAGATCCTCCCTGGTTCTGAGAGACTGACTCTTCTTTACATCCTCTATTCTCTCCCCAATTTTCAGGCTGTTTATCACAAATTTTGATCAAAGCTTCAACCCGTGGCTCTAGAAAACATGTCACTTAGTAACAGAATCTTGTCAATAAAAGAAACTCTTGATGGTCCGAATGAAGACCACTGAAGGACTCTGACTTTGTGCCTATCTGCTGACACATGGTTTCAACATGGTCTTACTGGCTCACTCTTCCCTGTTGTAATTTCCCATTTGTAGCCATCCTGATATTGGCGAGTCTTGTGGCTTGTTGGGCAGTCTGGAAGAGTTCTAGTTTTTGTAACCCAGGATATAGATGCCTGAATGGCAGTAGAAGCAGATACATCTCAAAGAAAAGATAACATTTCTCAGAGAAGGAGCCTAGAGTGGTGTGTGTGTGTGTGTGTGTGTGTGTGTGTGTGTGTGTGTGTGTATGAGAGAGAGAGAGAGAGAGAGAGAGAGAGAGAGAGAGAGAGAGAGAGAGTGGGGGTTGTTAAAAGCACAGGGTGTACAAAGGATGTACAAAGGATATGCCATTTCACAAGCTTCTGGGATCACTAGAATAGCATAGGCTTTCTTCAACCTGCTATCATACACATTTTTATAATGCTCATTTGTAATCTTCAGATGTTCTAGAAGGCCTCTGTGCCTATGACAGCAACTTCTGTCCATTCTACCACATCTTAGACTGGAGGTTCCCAACTTTCCACCTTGCCAGTAACTTTTGTCTCCTTACACTAAATTTTCAATCTTTATGTAAGGCCTTCGAGACTTCATTGTCTGTTCTACTTCCCTTCTTTAATCCTAAACATTTTTCAGCACACAAACTGTCTTAAAGCTGAAGTATAATACTATCACATTTACTTATAGAGTAGACATAGGTTGATTTAATCACATCACAGGCTCATGCAGCAAAGCTAGAATACTGGAATTCAATAGACAAAGAGAAAAAGTAAAAAATATATAAAAAAAAATGCTACCCCTCTATCTGTCAATCTTGTTAACAAGATACCATACTCCGATTTTCCAGCTGACTTCCTTTTCAATGGATTTGCTACTGATGGGTATAATGCTCGTCACACCTCTGGGACCTAGACTGACTACTATTTGGCTCCATCTTCAGAATTTTTAACAACCTTAAATTAAATGTGCTCCAAACCAAAAATATCAGAAAACATAGTATGAGCCATTAAACAGGTTCCCCTTAATTGTATATCAGCTACATAGAAATATATCTAAACCAGGAATCAGAAATAGAGACATGAGTCCACTGGTTCAGAGCCCAAGGTATTATTTTTCAATGAATTTTCCTTTTAAATTTTTCTGTATAAAAGGTCAAGATTTGTTCATTGATTCCTGAAAAATACTTGAAATGTGTGAATGGTTGACATTTTCTCTGATTTTTCTTGAAGGCAAAGTGGTGCCAAACAGAAATTAAGAGGTCATTTTTGTTCAGTCAAATTCTCTCTTTTAGTTTGTGGCATCAATATTTTAAATTATGATTATAGTAAATTATAATTCATCAGACAAAATCTTGAGTGATTATGAGCATTCTCATATAGTTTAAACCAATAAAAATTTTGAAGCACCTCATGGTATCCTGGACTGACAATGAGCATTATTAACTGCCAATGGCAAAGCCTCGATTTCTCAGCAATGTATGTACCCTGTGTAGTTTGAATCCTAGAAAGCAGGCATATTTATATTTTCTCATATGCAACCCTAATCTCTAAACTAGGTTAGTCCTAGAACATTTTCAATTCAGATCAGGTCTGTTTGCCATTGTGACTTGTGAAAGTTGCTGTGTTTCATGTGCTGTTTGCAAAAATAAGTGAGACATAGCATTCAGTTATCTACTTACTTTTTTAAATCAGTGTGATTATATCTACCTAGACAAGTAGGCAGAAATATTTAATCATTCGACAAAAGAAAACCTGATATTTGAATCAATTTACAAGCTGTTCATTCTTCTTCTTCTTCTTCTTCTTCTTCTTCTTCTTCTTCTTCTTCTTCTTCTTCTTCTTCTTCTTCTTCCTCCTCCTCCTCCTCCTCCTCCTCCTCCTCCTCCTCCTCCTCCTCTTCTTCTTCTCCTCCTCCTCCTCCTCTTCTTCTTCTCCTCCTCCTCTTCCTCCTCTCTCTCTTTCTCTCTCTCTTTTTCTCTCTCTCTTTCTCTCTCTCTTTCTCTCTCTCTCTTTCTCTCTCTTTTTCTCTCTCTCTCTCTCTCTCTCTCTCTCTCTCTCTCTCTCTCTCTCTCTCTCTCTCTCTCTCTCTCTCTCTCTCTCTCCTTTGTTTCTTCCCCCTCTATTTCTTTCTTTCTTTGTTAATTGTTTGAAACAGGGTTTCTTCCTGTATCCCTTGCTGTCCTGGAATTGACTCAATAGACCAAGCTGCCTTTGAACACACTGATCCGCACACTTCTACCCACCAAGTGCGAGGATTAAAAGACCTTCACCATGATTGCTCAGTGCTCTGTACTTTTTCCTCTTGTAGACATTAATAAATGTAAGGTTTCAGAGGCAGAATTTCACCCTTGCTTCCTGGTGGACTCAATGATCATGAGTCATGGTGCTTACCATTTACAAACAAGCATGTGTAGTTTTGTATTGCAATTTTCACAAAAAAAAAAAAAAAAAAAAACATTTTCTTCTTATTTTTCAGTCTTACCAGTGTCTACTCCTAATTTTTGGCCCTTTGTTTCAAAGTTTTGTCATAGACTTGTTCCATGGGTCTAGTTAACAGGTCACAAGAGTCATCTAACATAAGTTCCCTCCTTGTGTTGTTCACAGCAAAGACATGCTCGCAGTAGGCACCCTGACTTTGGCCACTCAACTGACTTTTGTTCTCCATGTCTTCTCACTGAACTTGTGATTTCCACATAGACACATGTAGAATTTACTTAGAAGGACTTATAAATCTTTCCAGCTATGATTTCTACTGTATAATTAGAGCATTGAAAAAAATCTTAATGATGGCTTTATAAATGAAAACCAAAGAGATCCTCTACAAGCAAATAAAGAGACACAAGATTGCTCTACAGGATTAATGGCAAGTGGCTCAGTTACAGAATCGATGAGTAAATTCAATAATGAAGAAAACCATGACCTTTGACCTTCAGATATTTGCATTTAAATCCTTGCTATACAGCACATATCCTGAAAGAGGTTAAAAAAAATTGATTAATTTTGTTGTACCTCATGCTTTCTCATCTGTGAAATGGATTAGAATTTTCTTCAATTAATTTAATCTATTTATTTAGAAATATAAACTCAGAGGTTACTATGTGCTATATGAACTAAAAATCAAACAGCAGCTTTCTTGCTTTGATTTTCATAAATCTCTTCTGTCAAGAATGCTTTGTCTCCTTGCCTGTGCTCTGTGCAGGCAGGCTTGTACTTAATGAGAGTAAGACTCACATACCAAGTGTAGAATTTTCCTTCCCTTTCCAAGGATTTAAATATTGTTCCCATGGGTAGATATATCTTTTTCTATTCCTTGGCAGTATACTAACTTAGAAGGAATTCACATGAACAGAAACTCACTCTGCTGAGGCAACAGTCAGGATGCTGCACGGCTGGATATTAGCTGAGCATTGCTGTGTAGCAGGAGCCAAGTCCAATGAATAGGTGATGTGCCCTCCCTCTCCCTGTGCCACAATGCGACTACATGGTTCAAAGGCATAAAGGACATTATTATTGTCGACCCATACTGCATTTGCACTTTACTATCACCAAGAAATTAATCTTGACTCCTGTTCTTTTCTGTGGTCTATCTCACCCTCTGCATAGCTGTATTTGATCATCTTCTGCACTTTATACCACTGAATTCTTGGTAGTACCCTCTCGTTGCCATATTTCCAATGTCTCTAAATCCTTTATTAAAATTTATTTTCTTGTGCTTCTCTGTGCAGGCAACATTATCCAAGTTTGCACCAGCCATAAATAAAAATGTGTTATTATATTTCTGGAGCATTCACAAAAATATTAAATATAAATGAATGTTAAAATTCCAGCTTGGAAATGCCCATTTTGATTCCCAGGGCCCCAATTATTTGTGTGCATTATGTTGCCTGCTGAAGATCATGGAGCCAATGTAAATATATTTAACAATCCATATTTAAGCTTATTGGAATGTATTATATTAAGTTATATTATATATCAGATTCAATGCATTTTAAGAGTATAGATTTATAGTTTTGAGGGTTTTGGGGCTAGTTAATGAAGACTTTCTGTTTTCAAACAGTAAGAGTGGGTTTAAAGAAAACAACCCAAAAGACTGGTTTCCCTTTTGGATCAGGATATTGACTTTTAATAACGTTTCTATGGTGCTTCTCTGAGGACATTTTAACAGGAACGCGTGAGTCTGGATTCAGTGAAGGTAATAAAATAATTTGTCTTTGGTAAATTACAGTTAACTCCTTGTATTCCAGATATGAAAGCACATTGGCTGAAGTACTGGAGAAATCATACCCTCAGTCAGCTGTTCTCGGGTCCTTGCAGGAAGAAATGTGGAGGTGAGTGTGTGCCCAGCCCCAGTTTGTGCAGCATCACCTGTCTCCTGAGGACAGCTTCAGTCACCCACCGTAAAGGGAAAGCCCACAAATGGAATGCACATCATGAATGATGCAAATGGCTTCAAAGCCACTGATTTCATGCTATCATGTTCGCAGATGAAGGGAAGACCTCAGGGAGATTAATGCAGAGGACATAGGTCACTCAGCTGGGACTCTGCTCCACATTATCAATGCTCTAAAATTAGTTTGTTTCTCTTAAAGTAGGGCAGACACCTCTTTTTAATTTTGTTTGTTTAAAATGGAATCACATTATGCTAAATGTACCCAAAACTTGTTCAATGAATATTAATTTATTATTATAAGTCTAGAAATTATTTTATTTTTATAAAAGTGAGGGTTGATTTCACATATAGTTTCGCATTGCTCATATTTCTTATATGATATTACAATGCATTACTGATAAATGTGGCGGCGACGCTGCAAATCATTTAACCTGTGTTCCTTGATTTATGTGATTTTTCTTTATGCAAATGACATATATGCTGATTGTTTTATATATTTGTATGATGCAGAATGTCATTAGACAACATTTTATTTGAGTTCATAAAGCAGTTAAAACAACTCATGTCATCAACCATGCATTTGTTCTAGGAATTGCTAACAAAGTTTCAATATGATGGTTGATAAAGAAATATTACACAGGAGACTAGAGTGTTGAAGACAAGTAGAACAGAGGCCTGGCATGAAAACTTGACAGTGATATTTCTACAAATACAGAAGTTTCCAAATAACTGAACACGAACCATTCACAAGTTGTCCAGCATATGAGGCAATTGGGAAAGGTGAAAAAACCTGGAAGTGGGCTGGAAGTGGGTCCCTCTTTAGTGGACTAATTATTTTTTAATTACATACCCTCATCCATCTGAGACAGAAACATCACAAGTCTGAGAACAGAATAGCTCAGGTTAACACACACATATATGCATACATACACACACATACACACACACACACACATACACACACACACACACACACACTTAGAACTGTATGAAAATAAGAAATAAGATACAAACAAGTGATGATGGAGAATTCAGTTTTCCATCTCCTTGGTATTTCTCTTCCTTGCTGTTAGATATGTTGTCAGATACTCAGTGAAATTCTGTATAGATACCCTGAACTTTTGAGGTTATAGTAAGTGCAGGTATTAATGATGTGCAATGCAGATTTTAAAACAATTAATATTAGCAACAGTGTAGCTCCTTGAAAGTTAGATATCTGTAAACTAGCCCTGAATAATTCCTACTAATTAAAGTCCCTAATCACCAAAACAGGCTCAATTCTTTGAGTCTAGCATAGCTAATTTTTCACAGGCTGATCAAGCACTGTTTCTACAACAAGAGCAGCATTGTTGAACCTAAATAATTCCCTTTGATTTCAGTGCAATATACTGTGCCTCAGTTTGAATGTCAATCAATTAGTTATTTGAATATGATGCATTTTAAAGATTTTAGTAATATTCCAGGATAAAACTGCATGCAACAATATAGCTAACCAACATATTTCAACTACAATATATTAACACAGGCTTATCTCTTGAAAAACTTTAAGAATATTTTGTAATTTGCACAATACAAATATTCAGTGTAGTAAACGAAAATTGAACAATGAGTTTCTTTAAGGTTTTATGAAAGATTAAAATAGAGGGACATAGAGGGAATCTTTATTCTGAACTGAAAAACGGATTTACTCATTGTAGGTTTTTTTTTCAGCTGAAGAAATGTGTAGTGAGATATTCATCTTGTCCACACCTGTGGCACTGGCCATGCCCATTTTGGGTGGGGACCCGGCGGACATTACCTGGGGAACTAGGTCTGAGGAAGGGGCCCGGGGGAGATCTCTTGCTTGCAGCTCAGGGACAGAAGAGCATCCAGAGGCATCCTTGGGACCAGGAACCTGCTGGTGTTCATCTGTGTATGTTGTAAATTATTTCTCCCTGAATAAACATCTATGCGGCCTATTTGTTTCTCCTCATTCTTATTAAATGACAATAGAAATGCATGAGAAATTGTTTCTGAAGAGACTTGATAGCATAAAATTACTTCAGATATTTCTGAACAAGCAAAATCTCCAGAAGTGAAGCACTGTATGTGAATAATCATATATCACTTCGAATGTCTAGTTCTATGTGCTGTATTAATTGTTTTAATAAATGTGGGAAGTTCTAAGGATATTATGCTATAAATGTTTGTATTGTGTGATATATGCTATATAATATAAAGCTATAATGAGCTCTTAAACAAGAAACTGTTTTTTATAATTCATATTCAGTTATAGCATACTCTTTCATTCTTGTTCAATCTGCCCTGCTCTGAAATAATACTTTTGCTGATATATTTAACCATCTTAAATAAATGGTTGCTAGTTTCCTTTGTATTATCATCTTGGCATATTTAAAGAAGATACATAGTAAATAATATACATAGTAATATATAGCAACAAAACCCTAATTTGCATCAACTAAGCCCTAAACTGCATCTGTAACCAAAATATCGTTTTAAAATTTCTGCAAATATGAATAAAATATAGTTGAGAAAAGAGGGCTAAGTCACCTCAAGAGAGTGTGGAGATGCAAATGCCAAACCTTGTTTTGAAAGATAGTTTGAACAGAGTGCAGAATTTCTAATTTTGACACTTATTCTCAGAATCTGTAAGAAAAGCCAAATGGAAAATCATCTCTTCCATGCTGCTACATACTTTCAGTTCCCAAGTAGAGCTCATTTTGTACATCTGTATCTTAAAACAAACAACACCTTTGCGAAAGAAGTGCATAGGAAGAAACACAAACCTGTTATTTGTTCAAACACTAAAACTAAGAAAGAAGGGGCTTCTTTGAATTTTTCTCAATTTCTTTCCTAACCAGAACAGGGATATATTGCCTGAGTTTTTTAAATATGGTCACCCATGCCTACAACAAGAATTTGGGAAGCCATCGCAGAAGAATGACAATGGTTATCTAGAACACATAGCAGAAATCATTCTGAAAAGAAAAAAGAAAAGAATAAAATTAAACAGAAAGATTATAGATAGCTAATTTACAGATGAGCGGTATAGTAACATATAATGGGTAGATAGATAAATGATATGGATAGATAGAGGTATTTGGATGGATAGATGGTAAATAAATAGATAGGTACATAGATAAATAGATTATATATAGATACTTGGAAAGATAATGAGAATAATGATAGATGATAGATAGATAGATGATAGATAGATACTTGGAATGAAAGACTGATAAATACCTGAAAAGATAAATAGGTGATAGATAATTGATAGATGACAGACTAATAGATAAATAGAAGATATATATAGAGAGAAAATAGGTAATAATAGATGATGGTGGTAAAGATAGATAGATAGATGATAGGTAATGAGATATAGCTACATTATGGATGCATAGATAATAGATGCATTTGTTTTGCCTTTAACTTAATAATTGCTTCTTTTACTGTCTTTAGGCAGGTCATTTTACCTACTTCTTAACTGAAAGTAAAAACAATATTCATTTAAAATATATTACAAATTCCTCCAAATGCTTTGTTATTGTCTTATAAGTGAATATTGCCCATTTAATATAAATATTCAAACTCATAGGCACATTTACATATATACATTATAAAGTTGAAGTATACATATATGCACATGTAGAGAATTAGATTGTAACTGATTTTGTTCAAGTGATCTTAGGGAAGTTTTAAAGAAATATGCTATGATTAAGTGTCCCAGAACCACACTCACAAACTGTGCTATGCCATTTTAGCAATATTTACCACTGAAATCTTGTTCCTTTGCTATAATTTACTCACTTGGAGGCTCACATACAATGCGAGTATGTCCAATTTGTTGTGGACATACTCTTATGTGATACTGTACAAAAAGTGTCTTAACTTAGAAAATGCTGTTCTCCATTTATACTAAATGAAAATCCTGAAACTTCAGCCCATTGCCTCACACACACACACACACACACACACACACACACAAACTCTGCTTTTCAATCAGAGTTAGTGAATTGGATTAGTTAGTACAGTGGGATTAGAAATTGCAATGTAAAAAAGAGTTAGATTTTGATGGGAGAGTATATGCATGCTAAGAGACTTATCAATGGCGAAGATGAGAAGAATCCCAGGGTGAAGTATGAAGTATCAGCATGTCCAAAACTCACTACTGAAGACAATGTAATCCCCAAGATCAAACTGTATTTATTTTAAGTTTGTCTTGAATTGAAAAGTTAGCCAGGAGAATGTAGCACAAATAACTTACTGAATCTACTGCCTGGAAAATAGGAGGCACCACTCCTTATGTTGCTATGCATTCTCTCCATATCTACTTATGTAATTTATCCATAAGCCTACCTCCTACCAGTTGGCTGTGGATGACACATACTTTTGTTCATTTAATATGAAAAACTCTAAGATTTTTCAGGTGTTTTATAGGACAACAAACTCTTTCTTTTTGCCTGACAATTACTCACTAAAGGTCAAAGAGAGATACAGGTTAGACCATTATGCCTTGGATGAAAATCTAGATTTAAATCAAGGAAATATTATTTATACACAAACAGAGACATCTGACCTACAGAAACTCAAGAGCTACCCAGAGGTACAACCACACTGTGATCTGACCTTGTCTGTATGCACACAGATACATGTCTGGGCCATTGTTTTTCCTAGTTGAACAAATTCCACTAGACTAAGGAAACTAAAAGATTTTAAAATTTATTTTTGTATGCACAAGGTTTTCCTGATTTTTAGGGCTATGCTTGATCATTCTATGCAAAGCCATTCTGATTTCTCCTGGTAGCGTTTATCAACACAGACATAAGTTATCATTTGTGTGTAACTTGAACATTATGGTCTGCCTTTAAGAGACAGTATTTTGGAATGAGACAAACCTTAGTTGAAATTACAAAATTCTACATAGTGGGATCAAAGTTATAATGTTTCACTTCTTTCTGGTCCATTTAAGTTATGGAGGCAACATCTAAAAACAATTTGGCAAAAAAAAAAATTGTCTGTGCTAGAAAGAAAATGATTTTTATTCTTAGGGAATTAAAAGAAGTTCAGTAACCAGAGGACAATGATAAGTTATCTTTGTCACAACCCTACTGGTAAGGCCTTCTATAGTAAATGGGATCAAGTATTTTCCTCTTATTTTTAATCTTCTTCATTATGACAATCTGCTTTCAGATACCCTCCTCAACGAAGTAAAGCCATTGTCCTAAAGGGCGATTTGGTGTGAGTTACTAAGGATACTTGATGTAGATCCCTGAACTTTCTCTATCAAGTACAGTCAGAGAGTGTAGCTATCATATTTCTGTGGGCCACGAACCTCAGACTATGTTTTCTTCCTGATGTTCTTGCTGCTAGCCTTTTTGTTTGGTTGTTGCAGAATTCTGGGGAATGAGTGAAAAGGTAAGAGACAAAACGAGCACCTATGGATAAAGTTTTATAATCTGTACTGCAAATGGAGCCTTACGTTTTCCTGGAGTCAGGTTGTACCTATATGGCTGGGGGAAAGCAGTCGATAAAGCAAGTGGCACAGTGAAAATGCTGACTGAAGCGTTGTCCCCAATCAATCATTGTCATTAGTCTCCTCCAAAAACTTCAGTTTCTAAAGTTACATATAACTTGTGCTTGTAAGCCTCCTCATCTACTGTTGGCGCCATCATTACAGTTTGAGAAACACTGGATGATCAGGCTGGTGTGAAACATATCTCTAGCTGCTAAAACACATAGGGAATATACATACACACATGTGTACAAGACCATGTTCCTAATCCTTGTCAAAGACTACAATCATTGATTCACAGAAACTTGTACATAGCCATTCCCTCCTCCTCCATTCCTTCCCATTGTTTACTCACCCCCTTCCTTTCTGTCAAGAATGGTGGAGTACACAACGTAATCAAAGTAAGACACTGTGGAGGCACCGAGATCCACCGGGAAGATTACAGTGGAATAAAAATGACGCCAGCCTACTCCAGTGATAAGTGGGAGCTTGAGAACAGACATTTTGGACAGGTACAAATGTTAACAGACTTCTCCTTGGGATGCCTCAAAGTCTGTCACCACTGAGGAAAAGCCACGATAGAAAAGAGAAGACCGGCCTTCTTGTTAGTTCTGCATTTGAATGCACTGCTAGTCCATGCCCACAGCATGTTAAACTTATTAGCTCTCTTATTGACAAAATAGTTGCAGGCTTGCACCCATGTTGAGATATGTTAAATCACTTATTAATAGGAATTATTACTTTTCAGCTGTCACAAATGCTTACAAAGGAAAATTGCCAGGCAGTTTTTAACCATTATTTGAGCATCCTGACAGATTCCACATTTGTAAGAGGATGCTGATGTTGCCTTGAAGCTATTGCAACATTTAAGTCTACTAATAGCTGCAATATCCTTCTTTCATAAATTAGAAGAGGAAAGAGGAAAATGGCTAGGTTTAAGAAAGCCATATGGTATTTTAAAAAAAAAAAGAAAAAAAGAAAAACAAAAAAACACAAAAACAACCAACCAAAGAAAAAACCAGCTGTATATATGTGGTTTTCTCAGTTTACCAAAAAAAAAAAAAAAAAAGAAGAAGAAAAAGTACAAATAAAAGTGTTAACATTTCTTGGAATAAGCTAATAAGGTACTAAAATTGCCAGCAATAGAATGCAGTTAAAAAAAATAAATACAGAGTTTCCTTATTGAATTGTTAGCAATTTGAAGGGACAAGGCCAGTATACTCCATCTGCAATTTCCTATCTGCTGGACTAAAATCCAGAAAACAAATTAAATAATTGAGACATCTACTTGCAGTCTAGAGCTTCATAAAATCAGGGTGAATCACTCTCTTAGTAGTGCTCAATCTTCTCATAATGAGGTCTAGTAAAGGCATGTTAACAAAGGCAAAAGTAAATAGGGAAATGTTCTTACAGAGCTACGTATTCACGCAGCCTTGGATTCCCCTTACAGGGCTGCTTCAGCTTCTTGGCCTGGACTGCCAGATAGCATGGCTATAGTAGATTAGTTGACATGGTGTCAAGTGCTTTTAGGGTGCTGGATGACTAAGCATCTTTATTTAACTACCGTGCTACTAACCTTGCATGGGAAAGGGCTTGAAAAGGTTAATGTAAACATTGTCTGTTTCCTTCAACCCACACAAGAATGCCACATCTGGTGGGTCACCTCACCCTGATGTCAGAACTCAAAGGACATTTGCTTTGTGAATGTCAGAGTAATTTTATGAGAACCATACACCAAACAACTGAAGTGGAGCTCTGGGAAGAAAGAGGCAGATTTTGTATGTGAACTGATTGGGTTGTAAAAAATAGGGTATGAGTGTGAGGCCAGGACCCACTAGAGTAGTCACTGAAGCTTCCAAACAAATTACATCCATGCTATGCCTGACATCAAATGGCAGAGAAACTCGGCAATAATGAGATTTTGGAGCACAGTGACTCAACATGACCAGAAGTCATGGATTAGACAATTCAGTCACATCTGGCTAGTTTTGTGATAAGAAAAAAGAATACCAGGATGCAATATGAGACCCATATAACAACAACAATAAAAAAGAATCGGCTCTATATTCATTCAAGCTCTGGTTGAATCAGCTTGCCCCAGGGTCTACCCTCCCCCACCCCAGTTAATACTTCAGTGGGAGTCCTTGACCATTTTGTGAAATGTGAGAATTCAGGAAGAATAAAAAACAGAGAAATGGACATGGTTAAAAGCCACAGACTATGTCTACATTAAAACTGTATAAACATTGCCAGACTGTTCTGCTCCATACTTGTTAACTAATCCTATAATAATAAAACCAAGTTCCCTTGTAAATAAGTAAATATTAGGAAGTACAGTACAGAATATTTTCTTTTCCCAACCTATGCGTTTTCCTACTTGTCTTCAGTAGCATCACCATCCACTCAGTTATTCGAGAGGAGGCTCTTTGGTTCCAGACAATTGCTTTTTTACCATTTTATTTCTAGCAGTCACCAATCCTCCAGAATCTTTAACATCTACAGGATGGCTAACCCTGAAAGTGACTTCTGCAGTTGCCCATGACTCCCATTCTGCCAATCTGATAGTGTGCCTGTTAATCAACCAGCCTTATTTCCTTATGCTTTCATGTGACCCCTCCTAATGTCTTCCTCTCTGAACATCTGCTGTCCCCCACCTCAGTGGACTGCACAGATGTCGTCCTCCATTCAAAACCTATCTTACTGTGGAAATATTGCAAACATCCATGGAAACATGTGACCTCTGCAGTGTACATACACTGGCTTACAGACTTTTGTTTTAAGCTATTGTTGGACCATATTTTCCTCACAAGTAAAATTGGAGCTCAGAGAAGATATTGCATCATCTTTGTATACCCAGTTGCTGTAAATGATGTCAATAGATTGTTGGCTAAATGTTTTCTTAAAATTTATTTTTATTATGCATTATTATATTTCATTATGTATTATGCACTTATGTTTATTATGTATATGTGCATATAAGGCAGGAGCTTCTGGATGAGGTCAGAAGCATTGGCTCCTTCTGGAAGTGAAGATACAAGTGGTTTCAGCACAATGGGTGCCAGCAACCAGGAGTCGTATGTCTTCTTAACTGCTATACCCTGCTAAAAGATCTACTCCATTGGGCCCTTGTGCTCGCTTTCAAGTTATAGTTGATTATCAGACAAAAAAATCTTGCGTTAAAATGCTAACAGAAAAAAATGCCTTTTAATAATTTAATGAGTTAAAACTGTACAACACAGTTGTTAAACATTTATGGGAAAGAGAGAAAATTGTAAAGAAAAGAAGGAGGGGAAAGCACTCTTTTGTTCGTTTCTTCTGAGCGAGAGACCAAAGGCAAGACTGCTAGGAATAAATAAATAAATGTCGGTATTTAGAAACATAGGTGTTCTTTGATTGTGCTTTGTGATATACTGGGAGTGGAAACAATAATACAAATGATACTAAAACAAATCTAATGCAGGTGTATGTGTGAGGGATGGGGGAAGGGAGAGAGAAAGAGAGAGAGAGAGAGAGAGAGAGAGAGAGAGAGGGGGGGGGTACATCGTCCAAGATGTGACCAGACCAAATTGCAGAACTTGAGTAAAAAAAATCTTTAACACAGAACCCAGAAGGCGAAGGAGGAAAAGGAAAAATTAAAAAAGGAGATTTCCATTTTCCCTCCTGCCTGCCTTTATAACTCCTCCTCTGGTCTCTCTCCCTCACTGCCGCAGACTGCTTGCAGGGGCCTGCCCCCACCCCCATTGTACCTCCAAGTGTGGGGAACAGAAACGTGGCTCAGGCTCAGGTTTCTTCCTTCCCCTCATCCCTTTGTGTCATCAGCTTATTCCTATCTACGCCCCCGTTGAGAACTACGTGGCCACACCAGCCGGGGCCTCAGGTTGGCAATGTCGACTCACATACATGTCCCCTATTACGACTGTTCCAGGCATACTCCCCCCTCCCCTGAACTCATCCTCATCCACTCCTCATATAGGGTAAGGCCTCCTGAGGGGAGTCAACAAAGTCTGGCACATGTTGATGTAGGATCAAGACCTTCCTCACTAACAAGGTTGAGCAAGGCATTCCACCATAACCAATGAGTTCCAGCTCATGCACCAGAGATAGATCCTGTTTCCACTGACAGTGTCCCACAAAGACCAAGCCACACAACAGTCACCCACATGCATAGAGCTTTGTGTGGTCCCTCCTTCCTCTCTTCAGCTGGACCTCACGAGCTCCACCCAGTATGTACGGTAGATCTCTGCATTTTTTCCATCAGTTACTAGATGAAGGATCCATGATGGCAATTAGTGTAGTCACCAATCTGATTTCAGGGGAAGGCAGTTCAGGTACCCTCTCCACTATTCTTAAAATAGCGGGGGTCATCCTTGTGGATTCCTGGGAATTTTCCTACCACCAAGTTTCTCGCTAACACATCCTTCCTCCACTACCAGGGGATTCTGCCAAAGTTTGGAATGGACCCAGCTTTTATCCTTTCAGTAGACCTTCTAACCCATCCCTCATTCTAGCCGATTCCTGTCCCTTCATGTCAGCTCTGGACACCTAGAAGCACTTTCTCCTGGGACCTCCTGATGGCCACAACCTGCAGGGCCTCAGGAGGATGAATCACACTATCTTTGGTCCTCTGCTAAGATTTCTGCTTTTGTCCTCAGCCCTGTAACAGCATGTTCATACATGCCCTCCTCCAGTGAACGGATTCACTGGAAATTCCAACTCTGGCTCCAGACCCAAGCCACTCCCCACCAGCCCTCCAGATTGTGCTTTGTCATACCGTTCCCCTCCTTACAGGACCCTCTCTTCCTGCCACAGCTCCCAATTTCTGTGGACCCCATCACTAGGTGTAAAGGATCCACTTAGCTTCTTCTGGAAATACTTTGCAGTCTTCTTCTTGCCAATCTCTATCCTTCCCCACCACCCACCTCCCTGTACGAGCATTCTCTGAAAAGCAAGAGAGGCCCACCAAACCAACAGAACATATTCCACAAAGACAAGACCAGATTTCAACACTTAGAATCAAAATTACCGCCCAAAAATCAAAGTATAGGCAAGTATAGCAACAAAAGTATGTATACCCCCATGTGTTTATTCAAATAAACATATTAAACAAGGAACTCAAAAATCAAAGCAGTTATTTCTAGAACTGGGGGTGAATGCTAAGAGATTTGCATAGTCTTGGCCAACCAGAATTGCAATTTCTACAAATTTACAGGAAAAGGCTATGTTCCTGTATAGGGGATTGGGAACAAAAACATTTGAATTGTGATTCCTTATGCCTTGAAGATATTTGTAGCCACACAGTCCTAAATTTTGTACCTGGTACATGAGTTTCTTGCATGTTTAGATATTTTAATTGAAGGAAAGTGATGGAACACTTTCCTAGATTTACATCTTCCATAATTTACAGGTGAACTAACTTAATAAAAATCTATCTGAAAGGACCTAGCAGTTAGCACAAATACTAGGATATTTAACTCAAATAGAAGACTCTAATTGTACAGTTAGGTGCTTGTTAAATTTTGTGATTTATTAATTATTGTTACTTAATGCTAGATAAAAACACATAAATGTCGCAACATAGTACATGCAACAGAATGGAATATCTAAAATGTGGTTATCTAGATGAAAGAAAAATATTTTTCTTTTGAGGCAATATATAGTTGTTTTGACTAAGGTAAAAATAAGCATTCTTTATACAAGCTTCTGAACTGAAATTTCCTCATTTCACATTTGTAGACAGTCTTTTCAATGGAGCCAGACAAGAGGAGCAAGTGTCGCCATGTTTTAAATCTGAGACTGTGTAGCCCTGGAATTCGAATGACTCTCACGGCCTGGGCTGCTGGTTAATAATTAAGGAACATCATTGACCACAGCGTTTGACTCAGTAATTCCACCTCTACAGAGGAAACATCATTCATAATAAATAATTAGAAAATATATCTACACCAACACTAGAGTGCCAATTAAATAATTTACAGAATGACTATGTGATAGAATATTTAGCAATATGGAAAATAGATATAATACAAACTTAGGTTTTAAAAACTTGATATAAAAGTGCATTTACTTAATGTTTTATGTCCCAGTTGTAATTTATGGTTTATCATTTCTATAAATATTTCCATACCAAGGTATTATCTTTTCATATTGGGTTCATGGTTGATTTTTCTTCATAGTAGCTGTTTTTTTTAAATTATGCTCATGCTTCCCTATAACATTAATATTCGTGAAAATAAAACATACATGTAAAGAGAGATATGTCACAACATTAATTTAAATACGCAACTATAATTTTGATCCATTTAGCTATTAGAAACTACTAACACTTTAATATCTGAAAGGTCTTCCTAGTAATTTAATTTTTGAAAGCCTACTAATCAATCTTGAATGTGAGGTAAAAATATGATATAAACAACAATTTACTGACTTTTGCAACTTTGCACCTACTTGATGACCAGAGTGTAATTTGTCCTCTGAATGAAAGCTAAGCCAAACCATAATAAGATCCTTCATCTTCATCATGATCCTCTATTTGAAATGTAGCATAATATTCATCCAAGTGAAAGTGTAATTTTAATCTTTTGTGCAGCCATAGCCTAATCAAGCTCTCAGGTTAGTAGTTCAGACTGAGGAGTAGGTATTTTGCCAATTGCATTTGTGACTTTCCTAAAACAGATCCTCCAAGATAATTTTCTTGACGGTTTGCCATGAATTCTCAGCAAAACTGTCATCCATATTCTAGCCTTTCTCAAATATAGAGGTGAAACTCCTTCTCGACCACTTTTAGGAAGGACTCCATCTGAAGAAGAAGCAGGGGTTGTTGAGGAGTGGGAGAAAAGGATGGATAGTTGAGAAGGGAAAGGGAATGGAAACCAGTTTCAGGGTCTGTAGTCTTCTCTAAATCATAAAGGAATTTTGGTTTGCACGTACCATATGGTTTCATGTTCAACACTGAAACTAAAGCAAAGTAAGGCAAATTAGGGAAATGTTAGATCCTTTCCTTGTTTTCCTGTACTTACTGTATCTCTTTGGGGAGTTTTAGGATTTCTTTATGGACAGGGGAAGTTTAATAATTAAAACAATAAAAAGTTCAAACATGGGCTTGGTCCTCATCAAGTGGGGAAAAGGTCAATAGAAAGAGCACAATCACACTGCATCATCAATCTTCTAGCACTTTGCTTTACTTCTGAGCTTTTTTAAATATAGAGCCAATTTTATGGTGGATATATATATTCTTTTTCTTTAAAATACACCATTAAAAGCTATCTCTAAATTCTGCTGTTTTTCCTACTGCTTCTGATGTTGTTAAACTTATGTATCTGTATTCCAAGATTGTCTTTATATTATCTCATTCTGTCTTAAGTTTGTACTGGTATGAATCTCTCTACCTGTGATTGATGTATCTAGAAATCAATGGATTATATTTTTAACATTGGTTTGTTTGTTGTTGTTGTGTGTGTGTGTGTGTGTGTGTGTATGTGTTCTCTTTAAGACTTTTGAGCTAAAACTTGAGAGAGATTGTTTTATTATTTCAATGCCAGATGCTTCTTTTGTAGGTATAATGATGTTTTCCATTGACAGGGATCCTTTTAACAATTAAAAACACAATCAAATCATATTCTGATTGCTTAAAAGATTATTTGATTTCTTATCATCTTCTATCATATATTTTTATAAAATATAATAGAGCTAAAATTTATCTTCTCTTTTGAATTTCTAAAGAACAACTATCTTAGATTTTGCCACAAATTTTTAAACATCACCTTGAATTGTCTTTTGTTTATATTGTTACTTTATATGTCATTTAAATTCTAAATATATCTTAGTAATATTACAGTGTGTCACCTTTTTTCAGACATATAGCCACTGTTGCAATTTTTAAAAGTGGTTCATGAGAGAAAGATGCTATGTGACAGAGGTTGGGTGGAAAAGTAAATGGAAAAGTAAATGGAAAAGAAATTGTGGGGAGAAGAGAGGGGAGACAGGCCTCAGGGGACAGGAGTAGCAGAAGAGGGGAGGGAGAGAGAGAGAGAGAGAGGGGGGGGGAACAGCAAAATAAAGAAAGCTGGGAGTTGGCTAGGCCTTTTTACACAGGTAGTATTCTTAGTGGCTGTAGCTGAGGGTGTATCCTGTCAGAACCCCAAGGACATGTCAATACAGATGAAGTTTACATATCATTGAAGTTTACATTTCAAACTAATTTGGTCACCAGAGTACTCATTTATTATGTCTTTAACGGAAGCCGCTTAGAGAAGGTCCTCTGCCATCTGGAGGTTACAATTGAAGAAGACTGAATTCCATCTATTGACTGCCTGAGCTCTCTCATGGAATCGAGATTGGGATGTACACCAGCCATACCATTGGTTCTCAGGTCTTCTGACTTGATTATACTTTATACTCCTGGTTTTGTATATTTCCATATAGTTCACCACAGTTCATAGCACTTTTTAAAAGTTCTGTTTAAAAGAGTGGTTTTCTTATCATTTCATTCAAATTTTGTCTATATCTAAGATGGTGGTGCTGAGTTTCTGGAGAGTCTTAGCACACAACTTGTAATGCAAATATATGTTAATGAAAGCCTGTTGTGTTTTCATGTTTGTTATTTGACTCTTATGTTTAATCTGTTAGGACTTTAGTATATTGCTATGTTTTGTACTACTTTCTAGTTTGTGTGATTTCCATAATCACTTGGTTTTCTACTGTGTACTAACTATTGTAACAAAGAGTGAATATCATGAATAAATTGTCAACAGAATATATGCTTATGAGAGTTGATCATCACATATTTGTGAATTAGTAAATCACAGGAAGAAGAATAAACACACACTCTGAAATATCTACATTCTCTCAGCATGGGAAAGAATCAAACCCAATTCAAACTCTTATCTCTCAAAGCATATCTTTCTCTACCATGTTATGTACAGTTTTTTTTTCCATATGGACCCTTTTACATTTCTATGAAAACTAATTATATTAAATAATAAGTTGTTTAATTCTGGTACAGATAGTGGACAATATTTTGTATTCATTCCAATCACCTTTTCTTGGATAATGATGTAGATTTGCAATCATTAAAACACAGAATATATACTTGATATAAGACTGACAAATACATGTTACAAATAAAAGAAAAAGAAAAACAAAACAAACATGATCTTTTGTACTCATGTAAAGACATTTGGGGATTTTTTTTTAATTTTAACAAATTAGAAAAATTTACCAGTTGATTACATCCCTTGTACACTCAAAGAGATTTCTTATGTTTCAACACTCACAACAAATATTTCAATAATAAAAATAAACCTCTGAGATAAAATGATCTCTAGCTCCCCGAATAGCAACTTTAAAATACCTAAGAGGGGAATTCTAATAGCCTTCTTCACAAAGATTTTCCAGGTGCTTTCACTGCAAATGTATAAATTAAATCAAGAAAAAATGGCCTAATATCCTCAAATCCAATTTTAAAGTTCTCAATACATTTAGACATTATTGAAATACAACTTTTATGTAATTGCTTAGAAAAACTTTAAAAGCCAGGTATTTGGAAATCTGCACTGTCTCCCTATTTTAGAATCTCATGTAAGCTATCAGCATCCCTTTGGAAAATATTGAAAGTGTTCTTTTTAAAACACAGGAAGTAGACAAAGGTGTTCATTCTGAGCTATTGCTAGATCTGCTGCATCATCAGAGAAGCCAGGTGGAAGGCAGTAAGAACAGAGTGGCAAACAGGAAATGGCAAAGTCAGATTATCAGTGTTCAGAGGACACTGATCCAACTGTGCTTAGAAAATCCTAGACTATATCTAAGTAGGAGCCTCAACTGACATATTCAGTAAAGTAGGAAAAAACTGTATGTAGAAAACCCACGAGCTTATCCACACATTAAAAAGGAATTGCCTCACTATGTAATAAAAACAACGACAAAAAAGCACAATTCTACTTAGAATTAAAACAAAACGGCTAAACAAAAATAAAGACCTCTGATATCTAACAAGGAGATGAAAAACAGCACAATGCAAATCAGAAAGCCCAGAAGAAGAAAACTAAAGAATGCAGAAAGAACAAAATCACTTGTAGATAGAGAGAATTAAAATTGTTGAAATGTTCATATGACTAAAACTTATCTAATTATCAAGCAAAACTGCATTAAAACACGAATGGCATTCTATGCATAACTGCAAAAGTATCCTAAGTTTAACATGGAAAAACTAAAGATGGCTCAGAGTTGAATTATTTTTCAATTAAAGGACAGTACTACAAGTACTGCAATAAATGGTTTCAAGTATACTATGGAGTCATAACAAAGTAACATGTTATTGGAATAAAAACACTTTAGACCAACGTAAAAAATTGAGCTCTTGGAGAGAAATCTGTGTGCCTATAGACAACTGTATCAGATAATGTTACCACAGAACGTGATGTGGAAAGTTCAGTCTCTTAAAATATATGCTTTGAAAGCTGTACACCTACATTAGAACATTGACAGGAAATTCAAATATCTCACTGAGTACAATCTAAACAAATCAAAAGTATTTAATATTTTTTTTTTACTTTGAATTGCTGCAGTGAAGTAGAATAAAAATACTTCAAGATTATAGCACAACTAATGTTTTTCTTAGCTAGATGAAGATACTATAAGAACTCAGGAAGGAGGCAGGTAGGAGGGGCACCTGGGTAGAGTGAAGGGAGGGGAAACTGTGGTTAAGATGTATTTTATGAGAGAAGGATAAATTATAAAAACGCATTAAATGTAAACTTTGATATACCTGACACCAGCAAAATAACTAAGCAGCAGAGCACAAGATAGCCTGAAAGACTAGATCAAACCTTTGCCAGTCAATTATCTGACAAAAAGATCATTCAGAATATATCAAGAGTTCAGAAATAAAAATTAACAATAATTAATTCAGTTAATAAATGTAGATTCATTTGACAACTTCTTAAAGAAGTCCAAATTGCTAGTAATTTATGGGGGAGGAAATACTTCAACACATTTAAACATTAATTAAATGGAATTAAAACTATAGGGCAATTCCATCTTACCCCATGTGAGTCTAAATGAGATATTTCCATACTCTTAGGCATTTGATGATTTGGTTCCAAGGTGGTAGTGATATTTGAGAGGTTTAGGAGGTGTGATCTTGTTGAAGGAGGTGTGGTACTGCATAATGAGCTTTAGTAGTGTAATGTCTCCTGCAACTTGGATTTTTCTCTCTCTACTTTCTGTTTGTGACACAAGATGTGGCTCAGGTTGAAGTAGCCTTCAACCACAATGTCTTTGCTCTGCCACCATGGACTTCAACCCAATGAAAATTTAAGCCCAAATAAACTCTTTTTCTATAAGTAGCAATGGTCATGGAATTTCATCACAGCAACAGAAAAATGCCTAAAATATACCCAACCAAAATGACCACCACCAAGTAAACTATAACAAAAGCAGATGAGAGTATGAGAAGGTAATAACTCCATTGTTTGGAGTGTGTACATTAGTGTGTAGCTACCAGGGAAACTAGTATGGAAGTTCCTGAAAGACAGTAACAATATAATGGCCATGAGATCCATCTATACCACTCCTACCAATTTTTCTGAAGGCAACCTAGTCAATAAATATCCTTACACGATACCAACATACTCTTGTTTCCTGAAATACTATTCACAGTTTTCAAGCAATGAAACCAGTGAATGTGCCGTCAACAGATGAATGGATCAAACATGGCATTCGTGCAATGTAATAACCACGAAGAAGAATCAAATCACAAAGGGAAAATGTATGTTTCTCACAGTCAGTGTATTGAGCAAAATAAGGCAGTTACAGAAACACAAGTACCATATTCCTTTCCTCTTATGTGTAAGTGACTCAAAAACAAAGAGATGACCTGAAACCAAAGGAGACACTATTGCTGAAGCACAAGAATCAGTCAGGCTACTGTGAGAGGGAAGGGTGAGAGAGGGAAAATGCATGTGGTCATAAGCCAGCACATAGGTGTGTGGAAACACACTTTTAGGCCCCTCTCATTAGAAATGTGGACCAGTATTCTGGAACAACACCAATTTGTATTTAGCATTCCATAGCATTGTGTACTGACAAGAGTTCTGTTTCCCATTTCAGTTTGCTAGCCATATGCATTAATGACTAACATTTGTAAGTTTCTGTTTTCCATAGTTGTTTATATGTGACAATTTATATTGTGAATTTAAAGGAAATATCATATAGAAAAGCCCAGAAATATTTAAAAATATCTATCTTATTTTACTTATGAGCATGGAGATGGGGTATGTGCAGATGGGTTCAGGTGCCCATGGCAGGCAGATTCCTCTTCAACTCTATAGAGTTATAAGTGGTTTTTGAGCTGTCTGGCATTGGTTCAAACCATCAAACTGGGGTCCTCTACAGAGGTGTTATAATTTCTTAACAACTGTGCATTCTCTCCAACCCCAGAAATTTTAACCTATCTATCCAAACTGTTCTGAGATAGTTGATTGAATCACATTTTCACTGATGCAGGACAGAGAATCATTGAGGGTTGAAATCTGAAAGGATAAGACTCAGGTCTGATCTCCTTAACTTTATTTTAAACTGGGGATCATAAAGTTTGTCTTGTCAAGAAAATCTGTACGTCAGGGGCATTTAAAGTCCCAGTGTAGTTTTTTTCACATGAAAAGTTATAAAATCAGTAGAAAGACCAGTTGAATGTTATTCAATGTTATCCCTCTTCAGAGAAATTTACTTGTGGCCATGTAAATTTATTCACATAAATTACGAGACGTATACAGTCGGTTCTTTTCATTAACAAAGTGGATCAGTAGTCTGGATCAATCTAGATCTATATTTAGCCTCCCACAGCATTGTTCGCTGACAGAGCGCTTCCCATTCCATCTTGCTCATCACTGTGATCCAAGAGTCTCGGTTTTTAAGTATTATGATGATTAAATCAAGGCATGGAGTTTCACTTAGTGTCCTGCAATGATGCTTGGTGAATGTTAGCTTCTTACTTTATTACATTAACATAAATGATTAAATGCAGAGACAAAGTTCTATCTTTTAGACTTGATTGTTTAAAAAAATCACATGTCTCTTTGCAAGACCACTTCTGAAATCAGCATTCCATCATGATTTCTCCATGACTGAAGAAAACACGTACTAAGAAATGTATTTCTGTCTCAGAGTGAGAGCTTAGAATGAATACGACCTGTGTATACTGCCATGTGTGAATACTCCCCACTCAACACAGCATTATGGATACTGCTGTGTATAAATACCCCACTCAACTCAGCATTATGTATATAGCCATGTGTGAATAGCATATCAACTCATATTACTTCTTATAAATCCTGCAGAATTCCTTGCTCACGTTGTTGCATGTAAAAATAACATTCCTTCTCTTACTTTTGAAACTATTTACTCATTTTTTGGTAATTGCATTCATGGATACCACTGCCCTTGCTATCCTCTCTCTGACTCACCCAGTGTCAGACCTAAAACTCCTAACTTCATTCTTTTTCATGTTCTTTTTAAGATTATAATATAATTACACTTCTCTCTTCTCTTTCCTTGCTCCAAACCTCTCATATATCCCTCCTTGTTCTCTTTCAAATTCATGGCCTCATTTTTCATCGTCATTATATTCATATGTGTATATGAATAATTCCTACATTCCTATGTGTATATGAATAATTCCTAAATATTCCTATATATGACCTGCTCAGTCTATTTAATGTTACTTATGTGAAACTTTGCATATCCAATGCTAAATGTAATAAAAAGTTATGAGGATGCCTGTGAAATGGTTAAGATAGTAGAAACACTTGAAGCAAGACTCACAACCTAATTATAGTCCTAGGAACCCATGCTGTGGAGGAGAAAGAAACACTTGAAAGCATTCTCTGATCTCCACCCACATGCTATGGACTTACTTACATACATACATACATACATACATACATACATACATACATACACACACTCTCACACTCACATACATACGTACTCATACACACACACACACTCTCACACACACATACACACACTCATACAAACACACACACACATACACACAAATTCACACCCTCACACACCACCACAACAATAAATTAATTAAAATTTAAATACATTAGACATATATGTGTATTTACACCTGACCTTATTAACAGATAAAATTACCAATTATTCAAATATTTATTGAACATTGTATTCAATTTTATAAAATACACTAATACCTAATTATTACATGGATAGTAAGGGTATTCTTGGTGGGGGGTTCCTGTTGTATTATTTTATTTTCTTGCTTTTTGAGACAGAGTTTCCCTGGGTAGGGTGGACTGACTGAGAATTCATATGACAACCTTGTCAGCCTGGAACTCCCCATCTTCTGTCTCACCCCGCAAGTGTGGGATTGGAGGTACGTAGCATCATGCCCAGATTTCTAAGTATGATTTACCAGCACAACGATGGCATCTGTACTCAGGTACACAACAGTAAACTAGGAAGTGAAAGGCAGCACTAATTCTCCCAGATGTGAAAATGGACTCATCTGCAGTGCTGTTTGCTCACTTTTGATTTCTAGTGTGCCTTCCCCTGTTTCTGCTTTGTGCTTGCCTTTATTACTTCCCAGACAAAAGCCACACACTTCTGGATTTTTTTTCCATGAAAAATTGATAAGTCCACTTACTTTAAAAGGAAGTAGAGGGAAACAGTGCTCCTTTTACTTACATTTTAACGTATATATATTTTGTGGATAAAATTATTTCACTCAAAATATTGTATGTGAAATATGTGTACATCAATACATGAGTGTCTAAGAAAACACGAGAGTGTGTACAAAGACAACGTTCTATGCCAGTTCAGGCATCTCTGCTCTCATACATATTCATCCCCACCAAGTATGATTATCGATCCTGCATGCATTTGTCTCCCACAAACCCTCCATAATTGTTACTTTACTGTTGCTGTGATAGAAAATTCTGACAGAAAAAAAATCCTTTAGGAAGAAAGAGTTTGTTTTAGCTTAGAGTTCAAGGGGGGTTGCTTGCATCATGACTGGGAAAGGTACCCTAGCCCCAATGTACCATGCATTATTGGTGGGAGGAACAGCAGCAAGTGTGTAATGTCAGCCTTGCATTCAGGAAATTGGAAGATCACATTTCCTCAGCCTACAGGAAACAGAACAGGGTCAGGAATGAAACCTTGCCTCCAGTGATGTACTTCCTTCAGTAATGTTACATTCCTTAAATGTCTATAAGGTCTCCAAACAGTGTCACCAACAGGAGACCCCAACTGTACGAATTCATGAACCTGTAAGAGACGTTTCTCACTCCAACTTTAATACCCTCTCTCAAGAGTTAGTTGATGGGGGATGTTCTTTTATATATATGAGTTTCTCTTGTTGGTTGATGAATAAAGCATCATTTGACCAATAGAGGCAGGAAGATAGGAAGGACTAAAAGACTAGGAGAATTCTGAGAAAGGTAGGTAGAGGGAGACGGTGAGGAGATGCCATGTAGAGACAGGATGGATAAGATTTGCCAGGTGTTCAAATACACAGATTAGTAGTTATGGAATAATAATTGAGACAGAGCTAACAAAAAGAAGCCCTAGCAATATCAGCCAACAGTTTAATAATTATTTAATAATAAATAATTAATATAGCATCTCTGTGTGTTCATTGGGGCTGAAGCTGTAGGACCAGGCTGCAAAGAAAAACCTCAGCAACACTTAGTGGGGAAAATTAACAATATCTGTCTTTCTCATACCATTTTATGTATGAAAATAAAGTTTTGAATATTAACTTACAAGTAACAACACTGAATGTCTGAGTATTGCAGAAGGACACAAGATCAGCTCCTCTAGTGACATACTCTTCTGACAAAGTCATGTGGAAAGATTTCACAAACTTGTTTACTATGTGTAGCGTGTATGTTTCCGCCAGCCCGCCAGTCTGGGCCCACAGCCGCGCCAGCCCCAAATAACACTCAGAGACTCTGTATTTGATACAATCCTGTTGGCCAGTTACCATTATTGTTTATGGGCTAGCTCTGCCTTAATTATTAACCCATTTCTACTTATCTAAGTATTTCCACGTGGTCGTCTTATTGGGGAGCTGTGGCGGGCGTCTTCCTTCCTTTCCCGGGCTACATCTCCTCCCCCCTACTTCCTCTTTCCTCCTTCTCTCCTAGCCCCGCCTATCTTGCTATCTCATTGGCCACAGAGCTTTATTAACCAGTATGAGAAACATATATACAGAATAACATCTCCCATCATCTCCTCTTTTCTGTCTAAAGTAAAAGAAGGGGTTTAACCTTAACATAGCAAAATGTACCATACAACAGTTATCAAATAAGAATCACAGTAAACAATATTTAGTCCATTAACATTTTGTAAGACTTTTATGTAAATCCTCTAACTGCTAAAAATTAGGTCTGTGATGTGTACATGCCATTTTTGAAAAGCACCAGCTTTCAGCTTTATGGAGTGCTAGATATGTCCTCATTTCACTTATATACTTGAAGCTATCACTCTTGTCTGACTCTGACATACTGGGAATTTCTGTTTTCTTGCTTTTGGCAAATACATCCAAGATCATATGTACATTAATTTAGAGAGAATATAATAACAGCCTTTCTCAAGGTATTAGAAGATCAGAATTCTTTAGAACTGCCTTAAGTTGTTCCGTGATCTTTTAATAATCTTTATCATAATTCACCTTACATATTTGGAATGGTATTTAAAACTAGTACATAATATGGTACACAGAATTATATGTTACACAATACATTATTTTAGAGAAACAATGCCAGAAAATGGGTTGATAAAGATATTATATCACTCGGAGAGTTTAAGTACAGGAATCCTAGAAATACCGAAATTTCAAAACTGTTTTATAATTTGATAAACACTTATTCACTCTTCCAACCTGTGTTTCTAAACTGTGAATGCCCCAGGAACACAGAAAATCATTTATGATATTCAGAGAAACAAATATGTGATTCCAATCTATCTGTGCTGGATTCCTCCAAATATTTTTCTTTCTGTTAGGAAAGAAAACTAACTTGTAATTTTTCCCAAAGGTATTCTTGGTTAGGCTGTAAAAACATGGTACACTTGGAAGCTAATTACATTCATGTTCTTATTTGCATAGTTTTTCTCCTGCTCAATGTCACCCAGGAGCTACTGAGCATGAAAGAGTCAGCAAGTTGTACCGACTGTGCTCTGCTCTCCCTGTGCAATCTAAATCAAAGGTTGGCAATCGTGGCCCCTAGGCTACGTTCGACTCACCACAGTTTGTAAACCAAGTTATTGAAACACCCACCCATTCATTTATATTATCCAGAGTTGAATGCTTATGAATTATATTTTATGGGCCACAAGCTCCAAAATACTTACTATCTGGCCCGGAACAAATAAAATTTGCTGATTTTTGACCTGAATAATCGTTTTGTTGCTTGAGAAGGTTATGAGGAATGTAGTTGTTAAAATGAACAAATTTACAAAGTGTGTTCATGACAGTAGTGTGACAGCTGATCACAACACACATATACCTTGTATGTCCAACGTTTAAATCAAGTCAAACATATGTATTAATTGTGATATTTATGAATTGTTTGGTGACAAAGCCTTTAAGATCTTGTCTACATATTTATAATTCCCAACACACAATACATTCAGACATTTTAGTCTCCCAGGGTTTTACTCCTAGTTGAAGTAAAGCCATGTCTTGAAACCCATGTTAGTGCACCTCATTGTTCCCAGGATGCCTAAACCATAGCTCTACTCTTACCTACCATCAAGTCAACCTTTACTTCCTCCCGAGGCTGAGATCATGAAGTGCCTATCCTGCTGTGCTGTGTTTCTAGTTCTGGCCATCTTGACAGAATACGTCTTAATTCTTGGGGTTTTTTTTTTTTTGTTTTGTTTTGTTTTTTTACATTTAGGTTGATACCATTTATTAACTTTTGGAATGATGCTGAAATGTACGTGACTCTTTGAAATACAGATTTCATTTCCTTTGCACACATACTCAGCAGGGCCATAGGTTACTTATCCTGTTGTCTTTAGGTTTTCAGGAAATGCCATATGGCTTTCCACAATTGTAAGGATCCAGGCATTATGCCGGCCTGCTCCTGTTACTTGGCGGAATGCACTCAGGCAGTACTCTGGCCAGCCCAGGGTTCCATGAGTACTAGTCTGCAGGCAGGTATAAAGGACCCCTTTAAAAGTCCAACCCCTTCCATTTATGCTCTCTTTGACTTTCTATTTTGCCTTTCTCTTTTGCTCTCTCTTTCTCTCCATCTTTCAGTTAGCCACCAGCTATCTTCTCTCCCCCTCTCTCTTCCCCTCTCTGCTCTTCTGTTCCCGGTACCTTTATGTCTCTTCCCTTCTCCTTCACTCCCCCTTCTAAATAAACTCCTCATTTAAGCTCTATCTACCTGCCATGTATTCCCCCCACCTGGGTCACCCTCATGGGCTATGCAACCTGCTATGCACTCCCATGTGATCCTTTATCTTGGGACCCCACTGACCAGGGACCATCACTTTGGACCACCACCACCACCCCTTCTGCAGCCTTTACTTTATAACTGTAACTGAAGAACAACAACAATGACTGCACTAGATTGTCTTTTCATCAAAAAAACAGCCAATGTTTCATTCATATCTTTGTGAACACTTGTTACATATTTAATGTATTTTGGCAAATCTTGTTACTAAATAATAGTATGTTATATTTAAAAGAAAAACTAATTTAATTTCACAACTTTATTCTTAAAGTTTCCACATTCGTTTTCTTCACAACAGAAAAGAAATAGAGGGAAACCTTCATCCTATTTATCAGCATAAAGTATTTGAGATGCTGAGCTGTTTTGAATCTCTGGACCAGGTATTCCTAGGCATGTACAACTCAATTGCTTTGATGGAAGATGCCATTCTGTAAATATGTCCCTTTTATTGTTTAATGAATAAAGTCCTGTTGGCCAATAGGAAAGCAAGATAAAAGGGACTAGGAGACAAGGAGAATTTTGGGAGATGTAGGAGAAGATTCAAGATACAGAGACTTGAGAGAGAAGAGGTCTGGACCCTGTCTCCAATAAGATAAGACCATATGAAAACACTTAGATTAACAGAAACGGGTTAATATTTAAGATAGAGCTAGCCAATAAGAAATATTAGTAACAGGCCAACAGCTTTATAATTAATACAGTGCCTTGTGTGCTGTTTGGGGCTGACATGTCTCTGAGACTTGGGGCTTGTGGGGAAACTGTTCGTAACATTTATCTTCCTCAATGTACGAGCTGCAAGTACCTCTGAGGTAGGGATTTCCTGTCCCACAACCACTCTCAAATAATCATTCAGAGGTTGAATTTTACTTATAAGTGCTCAGTGGGTAGCTCAGACTTTCACTAGCTAACTCTTACATTTAAACCACCCCATGTTTATTTATGCTTTGACATAGGACTCATGGCGTGTTACCTCATCTTCTACACATCCTGCTCACATATGGCTGGCTGATGTCTCCTCTGACTCTGCCCTTACTTATCTCATCATTCTCAATTTGACTTTCCCACCTAAGTGTATCCTGCTCAGCTATTGGCCAGTCACCTTTTTTATTAAACCAATCACAGCAACATACATTCATACAGTGTAAAGAAATTCTCCACAGAACGGTTGTCTCTGATTCCTTTACCACAAGTTTCTGGCTATGTATCCTAAAGCAACAAATATAAAAATAAAGGATGGATTAAACATTTTATGTATATGATATACCATTTTTAGTGAATGTAGAATGATTCTAAAAACACTACAGTTTCATTTTCTATGCTTAAAACTATGCATAGCCCTGAAATTCTCTGGAAGTGAAATCTTAATATTCCTGGTCAGTGTATGTGACCTACTTCAGCTGCACTCTGTCATCATGAGAAACCTTACCCATCACTAAAAAGATACTGCAACTCACTTTAGTGAAGCTTCCGAATTATTCAAGATACTCTATATTTATAACATCACATCTGGGCTAGAGAAATGATTCAGCAGCTAAGAGCACTTGCTTCTCTAGTAGAGGACCCATGCTCAGTTCTGTTCACCCTAACAGCTGTGCACAAACATCTAACTCCTATTCTGGGTAATCTAACGCCCTACTCTGGTTGCTATGAGCATGATACATGTGTTTGGCACATAGACTTATGTATAAGGTGCTCATATATTCCATGGATATCTCCCTAACCAGTTGTAAGTTCTTTGCAAAGGTACCAAATTTTATGAATTCCTTTTTAGCTACAACTACCAGCAATTCCCCCCCCAAAAAAAATATTCAAATCACCTCTTCCTTTGATTTCCTTTACACATTATTAACTCTGTAGTATAATTTTTCTCACTTTCTTGTGATTCCATTAAGTTTTTTTTTTCAAAAGCACATTTTGCTTCATTCTGTAATATAGCCTAAGTATCTAATGCTATGTATAATTCATGGTAAGGAGTATTTACATGTATGTTATGAGTTAACAAGTGTAATGACTTAAGAAAACAACAAAAGTTTATCAGCACTTATGTATGTCCTGCCCCTTGACGTGTGAAAGGTTCATGACTTTACTTTAAAAACAGACTAGAAAGGCAAGATAAAGGCACACATAGTTTTCAGTGTTAGTTTATAAGAAAAAATGCAACAATCCATTATTATCTCTAGCAAGTAGGTAATATGTACATCTCTCAACTCATAAGCAAACCTCACAGGATTCTTGTTCCAGGCCCTTTGTGTAGTACTTCTTTTTCCACAGAGGACTGTACTCTTCTGGTTTTCCTTACCTTATCCAAATTCACATTTATCTTCTACATTCCTTGTACCATGATGAATTGTTCTTATGAAAAATATGTGTGTATTTCTCCAGTTCCATTATTGGAGGAATTCTATTTATTCTATTAATTGTGTTTGATTAATTGAGAATGCTTACATTTTGTTGTGATTAGGCTTACTCTATTTGTCAAAACTTATCAACTTCCTGTCCCTATCCATTCCTTCTTGGACTTGGCAGAGCCATACTTCCTATGATGATTTTTTTAGTGCTTAGTTTGATGAGCCATATTTAAGTAATGTTTCCCTTCCAGCTCCATTTTTTTCTTTTCAACTTAAATGCTTTCCTAGAATCATGACTGAATGTGTGTGTTGTGTGCTTGTAACATGACTTCATTTGTGCTACAGCACAGATCACATCACTTTACCCCCATGGACTTACATTCTACTTAAAAATTTGTTATATCTATCATATATATATATATATGTATATATATATATATATAACTTTAGAAAATTTAGAAGGAAATATTTATGCAGAGAGTTAGCAAAGTCACAGTCTTATGAAAAGCAATCTATAAGGTCTATAAGAAAGAAACATTTCTGAGAGGCCACTACCCAGAAGAAAGTGGAAGAGCCTGGACCATGCATTCTAGGGCGTTCCATGAATGTGAGGCAGTCAGTTTGCGGTCCAGGTTCTTCTTACAACCAGGCTGGCTGAGAGCTTTATAGATAGAGGAAAATGGGGTTAGTGTTGAAGAATATGAGTCATGCTTAATGGTACAGACATGTGATATTTAATCTGTAGAGCAGAGCCTTGTGTATTAGGGAAAGGTGCCAGATTATCTTGGATGTTCTTAGAAGGCTCCAGCATCTCATTAGCACTGAGATCCTTACTATAGGGAAGGAGCAAGCCCTGAACCTTCCCCAAATGTTTTAGGTCAATGGTGATCATAAAGCATCTATAGAAAGTGTGGAATGACATGCTTGGAAAGACATTTTTCAAAAAATAAAAAAACAGGGAAGGATTTTAGAAAAAATAGTGAGTCTTGACTGTAACTACTATACAATATGTTGACTACAAAGTATACTGCATCACAGAGCACATTACATTACTATAAAGAATAGCACAGTATCTTTACTATAAATTAATATATTGTATAGTTCACAAAGCTAGAAGAAAGGTGTAGGCAAACAAAGCTGAACCCACAAGAGCCTATTAAAGGTGCATTAACCATTTATTAAGGTATATTCGAGTATATACATCAAGGTAAATAGCTGTTGTGGTATTCCATTCTGCTGGGGGGGGGGTGAATGGAACTAACATTCCAATCTCCAGGCACCAGGAAAGAGAACAAGCAACTGTCTCCCAGTTTCCTTTAAAATGTCATGTCCACAGACAAGAAGCATAGCCTCTATCAGATTAGATAGCCCACGATCATGGGTGGAGTGAACACACACTACAGAAAGGATTTTGATATTTTTCTTCCTGAAGATAAAATAAATATTTTATCCAACAAATACGTTTATGCAATAGCAATGTGTTATAACATCATATTGCCCCCACTAATATCTACAGTTGTTAGGCTTTTATGCATCAGTTAAAATAAAAAAAATGATAAACAACTTTAAGAAAAATAAATTCCATTTTTTTTTCTCATTTTGAACTCAGATCTTGTCATTGAAGCTTCCCACAGTAGGAAAAGATTTTGACAGAAGAGGATGCATGAGCATGGCACAAGCTTGGTTCTTCCATGAGGAGGTAGGGAATAGGGAAGTCATCATAGATGAACTAGATTTCTTGAAGGGCATAGTGTTAGTTGAATAGTGTTAGTTTCCAGCTTCATAACTCTAGAGCCACCTGTGAGGCATTCTTCTAGGCTTGCCTCAGGATGACCTTTGTAAGGTTAATGGAATTAGGAATGCCCATCTGACTTGTGATATGAACATTCCCAGGGCTGGATTCCTGGACTGTAAAAATGAGAATAGTAAGGTGAGCTCAGTGCCCTATTCATATCTCTCCGCTCTTGATTTTGAATGGAAATGGATCACCTGTTTCAGGGTTCAGCCATCTTAACGTCCCTGCCACAATGAACTGTATACTTAAAATGTGAGTTAAGATAACCTTTTCCCCCCTTGAGTTGCTTTTGCCAGGATATTTCATAACGGTAATGACAATAAAAAGCAAAGTGAAATAGAGGTTCAAAAATTTTAAAAGTTTCTTAAATTTGCATAGCACAAGTCAGCTATTTTTCTTCTGTAGTTGGTTGCTCAAGTACTTTTATAATCTTAGATTTCAGCATAAAATATAACAATAGTTCTTATAACTACAGGTCATTACTGAGGTGAGAATAAATAATGCTTTTCCTTTAATAGAGTACAATTGCTCCATGCTGAGTATAGGAGACATGTATGTCCTTGTATTCACAGATAAGCACCAGGGGAAATAGGAATGTTTAAACGCATACGCATATTGTGTTTCCTTCAAAAATAAAGATTCCCAACCTGTTTTTACCAAGAAGACTGGGAACAGATGTGGTTAGGATCCTTCCCCAGACCTGTTTTTTGAATTTCTTTGTCTCAGTCAATCTATGACTGAGACAATCTTTATAGGCAATGTCACCTGTACTGTACAAAGACTCTGATGAGTCATGTTTTAAGACTGTTGTGCACATGGGATTGAGTTCATTATTACCAGAAAACGTTTCCCAAGTCTTGTTGTGCTTAAATGTGATTAAAACCATCTATTCATAGTTTGAAATCACACTAGCTACTGAGTCTTGAACCCTCACATCATTATATTGCTGGCCAGGTCACAAAGATCCTCCGTGAAGCCTAGTTTTTATTGATTTGTCTTGTTTTCTATTACAATCCCCATTTGGCTTCTTCTGAGATACGTGCTACCCACTGACATGTATTCTTGTTAACTTCCCTTCCCCCTTTATTGTAGTTGAACTAAAGAATCTTCTCATTGACCACATCACTTGACTAGTAGATGCATGGACTTATTGCTACCTATCTATAGGATTTCTCCTAAAATTTGTCCTAACAGATCCCTTTCTAAACATTGACAAACCTGATTAGTAGCGATGTTTAGGCTTTGTAATCTGCCCAATTAAGACAAGGTATTCTTCATCTTTCCAAAAGGACACATTCTGAAGCTTGTCATCCAGACCCTCAGATGCCATAGCATACTTTTTACTGAGATCTCCACCACCCAACCCTTAAAGAAGGAGCTGAATGTTGTTCTTCTCCAGCTGACACAACAATAAAAGTTTCTCTCCTTGCCATGGTTATCAGGAGTGGATAATCACATCATGTGTGTTCAGGACAAGCTACAGTTTAACCCTATGTTTCATCTGAAACCTTTGGCATTAGCCCTATTATCAACTAGAACAGGAGCACGTGGCAACTTGGATACCGATGTAGCTTCCATTATGGTACTAAATCCCTTGTTATATATTTCACAAAATGTATTTTATTACATATATGTCTCACCTTAAATTTAGTATTACCACACTATACCCTTCAGATGTGTTCAGTAATTAATCATTCACTTCCTATTAATTCAAAGACCATTTTAATTATCTTTTTTTTCTTTTTGCTGTTGTTGGTAATTTAAAATCTTTTGAGAAAATATTACCTTCTGTCTTGTCTTCTTTACAAATCTAAGTTGTTGCTATTCTCTGCAATACTAATATATGTATATAGCTCCTAGATAGTGTGGTAGCAAGGCTGAACAACAGCCATACTTGAATATCCATTGAGAGAGAGTGTAGTAGAGATTCGCTCTCTCCATGACCTTTGGCTATCTTACGCAATAGAGGCTATACTTCTTATCTGTGGACATGACCTTTTTAAAGGAAGGGAGGGCAGTCACTTGCTGTCTCAAGTGTTGATTGGAGATCAAATTGCTGGTCAATCACCCCCCCCCAGGCAGAAAGGAAGGCCATAGCCAATATTTAGTTTGATGTGTATATGTGAATGTATCCTAACAAATCCTTGATAATCCGTCAACAAACTTTAATGGATTTGCCTATATTTGTCTGCAGGAGAACAGCCACTGTATACCAATTCTTATGACATGGAACTCTTTATTTTCTTCCAGGTAACCAGATGATCTTTCCATAATCTTTTACCATATACCAAACCATTAGCTTAGACAATCTCAAATGTAAGATAAATTTAACCTGTATTTTCTCTTGATTATATTTGTGGGTCATTTATTTATCGACAGTAAAAATCACGTTTTCTCTTCTTCTCCAAGCCATGTGTATTTTGAGTTGCTTGACGGCATTATGTAGGAATCTTCTGTGTTGTGTCAAGCCAATATAAATCCATATTTTGTTAGTAATTTTTACTCCAAGAAGACACACACTAGCTGCACACTAGCTGCACACTAGCTGATGACAAATTATTTACACAAAGAGTCAAAATACTAGGAAGGAAAATGTTCGCTACAGATGAGGTTGATGTTTTGGGTTTTGTTTGTTTGTTTGTTTGTTTGTTTGTTTGTTTGTTTGGCACACTTTTGTAATGTGTTAATAAATGACCATGGGGCTGTAGACATGCTCCCGCATTGAGAGAACTTTTTTCCTGCCAAGACCAGGGTTCATTTTCTAGCACCCACATGATGTCTTACAATAATCTATAACTCCAGTTCCAGGTAATCCACCTCCCTCTTCTGGCCTCCACAGGTACCAAGCATACAGTCAGTGCACTTATATACATATATTCAGGCAGAATATTCATACACATTAAACAAAATTAAACAAATCTAATAAATAATATATTTAAATATTTTATAAAATATTTGTATAGTAATTTGTAGGTATGCATTGCATTAATGATAGGAAGATACATTTTAAAGTATACATTTAGATTTCTGAATATTTAATACTAAGAAAAGATAAAATACATGTAAAAACTGAAGTTATTTCCATTTTTCTCATCAATATGTAAGTCAATTTATTAGCATTATCTGTTTTGAAGAATAAATACTTTATCCTATCATGGCATATTTTGGTGATATCAAAGTTCCTCCTCTGCCTCATTAAATTTCTTTATTGCTTTTATGATTATGTATTTTCCATCCTTGAGATCTAAACCCTATTTTTAGAGAATTCAGGTTTCAAAAAAAATTTATGTTCAATTTTATTAGTCAACAAACTCAAAACATTTAAAGTCAAATCAAGTCAGAAGAATAAATTCTGCCATAAACTCATTCTGGCTGTGTTTAGGTAGAGAACAGGCCTGGATCGCATAGCAGGAAATCACAAAAAGAGGCTTTGTCTCCTGTGTTCCCTAGCTCATAGGCAAAGGGCAGCACTAGGAGACAGGAAGTAAACCAGCAAGGCATTGGTTCAGGTCTTTATTTGCTATCTCTGCCTAGCCGCTTTCTTCCAGACACTAACTTCCTACTTCGTCCACATCAGAGTGACAGCCCCATTAGTTATCACTGACCACAATGAACAACCAGTCAGGTATGGGTTTTCCCGTTTATGGATCTATAAACCCTACAAGACCGCCAGATGAACATTTCTCACATCTGTCATGTAAGGGGGAGATCTTCGTACTGAGGACTGTAAGACAATGACTAGAAAACTGTGCTCTTAGAAATTAACTTGAAATGTAACCGTTTTGTATTTGTTTCATTTAAAGACATAACTTTATGTGCAAGTTAAAAAGTTAATTTTACGAATGGATAAATGCCATGTTTGGAGACTCCATCATTTCCCAGCTTCTCTGCACCTACCTAGCTTCATCTGGAACGGGAATGAGATAGTCCCTACCCTAAGGTTCTTCTGAAGATTAAACAGCACAGTATTAACAAAGTGAGGAAAATAGTGTCTGCACTACAGTAGTCTTTCAACATGCATCATTTTTCATTTTACCTACGAGTTACTTTTATATAGTCATCAGACTGTCATTTTAGGATTATATTGCGATACATCATATATCTTGCCTCTATCTAGATAAGCATAGTGACAAATATAAAATAACTACAAACAAAAATGATTTATCAGACAAGAGCTTTTCACACTTACAAATGAAGCACTAAATTAGGTGAGAACATGAAAGTCAATGGAAGGAAGTTGGTCCTGTCCGTTACTGCTATTCTTGTTACAATGGGGCAATGTCTTGCTATGTAGCCCTCACTGGCTTAGCCAACCTTGTGCTGACCAGGCTCACCTTAAAGTAGAACTAGTGCCCCCACCCCGCACTTGTCCTGCCTGACCCCCTGGAGTGACAGGTTGGACAGCTAAACCTGGATATCACAGTTTCTTAATATTCCAGCCTTTGTGGAATAAAATGAATAAAATAATTATTAGCTGGGTGGCTAACTCTGAAATCAAAAGCCAAGTGGAGGATGCATAATTCTCTTTTCAAATTCATTAAAACCAAACAAAACTGTTAACCTTCAAGATTTTTGATCTTTATATGGAGTTTGAGTGAAATATATTATCACTGCAACTTTCAGAATTAAAAAAAAAATGTATCCTGTCTGGATTTTTAATGCTTCTTGAGAAAAGTAAAAGAAGATTTCAATTTGTTAAATGCTAAAAGGAACTATATACTTCACTAACATGTGGACAAAAAAAAGAAAAAATGGAAATTGTGGTTGAAAATAACATTATTCCAGGATCATGAAGGATGTGTCATTTATTGTGTTAATTTGTACCAATTGACAAAAGAATTAGATAGAATCTATCTTTCCACAGACTATGACAATAGGAAATCCAATCACACCTGTTTGCAGAATAACAATATGTCAGGGTAGGCAGAGGGTAATAGGAGAGGTAATTTGATTTATTGGACTCCAAATGGCTTTGGAGCCTGCACATGACATTTTGATGAGTGGCTACAGCTAGGCTGGATGAGTCAAAGATCAAATACCATACTTCAAGCTGCCTGGCTCCCACTCTTACACCATCAAATGGAGTAATTCAGTCTCTGTAAATGACAATTTCTTTTACCTGAAGGTTAACTTAATATTATAACAGATTGTACATTTGTATTCATTAAGTTGAATTTGTTGTTTGTTTTGTATGGATAAATAGCGAGATATGTATATATATTCAGGTCTCCAAGTTAGCAAAGGATAAATAATATGAATTGTTCATATACTTCTTAGAAAACAAAAGATTATGTCAATAATTCAATAAAACAATAAAAAGACAGATAAATATGAACTATTAAGTATGTTTATAAAAGCAAAGCTATTTTTACTATTTGACAAAACCTTCATTTTGATATGTAATATTTGAAGTATCATTTTGTGTAATCAGCGATACCTTCTTGCCACTGAAATTCAATCTAAATTTCTTACAAAGTATAAATTTATCCACATCACCCCTCCATTTCTGAACAAACAGCTTATTTAGGAAAATTATTTAACTATTAAATTTTTCTCAAAATATTCTTGTGCTCTAATTTTTTATTTTCATGTACATAATGATTTTTCCAGAGTTGTTCTCATTCTCTTCAATACTGTTTAAACAAACAATTTTTCTCAACAATTCATGTTAAGATTTGTTTTATCTTTAAATTTTCTTCTATCATCATTTCCTTTGGGATTGTTTCACAGTTTTGAATTTCCTGAGCAACTGGTAAGTTCAAAGTCACTAACTAGCCTCCTGTCTTTGGAGCCTAATGTTTAACAATGTGCTTTAAATAAAGTAGCATAATAATTGTTTTATAGTGGACAGTTTTATGAGTGATAGGTAGATATATAGATGATATGATACATGGATGGATGGATAAATGCTTGGATGGATAGATAGATAGATAGATAGTTAGATTGCATGGATAGATGGATATGTAGATATGTAGAAAGATGGGTAGATTGGATAGATGATAGATGGGTACATGATAGGTAATAGACAGAATACTAGATAGAAAGATAGATGATAAAGATAGATAGGTGAACGTTAACTGACTAGAAAGATGGAATAGAGATAGATTATACATACATACATACATACATATATACATACATACATACTTAATTTCACTGTTAGAATTGGTTCACATTAAAATTGAAGTAGAAAAGAATACCATCTTCTTCCTCCAACCTAAAGAATCAGGAAAGTCAGAGGTATAATTTCTGTCTGAATATCAGTGTTTAAAGATGAGAAGGTAAAGTCTATTGTCTAGTTTGAGTCTAAAGGTCACAGAATGAATGGTTTGATAAGCTAGAACTGCTATAAATCAACAATCCAAAGGCTCTAGGATAAGAAGAGCTGAATAAGACATACACCATAGTCTTGATGGGATAGACCATTCACAGTTCTCCCTGAGTGTTGTCTGGAACACTCTGGGGAAAAGACATTGAAATGAAAGATAGTGAAGTGTACATCCTAATTTACTATGATTTGGGAATTCCTTGTTGTTCCTAGAGAAACTTAGTCAACAAATATAAATATTATTTCCAACAATTTAAATAACACTATAAAATATGAGAATTCAGTGATAGTTACTGAGGTAAAAGATAAAATTTTAGAGAATAAATTTATTTTAGCAAGCCTGTTACCAGTCACCTAATGAAAAAATACTATTTTATAACACACCATCCCAGTTCTACAAGGGAAAAGTTTGCATAATATCTTATTTTCTCAAAATAGCTTATACATAACAACTTCTTTAGGTCAAGCCAAAAGCAGTAAAACAAATAGAAAAATCAAAAAATTAGAAGTACACAATAAGTTTTCTGAGATTAAGTTCTCTAATAGTTGCCTTTAACTTTAAATTTGCTATGTATTTAAGAACATAGCTGACATCTACAAAAGCAATAGGAAAAGTAGCTGGAGAATCCTTATGGTCTCAAGTGTGTTAGATGCTTTCAGATTATCTAATAATCAGGTTAACCTGCTGATAAATATCAAGGCACATAGACCACCAGGATATGAGGCTTGACAAGAGGAAGTAGATCATTGAAGTAAAAAGTATCTTTAACAGTCTGTCTTATCGTTGGTCCCTTATTGTCAGCCTGTGTCCACTCTTTCATGTGACAGGAATAGTTCATCTCCATCACATGCACTCCAGTATCTTGTTCCATTTCAACACAAGATGACAGTGATCAACTAACCCATCATGGACTAAATCCTCTAAAACTCTGAATAAAATAAAGCCAAACTTAAAACTTTCTTCTTTTAAGCAATACTTTGGGGTATTTGTTAGTGACCACATATGCAGTTTAGTTTATATGAAGAGAATATTTTCTCCTAAAATCATTTAGTCTATTAGGCAACTAACAAAGTAGTAGGCATGTAACAATTTCATAAAAATTAATCAAGCTGTAGAACACAGAGACCAATGAATGGCACAGAAAGATATTCAATAATATTTAATGGAAATCACTGATCCATACATTTGTTTTATAGCTATTTTTAAAAGCCAAGAATAGAATACCCACATAACCTTATGAAAAGACCAATCTTCCTCCTATCATTACAGGGTACAAATACTGGCATCATCATTATAAAACAAACCACCAACATCAAGCAAACTTGAACAATATATGTTAGTATTATACACAAAACCAAAGAAGGCTCTCCTACCCAACCAGAATACATTCAGGTACAAGTCTTTAAAATACAAATATCAAAAACAAATTAAACTTCTATTAACATAAGGTGCATTCTGTTCCTACCCACATATTTTTAGTTTAAAATATTAGAAATAATTATGTCTGTTTTTTTGCAGTAACTTTCTACAAAAAGATGAGACATTGAGATCATTCCATTACCAGCTCAAACTTTTTCAATGTTAAATGAACACATTTTAATTAATTAAGCTTTTTGATTAATCAAATCACAGATATGCTAATGATATATACAAAGCGTTTTCATCAGTGAAAATTTATAAAATCCCTTTAGCCAGCTTTAAGCAAAGCCCAAATCTTTATAGTGTTGGTAACTGATACTACACCTAAGAAAGATCCAATTTAAACTTATGTTCCTTATATATTATACCAACATATGCACTATATTTAGAATATTACATCAAATACTACTTTATTAAAATTGCATGCATTTATTTGTGGATAAAAATAAAATATATATGTAGATATATAAATATTAATAATATATCTTTATGTATATATATATACATATATATATATACACACATATGTGTGTGTGTGTTTGGGAGTATGAAGATGTAGATAGATAGATAGATAGATAGATAGATAGATAGATAGATAGATAGACAGACAGACAGACAGATAGATAGATGGTAGATTCCCTATAGATCTTTGTTAGTTTTGGTCTCTGTTATTCTCAAAATATACCTTAATATTGTTCTAAAATCCCAATTTAAAATAAAAGAATAGTTTGTATAAATACTATATGACTGAGATGAACAAAGACTGCAAAGAAACATGCTCATATATTTCTTTTTATATAAAACATTCTGTTATGTTTCATCAATCCTGGAAGACTAGACTACTATTGGAGGAAGAGTCATGGAAATTTTGATGTGCAGATCTAGGCAAATACATAATCTATGGACTCCTTTTTTCCCCTCTCACTTAGACTGAAATAAGTGTACCACATAGAGAAAATTCTGTAAATGGCTAAAAGATGGGGAGGGGGACAACGTGAAAGCAATCACAAAGGAAAAGAAGGGGCCCAGGAGAGCTATCGTTAGCATTCATGAAAAGTGCTCCTGAGACTAACTTGACTTCTGAGGAGCAAAGCATTAACTAAGTTCTAGTTCAATGAAATGTTTTCTTCCAATTTAAATTTAATACATTACAGAAGAGTGTTCTTGTTTTACACCCAAAAGGGGCTTATTTATAGACAACCTCTTTTGCAATTACACAATTACAAGTGCTATCAATTACAATTGACAGTGTGCCTTTTCCCCATCTTACTCATTTTTAACACCAATTAATTCTTTCTTGTAACTCTTTCTTTAACAGGAAACAACAGAAATTACCCTTGATGAAAAACTGTTTTAGTTGTTTTAATTTTTTTTCCTGTTTTAACCAAACTTGGAACATTACTTTGGGTTTTTTTTTTTTAAAGAAGAAAAAGGACTATAACCTTTTGGGGGGGTAATAGAGTATAATTATATTAAAATATCACAAAACTATACTGTAGCTATCACAACAGTTAGACATCTTAGTTTGGGTCAACAATGAGGATGACCTCATCTGTAGCAGGGACTTGCAGATGTAATCCAGTTGAAGTTGTCCTCAAACAGAACAGATGCTATCCAATATGATCGTTGTCTTCATAAAAAGACAAGAGGCTCAGATTCACACGTAGAATATCATCTGACAACAGATGCAAAGATTGGCGTGAGGTCTCTACAGACAAAAGAGTGCCCAAGACAACACCAGAAGCTTGGAGAACAGCATGGAACTGAGCCTGCCCTAGGCTTCAAAGAGAGTTCATGCCTCCTGACCTTATTCCACCACGTTGGAATGTGAGAAAATGCATTTCTCTGTGTAAAGCCTCTCTGTTAGACTTTGTTATGACAGCCCTTGTAACTAGTACAGTGAAAAAATCCTACACTAATTCTGTTTGTGAATCATACTTCATCTTGGAAGGTCAGCATTCTTCAGAAACAACACAACTGATCCAAATAAAAAGTACACAGAGTTCTCGTTGGTGACTCATGGTACTTACACTGAATAAATCAGCAGCTAGTGTTCCAGATTTTCCTAACACAAAAAATGGTCAGCACAATGGATCACCGGTGATATTAGAAGTGTTCTTTTCCAGTAACATATAACAGATATTCATGAACCATTATTTCACCTTTTTACTAGAGGTTGTTAATGATTTGTATCTTACATATGTTTGTCCATATTCCTTTCCTCTGCCTTCACCTCAGTACACTATCCCCAATACACACACACACACACACACACAAACACACACATGCATGCCCATGCACATATACATATGTATACACCAGGAAAATCATTTCCCAAATATTAATATTTGTCATTTTCTCCTCTTTAGTTAATAGTCCATCACTTACAAACATATACAAACAATTTATGTGCCCCTCAAATTATTAAAATATGAACAATATAGCCAAATGTTTTAGGAGAGTAGAATTCACAGATGTTTCAGAGAATGGGATAGATAAAAAGTTCAAACAAGAGCTACAATGCATCTCTGCTAAATGTGGACAACAACATCTGTGAGATGAATAAAACCATGTAAACATCCATTGAATAATTTGACACCAAAGACATATTTCATCCCAAATTACATTTCTCCATAAATCTCTCCCAATATAATGTCCCCTTTCTTTTCTTTCTTTGCCTATCAATTCTTCATCTTCACTATAATATATATATACATATATATATATATATATATATCACCATATTATAATACCTATACCACCATAATATTACATATATACATATATATGTATGTAAACAAGGACTTAATTTCTCTCTGTTCATATTCAGACATATATAATGTGACTCAATTTTTATCACACTAAACCACCCTAAAATATTGATAGTCTCATACTATATCATTAGTTATTGACTGGTTAACACCTGCTGGGTATTGTTTTATGGAATTTGGGTCATGCTTTGAATGACAAACTTGATTTTTAACTGTGAAAGAAAAAGTCATCATGAAAATGCTATGCAGTGTTGCAGGACATTCAGCATTTTGGAGGAGAGAAAACTAAAGTAAGTTGAGGGGTTGGGGGGCATCAGAATTGCTGATTGGAATCTCAGTCCTGGGAAGTTGTGTCACAAGCTACAGTAGGTGCCATTTAGGGAAGAAATGGAAACTTTGTAAGAGTTAGCTGTATTGATAACTGGCACAAAGCATGCCCTATAGTGCAGTGAAATCTAGGAGAATTCTTGCCATAGTCTACAAAAACAACACGGGACTATGACACATATGTGAGCAAAACCACAGAGAATAACAACAAGCGAAAACTGAGTCAAGGGGGAATGAACAGGAAGTACATCAATGAAATAAAGACCCTCAAAGCTCTTGTTAATGTTATTATCTACTCTAAGTAAAGGGAGGCATCTTGGTTTTAATCTGATAGGTTTAAAAACTGAACTGTACACACATAATTCAAATATCTCCCCTTCAGTTTTAGACTTGGTGCAGTGCTGTTCTTTTATGTTGGCTGGCCAAATGACATGTGAGCATTTTTGTGTACCCCTGTGGTCTATGCAGAAACTTCCAGGGAATGTTACATTAGATTAGCTTACCAAACTTTTCAATAAAATATTATTCAAGAAAAGTCATTGTTATATGCTGGCTATAGGATCTGGTTTCAAATTGTATGTGAGCCCTGGCTCACACAACAAATTGTTTCAGAATTTCAGTTTTTCTTTTATTCATTACTTTCCTGTTGCTGTATTTAAAAAAAAAGGAAGAAAGGAAGGAAGGAAGGAAGGAAGGAAGGAAGGAAGGAAGGAAGGAAAGAAGGAAGGAAGGAAGGAAGAAGGAAGGAAAAAAACTCCACAACTAAAGGCAACATAAGATGGAGAGGGTTTATTGTGGCTTATGGTTCCAGAGGGATAAGACTCTGTCATGATTGGAAGGTATAGAAGTAAGAAGCAGGCATAGAGGCTGGAGCAGGAAACTTCACCCACAAATCTCAGGTGGAGAGACCTAAGTGGAAGTAGGAAGAGGCATGAACTTTCTTATACATTTGGTTGTGAACCTAGCCTTTAACAGCTGAGCCATCTTTCCAGCCAGACAATGAATTCTCAAATTCCAAAACCCAGTGACATAGTTTCTCCAGCATTTAGATGCCATCTCCACAAACATCTCCACCAAATGGAGGCCAACCATCCAATGTGTAGGTGATATTCTCATTTAAACTACTACATTCAACCTGTGAAGAATAATAATAATAAATGAACTATACTTCCTGGGATATAGAAGATATGCTTTGTGTATAGACTGTAAAATTCTATGAAAAGTATCTTGCTGGGGCAGACCAAGAAGCCACTTATATCCATGAAATATCATAGAGCAATTGAACGGATTAAAGAAATAATCCAAATAAGCACACATGGTAAGTACTCCATATTGTATGTAATTATTATTAGCATATTATATATTAGCATAAGTAACTATGATTACTGTTGGCAAAACCAACTTTCAAAACACATTATTAAACATTATGCATTTTCATGCAATAATTTCATAGACTTCACCGCATTTAGCATGCAGAATGAAAATGACAATTATATAATTACAATTAACATTTTAATCCAATGCACTTCAACAAAAGATTAGATACTTGCATGAACCCTAATAATGTTTGTAGAAAATGCATACTAGAAGAAAATTTCAGAAGCATAGAAAATAGGGTCAGAAAAGAATATAAAACAGAACCTTTCATAGCTATTAATAGTATTTCCCTTACAGTGTGTGTATATTAAGTTATTTCTTTGGGTTTAATGAAACTGTAACACATTTATATTGTGTTCATATGGATTAAGGTGCTTTACTGAAATAATGTGAAAGGAGAGAAAGTTATTCTGTACATACTCAATATCTGTACATAAAACTAACCACTGCTCAGGAATCAAGGAGAGAATATAATATTAGACATAGGGTTTGTCAAATCATTCAACAAGTGTTTAATTGTTCCTTGAAAAGACGTTTCCTGAGCATTATTGAAATTTTAGGATAGGATTGCATCTCATTAGCTTTTAATTTCAATATTCGTAACACTGCTTTCTTTGATTCACAATCAAGTTGCACAAGCAACATGCATTTATCTCTACCCAGAAGTTCTGGAAATTTTGCCACCTAATTTAGTGTCTTAATTTATTATTTTCCCTTTCTCAGCTAGATACTGCATTTAGTTTATTTTCAATGAAACTTAACGATTAAATTTAAAAGGTTAATCGTGTTTAAATAAAGATGAGGGAAACACTTCTGCCATAGTTGTCTGACTCCCACCCTGGTTTCTGCAAACTTTAAGTCCTGTCTTCTGCGAAAATTGTACCCTCTAGAAACAAATGTTATGGACAGGGCACATAGTGCAACATTAAATCATGGTTTCTAAAAAAATAAGATTTTTTTTTTAACTTTACACCAAGTGGTGTAGCTATTTAATTAACATTTTGGGTAGGGGTCATTGCTTTTTATTTGGATGAAGAGAAGCTGAAAAGAAAATCCCAGGAAGAAATGTAACATCAGAACACTAAGCTAAACTGAAAAAAAAATGGGCAGGAGACAGTAGCACAAGGTCTGCACTGCATCCCATTGAAGGCTCTAATTAGCCCGTACTTCAGTATTCTGCACGATACAATGAAACACTATTTTACCCAATATATCTTAATTAAAAGCAAAACACAATACAACGCAAAGCTACCGTCAAAGAGGCGTTATTGGCACTCACATAATACAGAAGATGAGGAAGGATTTTGTTTTCTTTGTTTGGCAAGAAAATTGGAACGAGGCCTTCTATTTTCCACACTTCTCTCAATATAGCAGCATTTGTATACCGAAAGTCGCATTCACACTGTAAATTATACGGATGAAAGCCGCAGGGAAAGAGATAGCTTGTTGTTTTATAATTCAATAGTAGCAATGCTTGGATTTCTCTGCTTTCTCTTTCACAAAGAAAACAATTATTCAAGGTTTGGTTTCTGTCACAATGGGAGAGTTAGTTGAATATTATCATGTTCATATTTTATATTCCCTCTTACTGGGATGCATTGATTATGCAATAACATTAAAATACACACCAAAATAATTTTTGAGAAAGTTTTACCTTTTGAATATCAAAGAAACAAGAACAGTCCATTGTTGTCTGTTAATTGTAATTTCCTACTATGAGGGATGAAGTGGGGAATGTTCTAGTTCATAAAAATTACCCTTCCTGCTAGCAAGCTATCTTTATGCTATCTCAAGAAATAAAAAGAAAGTACCATCAAAGATGGTTCATATTAGCATCTTTTGCAGGGACTTTTATACAACTTGAATAATACAGTTAAAGAGTAAAAAATCCAATCAGTGCTCTAAGTGATTCGTATGGAGAAAACCCAATACTAAATGACAAAGTCAAACATAAAAGAAACCATACAGAGAGTCTGAAGCTGCAGCATCACTTACTTCCCACATGGCAGGATGCTATTTCTAACAAATTTCTCAAGGTTTTATGCAACAGCCATGCCTTATCAACTGAGAAGCAGAATGAACAATAGTGCGCCAGATGACACTTCTATACAGCTTGCTCAGTGACTCACTCCAAACTGTCAAGTCCTAACTGAGCTACGAGGAGTGGCCCATGTTCACAGCTCTTGCAAACAGAAAGAGGGAAATAAGTGTAGGATCGAACCCAATCCAGACCTGAAGTACTGCTCACAAATGAGTAAGCAGGGACAAATGAATTCTTTCATAATTTGAAAGCAGTACCAAAGAGAAGGCAGGAACCCAGAATATGCATTTCCCAAGACATTTGTGTTCATCCATTGTCACCCTTCTGTCTCTCTCTGTCTCCCTTTGGCCCCTCCTCCTCCTCTTAACTCATTGTTGCTCTGGATCTGTGTGTATGTGTGTGTGTGTGTGTGTGTGTGTGTGTGTGTGTGTGTGTGTGTGTGTGTGTGTGTGTGGGTGTGTGTGTGTGTGTCTGTCTGTCTGTCTTTCTGTCTCAGTCTCTGTGCATGTGTATCTTTCTCTAACACTGTATGCATGTACCCATGTATCTGAGAATTACTGTGTGTATTTGCACATATGTCCTACAGTGTGCATGTGGATATGAGAGGGCCGCCCCTGATATCCCACTTCATCCCTCACATTATGTGAAACTGGGTCTCTGTGTTTTGTGTCATAGTGTATGCTGGCTGTTCTGTGAGCTTCTGGGGGCCCACCTGTTGCTGCTTCCAGTCTGGTAGTAGTTCTGTGATTACACACACAGACACAGCGGTGGGCCAAATGTGGGCTCTGCAGATCCACTCAGTTCCTCATGCTTGTGCTGCAAGTATGTTATTCACTGAGCTATCTCTCAACACACCAATCTATTTTCTGTGCTATTAACTTTACAGAGATTATGTGATTTTAATACAAATATCTGCAAACTACAATCCAAGTCTTCATAAAACTCAGAGTTTTAAAACATATTAGAACTGAAGAAATCCATGCTCTTAAGATACCACCTTCTGATACAAATGTGGCCTTGTGTATAGCCCCTAGCATGTAGGGAACACATGCCAGGCTTTCAGTCATTAATAGATACATAACCACATGACACAGAGGAAGGACAGATTCCATAATACACCAGGGCACAAGGAAAATGTCTTCCAGTGAACAGATTGCAATTGATTTTATTTGGATTTATCAGAAGAATGATGGGAACATTGCCAAAACTAAGAAATGGGAGAGGGTGTGTAATAAGTTCACAGAGATAGTGAAGAAATTAAAATGAGTTTATTATGTCAGAAATATAGTCAGACACGTGGTCTTAGCATTGGCAATGGCACACGATTCATTGAGGTGTTAGATTCATATGGCTAAAACAACAGGACAGATGTTCCCATAGAAATCAATTAGCACAGCATATACAAGTGTCATGATCAGTAAGAAGTACATATTACTAATGTGCATATCACAATATGGCAAATGCATTCTAAAGGATATATTTTCTTTAAATTAAGAAAATGTGATAGATTAAAAGTTATTTCATCAAGGCAGTGTCTGAGGAAAGTCAGAACAAGGAATTGGTTGGCTATAGAGTGAAAAATTAAAAACAAAAAGAACAAAATGAGAAGAGAAGGCACAGACAGACATCTAAATACATGTTTTACAGAAACATAAAACAAGGAAGTAGTCTTAAGAGATACTGATAGCAAACCTGCCCAAATCTTTAGGTGAAAGGGAAAGAGGATGGTAACGCAAAGAACTCATGACTGCGTATCCAGTCAAGGTCCCCTTCGTATATCTCACATCTAAGACAGTCTCACAATGAAACATACACTCCCTGCCTCAATTAATGAAGTTTCTTCAAAGAGAAACTACTTGGGGAAGAAATAATATGCACATTTGTTTGTATGTTTGTTTATTTGAGATGTGTTCTTACTAGGTAGGCTGGCATTGAATGTGAGAAAGGGTGGCCTGAAACAAGCAATCAATGGAATAAGCTTCCATAAAACACATCACTTTGAACTTTAAATCAGGCAATGTGTTAAAGATCTCTATTTTGTAAGCTGTAAATGAAATGTTTGCATTAAATTCAAATTTGCACTTCATGAAATAGGAGACATCAGTCATTTTTGTAATGACTGATTGAAAAAACAATGATGCAATATTAGTATTCATTTTATGTTGAAAATTTCAACAAGGTGACTGATATATAGTTTAATATATATATATAATCATATATGTGTGCGTGTGTAAACATGAGAAATGTCAAAAGCTGACAAAAATTAATGTGATAAAATTTGAGTGTTTTGATTTTTTTTGAAGTGGTTTTCTTTTTATTTTGTCGTAATCTGAACCATTATAATTTTAGTACCTTTCTTTGTCCTTCTCTATGCTATCCTAAGTAGCTTAGAAATAGCAATAATTTTTCTTTACTATAAAGTTCATAATATGTTCATAATTTGATGATTAAAAATCTTTACTCCACAGGCATGTCGTGATTGATCTACATATCCTTATAAATATTCATATAAATGGCAATAGAAATAGTTTTACCAATTTCTGACTCACAATTTCCCCTATATTTTTTTGACTTACATGTTATAGTGCTTCATGGAAGGAAAACCAAAGCAGAATATCAAAGTGCCACATCCATAGTTAAGAGACGAAAGAGAATAAATGTAGAAACTATTGCTTGTTTGATAAATTTCTCCTCTCATATGCTGCTAAAGATCCTCCTGCCTGGGAATGCTAACTCCCACCATCGCCTGGATTTTTCTACACTTATTATCAACAAGGTCTCCTTCAGGCATATCTATAGCCTAACCTGATCTAGAACATTCCTCCTAAGTATCTCATTTCCAGGGATTATAGGTTATGTTATGTTGGCAATTAAAACTAATTAGAACAACGTGGACATTCCTTTGGATGCCATAAAATTTTAGACCCTGGAAATCAAACATTGTGGAACATAAATTCCAATTTGGACAACTAAAGAACTAAATTACACAGATTAAAATTCAAAATACCCTTTGTTTCTTCTGTCCATCTTGTTCCAAATATTTTATTAAACTTGCTCACATCTACGTGTTTTGTGTTTAATGTTTTCTTAAATAACATGGTAATTATTTTAGATTACTGACTTCTCAAGTAAGTTCTTCATATGTGCTTGCTTGTTTTCAATCATAAAGTTCCATTTTATTCAAAGAACTTTGGGAAACTTGTGCAGGGGGTTAAGGGAAACCTGCATGGGTTTGACAACACTATGGGGTGTGAGATGTTTAAGTATTGCAGACAGTAAGACAAAGAATTCCACAAATGAAATGCTTAGCAGTTATGTCATTGTCTCAGCACAAGTTCATGTTCTAAGTAAGTGTACGTTTGTCCTTGTCTACTCAGTATCTTAGAATCAAGACACTTATGCTGGCCGGCATAACCAATGACCAATGGCTTTTTGTGCTCACATATTTCCCATGAAAAGTAAAGCCTATGACACCTTTTTATTTTGCTTGTGGTGAGGGGCTTTACATTCTAGGTCTCTGACTCCTTTTCCTATCTTTTTAGATAACAGTAAAAGTTCTGTTCCTTCTTCTCTTTCCTTTTTTAAAAAATGTGTTTTTTGTATTTATTTATGAAATGGAGTATTGTTATATACCTCAGTGGGCCTGGAACTCATCAGTAGCCCAGAATAGTCTGAAAATTACTAACCCTTTTCTCAGCTTCTAAGTGTAGTGATTTCTCATCAGCAGTCCTTACAATCTTATTCAAGCTGACATATATCCTAGATTCCTACCACGGTACAAACTTGCATTGGGAACTAGGGCTTCAATGCATGAACAACACAGTAAACCTGACAATTTCTTTTTGTAATAATTTCACTTACATAATTTGTGTAGAAAAGGAATAAATAAAATAAACAAAAAGCTAAGAAAAACACACAGTCAAAATTCTTTAAGGACCAAGATCTAAACTGATAGTTATCTACAATACCAGACATGGCAGAGGTAGATTCTGGGAAAATGTGATATCTTATTCTATCTGTGTTTCGTGTAAATTGTCAGATATTTTTCCCAACTTAAAGTGAGATTTATGTTGGTCTTCACATTATTCCTCCTGGGAAATTCTGAACATCTTAAAATCATCACATTTCCCTCATTTTAATTTCCTCACCCTATATTTGAGTGCACTAAAATCTATTCCTTCAACATGATGGCTGCTACACATGCTGTGGCCCTATCACACTCGCAGGATGCTCACTTCGGTGTGAACTCTCTATATATCTTGCTTTCATTTCCTGCTCTATTTGCTATAAACATAGTTATTTCCATGCTGTTGCTTTCAGTCACATATGGCATTTTGAAACTGTTAAATAAAGAGATTATCAATATTAAATCTACCTCCACTGTAAAAAGCTACTTTTACAGAGAAATATGATCTAGTCAATTTCATTTTTGAAAGTCCAGCATCCTACTGATGATCATAAATTCATATGATTACCCAAAGCATTAGGTTTTGCATTTGGAACACTATTTAACTAGAAAGAGAAATCAGACATTCGTGCAAGCAAAGAAGCAGCTCCCTATTAATGACATGTGCAAAATATAAATGATTCTGATGGAGACCATTAATAAAACTTGACACTCAAGCAAAATGGCTCCATAGAATCTCCTCTGGGGACAGAATGCATGAGGAAAATATTCATTTTTTTGCCAAATTCAACATTTTGCAGGAAATCGCTTTCTCCTTTATCAACTTGTCAGGAAAGTGGTAAATGTTTGCAAAGATTACATACTTGCTATTATTACTAAAACCACGAGATACACACTAATATTCATTTGAATATTTCCTGAGAGATCTTCAGTTTCATCAATTATTTCAACATAATAGCATTATACTGCACTCTGATCAAGAATTATGGACTTAAAAATTAAAATCAATGAACACAACTATTTTAATATAATATTAATGGCTGTAGCAAATAAAGTGTTTTAGAACATCCCTTCAATGGAAAAGAAGGAATGGTGTTTCATTTGGGAAATGAATGAAATAATATAATGTGCCATTTACTTTTTGCTGTTGTCCAGGAAATCACTTGAAAATTATACTTAAGTAATAAGTTGACTTATTTGCTTCATCCCCCCCCACCCCCCGTGAATCTTCTAGGCATAGTAGTCCAACTAACTAAAAGCACAAGGAAACAATCACAGGCAGTTTCTTTCCCGGAATTTGTCTAAAATTTCCTTGGTTGTTCTAATAGTATATCCCTTAGGAAATTTTGGAGAATAAGACATGAGGACGTTATAATTGAAAACAAAATAGGGGCTAATGTCCACCACAGGGGAGATAATTAGAAAACTCGTGTATTGAGCTACTGTTGTGAATGATAATCAAGTAGAGCTCTACCATTTGATTACAAGCCTCATTCAGTGCAGACCACGGGTTCTGTTGCATGAAGTGATTAAGCAGTCAACATGCTGAGCTGCCTCTGGGGGGTAGAGACATGCTGGAGACATGAGGACTGAACAGAGCTGTCTCTTGGTATAGTAAGTGAGTGACTTGATGATGAGCAGTAGAGAAGTGAACTAAATAGAAGAATCCAAGAAACTCAAGAGAGGATACCATGATGTCACAGTCATTCCTTGGTATTAAGCAATACAACAGCCAGACAATGTAGGTAATGGCATTTGCTCAACATTAGAAATGATTAGTGGAACTGATAGATTGGATTTTAAGGTAAGTGTTGAAGAGTATTATTTATTCAAACTGCTTACTGCATAAGTTTCAATGTATGTGTCTATGGCACTAATGAATTAGAATCCTACTTTGCATCTTCTCTTTACTGAAATTATCACCCGTAAATTTTGAGTCTTTTAAAGCCTTGGGTGCCTTGCTTAACTAAAAGCAAACATCTTGAATAACCAGTGCAATCTTCAGTGAAGCTAGGCTATGTAATTGCACAAGATGTCTCAGAATAAGAGCAAACTTGAATATGAGAAGCAACCAGAGCAGTGCAGAACCCAACTAAACAAGTGCATAATTATATGCTTGAATAAGTCAGAAAATGGTATAAAAGCAATCCCTTAGAGAACACTTAAATGTTCTGTTTTGATTGTCTCAGGACCCATCCTATGCTGGTCTAGAACTTTCTATGTAGCTGAGGTTGGCCTCAGTCTCCTAGTTAACCATACAAGAATTTCTTTTCAATAGCACAATAAAATATTGACTAGTTATCTGGATCATGTGTTAGAATGAATAGAACCTCTAAAGGGTTGTCTCTGCATTTGTCTAATGGATACTCTCTTGAAATTTATTTATGAATTTCCACAGCATTGTACTACCCCAAAATTTTTCTGGTGTGAGTTTAAGAAGTAAAAACGTCCTTTTAGCTGAGACTCATATTCAGGGGGTCCGAGTCCCTTGCTGGGTTCCTAGCCATCAGTCCGAGAGGCCCAAGCTCCTCCTTGTTCAGGTCACCTGTCTTTGTGAGTTTCTGCAGCCTGGTCTTGTCTCCTCTCTCTGCATCTGGATTCTAGTTCGACTCAGTGTTTGTTTATGGGTGTTTGCTTCTGTTTCCAACAGGTACTAGATGAGGGCTCCATGATGGTGGATAATTTAGGTGGTGATCTCATTATCAGGGAAGGGCATTTATGGCAGCCTTTCAATGGTTGCTCGAATTGCTAGTTGGAGTCAGTCTTGTAGTTCTCTAGACCTTTCTTTAGGTTTAGTTTTCTCTTCAAACCAGTAATGGTTCCCTCTTTTATGCCCCCCCTCTCTCACCCTGACTCAATCTATCTAGTCACACGTGTTTTCCTCTCCTCCCGTTCTCTTTCTCCTAGTTCTCTCTCCATTCACTGCCCCCCCCATTTCCCATGTGCTCTGGGGGACTTGTCCCTTCCCCCTTTTGTGAGAGGCCATATATGAATCTCTTAGAATGCACCTTGTATCCCAGTTCGTCTGGTGGTGTGTATTATAGGCTGGTGATCCTTTGCTCTAGGTCTAAAATTCATATATGAGCGAGTACATACCCTGTTCCTCTTTTTGTGACAGGGTTACCTCATTCAGGATGATTTCTTCATGTTCCATCCACTTGCCTGCCAATGCAGTCCGGGGGACCTCAGACAGTAGAAACAGGATCTATTTCTGGTGCACAAAAGGACCTTATGGACACATCCCCCATGGAGGGATACCCCCTTAACCTAGAGACAGGAGAGAAGCCCTAGTCCCTACTTCAAATGACTTGACAGATTTACATGACCCAACCTGGATAGCATAGCCCTACAAGTGGAATGGGGATGGGGGGATGGGAGGGGAGGGTGGTCAGGGTGCATGTCACAGGGGAAAGTGGCTAAGAGGGAGGGAGGGAGGGTTGGAGGGAGTAAGGGAGAGGAAACTGGGATCCACATGTAAAAATTTTAAATTATATTATTAATTAAAAAAAGAAGTTAAAACGTTATTTAATACTTAAACATGTACTACAGGGATCACTTTGAATGTTTTTCTAGTATATTTTTAAACTTTCTAACATTCTACATAATTTTTGTTTTAAATCACAGGATCACTTATGCTAATGTCCATTGTCAGAACAACAGATAATTTCAAGATATATGTTTAAATTGTCTTTAGGGAAGAAAGAGCACTCATGATGATTGCCAAAACTTTTATAAATAAATGTTATGAAAACAGAAGGCAACCAAACACTCCTATTAATCAACTGACCACCAACACATACAGGACAGCACAAAGTCAGTAAAATGAAGCTTTCCAAAGCAACATGTCCTGTAGAGGCACTGAAAAGAGGAATTTTCTTTCAAAAGCAAGATGAATCCTCCCTGGTCATCCTTGTAGAGTATGTCCATTACAAATGATTCTCTTAGCAGACCTTGTCATAAATAAATTTGTTTTAATTGTTAATTGTATGTTAGCTATCTTAGATATAAAGATGTTAATTTTCTTGATTGGTGTAAATTCACACAAAACAATAACATGGAACAAAAATCACTTATAGTTTCTTCATTTTACTATTTAAATTATATATAATATGACCCCTGGTCTTTCCTGATCCAGGTTTAGTTCAAGGCGTCTGGTATGCCTTGGTGATGTTGATAAAAATATAAAGAAAGTTTTGGAAACTCGGGAGGCAGACGCAGGCAGATCTCTGTGAGTTCAAGACCAGCCTGGTCTACAGAGCTATTTCCAGTTCCAGGACAGGCTCCAAAGCAAAACAGAGAAATCCTGTCTTCAAAAACAAAAACAAAACAAAAAGGAGAGAGAGAGAGAGAGAGAGAGAGAGAGAGAGAGAGAGAGAGAGAGAAGAAGAAGTAGAAGAAGTGACCAGAATATATATCAACACCTGTAATTCTTAAACTGAGTGAAATGTACTAGGTTTTGTACTGTGACTGACAGGGCAAAGCACTGATGCTTTACAGAAAGTCTTTCCACATGATGGAGGATATCGTGTCTCCTCTGCTTCTAAAACCGTGCTTTCTGAGAAGTCTAGCAACAGTAGGAACAACACAGAATCGCTCTTATAAACTGCTATCTCCTCCAAATCCTACAAAATTATACAATAATAAATTTATCCCTGAAACTCTAAACATAGATTAAATAATATGTAAATACAAAATGGCTAGTCAACTAAGTCTCTACTTAATTTTACCAGAATTGTCATCAAAGTACTTATTGAAATCTTATTATAAACAAGATACATAGATAGGGCTGCAGTAGGGAGAGGGAAAGCAAGAGGGGGGAAGAGAGAGAGAGAGAGAAAGAAAGAGAGAACACATTTACACACATGAAAGGAGGTTACTTATGAATGTTGAGTCTAAAATTTGCAGGCAATACAATATTCTAGAGACTTTGGCTGGAGATGATGATGTAAGAGTTAATTTATCTGTTTTAAGACAAGAGATCACTATTTATGTAAGGCTGACTTCTAATTCATGATCCTTCTGCATCAGCTTCCTGACAGCTTCAGTTTAAAAACAAAACAAAACAAAAAATCTTCCCACCAATCCTTGGAAATAATGTTAGTTTTGAGTTCAAGTTAGTCTAAATGCAGGCTTCATACTACTTTAGGCCACCTAAATCTCTTTCCTGATAGCTCAATTCAGTGTGATTACTTAGTCTACTAATTTAATTATTAATCATATCTACAACATCACTTTCACAAAATCAGTCTACTGATAAATATACTGAAACTTGACCACACAACTAGGCAGAATAACCTAAGTTTAATTGTTTTCACCTGAGATGATTTGTTTTCATTGTCAACTTGACACAGTCCAGAAACACCTGTGAAGACCGTCTCAGCGAGAGATGATCTCGATCACGTTGGCCTGTATGGTGATTTGAGCAGATTGCCCTATGCAGCCTCATATGTTTGAATGCTTGGTAGAACTGTTTAGGAAGAATCAGGAGATGTGGCCTTGTTAGAGAAGGGTGTTACTGGGGGGCCTTTTCTGCTTGCGAATCAAGATGTGATATCTCAGCTGCTGCCATCACACCTTCTCTATACCATCATAAACTCCAAACCTCTGAAACCATAACCCCAATTCGACTCTGTCCTTTATAATTTGCCTTGGTCATGCTGTTCTACCAGAGCAATAGTAAAGTAATGATTATAGCTTGTGAGTGTGTCTGTGGAGGACTATCTTGATTACAGTAATTGAGGTGGGGAGACCCACCCATTGTGAATGGCACCATTCTCTTGGTTCAGTGCTAGACTGTAACTGTAGAGAAGAAGCTGAGCCTATATCAGCATTAGTATATTCATTCTTTGTGCTCTTCACTGAACTCTTGGCCTGGTATTAGAAGCTGAATAAAACCACTTCTCCATTAGAATTATTTTTTTTTTGTCAAGATGTTCTTTAATACAAACAGAAACAAAACTAAATCACTACCTTAATCAAAAGCTTCTTCTTTACCTAAAAAACACAACAAACCAACAAGAGATAGAACAACAGACTAAGTACAATTTTTTTTCAGAAAGAAGAAAGTCAAATATAATAAGATTCTCTCATCATGCATTAAGTCAGCCATGCCAAAGAGAGCCTTGTAGGAAGGGGCATGATAGAAAGCTGCAACAGGAGAGTGCTCAAGCACAATGAGAAGGCATCACTTACAATGCATAAACTCCATCCTTGGAATACAGAATTCAGGAGCAAGTTTCTGGAGCAAGCTTGGGCCAAAGAATCAGAAGATGCATGAAGTCATACAAGAACACAGGTATACCGGATGCTTTATTTGAAGAAGCACCTGTCTTTCAGCAGCAGGAGCAGAACTTTTTATAATGTACAGTCTGAAATGGTCCCCAAGAAACTCTGCACACCACTCCACAGAACAGCCTACAGGCAGCTAGTTTGGGAAGACCTCACTTACACAATGATGCGAAATGAAAAGAAATATGATACCACATCAATATAGAGATATTGAAAAACCAGAATGGATAGGATTCCTAAATTCTGTATGCTTTGCTCCATCAGTTTCAGAGTTTCAGGCCTTAAACTACTATGTCTTAGACCTAGTTTGATTTAAGTTTTGTACAGAGTAAATGATAGAGCTCTAAGTTTAATCTTCTACATGTAGATATCCAATTTCCCTAGCTCTGGGTTTTATTTCCTGGAACTTAGGATCTTGATATTTTGGCCAAAAAATCAGATGATTGTCATTAATTGAATTTATTTCTGGATCCTCTAATTTACTCCACATTAGGCATGCCTGGGTTTTTTTTTTTTTTCAAATAATAACACCACAGGAAAAAAATATTTTAAGGACTATAGTAGCCTTGGAAATAATCCCCAAACTTGCCAAATATGTGTGCTCTTGGGGTGAGTCCTGTTCAATCCACATCACATGTGTGCTATGAGTATGGGTCTGTTCATATCATACTTAAAGTCTGAAATGTTTTACGGAGTCAGAAAGTAACACTGGTTTAAATGTGACATTCAAAATAAGCACAAAAAAATAAATGGAAAGAACTTTAAGACAACACAAGCCAAAGTAAAATTTTTGAAATCAAAGCATCCCAAAATAATAAATCCTAAATGTGCTTCTTTGAATAAGCCAGAAATAAAACAGAAATCAGTAGTTCATCAATTTACAATTAGAAAGTGTGCAGTAAGTGTTACTGTTTGAGATCCTCAGAGTAGAACACAATAGTTATGTGTCACATTATTGCTATGAAAAGCAACTTGAAACCTAAATACTAGATTTTTCCCAAGGACAATAATTGATTAAAACTGAAAGTGCAAACAAGAAAGTCAGAAAAGGATAATTATCATAAAATAATAATTTCCATTAAAATAGCCAATGATTAATCCTCAAAAAATAGCACAAGATGAAAGGACACTGGAGGAAAAATCCAAAAATATCTAACAATCAGGCTACTTAAAAGCGGCTAAACTTCCTCAGGCATAAATTCAAGCAAGCTTATAAATGAATATGACAATGTTCCCAAAGACTTGTTTAAACAATGATGAGGAACCAGACACAAAGTGCTCTCATTTGTGAATGTCTCCATAAAAATTCCAAGTAAGACAATAGAAAAGAAAACAAAGGAAAACTAAAAGATCACTTAACTACACTGTCTTTGCTTACAAGAATGTATAATTTAACGTTAGGAAATCTCTAATTAATATAAAACATTACCACTGGTAGTCAAAGGCCTAGTGACCCAAATCAGCAGCCACTCACAGAAACATTTCAGATGAAATAAAACAGCATTTTGTAGGTTAAGAAAGGTCAAATTATAGCATTTTCTTGTTGCTTAACCTAACATCATCAAATAACATAAAAATAGATGGATAAATGACAAGACGGATGCATCTCAGCCAACGGGCCAATATATTTGCTGAAGCTTGAAAACAGAGGTGTAGTATTTCAGGAAGGAAGGTCTGAATTGCCACTATTTACTTAGCTGCGTCGTTGATTTGCAGTCCCCAAGATTAAAAACATTCTGTAAGCCAGAGAGATATTAAACCAATATTCAACAACCAGGATGTCACATATGCAAATAGACAAGGAGAAAATACAAGAAAAAACTGATATTTTAATAAGCAGGCTTGGACAAATAGATGCAAAAGGTATTTTACCTGGAAATATAGAATAGCTACACCTTAATGTCAGTCTCTTGTCAGGGAAGTCTAAGGTAATGAGCCTTGCTATGTTGAGAAATGAAATGGCATTCCACCAACTGATCTCAGGTGTAGGAAAGTGACAATCACCTTGTGGAGAGTGGCTGTGAGCTGCAGTATGTGTTAACCTTCCATATTCTTTGTGTTGGTTCTTTCCATTTCTTATCGGACATCACAGAAAACCTTAGTGAGTTGTAGAGTTGTATTCTTGAATGAGAATGTTCGAATGTTTATCCTGCAACAAATGCTTATATTGAAGATAAAGAAATCACAATGATTCAAATGACTAAGTTGAACATAAAAATGACTCATAGACTTTTAATCACTTTCAAGCACCTTGGTCATCTATGGTGCTCTGTCCCACAGCTTGTCTCCAAAGGACAAGGGAGCATGGTGACCTCTCATCATGTAGGCAGAACTCCTCATAACCCTGAAGACACACTATAATTGGTACATTCTATTCGATATTTGCTGAGCACCCTGTGGGCTTTCTGGAGACATGTGGATGGTTATTTGGGTCTTGTGAAAATGCCAAGTAATAGTAAATTATTTGTGTGAAGACTGAAGACTTCACAATGTCATGAGAAGAGGGGAAAAAAGATTTTCACTTGATAACTCAATAAAATTCTTACAAATGGCTCTGCCTTTCTGGTTTGGAAACATGTGTAAGACAATTTTCACACCAAATTCTGGCTATAGGGACAAGAAGCACCGAGGCTCTGCTTTCACCTTCAGCGACTGCAGAATATAAATGAGTTTGAATCACTGAACACTCCCAGAAGCTTAGGTATAGGCCCACTGGCACTTGGCTGGCATGCACCGTTGTAAAAACATGAGCACTTAGGGAAAATATTTACTTTCTTACTGCAGAAGTTATGGTAGATTGTGTTAAAGTTGACAGTTAGGAGTAAGATGGATAAATTTGTGATTTATAAACATAGGCATGTAAGATTGAAGAAAGGAATTAATCATGACAACAAAGAAATTTTAAAACTAAAAATGGAAGTTTTCTTTTTGTATTTTTTGACACAGATGCCAGACTGGCCTTGAACTCAGATTCCCTCTCTCCCACCCCACCTCTCCCAGTGCTAGGATTGAAGGTATGTGTCACTAAGTCTAGCTACTTAGGAAAAGTTCCTAGATGAGCAAAAATGGCTGTTAGCATCTGTGTCTGAAACATTGTTATATGCCTCTAAGAAACACACTGAGAATATTTAAAAGTTTTAGGTTCAGGTTCCAAATAGGTACATCTCATTTTTATGGAGAATCTAATTTAGTCCAATATTTGTGATTAAAGTCATCATTTTTATTATTATAAAGGTGGCATATATTAGAATTGAAACTTTCCATAGTAGAGGAAGAGGAATGGAAGCTGCCACATTTGCCTTCTCCAAATGTTTGCCTTGCTTTCCTCTGCCATTGCGAGCTGTGGTGTGATAGCAGTAGGTGTTAAAAAAGTTATGGGAGAACAGACAAAATGGATTGCACATGTGCATTAAGGAGAATTCCCTGGAGACACAGCACTAGTGGAAGAAACATGCATGCAACATGGAATTTTTTCTATGTGGTTATGGGCTTGTGAACCAGAAGGGGTTTTGATGAGGTAAGCAAGACAAAATACCACGTTTTCTCATGTGTTAGAATCTACATTAAAGGAGGAGGGCAGTGTGGAAGGAGGAAGAACCAAGAAAAGACAATGGAGGAATGCTGGGAGCAAGTGTGTGGATAACATTTCATAGTGAAACACATTATTTTGTGTTCTAACTTAAAAAATAACAATTTTAAATATGAAAAGGACACATAGCCCACAGAATCTAGTCAACAAGTTAGTGATGTTGAACCAAAGAAAAAACTCCAATCCAGATGCCCGTTAACTGGGAATTCTAACAGTGTTAACTCCAGTGAAAAGGCAGGCAGTGCCTACCATAGCTGCTTGGACAGTAAAGCAAAGTAAACCTCTCAATTTCTCGGCCTTTCATCTCCTTCAGGTCTTAACTGTGTGGATCAGTCCCCTGCACAGAAGGCATAGCCAACTCTTTAACTCCATTTACTTCTTAAAATATAATCACATTTTGAAATTATTTCCAGGAAAACCCAGAATAATGTTCAGCTAAGTTTCTAGGTAGTTTATAGCCAAATAAAGTTTCCATATAAAATTAAGTATCATAGATTTAGAAGTTTTTCCTTGTACTTATGAGTAAATAACCTAAGTTGTCTGTCAGTGTGCACAAGGGGAATTACCAAGTATTATTTTTCTTTGAACCTGATACTAATGTGACTCATTAAGGTAAGGACATATTTTCTTCACTGTTGGCACAATGTCTAAGAACAGAGGCCTGGCTGAGCCCTAGGCAAGAGCGCTCTTAAGACACCTGTCATGATGCTGAATTCAGTCCCACATTCCCTGACAGAACCTGTGTCTTCCATTGGTCTTGGCATTAATTTGAACTGTGTACTGAAACTGTGAAATAGAGAGACAGATTTAATAATCATCCCACTTAGTAAGTACAGCTGGGGCAGGTAATTAAACAGGTTTCCTCTTGCTAGCCGGCCTAAAGCAATGTAGCCCTGAGTCTCAGTCACATCATTGGACAGAGATGGAAAGCTAATATTAAACAGGACTTCTCCAGCAGGCCCATGTCAGCATCCCTGTTCTTGGCAAACAGAAGTTATTAAAGGGACCCAGTCAAGCCTCTAGAGGCATGCCAAATATTCATTCTCAGGAATATTGCATTTATAGTTTGAAAAATGAAAGGAGACTAGGATAATTGAAAAATACAGTCATTGATATTGAAGTGGTACTAACCTAATAAAATATGTTCATTATAAATCTTTGAAATTGTGATGACATTAACACCAAGATCTTGGGTGGGAATAAAGATTTAAAAACTTGTGATTTTCTTAGCATAATGAAAATAATATCTTTCATAAATAATACATTTATATAGTGAAGTTAAATGGATCAATCAATCATTCAGCATACCCTGACTCTACAGCATGTGTGGAATATGGGTTCTGTGAAAAAACAATTAAATATATATCAATTATATTAAAAACAAGAACTTATGTATAATGACTAGGTATTATTTAATATTTTAGCACATGAACATATTATGTAACTTAATTTTTAAATCACAGTAAATTTATGTCCTTAAATACTTTTCATTTTTTTATTAGAAAAGTAGTCAAGCTTTCTTCTTCTGGCTTGTTGAAAGACAATGCATTGTCGTTATCTGTGATTACCCAACTGTGCAATGTGGCACTAGTATTCTGTTCACTTATCTAAGCGTAACTTAAAACACCCATTATTACATTGGTTACACTTTCTCCTCCTGCCTCTTCACTTCCTTCAGATACAATCCACATTCCACTTTCAACTTCAGGACACAAGTACCGTTTATTTTCTGCATTGTTGACATGACTTAGGATTTATATTTCTACAAAAGGCTTGTTTCACTCAACATGATATTGAGAGTATACTGATGATGTCACAGGTAGCCTTAATTGAATTTTCCTTATGACCGAACAAGATTCCAGTGTGCATATATACCACCATTTTTCGTACAAAGTCACAACCACTGAAGGGACCTAAAGCTGTGACTCTTTTGAATACTCTAGATTTAACATAGAAATATAAATATCTCTTTCATGTACTAATTTAATATCCTCTGAACATATGTCCAATAGAAGTTTTGCTCCATGTTGTATAATATTATTTTTAACTACTTGAAGAGCATTGATATCATTTACTTATGTGTCAGGCCAATGAGCATTCTACATTACAGTGCACACTTTCCCTTTACACCCTCACCAGTACTGCTATTTTAATGATTTAAGTTAAAATTTAATGACATCATCTACCACTTCCTTTCTTCCCTCCAATTGCTCCCACACATCCCCTGTCCATTCTCTCTTCCTCAAACTCAATCCATCTCAAATACATGTATACACATGAACTCACATGCAATTTTGATAAATAAAATTTTATAGCCTTATGATTCTTCAGGCATTCTTAATGTCTTTTTTCTTCCTGTCACCTTTTCTTTCTATAATGACCTCTGTCTTATTTACTTGTGTATGGCTGCAATACACCATCATGACCAAGGCAACTTATAGGAGATACTTTATTGGGACTTACAATTTCAAAAAGTGAGTCCATGACCATCATGGTAGTGATGATGGCAACACAAGACAGATATTGTGCTTGAACAATAACTTAAAGTGTATACCCTTTTTCACAAGTGTAAAGGAGACACACACAGAGAGAGAGAGAGAGAGAGAGAGAGAGAGAGAGAGAGAGAGAGAGAGAGAGAAGAGAGAGAGAGAGAGAGAGAAGCTAAAGGGGAATGGCAAAATGTCAAGGGCTTTTGATATTTTAAATTCCACCCTACAGTAACACACCTCTTCCAAGAAGAACGCACCTCTTAATTTTCCCCAGAGATTTCTGCTACCTGGAAGCCAAGCACTCAATCTACGACCCTATAGAGGTCATTGTTTATGAGCAGGTTTTTCCCTGCCGGCCCTGGCCCACGTTGGGTGGGATATATAACAAGTATGTTTGCCTGCGGGCTGCCTGTTCCCACCACCACGCCAGCCCCAAATAACACGCTGCGACTCTGTATTTGATACAATGCTGTTGGCCTGTTACTTGTTTCTTATCGGCTATCTCTGTCTTAACAATTAACCCAATTCTGCTAATCTAAGTATTTCCACATGGTCTGTCTTACCAGAGAGCAAGCCTGGACCTCTGTTCTCTCTGGACTCTACATGCTGACTCCTCCTCACTACTTCCTTTTTCCTCCTAGTCTCCTAGCCCCACCTATCTTGCTTTCCTATTGGCCAACAGTGCTTTATTCATTAACCAGTATGAGAAACATTTTAACAGAATGACATCCCGCTCTCTGGTAAGATGAGACCACGTAGAAATACTTAGATTAATAGAAATGGGTTAATCGTTAAGACAGAGCTAGCCGATAAGAAACTCTAGTAACTGGCCAACAGCATTGTATCAAATACAGAGTCTCTGCGTATTATTGGGGGCTGGCGTGGCGGTGGGCCCAGGCCAGCAGGGAAAAACCTGTTCATAACAATTATTTAAACCACCACCATTCCTTAAACCTTTGCAAGTAAGGCTTCTTTTCCGACCTCTCATTTCTTACATCTCCTCCTTCACATAATTGAATTCTGAATTCCACAACTGTATTGCCCTGGTTTCTGTGTTTGTTTCATGTGATATACAGACATTTGGGGATTTGAAGATGAGAACCACAAGTGAAAGAAAACATGTGGTGTTTATCTTTCTGGGACTCATTTGCCTCCCTCATTATAAATTTTCCTGGGTCCATACATTTACCTGCAACATTCAGGAATTCATTTTCTTTACAGCTTTTACAGCTGAAGCACTCTACTTTGTATATATGTACAACATTGTCATTGTCCACTCATCAGTTGGAGGTCATTTAGAATTTTTCTTTATTTACTATCTATTGGGAACAGAATAACAATGAACATGGCTATGCAAGGTAGATTTTGTCATCATGACATCTAAACATACCTAGGAAGACAGAACCATTTCTCTCAACTAATTTGTATATTTATGTATTTACTATTTATCTATTTCACATCCCTACCTCAAATTCCCTCCCTCCTCTCCTTCCAGTCCCTCCTTCCCCTTTCTCCATCCTTTTCTTCTCCATTTCTATTCAGAAAAGAGCAGGTCTCCCATGGATATCAAAAAAAATGGGATATCAAGTTATAGTAAGATTCTGAACCTCCTTTTATATTAAGGCGGGGAAAGAAAACCTTACAATATAAAGAATAGGGTCCCAAAAGCCAGTAAATGGGTTAAATGTGCCCCATGTTCTCACTGTGAGGAATCCCTCAAGAAGACCAAGGTATACAAATGTCATATATATGCAAAGGGTCTAGTGAAAGACAGAAACTTAATAGGGAAAATGCTCTCATATCCAGGATGAGCCAGTCCACTGTAGACAGGACTACCCATTGGCTCACTCTCCTGGGTGGTATAACAAGGCATGATGAGTAAACATGAGGAACAAGCCAGGAAGAAACATCTTCTCTATTTTCTATTTCAGATCCTGTTCAGGTTCCTACCTGGAGTTCTTGCTCTGACATCCTTTGTGACAGAATTCGATGTGGAACTATAATCTGAAATATGTTAATTCCTTCTTAAACTGATTTTGTCTATGGTGTTTTGTCATAGCAATAAAAATCCTAAGACAATGACTAGGTAAATATTTGTGAAGTAAGATATATTCATATCTTTGGTCATATTGTAAATGTTTTTTGCTTTATTTATTTTATTTGTAGCTTTTTGCTAGTTCTCCACACTAATTTTTGACAACAGCTATCCTCATTGAATGGATAACTCTGTGGTTTTGATTTATATTTCCCTGATGCTTTATCATATTTTCCATTTCTCATACCATTCCACCCATTAGTTTGTGTTCTTTTTATGAATATTTGTTTCCCCTGAGTGTTACTAGATCACTGGACATCATAGAGCTGAGATAGCTGTACAGACCTGAAGAATCACTTGGTCAGAGTAATGGAAATAAATAAACAAAACAGTATGCTAGCTAGGCTTATGTTAACAATAATGTTATCATTTAGTAAAGAGAGAAAGATGACTTGCTTCAGGTAGGATTCTATGCATACCCCACTGCCCTACCCTGGCTACATGCCTTGAAGGGTCCTAGAGAATTTAGTATAGGAAGTCATCTGGCTTTCTAGTTCCCATTATGGGCTTTTATAAGGTCATCATTTAGTTTGGAGCAGGGATATAAGGACATGAAATTGCTTTGTCCTAAAGAAGGTCCTGCCCATACTCTTATAATGACCCTAATAAACTAACTGGATTACCAAGTTAGATTTATACAGCATAATTTCTTCAGTCTCTTATTGCCAAGTCTGGGAGGAATAGTCATTTTTAAAAAAAATATCTCATCAGAAAAAGTTATGTAACAGGCCAATTTTTCCCTTTTATTGAAAATAGATTCTTTCAGCATACAATACATTATGATTACAGTTTCTACTCACTCTTCTCCCAGTTCCTCCCTACCTTGCCTCCCCTCCAAGTTCACTCCATTTCTGTCTCTACTTATAAAAGAACAATAATCTAAGAGATAACAACCAAAAACTACAAAATAAAATACCTTATCATAAAAACCATCATATCAAAGTTGGACTTGGTAACCCAACAGGACGAGAAGATTCTAAAGAGCAGGCACTCTAATGAGAACGAGACCCACTAACACTCACACTCACTAGTCTCATGAAAATACCAAGCCAGATCGATATGATATAGGCAGAGGCCCTCATCTGGACTTGTGTAGGTCCTGTACTTGTTGCTTCTGTCTGTGTGAACCCATATGAGCCATGCAGAGTTGACTGAGATGGCATTCTTCTCTGGTGTCCTCTAGGCCCTCTGGTTCTTACACTCTTTCTGCCTCATCTTCCACAGAGTTCCTTGAGCTCTGAAGGGATGGGGATGGATTTGATTGCACCTCCCATTCAGTCTCTTTTTTCTATATAATGTGCCAAAGGAAGCATTTCTGATAATGGCTGAAAAAGGCACTGATTTATGAGTATAGCAGAATGTCATTAGTCATTTTATTGATGCATTTTCTTATGTATATTTTTGCAACTAGTTATATTTGGTTTTACCCTAGTCTCTGGGCAGTTTAGTTTTTTGATTTGTTATACTAGCAGTGATGAGTATGGATAACAGCTCATGGAATGGGCTTAAGTCAAATCAGACATTAGTTGGCTACCATCATAAGTTCTGTAAAAGGCCATATTTTTAAGAAAGGTTTTGAGATATTTTGCTACTGTGTGTGCATCCTGACTAGTAATCTCTGTCAAGAAGCAGGTTTTAAATATTTCTTCCCATTAAGTAGCCTGTCTCTTCACTGCTGGTGCTGTTTTTGTTTCTGTTGCTGTTGTCTAGAAATGTGATAGTTTTTTTGGTGTAATTCCATTTTCTAACTTACACTTTGGTTTGGAGTGTATTTGGATCTGTCTACAATGCTCCTTGCCAATCCCAGAGTCCTAAAGTGCTTCTTGTAGTTTTTCACCATTTTAAGTTTTATTCAAGTCTTTAATCATTTTTCCAATGTTTTTAGTAATATTTATTAAAATTAAAAGCAATCTTATTTTACATAGGAGGGGCATTCCCTTTTGCTCCCATCCTCCCATGCCCCTCTCCAACTCTCCATCCACTCTTCAGGGAGGGTGACGCCTCCCATGGGGGATTATCAAAATCTGACACATCATTTGGGGCAGGACTTAGGCCCTCCCCTTTGTATTTAGGCTGATAGAGTATCCCTCCATAGAAATGGACTCCCACTAGGGATAACTACTGGTCCACTGCCAGAGGCCCCATAGACTTCCCAAGCCCCACAACGGACACCCTTATTCAGTGGCCCAGGTTGCTCCTGTGCTTGTCCCCTATCTGTCAGTCTGGAGTCTGTGAGCTCCCACTTACTCAGGTCAGTTGTTTCTGAGAGTCTCCCCAGTATGGTCTTGATCCCTTTGTTCATCACTATGCCAAGAGGGAATTTCATTTAGGAAGAACTAAAAATAAACCTAAAGGGTGTCATTAATTTTTTTTCTCGTATATTTAGTGTTTTAGCTACATGTCACTTAGAAGAAACAAGATTCCTAACCTGAGGGAATATAAAATTATTTACAAACTAAAACTATCCTATATTTATGAACTTCTGAATTCCTTTTTATATGCCAGGCCATAGATAAAAGGACTACAAAAATGGGGGTGAAATAACATTACACATGAGATATCTTAAGCTAGAGGTAAGGTCAAATTATGAGAAAATAACACATTTACTTGTGTTCCCTAACAGAGATGTAAATTGAAGGAGAATATACCAGTCCCTATATAGAGTATTAAATGAATTAAAAATATGTATAATATTTTTAAAATATTGATTACATAGTCCTAAAACAAATTTATGCTTAATCTCCAGAACAAATCTTGTGTGTGGTGATACACTCTTTGTACAGCTGAAGTGTCCCCTAGAAGGAGATGTGGCTTATGTTAGTTCTTTCAGCTATGAGAATGTGGAAAGTCAAACATGACCCAGGTCACTCCCACCCATTTGCTCTGGTGTTGACAGCCACATGTAGCACAGCCCATTGTTCCATGTAAGCTAAAAGACAACATTTTAATCAAGAGCTAGGAGACATAGGGCAGCTTTTATATCCCTGTCTCTTAAGTTTTCTCTTTAGACGAGTGTAGCCAGCCAAAATATCTAAGTGCTAGTCCCTGTAGGCAGTCTACAATACCATGATGACCATTCATTCATGTCTCCTTCTGTTCGGTAATGTCTGTATAGGTATGATGGCCATGAGGTGAAGTGGTTCTCTACAGCTTCTCAAACTGCCTAAATCTAGTAGATTGTTAGAGATTGCTGACTTTTTGATCTAATTATTCAAATCTCCATGAGTTTAAAAATGTTTGTAGTAGGGGTATTTCTACTACAAAACAAAACAAAACAAAAAAACCCAACTTTTTACTCTGGCTTTTTTTGTTATTGTTGTCAGTAAATACAAATAGAAATATTCCAAATAAATGGAAAGCAGGCACATTTTGTGTGAGTAAAAAGTAAGGCATATAGATGGAAAAGATTATCTGAGGCATATAAATGGAAAAGATTAACAGATTACTAGATTCTGGCATATAAAATGAACAGACAAGCAACATACAGAACTACTGATACCCCATGATATTTGAATAACTCATCCTCTACTCTCCCAAAATGTAAACTAATTAATCTGTTCTTAAATAATAGGTCTGATATTACAATCCTATCCAGAGTAAGGCACAAGGAGGTTCAGGGAACTCTAATGACTCGATCAGACGTCTATGCATTAATATGTAAAGCATAATTAGAATTTAGACCCTTATAAAAACCCTTTCTAACTCCAGAATAAGTATAAGTTGTGCTTTCAAATCATGAGTTTGGAATTATGGAGTTTCTTGTTCTTGTTGTGTTTTATTTTGCTATATAAGGGTGTTCATTGTGTGCATTTTTTTTGTTTGGACTTAACAATCCTCATTTTAATTTCTGTGGAGACAAGCGTGCCATTAACATCCAGTGGTAAACATTTATACATTTAGTAAGGTTTGAAATGGATACATGCCATGCAATTATTTTTAAAGCTGATAAATAAAAATCAAGAAGTGAAAATAAATGACAACAGTTTAAAGAAAAAGGGTAAAGTAGGAGTGAAACAAAAGTATAAGTTGGAACAAGCCTTAGAAAGCACTGAAAGGATAATCAAAATTTAAAATATACAAGTGAAATTTTACAAAAAGAAAAATATGAAACATTTTAATAAAACATAGTCAGTATTTCCTTCCTGGTTACATAATGTGGTTTCCAGCTCCTCCTAAACTGATTTTTATAGATGGTTCTGAAGATAGGAAGAAGGCTGCCCTTGTCTATGTAATTCATGACGAGATAGACCAGATTTCTTCATGGTAGATTAGGTTCCTGTACAAGAATCATTACAGGAATTTCACAATCCTATTTGTGGTTCTCTGCATTGTGCCCACATGGAATTTCTACTTATGGTTTTCAATATTTGAGGTTTTGTGGAAGCTGGGTATGATCCTTGTGTTTACCTTCCAATAAAAGTTCTTTTGAATGAATTGTTAATTGAAAGAGTTCATTTACTAATTTTTACCCAGAAAATGTGAAGTAAGAAATGTGTGATGCGTGACTGAAGAAAGCATAGTCTATGGGCTAGTTTCCAGATTGACCTCCTCAAGTTTCTGGAGTGTGTCTCAGTTGTAGCCGGCAGGGAAAGTAGTTCTTGTGGCACATGGATTCCTGGTGCTTGTTTGGAGCATCCATATCTCACAAAGCGATACATACCATGAGTGATCAATAAACATCATGTAATGCAATGAATGTTTTCGTAGGTTTTATTGCGGCTGCCTATTCTAAGTAACAGGATGCATGCCACTCATATCAACTCATGTTCTGAGTATATTTAGTCCTTACTTTCTCTACTGAGCTCATCATTACATCACACACCTGTGGTGATATATTGTTTATAAAGCCACTGGGGACCAAAATGCAAAGTTAGCCACAGCAATAGAGCCAGGCACCTTTAATCCTGGGACACAGGAGGCAGAGGCAGATGGATCTCTGTGAGTTCAAGAACACCCAGGGTTATATTAGAGTGAATCAGTCTAAAAGAGAAATGGCTCACTCAAAGCACTTGGAATCCTATACCTAGAAAGGTATATAAGATAGGAGTGGGGCATTCACTGACAAGACAGCCATTTCAGCTTGATGCAGAGGGAAGTGCTAGTGGCTGCTGCTTTGCTTCTCTGATGTTTCAGATTGAACCCCCATATCTGTCTCTGGGTTTTTATATTTGTGTTACGCACACCAATGCAGTTCATATTGTATTTCCCTCCTAAATCTACCCCTCGTCTATGCTCCTCCTACTAAATCCCTTTCTTTCTCCATATCCAGGCCTGTTCTCACGGGTTTATTGATATAGATTCCTCACTACTCTTTCTGCTTTCAACTTATCATAATTGTGTTTTTTTTCAGTTCACCATGATTAAATTCTAAATGTAATTTTGCCTTACCAGTCTTTCCTCTCAAAACATATTTCAAATGTTAGATACCATTAACTAGTAGCATAACATTCAGTTCCTACCACAAATTAGCCACATAACCTTTCCAGTTTAACATCCCTTGTCTAGACAGTAAACCTCTAGTAATAGCTAACTTACCCAGTTCTGTCAAAGTAGACTGAAACCTTTGTGATATCCCTCTGGCTAAACTATCCACCTAGAATGGTTTCACTAATTCCCTGCTTGACTTGACAGTCATTTTCCAAGGTGTAGATCACAAACTTCTCCCTTAAGATCTTATACTGTGTTGTCTCACATGCTTGTTTACAATTACACTCTGCTGTTACCCTACTGTGCTATTAAAATGAAATTGTGTCTCTTTCATATACAATGTCCAGAACACAATGATAAATTATGCTTGTTCTGTTTCTTCAAATTTCATTCCTGCCACCATAGTACCTCAAGTCCTGATCCTGAGGATCATTGACCAAATCACCTTAATCCCCCATCTTGACTCTGTCAAGTCTTTATTTCCCCAAACTTTTGATCTCATAATTCCTACTGAATAACAGCCTTTGTGATTCTGTGTTTGTGTCCTTGTTCTCCTGACATAAAAATCTTACCATTGGATGGGCCCTGCTTCCTCTCTGCCACTTTTCTTTCCTGGAGATAAACTATGTCCTGCATGCATTCCAATAAGAGGGAATATCATACGCCAAAACAAGTGGCGATTTGTGTTCCTTGCTGTAAACTTTCTGATGTTACTGGACTATATAGGGATCTCCCAGCTGTACTCTACCCACTAAATTATTTAGATTTGAGCCAGAAAAACGATAACTTTATCATCTGCTTCTCAAAGCTGTTCATTTCCCATAACAGAGACAATGATTTTAATCCTCAATGAGGCCTAATGTTTTTTGCAGTTCTTGTGTAGGCATCACAGCTATAGTACCTCCTTCATCCATCTTTTCCCACCCCCTCTTCCTTAATGTTCCCTGAGCCTTAAGGTGGAGATATAGATGCTTAGGGCTGAGCACTCAACAGTCATTCTCAGCATTCTGGTTATACATCCATGTCTTAATCACTACTCGCTGCAGAAAGAAATTTCTCTGATCAAAATTCTCAGACTAATCTGTGAGCACCAGGATTTTTAATAACCTTATATCTGCTGGAAGTGGTTTTGTACTCCTACACAGTGATTCTGTATTCAAACTCTGTTTAAAATAGTTTTCATATGTGTGTATATTTTATATTAATCATATTCTACCACATACTCCACTACCTTTCCATTAAGTCCTCGCTCCCTCATTGATTTCCATAACTCATTGGTTCTGCTTTCATGTCAGAGTGCCCGCTCTTAATTCAATGATCTGTCATATAACTCTTTAAAACATTAGCAGATGTTGAACAAAAGAGTTATATGTTCATGTATAATTGGTTTTTAAAATAGGGTGTCTTGGTTGAGCAGTGAGTCTGTTTCTCACTAAAACATCCCTGAAAATGTTACCAACCTGTGGTGATATATTATTTATGATTTATTAAAGCTTATCTGAGGATTCAGAAAGCAAAGTCAGCCACAAGCTATGGAAGTCAGGCAGTGGTGGCACACAGCTTTAATCTCAGGACTCAGGATTAAGAGGCAGATGAATCTCTGTTAATTCAAGGCCGCACTGATGACATGAAATTGATCTCAGCACCAGGGATTACATACCATTAATCCCAGAACTAGGGGGTGGAGACAGGAGTGATATGACTGGGAAGAAAAAGAAATAAAAGGAAGAGGAAATAGGAACTGAGAGCTTTTTGCCTCTGAGAATTCATGGGGACAGGACAACCATTTTAGCTGGGTAGACATAAGATCCTACTGGCTTGGCTTCTTTGTTTTTCTGATTTTCAGCTTGAAGCTTGAACCCCAATATCTGTCTATGGGTCTTTTACATCAACCATTAATAAGAGCTATAATATATGATCTTTTGGTAAATGCAAATACTAAGAATTCTATCTTAGCTATGCTCCTGGACTTTTGCAAACTACCTAAAAATGTATATTACATAGGACACTATGAGAAATTAAATAAAATATCCAGAAAACATAATAATAGTCATCAATATAATCCATGTTAAATATTCAGCAGTGATGTATTATTCAAATATTTAATTAGAAAAATGACAATTTCCAAACTATAAGTTTTTTTCACCTCAGAAAACCTATAGTATCAAATTGTAAACAATTATCTTGACAGCTGTTAATGCATTCTTTTTATGTAATTCAAACTGGAACAAGGATTGCTAAAACTCAAGTTAGTATACCAGGGTAAATTTAAATTTAAAGTCTTCTCTTTATAGTTTAGCAGACCATAATCAACATTTTAAGTATTCTGGCACCAGAAAAGAGCTGTACTTTGCTTACAACTAATTCACTAAGTCTTCTCTCAGTGAGTTGTGATCAGAACAATTCCCTTTGTTACTCATATGTTTTACATAAGTGTTCCACAGTGTTCTACTGCGAAAGGACACTTGAAATAAAGGGCAGCAATCACTCACGTTGCTTCCCGACCATTATCCTTGTTTCATGTCCCACTCAAAGAGAGTTGTGATGATTAGCAGATAGGGGCCAGTGAAAATATAAAGGTATGTTTCAGTCGATGACAATTTACAGCTTTAATTGTGTAGAGTGTGTGGTGAAGATTTAGGCCCAGAAAGAAGTTTCCTAAGGATTTAAGAATGATTGGCTTGTTATAAAAAAAAAAAAAAAAACTAATGTGATCATGTGTTCTTTCGTGTCACTGTTTACTAAAATGTAAAAGCAAAACAAATAAAAAAAAATGTTCAAATAGAACTCAGGACCTAAAGTCTTCTGTAAGACATAGGAAGACAGAAACAAAGATGCCCCTCTAGTTTAAAGGCTACTAAAAAAGGAAGTCTTTGATGAATTAATAATGAAAATAAGATAGTATCTGTGAACAGGAACATGAAATGGAGGAATCCAATCCCAGAAAAGATTAAGTTTGATAGATTCTAAAGTAACACAATCTTGACGTTTGGTGTTTCCATATCTACGTGCAAAATACTGTTACAATTGGTAGGGTAAAGGCAAATGGTCATATGGGAACCACTAATTGCACTAGGTGGACTAAAATATACTAAAAACAAAAAAAATGTAAAAAGAGGACACAAAAGTGGAAGGAAGATGTTTTAGAAGAGGTGATTCTGGTGAAAATGGGGGAATAGGGATCGATGGTTTCAAGTTTCAAAGAATAAATTTAAAATATTCAATAAGACAAATGGCCTCATATCACTGAATAAAGTAACTGATAGACAATTCACAAAAAATAACATTAACCTAAAATTATAAAAATGCCAAAATGCATTAGTGACTAGTGAAAAAATAGTGCATGTGATGGTGACTAACAAATTTTAGGAAAGAAAATAGAGAAAGGGGAGCTTCCAGTATGAGGGGATAGAAACCATTAAGACTACACTAGAACAACTTGAAAGGTCATTCTTGTGGAAGAATAAGGTCAATAATTTCTCCTAGGATTGTCCTCATAGGCTTAAAATCTAGAAAAAAAAACCCTACATGTGTACATATGTAAAATATTGGGAGAATGTTTAGTGAGACCATCTTATAATAAAGACATAGTGGATACATTTAATCCTATAATAATATGTAGTAATAAAAGTAGTAGTATATCAGGTCAGCATGAGCAAGCATAAACCTATTACTAAAATAACAGAAATTAAATCACATAAATTCATTTATAGGGATTTACAATGTGCAAAAATAATACAAAACCATAAAGGCACTTAACATTTAAATTATTGATATTCAAATAATAATTAATAAATTTGGTATTTTTTTTAATAAACATTTATCCAAATTTTATTTGCTATTGAAATTCAGGAAAAATACAGATTCAGATAATAGTCTATTTTTTGCTCCATAAACTTTTCCCAGCTCTCATTTCCCAAATTCAGATAGAGATTATAATTACGTAGCAAAGGGAAGTTTGGTATGAGGTCATTGGAGGGAAAGTGTCAAGTTCTCAAATAGTGATTGATTTGGAGTTAGGAAAGAAGACTATGAAAAAACAGCCAAGACAATTGAAATGTTTTTATAGTCCATTCATTGTTTATAAAAACCCTGAAACAAATTTAACAAAACATGTAATTTGATAACAATGTATAAATCATATTTGCTATGATACTCTTAATGCTTTTCTCATGACTGAAATAATTCACGGCTGAGAACTACAAAGGAATCAGAATGGGATGAGGAGAGATAAGAACATTCCAGAGGGAATAGCATAGGCCTAGCCTTATAAATGGTACATGTCATGAACCAGAACTCTTTCAATCCCTTTGTTAGGGTGGAAGACAAAGGATGGCATGTATATGAATGAATCTTGTCCAAGTTGAAAGGACTGTGAGAGGGTGGGGCTACAGGAGGGGGCTTCAGAAGTGACTTTGGGATTAATTGCAGTCCTTGAGTTGACTTTAAAAGCATTTAATTTAACGTTAAGCATCAATGGTGTGAGAAACGAATTGGAGGAAAACAATGGATATGGATGATAACCTGGAAGGTACTGTAGTACTCCAGGTAATGAAAAAATACAAACTTACCACAAAATTTAATAAGATGTAGACTCTCCTTTGATATGATTATGTACTTACTACAAAATGCAAACTACTACCTAAAACTGATTGAGGCCATCTACAGATTTAATGGCTCGTCTGTGCGAATTGAAAATTATCACAAGAAATAGCCATTGAAGCATATTTTTCCACTTCTTAATCCCCAGAGGACTACGTTTAGTACAAAGCACTAACTGTACATCCAGGAGTTAAGACAGAAGCATCAGCTGAGAGCCACCACAGAATTGTATCTATGCTTCATGGACAGCAAAGTGAATGAATACCTGATCTTTATGAGTATTGGACATATTCTCAGGTCAGGTCAAATGTCATCTTGCCTAACAAATCTCCTCAAATCATTCCCCATATGATGTTAATGTCATAGAAGTTACTCTATCAAATTATCCCATGTATTATTTATTTCACTTGAATATATTTCCCCAGAAATTTTAAGTTGTCAAAATACTCTCTGTTAATGTATATTCAGAGAGAATCCTGTTGATAACAGTTTTTCTTTTGTCCAGAGCCCCCAAATTTAATGTGGGAAATTAAAAACCGAGAAAAAATGCCTGATAGTATTTTTTAATTTTTATGATTTCTTTCCACAAAAAACCTAGAATCATTTTGGAGATGTCAAACTTATTGCATTTTATACATCAACTGGGTACTTTGGCATTCAATATGGAAACCCCATATTGATGCAGTTCATCTCATATATTCCAGTATCATTCTTTGCAATTAATAAATATTTACTACTACTACTATTGTCTACTTCAAATTCTTAGAAGCTTATTTAAGGCTCCTCAAGAGACATAAATATTTCATATTACATATTCTAGCGACAAGTACAAAACATAACAACAAAAATCAACGGGTGGAGCACATTTAACATAATCAATCATGTCTTCAGACAAGAGTTACAAATAAAATGGATGAGTTCAACATTTACGGGTCAAATATAATTGCCACTGTGCACTTGTGTATTTGAAAACAATTAAATGAATGGACATATCAGATATGATGCATGCTTTAAATACATAGAACAATGTATAAAATGATAGAAATGTTAAATACATATATTATAGATAAGTATTTAAATAACATACATAGATAAGTAAGTTTCACAGTATTTTCAATCAAAATAGAGTCTGAATAATTATAAGAATGTGTTTACAAATTCCCTAATGTTAAAGTAAAGCCTAGGATGACAGAGTTCTTATTATGCTTTCTCAGAATTGATCATAATAAACTAATGAATTATCCCCAAAATTTCATCAAGTGAGTACAAGAAGAGTTCATTCTCTATCCATGAAAAGTCAGCATGTATGAAAGACACTTCCTATGATATCTGTAATCTGTGTAGTGATTAGAGATCCAGGATGTTTCAACTGTGTAGTATTCACAATTATTACAAGCAAAATAAAACACTATAGAACCACTAATAGGGGTTTAGATTCATTGGGCTAGCACATGTGTTTTAAACACAGACCAGTTGTCTATAGTTAACTAAATAGCCCCAACTACCTGCCAGGTATTTTGAGATATGTGTGCCCAGAAAGAAGTGAGAATCATGGGTTTTTTTAATCCCACCCCAAGTTCTTCATAATTACTGTGATATTACAAATACATCACAGATGAAGCCAAATGGTTTCTCCATTTAAAAATATATATATTTAGTAATCAAGGCTAATTATCATTCAGGAGTTTACAGAACACAGATGGTAAGAAAGAGTTTTAACAACTAATCTGATGTATGGGTAGAATGTAGATGAGAGATATGTGAATCACAACCCCCAAAAAAACAAAAGAAACCTTTGGTCAGCATCAAATTTGTATGCAATTAAAAACTACTTTCATTTTGTGAAACAACTGAATCAATCTCTGACATATATGTCTGACATATCACACACACGTACACAGAAACAGAGACTCACACACACACACACAAACACACGTTCACATGTTACTAATTGTCACTATTTGAGACAATAAGGAAACTAGTAGTAAGAGGTAAAAGGACAGAAAGGCCATCAAGGTAAAAATGCTTTAGTTTGACACAATGTTTCAACACTAAGAATCTGGTGAACATGCACAACTGTTTTGAACATCCATGTTTCTTTACATAACAGCTAGGGAGAGGGCTCATTTAGTCCTATCTATGTCCATTATCTTTGAACGAGAGAGACATAGTTATGAGATCCCTGGAGCTCACTTGCCAGTTAACCCTAAAGAATTGGTGAGCTCCAGGTTCAGTAAGGAATCCATCTCCGAAACTAAGGTGGTAGGCAATGGGATTGTTTGGCAGATAAAGGAGCTTGTAGCCATGCCTGACAATCTGGGTTTAATTTCCAGGACACACATGGTATAGTCAACCAGAACCGGCTCTGGCAAGTTATCCTCCAAACTCCATAAAGTCACTGCAGCATTCACACATGCATACATGTGAGTATACACACTAAATTAAGTAATACATAAATACATGTATTTAACATAAAATTAGAGCAATTGAGGTGGACAGCAATAGAAGACATCTGGCAGTCAACATCAGCCTCCACATATGCATGAATGAACAGTAACTTATAACACAGAGAACCCCTGAAGGATGTCAACTCCTCAAATTCTTTCAGAGAACACTGAAATTTATTTTTTGATTAGGAAAACTAATTCATATATAGTATTCGATAAAACTCTCAAACACAAATTTTAAATTACACAGATATAAATCAGTACATTGTCAATATCTAACATTTACACTTAATCTGAATTTTGTAAGTCTCAAGCAAGTGTCATATTTATTATTTGTGCTTCAGAACTAAGCATTATTGGAGCAAAGTAAATCCTATCGATTAAACAATTTTCCATCTTTAATATTTTATACTAATAATGAAATTTCATGGTACATATTTCAAGGGATTTAATCTCTCACTCTTGTTTTAATATTGGTGGTAGTAATCACAACTTACTCTGCCTTCCAAGTCTTTTACCAGTTATCTTCTTACTGCATTTCCAGTAGATACATGAAGCTAAAGTATTAGCCACCTGTGGCTTTAATGACTTTACATGGAAGAAAGCACATGTAGCCATTTTTAAATCTTTATCATTAGTTAAATGTGGAACTGGAGAGATGGTTCAGAAGTTATGTGTTTTATCCTTGCAGATGACTGGAGTTTAGTTGCCTTACCACGTCAGGTAGTTCACCTGCTCCTGTAAAGGAAGGTCCTTGGGAGTTGATAGTCTCTTCTAGCTTCCACCAGGCATCTGCAGGCATGTATACATGTGTTCATACATTCAAAGAGACACACATATACAATTTTTTTCAAACATATAAAATACAGATAAATAGATAAAACAAAATGTTAGCACAACCTGATGGAGGTGATTTTTTCACCCGATGTTCCCTCTTCCAGGTGTGTCAAAGCTTCAACCAAGATTAGATACCACAGATAATGACATGAAGATAACATCAGTTTATTTATGTAAATAGTATTTAATCTCTTTCCATTTATTTTTGTAAATATTATTTACTATCTCTTTATTTTTTTAATTTCAGTTTGCAAGAATTTATGGCAATATTTTATATATGATGTAAATGGACTCAAATAGGAAAATTAGAATTTCTTTAAAAAGGTCAAGAATTAGAAAATATATCCGGGTTAATCACACACACACACACACACACACACACACACACACACACACACACACACACACAGACACACAGAGAAACCGTAGAAAAGCTAACTCTAAAATACAATCTTTGGTTGCACACTACTTTAATCTCAGCACTCAGAGGCAGAGGCAGGTGGATCTCTGAAAGGTTGAGGCCTGCATGGTATGTGTAAAGAATCACAGGACAGAAACATAAAAAAGTTAAAAATAAAATGCAATCATTGTTCATACCATGTTACTTGTAAATTAATACAAATATTTTCTTAAATGGAATAATTTCCACTCTAATTGCACAGAATGCATATGTGAGGTAAATGTTAGGTATTTCTTGCACTTAAAAGTAGTTTCTTAAAATAAGTAAATATGTCACTGAGAAAAAAAAAATCATGGTAAATCAGTATGTATAAAAACACCTGTACCTGCATGCTTAACTGGGTTTTGGAAGCTGCTCCTCATGCTGGCTTACCTAGTCCAGCCTTGGTGAAGGGGAAGGAGCTTGGTCCTGACTCCTTTTGAGGTACCATGTTTTGTTCTCTCCCATGGGAGTCCTGCCACTTTCTGAGTGGCAATGCCTAAATGAGGAGGACTGGATGGAGAGGATAGATGGCAGGCTGGAGGGCAGACTCAGAGGAGAAGAGGGATGGGAAATGTGGTCAATGCACAAAATTAATAAATAGTACCAAATATATATGACTAATGGAATTCAGTAACATATTAAAACATAGGTAACTATAGCCAAGTAAGGTTTTTCACATAATAAAGATATATTTTGTGTGGATCACAACATAATGAGACGAGGAGTCATATGATCGTCTGTGCAGTCTATAGGACCTCTGACAGTAGAACCAGTATTTATACCTACTGTACAAATGGACTTTGGGAGCCCACTCCACGTGGAGGGTTACTCTCTCAGTATTGATAAACGGGGGAGGGCCTAGGCCCTGCCTCAAATAGTGTGACAGGTTTTGATGATCCACCATGGAAAGCCACATCCTCCCTGGGGAGTAGATTGGGGGAGGAATATGGGGGTCATTGGAGGGGCATGGGAGTAGGGGAACTGGGATTGATATGTAAAATAAGATTGTTTCTAAATATTTTTTTAAAAAAAGAAGTCATATGAACATCTCATATTGGTTGATGAAGCAAGCATCGACGTGAAAAGATATTTAGCAAAACAGTGAACCATGAACCCATGAACATCCCTTTAAAAATGATGAATTCCATCTGTTTTAAGTAAGCAAACAGCAACATCTTACTATATAGCTTTGCAGATATGTTCAAGTAGCATATAAATTTTAAAAAAACAAGACCAGAATAAGGATTATGCTAATATTAAACTTTAATCTATCCAATGCAATAAGACAAGAAAGCAAAATAAAAGATTTATGTCAAAAATACCTTCTTGCTTAAAACTGATGGTTGATCTACAAAATAAAATAAAAATATAATTTAAAAAATTAGATATTTAAACCTTGCTTGATTCATTGAAATTAATAGACACATTAATGTGACAAATTCAAAATATATCAAAAAAGTATCAATAAAATTTACTAAGCATAATAAACATTTTAAAATACATGCAAATAACAAAAAAATATAAGATACTAAGAACACATGAGCTGGATTTGATTATACAAAGACATAAAATGCACAAGATGGGAATTATGTATTTGATAAATACGGTAATTTTCTCCAGTTTAACATAATTCTAATTAAAATTCTCACTGAATCAGTTTGAACTTGTAAAAATGCATTTTAAATGATTATATAAAATAGAAGTATTTGGTAAAGAAAAAACTATAAAGAAAAATAAGGATTAAATTACAGACCCATTAATTCATACTACATCTCATAAAAAAGAATGTAGACATTCTTATTAAAATAGTCCTGACAGGCAGAACAAAAAATGAGTATTTTTTTCAATTCATGTATTTTGTAGCAAATTGATTTACTTTTCAGAATGCTAGTCATTTAAAGAGAATCTCACAGTGTACAAAGTGGAGAAACAGATGTAGTTTCATTAATACCTGCAGAGATTTTAGGAATGTGTCTTCAGAAATGAATAACTGGACTTAAATTTTCAAAATATTTTTTGTTATCAATCAAAAAAAGGATAGAAATCCTCTGAATATAAAACTCTTCTAAAAGGCTATGGCTTAATGTTTTGCCTGGTGTAATATGGTTTTAATTTTTATCTCTCTTTTAAAATAAACTTACCCCAAATGTAAAGAATAGTTAAAATTTAGAATATTTCATTTCATAAAGTCTATGTGTCTATTTACAATTAGCATAAATGAGGACAAGGTTGAGAAACTCAATCCACTTGGAATGACACAAGATGCTTAGATTTTAATACTCACTCTCTGGAATGTCTATTGTACTCCCATAGTCAAAGAGCCTTGCGTTTCCCTCCTGATTCTAAGAATTTCATACATATGGTTTCTAAAAACTTTATTGTTTTTGCAAACATGTGAGAGTAATTTGAAAGCATTAAAGTGAACTCACAGGCAGGGATACATAGTTGATGTTCCCTGTATTCTACTCATAAACAACAGTCCTCAGAAAGAGAGCATTGCTCAAATCTTACATAAGAACTGGCATGTGTTGTATTGACCATGACCATTCTGATTGGTGTAAAATATGATAGCAAAGTAGCTTTGATTTGCATTTCTCTGATAAATAAGGAGGTTGGACATTGTGTCTCAACCATTTGAGTTTCCTGTTTTGAAAATTGTTCTGATCTGTAACCTATTTTTAAATGAGTTATTTGGGGGTTTGTGCATTTTACTTAAATTCTAGTTTGGATGTTAGTCGTTAATAAGATAGATAGTTAGTAAAATCCTTTTCCCATTCTGTAGTCTGCCATTTTGTCCAAATGATGGTGTCCTTTGTCATACATAAGTTATTCAGTTTCATTTATTAATAGTTGTTCTTAGTGACTGCTCTAACAGAGTTCTGTTCAGAAATTTGTTCTGTGCCAATGAGCTCTAGACTGATCCACATTTTATCTTCTTTCAGCTTCAGTGTATCTGGCCTTACATTGAGGTCTTAGAATCACTTGAAATTAAGTTTTGTGCAGGGTGATAAGTGTGATCTAATTGTGTTTTTCTAAATGCAGCCACCCATCTTTATCAGAACCATTGACTGAAGATCTGCACAATAATACCAGTTAACATCCCAGCATGGATGGTAAAAAAAAATCCCATAATTTCCTTTCCCATATGAAGAATTACAGACAATAAATGCTACTGAGAGGTAGAGATTGAACCTTCTCCAGGGGAACTGCCACCCCATAGCTTATTTAGTTCTAGGTGGTCAAGCCTGAACACACACACACACACACACACACACACACACACACACACACACACACATGCAATATCAAATGTACTCAAAAAGTTGTATTTATACTTCTTATGTTTAATTATATGCATTTATATTTATGCACACATGTACATACATTTTTATATGTGTAACAATAAATAACAGGTCATGAATTTAGGAAGGAGTAGAGAAGATGCGAGATGAACTAACGGATGTATAGGAAGGATTTCATGTATAAAATTCTAAAAGAATATCTAAATTTTAAGACAGCCCCACATCGAGGTCCTTTAAAAAATGAAAAAGCTCAGATACTTCATTCATGAAAACCCAGTGCATATGGAATTGTCTCGTGGTCTCAGGAATCCATGACCTAGCAGACTGCTGAGGAAAGAAGGGGATGTGAGAGAAATACCAGATTATCAGTTTCAGATTTATTAGTATAAATTTCTCAATTCATGTATCTTTCTTTAGATTTTTTTATCATTTTTTCTGAATAAAATTCTTAAATTTTAATCACATATATCAATTTTAGGCAAAAATATATTGACATATTGTTAGTTTGTATTTAAGGTCTAACTTATTCCATTCAAATTTAGATCTTATGACATGACCATATTGATGCTTGTCTAATCAAATTTATATAACTATTGTTCAATTTTTCCTTATTCACTGATATGTAAACCATACCTAATGTATTTTCTTTTGAGTACATATCTGCCTTTTGAAATGTTGCCTTTGAGTATTTCTTTGCTATCTAGCCAAATGTGCCTTCACCATTGTCTAGTGGATATTGACAATTGTGTAACACACCCGGTTTCTACAAAGCACTTTTGGAAACCTCCACACAGGTCTGTAATTGGCAGCTCTCAAGAAGGATTGCTTCCTTCTGGCCTCCAAACACAGTTCTCAGCACTGAACTCACACACACACACACACACACACACACACACACTACACACAAAGACAGACAGACAGACAGACACAGACATAGACACAGACACACACAAAGGCAGCACCCTGCATTACACAGCATGAATTTCCTGATTACCATGGCTTCTGTGTGTATAGTTTTAAATTTGCCTTTCTTAGATGTGTTTTTTTTTGTTTTTATTATTATTTTTGCTTGTTTTACATATCAATCCCAGTTCCCTCTCCCTCCCATCCTCCCCTGCCTCCCGATTCCCTGGTCCCATTCCATTCCCCACCCACTTCACAGGGAGAGTGATGCCTTCCAGGAGGCATCATCCCAATCTGTCAAGTCATTTGGGGTAGGGTCTAGGCCCTCCCTCCTGTCTCTAGTTTAAGGGAGTGTCCCTCCTTGGGGACTGTGCTCCCAAAGTCCTTTTGTGCACCATGGATACATCCTGGTTTCACTGTCAGAGGTCCCTTAGACTGCCCAGGCCTTCTAACTGAGACCCATGTTCAGGGGGGCCTGAGTCAGTCCCATGCTGGTTTCCCAGCTCTCAGTCTGGGGGGGGGGCTCCCATTAGCTCCTGCTTGTTCAGGTCAGCTGTCTCTTTGGGTTTCTGTAGCCTTGTCTTGACACCTTTGCTTGACCCCTTTGCTTGACCTCTCTGCAACTAGCTTAAATGCCCTTCCCTGAAAATGAGATTGATAACTAACTCGTATGCCATCCTAGAATCCTCTTCTAGTAGCTGTTGGAAACAGAAGCAGACGCCCACAGCTAGACACTGAGCTGAACTTCTGGAATCCACTTAGATGTGTTTTGTAAAACCTCATAGAGCAAATTACATGAGAGTGAAATCACTGAGGTCTTGCTGGTTTGAGATGACAATTCCCCTCAACCGCCTTACTATAGCTTTCAGGTTAAAACTCATCTGTGCTTAGAACTGTAAAGGCATAGTTCAAGGAGTTAAGAGATATGAGTTAACACTGAGAGATGAGGGAGCTGACTCTGGCACACTAACACAACTCCATCCTCCTTCCCTCCTGGTCTTTTAGAAGTATCTCCTTAGTTCGAGTGCTGTACTCTACATATGTATTATGTCTTGTGATTTTTCTTTCTTGGTTATTTTTCTACTTCATTTTACTGACATGCAGTAGAAATTTTCTCTGATTATTTTCCAGATCTGATGGAATTTTCTTCATCATTTACTTGACACTGTCTCTTCGGGGTTATCCTTTTACTATATTCCCTTCTATAAATAAGCATATGCATATTTTTCCTTAATTTCCAGAATATTTAATGATCAATTTGGTGAGTTCCAGAACAAACTTAAGCTAAAGAATAAATAAGTTAGATTCTGAGAAGTGATTTATTAGAAAGTCCTAGAAAATAAAGCAAGAGTAAAGTTATTAGGCTATGGATAAAACACAAGATAATTTTACCACAGTTAATCAATTAACCTGGTTAGTTACAGCTAAACCACATACATAAAGATGATCACATTTATATATGCTATCATAATTAGGACTCCAGAAGATATGAAGAGGAAGGATTAATAAAAATGGGAAATGAATAAAACATCCATTATGCCTAGGTGCGATCCTAAATTCTTCATATGTTTCATTCATTTGAGTTCGTTCAAATCATTTTAAACAGTGGAATAACAGAGAAACTTCAAATGTACACCAAGTAGACATCAGATTAGGAGACTGATGCCCTAATGTGATGCCTTGTTTGTTGTATTTTAGTCGTTCCTTAATCTAAGGTTGTTCTTGTGACCAATGTAAAATTCCACACGTTACTATGTAACAAAAGAACAGTGCTCTTCTACTCTAAGTTAGCTCTAGTCATGAAACGGAGTGTCAAAAAAATGTACATGCTCAAATGAGATATTAAAAGAATTAATTTGAGTAGCTTGGTCCCTCACCACCATTCTGAACCTTCAGACAGCAAAGGTGAAGAAATGTTCTTTTTCTTGTAGAGTTGATATTTCTCTTCCTTTCTTCCTCCCTTCAACATATTTCCTTGGAATGTATATCCCATGCATTACAGGAGACATAAAATGAATTGGATAATGAATTTTGCCCTCAAAGAACTTAAGGGATATAAAGTATCAACTCTCATTATGAGGGTTCAGAGAAGGTGAAATGACTCCTGGCTGAGATTAGTTTCCGAAAGTGTGTAGAGTTGGGCAAGCTAAAGAGCCAGCAGCTCTTTCTGTGGAACAGGAGCTCACAAAGCGTGAAGAGAGAGGAAAGGGAAGTTGTAATTGAAAATCAAGTTAGGCTCAGATACCAGAAACACTGCAAGCCAAGGAACTCTGACCTCATTCTCTAAGTCAAGAGCCTACAAATTTTTGACCAAATACCCTCAATAAGTATTTTCAATTAAAATGAACACTAGAATTCAAAAACTGATGAAACTTTAAAAGTAATTTTAAAAGTGGTATGTGTGTGGTATTTATAATAACAGAGTGTAGTAATGGCCAAAACCATTATCTAGTAGCTACAGGTATATATACACACAAAGTAGGGGTTGTCACTTGAAAGAGTTGATATGAATTCAATTAATAAAAATATCATTGATCACATTTTTATATATGTGGCAACTTGAGGTATTATATTGGGAAATGTTTTCTACTTCTAGACATGTCAACAATCTTCATGAATGTAATTGCAAGCATCAACACTAATATTTTCACACAAATGTACATTTTTTATGATTCCTTCTACACACGATTTCTTTTTAGTTGCATATATATAGGTTTATGTGTGTGAATGGCTTGCCTCCATGTGTATATACTACATATGTTTCTAATGTCCCTGAATGTTGAATTAGGGTGTCAGATCCCCTAGAACTAGAGATGTGTATTGTTATGACCCATCAAGTGCTTGCTGAGAATGGGACCCAGGTCTTCTGGAAGAATAGCCAATGTCCTTAACTGCTGAGTCATGCATCCAGTCCCTATAGTTGCACTTGATTTCTCTCACACAATATGAAATTTCTACTGCTAAACTGAATGATACAGTTGATCACACAATTTGGCACAAATAACTGTCCAGTAAAATGCTCTGAAGACAGAAATAAAAAGGAGACCATCATTCCCTCCTGTTCAATGCGTGCCTTAAAAAATAATTCTCACCTATGTCATTTTCTTGCATACAAATAAATGGCCCTATTTGTGTCCTTCAGTTAACTGTATACTAAGTGATTACTAAAGATTTGTTATTTTTAGCTAACAAAATACAAGAATTGTTCATGCTTCTCTCTATGCTTCAGTGTAGTATGTTGAAAAATATCTGTGGGCCATATGCTCTCACTTTGAAGATTTCTGCAGACAGACAGGAATCAATGGGAGTGTTTGTAGAGAAGACACGTCAAGCTGTGGTTGATTACAAGGATGCTGACAGGAATTTCTAGTGATCCCCAGTAAGAATGGGAGTTACAGAAAGTGATAGCTGAGTGCTAAACTTTAATTCAATAATATTACGTGTTGTTTATATGAAATGTTGTGCCATTGATACAACTACTTTCTCTTTACCCCAGCTTTTCCCAAACAAAAAACTTCTTCAGGACACAGTAAGAATGTAACAAGTTTAAAAAAGAAAGATAAATAATATGTATTGTTAATCAATTTTTTTCTGGCAATTATATTTGTTATAGCATTGTATTCTGAACCAAACACTAAATTCTTGGTTAACTGTTTTTGACAAATACTGATATCAATTACATCTGATTGTTGATGCAATATGTGTTGTTAACATGTAACAAGTGAATGTGTAATCTTTTAGATTATAACAATCCCTTATAATTCAATCAGAATTGTTTGCAGTGTAACAATTGGGCTAGCTGACAACATGTATCTGAAAGAATGAAAGCATTAATTCAGTAATCTTAACTGTATCTTACCTTGGCATTTCAGACAGTCTCTTTTAAGACAGGGAACTTTTGTTATGACTTGCGAGATTTTAGATTTCAGGTCTCAGAATTAGAGGGCCATTTCTTTTCCTACTGCATTTCTACAGTGTGTGGATGCATACAGTCTATGGTGAACACTGAGTACATTAGTAAATGTACAATAGTACATTTGTAAAATAAACTAATAGTACATTTGTAAAATGGACCAATAGTGCATTAGTAAAAATTCTAGAGGTAAGAGGTTTTAGTATTGATTAGCACAATAACACAATGACTTCCTAAAGCCTTTGTCATATCCATCTATCTTTCATTTTAGGACATTTCATTTATAGCCACATGTGTCCATATAAACAGTATCCAATGGTAAGCAATGTGGATAAGTTACATCATGAAAACTTTTTTATCACACTTCCTTAGAGCCCTAAACTCCTATTAGTCAGTATTAGATATGTGAATATGCCATTGTAATCTTTAAGGGAAGATGATGAAAAATATGTAGTGTTTGAATTCATTCCTGAGTTTGAGGTTGAGTAGTCTGATATTTAAGTATATAATTCAAACACTATATACGAAATTTCACCAGGATTTTCTTATATGATTCTGAACTCAAGACTTTAGGTATGTTTAAGAGAAGTGAAGTTTTTCAGGACTGTTTAAGTCAGTGTTCTATTGCTGTAAAGAGACACCATGACCAAGGCAACTCGCACAAAGAAAAGCATTTAATAGGGGGCTGGCTTACAGTTTTAGAGGTTTTAGTCCATTATAATCATGGCAAGGAACATGGGACTAATATGTAAATATGCTTTTAGAGAAGCTGCCAAGATTTATATATCAGGATTTTCAAACAGCAGGCAAAGAGAAACACTTGTCCTGGCCTGAGCTTTTGAAACCCCAAAGCCCACCTACCTTCTTCAACAAGGCCACACCTCCTCATCCCTCTCAAGTAGTGCCACACCTTAATGAGCAAGCATTTAAGTATATGAGCCATGGGAGTGTTCCTTTTCAAACCACCACAAGGACCAGCTACAGATGTCTAGTATAATATGGAAGTGTCGGTGTCTTGTTTTTAAAACTGATAAAGTTTTTAGATAGAAACAGCATATATCTGAACTGAGTCTGAAATCCTTCTTAATTCAGGGCCCTGCACAGCTGAACAGCTCAGTCTCCTGTGAACTGGCCTTCTGTAATCTCTTTCTTCAGTTCCCATGGTGACTTTAAAAGCTCCAGGTCCATCTATTTTCTTATACGTTTTCTATTGTCTTACTGTGGTAAAGGAAGAGAAGACCAAACTACTATTTTTCTAAGCAAAGAATTTTCTGCCCAACTGTAAATCATTCCACTGACACGTGGATTGAAAAGCAGGCAATTCTGCTTTAAATATCAATGTTATTACATCCATTGCATGCTTTTTTTAAAAAATATGAATAAATATATAGATAGAGGGAGTGACTCGGCAGGTAGAGATTTTTCTTCAGAGCAAATATATATAGGAAGAAAAATTTTGGACCTAGAAGCCAACAAACATAAATCCTCAGAGATTTATCTGCATGTGAGGTGTGCATACCAACAAGGGTCATCGGTTATTCTGAGAGTCGCAAAGAAGACCCTCGAAGTTCAAGTCTTCTTCTCCCACCTCCAGTTCAGTGCAGGGGTAAACTTTGATCAGCCTAGTGTCCTTGTGGCATGAAAGCATATCCAGTTGTTCCCCTTGTAGCAGCCTGGACAGGCACGTTTTGCTTCGTAAGGAAGATGAAATGCTGGCCTGATTAATCACCTGCCAATTGAATTGATGCAGAATGTAGGCACTGATGGAGCCAAGTTGAGGACAGGGACCAGAGTGGGAAGGTGGTAAGAGAAGAGTCTGAGATTTAGCAACCACACAAGTCATGCCATCTGACAGACTCATTGTTGCTTTAGAAAAACCACACAGCATGATGAGCTCTGAAGGACATTCATTTTGTTTTTCTTTTTGAACTATGTCCCTAATTTATCTTTTATATAAGGTACATAGGGCATAATTGGTGGCAATACTACCCTGTATCCCACACCAGCATCACAGGATATCTCATTATATAATGGCCACCTCACTTTTAGAACATCTTGTATCAAATAGTATTAAACAGAGCATTTATTATTCTTTCTGAATAGTTATAATGTTTCCAAAGTAAGTTTTGGTACATTACTTCACTGTTTTTTTTTTTTAAAATGGGCTTCCATTTTGACAGATTGAATAATCTTGTTTGAAATATTGCCACTTTTATCAGAGTTTTTCTGTAGAGTCTAGGAAGATGACTTAGTGAGTAAAGTTATTGCTCTGCATGCATGGAAGCTTAACTAAGATTCCTGGTACTCATAAAAAGCTTAGAATCGGCCATACTTGCCTATAATCCTAGTTCCATGAAGGTCCTTGCTTGGTGGCTAGTCTAGTCAATCTCTGAGCTCCTGGTTTAATGAAAAACACTTTTTAAAAAGTTAGTCACCTTTGAGAAAAACATCTGATGACAGACCTAGGGCTTCCACAAGTACATATATATTTATGTGTGTGTGTGTGTGTGAGTGTGTGTGTGTGTGTGAGTGTGTGTATTTGTGTGTGTGTGTGTGTAAACGTGCACACGTGCACACGCGCACGTATATATATGCATATATGCACGCACGCACACACATCCACAAGCACCCGTGCACCCATATCTTTTGCACTGCATTGTGATATTTGTGTATGGATGCAAGTTGGCAGTAACTATATTGAAACAAAATCAAGCTACCCAGTAGGATATGAGGGGAAGTTTTTGTTCCCTGGAAAACCAGTAGAATTGGAAAGGCTGCCAAACGTATGAACATGCAACAACAATTCTTAGGATTAGGTTTTTCTGTCCTAAAGTTTCTGTGCCAAACATAAACTTTAAAAACTGGCCGGGTTTTTCTGTACAAGTTTGTGACAATAATCTATAATTGTGAATGTACTTTAAGGCTGCAGTTTCTGAAAATTACTGTTTGACATTGCATCTTTGAGTTGTACCAAAATGTTCAATGCAGAACTTTTCAGGGAAACTTAAAATAAGTGACTGAGATTTCACAAAAGTAAAATTGGAAAGAGTTTTAAATCAGACAATAATTTAATGTTTTCTCAAGGACAAAATTTATTTGGAACTAATGCTATATCATACCCTATGAGGAACTCAGTGCTTTTCTGTATCATGGAAACCCAATCTTCCTCATGTTTGCCTAGGAAGACACTTCAAGACTGATTCATTCTAAGTTCCAGAGGTTAAGATGCTATATTATCTTCACATAAGATTAATACATCGTGTCATACATAATTGTGAGGGAATGTTTTAGATAACATTAGAAATTAGATAAATTATGTATAGAGTGCACAAATTGTTCCATTTGTTTTTTACCATGTTACCTATGCAGCCAGAGAAAATGAATACTATATGTGACTCTGAGTCTGGAGTAAAGGATTTGGACAGACATCCAGTGACAGATGCATTGTTGCAGAGAGGTAAGCATGCACCATACAGCAGAGGTGAGCTAAGAGTTCAGAGTTCCTGCCAAAAGAGAGTTTCTAATCCATCTGAGAATAGAAACAGAAAAGTGATAAGCAGACCAAATGTGAGGTTTCCTAAGCAGAAAAGTGGTTCTCAGATTAGATCGAAATGGAAGAAACTAGATGTCAAAATGTTCTTTACTTCCAGAAGAATCCCTAAATCATTTCATTTTAACAAGTAAACTTGCAGAATTTGGAAATCAAGATTGAAGTTTACTTATAGAAAGAACCCATGATTTGAGAAGTGTTATTGTAGTTAAAAATTATTAATTTCCATGGTTTTAAGGAATTCACAAAATGTAAACTAAAGAAATGTGAATGGTCATGTCCAAAGCTTTCAAAATTCTCAGAGAAAAATAACACACACACACACACACACACACACACACACACACACTCACACACACACACACGCACACATGCACATACAAATACACACACATACACACACAACATAAACACCACACACATATACACATACATATATACACACATACCCACATACATACCTACATAATACCCATATATACACACATATATACACATATACAGCCACATAAACACACACACACATACACATATGCACACACATATACACACACACTCTCTCTTACATACACACACACACACATATGCACATATACACACATACTAATTTCTATTAAATTTTTTTGAAATATCAAATCTTTATTGTTCAGAAACTTCTAGGAGCTTCTGGAAAATAGTGTAAAAATAATATCTGAAAAAAATCACAACTGCTAGACTTTCACTTCTCTCTCTACCAACCCTCTTGACCTCTCTGAAATTTATGAAAAGGCCAATGTGTCTGTTGAGACATTTGCTTGTTTTTCTTTAGACTTAAATTGGATTTAATTGTTACTTCATACATAACACACCTCTTTTCCCTTCATCCCCCACCCACATACACACACACACAAATGCACACTCTTTAAATTTAATTAAAATAACTGAAATGTAACTAGAGATAATTTGTTTTTTAAATAGACTGCCACATGCTCCATTTACATAAAACCCATTAGTTTGCATTAAATACAAATTAGCTGCTGATATGAATTAAATCACGTATAAATAGTTCAGAATAGCCGAAGAACTGGGCATTTTAATTAATATAACTGCTAACCAGATTTATTTGTAAGGTAATCAAGACTCTTACTCATTTATTCTCTAGGACAATAGTCCAGGCAATACTGGCTGTTCTAGCATAGGCCATCATTTCTGTATGAATACACATCCAAGAGGGAGATTGATGAGAATTATTTCAAAGTATGCAAGTGATTAAGAACTACCAGTTTGGAAACTACAGTATGTGAGAAGATAGATGAAAACCCCACTCACATAAGTAACTCATATGTATTAAGTTTATTGATGACCTGAAATACTCAGTTTTTCCTTCCTTCCATATTTAATTGTGGCTTGATTTTAAAGCAAGATTTTCAATATTATGAAATAATTATTTTGTTGTTATTCTTATTTTGACTGTTTCATGTATCACTAATAAGTATTTCATGGTTAATAATCATTTTTCAGGGTAATTAGAATTTAGAGTTTGGTAAATGTTTCTGTGCTCCCTGAAATGCTTTTTTGTTATAAGTAGCCTCATGTCAAAGTAATTTAGTACTCATAGAGTCACATGTGTAGCTGCACAGAAATGAGAATACACATGCTCGCTAGGCACAGTGGGATATCATGTTGGGAGCTAGCTAGTCCAACAAAATAACTGGAGCTCTGACCATGAGCTCCAGTGTATAACCCTCAAAATTAGTTCTGGTCCCTCTTGATACTACGCTATTCCTGAAGGTGGGTAATAGTCCAATGCCATCTGAACCATAGGAATTAATAAGAGATGGAGTATTTTTGATAAAATATTTTTGATAAAAATGTTTGTTTTCTTTTCAGATAAAGGATAGGAAGGGGTACTAGCTTGTTGGGGGCAAGATAAAAGTGACAGAGAGAGACAAAAAGAAGAAAGGAAGGAAGGAAGGAAGGAAGAAAATAAAAAAGAAAGGGGGAAGAAAGCATGTGAACCCCAGAAGAAAACCTATGGTTGCTATTTTCCTAAACAAGTATAACTTCTATGAATTCTAATTGTTAATCCTTATATGCACAGTTAAGTGTACTTCTCAATTTCTCATTACAGAAGCTTCTGTTTGCAGCAAACAGAGGCTACTGCAGTGATCCACAGCTGATTAAAGTGCTAAGAACTAGCTATAGGGTACCCAGCCCTTATCAGGACATCTACATTGTAATCCCACACCTAAGGGTCACTGAACACTGCAGAAGAAAAAGTGTGAAGATTGTAAGGACCAGGGGCCCAGCACTCCTGCTGCTAGAGTGCATCATTTAGACATGACAGAGAGTCAGTACTTATCAAGAGTTGCCTAAGTAATGGCTACATATTGACGCCAGTCTCTCTACCACTGTGGATAGGATAAACCACAGAGGGTCCAATCCCGAGATGAGGTGCTACAGGCCAACACTTTCTGTCAAAAGAAGGAATAATAGTTCTCTCCAGATTAGCACTGTGATGGGTTAAGCAATCCAATGTAGTCAGGCCTGTACACACGTATATAAAAGACACACTAAATAGACCAAGAGGGTTATGTAAATATGCATATATATATATATATATATATATTTATATAAAAATGATTTCAAAAGAATCTATGAACTTTTAAGATGGTGGGTGAAGTCAAAGGAGATGCTAGAGAGAGGGCAGATGGGGTAGAAATGACACAAACGATTGATAAAATTCTGATTTTTGTCTACTTTCAAAGAGTGAGAATAGAGAGCAATTGCAGAAGTATGACCCTTCCTTGGTTTGAAGCTAACATTTCAGTCTTAATCAGACACCCATTTATCAATGAGATGGAAAATGAAAAGAAAGAAGAAATCCTATGGCGTACAATCAATACTCATCTGCAAAAATCCCTGTGCGAGCAGCCACGCTACTTCTAAAGGGCAGCATTGGATATTCAGCAAAGTGCCCGTACAGAAAAGCCTTCACCAGCCTTAAATCACGCCATTGGATGAACCTTGTTCAAATATGGATGCTGTACTATGTGTGCATTCAAACTGAAGGTTAGAAAGGGTTAAGAACATGGGTTTAATTGGCTGTAACAAAACCCCCACACAAATGTAAAAGAAAAACAGCATAATGTTGAAGACATGACATGATCAAAAGCAGTGTCTTGCTGTAACTAACAAACCCAGGAAACTGCTCATATTCTCTGGCCATTTTAATAATGATATTTCACTCAATTGTACTGTATTTCTCATATTGTCAAATTTTATATAACATTTGACAAAGACAAAGACACGAAAGTACAAATACTGTTAACCCCTCTTGCACCATGAACCCCTGTAGATATGTGATGACTACTGACATCTTAACAGTCCTAAGAAAATATATTTCAAATTCAAACAGAAAATAATTTTACATAATACAAAAGAAAGCAATTACATTAAAATAAAATTACCAAAAAATTTTGAAACTGTAATTCAGTAATGTATGTGCTTGCGACTAGATATATTAAATAAAAAAGCAATGCCTTTCTAGCACAATAAATGGCATTTTGAGATTCTATTGCCCTAATATGATATAAAAATATCTAATATTTCAATTGGGTAAAATGTCAGAAGAAATACTAATACTAATGTGTTTTGTGCAAAATTCACAACTGAAGGAAATGTAAATTTCATCTCAAGGTTGCTGAAAAGAAAGATGCAAATTTTCCCATCCTCCTACATGGACTTCTGCCAAAGGACATTTGGTCATGACTCAAGGGGAAAAATGTCTGCAAATCACTGTGATAATGCATGCTATCCATCAGCTCCAGAACATACAGCAATTTTCTTATTCATCACTAGTTGATTCCCTGCCATATTTTCACTGAAACAATTCCAGTCTTTATTACCTATTCTCTCCCAATCTTTCCTCCTTGTAGCTCACTTAAGAGTGGATGCAACATAACCTTACTTTCTTTCCTCCTGTACCTAAAATGTTTGTACATATTTAATGCTTTATCTCCTTTCTTGGGATTACAGATCACGGAAAAATCTATGGCAAATATTTGATGGCTCATGAGTGACAGTAAGAAACACTATGTCAATCCTCTGGTAGGGAACACTGGGCAGGTGCTATTCAAGGTGAAACAGGAGCTGCTCTGCAATATTCCTTTTGGAAACCCTCATCCTGGGTGTGAACTTGGGTATTCCTTCATGAAGAATACAGAACATTAGGAATGGAAATGGAACCCAGTGTCAACTATCTAATGAAAGATAGAAGACAAGACCTGTAGCATGACCTAGTTCTATGAGAATGGTACAATGGGAAGGAGAAAAGCATTAGAGCAATATTCTGTAGGATCCCGTGAAAAGGGTTGTCTCTAGCGCCTCCCAATGCCTTGTTTCTCAGAAATGGCGTCACCATAGGGCTTGGTGCTTCCAGGAGCAGCTGACCCTGCCCTGTGTTGCCTGTGACGAATATTATTCTCATCAATGTTTCTTCACTTTTTCTCAATTTTTACCATGACAGAGAATGAGCAATATCTTTCAATTATAGATGTTTCTGCGAAAATATAAGCAACTCCCAAGACAAAAAGCAGAGAGACCTTTGGACCCTTTCTCCTCCGTAAGAAAAACGGTTGGGTTGGTGCCACATTAAGAATGTCCATTGCGCCATGACTTTGCTAGTGGAGTTTCCTTCCTCTAAAGACAATAACGCTTAACAAATGACAGAACAAATTATCCCACTATAGAAAATGGGCTCCACAAAGCCAGTGCATGTCCCTGGTGCCACTGTCAGCTCCTCACCCAACAAATCAAGTAAAATAACTTTCCCTTATTCCTTAGGGTGGGATACCATGCTCAACCTCGACATATGGGTTTGGTCCTGCCTCAACTGGGAAGCCAGACTTTGTTGACTCCCCAAGGAAGGCTTTACTTCTCCCTCTGAAAAGTGGATTGGGAGGTAGGAAGTGGGTAGCAGAGAAGGAGGGAGGAGAGGGAGGGAGAGTAACTAGAGTTGATATGTAAAATGAAAAAAATTATTATTTTATTAATAAAATATAAATAAGAATTTATCGTGTTCTTGCTAAAGATGACTTCTGTAAGTGGAAGTGAAGTGATTAATTTTAGAAAAGGGTTAACCCACTCTCTCATGTCTATTTAAAGACCTGTTTCTCATATGTGCTTGAGTACACCCAGGAGGAAACCATGTTTCAGATCAGCATCCCCCTTCAGGGGAATTACTGACCATGGGCCTTCTAATCAAAGATGCTGGGTCAGCATGATGAGTCAGCATGTTAAGTCACTTGTCACCAAAACTGACTTCAATCCTAGGGACACACATGATGGAAGGAATAACTGTCTCTCACAGGCTGTTATCTGACCACACAGATTGTATCTTGCACATGAGGGCTGTACTACACACACACACACACACACACACACACACACACACACACACACACAGAGAGAGAGAGAGAGAGAGAGAGAGAGAGAGAGAGAGAGACTAGAAAGAGAGAGAGACAGACAGACAGACAGAGACAGAAAGACATATAGAGAATGTTTTTTTAAAAGTTTGTGTGGTGCTTTGGGTGAGAAATGACCCTATAACCTTGGGTATTGAACTACTTCATCTGCAGGTGTCCCTGTTCCCGTTTAGGGAAGTCATAGAACCTTTAAGGGGTGAAGTCTTACTGGAGTTAGAACATCTCTGGTGGCATGCTTTGATAGATATGGCCTCATTCCTCATCCTGGTCACTTCTCTCTGCTTCTTGTGTGGAAATGGAGCTATGACCCATCAGCTTCCTTCCCTGGCCCCTGTCATTATGAACAACCCCTGTCCTTGCTTTGAAACCATGATTCAAAAAGAATCATTCCTTCTGTAAGTTACTTTTCGTCATGGTATGGTATTTTATCACCAGGAGAGAAGTAACCAATATAGGTTGTTACCTGCTAGTCGTTGGACACTCCAAGTTTAGTGCCTATGAAAACAGGCCCCACTGCTCCCTGCCCAGATTTCCACAGCTAAAGTGAAACTATCGTTGTCTGCCTTTGCTTCTGCCTCTACCCAAACCTTAGCCTGGGCCCTCTTGCCACACGCATTAGCCTTATCTATTTTTCTGACTTGGATGAGGAGCTTTGTCCAAGAATTTTAATGTCTCTTGCTGTCTAACTACATGGTCTCCATTAAATTATGCCTTTAGCACTGTTAGTTTTTTTCCTGTCACTGCAATAAAATATTCTGACAACAGAAATTTAAGGAAGAAACAGTTTATTCTGATTCACAGTTCAAGGTCCCTCCCATCATGGAGGGACAATTAGGTTGGCATGACCTAGAAGCAGCTGGTCACATGGCATTCACAGCCTGGAAACATTGTGGGATACCTATGATGCCTATGCTCACTTTTCTCCATCCATACAATTGAGCACCCCAGTTTAGGTTAGTTCCACCACTGCAATTAATGTGCACAAGATAATTCTCCATACACATGCCCAGGGTTGGCTCCCCAGGTTGGCAACTGAGATTAAACACAATACACAGTATTCTTTGAACTTAACTCTCAAGTTTGTACCACACTGCTCTTCCCAACTGTCCCCTTTGTCTTTGCAAGCTCCGTGTTAATACAGTTACATTCATGGGACTTTGGATGTTCACTAGAGGTCTCAGTCCAGGGCACATCAGAGGATTCCATGTAAGATTATTAGAACGTCAAATTGATCATGCACTCATTGGCTGATGGAGTGTGTAACATCTGGAGAGAAGATGAGCAGGAAAGATGGACAGCCACCACAGGTTCATCCTACTCTGCCCAGGGGAAAAGGCATGCTCTGACATTTTTGAGTCCTGCAGCTTTCTGTGCTCACTTCAAATCAGTTTACATTATCCCAGGTGTCTGTTTTCTATTGAAATTAAAAGCATTCACCTTGTAAATGCATATCTAAATGGCCTCTTTTAGGTACTCACATCACTTGCTATTACTTCTAGCTCAAATATTTCAATATTGATATTGATCCACCATAGTAAAACACACACATACTCAGATACCTGTATAACAAACACATGCAAATTATACACACACAGAAATATACACACATACACACACAAATACATATGCACACACGAACACATGCATGCACATACAAATTATTATCCAAGACCAGAATATATATATATATATGTATATATATATATATATATATATATATATATATACATATATATATTCATATGCACTTATGTCTTATGCCTTGGAAGATATTTACATTAAGCACTGAGCAGATATGTATTATTTGCTTCTATTTCAATTTTCATTATAGAGCAGTGACTCTCATATACCCTCTAAGATCTTATTTAATTATATTATTTAACTTAAATGAGTATGTTTATCCTTTGTTTAAATGTCATTTAAACCATTCACCCTGAGGCTGTGTTTCTCTGTGGTCAAACCACATGAAAAGACTAAAACCCATTAGAACAAGGGATTATCTTATTCATCATTTTTATCTCTCATGTCTAGTATTGTCTCAGAAATACATGATAAATAGTCCATGAATGAAAATGGGTCTAAGAAAAATAGTTATAATGGAAGTCTGTTAGAAAAAAAAAAAAAAACAACAAAGTAAAACACAAGTAAGTTGATTATTTACAATGGACTAATCCTCTAAATAGTATTTGGCAGTAAGTAGGTGTCTTTTGACAAACATGGACTTGAATATTCACTTATGTGGACATGAGCATATTTGGGGATATAGCTCCCAAGTTTTTAGGCATACATTTTTCTAAACGTCTACTTTCAATGAAAAGTACATAGGTAAAATATTCACTTTTAACCAGATGGAATACATTCTACAAATGGATAAGTACAATTTCTTTTCTTATATACAAATAATATGATTTAATTACATGTAATGTGTGTGTCAATACACACACACTCATATATAGTTAAAGGCATAGTTATATACTGTTATGCAATACTGTTAATATAGTTAATACTGTTATCACAATAAGAAAGGATTAGAGCTACAGGTTGGGAATGTAGCTCAGTGGTACAATGCTTGCCTACCATATCAAGTCCCTAGGTCCTATCCCCACAAAAACAGAAGGAAATATTAACATGAACTTGCTAGAAAAGGGTTGTTCTTTGTCATGCTTAGATAATATTTAATACAATGCTAGAGTAACAAATTTTCATTGAGCATCCAGCATTAGTAACAGGCACAGCATCAATTTTGAGATAGATAGGGGGTAGTACCCAGAGATCTCCATCTCGTGACAGCCAACTGAACTTATGAGTCAGAAGGAAATTGGGTTAGTCACATAAAACATTGGCACATCATGTAATAACTGGAGTGACACTAATAGTAAAACACAGCAAAGGCTCTTAAAAAGCTGGAGGCCAAGCTTCCAGATATTTGCACTGATTCATAAATCACTGACTACTGTTACAGTTACATTGGATTATTATGTTGCCTTGATGTTGGACTATATGGTTAATATTAGCTTGGAATACTATAAAATAGTTCAATTAATATTAATAGTTAATAAGATAAGAAAAAAGTTCAATAAATATTACTAGTTAATAATAAGATAAGAAAAATTAGTTTAAAATCACTTGTTAATAACTACTATTATCTTCTTATGACAATGTATCTGCTTTATCCTGATGGGAGATGTCATTCTGTAAATATGTTTATCATACTGGTTAATGAATAAAGCACTGTTGGCCAATAGGAAGGCAAGATAGGCGGGACTAGGAGATTAGGAAGAGGAAAGAGGAAGTAGTTTGGAGGAGTCAACATGGAGAGCCCGGAGAGGTAGTACGCCAGCTGCTCTGGCCAGTAAGATGAGCCCACGTGGAAATACTTAGATTAATAGAAATGGGTTAATCATTAAGACAGAGCTAGCTGGTAAGAAACTATTAACTGGCCAACAGCCTTATTTCAAATACAGAGTCTCAGCGTGTTTTGGGGGGCTGGCGCAGAGGTGGAACCAGGCAGCCTGGCAGAAAACAACAAGCTACATTATCCATTTATGTTTTGTGCTTAAGACAATAGAGTTTAGCAAAGAATGAAGTTATCAGTAAGTACAAAAAGAGGACATTTTTCATTGAAATGTTGACTTTTGAAAATGGTTCAACTGCTATTAGAAACTCTAATCTTCTGCACAGAACTTTGCTACTTCTGTATCGGATATGCATTCTCATCATCATCCTCATATTAACCTGAATTGCTCTGACAAAGGACTCTGGCTACCTGCATTTTGATCTGCTCAACAGCCCCTCGCTTAGTATTTATTTGTTGAATTTTTGACACATTATTTTAAATTTCAAATATCTCTTAGCATTCTAGTATTTTTCTATATGCATTTACTAATATTTGATGGTAGATTGTGTACTTCAGTCTACACAAAACCAATGACTTGACAGAAAGATAGTATAGCTAAATGGTATTAGACCACTCTAATAGCAGGGAAAATGACACAGGGCAAGAGAACCTTCCCACAAATATCAGATAAAGTACTTCAGTGTACCTGGTCTACAGTGGGTAGCAGAGTGAATTATGTGATGGAATGGCATGGAATAATTTGTTTTTAAATACATTTTCATTGATGAATGTTGAATGAATCCATGAGATTAAAATAGAAGTAAGGATGTCTAGATAGCACCTTGCTATAGAAATCATATCACAGGCACAGTAACACCAACAGTGTAGAGTTCACACTACGAAGCTGGTCCATTGTGTATTTGAAATACTCCATGGCCTTCAGATTGGAATTAGTTAGTAACTAATAGAGAGTTTCCATTAGCTAGACCCCAGTATTGCTGACTTGAACTGAAGTGAAAACTACATTCACAACTAAATAAATACAAAACAAAATAGAACAAGAAAATAAAAATATTAAAACACTGGAGGCCAGAAGTTAATTGGCTTTACAGTATTTGTTGGAAGTATTAGGTTTTTAAAAATGCTATAAAATTATAAAATTCATGTATGAGCCATTTAAACAGAAATCATTTTCCCTGAGGCCATAAGATGATCCAAGGCAGGCTGTATGTAGATAGTGTCTAGACAACTGGAAAAGCATCTCCCTGCAAAAATCTACCAAGTTACCAGTTGTGTTAGTCTGGCTTCTCCAGAGAAACAGACTCAATACCATATACAGATGTGATTTTCTATAAGAAACTGGTTCATGTAGCCAAGACCTATAGTCAACGCCTACAACTGAAAGATCAGGATAGCCAACAGTATAGGTCTAGCATGAGAACAGGAAGAAACGATGGTTTAGTGGCAGTCCTTAGGCCTGGAGACATTAAAACTGTCTGTATCTGTGAGAAATTTGTACTTAATTTTGTTCCCTGTAGAAATCTTATTGAAAGGGCTTACCTCTTAAGCTGTGGAATAAGTGATGGCATTCCATCATAAAAAAAAAATGGAAGGAATCCCTTTATGGACTAAGAACTAAATTGGGCATGACCACGTGCATCACAAATACGGGAGATGTCATTGACATGATTAAACATATGCAATAATAAAAAAGAGATAAGTAATTTACCTAGACTGGGGTTTGACCAGAGTCCTCCAGTAAATGTTGTTATTATGTTATAACTGGGCCTACCAGTTCTGAAGGCAGTTCCAGCAAGTGATGCACACTAAGTCCACTTCAATGGGCTTCATGTTTTCTGCACCAAGTTTCTTCTGTTGATAGAAACCGCACAATGCCAAGTTTTGATGACTGTGAGATTTAAAGCAATGGCATCCTTATGACACCCTTGCCACCACACTCTGACGTTTCCCTTCTAGGTTAGCATCATTGACATATCCACAGGCGCAAGTCTGCCTCTGTGAAAATGGCAGCGTAGTTTCACTTGCCTAGTTGTTGAGCAGAAGTTATAGTGTAATTAGTGCCACCTAATGGGTAGTGCTACTAAGATCATATCATTATAAATCATGGTCCAATCTATGGTTGGCTATAGTAATAATGAGTGCAATTACAGTCTAATGCACCATTAAACTTGAGGACTGACCCTAACCAAGGTTTCTTCCCTCCTTCAAAAAGTAGTAAAATCGAGAGTATTGAGATGGATTTTATTCCTGGGGGCTCTCTTGCTACCCCAAAGCAACCTGGGAGACACTTTCCCATGCTTCACCTTATATAAATGCTGTGATAACTGAAGTTTACCAATCTGAAAGACAGGATCAACTCTAATCTGAAACTGTCAAGATTTAATCCTGCCTAGAGTCATTGCCTATCTGACAGTGTAGGGTTTGTGAGTTTCACACGTGAGAGAATCAAAGAAGAACAAAATGTCCATGAAGTCTGAATTTGCCAAGAGGTAAATCCAAGTTCATATGAAAACATATATCTGCTCATTGATTTTGGTGACATCCTTATAAACTTCTTACACAAGGTGAGAATACAGTCCTCAGCTGGCCCTCTTTAAAAATTTCAACCTCTGTTTGACACACCTTGAAAGGTACCTGTGAACTTTAGTCTTAACCAGTCTATGTAAGGTGCAAATTGTTAGATTTGATTTCTTAGTTTGAATTATTTCAACTCCACAAACTGTTCTACTTAATACTCTTCATAAATGGACTAACCTTATTTTTCACAAGTAACAACCAAAATTTCTCTTCACTCTTGAGCTTTCCAGAGATTTCTAGCTTCAGTGGCCAGTTGGCTCAAAAATGGTTTTGTCACGGCATTGCGTGTGTGCGTGCCACTGTGCTTTGCTGATTTGCTAGACTCACCCTCCCACTCCCATGTTATCCCATACGTCTCACTGGCACTTGTTTTATACTATATATATTTTAATATCTATATTCCACTTAAGATAAAAAATGTGACATGAAATCTCCATGTTTATTTGCCAAAGAATACTGGCTTTCTTGATATGAGTGCATGTGCCTTGTCTTACTGTAATTTGTTAGGCCATGTTAGGTTGATATCTCTAGGAGGCTTGCTTTTTTTACTGTTAGGGTAATGGAGGGGGAGTGTTCTAGGTAAGAGGGTTGATAGTGAGGAAGTGTTGAATACATTTACAAAACAGAACATTGACTTTTCCTAAGTGTCTAAATATTCACAGAATACTATCAAGATGTGCTGGCTTTGTTTGTCTTGAGACTCACACTGTCCTTTCCTAAGTAATGTTATCTGTCACAGAAGAGACTAGAATCCAAGTTTCCTGAAGACTGCTTCATGGTACATCCTACAATTTAGAAAAAAACATCATTGATATTATATTATGTTCTTCTCCTTAAAATGGATCTTTGTAGTGAACAATGAAGGTAAATACCACATTTTAGACCACTGTGGGATGTCCAATTTACTCACAGACAGCAACCTCTTCTAGGTAGCATGTGTAAAATGATGTCTTAAAGAATTGGAAAGATCAAGATTTCTTCCTTGTTTGTCAAAGTGACTTTGCCTTATATAAGAATCTCTTATAAAATTGTACACATATTTCATTTCTATTACCATTGTTTACGTTATGTAAAAATCTTGATTTTGTATTTGTATGAACTCTGTAAAACACCATGTTGAATATTTTTTTTGCATAAGAAAAGTACCCCAAAATATTTTTCTGAGGTGGTTATAAAAACCTTTCTGAAAGCAATGCTGCAGTTTGCCTTTGGTCAATGCAAGAGCTGGGGAACTATGAGATTGAGTCATGTTTTCCTTAATCATGTTTTGAAATTTCCTTGTTCTAATCAATTCAGGAAGTTGTCATTTGATATAACCCAAATTCTCTTAAGCTTATGCCTTTAAAATATCTGACTGCTACACCTCCAGAGAAGGGTATTTTGTCCAGGCTTCCTTTGCAGGTTTGAATTTAGGAAATGCATGTTGATCTTTCTGTGTAAAATTGAATTAGACAGTGAACACACTGCACCCAAGCATGCAGTCAGGGTTCACAGCAGGCCCAAGGCAGGCAGGCATCAGGATCACTCTTCCTGAAATATGAAGAACACACACAGCTTTAGCATTTCTCCTGCCACATGCATGCCTGTCCGCTCCAGCACAAACATCTACTTTAAAGCTTTTTCCCCTTACTTTAATCAGACAGTGGCTTGTGCTTTAATTGTGCTCCATTATAGCACTGAGTACTCCACCAGGAAGAATCTCATCTCAATGATTTGAGTCACACAGGGGAGATACAATCTGCTTTCTTTTCTTTCAGTGCCCCAAATTCTATAATGCCCATTTGCTCTCAGACTTATTTGAATCAAAATCTGTTAATAAATACTTCCCACCGTGTCAACTGGAATGCACATGCCAGGGTTGTAATGTGATGGTTTTATTTTTTAATAAAACATTATACCATTATTAGTACTTTTGCTTATTTATATAAACATTTTTTTAAATGTCTGTTAAAAAGTTTTTATATAGCATGTATAAAATATATAAGAACCATACTTGTCATCTAGAAGACAAAAAAAAAAATCTCCTGAAAGCAGAAAGATTACTATTGGAGAAAAGGGAGAGAATCAGAGAAAAGGAAGGAACAAGTGATGATTATTTTATACACACATGAATAAAAATGACCTCATAGATCACATCATTTTGTAGAATTAGTGAATATTAGCAATACAACTTTCTTTTATTACCATCTCTATAGCTAACCAAGTATTAAGATCAAGATTATAGAAGTAATTTAAAATATGAACAAGAAGAAATCAAACTATCCAGTCAATAAATGTGATGAAATATCCAGACACCACTCAAAATATGAAAGACAAATAGCCAGACGCAATATGAAAAAAAATGCATAATCTCACTAGTTGGAAGAAAAAAATGCAAACCAAACTTACACTGGGATCCCACATAACCCTAGTCAGAATGGCAGTCACAAGGGAAAAATAACAGCAAATACTGGCTAGGATGCAGACAAATAGGAACCCTTATACACCACTGGTGAATATGTAAAATTTTCCATTGGTTTTGGAAGTCAGTTTGGATCTTTCTCAAAATAGTAGATGCAGCTATACCACTCCTGGGTATTTACCTAAAGGACATCAAGTCAACATATCACCTTACTTGCACATCAGTATTTACCCTTGCATTGTGGATATACATAAATTATAGAACCAACACAGGTGTCCAACCACAGGGAAAGATAAAGAAGGTGTGGGGTGGCATATATACACAGTGTGACTTTATTTTTTCCAGCCAGAAACAGTGAGATTTACCATTATGAGAAAAGGCATTGAAACAAGAAATCACCAAGTTAATTGAATTGAGCTAGTCTAAAAAAATATTGTAGGTTTTCTCTGACTTGAGGTTCCTAGGATTTATATAGATACATAAAATCACATATTTATTTACAATGAAGACACATGTGAAAGCATGGAAGAGTAAATGGCGTTAATTGGCAGGGCAGAGGCAAGAAGACATGATGAATTGGAGAGTAAGCTCAGCATACACTACATATTTGTTTGCAAACTTAAATATTAAACTAAATTTTACATTTCCTTTTGCCAAGATGATTATTTACTCAAAGAAAATTCTCAAAGTTTTTATTTACTTTGTTTCTAGTGCTAGCATCTCTGTTGACATGTAAAATAAGCGTATTTTTAATTTAAACTTTCAGAAAAAGAAAGAAAAATGTCCACTTTACAAAAAAGAACTTATGCTTGGTACTGTTAACTGGACCAAGAATTCACAGTTGGGTATTTCAAAGGCCTAAGTAGATAATCTCCTACTATAAACTATAGAACCTTAAGTCACAAACTGGAGGTGTGTAGTGTGTGTGTGTGTGTGTGTGTGTGTGTGTGTGTTTTACATTCTTTCTCCAAAGGCTCAAGTATCATAGTGAAAAAGAGAGATTTTGGACCTAAAATCAATAAAGCAAACTCAGAGAAGATATATCTCCATTTGAAATGTGACTACAATGACTATATTATGTGAAATATATAAATGAATATAATCATATTAGTGGCAATGATAAGTGCATATATCTCTCAGTTATTCTGTGAGTCACAGAGGCCTTGAACTTTCTCAAAAGTCTCCTCTGTGACTTCAGCTCAAAAGGTATTTGAGCCAAAGTTTGTAGAGGACTGCTTTCCCACAGCGTTTTCTGAACACGATAGGACCACTGTACACAGGAGCTCCCAGCAGTTGTGACTGGATAAGCAAGACCTGTCAAGGGCAAGCTTGCCAAAATCTTAGCATGGCTGAGGAAGGAGCTTATAGGGGAGCAGGACAGGAGAGGTTAGAAGGAAGGAGGTCATGTATGGATTTGTCAAAACACATTGGACACATACATGGAATAGTTTTTAAAATATGCATAAATAGAATTTTCTTTAAGTTTATATGCAAGCAAAGGAAAAATGTCTAGTGGCTGCCATGTTCTCTGTTTCCCATGTCATCCCTATAAGCGTAGGTAAAACTCAAGGCAAGGTCATTTGCCCCCCACAATTGCCACTTGCATATCAAAAATTTGGTAAATACCTACTGCGCTTTCAAAAAAAATGTTAATACCTAAATGAAAATCTAATCTCGATCTTTATAAGGATACACAAATTGTATTAGATGAACAAAATGTAAATTATAATCACTTATTCCAAATTAGGCTATTTATGACTTATAAAATTCACAGGGAAAAATGAGATTTTAATATAATACCACAGGAAACAAAATGGCAGAAGGGGGTGGATAGGACAATCAGTAGCCAAAGCTTATTGTTTTTGTACATTAATTTATTTTAAAAATTAATTTTGTGGCTGATAGAAAACACAGACTTGGAAACAAATAGAAACTAAATGTATCTAATGAAGTACTTTTTGTCTTCCTAGTGTATTTCCTAATGAACCACTCTCATGGACAGTAATACCTCAGCAAGCCACACTTCTGCTATATCAGACCATTAATAAGCACAAAATATCAAAGGAAATTTTAAAGTAAGCAAAGAGCACTGTATTTTACTTCATTTTTTGAAGTTTTCACACAGAATTATCATTTTCATTTTGCTTGTTTTCCCAACTGACTTTGGTGTTAAATTCAATTATTTTTTAAAAAATCATATTAATAACAGCATGACCCAAGAAACCAATTTTCATCCCTGGAAGAAAGTGAGACTGGAGACATAACCAACCAATGAGGAAAAGAAACATCGTGAAATGAGATTTCTGATTATCTCTAGAATGTACATTCTTTACAAAATATAAAAACCATCAGTACAAGAGGGTATCACTGATGTAAACTGCAACTTCTGTTTGAATTCACCAAAGCAATATATAGACATATACAATGTATAACTAATGTGTGTATATACATATATGGCTAATATATATATTACATTATGTTGTATTATATGTGTTAATATAGTCTATGTAATATATATTAGCATCCATTGTTCCAATACTTTTCATGGCATACTTAGATACATTTGGGAAGGCAGCCTCCCCATGCTGTTGAGTGGGATACCATATGCTACCCACCCGTTTTCCATGACTCATTCAATTTAAATTCCCAGTCAGTCATTTATTGAATCAGTAATGACAAGTACTAAGATAATAGAGGTGTCACTGAAATCCTTATGTGGAAACTGAACTCTCTATTTCTTTTCTATTTCTTCATTTTTATTACTACTGCCGATCAAGTAGTACTTTGTGGTTCTGCTAAACCTAACTAATATTTTACTCATCCTGCCAATTATTTCTCAGTGTATACTTGTAATTAAACCCATTCTGGGATTTGTGTCAGCCTTCCTGCACAGTAATCAATACTAAATTGCAACAAAAGAAAGAGGCAATATGTGTTGTTAGTGAATTTTTGCCTGTACTTGTACAAGAAAGATTAGCAGCATCATGTTGAATGAGCTGTGAGTACATGACATTTTCCCAATAACTGCTTTTCATTATTTTGAAGTTTGCATAGAAGTCCTGCCATCCTGGCTCCTCTCAACCTCAGTTACATGTTACTGAAGAGCCAGCTTTGATGGCTGTCTCTAGAACAGCACAGACTAAGTAATTTATAAAGAACAGAGATTTATTTCTCACAGTTATTGAGGCTGATGTTCCCGGTCACTGTCACATTGAAAGTATCTTGCTAGTATGTCATCTTATGTTTAGAAGGTAGAGAGACAAGGTCACAAAAAGAAACAACAGGCTGAGGAAAACTCCATCCAAAACTGGGGCTTAAATTCGAAGAAATGTTTTTTCAAACCATATCATTGGTTCTTTAGCAATTTAAAACAAAACAAATCCTTGTCACCTCCTGTCCATACCACTCCAATATCACTGATTTATTAAACAACAAAGGTTCTGAACACAAAGTAATTTCTCTTGGTATGAAAATTAAGATTAACATTGTGGAGTGTTGATCAAGTCAGTTTGGTAACTAAAGATGCAACGATGAAATGACAAAATTTTCCCTTTTCCTTTGTTTCCCAAAACGTCATCAGCCACTCATTCTAATTCGGCTTCTAGACCACTATTTAACACATTGTATCCATGTATGAAATTATTAGAGAATTATTTAAAGTGTAATTTTAAGATAGTGGCATAAATGTATAGATATAAATCTAAGAATTTAATCCTCAAATAAACAGTTAAATTACAAAGACATCAATGTTTATAGATAAATAACCATTTGAAAAAAAGTTTTTCCTCAAGCATTTCAAAACAGAAGTGAGAACCACAAGAAATTAACCACTTTTTTAATAACTGCTGAGTGAAAATATAGACTATGGTTTAACATGGGACATAGTAGTAGTGTTCACACAACAATTAGTAAATGGTTTAGCTTAAGTTCAAAATCTTTTTGCTATCTAGATTAAATTATCTTGGGCTAAGAACATGTCAGATCTTTGAATGTTCCATTTTATTTCTTTTATTAGTTTTACAAAACAAATATTTAGGTGGAAGGACACATATATCTACAACTATAAGGGTTTATAGTCTTCAGTGACTAATTCATATTCATTAGTGTTAAATTATGTTGTAATACAAATCTCTATGGATGGAGATAAGAATGTAAATATGTAGGATACTATAATGTATTTTTACATTTACTATTAATGTCCTTCTAAACATGTCTATGTGACCCGAGGTCGCATGTATGTGTTAGAAGAGAGAGAGCATGTAATTGCTTGCATTGGTCTTGAAATAGTATTCAAAATTAATTATAATTTACAATTAGAAAAATTAAGAACCCCAGTATATGTACAGCAACCCTGAATCAGAGAGAGAACAATGTGTGGTATAGTCTTGGACTCATTTGCACAGAAAAAGAGCCTAGATGTCTATCAATGGGTGAATGGATAAAGACAATGTGGTATGTTTACACAATAGAATATTATCATCTATTAAAAATGAAATTATGAAATTCAAAGGTAAATGAATGGCACTAGTAAAGAATAATCCTGAGTGAGTTAACACAGATTCCAAACGATAATCTCTTATATGTCGGTATTAGCTTTTAAGCTTTTGCCATACATGCTACTATTTGAATAACCAGAAATTTTAAGTAAAGAACAAGTAACTAAGAGGAGGTATAATCCCCCAAGAAAAGGTTAATAAAATATTTATTTAGAGAGAGATTGGGGGAGATTAAAGTGGGATAATTAAATGGGGATGATGAAAATAGGGAAAAAGGATAGGATATGGGGATAGACTATTCACACTAAGGGCCATTTGAGGGTCATATATAAATGAATTATTCTAGAAAAAATATATATGGACATACACATGCACGTGCACACACTAACACACACACACACACACACACACACACACACACACACACACAATTGGTTTCACCAATTCAAAATGGTTTCACCAAATGATTGGGGAGACAATGTCCCAAGTAGACATTTTTTACTACCAAGTAAAACCTCTACTACCAAGAATGGGTTACATGTAGTTCAGCAGTTGCCAAAGCTACAAGGAAACCACCAAATATCTTATGCTATTAACAAAGTATTGGCCATTCTATACAAACTGATAATAATAAGGTCCCATTGCTGAAGACAACACCTACATATCTTATTGAACATGGAAAAGCTGAGTAAAGGTAATGGTACTGGAAGTTACTCTTCACAGTATCGAGGAGAAAGATTAGATGTTTTAACTCCTACATTCTACAGCAGTGACACATCTCCATCATATGTGATGTAAAAGTGGCATAAACATTTCTGGAGTAAACAACCTCTCCCTGAATGGTTTTAAGGCACCGTATATGAGATGGAACTCACGGTTGACACTGCTCAGGTAGTAAAGAATCTGAGACTACAAAGGGTATAGATTAGAAACATAACAATAAAAATTTTTCCTAGTGACATTCTGCTATACGCATTGACCAGTACCTTGTTCAGCCATCATCAGAGAAGCTTACTCTTGAAGGAAATAGTTTCTAACACAGAGATGCCCAACTGGACATTTTCAGCCAGTGAGAGAGACTTTGGAGCATTCTATCCTAAGTGGGATGCCTTCATCAATCTTCCCTCCTCAGGTCTCAGAGAGATATACAGAAGAGGAGATAGAAAGATTGTGAGAGCCAGAGGGGATGGATAGCACCAAGGAAACAATGTATTTTTCATACACAACAGACTGATGCAGACATGAGCTCACAGAGATTGTGTCAGCATGCACTGGCCATACATAAGTTCAAGCCAGACTTAGTCAAAGTGATAAGAGGGACTCAGGGCCCATCCATTACACCAAGAAGTGGTCTCCAATTGACAATAACCTGCAAGTAAAAACTAATTTTTTTTCAATAGAAAACCACACTTAAGGGCAGGTTCCATGCACAGTAGTAGATGTTTGAGACAAAATGAACTCAATATTTTTGCAGACATTTTGTCACATATGTCTTTATTTGATCATTTTTTTTGTCCCTTTTCTTGGGTAATGTGGTTTTCTCTCATGTTTTATGCAGTGTGTTGATGGAAGATGTCATTCTGTATGTATGTTTCTCATACTGGTTAATGAATAAAGCAATGTTGGCCAATAGGAAAGCAAAATAAGAGGGACAAGGAGACTAGGAGATGAGGCCACATGGAAATACTAAGATTAATAGAAACGGGTTAATCATTAAGACAGAGCTAGCCGATAAGAAACAAGTAACAGGCCAATAGCATTATATCAAATACAGAGTCTCAGCATGTTATTGGGTGCTGGCGTGGTGGCAGGACCAGACCTACTGTGGGGAAAACATACTCGTTACAGTATTTGTGTGTTTGTGTGTGTGTGTGTGTGTGTGTGTGTGTGTGTGTGTGTCTTTGTATGTTGGGTTTTCTGTTGTTGTTCTTTTTGTTTTGTTTATTTATTTTCCTGTTATCTAGAGAGAGAGAGAGAGAGAGAGAGAGAGAGAGAAAGAGAGTGAGCATACAGTTGGATAGAGAGGAAGAAGGATATAGGAGTTGAGATTAGTGAAATTATGATCATAATGTATTGCATGAAAAAGATTTTATTTTCACTGAAATTATATGTTTCTTTTACCTGTATGTTAGTTTCAGTTATAAATTCAAGTGAAACATTCTTATGGCCAGATGTATATTTCTCTTACAGAGTTCCCTGGTAAAGAATAAAGTACTTAAATCCACACCAGTTCTGAACTGTCTATTCTGTGAAAAAACCTGCTGACACAAAAACTTACCTAGTTGTCTTCCAACTAAGAGGCGTATGTTTTCCTATTAGTAAAAAGCAGAAAACTATTTCAGATCAATTACATGTGTTCTTTTTCTGTAGCAAGGACTGGTTTCCACAATCCTTTTTATTTTGCTAATTTCTTTTTTATGCTAACATAACACAATCCCATTTTTAACAGTAGTAACATTTTTGTTTGTTCTACACAGATTTTCAAATTGAGGCAGTATTATTTTGCATAGGTGGCTTATAGCACAGCTTTATAACCAACATGGTTTCTTATATTTTCATCTCTGCTAAATATTTTGAACTACTCATTTTTCATTCAGAGTATATTTTCCTTAATTGTTTGGAGCCATACTCATGCTAGAGACAATGTTTTCTTATACTGTGAATTCTGAATATTCTATATTTTATTAGATGTACTTCCATCATATAATCCTTGTTTTTAAGCAAGGCTTTGGGGTGATATTGTAGAGTTAGATTTGGGACATTTTGTTTTTAATTTCTGTTGCAATGGTGTGGAATATGAGTTTAATAATGCTATAGAAGATAAAAAGGGAAACTCAAAGGACAAACCTGTTTAAATTATCAAATCTTTTGGTTGTATAAAACAAGGGCAGTTTTTAAAATAATGTCACTTTTCTACTTGAAAAGGACAGGTTCATGTGGGAAAAGGAAGTGCACAGGGGACGGATAATGAGATACAGGCCTTTCATTGGTTTGAACATAGCCCTAGGTGGTAGCAATGGAGAGTTTCTGCCATCTGCTACCTGATCAGTGGCTGATGTGAGGTTGTTGATTTCACTTAAAAAAAAATAACAAGTGTTCTTGAAGAAAAGTATTTTTACTGTCTACTATACCTCTATAACCTTGAACAAGTCGTTTCTCTCTCCCTTCATTTCTCCATCTCTGCAAAAAATAATGTGATAGTAGTTGCCTGTTTATTTGTCCTTGAATTAAAACATCATCTGTTATTAAGAGAAAACTTCATGATAATATATTTTGGAGATTTTGTCTTTATTTTGGGAAACAGATACAGCTGTATAATATGCAGTTAAGACACTCATATAGAACAAAGGATTACCAGGCTATAATCAACACCACCAGAAAAGCATGGAAATAAGGAGGACCCTAAGAGAGATATATATGATCACCCAGAGAAGGGGAAAGGTACAAGATCTCGTGAGCAAATTGGGAGCATGGAGGGAGAGGAGAGGGGGTTAGGAGAAAGAGAAAGAGAGAAGAGGAGGGGAGAGGAGAGGAAGACATGAGGGATCAGGAAGTTTGGAGTCAGGGGAAGAATAGAAAAGAGAATATATATATATATATATATATATATATATATATATATATATATATACATAATAAAGGGAGCCATTATAGATTTAAGGAGAAATCTGGCACCGGGAGAATGTCTAGAGATCTACAAGGATGACCCCAACTAACAATCTAAGCAATAGTGGAGAGGCTGCCATAAATACTCTTCCCTAATTATGAGATTGACTACTATATTATATGCTATGCCAGAGCCTTCCAATAACTGATGGAAGCAGAAGCAGACACTCTCAGCTAAACATTGAGCTGAACTCCTAGAATCCAGTTGCAGAGAGGGAGGAATGATGAGCAAAGGGGTCAAGACCAGGTGGGAGAATCCCATAGAAACAGCTGACCTGAACAAGGGGAGAGTTCATGAACCCCAAGACTGATAGCCTGGAAACCAGCATAGGACCAACCCAGATACCCTGAACCTGGGTCTCAGTTAGGTGTCCTGGGATATCTATGGAGCCTTTGGTAGTGTTTATCACTAGTGTACAAATGGACTTTGGGGGCCCATTACATATAGAGAAAACTCTCTCAGACTAGACATATATGGGAGGACCTAGGCCCTGGTCAAATGATATGACAGACTTTGCAGATCACCCATGGAAGACCTCACCATCCCTGGGGAGCAGACAGGGGATGGGATGGGTATATGTGGGACGGGTGAGGAGAGGAGGGAGAGAAAACTAGGACTGACATGATAAACAAGATTGAGTCTCACTTAAATTAAAACGTGTAGAAGAAAAAATGAAAAGTCTGCTCTGAATGTTTCAAAGAGGCAAGTGTTATATATTTCAAGAGCTTATGGACCTTGAGATTTGAATGTGCACTCAGTTATTTAGAAAGGCTTATATCTCCTCAACTCCATTGTCTTCTCACTCAGTTCTTCTAAAATCAGAGGATTGTCTAAGGAAACCTAAACTCATACCTCATACCAACTCTCCCATACTGGACAACCTGACAGAGCACCTTAAACTATATTAAACTCTAAAGTGGGCAATGTAATTACTGGTAACTGATTATTGAAATGATACTTCTTCCTCTAAACATTATAAGGAATATTAACACTTGACTACAAATAATTTGGTATATGACAAAAGCCGTAAAGTTTCACTTCCTAGTTCACGTAAGGTGATAAAAGAGGAGATAGAAACGTAAGTGGGATATCAGGGGCAGGGCTAGTGTTCTGCAGAGGTGTCACCAGTTATAATAGCTCAAGTTTGAGATATAGGGGCCAGGGATGACTCTAGATAGTAATGAACTGGTCAAGGACAGTGTTATTCTCAACTTGAAATTGTAGACTCTAGTCTGTAGATAAGAGTGTTGATGCTGATGGACTAGAAGGGACCAATAAGAGAGGTAGAAGGAACTTGAAGCCCAAAAAAGATCAGAACCTGAAACAAAGTAATGAGGATAAGGATCTGAATATAAGAGCAATTGGAATACAGACTCAGAAATCAATTAAAATTTACACAGTGGCAAAAAAGGAGTCTATCTCACAGGTTTACATATTCCAACACTGGCTAGATACTGGTATCAATTAAATGTTTGAGAATTCAGAAACCTGCATAAATGTTAGAAGGAACGACAATATGTTTAACTTTCAGCTCATTGTTTCTACCATTGTTACAGATATGTCAAGGTGAATTACTTTATATTCAATATCATCTAAGGAATCAAGAGGCTAAATATAAATACAGGCTGCAAATTGGATGAGTTAAAATACACAAGATTCGTAGATGAAGACCATATAATCCACCTCAGCTATGACTATTAGAAGTAGAAAGATGCTCCAGGCAGGCTTCAAGAGCACACAGAGAACTGGCATAGACATACAAGAGAGAGATACTCAGGGCTTTAAAAACAACTCTCTGAATGAGTGAAAAACCAAACAGTTAGAACTGCTCAACCTCCTAAAATGCAGAAGAATTAGAAAGGAAGCTTCCAGAACATATGTCACATGAAGAACGCTGTCAATTCCTACTAAAGCAACTACTTGAAAACAGGTGTTCTCTGTATTACCTTTGGACATCCACACATTCAGGAATAAATACTAAGTAGTCCAGCACTAGTAAATTAGAACAGCAGCCTTCATGGAGAACACATGCCAATCCTTTCTCACATTGACCTTGAAGCAGGCATTGGGTGCATTTGAATCTAAGTAGCTGTGGCAAATGCAAAGTATTTCAAAGATAGCTGGGAAAAACAGTTTTTAGCAATTCAGCCTCTAAATAGAGCCTCTTAAAATGGAGTTTGTAATGTTTTTCAGTAATTCAGTCTGTCATGTGTTTAAAAATTGATGTATAAGTAAGTCATGGTGTGCATCAGAAAAAGACAACATGTGGCATTAGAAGAGATGTGAGCAGGGAAGTGAAGAGAAGCTAAGTACCAAACCCTAAGACATCAGTATTTAAAGTATATAAGAGGTAGATAGAAGGACAGAAATGACAGCAGTAATAACAAAGACAAAGTATAGTTGATGGTTTGTTTTGAATTTTTTTCAGAAAAACAGCTGACCTGACCAAAGGGGAACTCATGAACCACAGGCTGATAGCTGGGAAACCAGCATTGGACCAACCCAAGACCCCTGAACATGGGCATTAGTTAGAAGGCCCCAGTCAATAGGGCCTCTGGTAGTGGATCAGTATTTATCCCTAGTGTACGAATGGACTTTGGGATCGCATCCCACATAGAGGGATGCTCCCTTAGCTTTGACACATAGGGGAGGGTTTAGGCCTTGCTCCAAATGAAATGACAGTCTTTGAAGACTCCCCATGGAAGGCCTCACCCTCCCTGAGGAGTACAAAGGGGATGGGATGGGGGATGGTGGGGAGCATAGGAGGGAGAGGGAACTGGGATTGATATGGAAACATATTGTTTACATATTTATATGTAAAACAAGATTCTTTCTAATTTAAATTTTAAAAAGAGAAAAAAAGAATTGTAAAAAATTCAGAAAATGAATTCCTAACATTTTTGTTGGCTAACAATCTTCAAGAAACATTATATTTGCCTAATAATAACTTTGCTAAGTATCCCTGGAGAGACAAGAAACCTTAGAGCAGGTATTCAAAAAGCTAACTGGAGGAATGATGTAACATATCTTGTTGCCAGAGACAAGAATAAGGAAGGTGAGAGGAGGTAGGAAAGACAGGAATTTCCACAAATGGAAACAGACCAGTACAGGGGACCTGACATGTTCAGAGGACAGTTTCATCCTGGTCTTCTTACAGCCTTCCTGTCCCCTTTTCCATAATGGACCCTGAACTATGGAAGGAGAAGATAACAGGTGTCACACTTTTGACTTAACACTGCATGTAAATTTCTTCTCTGCACTGCAGCCAGTTGTGAGACTCTGAAACAACGACCTTCTACTATATAAAGAAACTTCTCATGAGTTCTGAGAGCTGTACTGATCTATGGGGAGACGTGTGAATTTGGAGGGTCATATGAAAGCATGACTGACACTTTTTAAATTTTACTTTATGGAAGTATTTATTTGAGGTAATAAACAGTCATATCTAAAGAGATGATATATTTGGTTCATCTTTATATTAATGCTGTTGTTACTGGAAATTATATATATATATATATGTGTGTGTGTGTATCTATAATCATATGGATTATATATATAAATGTATAATTAATAATATATTCAAATAAAGGCATGTAAATATTTATTGTGATTTCATGATAGATTCTCACTTTAGTACACAATAATCAGCAATAACAGGACAAATTATCTTATTTTTTGTATATAATGCTTATGAAAAAGAGATATTACCGGTCTATCCATCCTGAAACTATGGCATCAGGGCTGCTACATGACTATCTGAACAACGGTACATCTTATTGCACTCAGTGCTGCTTCAAAGCAACACAAACACGTTGACACCCTGACAGCATATTCCAATACTCAACATGGATAATAGGTTTTATCTAATTGAGAAAGACAACTCAATGTTTAAAACATCCTAATTTCAAATGTATTTTAATTCAACCCGAGGTAACTATGTGCATATAATTCAAATAATCACTGAAGAAGTCTAGTACACAGGGGACACTCTTCACCAAGCTTGAAAAATTAATAACTGTCAAATCATTCCTCCATTGATGTGAACTTGCTTGTGACCAATGATTCTTGTTCAATTTCTTTCTAGAAAGCAATTGTGTAGTATCAAAATTAACGGTAGCACATAGCATTTCCATGTGCCAGGTACTTCATACGTTTTCATGGCAGTCTCTCAGACATTGGTAGTATTTTTTTATGTGAATATGAAGAAACTGGGGTACACAGCAGTTGAGTAAATCGATAAAGTATGATGGATATCTAAATGCAAATGCTGCTATGTTAATCCTCATTCCATTGGTTTAGTGGGATATCAATAAGAGAGTAGTTTAAGACAAACATCCCTCCCACTTAATAGCAAGGGAAGACAGAAGCTCAAGGTTAAGACACGGTGAATGACATTAAACCCTCAACCTTAAATACCGTCTGTTTCTCCAAAATTTGTTTGTAATCCTTGGCTTTTTGTTTATGTAAAAACTACTTTTATTATCTCTGGCATGTATGTTAACATAATGATCATAAAGTTTCCTGTGTTCATGTTAGGTCAGCTGTATTTCTTATTAACTGTTGTTTGCTATGCCTCCCTATTTAGCACAAGCTGCTAAGTTCCCCCAATGTGCTATTCACACATTCTTATTTGAACCCTTAATAAATGATAAATGTTAAAAAATGATCAGTTTAAATACCACCTTCTGTTGCACCCCCCTCCCAAACACCTCCTACAGTTTTGCTTCATTGCAACTTTCTTCCTATGCTTTATTTATACTCTAAGAGTTAGTTTGGAATCCATATGATTACTTTCACACCTATCTTAAATTGCAGTTGATTCAATAATTCACTTAAATTCTACTTGGATCAAATTATTCAATGCCTATTGGACCTGTTGGCATATCTTTTCAATAAGAAAAAAAGAAATGACAAACATAATTGGTCATTCATTCATAATATCCACTAAGTGATTACTGTTTGTATTAAGGCATAGAACTAGTGGCTGGTCAGGAAGGCTAGGAAATCAGGCGATGTTTTTTACTCACATTCAACTAATGGTATTAATCATGAGGAGCTGACCAGCACCTGGAATAAACTAAGCACATGGGAGGTAATAACATGCTCAACACTGATACCTAAACTGCAGAAAATTAGAAACTATCACCTCCTATTTATTCTTAAATGATAAGTAATAGGTAATGAAAGATAGATTGGTAAACTTACAAGAATTATGTGTCTTTGGAGTGGGCAGAGAAGGAAAGCAATGTTAAAAATCCTACCTAGCTTCAAGGCTAACAGAAAGAAATCTGAGTGACTTTTTCCAACATTACTGAAGTAGCTACTTTAGATGGGTCAGATCACGTGAGTAGTTTTTAATATCCTATATTATTTTTTCAATTGCAGTTTCTTTCTCTTTTGTTTATTTATGTGTATGTGTATGTACATGTACCTGTGTTACATATGTGTTATTTATTTATGTGTAGGTGAGTGTGTGTGTGTGTGTGTGTGTGTGTGTGTGTGTGTATCTGTGTGTCTATAGACATTTCTATGCCACATGTGAGGAGCAGAGGACAAGTTGCGGAAGTCATGTCCTACGTGGGTATGCAGGCATTGAGGTCAGATTGCCACGCTAGGTATGTGTGCCTTTACCCCAGTGCACATCTCACCAGCCCTTTTACTGTTTTTAATGTACCATTTTCAAGTATTTCTTTAAATGTGCCTTTTAGTAAAACTCCATTCTTCTTTTCTTGTTAGCATGCATTATTCAAGTGTTTTGGTAATATAATAATTGCATAAGTGAAGAGATCTTACATAAATAAATAAGGAAAGGTAAGCAGTTAATTGTATCTAAATATATCTAAATCCCAATTCTAGAAGAACTCCCAGTATTAAATGGTTTTTTTATAATATACTAAGAGCTTCCTGTACATTCTAGACATGCAGAAATTAATATTTTGTAATTTTTGGAAGTCAGGCAACATAAGAAACAATGCGATATTTTTAAAACAAGTACCACAATTCACCACTAATATAAAATCTTCTTTTTTTTTCTTTGAAAATGTAGCACTATTAGAGACAATAGTGTCTCTTAAATTCTTTGCTTAATGTCTTCCAGCCTCAAGGAAAGCATGATATTTTTGTGCTGCCCAAATTATCTTAGAAATTCAGTATTGAATAAACAGTAAAATTGCCTTGTATCAGTTCAGAATACCTGCCTAATATATATGAAGCACTGAGTTCAATTCCCAGCATCACAGATTAGCATTCAGAAAAGTGTATGTGGCCCATCTCCATTAGAAACAAGACAGGGAATGGAGAGATATCTCAGTGATTAAGGGCACCAACTGCTCTTCCAGAGGACATGAGTTCAAATCGCAGCACCCACATACAACTCAGCACTGTTTGTAAATGCAAGATACACTCTCACACAGATGTACCTGCTGGCAAAACACCAATACATATAAAAGTAAATAAATCAAAAAAAAAAAAGAAAAAACTGGACTAAAAAAAAAGACAATGTTTTTGAAAAGAATAAAATACCACCTGTCCCTTTATATTTGTATTGTGAATGGAATCCTATATGTAACATTAAGAAAGTAAAGGTGAAGAAAGATGCAACTCTTCGATCATGCTACCTGAAGATCTTCCCAATGCTCTTATGTCCAGGGGCAAGCCATCTAATTTCTATACAGACCAAAAGTCCTAAGGATGAGAGAGTAAAGTGAGAAAAGATACACTCTCGGTCCATGAGAACTACAACTATGGTGGACAATTACACTAACAATTGACAATTAGAGTTGACTGTATCTGCAAGGTTTCTAATAAATGAAAGATTGAAAAATGGGAGTCTGAGCAGACAGCACTCAAACCCTCTATGCTGGCAACAGAAGCTGCGGATCTGATTGCTAAACAAGGAGAAAACAGAGACCATAATTGTAACTTAAATAATTTAGCATATCTTATAAAATTTTATTTTATGAATGTTAGCAATTCTATTAAATCATGACAAATAAATTAAAATCAGGTGAGTGGTAAAATAATTATAATAAGTCAAAGAAGACAAACATTTACTGATTCTTCTGAAAAGATGTGTTACTCCAAAATAGGGTATGAGGCAAAAATAAATACTGGACCAAAAGTAATAAAACGCAGTCAGAGCATACTGAAACATTTAACTGGGCGTTGTCAGTGAGGAGTGGGGATGCCTCATTCTGTAAGCCTTTGCCGGGCAAGGTTGCAAGTGGACCTCATTCTGGTGGAATAAAAGCCTCTTAAAGCAACAACCCTACAGGCAGCTATATGAAGCTCACTATGTCTTCAAAACAGAAGTTGGAGCTCAGACATTCCTCCAACAGGTGGATCTGGCACACAGCGTGAACACATTAGGAAGAGAATAACTGTTTTTTTAAGTGTTCCCATTGTCTCATCATCGACATTAAAACCATTGCCACAAAAAACACATGCCAAACCTTACATCAGCAGCCACACAAAATTCACACTTCCATTCTCCCGTGCCATTGGGAAAACAGACAATGCTAGAACATGGTCTTTCGTGAGTGAATTCTCCCAAAATCATCAAAGAAAATGCCTACAAACTGTTATGACAAAGTTACACCCAGTAAAACTGGGTAGCAGACACAAATTTTACATTATGACTGAAAAATAAAATGGAATCTTACATGAATAAAATTAAGTTTACAGCACCCTTTTTAAATCTACATATTCTGACTCTGTAAGTGATGTTCATTTTCGAGAAGTTGTGTGGGGGTGGTGCACATTAAGAAGAGATCCTGTCAGTGCTAAATCTAAAGCACCTTTGCCTTGAAACTCAGTGATGTGGAGGACAAAACATTTAAATCAAGGCAGAGCAACAAGTTATATTATTTGGGAGCATTACAACACTGTCTCCTAACAAACTCGACTCTAAATCTAGTGGCTTCTGCAAAGCAGACCCTTGCTTTCGAGCAAGCATTACTAAGTGTTACTGAAGAACAGAACTTGGGCCTCAGGGTGTGCAGAGACTTTAAGGCAAACAGTTTCAAGTCAGCTGCCCTTAAGATAAAGAGAAGCCACAACTTCACCTTCCTGTGGGAAATTACTAGGAAAATAAGGTGTTAAATTGACGCTAAGAAGCATGAATGAAGACATTTGCTTAATTTGAGCAGATAATGAATTTTTAATATGAAATGCTTTGCCTACACATTATACAAAGTGTTACCTTATCTAAGTTTCTTTGATTAAATGGCACCAGAGAGCATTGGAATTGGTTTCTGGCCAGTGCCATTATCATCCTTCAGAACATTAGGGAATGTATTAGATATATTCTCTGACCTTTTGAGTAACATATTAAATTCTAGAATGCAACATTGTATGAGCAACAATAATGTTCTTTTACATCATTTGAACTATATTGCTTTTCATTTTTCTCCTTTCATCCTGATGAATCCTTAGAAAACTATACATGTTGTGTTTAAGTGACAAGCAGAAAACAATTCCCTTGAAGATGGAACTCTTACAAATCAATCCCCCAAATATCAGGCATAGGAGGAGGCCAATGGCTACATATACAAAACAAGTAATAAAATAAAATGTATGGGATTTTTCTTCAACTCTTTTGTCAATTTTAGGAAGCATGATAAACATGAGAGATTTTTCTGAACTTTTAGACAAATTTGGGAAGTAGGAATTGGGGCCTAGGATTTTCTAGCAAACTTTCAAGAGATAGTAATGTTCTTGAGCAACATCTTGTAATTTGAAATGGACCAATTTCAATAAAGTACACTATCATGGATGTATAAAAATTGGGAAAATGGATAGGCTTAAAAGATGTTTATTCAGGGAGAAAAAAACTTACAACAGAGACAAATGAACACCAGCAGGTTCCTGGTCCCAAGGATGCCTCCAGATGCTCTCTGTCACCGTCCAACAAGCAACAGAGTACTCCTGGGCCCCTTCCCCAGACCTAGTTCCCCCAGGTTATGTCCGCCCCTTTCCCTACCACCAATGGGAGTGGTCAGTGCCACAGGTGCAGACAGAGTGAATATCTCACTATAGTACACGATATTTATTGTATGTATAAGCATCTTTCAGGCAACAGAATAAACCAGGCTAGAAGTTATCATCAGCATCCTTGAATTAACATGATATTCATACTACTGTGAACATTTTCACAAGCCATGTTAACCCTGGTGAAGGACTGTTAATTTTCCACTGCTTTTTTTTCCCAGTGTTTGTGATAAAGACACTTTTTCAGCCTAAATACATGGGGAAAATGCCATGGGAGTCAATGTTCAAAAATACATTTTCAGTGTCTTCTGAGTGTTAGAAATTATAGTAAAAACCACAACCAGACATGGAGCCTGAGGAGACCTTGCTCTTAGGTTCTTAAGAAACACTTACAGAAATACACAAAGATGGAGGTCCTTTAGATGCTTTATACATGGGGTTAGTTTTAACAGTGATAATGATGAAGACTGTGGGAGAGCAGTGAGAAGATACACATAGAAATATACTGGATACAGATAGGAAAAAAAAGTTAAGACTTGCTTAAAAATTGGAACACTTCCAAATGCGCCTTTAACAATATTTGTTAACCATTGTATTACGTGGCTGTTAGGATGTGGTCTTTTGAGATGCCCCATTCATTTTGTGACTGTGCAACTGCAAAAGAAGACATGAAAGGAACTTCTTTGTGAAGAGGCACTTAAAATTTTTCAGATTTCTTCACTATGCCAAACGTGAAACTCTTTTGAACACACAAACCTACCCATGCTCGGACAAGGGTGGTATGCAGGATGACAGGAAGATGGCCTTGAACTGACTTAGAGAAATGGTATGAGGCCATCAGGAAAAGGGAGTCTAATGCTAGTGTCTAAAGTGAAGGAGGTCACTGTGGCCTGAGTAGATTGTTCTCACATGAAAGGGCTCCAAACAATCCAAAAGATTGAGGAGGAGGAGTGCCTTCATGGAAATCAGTGGATTATTTCAGCATCTAATGATGGAATTCTGATAGATGAGGAGAACTTGGAATAGTTTATTGGCTTGTAGGAGATGTCACTGAACTTGTAGGAGCTGTGGTCTTCTTGGTCTACAGGGATAAGCACCACAGTTCCCAGAGCCTTAGCAGAGAAAGCCAGAACTCACAAGCTGTGCCACCCTGCACACACAACGCACTTGCAGAAACAAACCAGTCTCAATGTGCTTCTGATTACCATACTAGTTTTTCTAAAGGAAAAATTTTGCCTACCTACCCCCAATTAAATATTCTCCTGCAGTTCTTAAACAAATTAGAAGTTCTTAAACAAATTAGAATTTCATGAGACAGCATTAAAAGAAGATAATTGGGCTTCTTGCTACTAGAACCTGTATGGTTAATTGAAAGACTCAAAAAGAAAACAGTATAATTATATAAATTAAAATCCCTTTGATCCCAAATAAATATCGAACGGTACACACAGTACCAAGTAGAGCAATTAAGAGGGCAAAGGGAATCAAAAACTATTCTTCTGAGTTTAAATGTATTAAAACTTGTCCGCGAGTCTGGCCTCAAAAAAGTTTCCATGCATTTGTCTTACCTAGGCCCAGCAGATGCTAGATAAGAGTTCACATAACCAGTGTTTATTGCCAAGTAAGGCTATGGGACATTACAAATTATCCTTGTTTAGAAAAGTTTAGCCTTCTATTTTCAAAAACAAATAAATAAATAACATGTGACATTCAGAGCAGGAGAGCATGGATCCTTGGTGACCAATAGAGAGAAGAAAGGGCCTGGGAAGGTTGGTAACCACACAGTGGAAGTGTTCCAATTCCATTCAAGTATGAATAATCCATCATTAAAGCATCAGCTAAAACTACACATAGTGAGTGATACATGCCGATGGGTAGATACAGTGCTCCAGCAATCGCAAAGTAATTCTGGGTTGCAAAGAATTTGGGACCAGCATGAACTATGAAGCAAAGCGGTGTCTCAAAAAGTGTCAACCAAATCAGCACAGTCATTGTTTATGGAAACACCAAACATACAGAGAGAGAGAGAGAGAGAGAGAGAGAGAGAGAGAGAGAGAGAGGTTGCCCTGTAGTCCACACAGTATTGTAGTCATTCATAAACTGTGTGTATTAAACTACTTCATACTTGCAAATATTTTTCTTACTAAGGCTTCTGCTTCAAAGCATATAAAATAATTGGTGACCTAAATGGCAAGATTCAAAGACATGGTTTATTGACCACTAAAGTACTTAATGACTGGCAGATGCTCAAAACTAATAGTACACTTCAAGCTACAGTTTAACAAGTTTAAAACTAAAAGAATACAGATTATCTTCTGGGAGTAGTACCCAAAATCAATTTTAGAGTCATGCTATTTTTCATTTTGCATGTCTGGTTTATATTTTCAAAGCATATCAAGTAGAAGTAGATAAGAAAGCATGGTGTGTACTTTGGGTAAAACATCCATTACATGCCAAGTATGCACTCAATGTAAATATTGTCTTTAAAGGTGCACACTTGCAATTGGGTATGCATACTCTATTCCAACTCAAAACTTCAACTTCCATTGTAAACAGTATTTTATTCCAAAGAGTCAATACGTCACTCAGACAGGAGAGGAGTGAGGGTAGAGAAAAGAAGAAAGATGGAGAAAACTATAGTGTCATTACTAAACTTAGACACTAAATAATCATAACCAGGAGACAAAGATTGATAAAAACCCATTTTCACAGCCAGTATCATTCATTATCAAGCCTATTGGATCCAAAAACTGCTTTCTTAAGTAATGCATTCTGATCCTCACCTCAGGAAAGACTAACAAAACATTTACGTAAGCATAAGTGTGTTTTGTGGATCCCTTTTATGCTAAGATGTATATTTAGAATTAGTGAACACCCTATTATTTGTTTCTCTACACAAAATGAATGATTAATTTAAGCAGTGAGTAACGGGATTGTTGGATTATGAATTTGCGTATTGAAGAGTGGATTTGTCTCACATGAGTTCATGTTTTCCCTTGGAAAAAAAATTATGTTTTAGCTGGCAATGGTGACTAGGTGCCTCATTCTCCCTTTCTCACTCAAAAGTACTGGTACTACATACTGTTTACACAAATCAAGTTTGTCTTCATTGTGAAAAGTTTAGTTTATGTACTAGTGAGATGATATGCTTTCTAGCCAATAAAGAAGATAGGCATTGGGTTCAAAGCCTATCTAAGCAATATTGCGTGGTATAAAATAAATTGGCTAATTTTGTCCCAAAATCTAATCTTTACAAAAATAATCATGATCTATAATGTTGCTGACAGGGTCAAATAAGGCATCAACTTTGAAGCACTAAAATAGTGCTTAGCACATGGTGACTATGTGAGGAATATTACACAACCAGGTAAGTCAGTCATCTAACATGACTTCCATTCTGGCATAGGCTCTGAGCAATTTTTATAAAATTTTATTATTTGTTGATAGAACATAATCATGATCAAATAATAGGCCCAAGAATTATGGTAGGAAACTTAGCAGCCAGATTCAAAAGCCTTAAAATGTACATAAATTTAGATCTAGCCAATTCATTGCTAGTAAATATGCACAGAGGTCTATAAAAGTTTTTCGTAAAAATCTTCCATTAAGCTGCTCTGTAATGAAAAAGTTTAGGAAGACAATTAGATGCTCATCAACATGGAATATCAAAACAAAAATGAAACATGGCAGATTCTAAAGCCATTAAATTATTCAAACAAGAATCTTTGATAGTGTAAAAGATGCAGATGACATAAAGTGAACATGGGACAACAATCCTAATATTGCCTTCTAAAATTAAAAAAACGAAAACAATTTATACAGATACATTGATGAGGGTACAAGATTTACTCTGGCTTGTGTGACATATTAACCTTATTGAGAAGTAACAAAAGGATGCTTCACCATTAGTAACTGTTTCTTCTAACTTTGAATCATTCCATCACAAAGTTTCTGTATGTGTTGTTTGTGTAACCTGTCTGAAACTTCCTCATGTGCATAATCCTATCAGTAACTGCATAGTTGCTCTGAGGATTCAGTTGACACAGAACTTAAAGCATTGCATAAACAAGCACAATTTAGTCACCAATAGTCATACACATAAGAGAGGCATCATGCAGGACTGTGTGTGTTCTGCAATAGGGTCTGGATGTTTTATACAAAGCATGATAGGAATCCATTTCAAATTATGCAGTGAATTAGATCATCTCTACAAAGTACTTAGTACAGAAACCAATATGTGCAGGATAAGGTTTTCACTTTATGCTTTAACTCAACATATGTAAATCTGACTACGCAATGGCTGTGAAGATGGTTGCTACAGGCAACCAGAACTATCTGGAACAAAAGAGAGTGAGTGACATACTTAGCCACCCAAGTATCACTGGAATGAGTGACTTAACAGTGGTGAGACATGGATTCACCGTTTAGCTGAGGATTCAGAGAGTAGATCCAGAAACCTGCCTATTTACAGAAGATTTTTGCCAATCCTAGTACAAGCAAAGGTAAATTCCATAATGTGAATGTCCATGCTCTCAAAATGAACAGCACCTGAGGATCAAAGAAAAACCAGCCTCTCTCTTTCTACTCAATCTTTTAACATGAAGTTCCTTGGAAACAGATGGGAGGTTCTGTCTCTGAAGAGCTAAAGTGCACACTCTTGTAACATAAATATGACTCATTAAAAAGTACAAGGATTGATATCATGATAACTACTTATTAAAAAAAAACCTATAAATCCTGGCAAGCTTAACCTGCCAGGTACCAAATCCCAAGGGGTGGGTGGGATGGACTCTACTCTGAAAATATCTTCAGGTTTCTGATGGACAGACACAGCTTTGCATATGAGGAACACAGGACAGAATATGTTTAACTGGTTTGTAAACATAGTTCCTTGCTGCTTATAAAACCGAACATAAAATTCATGAAGAAAAGTCAAGTATACATTATAATTTCATATAACATATATATACATATGTAAATGTATATATATATATGTAATAACTCACATGTATATATGTTCTCCAGACTATAAAATATTACACACTCACACATATAATATATTTTATTATTATTTATACTCCCTTACTCTTCATAACATATATATATATATATGTATATTCAGTGTGTAAATACATGCATTTTAATGCAGAAATATTTAGATTTATGAAGCACATAATGTAGAATTTGAGAGTTTTTCATCTCGAAGGCTACAAAATTGGTTATACTCAGGGATTATCTGATAAAAAAATAGTCATCACTTTGTATTACCCTAGGAAGCAGGGTCAGAGCTAGGGGTATCTGGGTACCTCTGACTCTACTGAAGCTCAGTAAACTTCAGTGTTAGAGAAAACAAACACTGATGTTATTAAAGACAGCTGAAGGCATGGTAGAGAGAAGAGAGGACTACATAGATAATATTTACATTATGAAACTCATCACACTTGAGACAAAAATACATTATAGGTGAAAGTGTGTGTTTTATACTTGGGGGGAAAATACTGTAAATTAAATGATTTTATTTAGAAATGGCCTCGGATTTTTGTTCTACTGTATCTGATCTTTCCAGGATATGCACAATTATGTGACTTAAAGTACAAATCTTTAAAGCGCATCATTGATAAGAGACTAACCTGAACTCTCTGTGTTGGAAGCATTCAAATTCTCAGTGCAAAATGATGGGGCTAGAGAAATCCTTAACTGTTTCAGTGTAAAAATAACTAGAAAATATGTATCTACGTGCTGTGCTGGAAGCAGCTCCCCTCGTTCAATGCCTATGGCTTGGACCCAGTACTTGAAGGACAGATGACGATGCTGTAAAGGAGGAAGCAGCTGGCTGGCCAGACATCATGCTCATCTCCATCTTGAGGGAAATGCTGTTACTGACAAATGCTGAGAAATATGCAGAGTGGACCACGTAAAAGTTGGATCTGGGCCAGGCAGTTCTTCTCCTCCTGATATCTAGTGAATGCTGAATTACCACTTGCTGAATGACTGACTAGTTAACCGAGATGTAATTGAAGAAACCTTAGACACTGCAACAGATGTACCTCTCCTCCAGCACGCCTTGGAGAGGTTCGTGATTTCACAGACACCTGCCAGTGCATGACCCAACCCCATGCTTGTATCGCATGTCCCCTTGACTCTAATTGGTTTATGTCAATGTCTTCTATCAGTGAACACTGAAGTCATGTCCACATCAGAATCCTACACAGCTGTGTTCATGTAAAAGTCACCTGCGCAAGGCAGGATTCTATCACAACACCAAAATATCCTAACCAGGATTTCTCAGGAGACATACAATTTTAGACTCTTACACATAAAAGTTTTAAATCTTAAATATATATATATATGTATATATATATATATATATATATATATATATATACATATATATATAAATTACAACATACATAAAGATGCATAGAAAATCCTTGCATTCACCCAGGGCTACCTAAATACTGTATGTGAATTTTTTTTTGTACAGATTAATATAGGTAACTCTCAAAATATAAAAACAAAATGTTAAGTCAGTGCTTTCATGTGTAATCTTAACATGTGTGTAGGTAGTGCCTGAAATAATTGCTTAGGATGAGGAAAAGCCATACCTTTTCATGTCAGTAAAGAGAAGCTGGTGTAGGAACACATTTATTGAGCTGCCCTTGCCCATACTCCTGCACCACAGCACTCTGGCAAGAATCACTGAGACCCTCATACACTGTCATGTAAGCTAAATTATATGTAGGCTGCACCCGAAAGTCATACAGGTTTCAGTGTCTTAAATTTTACAACTAGAATAAATGCTCACATTGGCATATGACACACCTTGTCCTTAGGCCCCGTGACCCTGTTAACCAGGGATAACACATATAATTGAAGTCACTGTTTTCAGGCATTAATGAGAGGACACATTAGAGAGACTCTTGCATATAAATTTTTTGCTGGATGTACATTAAGGAAAGTCATATTCCTTCATACAACCCTTTAGAAATCAAAATTCCATGAAGCTTCGAGTGCCAGGTGTTATAACACAGCTCCTACTTGAAACACTTACAAACGCAAGGGCTACCTTTCCATTCTGTATTCAAATAGAAACAGGGGAATTTTGTAATACACGTCAGTATCAAATTTAGTGTGACAATGTGCTCCGTGAAACTTGTGAAAACTCACATTTGGGGCGTCTTTCTAAATAAGACCATGCGGAGCATGTTTTATACCCACCAGGTTCTTAGGCTTGATCTGGCTAAATGACAGCATATGGATTTCAGATCAAATTAAAGAAAATGTGTGGCTTTCTTTTCCATGCATTCTAAGATGCTATTTTCAACTGGAATACCAGAGCTTAACATTGAATTTCTGTGTGTGTAAAATGAACTCTGCGTGAAAAAAATAACATAATTTGCTTTGTTTTTGCCATTCATTCCACTAAAACATGAGAAACTAGCTTCAGACGTTTCAAAAATGTAAGAAACTACTGGAATAAATTCTTTAAAATCTACCTCTCAATGTACCAACTATGAATGTCAGGAATTTTTATGGGGGAGGGGTTGGGTTTTGTTCCCATCTTCAAGTCTTGAAATAACTTTAAAGTATCATAAACAGAAAATCTTGGATTAAAACTCTTTGCAGTATTTCTACAGGGAGAGTGGTGGAGAGGAGGGGGTGGAATGGGAGGGTGGTCGGAGGGCATGGGAGAGAGGCAAAGAGGGAGGGGGAGAGGGAACTGGGATCGATATGTATAATAAGAAAAAAAGAAAAACAAGAGAGCAAAACATGGGAGACATATATATGTATATATGTGTGTGTGTGTGAGTGTGAGTGTGTGTGTGTCTGTGTGTGTGCGTGTGTGTGTGAGTGTGTGTGTGTGTATGTGTGTGTGAGTGTGTGTGTGTGTATTTGTGTAAGAGTGTGTGTGTGAGAGAGAGAATGTGTGTGTGTGAGTGTGTATGTGTGTGTGTCTGTGTGTGAGTGTGTGTGTCTGTGTGTCTGTGTGTCTGTGTCCCTAATTTGGAAGAGAAAATAGCTGGATGTTTTTCCTACATATTTGTTTAGGACTGATAACTTCTGTAAGGCTTATCCGAGATAGAATTAGAAAAAGGTTGTTTTTCTTTCCCATTTCCTTCTCACTAACACCATACAGACATAAATCTTTCATTTGTTTTCCTCTCTTCTTCCTTGTGGTTCCTAACCTTCAAGCTTGTCCATTATTTGCATGTCCAGAGAGTCCTGACTTGATAAAAAAAAAAAAATGATGCAAATTAAATCAATACTTATGAAAGCATCAAAATGTATTACTGTTCCAACAATATTTAAGTATATTTAACAGTGGCCAAAAACATTTATACCCAGGGATGGGAAATCATTTAGGGAAATTCAGGGCTTTCAAATTCTAAGATCAAATAAGGACAAAGACTATTTAGCATTTCCAATTAGCTCTTTGGAGAAAAGTGCCTGTTTCCTATAGTCTTCATGGACGCATTCCTATTTCCAGTGTGGAAATGGAATTTCTACTTACAAATCACAGCCAGTGGTTGATTTTTAGATTGAAAATTATGAAGGATTTCTACACATTAGTGACTGGTCTTATAGTCTCAGTTGGCAAGGAACGGTGGGTTTCCACAAGTGTCAATCAGCACAGAGGCTCAGAAAGACACCACTCAGCACGCTGTTTAGGCAGGTAATTGATACAAAGTGGACCCCTTCTTTAACACAAATCCTCACAGAAATATGGGGACTCCAGTCAGAGTTCTGGAGAGGCAGTTTCCAGCGATGCTGTTTTAGTCGGGGTTTTGTAAAAGAAAAGAATTGATGGAATGAATATATGTACTGGAAGATTTATCAAACTGTCGAACAAGATGTAGCCTGGGCAGTTGGACAATGGCTGTCTCACGCTGGAGATACTGAGGGTCTGGTAGCTATTGCCTTTGAAGCTGGCTGTCTCATTAATCCTACCCTGTCACTTAAGAGCATCCTGGAGAGCTGCTGGTCTTCAGTCTATGTTGGAATCCCAAAGAAGTTGACTCTAATGTCAGTGAAGGAACACTGCAGCAATGGAATAGGTAGATGGACGTGCCAGCGAGAGAGAGGGCAGAGAGCAAGAAGCAAAGTGCTCCCCCTTTTTTTTATATCTGGACTGTCACCAGAAGGTGTTCCCAGATTTATGGTGAGGAAAACCATCAGAGGAGTGTTCAGCCACCACACATGGCCAAGTGAGTTGCAGGCAGTAATGTTTATCACAAGACCTGAATGTATTTCTAGGTGTTTCCTAACTGGGTAGTTTTTTTATTAGTAGAAGAGGCAGATCTGCCTGTTGGGGTTAGAACCCCAATTCTACTCTATTCTGTTTTGCTTCAGTGGTTACTCATGGCTTTGACTATCAGCCCACAAAGCTCAGCTAGGAAAGATGAAAATGATGGATTCATATATCCGACTCTCTACATTTCAATTCTTGGCAAAAAGATATGTTCTTTATCCATCTTTTTGTTTAACTGAGACATAAGACATAGTCCCAGATAATATAGTTAATGCACAGAAAAGGAAGCAAAACTGGGTTGTGAGACAATTAAAAATGAACCCAGTGATCATTTCAAACTTTAAAGCATCATTGAAGTATATATCCCCTTGCAAGCTGGCAGACAGGCAAAACCAAACCTCTTGTTCTGAGATCTATGCCTGTCTGACCTAGCACCCCACAAAACCTCTGCATGGTTTTGCAAAGATTTTGCTCTTCTGTTTCATGATATCCATTCTTTGTTCTTTGTTTCCTTACCCAGGTTAGTGCCCTCCGTTTCCACATGGCATCATCTACCATTTTTAAGCTAAGTCTTCCCTAACCATACATAAGGGGAAAAAAAGACTCTGTAAAGGTCAATGGGAGATGAGTGCACTTACAGGCCAAATCCAAAAGAATAGTCATGGTCATAACTAACATTAGGATGCAAAAGATTAATAATAGCAGATAAGCCTCTCGGGGTAGAAGTTTTGGTTGAAATCTGCCTTTAATTTCCTCCTTATACCTCAGTATTTGGTCTTAGGAAAGACATCATAATCATTTTACTATTTCTACTTACTAGCCATTTTTAACTTTCCCGAGCAATTCCTTTACCACATAGTGATATGTATTATACCTCAAACAGACAAACAGACAGAGAGGTCTACACTTGCAAAAAGAAATTCTGGGTGATCCCAGTAGCCACAGACACATGCAGAGGTCTATATCTCTGCCCAATGGAATTGCCATTTTAGCTTAATTCTTACGCAGATGATGCTCAAATTACTTTTTCTTCCAGGCTAAATACATTCCCTAATGACAATGAAAAGAAACCACATAGCAACAAAGCAGAAGGCTCAAAGCTGAGCTTGACTAAAGGCTGGCTGCAGTTATCAGAAGGAAGTAAAGACTACTTAGAAATGTCATTGCTATAACCATGTACAAAGAGTGAAGGAAATACATGAACACATTTAGAGAATGTTTTATAATGAATGTGTAATGACCACAACTCCCAAAACTCCACCAGAGTGATTTTAGATATTTATTCCTTTTTATAATTATTTTTTGAGATTGTAACATAATTACATCATTTTCCCCTTCCCTTCCATCTCTCCTTCTTCTTCTATGTTCCACCCACCCTTTGCTCCAAAATTCAAAGCATGTTTTTTATTGTTGAGTGTGTGTGTGTGTGTGTGTGTGTGTGTGTGTGTGTGTGTGTGTATGTGTATTTTCTAAAGTACATAAATACAGCCTGCTCTGTCTATATAATGTTACTTGCATTTATGACCAGGACTGACCATTTGGTATTCAATAGCCCGTTGGTGTTCTCTTTCTTAGGAGAGAACTATTCCTACCACTCTCAGCATTCCTTAGTAGTTCTCTGTGTAGTGTTAAGGTCTGAGTTTTTACCCCACCCATGTTAACATCTCTACTGTTGTTCAGATCACGTGTAGCCAGCCAAGTCAGTTAGGCCCTTTGGATACAGGTTTTAACGTTTCTAGGAAATGGGTGCTACAGCAAATGTCTTGTTGCTATGGCTCTCCCAGTTTTGCAGGCCTTCTGCCACAATGATCCCTGAGGTGCAGGAATTGTAGATGAATCTGAGTGACTAGGCTCCACAAGGCAGCATTTTGATATTTTGTGTCTCTCTAGAATGGTCTCTGCCTCTTGCAAAGAGAAGTTTTCTATGTGAGGACTTTTCTTAACATGGAGATTTTGACAATTTCGATTATTTTTCTCGAAGACTGAGGGCATTAGGAAAAAAGTGTAAATCTTGTTTGCTTATCAAGAGTATCCAACATTTTGACACTCTTCAGAACAAAATATCCTAGTGGAGCTTCAACATGGAAAAAGAAAACTTCTGTGTTCAGCACAGTATTTGATTCATAGTCTGCGACACAGATGCCATTTATAATTGGTGAAGAATAAGTACATGATGAATATTTGTAGTTGCTGACTCATCTGTCCTGCTCATTTACATGTACATGTTCACTCTGACTAAAAAGACTTAATTGTTTTACTCCATAAAGAGGGTAGCTTGGTAAGGATATGACACATATTAAAATTTGCATGAGTTCAGTCCCCTTTACTAAAACAATAGAAAGTTTAAATGGGTATTTATAGAAATTTTAGTGTCATCATATTACAGACAAAGTTTGAGAAAGCGAAACAATGTGACTCTAATTCAATTTTTACCTTCAGGTTTCAGTAAACAACATTATACGATAGTGTGGCAATATCATTCTCAGCACAGTGTGACTTCTAACGGATCTACAGACAACCAAATTTGGGGGTTAAGCAGGTTTATTTTTACTTTAAGTTTTATATAAAATTACTTCACTCAGCACACTTATGTCAACACTGGTCCTCAGAGCTGTCACTTTTTCTCTTTACTGCCCATCATATATATATATATATATATATATATATATATATATATATATATATATAGCCCCAACATATTTAATCAGTGTATGTTAGTTTGATAATGATGAATTGCACATATACATTCTTTGAAATATGAACATGAAAGATAATGATGACAAATTTAAATGTGATGAACACACTTGAATTTATTGGATACCTTTATAGTATCTCTAAAAGGAAATAAGGAAATGCATATTCACTTATATCCACAAGCTGACATTAAACATAAAAAACTTTTTCAATAGAGGAAAGAGACATTACACTGTACTTTATGTAACTCTATCTACCATGACAGGCAGACATTTACCAGAACAATCAGAACACTTAATATAACTTTTAAAATACAAGATATATTACTACTTAAGACATTAAATAGGTTCTAGAATGTTTAATTCCTTTTTATAATCAGTCATTATAAAATACATTAACATAACCAGCCAACAGGAAATGAAAAGAAACACACATTCTACTTCTTCATGGAAAAACTGTGGGGAACAACCCTACAAAGAATGGAAATGTATTTAACTCTCCACTAAACTATTTCAATTGAGAGGTGTGAATAGTTCTTCTATCTACATTTTCACAAAGATACATTCTGTCTTTTTCAAGATGTAATAAACTAGTATTATAGCATTTCCACGGATGGGTGTATTAGTAATAACATGCCATTTATATTCTGAGTCTAGCAAACCTCACCTTGAGGGACTCTTTGTCTAATTTACTTGAATCATCATTAGTCTAACTAACAGGATTTCAGTTTCCCTGCATCACTGTCCTATTTAGTTCTAATTTGTAACATCATAACCTTTGCTTAACCTCTCTTTCAGGGAAGTCTTGCAGTTCTCCTTCTACATGGAGAAACTGCATAAATATTTAAATGTTAATTCAGAGTACATTAGAACCAAGTCAAAGTGTCCCTGAAAGGCAAATTTTCATGGATTTTCAATAGGAGCATTATGACATGACCTAAAAACCAAGGTGTCAATTCTTCCTCTCGGTATAAAATACTGTTTGTTCATGAAAGAATTTGAAAATATCTCAAAGGTCTAAAGTTGCTCTTCTTATAGTCCTTTCATTTTATAGACAAATGGGAACTTGTCAAACAGCTCAGAAAACTGTGCAAATAATTATGGAGGTGCCAGTCAAGAGAGCTGCACTTCCTTGCTTCTCAAACTGTGGCTTTGATAAGTCAAAAACTTTTCAACCTGCTTATCTTTTACATTACGCCCACAAAATCCCTGCACTAATCATATCGTATGAAGCCATGTTGTCAAAATAAAAAAAGTATAAAGGTATATATACTTGATATTAAATTAATTTTGGCAGACACTCAAAGTAGTAATTTAAATGCTGAACTGGAGATAAATGCTCCCATTATTAGGTAGATATTTTATTTTAAAAGACTAGTAGAATTCTTGACATGCCAAGAGATGAAATTTAAAAGCACCATATAGGAGTATTTTAAATTAGACAAGATCACATATTCAATACTAAGCTGACAATCTACATGAAGGATTGTACAATAAAAATGATGTTGAGCTTATCAATTTTCATCTTTTGTGTGATAATTTATAAGCAATAGCCTTTGGGTTAGGAAAACATGAAAAACTATTGTTCCCTCTTCAGCTCTAAGAGGTTGTTACTCTTCAAGTCTCCTTCAGAGTTCTAGATTCTACTTAACTAAATATTTGCTGGTCTGAGTACTTGTGGTTTGTATGTTCACTCTCTATCCTGTGTTACCTGATATTCAATGAAACACACTGTCACTCAAATAACTGAAAGGCAGATTATAGAAACACAATAAAGTAGTAAAAATAATATTGCATGACACAGTATTGTTGGAGAAGCCTATTGTTTTGATAAGAGTATAGGTGAAGCTAGCCAAATTAAAAGGAAATTAGCACTGAATAAATTGAAATTAAAAGTAGAAAAAGAGTACTTGAAAACTATAACTTGAAAGTTAAGAAAAAAGAAAAAGGGACAAATTTCTGTGTCTTCAAAATACATTTGCAGGTTGCTGATTTAGTGTGTAATCCTCCAAGAAATTAAGGGTAACAAAAAGCAGCTTGAAGTCGAGGCTTAATTTGTTTGCTTTCACCCATAAATAACTCTGTTATCTAGGGTATCGGGAAATGATGTGTTCTACTTAATCAAATATTCTGGCTAATAGATTATTGGTCTACTTAATTCCATGTATAAATCACTGATTATGAAAAATTAAATTGCAATCAAATGTACTTAGCACAGAAACCAGACTCGGGTTAAATCATCATCACTTCCTTGTTGATTCAAAAAGTAGCTTCCACACCTCACATGTCCCTTACAGAAAACCTAGCATCCTGATGTGTGGTCGTGCAAAGTCAGACATCATTTTCTGTTTGTTTGGATGGGGGTAGTTGTTGCTTTGTTTTGTTTTATTTTTTAAGAATAAATCTCAGATTTTCCAGGCATAATGGCTCATGCCTCGAATTACTAGCAATGAGGAGGCAGAAACAGGGAAATGTCTATGAGTTCAAGGACAGCCTGATGTATAGTACAGCCAATAGAGAGACCCTGTCACACAAATAGAGAAAAAAAAAACAACAACAACAACAAAATTTCTCCAAATTCAATCTTAGAAATGCTTAAGAATAGCTAGTAAAATTTTTAATTTTTCCATACAATATACTTTGGTCATGTTCTCCCTCAATTCCTCCCAGGTCCTCCCTACCTCTCTACCACCCCAACCTTTTGTTTGTTTCTCTATCATCTATCATCCATCTATCTATCTATCTATCTATCTATCTATCTATCTATCTATCTATCTCTATCATATATATATATATATATATATCATCTATCTCTATCTTTCTCCTTCAATTCCTAAAAGAACAAAAGAACCTACAACCCCCACACACTAATAAATAAATAAATAAATACATACATACATACATACATACATAAATAAATAAATAAAGATCAAAAAGATCAAGCCAAACAAGCTAAAGGCCAATAACACAAATAGTACCTAAACACAGAAAAAAAAAGAAGAAGCAAAACACACAGAAATGCCACTGAGTTCCTTTTGTGCTTACCAACTCTTCCTGGGCTTAGGGTAGGTGCTGGAGTGTAGTTGACATACCAGTGAGATAACATTGGAGAAAACTGATTTTCAATTTCTGTCTCAGACTTTTACATGTTCCTTTAATAAATATTTTCCATGTGATTACATAAAATGAACACAGGATAGGCTTCACTCCACAGAGAATAAGCAATATAAGATGCGTTAGGAATTATTCTCCCCAAACCACTGAATTCTTTCATTCTTTTTTCTAGTTTTTGCTGGAATGACCATAAGCAAGGTATTTAATTTTTAGTTCTCAGTCCTCATTTATGCTGTAGTTCATATAACAATAGTCAAATGTGTCAACATAGAAATACAAGCAAAATATGAGGAGCTTTACAAATATAAGAACTTTTATAGTCAATTTTTGTTATGGAAATGTGAAATTGTAGGGTTTTGCTTTGTTCAATTTTTACATGTATTTTCACAGTAGATTTAATAGTTGAAAGTTTCTATAGAGATTCTAAAATACTTAAGGTTTGTAATGATTGTGTTCCATTAAACATGTGTAGCTCATTAAGTTATTCCACATGGTACCCAAATCATTAGTCTCTTAAATGTAGCAAAGAAGATTGTGAATTAATGGTGACAGACAAATCTACAAGGACAGTCACTTTCCATAGAGTAAGTGTTCAGCTCTCATCATTACTACATAACCCATTGGCTTGTTTTTGCCAAGAGTTCTGGTTTTGAATTTTAAAGAGATTTTTTTTACAATTTGTATATGTGTTTATTATTATATTAATATATTCTATTTCTTTTTACAAAAGAGCACAGTAAAAATTAACTGTTAAACATTCACATCTAGTTCATTTAGCAAACCATCCTGAATCACTGTCTTGGCAATAATGAATTTGCTTTCCAGATTGAATCAAACTAATTACATCCTGGTTAGTTGACTGTGGAGTCATATGATACCACTTTTAATTTGTTTATGCCATAGTACTGATTGGTTAAGAGAAGATCTACCCATATGTTGTTCAGTAGAGAAGGTGGTTGGCGCTATACACATTAACATACTCATGATTCAAAAATGTTGTGCCTAATGAATATATTCCTTCCTGGGAGGAAGGTTTGACCCCAAAAGTCTCTTACTGTATAACACCAGGATTACCACCAGCAAACTCATAGTCATTTGTATGCTACAAACTTGTTAAGTTTTGTCAATAGTACTTAGAATCTTTTACAACATAAGAGAAAGAGGTACAAAGTGAACTTATCATAGCTAATACATGACATGAACATCTGTTCGTAATAATCTAGGCAAAATTAGTTTAAGTCTATCAGGCACAAAAAGAATTTAAACGGCCCAAGACGAAGCATCCAGATTGATGATGGCTGCTGCAATAAAGTCACTGAGTTACTTCATTTATTTTTATCATCTGCTAGCCATGTTCATGATTCTGGTCTTAAACCCAGTAGTTTTGGGACTGTCAAAACTACATGTGATATACGTGTCTGTACTACGTAGCCTGGATACTGCATGCAGAATTAAGAGCTGTTGTGAGAATTCTTCCCCAATATTCTTCCTGCTTTAACTTCCCTTCTCATTTTGACTTTTACCCCTTTCTAATAATATGTATAATCTTCTTAAACTTTACCAAGGGAATTTCCTCCAAGTCCATCATTTTTAATGAGAACTGCTCTATCAGAAAGTGATAGATGGTCATAATTTGCCTGGACAGATTTCAAGAAGGATCCTAGTTATAAACATCCTCTTGTTTTACCTCTCCTTATGTTCGTATTGTCTTCTACTGACAGCAATTTTGAAATCAACTTGCCCCAAGAGGTTTCTCAACCTGATAATTATACTTTAAATTAAACGTCAGTGATCATTTGATATGATACTTATTATTCTCTATCTTAGCATAGTCATTGTCTTTGTTAGGGTTTTTATTGCTGTGAAGAGGTACCATGATTATGGCAACTCTTACAAATAAAAAACATGTAACTGGGTCGGCTTACATTTCCAGAGACTTAGTACATTATCATCGTGGTACAACATGGTGATTTGCAGTCATATATGGTGCTGGAGAAGAGGCTGAGAATTCTTATGTCTTGACCTACAGGCAACAGGAAGTAGTCTGAGTGTCACACTGAGTGTATCCTGAGTAAAGAAGACCTAAAAGCCTCCTTCCAACTAAGCCACACATCTAATAGTGTCATTCCCTGTGAGTTTATGAGGACCAATAACATTCAAACTACCACAGTCATCTAAAATACAGAAATTGCCTACTTCATGAAAGAGTGTTGAGGAAAGTAATTTTATACACAAAATAAATTTAAACCCCATGCTGCTGTTGAGTTTGAAGTAAATATATCCTTCCTTGATATTTTTCTTCAATTAAGAATTATAAAAGATTCTTTTTAACTTACTATTTAAGAATACTTAGCATTAGAAATGACAAAAGAAATTTAAATCTTCATAATTTCCTTAAAGTGAATATTAAATATTTGGTTATTTAACATGCATGCTTAAGCAACTTTATATCCAAGGACTGAATAAATGGTTTCAAGATCTGCATTTGTCACTATTGGGATGAAAACTATGTCTTTCAATTTCCAAGACAGGAGACGGCTTGCTTCTCATACCCCAATTATCTGCTACATTTCTCCTTCTGAAAAGCAGAAAACTGTTCTGGTTAGTCTCATCCAGGATGCATTTTCAATAAATTTACTAATGGGCTACAACATGTAAAACATGAAATGGAACTAGAAAACAAAACCAAGATCCTTCAAAGTCAAACTGTCTTGCTCTTACTCATGCTACAGGAAAATTTAGTCCCTAGGGACTTCTCTCCAATATTTACCAGACAGATGGGTGATAATGAAATCAAAGGTCATGTGATGAGGTGTTTGATACATGAGTGCCATGCAAGCATGAAGTAGAGTGAAGAATTTAGGGTTAGAACATCAGATTGGTGGCCAGCTTCCCCATATAGCAAAAGCCAACTCATTTGCCATTGCTCTTAGTATGTTTAAATGTATAGCTTCTTTGAGAACTTTATAAAAAGTGATTGACAAGATTCTACTTGAGCTGTGTGAGGGTGGAAAAGGAATTCTGGGCACTGAACATTGAACCTAAGCCCCCCTTTAACACTGAGCAACCACCTCCTGCCCAATTGGGCATTTTCTATTCCCTGACAAGTTTATTCCCTTTGGTAATTATCAACATGTATCACAGATAAGATTTTGACAGCTCTAATAAAAAACAAAGAGTTATGAAAATAGAACTTTTCTGTTTATTTAAAATAGATTTTTAGTAAAATATATTCGGATTATCGTTTCCCCTCCCACCACTCCTTCCATGTCCCACCCCATTTCTCCCCCCCCACTCAAATCCACACATTTGCTCTCTCTCTCTCTCTCACTAGGATACAAACATGAAACCCTTAACAATGGGCAGTTCTTAAAAATTTTTCAGAACTTCACGTTGAATGTGAAACCAAATAGATGAGATCAGGAACACGAAGAGTTTTTTTTATGTTTTTTTTTTTTTTTTTTTTTGATGTGCAGTAACAATTCCACATTTTCATAAAGCCATCGGCGTACTTTATCTACTCAGATGAAAATCATGGGGAGGGAAATGGAAGAACAGATGTGTACAGAAAGTGGTGAGGCTGCCCTGCATTACAACATCCGGGCTCTTCACAGCTCGTCTTGGAGGCTGATGGGATTTAGTGATTGAGATTGTGCCTCCAGGTGGGGGAGTGAGGGCTCCAACCTGGTGGTTATCTGCTTCTGAAGTTTACTTGCTTTATTCTTCCCCAGAGCCATCACTAGTGAATACTTTTAAGTGGTTAGTGTTTATTTATCCATTATGCAAAAACTTTCTATAAACAAACAACTTGGTAGAGATAACAAAGGACTCAACAGAGCACACACCGTGGATCAAGAAATTGTTAAACATGTAACACAGTGGATAGTCACAAACTTCTAAAACCCAAAGCATGTACAAACATGAGGAGTGATAACTAATAAAGAAACTAATTAGATAAAGAAAAGATAGAAAGGCTGTGCTGCTTGAGAGGAAGCTGCTGGCTAGGAAATTCTTAAGACTGTTGGAGTCTAGTGTTGCAGACAAATGGGTAGGACTCTCTCTGTTTCACAGCTGAGAAGAATTGCCAGGAATATGCATTCTCCTGATTGAAGTCTAAAAACCAGTGAGTCACTTCAAATTTAGATGCTTCTGCATATGATGACCATATGTGTCTCAGAATTCTTTAATAATTAAATGCAAACAAATGACCGAGATCAAACTCTTCACTAGCTACTTGGCTTAGAGGAGTTGTCATCACTTACTTCTGTTCTCTATAAATAGATCAGGCACGATGATTTCAATTTGGTGTATAATTATTCCACATTCATTGTGCACAACCTCGAAAGTAAAGATAGAAGTTATTTTGCACGACAGTGGACAACATAAAGGCAAACTATATCAATGGATGCTTCAAAGAAGATTAATACTACTCCAAAGGACTGGCAAATTCACAGAGCAGATTTTAAACACAACCCACAAACATGATGAGGAAGCAGGCATAATCTTCATATAGTTTGAACACATCTGCCTGAGCTCTTCCATTTGAGCTGCAAACTTTCTTAATTAGTATTTATGAAATCATAGTTTCATAACTCCATGACTTCTACAAACAAAACAAAACAAAACAACAATGGGGTAACCCTTAGGAAGAATAATTATTTGTAGAAAAGCAAAGAAATCCTATGGGCACCTATTCTAATATACACGATATTATTTATACAAAAAAGTTTAATACAATTCTAATGTATCCACCTTACAAGAATCTTGTCTTTGCTCTGACCTGAAGGCCACTCTTATTGCCTTGTTAATCTTTCTGCTTCCAAGCTACCTTTTTTTCTAAATTGCTGCTCAAATTCCTTAGCTCCATATGATGTCTCTCCTTCCCAAGTTTTTTTTCTATTAGAATGTCCCAGAGATATGACTCAAAACAATATTAAAATAAACTGTAATGTTAAGATGACTTAAATGGTGTGATATTTCCAAGTTTCAAATTATCAAAGAGTTTCCTAAATAAAACTGTAAAATCAGTTAATGTATGCTCCCACGGAAATATGTTAATCTTGGAGTATTCATAAGGGTGCTACCATTAAAGCCAGGGAATAGAGACCTACAACAAGGAGAATAAATGGTCATGCCATGCCTGGCATCCACATTTTAAAATATCTCCTCTTACAGCTTCCCTTTACAGCAGAGTTGATGAAAAAATAGACTTAAGGATTATGCTCAGGCTGTTGTTCCTAGTATTGTGATAATTAAGTATATAAGGAGAGAGGAGATGAAGGAGTGGTACAAAGAACCCAAATCATTTCATTGATAACTATTCAAGCTCTCCTCCGACAGTGGAGAAATGGCTCAGCACTTAAGATCTCTTTCAGTAGAGCAGATTTGGGGTTTCTGACTACCACATCAGGTGGCTCAAAACCACCTATATCTCAGGCTCCAAGGAGCCCAACGTCTTTTAGCCTTGGTCAACATCCTTTAGTCACTGGCACAAATACACATAAGTGAAAATACAACAGACCTTTGTTTTTCTTTCTCTGAATTATGTGTGAAGAAAAAAAGTCTAGGTCCCAGCACCTGCTGGGACCTGGGAGACAGAAAAGAAACATTCTCCTTGAATTTTCACTCTATACTTTTCTTCTCTGGACTGGAAATTAGTCTCTAAACAACAGATTTATCACTGCTAGAAACCTGTCATGACAGTAAGTAAAGGAAAAGTGTATAAATAATCCCAGAAGCAAAAATGCTTGCACAGACAAAGTATGGATGTCTTGGTTTTATTTCAGTACGGGCCAGATGACTTTCTTGAAGTTTTTATACTTTTTGCAGCTTACACTTTCATGTCTAGCTGAAAAGAAAACAGGGTGAGGCTCATTCAGGGGCACCTGGCTGCTCTGGGGCAGGATGCTAGCTCAATGGATGCAGGCAGATTCTGTATTCTTAAAGGAAGAAGAAAAATAATTTAGTTTGGAACTGATTTCTGTGTATTCTAAACAACCAGGTAAGATAGTCTGCAAAATTCCCTCAAGTGAAGAGGCAGGAACTATCCCTTTGTCCCCAAAAGCAGTGTTAATGGAGCAATTAAGCCTCAGTTGCTCCATGGCAGTCATTACTGATTTTCAAATTGTTTGCTTCAAGATTAAAAAAAATCATACTTCAATATCTTTATATTTTGGAGATTTCTGGCAATAAAAGAACAAGGGTATAGCAAGCTTAGGCATAGAATTGAAGTTCTTTGGGTTTTTGGGTTTTTTCATATATATATATATATATATATATGTATGTATGTATGTATGTATGTATGTATGTATGTATGTATGTATTTTTTTCTTATTTTTCTTTTCTTAGTCTTATTTCCATTTCCCTCTCCCCCGTCCCTCTGTCCCTCCATCCCTCCGTCCCTCCGTCCCTCCGTCCCTCCCTCCCATGACCCCCATTTTCAGAGAGTTTGATAAAGTGAAAATGCAAAATTATGCAAATACTTGAGAAGTTACAAGCTGTAAGATCAAAGGCTGAAAGCCCCTGAGTAACTCACAGACAACTCTCTCTGCACTGAGCAAACTGTCCAGCATCTCTTCCATTAACTGAAGCACCTAATACCTGTATACCTTGGTGATCATAATCTATAATACACATCTACATACTTTTTGGCCAACATGAAACCCCACGGAAGGATATATTCATGCCTTGCAAAATAATACATGTCTTTATCTAATGCCTTTATGGGATTTAATTTGAAACCACTCACCACAAAATCTATGATGATGCTGATGATAATCCTGAATAGCATGAGGCATGGTAAATTGGACATACATGACAGTTTCATAAGGACCAATATCATTGCTGTGTCACCTCAGTTTGGACTGATGCAGATATAATTTCATTAGTTTCAACTTTTTCTTTACATGTGAATGCAGCACATGAATTAATATATCATATGTATGTACAGTATCATCAATCTGACAGATAAAGGGACAGACACTTATTTAGTAAGAGGAAGGAAAATACAATGGGAACTCCACAGTCCTTCCTCATTAGTGCTTTTGAGCCCCTACCTTAACTTGACTGCTAAAAATATTTTATAACTTCAGGTAAAAAGCTATAGAAGATTCTGAATTACAATTATAACAATGCTTGCAAGGATTCCAAGCAAATTGCAAAATGGAAGCTAACACAATCACAAAAGAAACTCCAAATATCCAGCAGATCTTAATCATTTTATGAATATACATGTATATATTAATGTATGTATATATATATAAATATGTCACTTTAATAAAATAAATCATATTTGTGGAATTAAAACTAAACTATAAATAAATCAAATTAGTTGTAAATATTCCTGACTTAACACAAACTAAACAAGCATAAAGAACAAATAAAATAAATGTATGCATTAGTTAATCTAACTAATTTTCTGGCTTGACATTATTTCCGTTGATCCTTTCTAGTTATGAAAGACAGCTACACTTTATCTATTTCTCCCACCTCCTAGAGAGAAAATAATACACATGCACACACACACACACACACACACACACACACACACACACACACACACACACAGTTACACAGGACCACAACAAAACCACATAACTAAGTTTGGTTTACACTTTTGTCAAGAAATTGAGGAAAGAATTATCACTAGAGGATGTTACGACACCCACAAGCAACATTCACTTAGGGAAGTGCACCTGAGATCTAGGCCACTAATAATTAAAGCAATTAAAGTAGAACATAAACCGCTGAGTCCCACACAAAGCAAGAATACAGACAGGCTTGAAGTTTCAAACTCCTTCCACACTAATTAAAGTCTGATGATTTTCATTGTTGCTGTTTCCTTAACTTTTTCTCTGCTTAATTAAAGCAAGCTTTTTCCGTTTGACCTTTGTCCTAAGATACATTTGCATTTATCTCAAAACACTTAAGCCATCTTCTTCATCTTCAATTTGCCAATGAGCAATGTGCCCAAGAATGCACTGAAATGCCCTGGTAAGCCTGGTGGTCCACACATTTCATTAGTGTTTGTTAATGTACACTTTCTGGCTATTAAAAACACAGCCCAATAGCCTACAAGGGAGAAGGACACCTCAGAATTCTATTTGTCAGTATTTAGGCTTTTGTACTGGCCTGCACTTGGAGTTCTGACAGGATACGCCCTCAGCTGATGCCACTAAGCGTACCAACTGTGCACATTCACTATGTCGTCTTTTAAAAGGTCCCATCCCCCCCACACACACACCTTTCCCTATCGGTTGTTCTGTCTCTCTCTGTCCTCTTTCCCACTGTACCTGTCCCCCCTTTTACGATCCCTTCCCCTTAATAAAAACTCCTCTGCTTGAACTCTGTTGCATCTTTCTCTCTTGAGCTGCTTTTTTTTAAATTGCAACACTACTCACAATGAACTTAATAGATTAAAACAAAATAAAAATAAATGATTGGATCAGTAGTTATACTGACAAAAATACAAAGAGAATTTAATTGGGCACAAAGCCTATTGTTTTCATAAGTAAAGAAGTGTCTCAGTCCAGGTATGATGCACAGGACTCCTTAGGAAGTCAACTGTACTCAAGGAGTTCTTAAATAAGACTAGAAAATGTTTCTGCAATTTCTGGAATGCTGAGAGAAAGTGATGCTATTTCTACACATACAAAGTTTCAAATTTCCAGAGCGCTTACCTCCTCTCAGCAGGTGTAGACAGACAAACTCTGCTCATACCTGCAAGTCCCATCAGAAACACCCCAGCAGCACAGAGAGTAGGGTATACTCCACAGCAGGGCAGGACAGATGCTGCAAGACTGTTGGCTGCACCCGCCCACAAGTGCTAATCAGGGAGTCTGCAATCCTGTCCAGTGGCATGTGGTTGAGGAGCCCTCAAGATGCCACTGAATCCACTGCACAAAGCCTCCAGCCACTGAGGGCAGAGCAGCAACCCCAGACTATAAGAACCGGGTGACTTGCATTGGGCTTGAGTTGGATGCGGCTGGGCTATTATTCAAGCTGGAAATTATCTTTACTGAGGATGGCAGGCAGTTTGACATGAACAAAGATTAACATTCAATATTCTACCATTTTATTTTCTTTTGGCCCTGTTCTAGGTAACGTACCTCATTGCTGACTAACTACACTGTTAAAACATTTTTGTTTGAGTTTGCTTTAAAGTTTATGAGACAGGCTGGCTTTGAACTCAGTATTTTATGACTTCAGCCTCCCAAGGGGTGGAATAGAGGCCCACACCACCATGTTCTGCTTTGAAATAGTTTAAAGGGAAATATTGACTCAGAACACCCAATCTTGTTGCATTTTCCTATAAATAATGAGTATTACATACAAATGAATGTGCATGTTTTGAAACTTCTAAATGGGACAACTTATATAGGCTTTTACCACCAAATCAAGAGTCAGTTTCAGTAAGTACAAAACTTTTAGCTTCTAAATTATGCTTCTGCTAGAAAGAAATTATTTTGAGTTCTAGATTTTTTTAACAAATATCACCCTAATTAGAAGAAGAAGAAGAAGAAGAAGAAGAAGAAGAAGAAGAAGAAGAAGAAGGAAGAAGGAGAAGGAGAAGGAGAAGGAGAAGGAGAAGGAGAAGGAGAAGGAGAAGGAGAAGGAGAAGGAGAAGGAGAAGGAGAAGGAGAAGAAGAAGAAGAAGGAGAAGAAGAAGAGCTACAACATAGGCAACTCTATGAAGAAATCTCGGGATTCCTAGATTGCTTTCTCTTGGAGCATTTGCATAATCTTAGTATTCAAGAACTGTTGTGGAACAGCCGTGTTAAAATGTTCCTACATTTTCTGGAGTGATTGACAGTCTCTTTTCTTAACTACAAATCAGGATGTAGACTGTAGATATTTTGCACTGGAGCTGCATCTGCTTTAGGACCAAGATGGAAGTGACTATCCTGGGACTGTAATTTTCAGAGAGCCATCTCTGGATTAACCTCAGCATTAGCAAAGAACTTGTCAAAATTGAAACTTCTAGTGTATTCGACATTCAAGGAATTAACCCAACAATCTGTTCTAACAAGCCCTCAAGGTAATTGTGTGAAAATGTGAGTTTAAGATTCTCTGTTCCCTTGAAAGGACTATACATGTTCTGCCTTTAAAGGCATAATGTAATTTTCTTACTGACTGGGTAGTCTTTTTTTGCAAAATTCAGAGTGTAATTTGCTAATTCAGTCAGCTATCATTTGTAGACTACCTACCTGCTTTGTGCTAAGGACTGTGCTCTACCACGAGTTCTAACTGGGCTTGATAGTAAAACCTGGAGTCAGATATTAGGGAGTGAAAGCTGAAAGATCAGAGAAGCAGAGCAGCTAGACACTAGAGTTCTTAACACTATGAGATACTCAGACTGAAGAAGCCGAGTTCCTATCTCCTCCCACCTTATATCCACCCCCCCTCTCTCTCTCTCTCTCTCTCTCTCTCTCTCTCTCTCTCTCTCTCTCTCTCTCCCTCCCTCCCTCCCTCCCTCCCTCTCTCCCTCCCTCCCTCTCTCTCTCTCTCTCTCTCTCTCTCTCTCTCTCTCTCTCTCTCTCTGTCCAGCCATCTCACTTCTTGTTTGTCTGTACAGACCTCCAGACCTCTATTGTTAGCTAGTGGATAGTTCCACCCTCTGATCTTTAGGCACGTTTTATTTGTTAGTGTAAAACAAGATTATCACCACACTGTGCTAGGTACCAAGGTACACTGAAGCAAGGAGCCAATGTCCCTACATGCAAGGAGTTCAAAACAGCACAGTCATTGCAAGCAATGAAGTAAACAAATACTAAAGACAAGGGATGGTTGTGAAGCACAGAGGAGCAAGGTACAGAGCAAAGAAGGGGGGTACCTTAGAAAGAAAACTAACTTCATATAGAGTAATCCATCTCCCTAAGGAAGTGACAACAAGGAAGATGGAAAGCCAGAGTGTTTGCAGTGTCATCATCAGGAGGGCTGTCCAGATATGTATAACTAGGCAGTGGGTAGAGTTTCTCCATGGTTTCTCCTTCAGTTTCCGACTCCAAGTTTCTGCCCTGACTTTGATCAATGACAGGTAGTGTGACCTGGAAGTTATAAACCAAATAAGCCCTTTCCTCCCCAGCTTGCTTTTGCTCGGTTTTAATCATAGCAAAATTCAAAGCAAACTAGAGCAAAGTGCTGCTTCATTATTTGCAAATAATCCTGGTTCCAGCGGCTTTCACATAAATGGGTTCATTGTCTTCCCTCTCTCCTTAAAATTTTATGAATTTAATTATGAATATGCACATGGATCACATATATATAGTATAACAGTCATACACATACCAATAAATAAAATGATAAGTATATATCATGACTCCTCAACTATTCAGTTCTTTCCTCTTAATGGAGCCAGATGGTAGAAATGTATGTTTGACTATATGTCATTTCCACATTAATACATGAGCAGTGTCTCAAAGAGTATGGCCAGGGAAATAAAATTAATAAGTAAAACATAAACATCACTTCATGCTTCCTCACTTTATAGCATAATGAAAACTAATCTACATAAAAGTTAATGTTTTTCTTGATTCTTTTTACTCTTTATTCCATGTCTATTCTACCACCACAGACTAACACTCAAGACATAGAAAGATGCTCCTTGTTATGCATGGTGGCTTACGCTTTCAGTCCCAGAAACTTGGGAGCCTGAGGCAGGAGAACCAGCAGAGCATATGTGAGTTGCACACTGACACTTGCTTCAAAATAATGTAAAAGCAAATCAAACAAGCGTCACATCAGTGCTAAGGATGTAGCTCAGGAATAAAGAGTTTCCCAGCATGCATGAGCCCTGGGTTTGGCACCCAGCATTAAAATTAAAAACAAACAAACAAAAACCAAGAAAACAAAAAGCACTGTATGTGGGAGTTATTTTATTAGATGTTGAATTTTGTAGCTGTGTATCCAATTCTAATTATGGTCACTGTAATAAAAAAAAATATGATGCCATTTTCACAGATCTCCTTCCTCCATTCTCACATTTCATGATCCATTCTCTGTTGAGCAACCAAAGTATTGTTCCAAGATAAAAGCCAGAATAGGTAATTGCCCTATGAAATTTTTCAGATAATTTCTAACTCACTTGGAATACTAATCAAGTGTTTATATTTTTCCCACAAAGTCCTCCATGATCTAACTCCTCCCTGAATTACTGACTCAACACTCACATTCCCCTCATCATCCACCTCTGTCCATAGTCACCAAGGGCATGGAGTTGTTTGACTTTCAATTTCAATTTACTAAATTAGCATGACAAATGCAGTTCCTTGAGTTACCCCTAATATGATGGTTTGAGTAAGAATGGCCACATAAACTCATTTATTTGAATGTTCAGTTCCCTATTGATGTATGATTTAGGAAGCATTGGATATGTGGACTTGTTAGAGGAACTGTGTGTGTGTGTGTGTGTGTGTGTGTGTGTGTGTGTGAGCGTGTGTGCATGCATGCGTGCTCACGCACACATGTGCACATGAGTTGCAAGCATGTTTGTGTGTATGGGGGTGGGATACTCTGAGGTCTCAAAAGCTCCTGCCATGCCCAGTCTCACACTCTTTTTGCCCCTGCTTGCTGATTAGCATGAAAGCTCAACCACAGCTCCAGTACCATGCTTCCCTCAATATTGACCATGAACTACCCTTCTGAAAATATAAGGAAGCCTCCAAATAAATGCTTTTCTCTTGTAAGCTCTTTTAGATATAGTGTCTCTTCACAACAATAGAACAGTAACTAAGACCAAACTTGGTACTAGGGTCTGGCATTATTGCTATGATTGACCTGACTATGCTCTTGTCAGGACATATATGGGAGAATTTTGGATTTTGTAGCTGAATGCTATAAAGTGCCCTAGACCATCCTAATAGAGTTTGGAAGACAGTAGTACTGAGAGAAATGTGTGCTGTGAAGGCCCAGGGAAGGACTGATATTAGAGGCCATTTTTTGTGGGGTTCTGGCAAAGAATGGGGCTAATTTCTGTCCTTGTCCAAAATATTTTCCAGAGGCTAAACTGAAGATTTTGGACTAAGGGAAATTTTAAGATTGCCTAGCATTGACTATGTCAAGGGGTTATTAGTGACCACTATTATGCCGATCTATAATGAAAAGCAACAAAGGGGGCCAAAAGATATACAAACTATACAGTCTGAGGAATTCAAGAGCACCAGGAAACGAAATGTTAGAGTCAAGCCTCGTGTTAGAAGGGATGAAAAGCTTAAAGAAAAGCCTGATGCTGAGTGGAATAAAGGGAGTGGCACCCTCAGAAGAGCCCACCCGATTCACCTTGCAACCTGGGAAAGGAAAACACAAGAGGGATAGTCTTGTTGTAAACAACAACATTGACAAAGGAAAGCTAACGTAAATTAAGAAGAGGGCCAAGCTGTAGTCCAACCAGCCAGCAGAACTTGGGAGGTTTGGCTAAGTTGTTCTGCATTTAGGGTCAAGAAAGATAAAGTAAAGGGGTTGTTGCTATTTGGTCAAGTGCAGACAGGTGTCAAGGGCATCCTTGCATGAAGACCCAATGCGGCCATTGTGTGAAACTGTGAAAGTGAAGCCTGGAATTCATCAAAGACCAAAGATGCTGCAAATAACAAAACCATGGGATTCCTGCCAAGGAGAGCTACAGAGTGGTTGTGGAGGCCACACATAAGAGAAAGAGAGAAGGGCACTGCAGTCCACAGAGCTGGAAGGCAAGAGCCGTCCACTAAGTCCGCTAACATCACACATGAAGGTCTAGGAATTGGAGTTTTTCCTGCTGGTTCTAGTTCTTGCTTTTGTCCAGCATTTCCTCACTATGTCCTCTTTGCTTCCCTTTGGAATACAGTAATGTATATTCTTAACCATTATATGTTGTAAGTATGCAATTTGCTTGCTTTTACAGCATCTTACAGTTAAGAGATGCTGCCTTGAGTCTCCCAAGAGACTCTGGACTTCTAAACAGTCTTAAGACTGAAAGACTGGGAACTTGTGGGGTTGGATTGAATTCATTTTGTTATAGGCACATGGAGGCAGGGATTGGAATGCTGTGGTTTGAATATGAATGGGTGGTTCATACAGGCTCATAGATTTGAATGCTTGGGTCCCTATTAATGTACTGTTTAGGAGGTTTTAGGAGGTATGGACTTATTTAAGGAGGTATGTCATTTTTGGTGGTCTTTGAAGATTCAAATGTCTATGCCAAGTCTAGTATTTCACCTCTCTCTCTCTCTCTCTCTCTCTCTCTCTCTCTCTCTCTCTCTCTCTCTCTCTCTCTCTCTCTCATGCTCTCTTCCTTTGCATCCTAATATCAGGTTGGCATGTAAGCTCGAACCACTACCTGCTACCATGTTTCCTACCATGATGATAATGGACTAAACCTCTGAAACAGTAAGCCAGCCCCAAATTAAATGCTTTACTTTATATGTTGTTTTGATCATGATATCTTTTCACAGCAGCACATTTCTGTATTCACATCACTGCAAGCTCATACAGTTTGCTGGCCACAAGGTTGGACAACTGAAAAAATTATTTTGTTGTTGTTGTTCATTGACATATAATATTATTTATGAGTTACAGTGTAGCTTGTGCATGTAATGAATCATGATTACATCAAAGTAACTTGCATTTCTATCACCTTAACTTTCCAGGACTTCACTATGAAGACTGCATTAAACATTGCCTCTTCTATTATGAGAAGCCCAATGCACTGCTTTTAGAAGTGTTCACCATGCTGTATCATGGAACTCAAAATCTTATGCCTTCCATTTGTACAGAGCATGTACCTGCTGCTAACCAACCTCCCGCACCCAACACTCCACCTCATGTCTCCAGTCTCTGGTACCCATTACTCTCTTCTCAACTCTTTTGAGATCAGCTTTTTTTGGATTTTACGTATGAGTGAGATCATGTGGTTTTTGTTTTTCTGTCCCTGGTTTGCTTCACTTAGTATAATGTCCTCCAGCTCCATCTGTGTTGTCACAAGTCATGGGATTGCATTCCTTTTTTATATTTTTTATTTTTTTTGTGGATGACTATTCCCCCACTGTGTAATTACACTGCATTTTCACCCATTCATTCATCGAGGAACATTTAGGTTGATTTCATGTCTTAGTTATTGTAGATAGTGTTGCAATAAACATGGGAGTGCAGGTGTCTCTTTGACATGCTGACTTCATTTCTACAACCAAAGACAGTTCTAGTGAATGATGCCTTACACAAACTAGCTTACCCCCTGTGTTTCTTGAGTGTGCCATGTTTATTCTCATCACCAGGCCTTTGTGCTTCTTCTGTCCTCAAAGAGTCTACTCTCCAATCTGTGTACAGTTCTTCTTTGCTGATGTCTCAGTTGAAGCAAAAAGGAAAAAGTGGCTTTTACAAGGTTTCTGGCTGAGACCCCTATAGCAAAGACAGAGTAACAAGATAAAATAATCACAAGTTATTTAACACAAATGTTCTGTCAAAAGGAGCCTTCGGAAATGAAGACTTGGGCAAATAGGAACTGTGTATCTTCTAGACAGTCTTGCAAAAGGATAATTAGAGGACAAACATTAAGATCTAATTGCATGAAAATTGAGAACTTAGTCTTCTCGGCACCCCTATGTGATGTTTTTACTCTATAGAGTATGAGGGAGGGCACCTCATATATTAGGGTCATAAAGGAAAAATGAAATGAAAGGGTCGCAGATCACTCAATGTATAGCCACTGCACAGATGCCCCAGTCCTACCATTCAGTTAAAATTTCTTCATATGCACAGCTGCCTCCTATGCCATTTTGTAACTCATTGTTATTTTTCTACCTCTTAGAACTTGAGTGCTATGATGTGGAGGTTCTATCTGTCTTCTATTAACTGCTGTGGTATCTGTATTTCCATTCTTATCTAGAAAGTAATAGGCACACCATAAATACTTAAAGAAGGAAAGCAAGCAGGGGACATATACCACTGCCCATGGTACAAATGCTTTCAAATACATTAGCAAAACTACCTCACAGAAATAAAATGCAAGCACATAACATGTACCTAATGATGAGTTTCATCAGTTTGCTTTGAATTCAATTTGAAGCCCAATGCTTATTTTCCATTCCGGGCTCTCTGATGGAATACCACTACACTTCCAAAGGTCCATCTTGCTTATAAAATAAGCAATTCAGAATAGAGTTAAAATATTAACTATAGTTCCTAATTCCAATATGTTTATTAAAAGCCTGAACACAAGAGAAATGGGTAATCATTTTAATATGCCTAAAATTATCTGTTCCTGTACCCATTCTTCTTATAATATTATGTGAATATTTATTTGGTGTTTTAAATCATAATAACACACAATAGTTGTAAGCTATTTAAATGCTTATAATATTTCTAAAAGCAATTTTAATCGGGTAAAATTAGATTTTTTTTCATATAAAGAAACCAACCTACTCATTATATTGGAATTTAGAGATACATCTGTTTAAGAATATCAAATTAACTACAACCTGATTGACTGTTAAGTGATCGATCAGATCAAATTAGAAAAGTCAAGACCCTTCCACCACCCTCAGTAGGCCTTAAAGTCAAACAGACACAAGCTAAGTGTCAAGTAGAAACAGCTTTCTCCTTATCAGATTTTCCATTTGAAGTTTCTAAATGTGTGAGTATAGAAACCACATCTCTGGCAGTTTATTGGTCAAACATACAAGAATCTAACTAGGCTTTTTATACATAAGATCATTGGAGACAATTTTATATAACAGCAATAAATTTCTCAAGGAACTTACTTAGAAGGGTACAAATGTTCTAAGAGGGAAACAGGAATCTGAAAGATTCCTGAAGTTCATTCATGTAAATATGCACTTAAGTATTTGCAAGCCACGGCATTTTTTATATTTACTTCCAAATCATTCCTGGGGTCTAAGATATTACACAGAATCTTCAGGTGGACAAGAAATATTTAAGCAACTAATTTTGTTAGGGAAATGATATAACACAAAATTTACATTATAGATGAATTATGAAAACTTAAATGAGTGCCCTTTCATAATGCCATGCCTTTATTTTTCACATGACTGTTAGTCAATCATGAGAAACACACACATACACACACACACACACACACACACACACACACACACACACACACACACACGTGCATGTGAGAGCACACACACACCATATATAACATCTCATGGAACAATGTCCCCAGATAGAAGCTTAGCGATGAGCTGAGACACTGAGACTCACCTTCTTAAGCAAACTGCTGAATAGGTGCAATCTTCATCACAGAAAGGCCCACACCACTAAGACAGTGCATTGCTGGAGCATTATACTCCTGAAGATTTACTGCTTATTAAAATATGGGAGGCCATTACTTCCCCCCAGAACAAATTTTGTGAACAGAGATGAGCCTAGGAAGCTTTTAGCCCGTTTCCTGAATCATAAACAAAGAGCCCTGTACACAGCAACTCCATGAAATGTAAAGGGGAGTATATTATATGATCCTTATTGGATTACTCAAAGCCTCTGTGAAGCTCCCTTCAGAAGTCATATAAATCAAAGCTAACTGCTTCCATAGAAAAGCAATCAAGTTTTAAGAGAATATCTTTGTTCCCTGAGGTTGCACAGTAAGATTTAGATGCTTCTATTAGGACCTTTGCAATGGAGCATACTTAAGTAATTATAAAAATCTAGCCTGGAAAAACACCTGGACAGGCTCTGAAGGGAATTAAATTTACCTTTTGGTTTCAAGTTTTAGAATTTATAGAAACATTTCTCCAATTAGTATCTAAACATACTTACATGCACATGCACACAAACATACATGCATACACACATACACATCTTTTGTCAATAACAAAGAGCATTAAATACGGATGATAATATTTGCCTATTATATTGTTTTGTTACTATTAAATCAATACTAAATACTCTAGAGCTTTAAATATGTACCCTTTATGTGCACATAGAGAAACCTTAGATTTGGGTAGAGGGCAAGTAATCCCCTCCCCCCCAAAAAATGTGTCTTTGTGAATGTTGACAGAGATTTGAGAAAGGAAAACTCATTGTTTCTCTGATCACTGATAATACTAATAATGGGTTTCTTTGCTGTTACTGAGACATGGTTTTAAAAATAGCCAAATGGTAGTGATACCCTGTCAAAATAATTTGTTTCAATGTATTTAAGTCCTCAAGAAGTTGCTTCCTTCAAATCATTTCCCTTTCTCTATGCTTTATGGTAAAATATTTAACAATAACCCCATACTTGGAAACACATGCCACCTTCCTTCTTGAAACTGATTTTTCACCTTGTGAACATTAACATTTAACTCTAGAACTTTAAGAAAAAAGATATAGTATTTATTTGTTTATCCTGTCACTTTGGGAAAATTAAATGGTTTCTGACATTTTCTTTTTTCAGGAAATGTATTTGTAAAATCAGATATGAGTGTCTCTTCTCTAGGAAGCATCTAAGAATAAGTGATTAATCTGTTGAAAAATATTAACAAGGATTATTTTCTATGTTTACCTTGAACCCTACTGGATTATAGAAAATGCAAAATATAGCATCAAGGAGCTTAAATTTTAGTAGACTGGGATAACGTAAAATATGAGACTAATACAAGATAATAAATGTGTTAAATTCTGTGGCAAGATTATAGGTGCTGTAAGACTTCAGTCACATAGAAAATCAATAAAGCTTATCAGGCTTGGAGTTTTGTGGAGAATATGAATCTTCACTTGGAGGGAGGGAATTTAGATTTGATGTGATAAATTGTTTGTAGTAATTGTAGGTTTTGGGATAGGGGAGTAACTGATGAAACTAACACAGGAAGAAAATTTATGGAATATCAGTATGCAGGACGTCTTAGATGATAGAAGAGGGTATGCTAAGGAGAAGCCTAACATAATACCTCAGGGACAACATGATAAAGGCCTGAGCTGTGAGGTGGCTTCTGGAAACAGAAAATTGACATTTGGAAGAAAAATTGGTAGCATTTCATAACTAAGTGGAGAGAGTAAGGAGGGATTATAACTTACAATAGATATTATTGGAGTTAAGAACCCAGAACCTACAAAATACAGTTACATGTTTATTACATGTTTAGTAGAATAAACATGAAAACAAACCTGAGCATGATCCATGAAAGTTACTTGGGGGAGGAGAGTTATAAGAAGGAAAGAAGGAGTAAGTAAGAATTTGGAACTAGAAAATGAAAAGAAGACCAGTAAAGAATATCATTATTTGCAGTGCTAACACCATGACAAGGGTAGCATATGAAAGAGTGTTTAATTGACTTATGATTTCAGAAAATTAGAGTCCAAAATGGCAGAGTAAAGGCATGGCAACAGCAAAAGCTGAGACCTTACATCTTGATTTGCAAATGGAAGTGGAGGGGTCGAGGAAAAGACGGAAGGACAGACGGGGAGAGGAAAATAAAGAGCTGAGAAGTGCAAGAGTCTTCTTAAACTTTAAAGCCCACTGCACTAACATGCCTCCTCCAATAATGCCACACCTCCTAATTATTCTCAAATTGCACCACCAACTGGGGATCAAGTAGATTAATACACGAACCTATGGGGACTCTTCTCATGCAAACCACCACAGGGACCTTCAAAATCACCATGACTATCGACTGCTAGAATTGTGCTGAGAGAAGCCATAGGATCTAGGCCACTCCACTGGTGTCTACATCTTCAGTTGACAGTTTGTTGTCATGTTCTAATAGTTCTCCATTTGTCACCAATGATGCTGAAATGTGTCTTGGAGAAAGCCCTGAGGCAGCAGGCAGAAAGACTCGATAATACCCTAGGCTTGGTAGTAAGAGTATCAACACTTTATAACTGTAATGGCCCTGAAAATTGTGGGAGTACAGGGTGCTACTCCAAGATCCCCTGTCATCTCTCCTAATATTACCAAACCTCAATGACAGATGGTAGTAGCTCATTACTCAGCTCTGAAGAATTTAATGTTTTCCTGTACAAATATGTAGCTCCCTTTCTTGGTTTTATGTCCAGTTGCTATGATAAGACACACTGATAAAAAACAACTTAAGGTAGGAAACAGTTTTTGACTCACAGCCCATTGAAGAAGTCATTCAGACAGGAAGCTGAAAAAGCTAGTCACATGACACCCACAATCAAAAGTAGAAGGGCTGGGCACGGTGCTACAGAATTCATGTCCCACACTTGAGAGGCAAGCAGAACTCTCTGAGTTCTAGGTCAGCCTGGTCTACATATAGTAAAATCTGGGCCAGCTAGCACTATTTCATAATACTCTGGCTTTATAAAGAGCAAGGAAAAAGATAAAAGAAGAACATAGAAAATTAATCTATGCGTGCATACTAGTTACCAGTTCACTTTCTCAGGAATGGTACTGCCCACAATGTGTGGATATTCCCACATCACTTAATATTAGAATAACCCTGCCTAGATATTCCCGGAGGCCCTTCATCTAGTGGGTTTTAGATTGTGTAAATTAAAAGTAACACTGCTGTTTCGTTCTAAACTTCTTCAGTCTCCTCTACTGATAAGTATGAGAATGATTTTATATTCTCAAGTGTATATAACATTGTTATGAGAACAGTACATAAATGATTGTAAAGTCACTACCCCATTAGAAATTGTGCCTCAATACTATGTCTTAATAAAATTTTAATTTGATTTATTAAGAAAATTTGGAGGAAAATTCAAATTTTCCTAGTGATTGTCAACATAGTTCAAATAAGGTATGGTGTGTTTCCATTTCTGTTAATTTAAAAATACATGTAAAATATCTTATAAATAAGTATTTATATTTTTCAAATAATAATTATTGCATCAGTGTTTCTGCATAATTTTATAAACAAATAGTTATAGTTCATAATAATACACTCACTTGAAGCATAAAGAAATAAATTTAGTAATTAAAAAGTATTTTTGAAGACTGTTAAATATTCACAAATAATGATAAGTTCTACACAATATAGAATTACTGCTTTCTAAACTATTTAAATATTCTATACATTCTTTATTGTTATTATTTAAATAAAATACAAAACACCATTTACCCTAAATGAGGACAAAAAAAATAGAAGGAACATAGCAGTGTTCCAAAAAGGAAGGAGGAAATCACTAGGGAAGAGTCTAAATATCATCAACTTCAGGCTTACACTTGTATGCCTGCATCCAGTCACACACATACACATACCCATGCAAATATCATACACACATAAATAGAAATACAAATATTTGTTCTAAAACAAGAGTCAAAATGAAAATAATCCTCTCATATTATGGAACCAATGACTGATAGCAGAACTGTTTTGCGAGCAAATGTGGACCAGAGTTAGGATCAGGAAGTTTCTCAAAGAACCAATGTCTTTCTCAAGGCACACATTAATAGAAGTTTATTGCAAACCAAAATTGGAGATAATAAACACAATTAATGTATATAAGCCAGCCTTTCTCTTTGCCAATAAACTGTCAATAAATTTCAGCTGAGGTCAACGAAAACCACACAAGTGAATAGTGCAGGGCTAAATCAAGAGGTTACACAGAAGCATGGAAACAATGCAATCTGCAATCTGCAATCTGGGGAGGGAGCTTTTCACAGTCTGAAAGGAAATCATCCATATTTCAGGTGCAGAATTCATTATGTCATAAAGTAGCTCATCCTGTCTTAACAGATCTAAAAAAAAAAAAAACAGGTATTTAGTGTTAATTTGAAACTCTACCTTTACTCTTGAGAGTCAAATCAAGTTTATATTCTGAGAGCAAAGTCAGCATTGAGAACATTCTTTCCAGAAGGCTCTCCACAGCCTGCACATTTCTGCAGCCATCATTTGCAGCCATGTGACCTTCCTTCTTAGTCTTACAGTGTTAACTACACCACTAATTTGAAGAATTGTTTTTAACTAGTATCAAGAACCGACCAATCACCAAAAGTATTATCCAATCAATGCTTACTTCAGCAGGGATTACTTTCAGCATATTTAATTATGATATCATATTTAATTGTGGTTTTTTTATTCATAAGTCAATTTTCTTTATGTGTCCACGTTAGTGTTAAGATCACCCTGCTCTCTTCTTTTTTTGCACAGTCTTGATGTCATCAAATTTTCATAATTTGTTGCAGTCTGTCCAGCAAACCTTACAAGTGAATGAATGAGCTTCGAAATATATGGAAAGTGAAAGAATAATCCAGACATGAAAGCAATATACTGTGATTTAACTTACATCAAACATCCCAACTTAAAATAAAAAGAAGTTAATACAGTGATCATCACACACTTGGAATATACTAAAATTATTGAATTTCATACTCTATAATGGACAGAATGATCAATTTTAAGTAATGCATTCTCTTATAATTTGTAGTAATGCAATAGGGAAAAACAGGGACTTAGATAAATAATTGACCAACATTTACCAGCATAATGCAATAGTCCAGATCAGTGACACATGTCAATGCCCCAGTATTCAGAAGCAGGGTCAGAAGGATTGAGCATTTGAAGGAGCTATGAGCTACAGAGTATGAGTCTCAGAATTAAAAAAAAAAGAATATAATATGGCTATATAAATGAATGAAGCATGGAGATGAATCTTTCCACATTTATGCTCAATACTTTAAAAAGGCACAGCTACATGTGGTATGATTTTGTCTACATGAATTATCTAGAATAGGAATATCTAAGAAGGAAAGTAGACAGTTGAGAAGGACATAGCTAACAAATAAAGGAGCTAGGAATAGCAGAGAGGTGATGAGAATAGTGTGTCATTAGTAAAAATGTTTGTACAAAAGATGAATGTTCAGAAGAAGACTATATTTTAAAATTGTTATGATGGTTAATTTATCTCAACAGACAAATAAAAAACCTTTAAATCTGCCATTAACATTGATTATTAATATCAGTGTTAGAAAACAGGATTTGCCCATCTCCTAGATTATGATCACATGACTTTGGTTTCTGCATATTAAGGCAAATTTGACTAAATTTTCTCTGGAATCAAGGTCTCCATTGCCAGATACTTCCATTCATGCATCCTACATGTTTGTTTGCTTTACTTTTTCTGAGATTTGAGAAAAAAAACCCTAGACAGTAGGTCACCAGTAAATAATGGATCAATAATGATTCCAGTCAAATTCAGTTTGGTAAACCGCTGATATTATTGGGGTTACTTACAATAAAATGGTGAGGGGTAATCCCCAAACACTCATCCCAGCAAAGTCTCTCTCTGGTAAGAATAGTGACTCTCTTCAGCTTCATAGATGAGTCCCTCCATCCCACTCTGTGTGTACTTCAACATCTCCCAAGCCCATGTGCAACTTGGTGGGAATTCCATGTATCTGGGATATAGGTGCAGTGGAGAGTGGCTGTTTTCTCAGATGAGAGTCTAATGTCCCTGCCTCTCATCATATGAGGATGATCAGGCCTGATCTTGAGAGACTCATGTACACAATCTCAGTTGCTATGATTAAGATGGTAATGGCTATTATGCTAGGAGGACATCATTCCGCATTCTGCAGAAAACATATGCCTCTATGAGAAAATATGGCATAAAGTCACATCGCAAAACAACCCTGTCCATAAAGCTGCAAAATCAAATGTCCCTTTTCTTACTCTGCATTTGAAACCTCTTCTTCCATGTTGAACCTTAATTTCTGTGGGATATTGAATAAATCCAGAGCCAATTATGTTTTCTGAGAAAGTGGATTAGCAAGCCTGCCAAAAGGGCAACAGAATCAACAGCAATGCCAATTAGAACTTCGCAAGTCTCAAGTAATGACTGAGATCTGAACACTAACAGAAAAGATGGATAATTCATATTTGTGTTCCAAAAGTGCACAAGACTATAGGAGGTAAGGCAGTGCGTATATGCGAAAGTCACCATACGCAGAATCTGCTTTTATAGTGTCATATATGGAGATGGCCATGCTTCGAGCAGTCTTCCCGCCAGCTTGGTCCCACAGCCACATCAGTCCCAAATAACACACACACACACACACACACTGTATCAGATATAAAGCTGTTGGCCTGTTCCTAGCATTTCTTATCGGCTAGCTCTGTCTTGAATTTTAACCCATTTCTATCAATCTAAGTGTTTCCACATGGTCTTATCTGAGCGGAAAGAGGGTCCAGACCTCTGCTCTTTCAAGTCTCTACATCTTAAATCATCCTACCTCTCCCTGAATCCTTCTTGTCTCCTTATCCTGCCTTTCTTGCTTTCCTATTGGTCAACAGGGTTTTATTCATTAACCAATAAGTGAAGCATATTTGTAGAATGACATCTCCCATCATGGCCAGTATCATAAAGTCACAATTTTTATAAATGAGAACAGGGTCAGAAAAAGAAAACGGAGCCACCCACAATCGTCAAAGTTTGATACACTAATATATCTACCCCTGGGGCTCTCATGAATGAAATATGATGAAATAATCTTGAAAATTTGATCAAAAATCAGAGTAGGGATCACCCTATACTTATTATGTATTGTTTGTCTATAGCTATACTGTCCAAGATAACAAATTTGTATTTAGGGCCATACTACAAGTGATATTTTTAAAGAATAGTTACTACCCGAGTTATTCTAAAGAATATTTCTCAATTTAAAATCTACACAGATTGGAAGTTTCCTTTGATGAAACTGAAATTCAGAATTAAATATGTCCATAATAGTATTTTGAAATGTATGTAATATTGAAAAGATTTTTAACTTTGAATCACCTACCAGTTTTTAAAATTTTATCCCTTTTATTTTAATGATCATTTTTATTTGCTTTATTCTGTATTTCTCTTTTATTGTAAATAGATTTTTTTCATACAATATATTCTTATATGGTGTCCTTTTCCCCAACACCTCCCAGTTCCTCCCATCTTCTCTCCCATAAGGACCCACATCCTTTTGCTCTCTCCTTAGAAAATAAACTAAGAAATAATAATAAAATAAAATACTATCAAACAAGAACAAGCCAATTGGAATAAGACAAAAGAGCGAAAGGAAAAGCACAAGAAACACATGAGTGTAGAGACACATGTTCACACACATAGGGATCCTGTAAAAACACAAAGATAGAAGCCATAATGTACACAGACAGCCTGCAAGGTTAAAAATAAAACAGCACTATGATACAAAGACCCTCCAAAGATGCCATTGAGTTCATTAGTATTGGATGTCTACTGCTGGGCATGGACTCTGCTAAGGACTAACAGTCATTTGTTTCACTAGTGAGACTCCCTTGGAGAAAACTCATTTCATTTATATGTGGTTAATCAATTGGAGTTGGCTTCTGGGTTAGGGATGGGGACAGATGCCCAGTTTTGTATTCAGCTCTAGCATTCCATCTGATGCAGAACAGTGCAGGCAGACCCTGTGCATCCTGCCACAGTCTCTAAAAGTTCATCTGTGCTGTGTTTAGAGTCTTGTTTCCCTTTATCCTCCTTAACCTATGAATCTTACACTTCCTTAAGTCATCATTTTCAAGCTGCAGAAAATTGCAAGATTTGTTTTTACTTTGTAGGCAGGAAAAAATGTAGTAAGAACATTAATTAACAATTGCAGCAAATACATAGTATGACTAGTTTTATACTTTCTGAATCATTTATTTCCACATGAAACCACAGTAAGCGTGACCTGTAATAGTAGTAGTATTTTGTGTCTTTTAAAATAATTCATTATCATTTGCCTTAAATACTTTTCTAAAATGAGTGGCTCATCTACCAAAGAGTTGCTGATTCTTAGTATATTTAAACCCACATCTTATGCTATTTATTGAATTTGACTAATAACCCCAATAATTTAACTCTAAAAAATGTAGAATTTTTGCAATGTAATTTGATTTACAATATAGCATATTGTTTGGATGTTACAAGTCACCGAACACCTGAAAAATGGTACTAGTTTTGCAGCTGAAAACAGTTCTAGAAATAGAAAGTACTTGACATACTCAGTATCTTTGTCTTAGTCAGGGTTTCTATTACTACAATAAAGCACAATGATCAAAAGGCAAGTAGGAGGGGAAAGAGTTGATTTGTCTTACACTTCCACATTGCTGTTCATCACCAAAGGAAGTCAGGACAAGAACTCAAACAGAGAAGAAGCTGGACTCAGAGCCATTGAGGGGTGCTGCTTGCTGGATTAGTCACCATGGTTTGTTCATACTATGTTTGATAGAATTCAGGACAAGCAGCCCAGGGATGGAACCACCCACAATGGTCTGGGACCTTCCCCAACAATCGTTAAGAAAATGCTGTACAGGTTTGCCAACAACCTGAGTTTATGGAAGCATTTCCTCAATTAAGATTCCCTCTCAGATGACTCTAGCTTATGTCATGTTGACACAAGACTATCCAGCATAGTCTGCTACAGTCCTCTGGCCAGGCCAGACTATTCCATGTAGCTTATCATAACAACATTTCCTTTGTCTTGGAGTGTATTATCAGCAAGGTTTCACCAGATGTTAAACATATGATACACTAAGATCCTTAGCCACATCAAACAATCAAGGCCTTTCCAAAAAAATATGAAAGTTAACAGGAAAGAGTCATTATAAACACAGAAACTTTCTTGGGTAAAGAACAGTAGAAATATTTTGATACAAAAGATCATTTACTTTTTAAGAGAAACAAAGACTAGAGAAAATGAGGATGTGAACTTAAATGTGCTAGTTTCTCACTATAAACATATTTATAAACATATATGGACAGAAAGGTGAATAAGAAGCTTGAAATCTCTTAGGTTGATTTCTCACTGAAATTCTACAACTGGCATTGGATATAGTTGTAATTCAAAGCTTGAACTACATTTGTATAAGCTCAAAATATTGTGACATTCTACATTGTCTCATAGACCTCAGAGCTCTCTATCAAACTGTTTGCATGGAGAACAAGACAGAAATCTTGGTCCTAGGTGAGTAGTCAGGCATTTATGAGAAGTTGTCTTTCTGTCTCTTATTCATTTTACATTTCATATTGGAAGAAAATAACATCAGACTTGATTCTCTGAACCTTTTTATATTTCATTTGATATAATGTCCACTGGGTTCATCCCTGTTGATTCTAATGTCAAGGTTTCTTTCTTTTTTATAGATTAATAGTACAATGGTCAATACTAGAAACAAGTTTTTGGGTAATCAGGAAGAGGAGTTAGGAGTTTGAAGGATGTTGGTCAAAACACACAAAATTACAAATAGAAAAAAGAAATAAATGATTGAAAGGTGTTAAAAAGAAGGACATTAAATGTTCTTACCACAAAAAATAATAGCAATATGAACTAATGTGTGTTTTAATTAGTTAAAACTACTCATTTCAGTTCTTCATATGTTTTGAAAATTGGCCCTCTGTTAGATGCGGGGTTGGTGAATATCTTTTCCCATTCTGTGGGCTGCCTTTTTTGTCTTGTTCACTGTGTCCTTTGCTTACACAGCTTTTCAGTTTCAGGAGATCCCATTTATTAAGCACTGATCTCAGTGTCTGTGCTGCTGGTATTACTATGTTCAGGAAGGAAGCAGTTTCCTGTACCAATTCATTCAAGGGTACCCCCCACTTTCTCTTCTAATTGGTTCATTATGGCTGGATTTGTGTTCAGGTCTGTTTTCCATTGTATAATTTTAGCTTCTTTGTCAAAATGCAGGTGTGCGTAGGTGAGTGGGTTAATGTTGGGTATTCAATTTTATTCCATTGGTCTACCTATCTATTTTGCACCAATACTAACATGTGTTCAAAACTAGCTCAAGCCAGTTACCAAAACACTGAATATTCCAATTAAAAAGTGAGGTACAGAACTAAATAGATAACTCATAAGAGAGGAATCTAAGAAGGCTGAAAGACACTCAACATCCTTAGCCATCAGGGAAATGAAAATCAAAACAACTCTGAGATACCATCTTACTCCTCTCAAAATGGCTGAAATCAAAAACACCAAAGATAGTTTATGCTGGAGAGCATGTGGAGAAAGGGAAACACTCCTTCACTGCTGGTATGAGTGCAATCTTGTTCAGCCACATTGGAAATCAGTATAGCAGTTCCTCAGGAAAATGGGCATCAGTCTACCACAAGATCCAGCAGTTCCACTCTTAGGCATATAACCAAAAGATACACATTCATGCAACAAAGACATCTGTAGAACTATGTTCATAGCAGCATTATTTGTAATAGCCAGAGACTGGAAGCAACCTAAATGCCTCTCAACTGAAGAATGAATGGAGAAAGTGTGGTACATTTGTACAATGCAGTGCTACTCAGCAGAAAACAAAAACAAAACAAAAAACAATGGAATCTTGAAATTCACAGGCAAATGGATGGAACTAGAAGAAACCATCCTGAGTGAGGTAACCCAGCCACAGAAAGACAAACATGGTATGTACTCACTCACATACGGATTTTAGACATAGATCAAAGGATTACCAGCCTACAATCCACAATTCCAGAAAAGCTAGGAAGCAAGTAGTACCCTAAGAGAGACATACATGGTACCCCATAGAAGAGGAAAGAGACAAAATCTTCTGAACAAATTGGGAGCATGGTGGGAGGGGAGAGTAAGTTAGGAGAAAGATAAGGGGAGAAGAGGAGGGAGGAGGAGAATATGAGGGAGCATGAAGATTGAGTCATGAAAAGAAAAAAGATCATAATAGAGGGAGTCAATATTTGTTTAAAGAGAAATCTGGCACTATGGAAATGTCCTGAAATCTACAAGGATGACCCCATCTAACAATCTAAGCAATAATGGAGAGGCTACATTAAATGCCCTTCCCAATAATGAGGTTGATGACTACCTTATATGACATCCTAAAGCCTTCATCCAGTAGCTGATGGAAGCAGAAGTAGATACCCAAAGCTAAACATTGAGCCAAACTCTTTTAATCCAGTTGCAAAGAGGAAGGAGTGATGAGCAAAGGAGTCAAAACCTGGCTGGAGAAATGCACAGAAACTGCTCACCTGAACAAGGGGGAGCTCATGAACCCCAGCATGATAGCTGGAAAACCAGCATAGGACTGACCAGGAATATCTGAATGTGGTGTTAGTTAGGAAGACTGGGCAGTATATGTGGCTTGTGGTAGTCGATCAGTATTTATTTCTAGTATACATATGGACTTTGGGAGCCCATTCCACATGGAGGGATGCTCTCTCAGTGTAAACACATGGGGGAGGGCCTAGGTCTTGCTCCAAATAATATGACAGACTTTGAATATTCCCCATGGAAGGCATCACCCTCCCTAGAAAGCAGAAAGGGATGAGATTGATCAGGGTTGGGCAGGATGAGGAGGAGGGGAGGGAGAGGGAAGTGGGATTGACAAATAAAACAAACTTGTTTCAAATTTAAATGTAAAAAGGAAAAAAAACTATAAAAAACTACTCTCATATATATATGCATATATATATCATATTGTAAAACAGAAAAAGTTTTGTATGTCAATTAAAAATAGATAAATATATGTGGGAAAAAATTTTAAAGTAGACAACTTATTTAGGAAAAATAAGGACCAATTCTGAATTCATCTTGTTAAATAATCAACAATTATTTGAAATGAAAATAATCATCATTGGACTATATTGATTATGCCATATATAGGTATGTGGAAAAAAAATCTAAATAAAATCACATAATTCTAAAATTGAGAAAAATAGGTAATTTATGATCCTGAGCAATTAGTACAACCATTTATAATTCCTTTAAATTCATAAATCATTTCAACTGAAGCGTGCAACAGAGCATCAGAAGAGGCAGAAAAGTATATCAGGATTAGGAAACTGACCCAATGAAAATGAAAGCCAAGATGAGAAAATAAGTTAGGGATGCTGGACAGCATGTAAAGTTTAAATTCTACCCTAAGATTGAAAAACTTAGTGTGGAGGAACATAGAAGACAATACTTGATTCCACTCCTAAATCATGAACAAATAACCATTGTAATTAACTACATGAGGCCCAAGTAAGAGTAAGCCTATCGAGAAATAAGTCAGAGAAGGAGGAAAAAGTCAATGAGTCCCTACTTTTGAGCTATTGGCTATTGGTAGATTCATGGAATGGGGGAACTCCAGTTTTTCATTGTGTACCCACTGTTGAGTCCATTGGATTTCTAATCTGTGTCACATAATCAGCTCTTCTTTGAGATCAGTGAATCTCAAAACAAAACGAATAGGCAAGATAAGTACATAGGACTGGTAGGAAGGTGATTAGAGTTTTTGGTGTGCATGTGTTCCAGTAAAAATCTGTTTAAAAAATAAATTTAATTAGTTTTAAATATAACATAGATGAATATGGTCAAAGCATGTTGGATGCACTTGAAAAAGCAACAACAAAACATCTTCCTAATGTGTGCTTAGCAGGCTTCCTGCAAAAATATGGTGATCTGAGTTCTTTCTGAAACCCTTGTATATGTGAGAGAATTGAACTAATACCACAAAACTGCCTCCCGATTTCTGTGGGCACACCAGTACAAAACTGTTTAAAAAATCACACACAATAACGGTAATATTTTAAAAGCTCAATTTCAAAGATAACTAAATCCAACCATTTTTAAACTCCAGTAGATACACATTATAATATCAGAAAATTGATGAAACACAAATACTCAAAAAAATAAACTTAGGAATTGCCATAACAATTTTTTTCCTTTTTGTGCTAAACAGAATCAAACCTAAGTTCTCTTTAGTGCTATGCAAGCACTCTATATATGAACAGATATTCTTTACAAATTATGCAAGCATAAACTTCATTTAAGTAACTAATTTTAAATGTATAGACTCAGAAACACTGAAAATCTGATATAGGAACTGTTTATTGTCTATAGTTTTTAAGTACTAAGCAGGTAGACTTCTGGTGCAAAATAAAAATAAAAGATTAAAAGAGATTTTGTAACAGGAAGAGGGTATAGTCCCACAATGAGAAAACTGGTAATGTCAGACCTTGACAATCAAAGGAATAATATTTTCTTCTCTAGAGAGAAGAGTGAATCTAAACTTACAAAGAAGCAATATTCATTGTCATTAATATAAATTTGTTAAAATGATAAAGGATATATTGAAAATGTTACCAATTGATTGGATACTGAAAATCAAAAGCTTCTACTGAGACAGAATACATCATCTTTTGAAATTTAAAGAAAATATTAACTATCAAAAACCATAAGCTACATCATAAAACAAATATCAATACTTTGTTGACATTAAAATCATACAATATAGCAAAAGGAAGAGATGGATAGAAGTTAAAGCTCTCATGGTGTTAAGCATGAGGCATGTGAATCTGTATCTCCAATAACTCATGTAAAATTATACATGGCAACGCATCTCCTCTTATCTCTACTGCACATGCTTCTCATGTGTACACACACACACACACACCACTTAAAAAAAGATTTAAAATAATACAATGTATTCTCTTAGCCAATGACATTAAAATATAAATTAAAAAATTACATTCCAAAGCCCCCCCCCCCAAGTATTTGGAAAACAAGAACATCACACACAAGTAGCCATGAATCAAAGGATTTGTTAAATAAGTTGTAAATGTTTCAAAATAAATAACAACTTAAAATTAAAGAAAAGGAAAAGCTTGACTGACTATAGAACAAGAAAATGAAATAAGAAAAGTAAAAAAAATAGAAATTTTAAAGAAAATCTAAGAATGCTAAATCAGTGTTCTCCTTAAGAAGCAATGAAAAGAGCAAACTGTAAGTATAAAAAGAAAAGTAAGTAATCATAAGAGCTGAAATGTAAACTTAAAATGACATGAAAAGAAGCTTCCATCAGATCTCCAGTACCATGCCATGAGTGGTACACATCAAGCTGGTCACAACCACCAACGTGCTAGGCAGGACCAGGTCTCAGGGACACCACATGCAAGTCATGATAGACTTGAGGACAACACTGGCCACACTGTCATTTGACATATGAAAAGCCGAGAGAGAAAAGAAGATAGACTCACCCTGTTGTAGCCAGAGAGGCTCCAGGCTGTGCTGATCTTGCTGCTCAGCCCTGGGTGTCCATCACTTAGCCAATAGGATTTCCTGCATTTATTAAAAGAAAAATGTTTGCATGTTATGTTTTTTAAAGAAGCAAAAAGGAAACAGATCATCAATTATAAACTGTTGAAGATGGCACTACAAGGGCTGTTACAAAGATTGAACACTGTTCATTTATGCAACATGAAACATGCAGAAAATGGACATGATATCTGAAAGACACAAGTTATCAAAACAAATTGTCAAACCAACATAAGAGGAAATAGAAAATCTACATATTTCAATGTTATAGAGAATTTTTTCTTTTGCATGTCCAGATGTCAAACTCAGGGCTTTGCACATGGTTAAGCAAACCTCATAATCAATGAGCTACCCCAGCCCTGTAAAATGCTACAGTAAATGTATGAAGAATTCCTATAGTAAATGTATGAAGGCAAAAGGATTAAAAAGGTAAATTCAGTAAAGTAATACAAATATTATACAATAACCACCTCAAGATATCAAAGGGGAAAAATTTCCTTTTGTTTGATTGCTGATTTCTTGAAAGAGTGGTATCATGCCTGGCTCAGTCCTGGCAAGCTTGGCACTCGCTAAGAACAGCTGGCTGACACTGAGTCATGGGTCTGACACTTCTGATATGTCCTCCTCTTCTACTCAGATTCTGGGATTACTGACACATGTATTCTTTTTTCAGTCATACCCGTAATGCAAAAATAAAAGTACATTATGTTAAAATGACCATATGTACAAGTATTAAAAAACACATGAGCAGAAATTAAACCAAAAACAAAAAAGGAATAAAAATCACTCGGGAGAGTAAGGCTGATGGAGAAGTGGAAAGGTAGTTCAGAATAAAACAGTATCAATTAGCAAAATCTACAACACCAAAGGAATTGTGAAAAGCATGTTTATCTCAAGTGTTCTAGGAAAATACTTCAATAGTAACTGTCAGAATACTGTCAGAAGAATGACACATGGTGGGAAACGCCCTGGGGAACTGTGAGGGAGGCTCCAGGAAAAAAATGTCAGAGGGTCTTTTACCCCAAAGGAATTTTGTTCCCTGGATTGTTCTTGGACGTGATTATGTGCCTCCTGTGTTAAACATTTACATTCAATTTGTAAGTCATGCTCATTTTGTTGGCTGTCAGATCATAGCTATAGAAACCAATCTGGCAAAAGGCTATGCTGAGTGTGTCCTGAATCTGCATATGGCTGTCTGCTTTTTTTCTATGCTTTCCCTCATATTATCTATAGTACATGCCAGGCTATTGTTATTTTTAGATTGGTCTGGCCTGAGAATGCTCTGGCAACGGGCTGCTGTGTCAGTGTTGAGTAACTGCTTACTGGCATTTATTTACATTTGTTTTTTCGGAACATATTTTTCTGACCTCAACCGCTTGGATCATTGCTTTCTTCTTTCTTCTGCATCCTTGTTTAAAGGGACGCTGAAACTGAAGTAAAATTTTCTACAGCATTGTACTGTAGTATGCTCCATTCTTTATGGGCCTCAAATCCTGGGTTTCCCAGACAGATCTCCAAAGGTCAACAAAAACAGCCCAAGAACACTACCAATCCAACACTAGTTAATTATTTATGATTCAGAACTCTCAAGAGGCTAAGAAGAAAGGGAAACTTTGCTTCATGTTAACTGTTGTTGTTGTTGTTTTGGTTGTTTATTGTTTGTTTTTGCAGTGCTAGAAAACAAACCTAGTGTCATGATGATGCACTGAGCTATGCCCCCAGGCTGTATCTTAATTTATTCCACTTTATGGATGTGTTTAAAAAGTAATTGATACTAAAAATAATGACAAATACTAAAAATCATTCCTCTTATGATTCGGAAAAGCTAAGATGCTCACTCATTGCAAATTATCTCTTCAGGAATTTGCTGAAACGTGTAGCAAACTTTTTATTGGCTACCAGCTCACAAATAACAGCATAGAAACTTATCACTAATTTTGAAAGCTTGACTTTAGCATAGGCTTAATCCTAACTGGCTCGTATAACTGAACTAACCCATATTTCTTTTAAATCTATGTTCTGCCATGTGACTTGGTTACCTTTTCTTAGTCCAGCACATCTAACTTGCTCTGAGCTTGATGGCAAAATTCTGCCTAGTTTTCTCCTACCAGTCTCTCTCTCTCTCTCTCTCTCTCTCTCTCTCTCTCTCTCTCTCTCTCTCTCTCTCTCTCTCTCTCTCTCTCTCTCTCTCTCTCTCTGCCTGGAAGCACCACATATTCTCCACCGGCCTACCTATTGGCCATTTAGTTCTTTATTAAACCAATCAAAAGACACCTTAGACAGAGAAACTGTCTACACTGCAAACAAATATTCTGAAAGAGGAACTGAACACAGTAGTGTAAAGTAAGAGCAAGTAATGAACAACAAGGCTTGATAAAAAGAAGTCAAATTATTTTTATTCACAAATACTATGAAAATTCAAGGTAGAAAATTACAAAATACTGCAACTAGTAAATAATATAAGTCAAAATTTTATGTCACTTTAAAAATAAGGATCTGTTTATTAGTAAGAATTGAAAGAAATCATCAAAACAATTCTTTTTAGTAAATAAATTTTATGTAACACTTAGAAATAAATTTAGGGGTTAGAATTTAGTATAGCAAACAAACTAACAAAGATAAGGGTAGAGATGAACCCTTGTATTATGCTGATGGGAATGTAAATGTATCCATTCACTATAGAAATTATTATGGAGGTTTGTCAGAAAATTATATACAAAATGACTCCATGATTTAGCTATAGCAATATTAATGTCCACCAATGAATACACAGATATTGAGTAAATTCACAATAAAAAAAATGGTTGTTATGAACAGTTTACAGCTAGCCTGGTCCCACAGCCATATCATCCTCAAATAACACACAGAGACACTGTATTAATTATAAAGCTGTTAGCCAAGAGCTAGAGCTTCTTATTGACTAGCTCTGTCTTAAATATTAACCCATTTCTATCAAACTAAGTGTTTCCACCTGGTTTTATCTTAACAGAGAGAGGGTCTAGACATCTTTTCTCATATCCTACATCTTGACTCCTCTCTACTACATTTCCCAGAATCCTCCTTCTTCTAGTCCTGCCCATCTTGCTTTCCTATTGTTCAACAGAGCTTTTACTCATTAACCAATAAGAGAAACATGTTTACAGAATAGCATTGCCCATAAAATGATGTATAGTATACATATACATAATACAACTTTATTCAGCCATAATAAAAGAACAATATTATATCATTTGCAGGAATTTCGCTATACCAAAGAGCTTTGTATTTAGTGAAATAGGCCAGACTCATAAATACAAGTATTGGATATTTTCTCTCATATGTAGATCTAAAGTAAAAAGGAAAAGAAATTACAAGGAGGACTATTAGTACATGAGAAGAAGGTGAAGAAGAAAAGGCAGAATGAAAAAGAATATTACTTCACCAGCTGTGGTGACTCAAGACTTCAATCCCAGAATTTGGTTGAAAGAGGCAGGCAGATCTTTGTGAGTTCAAGACCAGTCTTGTTTTATAAAGCAAGTTCCAGGACGGTGAGAGCTACACAGTGTGACCCTGTCTCAAAAAGGGAAAAAAAGGAATATCACAGATTTATCTATGTTTATAGGATGCATTGCATGCACATATGTATATGTCATATTGAAGCTGAGTATACAACTAATATGAAAATAAAAATGTTCAAAAGAAAACTTTAAAGAAAATGAAATCAATTCAGTGAAAGCAATACAGATTTCTAAAGCAAGCTTTTTTTAAGTATTGAAAAAGCAAAGGACAAAAGATGAGACACAAATGGAGTGAAGGACCCATTGATGATAATTCTCCCCTATTTGGCCCATAAATACTTACTATCAAAATCAGCATCTTAACAAAATTATGACAAAATTGGAAAATTTGGTATAATTTGTAAGATACCTAAAACCATACTGACAGTCTTGTCTGAAGAAGGGTGGAGGGGGTTCACTGCCTTGTTTTAGGTTACAGCTAAAATCTGTTGTAACCATCAGTTGCTGGCAGCCTGAGGAAAGTCAGACAGATTTAGGAAAACTCAAGGAAAGTTATAGAAATATGTATGCATTTGTGAAATAATCCCACCTCTTTTTCAGATTGAAAAATTCAAAATTTACTTCATTGATAGTTATTTCATGCAACCTAGAATTTTATTGAACAGACTATAAACTTTGATTTAGATCCTTTGTTAATCAAATCAAGGTGATAGATTTATATTTTTATAAGTTTCCTTTATTTGGGGTGAATTATAATATAATTATATCATTTTCCCTTTTGTTTCCTCACTCCAAAACCTTTCTTTGCTTTTTTCAAATTCATATTCCCTTTATTCATTAACTGTTATTTACACACATACACAGACACACATACACACCCTCATTCCTAATATAAATGCAATATTCTCACTCTGTACGTTACCTGTATGTATATATTTAGCTTTCAGGGTGACTATTTGATATTAGAACGTCAACTATTGTGTTCTTCCCTTGGAAAAACTCTCAGCATTTATTCAGCCTATAGATTTTGAGGTACTAGCCTCTTTGGGCATGGTCTCAGATACTACATGTGAACTGATAAGCAGGTAGAAGAGGCATTCTTAGGTAGGCTTTTCCAAATCCATATATCATGTCTACAGTGTTTGTCATTGTTCAGCTCATTTTTAGACAGTCACATTGATCATAGCTTATGGATATAAATTCTCCCAGTCCAAAGTCAAAAATTCCACTCTCAAACCCTCTGATCTTCCAACTCCCTCAGTCTTTCCTCCCTCTCTTCTGCAATGTTTCCCAGACCTTGGGTATGGAAGTGTATTGGGACCAGTCTCCACAACCCTACATTTTTATTAGTTAGGGTTTTATATAATTGTCTTCATTTGTTGCAAAGTTCCCTTGATTAAGCTTAAGGACTACATTTATCTGCGAGTAAAAGACGAAATTTTTATAATGTTGTTAGGAATTGTGTTGTTTTAATAATGTGTTGGTTGTTGGCTCCCATCCAAGATCTATAACTTCACTAGTTCCAAGCCATTGACTAGGCTTCCAGTAGCAGATATGATTGATCTATTGCCGAGAGGGTCTTAATTCCAATTAGAGAGCTGTTGGTTCCCCCCAGGCTATGCATGCCACTACTATATTGTATCCTCAGGGTTATGCTGCCAAGCTGCTTGTTGTTGCTGTTCATAGTTAGACTCATCTTTGGACATGCACTCCAAATAAACTGAATGTGAAAAGTACCTTTAACAAATGGTACTAGAAAAAAAGTGAACGGACACTATCCAGGACTAAGACTATTAACAAAATAGAAACTGGGATGCAAATATAAGGTAAAACTCTGATGCCACTAGAAACAGAAAGAAATATCATCCTAACTTTGGACAGCCAAAGTTTTCTTATATAAAATAGAATAAAGAATCAATTAATGAAATGAAGTTCATCACAAGTTTCAGAATTCAGCTCATCAAAATAAATCATTACCAAATGAATGATGAGTAATGGAGAGCCATGTTTATATAACCTGCATTTTTAAAAGACCCTGCCTCGGTGTATAGAATTTCAACAACTAACTAATAAAGACAGAGTCAATTTGAAAATGAATAAAACATGAAATAGAAATTTTACAAAACGAGATACAAAAATGAATAACAATGACTGAATCAATAAATCCCAGACATCATTAGACATCAGGAAAATTCTAATGAAATGTAATAAAAATGTCCCTGCATTTTCACTAGAACAGTATTGAAATCCCCTAAGCTTGGTATGAATGAGGAGGAAATGGAACTTTCGTTATTGTTGTCGAATATGAAACTTTGTAGAACACCAACAGAAAACTACATGGAAGTTTCTTAGAGACAAACATCAGCTGTCATGTACCCTGTAGTGTCACTTCCTGCCTTCGCTATAAGCTGATACTCATGATCAAGACAGATGTAAAAACAACCCTGCTATGTCTATCCATGAAGCTGTATTTAATATGTATTAACAAACAAATTGTGTTCTAATCAAGCAACACACTACTTCTCAGCAACAACATTTGCATCTGCACAGGCATAAGAGTATGGAAGCACATGAGTCCATGCATATGACATTCTAGATCTCAAACTAAACTGTGGCTACCCTGATGATGAAATGTCACAGCCAACTAGACTGAACTGAAATCCAGCTTGGAAACACAACTCTTGAGTGTGACTAACAAGATCTTTCCAGTAAAGAGGGAAAATACATCCTAGATTCGGATGGTACCATCTCAGTCTCCATTCCAAGACTTAACAAACAGTGGAAGCAATCTAGGCCCCAGGACTCATTTCTGTCTGCTTATCCAGTGTGGATTCAGTGTGCCCAGCTGCTTGCTACAACTAGACCCATGCTTTTCACCCTACCTTCCCTATCACGCGAACCATACCAGCAAAGTGTGAGCCAAATAGACTCTTCATTCTTTAACAGAACAACACACAGAGCAACAACAACAACTAAGATGAGCAATACAGAAAACAAACAGGAATTGCATCTGTGGGCGAGGAGAGGAACTGAGACGGGGACATAAATGTTCTTATCTGATAATATATCCAATAGTTGGTAATGGTGTGACTATAATAAATGACTTATTCACCAAAACTCACCATAGTGTACATTAATAATTGCATATTGTGCCACTCATTTGAAAATGCAAATATTGTTAATATTATAAATGTGGCTCATGTTTTCTAAGCATATATTAAACAAGCAAACAAAAAAAAGTGTAATGTGTTTTATTTAGCATGTCAATCTTTCCTCCAGGAAACTGATCACTACTGAGAAAAATGTTAGATTCTCTCAGTTCTTATGCATACATAATGACAAAAAATAAACCTATCTCAAGCTATCAGATAAAACATGGTTGACATTATTTTCAATACAACATGGTCTAATTTCACATTAAGTTTTGAAACTAGATATCTAGTAAAATTTCATCACTATGCCAGCACTGCTGAGTGGTTTGGATAGTTACAACATGGTTCATAACCATCTAAACTCACTTGATGATCTGGTAACAAAGGATATGTAGATCACTGACTATATCTATTATTAACATCTTTTGTTTTCCACATAGTTCTTCATATTCATTTATGAGATTTCAGTCACTTCTAATTTCAATTCCAGCTCTCACTGGTCACGAAGGTCTGACTGACTTAGCTTATCTTAGGGAAGCATCTGTGATTGTCTATTCAGAAACAGTTCATTGTGGCCCTTCTATCTTATTCTATCTTACCAGCTTTCATTCTTGAAGTCAAAGACACTTCCATTCATTCAATGCTACCTTCTTTGTATTCTGTATTCCAAGGTGTCTGGAGCGGGTGATGAGACCTTTTTAATATAGAACTAAGATTTCTCTGTCTGTATAACAGGAAGAAATTAGGGCATTCATCTAAAAGAAGCCAAGTACTTGAATAGCGCAATCTCTGGTGTAGAATGAGCAAAAATGGTCCTTGAGTCCTCAAAATTAGAGCATTAGTTCTTGTCCCAAAGAAGAAAAAAAATCAGAACATTAGGCAGAACTAAGCTGAACAGAAAAGCCAACGGTGCAGAATAAACTGGAAGGTGCTCAAATCAGGAGAGAGAAGGTAGGTGCTGAGAGCATAACAAGTCTCAAAGGCAGGACGCTTAACACCCAGGGATCTGAGTCACATGACACACTATATTCAGAAGGCCCAATCTAGGCTTCACAGTTTCTCAAGATAGAAAATAAGCGTTCCCAATTCAGGCTGCAGAAGCTGCTGCTTCAATGTTAAAACGAGGCCAGGATCTTAAGAAAACTATAGTGAAAAACTAAATAGGGTGGGTGTATGGATAATTCAAGTTTTAAAAGTTTAATCACAAATGAGCCATGCATGGACCTTTCTATACAGGCAAAGGTAGATTTGGTGCTTATGGTTTAAAAAGAAAGTGAAGTCAGCAGATTTGTGAATTCCCTCTAATTAGTAGATGTATGTTTATTGCTTCAAATATCTAAATATTTAAAGCAAGCTGTTTGGTACCCAGATATCCTTGCCTAGGTTTTTGTTCACCTTTGCTTGTGTTCACAGACTTGAAAACACTCTTCATTTGTTGAAGATACCACAATATTCTACATAGAAAAACAAGGCTATGGCTCATGTAGAGAGCAGGCATAGCAATGAGATTCAGAAGCCTGAATCCTGAGTATTTTCCCTATAGCCAAAAAAAAAAAAAAAAAAAAAAAACTATAGTGCCAAAATTTTTCACTTAAAATTCAAATTCCTTGCTTTCTAAAATACCACTGAAACTGAGGTTTTAAGCTTCAGATTCCCTGTTTAAATAGACAAGCATTAAAAACATTCATCTCTGAGTGAAATTAAACCTGCCATGATATTTCACATATCTAATGCAAACCTATTGAGAATCCTGAATACGACAAGTATATTTTAACATAAAGAAATCATACTTGGGAAAGAATGGAAATGCATATTAGATGTAGAAGAATCAAAAAAAGACTCCTGGGAATCATGTGACAGTTATTAATACATTTAAAAAACTTTATTTTATTAAAATAAATGTTACATCATAAGGATCTCTTGCCTAGTGGAGGAAGGCCATCAAGATGGTTTCTGCAGATGAAAGGGCTTGCTCTCCACACTCAGACCCACGATGTAAGGAAAAAACTGGCTCCTTACAGTTCAGTCTTACGGAAACATTTTCACAACTGAGATTTGCTGCTCCAGGATGACTGTAGCTTGTGTCAAGTTGACATAAAACTTGCCAACACAGTGTGCTTCTCAAATCCCAGTGTTCTGAGGTGCACATACAGGAAATGGGATGAGTAATAGCCACCCTGCACTTTCCAAGACTACCAGAGAGCTCTCCTGCATACCAGGTGTATGTCCTTGGGAATTTACAAAATCACAGCTCCAAGTTCAGCAGCTCAGTTGGGAACCTTACGCTGTGTTTACCAATTCAGTAGGCAGCTGCTGGTGGGAGTGGAGGAGAAGGTTGCTGCCCCCTTGCAGTAAGACTATGAGCAATACATAGCAAAAGTCACACATGGCATAGTCTCTTTGATCCTGCAATTCTGTGCTAAGAAACTTACCCTAAGGAAAAAATTACAGCTGTGTCCAAAAACAATATCCATGAAAGTTTTGCTTAAAATAAGAAAAATATGGGAAGAATCTAAAATATATTCAATATGGAAGTGGTTACAGGAAATGTCATGCCTCCCTTAAAACCGATGTCCAAAAAAGGGGGTGGGAGGGCTAGAAGTAGGGAAAATAATTACAAAAAAAAAAAAAAAAAAAAAAAAAAACAGAGCGTAAGAAGCTAGCTACAGAAAGATACTATTAGAAGTAATAAGTTTTAACAGATGTGAATATACACCTATTCATAGGAAACAGATAAAATGACTAATAAAGGAAACATGAGGTTGATGAGATGGCCCAGCAATTAATAGCACTTATGGTTCTGGAAGAACACCTAGAGTAAGTCCTAAACATCAACAAGGTGACTGGAAACCATCTATAACACCAGTGCCATGGGATCCAATTCTGCCTCCGACCTCCACAGGTTCCTGTATATGCATATACTTGCATGCCCACATGTTGCGGCAGGTTCCTCCCCGCCAGCCTCCCGGTCCTGCCGCCAGTCTGGGCCCACAGCCAGGCTAACCCCAAATAACACTCAGAGACTCTGTATTTGATACAATCCTGTTGGCCAATTACCATTACTGTTTATGGGCTAGCTCTGTCTTAATTATTAACCCATTTCTACTTAACTAAGTATTTCCACGTGGTCGTCTTATGGGGAGCCGCGCGGCAGGCGTCCTGCTCCTTCCCCGGGCTACATCTTGACTCCACCTACTACTTCCTCTTCCTCCTCCTAGTCTCCTAGCCCCACCTATCTAGTTTTCTATTGGCCACAGGGCTTTATTAACAGTATGAGAAACATATATACAGAATCACATCTCCCATCATCTCCTCTTTTCTGTCTAAAGTAAAAGAAGGGGTTTAACCTTAACATAGCAAAATATACCATACAACAGTTATCAAATAAGAATCACAGTTAACAATATTTAGTCCATTAACATTTTGTAAGACTTAAAGAAAATATCATCTATCCTATCTTTGTCAGTCTAAAGACCTGTATGTAACTTATTTTTAATCCTAACTAAGAAAAACTATAATCATACTATCTGTCTTCAACTCCTTCAAAGACCACAGAAGGATAATATATAAACTCTAGAAATGACAGAGACAATGCATTGCCTGGTCAGTCACCCGAAGTTCTTCTGTAATGTTCCATCTTCAGCCCATAGGCCATAATGTGTGTCCAGACTCCTCAATAAGGCAGGAAACTTTTCTCTGTGTCCTGTAGACTATCTGGCTGTCTGGCAGCCTCTTCCATGAAACAGGAATCCTGTAGCAATGTCCATCTTGCATCAGCAGTCACCTTTTTGTGGGTCCTGCATGTCCAGTTTCTACAACATAAAGTCAAACAGTCTAGACAAGAGAAGTACCTTGCTCAAATGGCTAGTCTTGCCATATTAGAAGCAAACTCCATAATGTTTTTCTTCGATGTCCATCTTCCTTTCTTCTGTAGGTGGTGTTACCAGGAGCAGTTGCTTGCTGCCCTCTTGTCTAGACATTTCTACTCTACCTCTACTTTAGGAATTTACATGTGCATAATTATATTGTTTAGGTGTGTATCCTTGCTTTTCTCAAGGAAGTTTTAATCAGGTTTTTAGCTAAGTTCCTGAGTATTATAGATCATCCTCACCCGTGTTTCCTTTGCCTATGAGATTAGTCAGCAATAGATGCTTAATCTCCAATCACTTCATAGACCTGCAGAACACGGCATTTAAATGTTTTAATATTAGTACTCCGTTGACATGAGACACTGTTGCTCCTGACAGCACCATGCACTTTCCCGAAAGTATGTTGGACACTGTCGTTGCTCCTTCTGGAGTTCACCCTCACTTCGGCCATGGCCTCTTGGGCAAGGAACTGCCCCTACCTTGACAACTGATCTGGACATGCGGTCCTATGTGCTTGCAGGAGACAAACAGAAGACTGCTGAACCTTGCCAAGTCAGGGTAAGACAGCCTTTCTTCCTCCCTGCTTTTGTTGTGATCTGTCAGGTACTCTTGGCCTTAGCCAAAACTGGCTGTACCAACATTGCTCTGAGACCTTGGGTGACTGTCCAGGTAGCTTGCTGTTTCTGTCTTCGAGGCATCTTTTGGAAGTTGCCCATCCGCACTTCTTGTCTATCCTAGTATTGCTATTTTCCTTCTCAGGTCTTGATGAGGTTGTAGATTAAACCATCACAACTATTATTCTCTCTTCATAGTTAGATAGATTAGGTACTAGGCTTAAGCTTTCTAGCTTAGGATAACTCTATTGTAAACTGCGTTATGTCTTCATCCTAGGACTAGATATGTAGGTCGTTTTGTTCTCAATTTTCCTTTTCTTAGAGCACACTTGTTATTCACTGTTTTGTATATTTTTGTATCAAACCCAAATCTTTTCTTTAGACTAAAAGGGGAATTGTAGCGAGATATTCACCTTGTCTGCACCTGTGGCTTAGGCCATGCCCATTGGGGCGGAGACAGGGCCGGATGGGAGCGGAGAGAAAAGGTTGGGAGAGGGTCGGGCCGCCCCTTTTGGGTGGAGGACGCTGGAAGGCTCAGGATCTGCTGGAACCCCCTGCGTGCATCTGCCTATGTTGTGAGTTATTTCTCCCTTAATAAACTTCTGTTCGGCCTAATTGTTTTTCCTGATTCTTATTAAATCACAATACCCACACCTCTCTCTCTCTCTCTTTCTCTCTCTATCTCTCTCTCTCTCTCTCTCTCTCTCTCTTATACACACACACACACACACAATAAAATACATACTTTTAAACGATACATGATTGATTGATTGGATATTTATTAGCAAAACTCATCTTCTTTATGATCTTATACCCTACATTAACACTCGAAGTTTTAAAAATAAATTTTATTAACAAAAGTATAAGATATACTACAGAGACAAAAACTTCCTATCTCTGTAGTTTCCTTGCTTTACAGTTGCAAAATATTAAGCATGACTTAATCAAATAAAAACGCTAAAACTCAGACAATGGGTGTTTCTAAATGTAACTTTAGATCCTTAAATAATAGACCTAATCTTCTGGAATGAAATGACTTAGTATATGTCTAGAAAATATGACAGAAAAAAAGAAAGAAAGTCAAATTTTGAGTTAGGATATATACTCCTGTCAATGAGGGATTGTAGCATTGTTCTGTCTAAACTCTTTCTAGGGAAGCCAAAGATCAAGGATTCCCACATGGGAGCCGACTCGAGTGTGCTAAATCATGGCTCTAGATTAGCGCAGTCAATCCCCCATCCCTGTTTCATTGGTATTTTCAATTTTATAAGCCAAGCTGACCCTTTTTTAAGTTATTTAAAAATACGACGAGACAGGTCATAGATGCAATAAAAATGCAGTTTACATTAATACTTGAATGGGAATTTAACTTGTCTCTAATATATTAACAAAATCAAAGACTACAGTAAAAAGAAAACAATTTGTCATCTTCCTCTAATACCCAGTTTTGTGACCTGTGCTTCATGGCTGCCTCATAAAGTCTAGAGGATGACATTAAATAATCCAGTGTTTCCTTATTTGTAAGGGGAAGAAATGCAGATAATGTTAATTTAAGTACTAGACCTTCCCCAGGGTGTGGAACACAGTAGACATTGCTGCTAGTATGGAAAAGGCAGAATTATAGATAGGATATGAAGCCAAATATAAATTTGACCATGAAAACAATGGCTTCAGCAACTAGGAAGAAATCTTAAACAGGGAGACTAGCTGTTTGGGAAGAGCAGATGGCTCCCTCTTCTGTAGCTGGATCTTCTTAAGGGCTTATTGCATTATGGATACTTGAATAGATCATTTATCGAAATCCTGGAGTACAGAATATTGGATGGAAGAGGGATCAAAACATTCTCCATCCAACATGGGTTCTAGGAACTTATCCAGCTGGGCCTCTTACTTGACCTCTTAGTCATTACTTCATTATTATTATTATTATTATTATTATTATTATTATTATTATTATTATTTTATTATTATTATTTGGCAAGGTGCTATGTTGTCTTATGAGAATCTGAAAGAACCGATTTCCTAATGTTGTCTTTTAACCTTCCTATGCATGTCATGACACATGAACATTCACGTGATGCACGCATGCACACACACATACACACCAATAATAATATTTTAATATTTAAAAAGTGCTCAGGAATCAAACATATAAACAAGGAATTTAGTAACAAGCAAACATAGTTGTGGCATACCAATTTACACTATCTGCATTGCATGGAAACCCCAGTACTAAAGAAATAATCACAAAGGAATCAATGTAAAACTGCAGCTGTAGACTATCTAATCTCATCAGTCTCTGTCAGATTTGCTGTGAGGCAACTATTGCAAGCAGTCTCATAGGATTCATTGCATAGAGTCAGCCCCACAAATAGCTGAGCTTTAGAGAAGGAATGAACAGACACGCAGCAAATATTAAATGTTGAAAGAGAAGCCTACAGTAAGATGAAAAAGCATGTTCATGTCACATACACTAGAAACAGAAAATAATAATTAAAAGAATATTTGAAGAACAGATAAAATTCTTTATTTGCAGATAATATACCTGTAACTTTTAACCTGCTGTGGCTTATACATTAGTCAAAGTAGCACAATTTATATAACTAACATTAATGTTTGATAAAGTTACTGATTGAAATATGAAGCATTCTTCTACACATGACAAAGTCAAGGAACAACAATGGATGAATGATTTTTGTACAAAAATCAGGATTTGAAGGAAAAGACAGGAGAAGAATAGATTGTTTTCTTTCTTATTTATAAATTGATTGAAAACCATTTTCTTTGCTTGGAAGTTAAAATTCTTTTTCTGGGCATATATGTTTCAACATCTTACAAGCAAAACATTGATTGGCCAAACAGAAGGGAGAAAGTACAATGCTAGGTTCATGAGATCCTTAAAACATCAAAAGATGAACAAGAAACAAAAACAAAAACAAAAACCATGTATATGTCAAGTATAAAGCTGTTACAGCACGGGAGGAGTGAGAGCCACATATTTTTACACATTCTCAGAAAAAAACAATGTTTGTTTTCTTTAGTCCTGTGGGGGAGGGGTATACGATGCAGTGTTTGTTCTCTGGCCATCCTAGAGGTGGGGTGAGGAGGAAAGGAGTTGTTTGCAGAAATAACATAGTGCCATATTAGTCTTAAACCTCACTGCTATCTTTTACAAGATCTTTGTGCAAGTATGATATGAGATGGCGATGGAGATCTTAATTGGTCTAGATAATAAAAACCCAGAGTCAGATATACAGGAAAATGCTGAGAGATCAGAAAGAATGAGCAAGCCACTGCCATACCTTACCTCCTTCACAACTCAGCAACTGACAAGAGGGCAAGTCCCTGTTTCTCCCGTCTCATATCCTGTTTCTGCCCAGCTAGCTCACAGACCTCCAGACTTCTATGGTTAGCTAGTGGCAAGCTCCACTCTCTGAACTTCAGACAGGATTTATTTGTACAAGCAAGATATCACCATAATGAGAGTTTCTCCCCTACAAAGGGCAGATTTTATTTAGTCCCGGAAGGTGTATCTCCTCCCCACAAAGCAGAGCACATTCAAACCATCTGTGAAGAAAAACTCAGGGTGCCCTTCCTGGAACACAGCAACCTCAACATGTGGGTCCATCTTTCCCTCTGCTACTGAGAAGTTAGTGGCTGCTATCGTTACAGTTGACCTCTGATGCAGGGGGATGACTGATGATTCTTCCAGAATTCATGAAATTGTGATGATCAACTTGATGGCTTGCAGGCCTGGCACACCAATTCTTTTCAGCTTTGCTGTATACTTATAACTCTTTCATTAATATTTTGTACATTTAACTCAAAGAAGTTGATGTGTAAAGGTGAAACATGAGGATTCACTTATCTCAGCTCACAAAAGACTTCATGCAAACGCAAATATGAAATGAAGGCAAACCACAGAAAGGCTCAATTACATAATATTCTGAACTGGTGTGCATTACCAAACATAAGACAAACAGAATTGAATATTCCTGGAAATAGCTCATAATATTTTTAAATAGAATTTATTCAAAGAACTTTTTTTTTTAAGTACAACTTTCTGCTTTAGCATGACAGTATACCAGTTTTCGTTTTTGTAAAGATTTCTTCATGGTTCAAAATAAATTATTTTTATATAATATATTCTAATTATGGTTTATTACCCTCACCACAACTTTCCAAATCATCTACCAAACCCATGCCCCTTTTTCTTTCTTTTTAGAAAGCACATAGCAAAAACAAGATGAATATTAAAAAGAAAGTACAAGAAACTCATAACTATAAACTATAAACTCAGCCACTATAACATTAAGTGGCTGATGAAACAATAAATTTGAAATATGAATTAATACCAAATACTATGTGAATATGTCCAAACTAATCTATACTTCAAATTTAAGTGTTGACTAAAAAAATATTGAAGAAATAAGTGAATCAATTTTGTTAAGAAATCTTAGAAGGTAAATCTTGATAGAATTATGTTTTATCTTCTCACATGGTTTCCTGATCTATTCATAAAAATACCTATTCATTTTTTATAAGAAAATACTTTCTTTTTCCAAATATGGATTCTAAAAATGCAAATACTCTGGGGAATGAATCTGACTTTAGTGGGCAAAGATTCAAAAACATTTTCTGCAGACAATGGGGGAATGATCAAATTGAGGAATGTCTTCATAAAGAAGCCCCAAGCAGACATTAGATTCCATACTGTAGAGAAACATCATTATACGGGAAACTGTTAATGACCTCATAAGTAAATGAAAATTATTAAGTACTGTGTAGAACATGATGCTAATATTTTAATGAACAGCAGACATATGCCAGATGGAATGTGCTAAACAGTGATTTTTCTGCTCACGATGGGATAGTAGTTTTACATTTCTTCTCTTTGATTTTTATGTTTCCCAGATATTCTACAATGAACGTACATTGGTGCATATCCCAATAATAGAACTATAAAGAATCCCAGGCCTGCAGTAAACAGAATCAAGGCTAAGGGAACAGATACGGGGAGATAAACTAGAGATCACACAGGAGAAAACATGCTCCAGGAATGGAGAGAAGAAAACAATGAAGAGGGTGGTTTGACTAAAAATTATCACAATTTTTAAATGAGAGATTCAGGGAAAGGTGAAATTTATAATTTCATAAATTATATTTAAACTCCTGTTTCCTGGGATTTTGTGGGAGCATTTCAATAGATGTGTCCATTGAGTGGGAAAAGTGGTATAAAAATCATAAAGTATGAGAGTAGTATTGATTGAGAAGCCAGCAGAGAGACAGAGAGAGAGAGAGAGAGAGAGAGAGAGAGACAGAGACAGAGAGAGAGAGAGACAGAGAGAGAGAGAGAGAGAGAGAGAGAGAGAGAGAGAGAGAGAGAGAGAGAGAGAGAATCACCAAATTAATGACAACGCTGCAAGATAAATGGCTTTATGGCTTTTAAAAAAAAAGACAACTTAGGAACCTGGAAACCCCTCCATGCTAGCAGGTAGCCCAAATCTCATGGGTCAAATAAACTGGCTCAGAAAGTGAACTCATTTTCGGTGTGTGACTGGCCTACCAGCTACAGTACGCCTTTGTCGTTCAGAACTCAGAGCACCAGCTACTCTTAATGGTCAGTGTACACTTCGAGCCAGTCCGTATACATGTGAAGACAGACACCAGGCTTTCAGAAAAGCAGGACATGCTGGGAGAAAACGCATGTCTGCAAGGATAGAGAAGGGCGCGCTCAAGCAGCTGTCAGTGGTCATCAGCTTTAAATACAAGTAAGAAGGAAAAGAGTCAAGAGCCCTTGGCGTTTCGGAAATCATTTGAGATGTTTGCCGAACTAATTATAACTGGTTTGTAGCTGGTTCTTAATTCCTATTTCTTGTCATCTTATGTGATAGTTCACTCTTTCTAAATCATGTTGAAATAAGAGTTTTGATGTAGTGAGGTTAATGATTGTGGTTAAAATAACAGCATTTTCTGCTGAGCAACTTTGAAAAATTAGGCACATTTGAGGGTCACCATTTGTCCCTTTCCTTCTGGTAGCACCCGGTAGGTCTCCTTCACTGTTGAGCTTTGACTATGATGACTGAAGACTTGAATTGTCATTCTCAGTTCATCGGGAGCTCTCAACAGTATCCATGGTAAGATAAAAACATTAGGAATTAAGTGTGGGAGAGACTTTTCTTCTTGGTGCCTTCCTTCTTGTTCTCTTCTTCTTCTTCTTCTTCTTCTTCTTCTTCTTCTTCTTCTTCTTCTTCTTCTTCTTCTTCTTCTTCATCTTCTTCTTCTTCCTCTTCCTCTTCCTCTTCCTCTTCTTCTTCTTCTTCTTTTTAATTTATTTTATGACAAGGCAATTGAAAACACTTCATGTCCTGAAACCAGAGTAATTACGCAGATATTTGCACTAGGGAAAGTCAGACAATTCAGGGACAGAAGATTCAAGAAGAAAGGATTTTCCAGCTGGTCTGGAGGCTGGCATCCCAGACTCAAGCCTTGGTAGTGTGGTGCTGAGGAGAGCCTAGGAAGGCTGAGCATGTGTTCTTGCTAGCATCTCCAGCTTGCGAGAAGGCGGCACACTGTCATGAGAGGGGACTTTTGAACACTCTTGCAACCCATTCGTCCTCACATTTCTCTGTTCCTCTTTGTCGTGAAGTTAAGAGAGCCTGCTCACTGAAAGCAGGAAAGCGGGACCTCAGACACACAAAAGTCCATTGTGAGGAGTATCGTTTCAAGCTACGGCAACACATAATACAGTCATAGAAAGAGAACCACAGCCTAATCATAATGGGAATGGTTACCTCACGCTTAAGACCCTGAGACAGTGTGAAAAGCTAAGCCACCTAGGATTCATTTTTATCCCACACACTCTTAATAGAAGAGACCGACAGATGCTATTCTTCAAAAAGTAAATTGTCCAGCTTAAAGAATTCATCTGAAAAATAGCATTCGTTTATATTAAAATCAATGGGGGGGAAATTCATGTTCCATGTGACTGCTTATATTATGCCTGCTCCTTGTCGAACTCCAGAGCAAGCACCAGAAAGGCTATGCTTTTGGGCCTTTGAACTTGGGGGCAGATGTAAAAATAAAACAGCAACAACAAAACAAAACAAAAACAGAAAGAGGGGAACGGGTGGTGGGATAGAAAAACTCAGGAAGCATGCATTGTTTTTATAGAACTACACACCCACACCCACACACACACACACACACACACACACACACACAATACATATATATATACATATACATACACATACACATACACATACATACACACATATACACATACACATACAATATAAACATACACATACACATACACACACATACATACATATGCATATATACACTTATATTCAGATATTAAAAAATACTGATTTTTAGTTCCTGCCTAAAACCCGAAATAGTAATTTTCACGTATTTCAAATGTTTTATTGGTTTTGCTTTGTATTGATTCAACTACATCTCTGAATTTAAAATTTTGTGGGGCTTCGTAAGGAACAGACATACATTTTGTTGTATCCTACACTGTTGTCAGAAACAGTCGTGGGAAATACGCAGTAACAAATGTATTTGGGGCACATCAGCTCTTACAGGATGCTGCAAGATGATCCTCCTCCTTAAACTACTCCCCCACCCCCGCCCCGCCCGCCCTTTTGCCTGTCAGTTTTTCTATTCCTATTTTTAAGGTACATTTTACTTACTATAAATGGACTTCAGCTTTTACTTACCTGTCTATTAATGTGTGTTCTTATTTTCTTTCCATTGTCCCCCCCCTTCTCTTTTGGTGGAGAAAGTCTTCCTAACGGGCCATTTACTGATATGTCCTTCTGAATTGTTCTGTTTTTTTTTTTCCTAAAAGTAACCCTTTCATTGTACTGATAAATAAAATTCCAAAGAGCTTTCTTCAAGGGTTTTAGACATTTCAAAAAAAATCTGTCCTATTGTAACAGGAAACCTTGGAGACTCATTGAAATAGCAAAGGCACAAGTTTCTTTTTATTATGAAAGATGTTTATGTGAGGAACAAAACCGACAAGAGAAAGTAGCTGCTTCAGAATACTTGATGGGCACTTTAATCTTCTATTAATATGCAAATTTTGTTCTTTAGAACCCCAGTAAGAGATTTTATTTTTCTCCCTCAGTCAGGCTATTTGAAAGTAGTCCTATTCTCCCAAAGGTCCTTCTTGCATGAGTCTAAGAGAAACAGTGTTTTTATGCTAATTCCCAGGATGCTCCAGCATGCACCAATTTCTTTTGAAATTATATGGAGTTTATTGAGCCACATTTGTAAAACATTCCACAGTTGATTTCACCGTAAAGATCCTCTTTAATAGAACTGATTCCCCTGTCGGTTGGTGTCATAGGAGAATGTTAAAGAAAATCAGTTTTAACAACAATGGCAGAAATCAGAAAGGACTTATTGGCAGAAGAGTGGAGTTTATGGGCAGAAAAAGGGCAATGTTTGTCGAATAACTAATCTCAACAAGAATCTGAGGCTGTAAGAATGACTTTGCTGGTATTGTAATCATAAAGGACCATTTAATAACCATACGTCTCAAATATCATCATCACGAAGGTACAAAACCATAGGTAGGTACAAAACCATAGGTAGGTTTATTTGTTTGTGTTATAGGCATTGACTCACCTTCTGCTTCAAATCATTACCCCCCTTTTCCAAAAGATTGTAATTAAAACAATAATAAATGAAATCCTTCAACTAGTATAGTAATTAAGATGAAGCACAAAACTATTTTCATATAGCCATTCCTCTTTACATATCAACTCTTTTGGTTACTTATCTTTGAAAGAAATAGAGTATTTGATATTTTGTTTTAGTTTGCTCTGATAGATCAAAAAGTCTGTAACATCAAACATCTTGAGACTATGATCTAATTATTTTCTGAGAGAATGGATACTTATTATTTATTTACCTCCTAATAGTTATAAAAATAACGGGCATTTTTGAGTGCATAATGTTTTCTCTGGACTAATATTTGTCTTCAAATATGTACATTTATAAAAGTTGGCATCTGTTTCCTGGAAATATATCCTCCTTTCTTAGAAAATATTGACCTTGTTTTTTTCTAAAATAACAAATATTTATGATTCAGGCATAAAAGTATACCTCTTTATATCATTTTATTATTTCTTTGCTTTTAAGAACAAAATGCTATTCCCCAAACTTCTTGTTCACCTGTGAACCTGACAGTGCAGTATAAGTTGTATGTATTGCCTTATTGATTAAAGTCAAACTGAAAAGGGAGAGACAGGAAAAATGAAGAGAAAAAAAACAAAACAAAACAAAAACCAAACAAACAAAAAATTAAAACAGAAACAAGCTTACTCCTAACCCCTGTCTGTGCCTTTCAAATTAAACCCCCTTTGTCTCAAGAATCATTGTTATCGATTTCACCTACAGAAATTCTTCATGGTTCAAATCTAACATGTGCTCCTGTTCCAGGTCTTCCTTGATTCTATTTTACCCAGGCGAAATGAATCAGCTATCTGTAAAAACAGACAATAAAATGGACACTCTGTCCCTTACACATAATTTTCCAGTTATTAGCATACAAATTGTAATCTTCTGTTTATATGCCTATTTCCCCTACTAAAAGTCCATTTATCTGACTTTTTTTTATATCTCTTTAATTGTCAAAACATAAAAAAGACCCAATAATTCACTTGTCTCTCTTGGTATACTTACCTGACAACTAATATCTGAAAGTATAAAATGAGTGTGTGAGCCTAAAATTTCTAATGTAAGAGTGCCTCCTTGTTTCCCATGATGCTTCCTTATTAGTTTTCTCATAAACTCTACAAGGTCTATTGGCTCTCCACTTCTACTTTATAAATGTTAGGTAGCATTCTGGCAAGATTACCCATTCTATAGTGCTATTGTTATGTTGATTAGCAAGAATAAAAGTTCCCTGGAGCACTGGAGTCTTCTGCAGCTCCTTCTAAATCTGCTGGTTTAGAGTGAGAAAAACTAGCCTGACAATAAAGAATCTCATTACTTAGCAATAACAGCTGTGCAGTATTGATCATCAATACTTTAAATCTCAGTGCAGACTCAACAAACAGCACCAACTGCTTGGGACCTGGATCAGAAAAAGCATGCAGTTTTACCAAGCAACTAAAACCAGCAGTAGTCACACACACACATACCCACACACACACACACACACACACACACACACACACACACACACACACACACACCCAATGCAATCGGTTTGAGGATTGGTTTAGAAAGAATGGAGCTGACTGAGCTATCACTACATGATCCAGCCAGTGTATTAGGGTTAATAGCCATGCAGACCCAGGACAGTTATAGATACCAGCTCAGAAGAATCTAGCTGTGCCCACAGAAATATTTATATTTTGCATACATTTTGGGGAGAAATACATACATAGAAACCCCCACAATATATATATATATATATATATATATATATATATATATATATATATTTGGAAGATTTTCCCACACACACACATATGAGTGAAAAAAGAAAAGAGCACTAACATAAAGTAATACTAGATAACACTTAAGCCTTAGGACCCAGTAACTAACAATAAACCAGCTGGTTATTACCTTGATCAGCATCTTATTGCTATAACTGTGTTCCCTGAGATAAATCAGAATAAAGATTCCATGGTATTGTGCACAACAGTTTTGCTGTAAAAGCCTTTATTGTACAGATAATATTCAATGGGGAATAAAGAAAATGTCTAACTATTTACCAATAATTAGCATTGGCTGTTGTCATCTTATCTGAAGGTGAAGCTGTTGGCCTCTGTCAAACCCCAGTCTTCAAAGTGAAGAAACTGTCATATTTAAATTTTTCAACCATGACTTGATGTATTCCTTGAGGATGTGCTTTGATTATTCTGAGAAACTGGTGGCCTAAAAGCAAAAATTATACTTTTCAAGGATCCTTTCCCAATAAAATCATTCATTGTTTTCTTATGTGCTAACAACTTCACAGAACATAAGAAACGAGAAAAGGAGGAAAGCTCCCTCCCTTGAAGCAGAGGTTCTCACCTTCCTACTGCTATGACCCTCTGATGTGGTTCCCAGTGATGCGGTAACCCCCATCATAAAATCACTTTTGTTGCTATTTCATAATTGTAATTTTTTCTCTTTTTATGAGTCACACTGAAGATATCTGTGCTTTCTGGTGGTCTTAGTTGAGCCCCTAAGGGGTGGCAACCCACAGGTTGAGAGCTGCTGCATCAAAGTGTGAAGTACCAAAGGGCTGGGTTTGACATTGTTTCTGCAGTCTTCAGCACTGCATATACTGTCTGTTCTGTGTGCTCGTTTCCACTGGAACTCAAGGTTAAAGGAATGATGGCAAAAGCTGTTTTCCAGGTAAAGGGGGTAATTCTAGAGTTAGGCTTCTAAGACAAACATGCGTGAAGCATAGTGCAAACAGATACAATCTTAAGCAGCTCCATCAGAAGCACAGTATGCGTGCATGTCAATGCTTGGCATACATGCCTGGTGCTCTCAGGGCCAGAAGAGAGTGTTGGATATCCTGGTGTGGGAGTTACAGATGGTTGTGAGCTATTGTGAACATGCTGAGAACCAAGCCTGGGTTCTTTGGAAGGGTAGTGGTCTTAACCACTAAACTGTCTCTCCAGCTCTTAAACATCTTATGTTAATCCCACTACACAGCATAATCCCTTGAATATATAATATTTGTCTTAAACACATTTGCCTCACTTGTAACAAATCTATATTAAACATAATCAAAATTAACCTATTGATTACACCATTTTTCCTTCCATGCCAAGCCTTCCCTCCCCATTTCAAGATGCGATACCCACACAGACACTTCAGACAGAAACTATATCGCCATTGATTCTCTCTTCACCTTCAATAGGTAAGAAACTCATATCCCAAATCCATTTCTAAATCTGTAGAGTCTCATCTTACAGTTTACACACTAATATTGCCATAAACTCCAAAACTCCCATATTCACCACCCTCCAATATGTATTTTTTATCTACTCTCCTTCATGATTCAAAATGCAGATCTCCTCATGTCACTGAGTCCTTGAAGACTCTTCTGGTAAACCTTTCTCAGTGGGCCTAGAATGACATCAACATACCTCTTATCAGTGAAGTTGGAAGTGAAGCTAAGGAGATGGTGATGACCTTGGACATAGTAAGGGACAAAGTAAGGAGTAAGCATTTAGACTAACTGGTCGGTACTGCACCTTACATCTGTGACCAGTCAGCTGGTGTTAGTGAAATGGGATAGGTCAGCTCTGGTGCTGCTGAATTTACATGGTGAGCTATGTTGTGACTCATTAAGTGCCTGAGAAGGGACAACATGCAACAGTTTTTTTGTTGTTGTTGTTTTGTTCTGGTTTGGTTTGGTTTGGTTTGGTTTGGTTTGGTTTAGGTTTTTCCAAAGGGAAAAAGAGAGTCCTCCCCTTGGGAATCTCCCCCATTTTGGCTATCCGTTCCTCTCCCACCCGCCACATCCTCTTTTCTACAATGGATGGGGACCCGCCAGTTCCCATGACAGTCATCTTTTCTCACACACCCCTCTGTGCTTATAGATCCATTGTAAATAATCTTCCATTGCTTGTGACAGGCAAAAGCGTCCACTCTGATAGAATTTTTTTTTAAAAAAAAAATCAGTTTTATATATTCTTTTAAAGAAATCTATATGCTTGTTCGGCATGAAATTGTCTTTTTCCCAATTTCCTTTCACGTTTGAAGAGCTATTTGCTTCTTTCTGGTTGCTTTGAAGGTTTTTCCTTCTTTCCTTCCTTCCTTCCTTCCTTCCTTCCTTCCTTCCTTCCTTCCTTCCTTTCTTTTGGTATTCCTTTTCTCTTACCAGATGTCTACTGAACATGTTTCTCGTGTGAACCAGGAGTTCATGTGAAGTAGCTTCTCTCTCTGGTCTTTGTCCTGCCATGCTCACATTCCATTCTTTTAGCACTCTGAAATATTGACGCCAAAGCATGTTTCTCCCAGCTTTTCCTAAGATAGCTCATCTCAGGTAGAAAAATCAAGTGGTCGCCAAAGCATGCCTTTGTTGCTCTGCTCATATGAGAAAGGGAGTATTGAAAGTCACAAACAAAATAGCCAAAAGATTGTAAGAAAAGGAGATTAAAAGGAAGAGGTCTGAAAAGGAAAAAGAAAAAAAACTTCTACATAAATCTATATTCCTATCATTTAAAATATGCACAGGCAAATATGTTCCTTATGTTAACCATTAATTTAAGAATTTAACAACACATTTATGGAACTAAATCAAAAGAAGGTTCTGACCTTTAATACTGAGATCATTTTTAGTGTTTTAGAGAACCATGTGTAATAAATACAGAAAATAGAGTTTAGCCTTGGGTGAAATTCTTGTAAAGGGGAATTTCTTATCTGATTATATAGCTTTAAATAAAATATTTGTAATTAATTTATGATGGCTGGAGAAATGTAACTCATCTAACAGTATTTTTATCAATTGAATCTGTTATATCAAGATTATTATAAACAATAAATGTGAGATGTTATATGTATATGAAATTATTTAAATATTCTTAGAGATTATAGTAGTAATCTCTAAGATTACAGATAGAAGGCAAATCTATCTGTAGCAACAGAAAACTTGACAACATATTAATATTACTACAGGGAAATAGGCACTATAAACAAGTATAATAACTTGGATAACACCATAATGTAAAAGCACTAATTTCACTAGCATCCTATCAATGACAAGCACTAGTAAACTGCCTATCCTTATCAAGTTCAGAACACTGCAATATTCTCTTAAAAGGATGAGGATGAGTGAAATGGTAATTGGTCTCAGCTCTTCTTTCCCAAGGCCAGTCTGTCAGGTCACAAAGGTGCTGTGCCAGAGCCCAGAGGAAAATCTGGTTTGTTATATTTTCCTTTCTGTTGTTATGATACAACACACTGACCAAAATCAACTTAGGGGAAGAAAGGATTTATTTGCTCTACCTTTCCTGGTCATGGTACATCTTTGAGGGATGTCAGAGCAAGAATTCAAGCACGAACTTTGAAGGAGAAACCATAACGGAACATGGCTTGTTGGTTTGCTCACTGGCTCATGCTTTGCCAGCTTTTGTATATAGCTCAGGGGATTGTGCTGTCCACAGAGAGCTGGGGGCCTCCATTGTCAATTAACAGTTAAGACAATCTTTACCGACAGGCCCTCAGGCCACTCTGTTCTAGCAATCCCTCAATTAAAACTATCTTTGTGGGTGGCTCTCGGTTATGTTAAGTTCATAGTTAAAGCTGACTAGGATACTCTACTTCCTGACAATCACATATCACTTTAAACCATAATTCCATGTTACCATAATAACATAAATATTAATAGAAAACACAGAGAGTAACTGTTAAAAACCATGCTTTAAAAAATGTTTAAAAATCCAACATTTCTTTACACATTCTAAGTCTCTTAACTATGGGCTCCTGTAAAAATACAAAACAAGTCACATATTTTTATTCAAAAAGAACAGGGATATTACAAAAAAAGGACACTCAGCAACAACAATATCTACCAAAATGCCAACAGGAAAGGGGGGAAATTCTCGCAGAGTACCACCTCCAGAAAAAGAACAGCTACAGGCAACTAATGACTATTGTGAGAGGGAGAATTAGCCGCTCCCTGAAGTAAGCCCCATAATTGGTTATCTAATGGAACGTGGTCAGCTCTAAAATCATATACACACTAACAACAGAAAAGGAAATGTATTCAGCAGCATGCGTGTGCGTGTGAGTGTGTGCATGTGGGTAGCCATAATAAAGGAAAAAAGAAGTAATAAGTTTGAAAGAGTAAGGAAATACACGAGTGGGGCTTGGATGAACAGTATGTGGTAGGGATTGAAGAGTAGACACAGAAGATGAGAAACAACATGATTATATTTTAACTTAAAATATATTGAACTAAAAAAGAGAACAAAACCACCAACCCAAATCTAACAGTGTAAATCAGTACTATATCTCAATGTCTGTTATTTACTCATTTAGAGTCTTCTGACTCTAAAAGGTAAGGGCATCTCACCTTCTCCCATCCTGTATTCCGCACACACACACACACTGCTAGGAGTTTCTTATCAACTGAGGCTGGCTCTGTTCCATGTTCACTGTTGTCATTGGTAGCATTGGTCTGGAATCTCCAATTACCAATTACCAATGGCCTCTTCTCTAGGTCTCCAACTTCTCCATCTGGTGCTATTTGTCAAAACAGAATACAAATGGCCTGCCCCAACCCATGTTTCAATGGAATCTTTTCTTCCCTCTGAATCCTCATGAGCCAAGCTGCCACAGTTCCCATTTGTCTCAGTATCACTGTCTTCTGATCATCTGCAAGAATGGCTCCTTAAGCTCTGAACACCCAAAGTTTCAAATGTTTATACAATCTTCTAACAAAATAGGCCAACACCATAAGAAGCCACATGGTAAGATTCATCCTAGCAACACCCCACTTCCCCAATTCTGATTTCCATTCTAATTTCCTTTTTGTTGCTGTGATTAAAAACTCTGACCCAAATTAGTTTACGGTACAAAGGGTTTACAGTCCATTACTGAAGAAGTCAGCACAAAAACCCAAGCAGAAACTTGAAGTAGAAACAGTTGAGGAACATCACTTGCTGGCTTACTCACCAGTTCCTTTCACTACTTTCTCATACATACCAGGATCGCCTGCCCAGAGAATGGAGCTATGCTCAGTTCCTGCCCAGAGAATGGAGCTATGCACAGTGACCAGACCGTCCTACACCTAGACAATCTTAAATTGTCAATACACGAATTGAGACTCCTTCCTCAAATGATCCAGACTAGAACAACAGAAGAAGAGCCCATCCGTTCCATCCTATACCATAAGAACACACATGTTGCCTATTTGTTTACCTTCAAGCCCCACAGTCGACTCCACAAATCATTACAGCAGCCCCCTCCCTGCTCCATACTACAAGGTTACCTCTCCAAATCACAAATCTCTGTGCAAAATATAAATCAGATTGGCTTAAGTTATACAGTTATATGCCAGTGTTCCTGCATCATTTTTTTTTCTTCCCATTGGAACAACACAACATTCCTCGTTAGGCCTCTGGTCCTTATTCAAGCTTATTATCTTCATTCTTGCCTATCTCCTTGTACGGCAGTCTGGGTACTTGTGGAGGCTCTCTCCAAGTAGGAAGAAAGAGTGAAGACCAGAATAAGGAGGTGAATTGAGTACCAAAGAATGATTGGTAGCTGAAGAGAGACAATTTGGTACCCTGTGGACATCCCAAATAATAAATTGACTGAGAAATTAGACCAAGTTTGTGTCAATTTCTGCATGTCCATGTGTGTGTGTGTGTGTGTGTGTGTGTGTGTGTGTGTGTGTGTTTAGTAGCCTATAATATATATATTATATTGTGGAATATACAAAGGATAACTATATAAGGTGATGGAAATTAATCCAAGTATTACCTTAGACAACTATAACTAATGCTTCTTTGGAAATTGCATCTCCCCACCTATTTTTGAAATCATATTACATGTAATTCTATATTCTTCCCATTTCTCCCAGTAGCATAACACAAACATCTTTATATGGAACATGTTTATTTGAAACAAGCAAAAAGATTACTTTCACGGATAAAACAATATTTCCATACCACTCATGTCAGCTGTAAATTACAAAGAGTAACGCATCAGTTCTTTATTCTGGGGTGCTGCTGCACACTTCCTTAGACCCTGCATCTGCCCCTACTGCCAGAACTAAGGAGTTCAACAATGACATGGAACAACGAAATTTCGGCTACACATATCTCTCTTCGTTGGAAATAACACTTGTGTGTATTTTCTATTCTTTGCAACCACCACCTCTGGTTTTGAAACTTCGAGTAAATTTAATTCATTGTTATCAATTCCCTGTATCTTTCTCTCTAGTCTGTTGCTTGTATGTATACTGCGATTAGATGATTTGCTTTGAATTTAAGCTTTTGGCTTTTGAGGCAGCTCCTTAATGTGTAGCCCTGCTGTCCTGTAACTCAGCCCTGCTGTCCTGTAACTCACCATGGACACTAGGCTGGCTGCACACATGCAGCCACTCCCCTGCTGTCAGTTATTGGCTCTCCTCCTCAATTCTTTTTCCTTTTGTGGCGCTGGACAGACTCTATGGTCTTTTATTTGATAGACACTTGCTCTAACACCAAGCTGCTACTTATCACTAGCAGTGAGCTTTCTAGATTTCTGTGCTGAAACTGTGTGTGTGTGTGTGGTGTGTGTGTGTGTGTGTGTGTAGTACATGATTCAATTCCTCCTGAATTGTACTTTACCTTTTGGCTTACCATAAATTTTTTGTGATTATTTTAAGAGTTTTCTTTTAAAACTTCTAGAGAGATTATCCCGTTCACTTGAGATTGCCTATTGCATTCAATAGCTATGAAATAGCAATTTCTTGTTTGGCGGCAATGTTTCCATGACTACAATAACACCTCATGTTTAAAAAGCACCCATTTCCAACTATCAGAATTCTTGTTACATAATTTACCTTTCACACTGAATGAGGTAGCTTCTTTATTTTTTTTTTCTGGTCTAGCATATGTTACCAGACCTAATTTATTTAAACAACACTCTATTACTTGTCTTATATAAAAGGTAGGTTTACTATAATTGTATATGTTACTTGTTTTATATGACTTGCAAAAATATACCAAATAGTTAAAAGTATGTATCTAAATGTCAGTATTGTAGTTGATTCTTAGTTTTTGTTGTATTTTTAATAGCATTGCTTTTTATATAAATTATATAAAATGTAAAATTATTAAGCCAAATAGGTAATCATTATCTCCTTTCAGTATCAAACTCAATTCTACACATTAACAACTTATCTAATACATAGAAAAATTCTGTTTATTTATTTTCATTTACTTTTTGTTTGTTTCTTTAAATCACTCAGCATTTCACTATATAGCCAAGGGTGGCATCAAATATGTGACCTCCCTGCCCCCAAGAGCTGCAATGATAGGCATGTACCACTATGTCCAGTCACAAGAAACAGATAACAGATGCGTTTGCACATGAAACTTAACAATTGTTCTCTCGAAGTTATACTCTTCTGCCCTTCCCTCACATGTAATGTTTGCTCTAAGCATTCTCTACAGACTTTGCATTCCTGTTAGGATGATCCCAGACCCTCCCTCCTTCCCCCTGCTAGACTCCCAGCATCTCTTATACATCCACAAGGAAGTATTTTTGTTGTACCCATGAACACAGTAAACAAGTCAAAAGCTCCCAATACAAGAGCCACTGCAGTAGCCATCGAGAGTCACTTTGTCCAAACAGATATTCACATTGACTACAAAGGCTTGAACTACTTACTATCTGTTCTGTCAGCATTGACAGCTCACAGGAGGCGTGATGCCAAAACCAAGATGAGTGAGAGGAGAGTCACAGGTTATCTGCCTGTCTGCATGAGTGTAACACACAGTAGCATGGGCCAGTCTATCAGAGAATCTAGTGCCTTCTCCAAGGAGCAGCCTAGTCGTTGTCTAAAACCTTAGCCTCCTATGCAGTTAAACTTAGGTACAGAAAACAGATAGTTCATAGTGACTGAACCCATTATATATGTTTCTCATACTGGTTAATAAAGCTCTGTGGCCAATGAGATAGCAAGATAGGCGGGGCTAGGAGACAAGGTGGAAAGAGGAAGCAGGAGGGAGGAGTCGAGATGTAGCCCAGGGAAGAAGCAGGACACCCACCACGCCACGGCTCCCCGATAAGACAACCACATGGAAATACTTAGATAAGTAGAAATGGGTTAATAATTAAGGCAGAGCTAACCCATTAACAATAATGGTAACTGGCCAACAGGATTGTATCAAATACAGAGTCTCTGAGTGATATTTGGGGCTGGTGCGGCTGTGGGCCCAGACCAATGGTGGGTAGGCTGGCGGCGGGCTGGCGGAAACATACATGCTACAAGTACAAGTCAAAAAACAATACAACACCTTTTAATAACTAATATCTTAAAGTGTATGGGATAAATTTTCTACACCTCAATATAGATATGGAGCCAGAAAACAAAGGTGTTACTAAACTTTGAGATCTACCTTGCCACGGAGCCCACATTTAAATGTGGCCATTTGTCCCAGGTTTGGTCTTGAGCCTGATTTCCTACATGAAGTTACTTGAATTAAAATGTCTTTTTGCGTGTGTGTGAAAAGAAAAATCTTATATGTCATATGTTTCAGAGCTGCAAAGCCTTGTCTACTCCATAAAGCAAGCATGGAGCTGATAGCTAACCTCAATTGTCATCCATTAGATCTAAAATCAACTGAAAACTGTCCTCTGGCATCTCTGTGGGGTATAAACTTGTTTAGGTTTGTTGAGTTGGTAAGGTGCTCCCTCTATTAGTAACACCATTCCTTGGGCTGGGATTCTGGACTGTATGGGAAAGAAAGCTTGACTTCAGCACAACGTCCATCCATCACTTGGTATTTCCTGACCCTAGATGCGCTGTGACCAGATGCTTCAAATTCGTTCAGCTTCCACTTCCCCTCCATGAGGGACTGGACCCTCTCATCATGATTCAAAATAAACCCTGTCTCCCTTATGTTGCTTTTTTTTTTCATGGTATTTTATCTCAGCAACAGGGGAGAGAATTAAGCTTAGCCAATGAGCTAACTGTGGAGCAACTGCCATAGTCAAAGAACAAAGATTTGTTTTTCTGTGGGATCCAGGTAATGCTCTCTACACTAAGGACGAGGTTGATTTTTTTTTTAATTTTTACTTTAATTTTTCAATTTTTTTTTAAATAAAATTTTTATTTAAATTAGAAACAATCTTGTTTTACATGTCAATCCAATGATTGAACTTTTATCATTCATTCCCTGTGCTAAGGATGGCTTTCCCTGAAAATAAATTCAAATTTCTTCCTCTGACCCATACTTACCACTGCACATTCATGTTGTACATTCATCCTCCCTTCTCTCACTGTTTTCTGACTACAGTATGTTTTCTCTTATAAACTTTTAAACACATACAATAGAACATAAAAATCGTATACATTAGCATGGTACCAACAGAGTGTATCCATGTAAATATACACTGTACAATGTTTAAATCAAATTAAACATATCTATTCCTTCAATCATTTTGTCATATATTACAGCAAAACTTTCAACATTTCTTCTAGCTTCTTAAAATGAAAGAGACTTAGTGTTATCTATAGTCAATATATTGTGCCATAGTATATCAGAAAATCTTGTTCCTACCTGACTGTGACTCAGCATACATTAATCAAGGCTCCTTCAATCACCTCTCTGTCATGCTACTTTGAAGTATATGTAAACACCATTTACTCTTATGTATATGAGAACAAAGTATAGATTTTACATATGGTCAGAATGTAGCCCTCTTTTCTGTGACTAGCTTATCTCCTCTAGCATTATGATCTTTAAATTGGTCCATAGTGCCAAATACAAATACTGTGAACTGCTTCCCAACTTTAACACCATTGGCTATGTACATCATAGCTAAGCACCCAACATTGTTCTCTCTCCTCATGAGTGAAGTGTTACCATTTTTAATTAAATTACAGGAATAGGATTGTGCCTATCAAACTTGCTACATGATACATCCTTTAATAATATCTGTGCTATGAACTAGAATATATACTGACCAATGCATCCATGTCAAATTGTTCATAAACTTTCTTAATGAAGATTCACCCAAATATGGATGTGAAGAGCCATGATAAAAATAAGAAAAATAAATGAGGATCTATTCTGAATAATTTTAAGAAGTAACCATGTATTGACAGTAAATACTAAGGACACAAGTAGGAAGCAAATGTGTAAGATAAATCTGAGAAAGAAATAAGAGCAAAGATTACATAGGTAGCAAAAAACTCATTCGGTAACTAAATATACTTTATGATATTTTATGTGAGTAGACAAAAGATCTAAATATTCCTGTAAGACCAATGCTTTAGGTGACATTAAAAATGCTCAATATTCTACTCTCAAAAATCTGTGCTGAAAACTGACATAAAAATACTTTATAAAACATACCAAGGTCTTAGTGACTACAAATGGATTAGGCTATGTTAGAAATCTATCAACAATTAATGTCTCAAAGACTATTTTTATCATACTATCATGCAAAATGATCCTATTTTTAAAACCCAAAGTTATTTTAACTTTGAACATATGAATTATGTGTTCACATAATATTACAAATATAAATTATGACCTTGAATAGGTTAAATTACCCAAGTCATTTTCATCAGAAAGATTGAGGTAATATTATATCACTAAGGTATTCAAACTATTAAATATTTTCATACACATAGGGCACTTATAAAAAAATGCATGGGACATACTCAATAATAAAAATTAAATCACTGCGTTTAAATACATTTTGATTATTTCATCAAGTCTGTGTACTACTCATTATATTATAGCCATTATAACATGGATCCCATTAGTAAACATTCGGTAAATGTTTAATGCTTACCAATTAAAAGTACTTATATTAATATAGAGAAGGGATCACAAAAACTCAAGATAAAATGACTTGAACAAATATAGACAGGTTAATCTAGTACTGATAAAATGAAAGCATTTATAAGATTAAATGAATTCATCCCCAGGGGGAGAAACATTAATAACCTAGGAAAATGCTGAACAGTTGACAAGCACTTGCACATACGTTATCTCATTTAAGCTCTGTAATCACACTTATGATGCCTGAAATTTAAAAGGTTTATGAGATTTACTTACGATCACAATTCTAATAAATCTTGCTGTCATTCCAAGTCCTAATCAGGTGCTGTTTTCATAACTTTTTTATATCTATTTTCAATTCACTGAAGAATAGAAGGGAACAATGATTTTGTTACTTTAGTTTCTTTTGCTATTATTTATTTTTTAATATCCAATGAGCACATACTAGTTGCTAAGCTCTAGTCTAGGCATAAAAGATACAATAGCGTAAAACAGAAAAATCAGAAATGTAGGCCCTTAATAGAGGTTTCATTGTTTACATTCTACTTAAGAACAGGCATTTACAATAATGAGATTGATGACTACCTACATGCCATCCTCCAGCCTTCATCTAGTTGCTGATGGAAGCAGAAGCAGATGTCCACAGCTAAACACTGAGTGGAACTCTTAGAATCCAGTTGTAGACAGGGAGGAGTGATGAGCAAAGGGGTCAAGACCAGGCTGGAGAAACCCACAGAAACTGCTGACCTGAACAAGAGGGAGCCCATGTACCCCAGTCTGATAGCTGGGAAACCAGCATAGGACCCACCCAGACCCCCTGAATGTGTGCTAGTTGTGAGGCCTGGGTAGTCTATGGGGCCTCTGGTAGTGGATCAGTATTTATCCCTAGTGTATGAATGGACTTTGAGAACCCATTCCACACAGAGGGATACTCTCTCAGCCTAGACACACGGGGGGGAGGGCCTAGGCCCTGCTCCAATTGATATGACAGACTTTGAAGATCCCCATGGAAGGCCTCATCCTCCCTGGGGAGCAGAAAAGGGATGGGATGGTGGTTGTTGGAGGGAAGAGGGGAGGATGGGAGGGTGGGGGAACTGGGACTGACATGTGAAACAAGTTTGTTTCAAATTTAAATTAAAAATATTATCATATATAAAGGACAGACATTTAGGAAGCTAGTAAGTCATTGCCAGAGAACCAGGTGAGGGCTCTGCACAGATGTGTGCCCAGATGTAACTAAATTTGAAAATAACAGTGACTTGATGATTCTGCCTCCAACTCATCTGGGGTAGAAGGACATTGAAAGGACAAGAGAGAAGCAGCAAAGGTCAGTGTTAGTAGGACATCCGGGCTGCTAGAGAACATGCTGCTGATTTTGGATTAAACAGTGAAGGTGGCAAGAGAAAGTTGAATTCTGACTGCACTTAAAAGGTTCATAGAACCAAAACCGACAGAAAGTGTGATGTAGGAGAAGCAAGAAAGTACAGTTAAGGGTGATTTAGTCTGATCCCTTCATAATGGCATACACGTAAACTGAGAAGGAATGGTCTATTAGAGGTGGCAGGCTTTGGTGACACACGATGATACACAGTGTTTCATTTCTGAAATGTAAACTGTGAAATTCATATTAGAACACTGCAGGTGTGGAAAAGCCAATTAGATATCCAAGTGTAAGGTTCAGGAAAGGACTTTAACAAAAAAAAAATTGCAAAGTCTGTTATAGAGAATTATAGTTTGTTATATGTATATGTGTATGTATGTGTGTGTGTGCATCTTTAGCACACACATGCAAAATGTGCATATTTTTAAGACCGGCTAAAAGAAACATGAAAAATTTGGAAATGTAAAAAGAAAAAGCAAGTATCAAAATGGAACCCAGACCTCCTCATGCTCAGAGGTAGGGAAGAGGAGATAGGATCCACAGTTAACTCAGGCTGCCAGAAAGGTGAGTGGTTAGAAATGAAGTTTATACCATGAGATACATATTATCAGTTTGTTGAAAAAGATAAAAAAATAATGTTGGTCAATAGTAAATGCCATATTCTCATCATTTATCTAGGATTAATGTGACAAAGAGAAGAAACATATACTTCATAATGCACGGAATGTATAAAAAGCTGAACATGTGATTTTTGATGATGCCAGCCCTGCTGAGTTAAAACTGTCCTTCACATTTCTTCAATGAAAGTCAAGTAGAAGTTGGCCATTTCTATCACTTGTATTGATTGCCAAAAGCTAACTCTCAAGGTGAGTGAAAACAGCCAGGGTGGACATCTATTTCCATTCTAACAGAATTAGCTAGGAACTCTCTGTCCTGGAAAGAAAATTGGCCTTCATGAAAATAATGAAGCCTAAGTCGGTTCTAAATAGATTCTAGATCACTTTAAATCAATAAAATCGTTTTGTAAGAATGCCAAAAGTGGACATTTTAAAAAAAAATAGGCTTCAGACTTCTTTTTTCAAGTAATCATCACTCCCATTGGGCCTTGTGCTTGCTACTTGCCAAAAACTCCTCCCAAGGTCCCTTAAAGTGGCATTCTTATCTACCGAGTAATCTGTTTATAATTTTAAAATTATTCTGAGAAGGTTAAGACTTTTATATTTTTCTTCTTTCTAACTTACAGGGGAAGAGGGTTTGGAGGGTAGCAGAAATTAAAACACCCATGAAGCTCAGTGGGAGTTGTATGAACTGAAAATGGATCCAGAAATTATTAGGAAAGAATGAATACTCCACCAAGGACAAATGTGAAGATTTAATTGAAGAATATGAGAAGTTTCCCTTTGAGTGTAAGCTTGTTTCAAACCCTGTTTTTTTTTCCTTTAATATGAACACTTTCCGTGGATCATTCTCTGAACACGCTCACCAATGTGTATTTCTCTGAATCTTATTATCAATGCTGATCAATTTTTATCCAAAATCCGCCACGTTTCATTTATCAGCTCATGAAACCAATCGGAAACATCCACATGATCTCTCTTTGTTATTGTCAGTCAAGTTTTTGTGAATACATTCTCAGTGCCTCCTGAAATGACTCTTTTTTGGGACAGCAGAGTGCATTTTGCTATGTGAGCTCAAATTCCTCTGTTCACCACCAAAATGATGAAGTTTAGAAATGTAAAGATAGCTAAAAATAAAAAAATCCCTCTAAAAAAGTCAGTCTTCTACCATCTCTGTTATCATCTTATTCAAAGATTTTTAAAAATATCTAAAAACAAAAGCACAGACTGTCTGTCATTTTACTTTGTTCCACATACTAGAGAACCATCATGGGAAAAAAAAATCAAAGTACTAAGTTTCCAAAAAACTAGCACCAAAAAGTAAAATTTTCTGTTCGTATAAAAAAAGTAAAACTATAGATTTTTTTTTCTAAATAGCACAGGCTGGTTTACCTTATAAAGGCAGGTACCCAGGGGGAAGAATGCCATTCATTTCTCCTATGTTACACAAGAAGACAATGGCAAGTGTTAAACATGAGAAAGAAATGAAAATCTTCAAAGCAATAATGGACACACGAAATACATCCCATAGGGAAATAAGAGAGTCACAGGAAAGAAATAAGTGAAGTGAATACAACCTCAAAACCATCACAATTCCCACAGGAATTCTCCTAATATGAACCATTAAAGCCATGTGTTTAACAGTTGATGAATCTAAGTTCTTCTTTGTCGGGTATGGAAGCACCGGGCATAACAAGCACTAACCTGATTCTATAATAGGCAATGGGTCATCCAATTTTACATTTTATTGTAAAAAAAAAATTACAAATATGTACAGCAAATCTTGCTGCGTTTTCTTTTATGAGTCAAATGAGTGGGTGAGATTCTTGTTTGCATATTAAGCTCAATGTGTCTATTCTTTCAAATGATGGCTACTGTGAAATTTCATGGCCCATGTCTACATAATGAAAACATCAGAAACAATCTCCTCCATGTTTTGCCCCATACATATCTTTTTATTAAGTCAACATGGAAGAACTAAAAGCATTCGATGAGAAGATAGATTCCTCAGCATCGCACAGGAGAAATGTCAAATTTGTCTCCAACATAGTCTATCTCTAAATGATTCTAAATTTCAATTCAACACAAAGATGTGATGGTATGTCTTATTTGGAGGTCAAAGAAACAAAGTTGGTTCCAAAGAACCACAATCTGACATATGTGGAAATTTTTGCTGACATCCTGAAAAGTACCTACCATGATACTCCCAAATACCCCAATGAAAAGGAAGAGACAAAGTGAGACTATAGGTGACCTTAAAGTGCTCCCTTTACTGGAATTGGGATGAGACAAGACAGGGAACTAACGTTCAGACATAATGCTGCTTTAAAATTGGAGTCAACTTCATAAGCAGAATTTCTCTTACCTCTGTTACCAGTGTACGCATGGAACACATCTCCTCACTTCACAATTCCATACTAGGAATAAAAATACTTATAGCATGGAAACACAGTGAATTACCCATCTCAGTATTCCTTCAAAATGTTCCTAAAATTCTAGGATCTCTCTACCTGAAGAGACTACAGTTCTCAGAAATACTTATCCAGTAGTTTATATTTTACTTTGTAACTATAATGTTGCATTAATTCTTTGAGATTCTCATATATGCATACAATGTATCCTTTTAATATTTACACTCATTCTTCCCCCTAACTCCTCCTAGTTATGTATCTATATCTCTTCTATTACCCCCTCCAAATTTTGTCTTTTTAAAATAACTCACTGAATATAATTTATGTTGCCCATATACTCATAGGTATGGGCCCATCCACTAAAGCATAGCAGACTTACCAGAAGCCATCAATAGCTAATAGGTCCTAACCAGAGATGCAGCCCTTGTGTACATAACTGTGGCTGATGTGAGTTCATGAGTGTGGTAGACCTTCTTGTGCAGAAGACAATATTTCTCTATGGCCCTCACCAACCTCACATTCTTGCAACCTTTCAGTGTTTCTCAGGTGATGTCTCCTGGGTTTTGAGAGGGTGGGTTATACAGATGTCCTGGTTGTGACTGAAAACACTACACACACTTTCTGCCTTGACTGGTTGTGAGTCTCTGTGTTAAGGAACTTCTCTGGTGAGGTTGGCATCTGTACTACTATAAAGGAACATTGATTCATGGGTAGTTTGATTCTGTGTCTATTTAGAAAATAATAGTAATAGGTTCACAACCTATAAACTCCCCAATCATGATTTCTTGACAAGGTTTACAGTACTAGGCATGTGCTTCACAAGACATGGAGAAATCAAGTTGTCACTAACCACCACGGAGCATTCTTCCTGCCAATTAGGCTTAGGGCTTAGAAAGCAATGCTATGTAGGCTGTTGGGGGAAAAGCCATCAATGGTCTTAACCAAAAGTAGACTCTGTGAGCTACCTCAACTTTTAAGGATGGAGTGGATACAACTAAAACATTTCAATGCACTTTATACTTAAAGCTGACTACTTAAGTAGAATTAACTATGACAGTTTCAAACCCCACAAGCCATATGCAGGAGGTCAGGGATGAGGGCATACAAGAAGTTCCTGGAAAAACATTTCTTGATCCAGGCAACAGGGTATATATAAAGCTCCTCTTCAAAAGCCAGTCTGAGATTATAATCTAAAAATCCAAAGAACCACAGCAGTGCTCTGGGAAGGCTTTTAAAGTCAGTATCCCTTTCGTTTAAAGTACTCTATTAGGTTCTCCAAAGTAGTCAGACAAGATCCTTCTACCGAAATTTATGTGGTATTTTCCATACTGACAGCTGGGCCCTTTATGTTTGTAGACTTGCCATGTGGCACGCTGTTCAAAGCGATGGGGTTTTAGAAGCCCTGAAAGCAAGATGCTTGCTTAAAGCCTACATAGGACATGTTACAAATTTAAAATATGAAAAGGAAAGGAATTCAGTTGCAAAGAGCATGAAACCTGAGTCCACATGCTTTTTGCAAAGCCTTTTTAATGCAGTCAAAGGGGGATGAGAAATGTTCTTTCTTCCAACTGTCAGCAAACATATGTATTCAGCTTAACTGGCTTCCACCCCCCTCAGGGCCTTTCCCATGGTTTAACTCCATTTGCAACAGGATTTAAAAATCAATAGTATCATTAGGCTACACTTGTCTCTTCATATAATTTTTTTATTTGTTTTAAAAAAAGTGTTACATGTCTATGTAGGCCTCATATTCATTATGTTTGGAACTCCCAATTGATTGATGCCTACTCTTCTAATATTTATACAAAGTTGGAGATAGTTTGAAAAATTAGTGCAAGGATAGAAGTCAACTTTTATCACACATAAACCATTTTGTTTATATTTATTGTTGTTTATATAATTTGAATTGCAGGTTCAAATTATCATAATGTAATATTACAGATTAATGTTATTAAATATTAAATTGATTACACTAAGGGGAATGATATGTATTACTATATCTAACATTATATATTATATACAGAAAATATTTCTTTGTTGCTTACAAACAAAGAAGTAACATCTGGGAGCAAAAGTAAATTTTTCTTCTTATAGGTTTACATATAATATTAAAACTGTTTACCGAAAAGATTACACATATTCAAAATTCATAGTTAAACTAATCTATAGCTTTTTGTCTAAAAGTTCCTAAAGACTTTTTTTAAAGTTTAATATTCAAGTTTATTTGTTTTCTTTAATTCTTTTAGTCACAAAAATTTTAAATATTTTACAGATCATCTGTTAAAAATATTGGGCTATATGACACACATAACTTACTTTAGTATCCCTCAAAATTTATCTGTGCCCCTTTGCAAATTCTATAGTGAATGTAGAATATATACCATCACCAAGGAATCTATCTCAAACTATGTGTTTTCATATAATATATGGCATAATGAGAACTTAATCAAAGAACACTTGCTATATCAAATGATGACAGCAAGTCAAATATATAGCATGCGAATTCTAAAAAAACAGGTCAAACTTTTCATCCCTCTTGTCTATATTACCTTCTTTAAAAGCTTGGAAAAGCCAGAGGTGGCCACGCATGGTCCAGCACTTATCTTTATCTCCAGCCTTTATCTTTTCTGCAGTTACTCTGCAGATCAAATTATCAAAACAAAAAGGAAAGTCGTTTTGTAAAAATGTTTAGATATATTCAAAGGAAGTCATTAGAGAGGTGATGGCAGAAACAAACAAAGAAACCTCAGCAACAATATTATGTCAAATTTCTTACAACTCATGTAGTCTTTCATTCCTTATATAACGATTGAGCAGGTCATATGTGCCACATACACTCAGAACAAGCAGTAGGTCCAGATGATAACGGCTCTATTTTGACCCTGTGTTATAATGTGAGAAAGACATCACTCAATCAGTGTAGAGAGCCACGGATTGCGTATTGCCATGACTTAAAGTGTCACTGGCTTCCACCTTACACCTTCCCGCTGGTGATGGCTCTCTGGCATAAACAAGCCCTTAATTGGTTAAGTCTGTTCAACCTGTCTGCTTCCCCATTAGAGTAGCCTATCTGCAGGGTCCACGTGGCTCACTGGGGTTGGTTAGCTCAAGGGTATTTAAACCTGTGCAGGGGTCCCCCAGCTCTCCCTCTCCCTCTCCCTCTCCCTCTCCCTCTCCCTCTCCCTCTCCCTCTCCCTCTCCCTCTCCCTCTCCCTCTCCCTCTCCCTCTTTCTCTCTCTCTGTCGCGGGCCAGAAGCAACATGTTTAAAGGATCCTGATTAAAACTGCATGAAGAAGATCTACCCGGAGTCGCGTCTTCCTTGCTGGCAGGGGTAGGCGCGTACAAATCAAAAATAAATAAGACAATGTCTAGTGTTGCAAGAGCTTGCAATGGGGGAGGTGTGATGGGGAAAGGTGGCAGAGAAATGAGTTAATAGGACAGGAAGATATCCATGGAAATAACTATTTGAATTCAAAGAGGGGCAATAAGAACTTCATCATATAAACATGTTAATGAAGCATTCAATATAATGAAGCACTCTATATAAAACACTTCAGTGCTAGGTGGGCATACCCTTAAGAGGAAGAGAGGGAGGAAAAGAGGGAAAGAGAGAGGGAAGGAGCAGAAGGAGGAGAGGTAGGGATATAGCCATGACTGTTGAATATACTATGTAGAGCAAAGAGAAGAGGTAACAACAAACTCAAATGAGTAATAGACACATGGCCAGCCTGGTCTCAGGAATGAGAACTATATGAATGGTGCCTATATATGTTTAAATGAGTACAGCTATATCTGGTCTCAACCTCATGGTCTCAAGTCTAGCTTCCTTACTATACTCTCCCTCGCTGCTGTTTATTTATATACACAGAAATATTAAAGGTTTGATCCATGTATGAATAAGAAACAAAAGCTAAGAAAAGTTTTGCAAGAAAGCCTAAAGAAAATTACTTGAAAATAAAGATAGTCTTCTCTTCAAACCTATAATGGCTCCTTTTATTATGTTTTTTTTTCTTTAAACTATTCATCTCCTGACTCAATCTTCCTGGTCCCACATGTTCTCCTCTCCTCCCCTTCTCTTTCTCCTAACTCCCTAGAAAAATATCCAGAGACCAACAAGGATGACCCCAACTAACATTCTGAGCAACAGTGGAAGGCTACCTTAAATGTCCTTTTCTGATAATGAGATTTATGACTAACTTATGCCATCATAGAGCCCTCATCTAGTGGCTGATGGAAACAGAAACAGACACCCACAGCTAAACACTGAGCCAAACTCTTGGAATCCAATTGCACAAAGGGAGGAGTGATAAGAAAAGGGGTCAAGACCAGGCTACAGAAAACCACTGAGACAGCTGACCTGAACAAGGGGGAGCTCATGGACCCCCAGACTGATAGCTAGGAAACAGCATAGGACTGACCCAGACCCCCTGAACATGGGTCTCAGTTAGAAGGACTGAACAGTCTAAGGGACCTCTGACAGTGGAACCAGAATGTATCCCTGGTGCACAAAAGGACTTTTGGAGCACATTCCCCATGGAGGGATACTCCCTTATCCCAGAAGCAGGAGGGAGGACAGAGTCCCTATTCCAAATGACTTGGCAGATTTTGATGATCCCTCCTGGGAGGCATCACCCTTCCTGTGGAGTGGGACTGGGGTGGGATGGGAGGGGCATCGGGGGGCATGGGAGGGAGGAAGGGAGATGGATATATATATATATATATATATATATATATATATATATATAGAGAGAGAGAGAGAGAGAGAGAGAGAGTCGTTTCATGTAAATGTTTCTGTATTTTAAAAAGGTGCCAAGAATGACAGAGAGAAAAGGAGATTATAACTAAATTATAAACAATGCCATAGATTTGTTGAGTCCTATTCAGGATGTAGGAAATAGAGTTTTAATAATTAGGCTTGCCCGTGGATACCAGTCACATACAAACTTCCAGACTGTGCCAGATCACTGCTGTGTAAAACGAGACACTCTGTTGAAAGCTATTCATACCACATTTCAGGGTCAGAGCTGTCACCCCGTGTGTTTCCCCAGTTAGACACCAGAAATTTCTGTGCTGCATTTGCAGAACAGGAGAGGGTGGAAGTGTCCAGTCTGGAGCTCTGGCCTCTTACACGTTCCTCTAGGTACCATCACCGCGCACCACTATAGGCCCAAGTTACGCCTCTCACTTCGGCCTGGCAAGTGCCTTTTCCTTTCCAATCAGAGGTGAAATTACAGAGAAACTGTGCTTTTCTCTGTTTATATACTCTAGCTTACAATCAATAAATTGAGAAATGAGATTAATTCAAATAAGGAGTTTCTGATACACTCTGAATGAACATATTAAGGTAAATAAGGTAAATTTCTTTTTAATATAGAGTCACGAACCTTAACACAGTTTCAAAACATACAAATTAATTAAATATAAAAGTATTTTGTCTACTGCAAATCTAATAACTATTTTAAACTTCTCAATTAAATTTTAGTAGTCATAATTTTTAAATATAACTTCCAGCTGTGGATTACAATAACCATGTATGAAGTTTGAGCAGGTCAATACGTCTAGCTCTTGAGAAGTGGGGACAGGAAAAACAGTAATTCGCAGTCAGCCTTGGCCTCACATCAAGTTAGTTCAAAACAAACACAGTTACATAATAACACCTCAAAAATCACCCCCAATAAAATATTAGAGAATTAAGAAGAAACAAATACATATAGATTATGATAAATAATGATGAGCAGCATTCTTTATAACCCTTCACTAATTATGTGCATGCCACATGTATTACAGATTTTTGTATATTCAGTCTATATATTATAGATGAAGTCTATTTATTTCCAGCCTGTGCTCTGCTTCTAGAATATAATAAAACAGACATCTACAACTACAATGAAGTATAGATTCTCTTGACCTCAGTGCTCCCGCACCTGCTTTGCAAGTACTGGTTTACAGGTATGAACCACCACGCCCGGTTAGGCTTTGGATATTAAATTAGTACACTGAGTTAAAGTTAGTTTAAAACCACAGAGTTACAGTTAGTTTTGTGCCTAGGTGTGGTGGCAGGTGCTTTAATAGCAGATACAAGAAGGGTAGGTAAAAGGTTTGCCAGTTTCAAGTCAACTTGGGCCCACACAACTTGACTCCATCCAGGAGAAAAATGTCCTAAGAGTAAAGATGCTAGACTCTTAAAAACATAAGCCTAGGTAGCAATGTCGAAAAAACTTATTCCAGCATTTGCAGTATTTAAGAATGTGCACAACAGTTTTTTTTTTTTTCAGTAAAATGACTAGAATTTTCACTCTGGAAACCTGACATATGATAAATAATACCATAATAACTAATTATACTTCCTTATTGAAATTATTTCCATGCATTTGTATACCAGAGGTTTCTGACATTAGCAACCTAGAAGAGAACATCTGGCAGCTAAACAGGGTAAGACAGGGCCTCAAAGATGAAGCCTCCTCCAAAAGAGGTGAAAAGATAAACACACAAGCAGAAAAGGGACACTGATGAATTGAACAACCCATCACGCTAGTCTTCATCTGCACTGGTGTGTAAATCTTTAGGGGAGAAAAATGAGAAATAAACTTGTGGTGGGTTTAGGTTGAACTTACTTTCACTTTCTGTCTCAGAATGCTGGAGATGAAAATGCTCTCTGAGTGTTTATATGTAAGTGGAAGGTTGGGCACAGGTGCACCTATTTTTAAAGTGATACAAAAGTAAACCTCATAAGTTACAATGTAATTTTGTTTGCAGTGGGAAGAAGGTGTTGATAATGGGGTGTTTTAATTACCAGCCATGCCTTTAAAGTTGGTCTTTATTTGGCCTTGTTTACCTATTTTCCTGAGATCCTTACAGAGTTTTCCAGGAATAGATGATACACGCATGGACTCACAGAGACTGTGGCAGCTTGAGCAAGACACACATGATTTCAAGCCAGACAATATCCTGGCACAGACAAGGGGAGGAAGGGAGGTGGACACAGTCTCAAAATCTAGCTGCTTGCTATTGATAACTTTTGTAAATGGGGAAATGAGTTTTGGTCAGTGGAGTGGCATTAGGTGTATCAATCACACTTCAGGGCAGACCCCATGCACAGGAATACTTATACAACACAAAATGAACGGAGATTGTGTGTGTGTGTGTGTGTGTGTGTGTGCGCGCATTTTAATTTTATTTTAGCTTTTTTTCTTTTTATTTAAGAGAAAGTATAAGAAGTTGGCTAGGTAATGAGGGGAGAGGGGAAAAGAATATGACCAAAATATATTGTAGGAAAATACTATTAGGAAAAATTATTTTCCAGCAAAGATTCCAGCTTATTCCTTCATTGACTCTATTATTTGGAATAGCTACCAAAACCTGAATACTTTATTCCTTTTATCCCAGCAAGGATCTCATCAGGGTTTTTCCTTCACTGTTTTGTGTGATTTTGGGGGTATTGTTTGTTGTTGTTATTGGTTGGTTGGATATGTTTTGTTTTTGTTTTGAGACATGTTCTTACTATACAACACTGGCTGCTCTGAAATTGTTATATGGACCAGACAAGCATCAGATTCATAGAGAGCCATCTGCCTCATTCACACTCATAAGCCACTGCATTGGTATGTGATATTTTTGTTAACAGGAAAGGGTTCATCTTGTTTGTTTGGGTTTGTTGTTGTTGTTTTGGTTTTGGTTTTTTATGATATGTTTAGTTTCTGTCGTCAAGACTAGCTATAGAATTATAAAAACTTGTTTTTATATCTTTTGCTTTATTAGAATTGAGTGAGTTATAATTCATTTGATGTAAGCAAATTACACGGAAATTAAAAGGATGCCATCTTAAGTAATCACCATGCCTCTTACAATAATGTGTTGCCTGTAATTTCTATGAAAATTATATAAAACTGCACTCATGAACATCACATTTTTACTTTGGTAACAATGACCCACAATTTAAAGTTTTTACAACTAAATATCACACTGGCTCCAGAAACAAAAGAGCTGGCCTTAAGCATATTGGTACATGTAGCCATAGTGATCTCAATTTTAGAGGATGGAGCTCTTAAAACTGTAGCTAAGATTTCTTTGACACTTCCAGTCACTATTAACATGTTAGCTAAATTAATTAATTTAACCTACACAACAAACCTCTGAGGTACAAATCATTATCATATGCATTTTAAGATGTAGAAGTTAGAGTACAGAGAGGTCAAGTGTCAATTAACATCTAATTAATCTGTTAAAACCTCTACTAAAAAGGCTGATGTTAAAAATCTCGTGTGAGTCATTTTGCTTCAAGTGTTGATGCAATTATTACCCATGAGAGAAATAAAAATCACCTTTCAATTGTGGGGTAAATGTTTCCTGATTAGGGTGAGTGATGCCCTGTTTCGAAGCACTATATTTAGAATTTTCTGTCTATTTTAACATTAATATTTTTCTGATGGTCTTCCTTTTTATGGTTTTAGCACAAGATTATTTCAGATTTAAAATATGAATTATATATCTCCTGCCCTATCTCTGTCTTCTGACACAGCCAATAATTTCTAAATCCTCTATAAATGTAGGTTTGATCTTTGCTTTGAACCAAAAGTTGTTTAGTAAAGTGTTTTTAAGTTTCATAGTGGATTTAAACAGAAATCAATTAACAAAAGCTCAAACGGGTAACAAGTTGTTCCGTTATTAAATTTTTGACTAATGAAGGATATTTAGCACACACTATGAATGGAAAATATTGACTACCATTCTCTAGAAAGCATGAAGGTTCGAAACACTTCACATGTTATCGTTTTGCCAATTATCTGCTTATATTGTTGAAAGATTTGAATATGCATACATTTTGTATATATGAAGTATAAAACTTTGTTTTCAAAAGCATATGGTAGCACCTTCCTCATTAACTGAAGCTGGGAAGACAACATAACATCTTCTCACTAGATGGTGAGAATCCTTGGCCAATATGTCACCAATAGTAATCTCTGACACTCTATTTCTTTTTCTCTCTCTCTCACTCTCTCATACATTATATTCCAACACCTTTTTCCCCTCCCTGTACTCATCCCAATCCCTCCTACCACCTCTCCTCTTCCCCAGATCCACTCTTCTCTTCCTTTTCCCTTAAAAAAAAAAAAGCAGAAGACCAGTCCTCCTGGGATATCAGCCAAACATGGCATAACAAGTTACAATGGTTCGAACTACAAGCAATCCTTTCCATTAAGGCTAGACAAATGGACAAGGCAACCCAATAGGAGGAAGATGATTCCAAGCAGAGGCAGAACAGGCAAAAGACAGAGACAACCCCAACTCCTACTGTTGAGAGTTTCACAAGAGACCAAGCTAGGCAGCCAAAATGTATGTGCAGAGGGCCTAGCTCACACATACACGGGGTCTGTATTTGTCACTTTAGTCTATGTGAGTCCCTCTCAGCCCTGCTTAGTTGATTCTGTGGGCCATGTTCTCATTGTGTCCTTGATTCTTCTAGCTGATACAATCCTTCCCCCCACTCTTCTGTGGGGTTCCTTCCCTGACTTCGTCTGGTGTTTGGCTGTGGGTCTCTCCACTTGCTCTCATTGCTTTCAGGAGGAAGTCTCTCTGATGACAAAGTGGACTAGACAACAATCTAGGTGTATAGTAGATTATTAGAAATAATCTCATTTATTATTATTATTATTATTATTATTATTATTATTATTATTATTATTATTTTGGACAATCATGTTTTGTTCTTTCCTGGGACTCTGGGCTGTCCTGCCTCTGGCTTGTGACCATCCATGTGGGATGCCTTTCCTGACTGGTCTCAAGTTGGATCAGTCATTGGTTGGCTATTTCCACAAGTTCTGTACCAATATTACCCAAGCAGGTTAAATTGCAGATCAAAGCCTGATGTCCCAGTCTCACTGCTAGGAGTCTTGCCTGGTTATAAAAGATGGCCAGTTCAGATTCCATAACCCCATTACTAGAAAAATTGTCTGGATATGGGGTGGTAGTGTGATTATCCTTTACTTAACAGCTAATATCCACTTTAAAGTGAGTACATACTCAGTTCATCTTTCTGAATTTGGGTTACCTTACTCAAGATGATCTTTTCTAGTTCTATCCACTTTTCTGCAAATTCCATGGTGTCATTATTATTGAATAATACTCCATTGTGCAAATGTACCACACTTTCTTTATACATTCTTCAGGTGAGGGATTCTTGCTCCTAAATTGGCCAAATAATCTGACATGAAGCACATCTCAACAGATAAAGAAAAGTGGAAATGCCCCCGTATCCTGTCAGACCACCACAGATTAAAGCTGAACTTCAACAACAGAAACAACATAAAGCCATAGACACATGGAAACTGAATAACTTTCTACTGAATGAATACTGGGTCAAGACAGGAAAGAAATTAAAGACTTCCTAGAATTAAATGAAAATGATTGCACAGCATTCCCAAACTTATGACACACAATTAAAGAGGTGCTAAAATGAAAGTTCATAGCACTTAAGAACCTGAAATCAACAAAATATAAATGAAGAGAACAGTACAAAGAATCAACAAAACAAAGAGTTGAATCTTAGAGAAAATTAACAAGAAAGACAAACCCTTATCCAAACTAACTAAAAGACAGAGATAAAATATCCAAATTAACAAAATCAAAAACTGATAAGGGGAAATAATAACAGACACCAAGGAAATCCAAAGAATAGTCAGATCATCCGTCAAAAGCCTGAAAATTGTATTCTATACTGTATTTCCTGTTTTAGTTTGTTTATCTTGGTCCTCCCCTCAGTTACTTTCTGTGTGTTGTGGATATACCCATAGCTCTACACACACCCCAGAATTGCTTTAGAATCTGTGTCCTGCAGCAGTAACTAACCACAGACCTGACCATCCTCACCACACTTCTGTTTCAGTTTTGAATACACATAAATTATGTCTTAAAATTTCACAACTTAAACTATGGTCCAAGTGAAGTGAACAAGTGCAACATCCTCCAGTACACGTCATAGGGATTAAGGAAATACTAGAGGAAATGCCAACTTTTACTTAATCATCTAAATTAAGCAGGCCGATGTCTGGATTTGTGTATGTAACTACCCAAATTGATGGCTGTGGCTGTGTGACACGAGGTACACATTTTCAAAAAGGGCCACAGACTATCTTTACAGAGTAGGGAAATGATTCTCTTGAAGAAAATGTCTAAGTGTGCTTGTTTTAAAAAGTAAATGTTGAGGAAAATGTTCATCCTTTGCTATTCTCCCACGGCGGTTTATACGATGAGAATTTGGCATTTGCTAATAGGTCATTTGAGGGTCAGTGGCTGTGGGAAGCCAGACTCTCTGTCTGCATTTTATCTTTATCATAAGATTTTGCTATGAGTGTTTAAGCCTTGTAAAGTATAATATATCATGAATATTTAATAATTGCATTTTAAAATGATACAAATTAAATCACCTGTCTGTTACGAGGCTACATTATCAATAAAGATGCATTTAATTCTTCATCAGGGACTTTAAGTATATTTGTTGTTTGACCTTTTATTTATTGTGTGTGTGTGTGTGTGTGTGTGTGTGTGTGTGTGTGTGTGTGTGTGTGTGTTTGAATGCCATGAATGATTTCACATTTGTATATGAATTTTTAATATAAACTTGAATTTTATCTTTTGTCTCTTTAGTTGAAAATCTTTAATGCACAGGTGATTAAACATTCTGTTTATTTTTAAGGTATTTATTAAAGAGCTACAAAGTCAGCTAAATATAAACTAAAATATTCCTTCTAAAGTGGGAGACTCAGTTAAGTCTTGGAGGAAGGAGAAGGAAAAGTAAGACTATTGTTAAATGATTCATTAGAAGCTTTTAACAAACAACGCTTTGAACTTTGTGCTATGTGCAGTGCAACCCAAGAGGGCATGACTCCTGACCTCAGATAACTTTTACAAAAAAAAAATTGCAGCACATAGGTATTCAGAAGGGCCTAAAGCAGCCTTGAAGGGGATATAGAGTGGCATTCTGATGCCAGCCTCCACCTTAGGGTGAGAAGGCAGCTTCTGACTGCTGATTTTGCTACTTAATATGCAATTAGGTCACAAAAATTAACATCTCCTGGGGCCAATTTCTTCAGCTTTTAAATAGTTTATGGGACAATGCATATAACATATCTCTTTATATCTATCTGCTACATGTCCCATTGCTTATGGGGTTCCAGACACTGTCTTATTCTCACTAAAATGCATGTTCCTTAGGCCTTTAGAGGTAGGTATTCTTCCTACTTCCTAGATACTCTGGTCCTGAGTACTCTGTGTGAACAGATGTTTCTCTACCTTCAACTTTGGTGCAATATCGGCTGAGATCCACACCACATCCCCATTCCCAGGTTGCAGGACAGACAAGGACATCAGTTAGCAGCCTTTGATCTTTCATATGAAGACTGTCTCTGTCTTTCTCTAACACCGAAAGAACAATTCACAGTAGCCAGGAAGAATTTAGGCATTTGGAAAAGCAAGTTGTCTTTCCCTGGCTTAGATCTCACTCTTTACTTACTCCTCAAAAAGTGTTATGTACCTTTAAGAACATATGTGAAGCTCGGTACACCTATTTTTATATTTTTCCTTGAGTACATTTAATACATTGGGAGCCTGTGTTATAATATTTTGTTTGGATAATGACAAGTTTCTTAGACACACAGTCTGTCTCTGATATTTGGCCTTTATGGGCTAGTTCCAAAGTTAAGGCAACTTGATTATCAGGCTCTCAACTTTACGAACTTCTTTAACAGAAGAACAAAAAACAATTATGAGTTAGAATTTCGTCTTCTGATCTATAAGCAGTAATTATCAGTTACCACATTTTAACAATTGCAAAATTACATCTCTCTTTCACGATTTTTCCCATCTTCACCATTTTAAGGAGCCCATTTAAATATAAGAATAGATAAAAAGAAGTGAAAGTAGTCATATTTCTGCATGCTCAGTTCAGTTATTAGATTTTTTGCTTCCTTGTCTGTCTTGATTTTTTCACCTTTCTATTCTTTTTATTTAGTCTCAGTACATATATCTAAACTAATATATCAGGTCCCTTTGTGGAGGTTTTTTTCAATGATCTATCTGAATCCTAAAGTACATATTAACTCACACTTTGTAAAAACAAAACACAGTAACAAGACGAAAAGTTTCCCGTGCTTATAATATGGTGCACGATACAACATGGCATAAATGGGTATATTTTCACAGGGCGTGTTGTGTCATTCAAGCGCTATTCTTGGAGTCAGTGTGGCTTTCAAAGAAACCATGTACCAAAATGTGTCACCTTCTGCATGAAAACTAAATGGTGTCAGCTCATGAACGCCCCTGGAAGTTTCCATGACAGGGCACTCTAAAGGCACAGTATGTGACACATGGTATGCACTCGGTCCTTGATGTGCCTACTTTGCCCCTCAATGACAATGGTGGTGTGGCCAGAGTTATTAAACGTCATATAATAACATAGCCCCCAGCAGAACTACACCTTTGGTCTGGTCCCACCGCAAAGCCAGCCCCAATTAACACACAGAGACGCTATATTAGATATAAAGCTATAGGCCAGTTACTAGTTTCTTATCGGCTAGCTCTGTTGTAAATATTAACCCATTTCTATTAATCTAAGTATTTCCACATGGTCTCATCTTACCAGAGAGAAGGCCTGGACCTCTGTTCTCTTAAGTCTCTCCATGTTGACTCCCAGTCCCACCTATCTTGCTTTCCTATTGGCCAACAGTGCTTTATTCATTAACTTACAACCTAGACAGATGAACACCAGCAGGTTCCACCGGATGTTCTCCTCTTCGTGCCCTGCCAGCAAGACAGTGTTCCCTGGCTCCTCCTCAGACCTAATTTCCCAGGTCACTTCTGCCCCTGGCTCCACCCCAAGTAGGCGTGGTCAGTGCCACAGAAGCAGACAAAATGAATATCTCACTACACTCATCCATTTAGCTTCATCCTCTGTTCAAGTGTACATCCTGACCCACTGATGGTGGATCCGTTAACACACAGGATTCTTAGATGGGATCCTCATCACGTCGTGCCCACCCCATACCTTCCCATTCATACTCTTCAGATGCAGACAGTCTGTCTGTCATGCAGCACCATGAGAAAACACAAGGCTAGAACCACCATACCAGAGTCATGATAAGCCCATGAATTTGACAGGATTAGTAGGAAACACTCTCTTACTTTGAAATGTCCAACTAGTGAAATAAATATTTATAGTCTTTATGGGCTACAATGAAAAAGAAATTTAACTCTGCAACTTAACAGGAATAAAAGTGATGGAGAAAAATTGATGCCTAATGACACGTTTTCTGTTTCTGAATCTATTGTTCCTGAAGAATTCAGACACTCCACCTTTTAAATTATGCAGGTAGATGAATGTTTCGATAAAACTCTTATTCTGATTTTGAGATGCCTATGTCTTTGTGCTGAATAATTCCTTCTTTTTCAATGTGAGCTAATAACTTGCTTCTGGTAAACAGGAGAAGGCAAAGGGGGTTGGGATGTCAGCTTTATAATTAGATGACTTCTGCCATGCTGGCGTGCTCTATTATTGGTGTGTGGGCTCTCATGCTTTGAAGAGGCAGGCTGAGGTACAGGAGATGGGGAGTTTCAGCCACCACCAGAAAGGAAGGAACAAAGACACTGAATCTAACAATGGTGCAAAGAACTGAGTAATGCCAACAACGGCTCAATGACCTTACAAATGGATGTACCACCATCCTAGCTGCAAGGTGAGTGCCTGATTTCAGCTTTGTTTTGGTCCTGACATAAAAGATCCAGTAAGATCTGTGCTGCCCATAGTGCCCCATAAACTCTAAGATAAATGTGAGAAGCTAAGACAGCAGCTGTGCAGCAAGCAGGAAGTAACACATACTCTCCTCTTACATGTAAGTTATGCGAGCAAACTTCTTTCTCTATCATCTACAAGGCTCTTGACAGTTAGACTGGGAAATGCTTTGCCGAGGAATAAGGGAAGACCGCAAGATAAGCAGCACGGAGCAAGGCTGAAATTTCAGTAACACATCCAATATCCGTGAAAATCCCTGAACAAGTGCAAAGCACGGATTCTCTTCCAGCATGCTTTTCCTTCACCCCTTCAACAACCGAAGAGGAATTGTTAACTCTTTAAAAGTTAATAGTAACTTAAATTCACTGAACAGGTAAGTGCTCAAAAGTCAAAAACTTTCAGGAAAATGTGTAGGTGGAAACTAACAAAAATGATAAATTCTGCCAGAAAAGTACAAAGAAATCCCTGGAGTATCAGGAGAAATCCCTGGGGTATCAGGAGAAATCCCTGGGGTATCAGGAGAGATCCCTGGAGTATCAGGAGAGCGAGAAAGTGAGCAGGAAAAAGATGAAACAAAGTTCACGGGAATTCGGGTCTCTCTCTCTCTCTCTCTCTCTCTCTCTCTCTCTCTCTCTCTCTCTCTCTCTCTCTCTGTGTGTGTGTGTGTGTGTGTGTGTGTGTGTGTGTGTGTATGTGCGTGTGGGTTTGTGTGTGTGTGTGGGTGTGTGTGTGTGAGTGTGAGTGTGTGTGTGTGTCTGTGTGTGTGTGTGTGTTTATGTTCCTGTGTTTCTTCAAATAATTAGAAAACAACAGCATCACACAGAGAATGCTGCTGATATCTTGTTCTCAGGGACATTTTGATGGGAGGAACATTCATCAAAATACTGAGTACAAGCAATAAATGGAGAGCCGACTGCTACGAAACACAGAGACAAAGCAGAAGTTCGTAAGATTATAAGCAAATCTTAAATTGTATTTCAAGTCCTTGACTCCTAGATATCAGAACTGTCCTAATCTAATCTAATCTATCTCACATTACACACCCAAGAACTGGGGCTTCTTGCTCGCTAGAGCTCGAAATGAACAGGTACAGAACAAGGTTTGCTTTTATGTTTTCAGAATCTGAGTCCCTTTCTTTCTTAAATCATTAGAGCTGCATTGTTGATTGGGGTTGTACAATAAGAGACTAAGGTTGGATGCAACGAGCTCTCATCATTCTCTGTGCTTCATATGTCCCACCTGGCCATAGCAAGCTACCTTAAAGATGACCAAGGACAGCCTTTCATCAGAAGAAGCCCTGTCACTACTCAGATTCAATCAGAGGCACTGATAACCAACTGCTTACAATAGGTCATTTGGTAAAGTGACACCGATTCCAAATGGCAAGGTCATGGTGCATTGGTTGTTTACAACATATTTTCAGTATCACTGTTGACTCCAACCCTACAGGTCTCAGTGAACACTAGAATGCCTAACACTGAGGGTAGCCCTGATGAGTAGTTCCTGGTCTGACATGGTCATTTTCCATAACTGTGAAAACTGTCTCAAAATATATTTAATATTATAAAATTATAATATTAAATCATTTCCCCCGTTTCATTTCCTCCCTCAAAGCCATCCCACATACATGGCCCCCTACTCTCTTTGAATTCACAACCTCTTTTCCCTTTAATTGTTGTTATGCATATATACTTTCCTGGATGTATAAATACAGCCTGCTTGATCTGTATAATGTGGTTTGTATACACAAGACTTCAGTCACGGCTGACTATTTGGTATTTGATAACCAAGTGATTGTGGTGACACCTGAAGATTAGCAAACGAAGCTTGCCACTAGCTAACCAAAGAGGTCTGGGGGGGTCTGTACAGACAGGAATTGAGATGGCTGGGCAGAGAAAGGAATATGGGCAAGAGGAAACAGGAAGTCACTCTCTTTTCTGCTGGGAAGCTAGTGAGGTAAAGGTGGCCTTGGTTTGCTCCTTCTCTCTGATCTCTCAGAATTTACCCTGTATCTGACTCCAGGCTTTTATTATTAAGACCTATTAGAACTCATGTTACAGATGATGTGTTCCTCCCTGGGGAAGAATGGTTAGTCCCCTCTCTGCATTCCTTTGTTGCCTGTAGCTCCGTAGTTCTTTTTCTGGGGTTGAGGCTTTATCAGTGTTAAAACTCTTTAATTTTCTGTCTGGCAGTCGTCATCTGCCATCATTAAAAGGGCTTCTGCTCTAAATATATCAAAAGTTCCTTTCCCTTCTACCATTCAATTACACTTAAAAATGAAGGTATTTTCCCCTCGCTTCCCCAATAATGTGTTTACTTCTCCAGAGTTAAAAATGAAATCAGCTTGCCTAGCTGTCCTTGAACACACACTTTCATACTTTGGCCTTATATTCTCCTATAGGAGTCTCTCCCCCTGATTCTCTCTGCTGCAATTTAATATACGTGTACCTACAAAATACATAACTCTAATATGTGTATTTTTTCGTGTGTGTGTGTGTGTGTGTGTGTGTGTGTGTGTGTGTAATATGTGTGTGTCTAAATACAGACATAACTAAAATTTTGGCAGATACCACAATAGGCAGAAGGTAAGAAGGTGAAATGTCCCGTATCTGTGACATTGTTCTGAAAAGGATTGAAATGTCCAAAGGTATTTTCTAACCAAACGATTCCCGTGAGAAACTCAGTCGCAGCCTGAACAATAATAACAAAGGATTCCTGAAAGATGGGTAAAATGGATAAGAGCAGTTATCCTCAACGTGTAGACCGTGACCCCTTTTGGGGTGGAACAGCCGTTTCACACAAGTGTCACACATCAGATATCCCGCATATCAGCTATTTACTTTATGATTCATGACAGTAGTAAAATTACAATTATGAAGTAGCATTGAAAATAACTTTATAGTTGGGGCCATCACACCATGAGGAACTGTTTTAAAGGTCAAAGCATTAGGAAAGTTGAGAATCACTGGATAAGAGGGAAATGTTATTATTTGAAGAAAAGAAAAAGAACAGAAAGAATTTTTTAAAAACAGGATATTTAGATGACAGACCTCATTTCTTCATTAGAATCCTTTGGAAAACATCACATGTATTACAATGAGTGATTTAAATAATTACAATATATGAAATAAAATTCAAGCACCTCATTTGACCCCTCTCATAACCCCAGGTCTCTCCATCTCCTATAAATGACTGGTAGTCTGAAATCCTCCAACTATTTCTCTAAAAGATGGATGTAATGGAAATTCAGAAGAAAACGTCCATTAAACAACTCCACATACTCCACATTGTTCACCCCCAACAAACACTAGAGCAGTGGTTCTCAACCTTCCTCATGCACAGCCGTTTAATACAGCTCTTCATGTTGTAATGGCTACAGCCATAAAATCATCTCTGTTGCTAGGTCATAACTATCCTTTTGTTTCTGCTATGAATTACAGCATAAATATCCGATATGTGGCCCCTGTGAAAAGGTCCTTTAACCCCCAAAGGGGTCTAGATCTCCATAGACTGGGAAGCACTAGAGGGGTGCATTCTGAATTCTTGCCTTCTTCTCTTTGGAAGATGACTCCTGCACTGCCTGTGCTCGGTGCCTGCCGCATAGATGAATGCTTTCTGTCTAAATCAGGAAGTAGACATTTCCCCTTATTGAAGAAGTGACACACGTGGGATGGCACAGAGATCTGTATTCCACACAGGGGAGACTGACATAAGGTAAGGATGTGTCTCAAGAAGAAGGAACGTGTGTAAAAATAAAAAGAGAAGGGATAAGTAGGCAGATGGGGGGGGCACATCTACTAATGGTCCCTGCCCTAATTCCTCAATTCCTAATTCCTAATTCCTGTTTCCCCATTCCTGTTACCAAAAGCATATTTGTGCATTGTAAAGACCTCTACATTCAAAACATAATGAAAAAATCTATAGCAAGTTCATTAAACTGAACAATTTCAACAAAAGAGCAACAAGACCCTCCCTTTATCCTCTTACCAAAACTTTAAAAAAAAATTAAAAAAGTGTACCTAACATGTTACCCTATGACATCACTGTTGTCTTTTTAAAAGTGGAAACTTTTAAATAGATTTCCTGGGATACTTGGGGCTTTGCCAGTTGCCGGGTTCCCTAACTTGGGCAGTGACTCCATGCTTCTGAACCTCACTTTCTCCCTCTGTAAAAATAAAATTATTAAAGTAAGACTGGTGCTACCGCGATTCACTGCCTAGATGGTCGTATATGCCCCTGCATATCAGTTCCTTCCTCTGTCCACACGATCGCTGTGTTTTCATTATCAAATGTACAGAGAATAATTTTTAAAATGCACTGGCAAGGTCCAGGCTAGCAGGGCTCACACCAATACTCTGCTTCTCCTCCATCTGTCTGCCAACTGACATTCTTTGTTGCTAATCTAAGCCCAAGCCATATGTTCTCCGTATGGAAGACTCTTTCCTGCCCAGGTGGGGAAGCAGACACAATGATCTAATAAGGCCTTTCTGTCTCCACAGGGCAAGGCTTGGGAAAAGTTCCAGACATTGAGAGGTTCTGATGAGACACCGCAAGCTTGGGTGACTACGCTGTTCATCAATTTTTCCCTACTTTCTTTTTTCCTCTCAAGATCCCCAAACTATGCTTCAGTCTTGTCATTACCTGTTTCCTCGTCTCTGTTTAGTCTAGCAGACAGGTTGAGACTCTGAGAAAAAGATTTCAGCATGGGGTGTCTGTGTGGTGTCAAGGACAGTGTAGATGAAAAAGTACGAATCCAGAGCTGCAGAGCTGAGTGAAGAGGCTCCAAATGCCAAACCTGTGGTCTCCCAGCCAAAGAAAACATGTCACACTGTCAGGAGCGTGTGGAAGTTAGCCAGGGACACAGTGCCACGGGGTGACTAGGTCAATGATGCCAGTGGACCCAAAGTACAGGGCAGGAACAAAAAATTTAAAGAGAGGGAAGGAGGGAGGGAGGGAGGGAAGAAAGGAAGGAAAGAAGGAGGGAGGGAGGAAGAGAGGGAGGGAAGAAAGGAAGGAAGGAGGGAGGGAGGGAGGGAGGGAAGGAAGGAGGGAGGAAAGGAAGGAAGGAGGGAGGGAACAAGGGAGGGAGGGAACGAGGGAGGGGGAGGGAGGAAAGGAAGGAGGGAAGGAGGGAGGGAAGGAGGGAGGGAGGGAGGGAGGGAGGGGGAGGGAGGAAAGGAAGGAGGGAAGGAGGGAGGGAACGAGGGAGGGAGGGAGGGAGGGAGGGAGGGAGGGAGGGAGGGAGGAAAGGAAGGAGGGAAGGAGGGAGGGAAGGAAGGAAGGAGGGAGGGAGGGAGGGAGAGAGGGAAGGAGGGAGGGAGAGAGGGAAGAAGGGAGGGAAGGAGGGAGGGAGGGAAGGAAGGAAGGAGGGAAGGAAGGAAGGAAGGAAGGAAGGAAGGAGGGAAGGAAGGAAGGAGGGAGGGAGGGAAGGAGGGAGGGAGGGAGGGAGGGAAGGAGGGAAAGAAAGGTCAGAAGAAAGCAAAGTTCTAATCAAGATGGCATAAAGGAAGGAAGGAATAAATTGAGGAGCGTTTATTGGTAAAACAAGGTCTTTATTCTCAAGTCATAATACTGCAGATCTCAAACATTAACATGGCAATGTCAGGTTCTGAATGAGACTTTTAAGACATCCTTGCTGATGATTACATAAAACAAAAGCTTAGACTTTAACTTAATGCCACTGTTTTTTGTTGTTGTTGTTTGTGGTGGTGGTGTTGCTTTTGCCTTTTTAGACTACAGAAAGATTTATCCTTAACTGATTCTATGAAGTTAATCAATAGCTAAATTTAAAAGGGGGGCACATTTATAGTCAAACTCGTTAATATTGCAGTACAGATCTGAAGAACTAAATTAGTCTCTTCTCTTATTTAGTTGTCTTTCACTTTCCAATTTCTTTTTCTTTTTTCTTTTTAAAACTCAGCTTGTATTTCTTTCTGTAGCTCAAGTACCTGATCCTGGTAAACTACGTAAAAATCTCTGAAGCTTGATTTCAACATCCACACCATAGCAATTAAAATCTCTGCCAGACAATTGGGTCATTGGGTGTGTAATCCTAAAGGTATTTTCACAAAGCCACTTTCTTCTTCTGAGCAAACTTAGGGATGCATTATCATCCATAACAAGCATGGGTTTGTCCATTTAATTGACCGTGGCAAAGAGTTAAGGCCTTGACCTTAAACCGTGTGATCTGTCTCCATGAATGCACATATATCACCATCTGGGTCTCTGTGCTAACTAGTCATCATATCATCCTTCTTGCATTCACTGGATTTCTCCATAAAGGAGTGAACAACAGTGTGTGAGCTTCTTGGATAAAGACACTTCAGATCAGCACAGACATCACTTCTCTGCAGGCTGGAGCCTGCCCAAGGAAGCTTCCCATCATTATTCACAGCTCTTTCTATAATGCACAGGGTTGCATTTTGCTGCCACTTCAAACTACTACCTGGCTAACAAGAGCACATAATTAGTGTTTTATGTTAAACATAAACTATCATGATGCTCCTTGCAGGCAGAGACAGGCAATGTGTGCTCCTGAGTCACATTGAGTCTAGGAAAACTGCCACAAACCTTGATATGGCTGACCTTCAAGTCTCCAAAAAGAAAATTCAACTAACGTATCTGTCTCTTGTGTAGTGACATGCCTTTGGATTTGTCTGCGGCTGTGTTCTTTAAGGGAAGCATCCGTGCAGCTTCCCATGCATGTGAGTAGGGAGCTCAGTGCATTCACCGTGGACATGAACTTGCTTTGTTCTAGCCAGAAGTTTTACGCCAGGATTTTAAAAAGGTGAGAGGGACTTAATGTTATATAATGTACTTCATTCCTTCCCAAATTAGTGCTCCTTCTGGAAGATCATGCTGGATAGTTTTCTGTGTAATACTTTCATTATAGCAGAATGGCAAAGAATTGCATTAGCCTCAAAGAGATACGAACTAGAAAGGTCATTTTTGTGATAATGGAATCCATCACGGGGACTGAGGAAAAACTAAGGAAGACTCACAAAGGATGCCATTTTCCCTACTGTCCAAAAATTTTTGATTACCCAAAGAAATTTATTTTTTATAGATGTATACTTTTAAAATTACCTAGGAGCATGCTCTGAATTTATCGCATATTTTACTAGATAGGCTTTAGGCATTTTGGTCTAAGTGAATCATACTGGGCCATCAAGAGGACTTGAATATTTAACATGGAGCAAAGAGGATTCTCCATCATGCTTGATTTCTAACCATTTATATCCCCAAAATAGCTGTTCTTTTCCAGGCATTAAAGTACTATTTTGTAAGGATGTCCCAATCTCTAAGGGTCTAAAATGACCTCAGAGCTCATGGATTCTACATTTAAGACAAGTTTTAAACTTTAGCAAGCTGTCTCTCTGCTTCCAAATTAAGAAAATTCTCAGTATCAAAATCTACATAGTTTTGTTCTTAATAAGAGTTTCTTTATTTTGTTGAGTTGATAATTATTAAACATAATAAGTATCTAGTTTAGTCTCATTCCTATACATTAATTAAGGAGTTCTACAAATATATGTGACACTTTTGTGTAGGTCTTGTGAAGTCATCATCAAGACTACACATTATTGAGAATGCCTTGAGGGTTTCTTAGTCATTGGCAAAGTTCATATTATATTTTACTAAATAATTAAAAAACTTATAAACATTTGATGGATTTTCTACTCTTTTTTTTTCCATTTGTGTAACTTAATACTACTCCGTTTCAACCCCCATTGACCCTCCCTCATAACAGGAAAGTGAGCAGGCAAAAATGACTGCTTATTTAGCTCTAAAAGAGGATAATTCTTGTCCTAGATATCCCATAGCAATCTGAGATAAATAACGAAAGAACATACGATGAGTAAGTTGTCAGCTATAAAATGTCATGACTGGTATTTTGTTTCAATTCTCTGTCTTTTTAAGAGCAGAAGTGCACCCACCCAATTTCTAAACCCACTATATTTTAACAAGACAAACGTTGAGACCTGTGTTCTTCACTCTCACGCCCTTGGGTTAAATGAAAGCTCTTTTCTGCACTTAATTGGGTTAAAAATATATCTGTAGACATTTGTGCTGTGTAGAAATAGCTGGGTTATGCCCCACAGCTGCCAGTCTGTGTGGAACCCTGTAATATTAGAGCAGTGCCAGCCTCTACACGTCAACTCAGGGGTAAGTTAGGGGAAATGGATGGTATTACAGATTCAAACTGTCATTTCTACCCCCTTCTTAGTCATCACCAATCGTTGAAGGAAGTCTGGGAATTCTCAGCATACTTCCCACTTCCCAGACAAAAAGTACATCACCATAATTGCTTGTCCCCCACCAACCAACAAAATGGAGCTATGGATTTCCACTGCAGAGTTTGTTTGCATCTTCTAAATTCCTTCCAGAGTGAACAGAGTAAGTCGTGTTTCAGACTCCTCACCAGTTTAGTAAGCCTACATTTATCTGAAACACTATGCTATAAAGTCCATTGGAGCAATGTGAGGGATACAATTGACTACCACGACATGAGATGGGACAAGTCGTGGCACTAACCTGGACCCTTGAGAAAATAAAGTATATTTAGAGAAAAATAGATTGCAAATTTTAGAGATTCTAGAAAACAAAAATAAAAGAATCTTCATAACTATCGAAGTGTTGCATGCATTAATCATTATTTTGCAGGTCAAGACTACATAGTTGTTGGTAGTGATGTGCTGTTCTCCCTTAGGATCCTGGGAGGGAGGAGGTGTCTCTATTCTTGGCATAACACGATGACCAACCAAGAGCAACTTAAGGGATGACAGGATTTATTTTGCTTGCACTTCTGTGTAACAGTCTGTCATTTAAGGAAGTCAGAGAAGACATTGCAGGCAGGAATCTGGAGGCAGGAATGAAGCAGGGGCCAGGGAGAAGTACTGCTTACTGGCTTGTTCTCGTTGGTTTGCCCAGCCTGCCATAAACAACCCAGGACTAACTACCCATGGATGGAGCACTGAGCTGGGCCCTCCCAGAATAAATCATTCATCAAGAAGATGCTTCCAAAGAAAGGCCCACAGGCAAACTTGATGGAGGCAAATCCTCAACCTTGGTTCCTTCTTCTAAGGTTTGTGTCTGCTTTATCAAAACCAACCAATACACTCAACTATGATTGCAGTCATTTGGAAGTTCTCCATGGAGACATACACAGAAGAATATGTAACAGAGGATGCAACAAAGGGAGACTTTACATTAGGGCTTGTGTAAGAATAAGGAGAGAATGGAAATGGGGAGTTGGCCTGAATGAAATAGGTGAATGTGATATAATAAAGACAGTAAAATCATGTTTACTGTGATCTGAAATACACAAAAGCAAAATAAAACAAAGTAAATTATTAAGATGAGTGTGGACTAGCAGAACCACTAGAAAACCATTCAAACTAAGTCATGCAACCATGCAACGCCTACAAGGCACACACAAACACACAGACACAGTCTCTCTCTCTCTCTCTCTCTCTCTCTCTCTCTCTCTCTCTCTCTCTCTCTAAATTCAGAAGCTGGCTGGAGATAAGGGATCCATAACCAAAAGCAAGAGAGGAGACAAGGGCTGAACGGCAAACCTATTCAGGATGCAAGCCCTTCATGGAATACGCACTCTGCAGTAGACTCAGAAAGCAACTAAGTGCCCATAAATATATGTATATGTAAATAGATGCTTAGAACTTAGGATGCTCCTGCACATTTAAAGATGCTTCCCACAAAAGGAATAGTAAGCATCCCGAAAAAGCTAAGTACAAGAATGCAAATATATTAACCACTAAGCCAATAATAGCATCTGATATTGCCAGTTGTCCTGAAATGTCCTGATGTATTTCAGTCGTTAATAAAAGGACATCACCATGTGGTAACTGAGGGCTCTATAACACTATCTGACTGGCATACAAGATGCAGAAACAGCAAGTCATTTCACAAGTACTCCAAGAAGCAAAACACTAGAAGAATTATTTTCCATGTTGAAAGTTTAAAAGCAGATACACACTACTTTTCCACATCATGTGCATGACATAGTTTCCTGTCAAAACTAAGCAGCATGGGTCCATCAAGCATTGGAGAATATGATAGGGCAGCCAGGCAAGTTAACAAAGAGAAAGGAAAAGAGACAGTGGTCCATTATCATGCACCTTAGTAGTGAAAAGCAAAACAACAAAATGCCAGATCAAGAAAGCTAGCTCCACTTCCTGTTAGTTCATTTTGTCTCGTTTCCTGTTATGTCATTTCATTTGTGCCTTCAAAGGGCTGATGTTTAATAGCACATTAGTCAACATTTTACATCAAGAGATGCTTAGTGGGACTCCCTCCTATATAGTACTACTATTAATAAAATAATTGAAGACGGTATAAAATTTCTACTTACCAACCTACACTGCCATATTTTGCAAGTGAATTCACATTGCCTTCATGAAAAGAATAAGAAGCATGTTTAATCAATACGTATAGCCTGATGTATTTTATGAAATTTAAATCCTAGTTAACAGGATTATAATAGTGATACAAAATATAAAACCCACCAAAAAGCAGGTATGGAAATGCCAAGCTTAAAAAAAAAACAAGAACTAACAAAAGTGTAGAGATGATTTTTCTAAATATTTGGCCCTACACACACACATCATTACTTTTCAAGTCTCAAGAGAATGTAAGTTATTATTGCTATCGTTAATCCAGATTATTAATGTGTTTATAACAACAAAACAGACAGATTGAATGTTTGTTGCTTTGGGCCATTAACACCTGAGTTTTTGCCTGTCCTGTTGTCAGACTCACTCTGCGTGAAGTAGTTATAACATGGGGGAAATGAAAGCTTAGAGAAACTAACTAGGCTATTGGTAATGCAATCAGGGGACAGCAGCAAACTGTGCTCATCCTGAACAGGAAGCTTGGGCCTTTCCTACCATGCACTAGACAAGTACAGATAAGACTGTGTTTTGGGTCTACTAAACTCTCTAGCTCATAAACCAAGAAAGGGGACACAGGAAGAATTGTCTTGCAGTTTATCCTAACTATAAAGATAAGCACTTCCAAGCGGACAGATGACATCCTTCATACAAAGAGAGCAGCCTGGGTGATAGCTACTTCTGCTTAATCGACCCTGAGCCCCCAGTACGAGCGTCAACCTCAGGGCAGCAGGGACAACCTTGTGGTTCCTTGAACAGTCCCAATGATGTTACAAGGTTGAATTCCTGGCTCAGTCATTTTGTATTCGTGCATCTTAGGATATACCACTCAACGTGCCCAAATATCAATGTTCTCTTCGTAAAACAAGGAAAATGAAATGCAACCCTACAGGGTCATCGTAGTTTGGAAGTATTTTACCCATGCTGGGAACAAATTAACAGGAATGTCTGTTCTTCCTGAAACTTTAGGTCTTGTGTTGCCGAGGCCTGAGCGATCAGAAAGGTCCTCTGATGATGAGGTGTCCTCTGCTGAAGCTCACTCAGGAAGAGGAACTGCTGAACTAGGCCAAGCTAGCCAGCTTACTCCAGTGTCCTTGTATTACCACAGCCAAAAGAAGTTTTTGGAGCTTGATCTGTCAGCTTGTGCAGGATATTGTGTTCTTTTGGTGGTTCTGGCTGATTTATTTCTCATCTGACTTTTGACCAATATCCCATGCACACCTGCAGACTTGAGCTATCTCAGCAAATCCCTCACTCGGCTGGCTGTCCCTTGCTAGAACTTCAGCTTCCTGAATAATATACACTTGACTTGCATCAATCACATCCACCTCATATAGAAACTGCATCTTCCCGCAGATCAGAGGCTTGCTTTTGCTCGAGCCTTCATGGATGTCAGTACCGCTATTATTCCCACCCTTAAGTTTTTTTAATTAACCTTACAAATGATTATTTTCATCAGCGACACAGAGACAAGGACAATAAAGGGAGGCTAACTCCTGTACTCATACTCTCTTCACAACCTCCCCAAACTTCTAATACTCAAGAGCTTAAGTTAAAGATATCTTAATATTGAAACATCATCTAATTTAGTGTATGAATTCCCTGTTTTCTCAGACTACCCTTGGCCTGAGATCTTACCTTAGAATTTGGGTGATCTGAAAAGCAGTTTTTAAAGAAGGAAGGTTCACAAGAAAAATTCAGACTGATCAAAGGGAAGCTCTCCCATCATGACATTTGGCTCACGTGTAGAGTCATGGGGCTTCTTTTCTGAGCCCCTATATAAGCAAGCCTGCATAAATCACAGGACAAACACAGTCACCAGGTGAGGGGCATGGAATTCTGGCCTCACCACTCTCCTCATGATTGGCTAGGTTTACCCAGTCCTGAGGAAGAAGGGCTGGGACACTTCCACTTCCCTACACTTTGTCCAGAGTGACTTCAAACCCATTTTTAAAAGGAAAAAGAGATTGAGTGAGTGCTCACCAGTTAACTTTGTGACATTCCCTGAGAATCCTGTTCAGAAGAGAAGGGTTTACTCAAGTTCAAACGTTCAGAGCTTAGGGTACAAGACAGGGATAGAGAAAGTACAGAGCGGGCGCTGGCCCTGGGTTCCATAGAAGCAACACGTCCAAAGATGTGTTAGTATGCAAAAAGTTTGCTTATATTAAGAAAAATTGAGCCTGAATCATAGAAGGAAGGTTTCAAGATACATATTTTTAATGTTACAAAAATATGCTTTGAGGTAAGGATGTGGGGATTTCTAAAAAGAAAATTATTAGAAGCTATTTCTTGGTGTGGTTTCAGTGCTAGCTGAAGACAAGTTAAGTACATGACTTCCTGAACTTTCTCAGAGCGTGGAGCCTTTGAAATTCAACTTGAAAGCTTTCAAACCACATCATTCTTTTCTTCCTTTATTGATTCATGTGAAAAACATTCGATGAGAGTCTGCTGCATACTAGTTCCTATGAAGCATGCGTGTTATAATGACCATGGCAGGGTCCTTGGCAGAGAATGGGGCTGCTAAGGGTAAGAGGGAGCATGGCACAGTTTGTGATCTCCACTGAGACTTCACTAGTGTTTTTGTCCTTTTTCTTTCTTTCTTCCTGTAGCTCACTACTCTATCCTTTTTGGTCATTTCCTCTAAAATCATGCAGACATTGTCTTCCAGGCTTCTTTAATCTAATTGTCCACACTTTTCACTTTTCTACCTCACTGTTCAATCCTATTATAGAAGTGCATTTAGTCTAATTAAATGTATCCTTATCCTCTAAGATTCATCTTTTAAGTCATCCGTGATAGTATACATGAGTCCAGGAGCCCAAGGAAGCCAATGATGTCAGATTTCCCAGAGTTGGAGTTACAAGCTCTAGTGAACCATCCAGCATGGGTACTAGAAACTTAACTCTAGGCCTCTACACAAACAGTATGTAATCTTAACCCATGAACCATCTCTCCAGCCCCCTTAGATGAGTATCAACAAATATTTAATTTATAATCATCCTAATGAACAAAATGGGATTATACTTAAAATGATGTTTGTTGATACAAATTAATGATTCAATTCTGATACACTTAAAAAATAGAGGACATTTATTCAAATGGACAGACATAGTTCTTGGAACTATTTAGTCACAGGCATACAAACTATTCTTATACGGCTAGTCCCTTATCTGCCACTACTTTTCTTTCCGATTTTGCTCTCTATGAAAAATATTTGATAGAAACAACTGAAAGAGGAATCTACTTGGGTTCAAATAGATTCTTGAATCTTTTTTTAGAGAATTTTTTTTTTTAGGATTAAGATATAATCACATCATTTCTCTCCTCTCTCTCCTCCCTGTAAGTCCTCCATATACCCCTCTTTCCACACTTTCAAATTTATGTCTTTTTCATTCATTATTGTTATATGTATGTATGTATATATATATATGTGTGTGTGTGTGTGTGTGTGTGTGTGTCCCTTAATGTTACTGGTATATATGTTTAAAGGGTTGGCAACTTGGTGTTGGATAACCAGTCGATGTATTCATCCCTGGGGAAGTCCATTTGTCTCACTCTCGGTACTCCTTAGTTGTCCATGACACTTTGTGTAGTGTGGAAGCTTTAGGGTCTTTCTGTTGTTGTCCTTGTTCAGCTCATGCTTAGGCAGTCATGTTGGTGAGACTGTGGGTGTAGCTTCTGACAGTACTAGAAGACACAGTCTCACAGCCAAACCCATAATCCTGTGGTCCTTATAGTCTCTCCACCCCCTTTTCTGTACTGAGCCTTAAGGTGCAGGAATGTTTTATATATATGTATCCACTGGGACTGGACTCTAAAACTCTGCATTTTTAATTGGCTGTAGTTTTCTGTAATGCTCTCCATTGGGTGCAAAGACAAGTTTCTTTGATGAAGAAGGAGGACTTACACGTACTGTGGGTATAAGGCTAAATGTTTAGAATGCTGTTAGGGATTGTTCTGTTTTAGTAATGCGGTGGTTACAGATTATCCTCCAAGATCCATGACTTAACTGGGACTGAGTAGTTGGCTAGGTTTCTAGGACCAGGCATGGTTCCCATCTAGCTGAGTGGATCTAAATTCCAAGTAGAGAGGTGTTAGTTACCATCAAAATCTGCATACCACTACTATACCCTTGGGGTTATCATGCCATGCTGACCATTGTTCTGACTCGGAGGCGCCATCGCCATGTGTAGCGGACTATAGGCTGCTTCCCTCCTTTAGGAGCTTCTAGGCACCTTCTGGTACCATGTGAGCTAATCATCAGGGAGTAGCCTTTCAGATCAGTTTCAGGTCAGAAGCCTTGGGGCCCTGTTTCTGAAGGACATGATGTCTTCAGCAATCGGGACTTTACCTCCCACCTCTGGGGTCAACCCAGCAATAGGTTGCTTTCTTTGGTAGCTCTTGAACAGGCATGACCAACAACTCAAAAAGTGCTCCTCACATCTGGCATTGGGGATTTTTGTTAGGTGATCCTTCACTCTTGAAGGGAGTTTATCAGCTCAGTACAACAATATGTGTACATGTAGTTCATGATTAGCCTGTTGCTATGAAGTGAGACAAAACATAATGACAATGGGAACAGGTGATCAGACAGAATTACCTACCTCATGGAATCTAAAAAGCAGAGGTCGGGACAGGACAAGAAATGCCCTCCCCAAGGCATGCCCGAAGAGACATGCTCCCCCAGCTAGATCACACCTCCTAAAATTTATACCACCTACAAAAATCACACCACCAGCTTAATACCAAGATGTGGCCAGTCCATATTCATTCCACAGCCAGTGTTCTAAAGCCGCCAAGTCAGATCACTAGCCTAAACATTCAGATCAGTCTCTACATCATCCTCTGTCAACATCCAATTGTTAACATTATACATAGACTTGTTTCACCGAAAGCATTTTACATCTTTGGGGAATCTTAAAGTACAACCAGTTGTCCATGATTGAAAAGTCTCTCAGAGGAAACAAAATGTACGAAACAATAAGAGAAGGTGTTGCTGAAATTCTGTTCACCCCTTGTACATTCTACTACCACCCGATTGAAACCATACAGAGACACAGGCAAGGTCTGTACCATCTAAATGACAAGCTGAAAAATAGTCGAATGAATGGATGCTGCCAAGTATCCGAGTGTTTGGTATTATGTAGACAAATACATGGATGGAAGCCAGATTACTGAAATACAGGAGACGGTTTATGAAGATGCCTTCTCATTACCAAGTATACCACACAGGGCAGGCGATCTTCATCCCAGTTTTCAGGTGGAGACTATGGGAAAAAATGATCTGGAGGAAAGATAAAGGAAGCCTGTCTTCCTGGGTAATATCATATACTGAACCAAAATAAGTGCTTTTGGCTAGTCTGACAGGTAAGATTTCTGAATCTGGCATTTCTCCATTGTAGCTGACATCATGGTGTTTTACTCCCAGAAATACATTCCTTCCTCCCTGTGAGGCTCCAGTAGCCAAGCAAGTATGGGAAGGGTAAGGCCAGCAAGTGATGTTTCTTAACAGCAAAGACAAATATATGGTTCTATTTCAGTCACATTAATTTTTAATGTTTCTGCATTTGGATGGAATTAACTCTATAAGCAGAAAATAAAGAAGAAAGAAGAGAAAAATACCCTGAAAAGCCCACGTAGACTTTTAACACCTCATTTATCTTACTTTGTGAGACTAGGGCATACACCAGCCAAAAGCTGGAAATTTGATTAGCTGGTCCCATGCATAAGCTATCTCATGAGTATGGCATTTTAAAATATTTTCCAGATATACAAAGCCATATTGCTTTCTTTCCCCTGTCTGTATAGAGTTAGCAAAAAATATATAAATATTTAAAAAAGGAAAGAAAGAAATTTAAAAATTTCTCTTAGCTACCAAAATATTACTTTTTTCTTAGAAAAAAATATTTCACAAATAATCTCTAAGAGAATATGCTGGATGAACTTTGAATTATGGCAACCTTTAAGTTCAAGGTATCTCCCCCTTAATTCTCTAGATTTATCATGATTTATCAAAGTCCCCCCCCCATGGCAATCTGATAATAATTTCAAAGTTTATAAAATACTCTGGAGTTTTGGGAAAATGCTCCTGATGGACAGGAATCTAATTGAACTCATTTTGAAATGGATACTCAATTTATTGGCTTAGTTGATATGGTGATGAAAATCCCTTCTAATCAGATGGATCTTTCTAGTGGATCAAAAAAAAAGGCTTTCCCACTCATCTCTAGCTCGTTAAAGCCTTTGTGAATCTCAGGGAATGCCTTAATAGTACATATTTTGTTCCTTTCTTCTTTTGTGATGTTAAAACAGCTTAGCAAATTGTTCCTAGAGAGGACTGTGCGTCACAGGACAAATGCTTCCATACAGAAGTTAATGCAAAGCCTTTGCTCATCAGGACTGGGCCAGCTGAGCCAACATCGGGAGGACACCGAAGATAATCTGCAGTAGAGTCCCTGAGAGCAGAAAAATGTAGCTGTAATGCACAAGAGCATTTTGTCCTGGAGGCTCCACCTGAGATCTCCATCCTGTCTCTCATTTCCACATTGAGCACAGAGAATAGAAGCGTGGCCCGAGGCAAAGCAAGACCTATTTCTCTAAACTCTTGAATAGTACAGTGTCACCATTGGCAAATGCAGCTGAGTTAACAATGTGAGCTACAGTGCATATATTCACCCCGACACTTGTCCAAGCTTTGCAGCAACAGCATTGGGCAATGAAAGGTCAGTAGCAGGCTTGGGTGCCCCATTCTTCAGCTGATTTTTATTATCTGAACACTTGTGTGGAAAGATGTGCAAACACTAATAAAAACCCAAGGTCTATTTCCGTTCTGCTGTATGCAAACGAACATGCCAACATCTGCTGCCTCCAGGGAGGGTCAAAAATATACCCATTCTGGCGATGAGGAACTTCTCTGCCTTGATGATTGCAGCTCAAAACATCTCCATATTCTAAACCCTCTACAAACATTACACCTGAGAACAGGAAGACAGTAGGGAGGTGAGGAGCTTTTCCTGCATCTGGGGCCACTTCCTGTGGCCTGTAGATCTTCAAGGACTGAAGTGATCTGCTAACTGGCTCCTCAGCCCACTCGTTCTGGAGGACAGTCACCCAACAGCAAACTAATGCTGATGATGCTTTTAATCATGAAAGGTGTACAGATACTCTTACAATGCAGAAACAGCCATCAGTCATATGACAGTGTGAACATATGCTACTCTAAAATGTGTAAGGCTTTAAACTAGCTCCTTTTATGTGAAGATTATTTTCTTATCATTCATATTTCAGAAAATAAACCTAATCGTGCCCCCTAAAAGTACAGGTTTCAAATTTAAATATAAATTTGTCCAAGTGGATTTTATAAGAAAATCACAAATGTATAAGACCCATTAGTATTATTTCTTTCTCTCTCCACACAAGGCTCAAGCTATTATATTTTCTTTATAACCAATTCATCATGCCATCCACATTTTTAAACAGAGATTTTAGGAATGAGTTTTTCCTTTTTCCTTGGTTCACACATATCACATCTTGCTTGAAAAAAAAAAAAAAAAAAGTTGCCTGAACTTTAACTGAAGAGTTTCACATATTCTCCTCATCTCAAATGCAGTCTCTGCAGGGAATAATTTCCTGTGGGAAGTATGGGTGGGAGTGTCTCTGTTTCTACCAAAAAGTCAGAACAGCTGCAAGTTAAAAAAAAAAAAAAAAACTATATAGAAAAATGTCAAACCGGGGGCATTTCTACCTCTCCTCTGAGTAAAACCAGGCCTGGTTCTGTAAGCACTTACTAAAAGAGAATTTGTTAATAAAGATGATGGCTCAAATCCAGGCTAGGTGGCACTAAGAAGAAATCCACTATTTTTCTCAGCATTACAGAAAATACTCTTAAATACCATTTGTCATGTCTGCCTTCCAATGATTAATGTGGTATATGTTCTCTCCTCTCTCTCTCTCTCTCTCTCTCTCTCTCTCTCTCTCTCTCTCTCTCTCTTCCCTCTGTCCATCTTTCCTACCTACCTCCTCTCCCTGTCTCTCTCCTAATCAGTAATCATACCTAGGGTTTCACTAGTCTCTGAATTTACTGTTCATGCCAGTGGCAGAATTATGTAAAATGTAATGCTAACCCCACTGTGCTGAGTGTAACAAATTAAACATGTATTCACACATTTGAATATAAGTACAACTTGAATATATTGTGTATGTATTCATATATAATACTGTGGTTATTTTGCATACAGATTAAAAAATATATAATACTGATCTCATGCATATACACACAATATAATGAAGTTTTATCATTGGCTGGTCATTCAGATTAAAAGAGTGCTAATATATATATACATACATAATACTTTAAAATATGTGAAGAATATGGCACACGTATTTGTTCAGGCACAAGATACTGTGTGTTTGGTAAGATGCAAGCAGTGCCCAAATTACACCCCTGGGAACTTTGAACTGCAGGTTAGAACTGTATCAGAACATCTGGGAGTGATCTAGTACATGAGCTCACTTGCAAAGATATAGGGTTGTTGCAATGCATATCAGTAGGTTTCAATAACCACTTCAGAATTTGTTTTAAATCACTTTGAAATAAGACACACAGCTGGCTGTGGGCATCAGAATTAAATTCGAACAGAGATGAGGAGGTCATTAACCCTTCACTTTTCATATCCCATTTCAGCCATGTTGCGTTAGTATTTTACTTATGTTGCTAGTCTCTTCAGAAGATGTTTAAAATGCCCAGAATGATTCTGAATATTGTGCTAGATATTTAACAGTGTTGTCAGGGCAAAGGTTAGAATTTCAAAGTGTATGATGTATCCTGATAATGAAAATTTCTCTCAAATGGAAACATAGAGTTAACACAAACATGGGAACATTTACAGGGTTTCAACCATAGATAAAGAGTAATAAACAACCAAGAAATGCAGAGAGTAGGAGAGTCCCCTAATTGGTTATCTAATACCAAGTGGTTAAGTCTGCAACTATAAACATACTAGCAACACTAAACAGACTGAGAAGGTTGTATTTAGATATTTTAATGATGGAGAAGGGTATTCTGTATTTGTATATCTTATTGGTTGATGAATAAGACATTCTGGCCAATAAGGCAGCATGATAGGTGGGTCTAGGAGATGATGAAGATTCTGGGAAATGTAGGCAGATTGAGTCACCATGTAGGCTGCCAGAGAAGTAACACCATGCTGGACATAACCAGGTAAGCCACAGCCTTGTGGCAATACACAGATTGACAGAAATGGGTTAGTAATTAAGACAAAGCTAGCCAATAAGAAGCCCTAGCCAACGGCCACAGCTTTATAACTAATATAGTGTTCTTTGGGGCTGAGAAGGGCAGCAGGACATGCAAGGCCAGAAAGCTCACATGACATTTAAGTGTGTGTGTGTGTGTGTGTGTGTGTGTGTGTGTGTGTGTGTGCACGCGCACGCGCATGAGCGCGCGCTCACATGCGTGCATGTGTGTGTACATGCATGTGTGCATGTAATACAATAACATCTAAAGAAAAAGGGTTTATAGAAACAAAAAGGGGTGGTATGTGGAAGGCATTGCAGAAAGGAAGGGGGAAATGATGCAATTATATTTTAATTATAAAATGTTCATTCAACTTTTTAAAGAATAGGAAAATGTCAACATAGTGTCAAGATTAAAATTTTTATCAGTGACTATTATACAATAAAAAAGTTGAAATACAGTAAACTACTTGAAAATAATCTGCAAGTCAATGCATCTTCACAAGAATTTAGTTTCAAGCTTCTTGGGGTGTTTATCCACTTTACATCTAAAACAGCAATAAATAAAGTAGTGTCATTTGTTTCTTTAAAAATTTTTATTGCTCCTGTTTATTTCTATGTCAGGAGCATGAACAGACACATGACCCCCTGTATGGACACAGTAGAATAGCTTATGGGGTTGGTTTTCATCCACCTTGTGAGTCCGAGCAACTGAACTCTGGTCATCAGTCTTTGTGGAAACCACTGAGCCATCACACTGGCCCTTATTATTTCTTTTTGAAAATGGACTACAATGGGTTTCCATAAAAAGGAACTATTGAGTGGAGGTTTACAATGTTTAATATAAGCAATTGAAGAGATATTTGAAAATAATTCAAAAGGCTGAAGGGATAATACGTGTAAAATTTAAGCGTAATGACTACTTCTAACCAAAACAAAGAGTAAATGAGGAGCAAAGCATCAGCACTGGCCTCAAGTTACCTTCAAGGAGTGGTCAAATTTTGCTCTATCTTACTTATGGACAATGTCTAGGAAACTAGGACATAAGTCAGTCTTGTGGCTCTACTAAGTTTCATAGATTTGGTCTCTGTACAGACAAAACTTCACTGACTATAGAGACCTGACTATAGACTTGACTATAGAGAATTCTATTGGTTTTCTAAGAATCTAAGTTAAATATAATGATGAAATTAGTGCAAAGATAGTAGTTAGCCCTATGTCACTGTTTTAAGCTCTCTGGATTCAGGTTAGGAATGTGCATTGACCTTCTGTGTTCTACATAGTGCTTAGCTGCTTATTGTCAGCCCTCATCAAAGAACCTTCTTTTTGAAGCATCATTGGCTGCTACAGAGACACAAAATTGATCAACATGCAAACAATTAGTAATTGTGAAATGCCCATCACCAATTTGGCACATCTATAAAGCAAAACCTATACCTGAGGCTCAGGGAATATCATAGGCGGGGGTGGTGGAGGGGGGCAGGTGGAAAGATCATGAGCACCAAAGGACCAGAGGATCAAGATACCTACTGCTATATAGTATGTCTTCTAAACATGATAAGGAAGCTGGGTCCTTCAAACTCCAACAGTACAGTTTACAAACAGGAATTGTATAATGACAGCATTTGTTGATATGTCAACATGGGTAGGGAAAATTGTTCAAGGCTCCATCACAAGATGAAGAACTACAGGTAATCAACAGCTGTGGAAAGACAGAAAAGCAATCCTCAGCTTGAAAGAGTGCCTCCTTACATTATCTAATCCCAAGTGAACAACCCTAAACACATGACATAATAGCAATACTAAATGAGGTGAGATGTTAGGGCTGCCTATGTATATATGTGTAACTAATAATTATAGAAGAAGAAATCATGAACTTGAAAGGCAGTTGGGGAAACACAGAAGGAGTTGTAAGGGAGAGAAGGAAGGGAGAAAATGATGTAAATTCAGCACGTGTATGAAACTTTATAAATATAAGTTAAGAAAATGTTATTATGTGTATACTGTATGTCTCTGCACATGAGTGTAGGTACACACAGAGGCCAGAAGACAGCTTCAGACCTCCTGGAGCTGAATATGGGCAGTATTAACTGTCAGACAAGGTGCTAGGAACCAAATGTGCAAGAACAGTACATGATTTCAACTTCTGGAGCATCTCTCCAATCATATTTGAATTTTTAAATGGCATTAAAACTTAAAAGAATATATGGAAATTGAATGAAAACTGTAATAAAATACTCATTGATTCAAAACAGTAGATACACCAGCTATGCTTCATATAACATATATGAAACATGGGAAAAATAGAGACAAATATAGTAAAAGAAGAAATTAGAACTATATACTTTATGAAGTAAAACAATTTAAAGAGGAATGTTTTTATAATTGAAGTTTGGGCTCTTTGCTTTAAAATTCTAATAACTGATCATAGTATTACCTAACAACTTGTCAGAGAGTAAGTAGTGTTGACAACATAAACGCCAAGAAACTCTCTTATTCATGCTTAAATGATGAGATAAACTGGTGAGGTAAAAACACAAAGACTGCTTGAGTAATACCAGACATAAACATCTCCTATCTAATCTACACAAATGAAGGAAACCTAAAACCATTTGCAGTGTATAGAAAGATGTAAATGTTTTAGATAGAATTCATTTTTTTAAAAAAAAAAAAAAAAAAAAAAAAAGCTGTATTGGTCCATTCTTAGAAATGGTCAGCTCTCAGGAAGTGCTTGAAAGGGGGGATATTTTCATTGACTATGAACTATCCTTCATGGAAAAGAGCAGCATGGAGGTAACCTAGATGCTGACAAGTGATGAAAATAATTTTATTTCTTATTTTCAGGAAAACTTAACTCTTTCATTTATAGCTATATGACCTATATCATTAAACAAATACCCACAATGTTAGGAAACAAAGTCATATAACTCTGAGGCAGTTTAAAGAAAGTGTCAAAAGGTTAATCCAATTCTACACTAAAGCATCCCCATAGCTCTCCAAAGTAAAGTTTAAAATGTATAATCTAGTCTCCTGTGTCTCTTAATCCTTTTCACCTAAGATTAGTTCCTGTTTATGTTAGCAAGTAAAAAAGATTTAATGTTGGTCAAAGGTTCTCAGAGTGTATTTTTCTTTTAACAAAAATCAATATCCCTAGGAAATGTAAGTCCATCTTTATAGGAACTGCCTCTCAATAAGTAATAATAACAAAAATACTTGGGTTCCCTAGTTGAAGCAAGTGGGTTAGTCACAACTCAAAAATCAAAGCTGACTACTGACAATGTTCAAAAATGTTAGGCTTTCTTTAATAATTGGATCAACATCTGAGTCTCGTAACTATGCTTAATTGAATATTAAGAACTGTCACTGAAATGGGAGAAAAATAGTGATGATGTAATAGCCTACTGTGGAGATTATTCTTGTCTGGCAATGTGGACTATTTCAAACCACACTTCACAAGTTTTGATATTTCTGACATCTTAATCTAAAGTAGATACAGTTTAAAATGCTCTGATCACTAAAGTGCTCTAAAATATGAGCCATTAAAATATGCATTTCCTGGCAATTAATGCTAACTAGTGACAGTAAGGGCATGTTTCATTACAGGTCTGTAAAGAAACCACAGAAAAGGAATATAAGGGAATTATCAAGCACATACACACCCGTAAACTCTCATGCTGCCATGGAATAAACAGACTCCACACAGTAGTGCTTTAATCTTCTCTTAAGTATGATGATGGGCAATTCCTTAACATAAAATATTAGATTTTGAACATAGTTATTAATCATATTCAATATCCAATTTAGGACTGTGTGAAAAGTTGTCAAATTTACAGAGAAAGAATCAAGTTAGTTTACATAGTAAATTATTTTCCCATCTGAGTACATGAATGTTTAGACAGAGATACGGATTTTGGAGCCTAACAGAAAGCTGAATGTTGCCTCAGACCATTATGTCCAGGGATAGGAAATACAAAGCCATTGTGCTAATGATATGTCTATGTTAATAATCTACTAAAAAAATATTTTACATTTAGCATGCACACAAGCAAGACATAGACAACTAGGTAGAAAAAAAAAAACAACTCCACCATAAATAATAAAAGGATTCAAACCCTGAACATGTGTTGATGTGGCTAGACTGCTCTCCTGCCCTCATTCTGAGTACCCAAAAGAAAGGAACTGCTTTGAAGAACAAATACTTTACTATAATAAATGTATTTTTCCCCCACAGAAGTAAGCATCACACAGTCCGATGTATTTTCTAGTTATATATGTTTCCCACATTATTTAGTCATCCTTCTAACTGTGATGATGCTCACAGCACCTGGCTGATTAGAGTTCAGCTGACTAAAGGTAGACAAATCTCTTACAGAGCAGAGGGAATTAAGTGAAGTCCCTGCAACCTGTTTATTCTCTAGTAGTTGTCGTTCAGGACTGTATTGGTCCCATAACTTTGGGACCATTTCACTGTATGAATGTTAGGGAAAAATGGGCATTGTAACACCAACAACATTCAGTTCCCAGCCCAATAATATAATTAAGAAATTTATTTTTACCAAATGAATACATTCAGATATTATTAATGGTTTTAAGACACAGGAGGCACACAGCTGATGTTTGGGTCATTTCTGCAGAGAAAAACATGCAAACGTTTAAATTCTATTACTTAGTCAAAAAGAGAATGCCTAAGCACATTGCCTTACATAGGACATCTGAGGTTCAGAACCCAAATCAAATACCTTCCAGAAACATATTTAAAGGCACAAGATTAATTCTGTTTCATTTTGATTTTCCAAGTATGCTGTGTCAGTGTAAATTTTGGCCTCTCTTCAATAAAGAGTGCATTTGGCAAAAAACAGGAACATTTTCTCAACTCTGTAGGCGATGAGGACTAGTGGTTCAGCACTCGACAGCATTGTGGTTATTATCGCTGCATCTCTGGTTTCAATATACATAACTCTTTCCTCCTGAACATTCATATATGTGAAATCCAACTACCATCACAAGGCATAGAACGATAATATGTTCAATGGTGGCATCTGGTCATCTTGACTTGACTCTGCTTCCCCAACTCTTCCTGACTCATGGAAGGTGGAATATTATTAGATTGACATTCTCATGCTTAGAACAACTTTTAAGTGCCAAGTGTAAGAGCCTTTTCCTCATATAAACACCACTCATTTGCACACCCTTTCACAGAAGCAATAATTTTTCTGTGAGTAGATTTCTGAGAATCTGAACACAGGGAGGACATGTAAGTATATAAAATGACAACAATAATTGTCATCATTTCACATCAAGTAGATGTGAAACACTAGGGAAGACCTAGATTTCTGACCAACAGTCCCCGAGGCTGTGTGACATCTACAGAAGAGCTCACTAAGTCTATTGGCAAGCAAAGTGAAACTCTGGAATTGAGATTTCTTCCCCCAAGATGCTGGGCACAGTCCTGGTTTCAGATCCATGATTTGCCATGGTGCTACACTCATACCACTGCTTACAGAGTACAAACTATCATGTCTTTGTAATTCAGTTACACAGAGAAAACATCCTTCTAACAAAGGACTCTAAGATCTTGTCAGTAGGGCGATGTGGGATGAGCTTCAGCATTTTGCTGCTGGGGATTTTTCAATGGAATATTTAAGGGGAAGGAGCAACATTTGTTCTTTGGCTTTGAATTGCCTTGGGCTCCTTTGCCATGAAGTTCATCCACCTCACTTCAGTAGAGTCTCTTTTCCATAGGAGATGTCCCTGAGAACAATCTGAGGTTGATCTTGAGCTGGAGCAGAAACCACCTTCACTTATTTATACTCTGTGCAATTTTAAAATGTTTCCTTCAAAAAACAGTGGACCATTGGAGGGGGAGATATGCTTCTTCAAAGACTTCTCTCTCACAAATACACACACGTCTTTCTAAATCATGAGTTAATACATACATTGGCTTAATACATAGTTGTACATAGTTAATACATAGTTGTATGATTACTGTTTTCCCAGAAGACTGGAGGCTTTTGTTGTTCATTAAAGCAAGGGGGACTCAACCTACACACTAAGCTTTTATGGTTAATGCAGTTCCACCAATTTTTCTTGATAGTTTAAAATTTGGAAGGCTGTAAACATGGTAAAAACATACTATATGAGCTTGGAAAATAGTAAAATAAGAACTAGGATTTGACCATTGTCTAATAACTATTAGCATTCTGGTGACTACACCAATTGGCTTACTTTACAGATAATCATGGACAAACAAGATTTAGAGAAACGAATTTATGGAATTTATGGAGTATGACTTGTTTTCACTGGTAATTATGTTAGTAACATCTCATATATAATGTATACTTGTTTCCCATAGTCTTCCCAAGCCAATAGATAATGGGAATTAATGTTTTCCTATAATTTTTATATACAACAATTTACACAACTCATTAAAGAACTTTAAAATATTTGCTGTGCAAAAATTACACATTTTGTTACACCATTTCCTTCAAAATTACCTTGCTGCTATCTCTCTGAGTAGGTTTGAATGTAACCTGTGCTTTTATTTTTACAATAAATAGAGTGTCGTAGTATAGATGCCCCATACTTTTTCCCCATGTGATAATAACAGCATGTTTCTAATTTTTAACAATTCATTTCTATATTATTTTTTTAAATTTACACAATATGTATTGGTCATCTGTAACGTCATTTCCCACCCAATTCTAGTCTCATAGCCACATCAGTCCCAAATGGACACACAGACACTACATTAATTATGAAATTGTTGGGCAATAACTAGCATTTCTTATTGGCTAGTTCTGTCTTAACTATTAATTCATTTCTATCAATCTTAGTATTTTCACCTGGTGTTGGCTTACTGGGAATGCTGGACCTTCAACTCCTTTGCCTGCTAAATCTCCACAGAAGAGTGATTTTCTGTTTGTCCCTTCTTATATTCTTTCTGATTCTGCCCAACTACATCACTTCCTGGGATCACATGACAACTCATTTCTGCCTACATTTCCCAGAATCCTCCTTGTATTATAGTTCTACCTATCATCCTGCCTGGTCAATCAGTGTTTTAGTCATCAACCAATAAACACACATATATACAGAATAACATTCTCCATCAATCATCTTCCTTTGCCTCTGACAGGCCAGCCCTCCCAGCTCCTCTCTTCCTCAAATGCCTGCTCTTGTGTTTTGCTCTTTTTCTGCTATGACTTAAATATATTTTTGCTCTGTCTGGTCCTGTTTGGTGCTCTGTTCACCTCTTGTACTTTCATAGGTTTCTCTTTCTTTAGACACTCTATGACTTTGTTACAAATACTTTCCTGCCTTAAACATGAGTTTCTCTTCCTTCATCTAAACCTACTCTTTTGTGTAAATTTGGTCCTCTTATAATGTTCCAGATTTCTAGAATGCCTTATGCCTGGGTTTTATTTTCTTTTACTTTTTTAAAGATTGAACATTATCTTTGACTAAGCCATTTCTTCTACGCTGTCTTCAAGACCCGAATTTCACTCTTCCACATCTTGTAATCTGTTGAGGAGGCTTACTCCTAAGCTTTCTGTTGATACCCTAAGGTTTTCATTTCCAGTTTCATTCCGGTTTTGGTTTACTTGACTCTTTTTCCTTGTTGAATTCTGCATTTATGTCTTGAAATGTTTTCATTCATCTGTTGTCCCAAAGTCTTCAATAAGGTTTATTTCCTTTTTAAGGCCCTTGAACATAGTCATAATGGACATTTTAAGGTCCTTGTCTTGTGTTTCAGCTAAATTACTATTTAGAGAACATAGTACAGTAGGTTGCTGGCTTCGGGAGGATGCCTACTGTCTTGTTCATTCATGTTTTTCTTTTTGTGCTGGGGTCTCAGCAACTGTAGTTACGATGTTTAACATGTATCTTGGTGTAGATATCTAGTCTTGCCCTTGTCAGCTGGGTGTTCTGTTCTTTTGTTGCTATTGCCTACTCCAGGTTCTAACCAAGTGTAGTAGCTGTGGGGTCCCTGATAGAGAGTTGTTCTGAAGGTCAGCAAGGAATCACAAATGAATGAAGTTTGGCTAGAAGGGAAGACTTCAAGTGACTACTGGAAAGAAATAGGATAAACCTGGGCCTGTCTCTATGTTTTTAATAGAAAAAGGAATCTTTGGACTCTATGTGTTAGACATGTAATTACTTTAATGGATATATTTTCAAAAGCTGTCAAAGATATGTGTTTATAGGCACACATGTATGCATGTGTGTGCATGTGTATCTGTATGTATGTATGTATGTGCATGTGTATGGATGTGTGTGTAGTTTAAGATCTTACCAGAAAGCTTTTTCTTTGTCCAGGAAATCTGTTTTACATGAATATATAAACAACAGGGAAATGTCTACAGCTTCAATATGAAGAAGGTAAAAGATCTTTCAGAAGCATCTCCTGTTCAGCCTGTATAATGTTACAATTATGTTTGCTTATAGAGATGACCATTTGGTCCTGGATAAGCAGCTGGTGTGCTTTTCCCTGTTTTCCCTGGGGAAGACTATTTCTACCCAATTTCAGCATTTCTTAGCTGCCTGTAGTTCTTTGTGTAGGGCTGAGGCCCCATTGACTTTACCCCCCCCCACAGCTTTACCCCATCCACATTAGTACATATTCTGTTTTTGCTCTTCTTCAGCTCATGTTGTAGTTATGCCAGTGAGACATTATGGAAACATCCATACAAGTAACATTGACAGACTGAACAGGATATATGTATGTATGTATGTATGTATGTATGTATGTATGTATGTGTGTGTATATATATCAAGAACTAATAAAATACGAAGCCATGAGTTTAAAAGAGAGCAACAGGAGCATATTTGAGGGTTTGGATGGAAGGAAGGGAAGAAAGAAATTATCTAATTATAATGTAATCTCAAATATATGTATAATCTTAATAAATATCCCCTGCTCCGTGTCTACATGGCAAACATAAAACGAACTCTGTCACTTTACTGCAATCGCCAGAATTAAAATTTAAATTTCTAAATACAAGAATTTTCACATTGTCTTAACTACTTTTCTGTAGCTCACAAAAAAAATATTAACTTAGGGGAGAATTTGAGGATCACAGCTTCCCGTGGAAGAAGTGGTGGGTTATTGTGGCTGGCTGGGTGGGTGAGTGGTGGAATGAATGACCAGGACTAGCTGGTTTTCCACTTTTCTGTACTCTCATAATTCACAGGGTCTATTATCATTTGTGGAAGTGTATTACATTAAAACTATTAGGTGTAAAAGATTAAAACTACTAAGAAACAAAGTCTCAACAATAATGTACCATTAAAACATGTAATAGAATTTATAAGGTACTTTGAATAAAAGTTAAGAACAATAACACTTCAAAATTTCAATAAAATTCAGTAATGAAAATTTGTACTCAACATACATTGCTCTATGTCTGATGATATTATATAAGGCTATTTTAGATTTTGTTTTTAAGTGACACAGAGGAAAAAATGCCGTATTAATTGAGGAAGAAAGTCTTTGAATAGGAATACATTGACTTTTAAATTATTGGCCTTATCTTGCTCTTTTATGTATGCTCAGAATAGTGACAGCATTTTCAACAATGTTCCAAAAGCCATTTAGCTCACAAAGTGGAATTATTGTGATACGGTACACTTAATGCGCTTCTTCTTCATAGCATCTTATTTCATAAAAATCAATTGGATTTTATGCCTTGCATAGGAGCCCTTCTTCTGCACTGAAGTCAGAGCTATTGTGGGCAAGCTGGGCAGATATCACCAATGCATTAGAACCTTTCTACAAACACTTATTGTTGTATAGAATAAGCCATAAGCACTCCACCACACTGTAGTAGCACTTTTTCTAACGTATCCATTGTAGAACTCTTTATAGAGAACCACTCATATTATAAAGGTAGGCAACAATGTCTTGAAACTTTTCCAGAAGAGTAGATGCATTTTCATTTGAAAAATGAAACAAGAACAGAAGGTACTTGCCCCATTGCAAAGTGTACACAGAATGAGCATTTAGCAAATAGCTAGCCTGTGGTAAGCTCACGCCAGACAATGTGTAAATACATAAATGAAAGCAGTTTTCCCATAGATGCAGGGATGTCTTAAAAATGAGAGTCACAGATAAGGGAATGCAGATTCCATCCTAATAGAAAAAGAAATGGCATTCGATTTTAATATAAATGGAACTTGGTACATGGTTTATTTCAAGTTGCACACAGAGTTTCCTAGTGCTTGAAAGTCTACTTGCAGGTAAGGTCTCAGATGAGGATTGCATCCAGGCTCTTCAGAAAATCTTGTTCCATTCCGACTCCATTTGAAACTTCCTAGTTCAACTCTTAGTGAGTCTCAATCTGTGCATTTCCTTCCTGGCTAGTAATGGACAAAGGACATCCCTGACAGTGTCCTCAGTGAAAAAAAAATCCACAAAAGCTTTCACTGGCATCTCTCATCACTGTCTGTTTTCCTGAAGACTGTCCTGCAGTATGAGTTCCACAGATGGAGCACAGGGGAGCACCCCTGCATGCTTATGTCTGTTTAAATCTCCATGCTAGTGATTGGGTAACTTCAGAGGTACTGTTGCCAAACCGAGGAGCAAAAGAAAGGGCTGGAGAGAGCTGCCATGAACTATAAACTACAGTGAAGAAATTAAGATGCTCGGAATATATTTTATCCTTTTAGAACATTTACTATAACAGTTATCTACCATTAATACTTTCTTATGATTTTCTTTAGCTTTTTTATACACACACACTTATGGTTTCACTTTAACGCATAGTTAGGTATAATCTTTAATGGTGGGGCTTTCTTAATGCAATATTTTTTCTGATTCTCCTCCTCTTTCCATTGCTTTATTTCCCCACCCCAAGATAAACATTAACAAACTGACATATTCACATGTATGTCTTAATAGTTTTCTCATACTATACAATCATCTATAAATACACATATCTGTACATACACAGACATACAGCCCTGGTTATATTTCCTTCAGGCAATATATTCTACTATAATTACTGTTAACTACAAAAGGAGGTTAGGACTAGTTTCCACAAGTACTTTTCCTCCAGGTAGTCATTACCCACAATGCCAAAAACATGAAATTTACAGAATTCACTATTGTACAAATACAAATTTGTCTTTTATTCCAAAAAGTAAAATGTTATTTTAGGATTATAATTCTTTGCTGTCGTAGTGATGTCATAAAAAGTGCATTTTGTTCTCTCCTTTTTAAATCAACTTTTTTTTTTTTTTCTATTTGGAAAATCTTACACGTTCCTTTTCCTTTGGGGGGATTTTGGAAAGCTGTGTTAGTTAGTGCTACATTTCCTTTCTCACTGAACTTTTGTGGAAACCAAGCTGGTCTCTCGGTGAATAATCTCCTAGCTTCAGCCTTAACAATTCCATTACGTTGCCTGCTTATTTTGTTGTTTATGTTTCATCTATTGATTTCATTACAACATTATTACATTTCTAATGCTAACCTACTACATGTTTAGTACCTGACTTCTGAATATATTGTCTAGCTTGCCTCTTGTTTTAATCTCCCTTTTCTCCTCTGTTCTTTAAATACTTGTATCTCTTGAGTCTTGTCAGTCTTTCCCAGGTTAATAACCATACGAGTCTAGCTATTAACTTCCCTAAGTCACATTACTTTTCTGTCTCCCAAAATGGAAAGTGAAGCTTTCCATACCATGTGTATAGGGAGGGGAGCAACAGGCAGAGTGTTGTCCTACTGGCATTGTGGGATGAAATCCCTCCAATTTCACACCTCTTCATACATTCCTTGCCGCAGGAAGTAGGTGGTAGTAACCTCACCCCCCCCCATGGTGCCTTAGCATCTTGTCTGAAACTGATGTTATCTACACTCTGTGTCCTCTAGCTTCTCAAAAGATTAAGTTCGCAGTGTTTCTGTACAACAGTCCTTACTGGGGTGTTCTGGTTCCAATCTCAAGCCTGTCACCTGAGCCTGGAATCAGAAACCTCCTCTCACTGAGCCTTCTTTGTGCCATATTCAAGAAAGAGGTGACTACGGTAGCTACCGTCTCACATCCTCCCCAGTGATCAAAGCAGTAAAATACTCTGATTGTGTGACTGTTCCATCATATACTAAAACAAATCCAGTGAAATGTGGCCATCAATGTCTTGCTTCATTGGGTAAAATTCCTTAGTGGCAAATTCACTTGCTTATCCTTCTCATTTCCTCCAGAACTGTTCATCATTTTGTAATGGGAACATCCACTGCCTTTAACGAATTCGAATTCTTCAGAGGGGGTGTGTTCTTTCTATCATAATTATCCATTGCTTTCTGCCTTCACAAGAAGAATCCTATGCAGATGGACTCTGCTGTCATGATAATGGTGCTTGCATCTGTCCTTCCCTTTGCAAGCTAAGAAGATATGAGAAACTTCAACTTTACTAAACTCAGTTTCTTCAGGTAACAAGTTAAATTAATATTACTCACCTTATCAGTTAATGCTCAAAAGTGGTGATGAATAAAAATATTGGACAGAGAACTTAGAATGATACTGACCTATTATGCTGAATTTTGATTGTAAGAACGTCTGAATTGCTCTTATTTTTAAGACAAATGTCAGAGGAAGATTAACTTAGGCATACAGGTTAAATGAAGTGGGATGGTCAAGAATAATAGATTTATTTATAACATCACAATGTCTTTACTAGTGTTAGTATAGCAAGTAATGTGTCACTACAGCGTTTTGGTGCACACATGGTTCTTATTCAGCTCCTTCCCTCACTGGCCCTCGGGCTCCTTACACCTCTTTTACTTCTCTTTCTGCTCTGCCCAACAGTCGTCTCTTCTGCTTTCATGTCATGCTATTCTTTTTTCTTTCTCTCTTTTTTTCTTTAGCAACGTTTAAATCTTAGTGAGATTCAAAGGTTTCATGTATACAGGACAAGACATTTTTAATGGAGTAAATATATTTTTTTCTATCCTCATGCATGTTTTCTCTCTTTTTTAATAGCTTCCTTTCAAAATAAACATCTACATGTTCATAAATTGTGTGTTCTTAAACACAAATAATTGAAAGTAAGAAAAGAATATTTATACTTGCTCAACTCACTTATAACATAGATAATCAAGTAGAAAAATTTAAGTTGTGGAAAACTGTTTGGTTATTATTAAACAGCCACTTCATACAGCCAGTGAAATATGGCTTTTGGGCAGTAAAACAAATCTTTTTATATGCTCTTTCCAGTATTACTCCAAGATGATATGATTTCAGTACTGCTTAAGGAAAAAGACTTCAGACTTCTTTATACTTGTGTATTTGTCAGTAATGCATATTTTAATACATTCATTTGAGGCAGAAATGTAATTCTGCACTGTATATATTTAAGCACTTAACAAAAAAATCCATATTTTATTTTTATGAGTGAAATCAAATTAACACCCAACAACTTCCCCTGTGCTTTGGTGGTTTCTTGCTTTCCTTCCTGGGTTTGAAGGCTAGAGACCTACACAAAGAAAAAAAAATCTAAATGAACATTTGTTATCCCTTTCACTTAGATATCAGAAATGGAATGCAACAATACCCGACATGGTGAAAAGAAAAAATACTTTATTTTGGAGGTTATGGTCAAATGTAACATATAATACAGAACTGCTCTTTCTTGGGAAACACGGTATTTTATTACCTAGAAGAACTGTGAGGATATCAAAACCATACAAATGATCTGAGCGCATCTTCAGACTGTTTATGTAAGAAGTGTTTTAAATGCACTGTACAAGCTGAAACCTTTCCCTAGAGTTCTCTGGAACTCTGCTCATTTGTAAATCTCTTCAGGAAATGAATAAATTTAAGAGCAAACTGGTAGTAGAAGATCCTGAATGGTCCTATGGAATTGCAACACACGGAACTACCAGACGCCTCAACCTTTGCATTCGGCTTCAAAGTCAAGACCTTCTCCTGGACTTCCTGCTCTTGCTTCTCCTGCTTGTTCATGTCCTTGCAGCCGGCTGCGGGCTGTACCAGGTAACAAGGTGCTCAGTGGTCTGCAATATAAAAGTTTATCTTCGCAAGCAAAGCAGCTTTAGCTTAAGCTCCTCATTGTCTTTAAATGAGAGTTTAAGAAACTCGGCAAAGTCTTTGAATAGAAGCGACATAAGATTGTTGTGGATTTGTAGAGCCTGCTCTACATAGACTTAGCATGTATTATCATAAGACAGAGGCAGGATTTCTCTAATTTGGAATATATCCTATTAATTCTCCAAAATGCCTTTTCATCAGCCTTTGAACATTTCTAGTAGGTAGATTAACGTGGTTCAAAGTAACTGAGAAGCATCCCTTAAGTTACCATCTCATTAAGCTCCGAAGTGGCTGTTAATAAGATAGCTAAGAAGGGGCTTCCAGCGTGAATCTTTTCAGTAATTTGATAGGAAAAGAAAACACTGGCCAACGAGAATGGAAGTTGTTAGTTACACATGTGATTTCTCAAAGAGGGGAACCTGGAAGATGAAGCGGCCTGCTCCTTCATAAAAGCCACGCCCCCTCAACCCCAGGCTTAGAGAAAGAGCTGCCGTCTGCAAGTGGGTGCTCCAGGGAAATCATTTCTCTAACAGATTTGACACATCTTGCAATGGATTCACACTGGCTTGGCAAGCAAATGGATTAGCTTTGATGGTGTTGCCAATAAAGCCACAGTCTTTTGTTGCTGCGCAAACACATTTCTCTCTTTCTTTATATGGCCTCCAGCAAACTACACATGTTACTTTTGTTTGGGTAATTTACTGTCTTGGAAAAGGAAGTATGAACCGACTTTTCAGAGCAAAGCCCTGAAACTCCTCAGTTGGCCGTGTCGGGATCCTGGGGTTCAGGAATATCAGCGCAAAGCTTTCCCTGATCAAATGGAAACATTCAGAGGGGAAGAATAACCCTCTTGCATCCAACCAGCAAAATTCCTCTGAACCGTCCTTCACAGAGGCTGGCTTTCACAGACCATCTGTTTCCAGACTACATTTTCTGCTTTAAACATCACTCTTCATGATCTCACCAGCCGTGCCCCCAGCCTCGTTACTTATCTACAGGATTAATAAAGACCCTGGGATGAGAACTCTAGCTCACTCCTCAGCTTCTTTGAATTTTCATTATCCCTTCTTCCTTTAAAAAAAAATTTACACTTAAAAATGAGAGTCTGCATTTCTTTGGCATATCTAGATACTCAAATCAATACCAAAATGTGCTTATTTGATAGCTTGATTGCTTTTGATATTCATATTTCCTTCACAATTTTGCATAATTTTTCTGATCAAAATCTGCTCACATGATCTGATGATTAGACAGGAAGCTAGTCATTTATAAGGAATAGAAAATAATTTTTCATTGTTTTATTTAAAAGACTAGATAGTATGATCTTTTAGCTATAAAGAGATGAATTATTTACATAAAATACAGTGATCTTAAGTCTTCCCTTTAAAAATAAAGCAATATTAACATATCCATACCATTTTTTTATGGAATTTTCATCATTTGAAACTAAAAATAATTTAATTCTTTTTTTCATATTCGTAGTATGGCCATTAGGAACATACAGATTAAAATCATGGCGAGATAGCATGCCAGCCATAAGAAGCAAGAAAGCGAGGGAGACAGGGAACGAAGAGAACTAGCAGGGTGTGGAGAAAATGGGAGCTCATGGGTTCTCTGGTAAGATGTAAAATTGTAATTCATTGAATGGCAATTTCTTGATAGGATTAAAACAAAATTACTAGTAATCCTATTTCTGGATTCATACACAGATGAAGAGGAAGCTGAGGCTTGGACAGACATTTTACACTGACTGATATCCTTAGCAGCAACATTCCCCAAAACGGAAACAGACCAACTGTGCTGAAGAGTCTTATGTCAACTTGACACAAGCTAGATTTATCAGAAAGGAGAAAACTTCAGTTAAGGAATGCTTCCATGAGATCCAGCTGCAGGGCACTTTCTCAACTGGTGACTGATGCTGGAGAACCCTAGACCTTTGTGGGTGGGGTTATCCCTGGGCTGGTGGTTCTGGGATACACACACACACACACACACACACACACACACAAAAGGAGAAAAGGAGGCTGAGCAAACCAGTAAGCAGCACCCTCCATGGCCTCTGCATCAGCTCCTGCCTCCAGGTTCCTGCCCTGTTTGAGTTGCTGTTCTGGCTTCTTATAGCAATGGATATGATGTGGAAGTATAAGCCAAATCAATCCTTCCCTCCCTAACTTGCTTTTGGTCATGGTGTTTCATTGCAACAATAGAAACCCTACACTAACAATTAATGAATAAACAAATTATGGTCCACTCAGATAAATACTGTTATATAGCCTTTAAAAAGCTGTAAATTTCTAATACATACTACTCCAGGTGTGAAATTTGATGGCACCATTTTATGTGAAACGAGATGACACCAAAGAACAAATTCTCTATGATTCTATTTACATAAGTTCCACAAAGGAATCAGCCTCATGGTGATAGGCCACAGTGTGCTGGTTGCCATATCCTGGGAGAGAGAGGAAAAAGCAGAGTTGTTTAATGGCTATTGTCTCTATCTGAGGCAAGCTGCATCATCATGTAATGTACTACATGCCACTGAATAGTATGCTTAAAAATTGTAAAACATTGCCATGACTATTTTGCCACAATATGGATCTTTTATTTTGAAAAATGTATATGATCTGGGCAATGGTGGTGCATGCAATCCTTTAATCCCAGCACTTGGGAGGCAGAGGCAGAGGCAGAGGCAGAGGCAGAGGCAGAGGCAGAGGCAGAGGCAGAGGCAGAGGCAGAGGCAGAGGCAGAGGCAGAGGCAGAGGCAGAGGCAGAGGCAGAGGCAGGGAGATCTCTATGAATTGGAGGCCAGCCTGATCTACCAATTGAAAAATTGAGTGCCAGGACAGGCTCCAAAGCTACAGAGAGACCCTATCTAATTTATATATGGTCTCAGTAGAGACTATGTTTCAAAATGTGTGTTCACATTGTTTTGATGTCATTTTGTTTATTTAGCCCAGTTAATGAGTTCATTTTTTAGTTTAGGATTTAACCAAAGCCCCACATTCTATTCTGAGCCTAAAAGTAAGAGTGGACATTTGGGACCTAATAAAACTCAAACCCTATCCAATTTCTTTGCTGGAGAAACAATTTTAAAGCTTCCTATTGAGTCAATCTCTCTGAAGACAACTCAGGAAACTTGACACCAAACCCACTTTTAGGGTCTAGAAATATCTCCACCAAGAATAAATAAACATGCCAGTCTTCATGTCTGTAGACAACTAAGAGATATTGTTGATGCCTGCTACTCAGAGGGGTAATACTCTTGCCTAAAGATGCTAATTTATAAGCAGCTTTTGTACATATGCTCCTAAACTATGCTGGAGTATAAATAGTTCTCATGTATGTACGTAGCCTACATCTTCCTAAAGCATGTGTGTGACTGGTATTGACCACAGAACGCAGACAAGAAAACACTGTGTCTAGTTTATTTACTCCTCCTAACCACTTTGGATTCCTCTCTCCACCACTAACCCCCATTTTTGGCCTAGTGTTTGTTTTTGTTCTTGCTTTGGTTTGGTTTGTTAAAATACAACAATATTAAGTTGGTTTAAAAATAATTTCATAATAAATTACACCACTCCAACCATATTTAAACCATGTTTAGTTTAAATATTCAGAAGTGTCTAAGCTATTTTAAAAATGACCACATGTCCCAGGGTGTTTTGTAATTATGTTGGCAACAGTTTTAAACTGCTGTCGTTACTAAAAGAAAGGAACTAATTTCCACTAGTGCTAGCTATCCTTTACATTTACTATGTAAAATAAACAAAAGGAAGTTTTAGTTTTGTTTGCATCATCCCCTTAAAATGTAAACAACTATAAACCAGAAATTTTGTATTTTCTATTATATACTAGTTCCAAAGAAAAGTACAATTTAAAAATAGGCTTATAAATTAAAGAATGGTAAACACATGACCAGTGCCTCATTGCTTCCTGGGAGTGTAGCCATGCCATGAATAGGACTGGCACAAACACACACACACACACACACACACACACACACACACACACACACACACAGGCACAAGAACACACGAATATACACACCTTGATTTTTTTTTTATTGAGTGTTGTACATTTATATTTTAAAAATTCATTCTTGACTTCTGGAGGTACTATGAATTTTCAGTTGACTTGGAAATTCTACTTGTTTTCCTCAGACTTCTGTTTTCACATAGACATGTATATTCAGATTATGCAAAAAAAATTAGTTTCAAGTAAATCAAAAGAACCAAATCATTTTATATTTGTCTGAATGACATTATTTTAAACTTTTCTTCTAATACTTTCACTCTGTGGTATTGTACAAATGCATTCCCTGGTAACCAGGAATGAGAAAACAGTATTTCCAAAGGCTGACTATTCTACAAATACTCATGTAAGCAGAAGGCTATCAGAGCCATCTCCTGGTACTCTGAGGAAAAAGTCCTCTTTTTGGACTGCAAAGGTCATTCTAGGCATCTCTTGGAGCAAATACGTACTTCAGACAGCTACAACCACATCTTGGTCACTGTTCTATTGCTGTGATACGACTCCATGAACAAGGCAACTGTCAGAAGGACACGTCTATTGAGATCTTACAGTTGCAGAGGGTGAGACCATGCCCAGCATGTGATGGGGAATATATCAGCATGCAGGCAGGCATGGTACTAGAGCCTTAGCTGAGAGTACACATCTAATCCACAAATAAGAGGCAGAGAGAGCTACTGGGAAGGGTGTGGGCTTTTCAAACCTCGAAGCTCATACCGATGACATACTTTCTCTAACAAGTCTTATCCCAATCTTTATCAAACAGTCCCACCAACCAACTGGGAACCAAGCATTCAATATATGGTCCTGTGTGTGTGTGTGTGTGTGTGTGTGTGTGTGTGTGTGTGTGTGTGTGTGTGTGTAGGGTCATTCAAACCATATTCTACCACTTACATTTGTGAATCCCTTCCTATGAGTTGGAACACTTTAAACATTTTATGGTGTTAGTAACTTGGGCCCTATCCCATAACTATCCCTCCATCTAGACTGTATATTCTCTGAGTGTGTTTGGATAATTTTAATTCAATATAACACAAGACAAGTCATATGAAACAAGGGAATCTCCATTGGGAAAAATACCCCCATAAATTCCAACTGTAGAGCATTTTCTTAATTAGTGACTTAGGGAGATGGTCATAGTCATGTTGGGTGGTGCTATCCCCAGGCTGGTGGTCTAAGGTTCCATAATAATGAAGGCTGAGCAAGCCATGGTGGTAAGCAAGCCAGTAAGAAGCATGCATTTGTGGTCTCTATATCAGCTCCTGCCTCCGGGTTCCTGACTTTTTAAGAGTCCCTGTCCTGACTTTCTTTAGTGATGAATAGTGATTTGGAAGAGCAAGTCAAATAAATACTGTCCTCCCAAAACTGCTTTGGTTATGATGTTTCACCCAGCTATAGGAACTCTAAATAGGGCTGAAATTGGTAGCAGAAATGGGGTATTGCTGTGACAGACCTGACCATGTGTTAGGGGCAGCGATTATAGGGGGATTTTTGGAGCTTCGATCCGGAAATCCCATTAAATGATCAAAGCATGGAGAGCTGTTTTGTGAGAGTTTTAAAGACAGTAATGTTGAGAGAAACACAGATTGTGGAGGCCCTGACTTGTGGCATTCCTGAGAGAAGGTTGAGAGTCTGGTAATGACTATCATAGTCATTTCAGAGCCTGTGGTTCTGGTTATCTGGGGATGAAGAATCAGCTGGGATTAACAGGCTACCAGAAGTGCTAATTTACAGGATACCCGAACAACTTACATGAAATCTTTGCTTTGCTGGGACCCTGGATGCTGGTCAGCTGAAGCTGAAGAATCAACTGCATTTAAGAGACCAGCATCATTGAGGTGAAAACTTCTGAGAAGTGTTTCTTCAGGGTCATCACAAAAGCTGTGTCCTAGAGATAGCCAAGATTGTTCACTATGCTGGCAGCCAAATTTGGCAGTATAAGAATCATCCAGATGATACTGGTTTTGAAGGCATGATAGGGTCAGGAAGAACAGCTGGGGATTTTGCCACAATCTTGTATGGCAAGGCTGGCATTTCCAAAGAAAGCCCAGGGGAAGCTACTTGTAAAAATGCAACCCAGTTGAAGCAAGAGATCCCAACATTTTGAAGATGATAGTACCACGGGTTGACCACCAAGAACAGCAGCCACGGTGGAGTGGAACCAGATGTAGCCTAGAAGACAGCTGTGTGTGTTGCAGAGGGAGAAGTCGGAGAAGTGGCCCAAGCCCTTTGGGGAGCCCTTAAGACCATACGAGGATATGAGACAATGGGTATGTACCCATGTGGAGTCTAGTTTTGCTCCATTTTGATTGTGACTGTGTCTCAGTACTTCCTCCTTGAACAAAAGTGTTATAACTTACTTTGACAGGAGTCCACAGCTGAGAGACTTTGAACTTTTAGAGAGATTTTTATGGATTTTTAAAAGAGAATGGATATTTTAAGAGACTGTTTTTAAAGTGTTTGGATTTTTAGACTGTGGGACTTTTAAAATTTGCAGTGTTTATGTTGTAATGTTGATATCCATGTGTGATCTTGGGGATGAATGGGAAAGGAAAGGTTATGGCTTAACAGTGATATGTTTGTGTGGTGGGTTGACAAGGGATCACTGTGTATAGATTATTGTTAACATTTGTTTGAAAGCAGGAAAAATTAATTGCTTTGCAGGTCACTTGTACATGCTCCACAGTTCCTCTGACTTTTCATAGCAATGAGGAATGTATTGATTGCAATATTCTCTACTGCCTACCTGAGATTTCTATGGATTCATTGCTATTTCACAAGTGCTTCTATAACTTTCATGGGACATTAGAAAGAGAAAATATACATTCTAACAGGATCTCTGAGGAAGGTTATTTACCAATGCCTTTAAGCATGTATAAGAAGACATGCTTAGACCCACAGGGCTCCAGCAGGAGTAGGACTTGTCAACCACTATATTTAAAGAAGAGATAGTGTTGAAGAAACCAGGGAAGAAGGAATGGTTCCCATAGAACTCAGCTAACTAGCAACATAAAAAAGAAGGAGGAGAAGTAGGATGAGGAGAAGGTAAAGGAGGAAGAGGAGAAGGAGGAAGAGGAGGAGGAGGAAGCAGGGCAGTAACTGGTGTAGCCTCACGTTCTTCCATACTTCCACTATCCACATGGTGACTTCTCTGTGGTAAATCTGACCAAGGGAGCTGTTTTTGTCATTTATACTAGTCAGCACTTAGAGTACAATAAAATAAAACAAGTGGGAAAAAAATGGGTACAAACACATTCTTTTTTAATGTAAACATTTATATCTTGTTTATATTTTCTTTTTATTTGTTTTTTATTTGACATATCAATCCCAGTTGCTCTCCCTCCCTCTTCTCTTCTTCTCCCCCTCTCTCCCATTCCCCCAACAACTCCACAGGAAGGGTGGGGCCTTCCAGGAGGGGTCAACAAAATCTGTCAACTCATTTGGGGTACAGAACTGAAGAGAGAATTCTCAATAGAGGAATCCAAAATGGCTGAAAGACACTTAAGAAAGTGCTCAACATCCTTAGTTATCAGGGAAATGCAACACAAAACAACTCTGAGATACCATCTTACTCCTGCCAGAATGGCTAAAATTAGAAACACCAATGACAACTTATGCTGGAGAGGATGTGGAGAAAGGGGAACACTCCTCCACTGCAGGTGGGAGTGCAAATTTATACAGCCATTTTGGAGATCAATATGGTGGTTCCTCAGGAAAATGGGAATCAGTCCACCACAGGACCTGGCAATTCCACTCATAGGCATAAACCCAAATGATCCACATCCATGAGACAAAGACAGGTGCCTAACTATGTTCATAGCAGCATTATTTTTAATATCAAGAACCTGGAAGCAACCTAGATGCCCCTCAACTGAAGAATGGATAAAGAAGATGTGGCACATTTATATGTGGAATACTACTCTTCAGGGGGAAAAATGAAATCTTGATTCGCAGGCAAATGGATGGAACTTAAAGAAACCATTCTGAATGAGGTAGCCCAGTCACAAAAGGAGGAGCATAGTATGTACTCACTCATATATGAATTTTAGACATAGAGCAAAGGTTCACCAGCCTATAATTTATACCACCAGAGAAACTAGAATACAAGGAGGAATCTAAGATATTCATACAAGGTTCCTCACAGAAGGGGAAAGGAACAAGATCTCCTGAGCATATTGGGAGTAGGGGGGAGGGTGTGGAGAGGGAGTTAGGAGAAAGAGAAGGGGAGGAGAGGTAAGCATGTGAGACACATTCTTGAAAGGCAATCATACGCTCTCCAGTATATTATACTAACAAGTATAATCTACTTTTTATAATACCTTTATTAACTAGTCTGTTTGTAAGTGTGTGTGTTATGTGTATATAGGTATGCAGAGAAATATTGGTAAAGATGCAACAGAACAAGGATAGATATCAATAAATAATTGTATGTCCTCTGGTATGTGCCAGACAGCCTAATTCAGTGATTTCCACAGCAACCCTTTGGAATGGGTACTATTATGATTGAAATGTTCGACACAGAGGATGCAGAGACACAGGGGGTTTCTAAAACTCATTCAAGGACAAAAGCAAGTGGAAGAGAATGGACTTACCACCTATGGGGCTATTCTATAGAGTGAGCATCATCTGTATATACCAAGATATACCAAGAGATGTGTTCATTTCCTCTCTTTACTGCTAAAATTAACTGTGAATTTTAAACATGTGTCTCCCCTGCTGCAGTTACCCCTTTTGTTTTTTATCCCTCACTTGTAATCTATTAGAACATGAGACCAGAGACACTGACCTAATGAAAAGGATGCACAGAGCAAATGTCATGCATTGCTTTTCCCTAGGTAAGTATTTTCTGGGCATAATGTGGCCAGTAGTGCTGATTTTCTATTAGCAAATACTAAATGTTCTACTATATGCAAATGTGGTGCAAAGCATGTTCCGGAAAACAGTTTAGGTTATTGGACAAAATGGAATAGCTTTAGTGTTTGACACTCTGAGTTAATTCAAAGGAGATTCCAAACAATGTGATATCTTCTTGGACAGTTGTGTCTACATCAGGATTTACACCTAGAAGATCCTTGCAAAGTTTCTCACAGGGAAACAGGCATCTTATTCTCTATAGAGAAAGAAAATATCAATAAACTGTTAACACAACACAAAAAAATAGTGAAATTTCCCTAATGTTCCTAAAATCACAAAAGGAATACCTCTTAAAGCATATCAGTTTATAGGTTTGAACTTAGCCCCAACTGAAAGGAATTAAACAGCATAAAAACCAAATGACCTCTTCTATCAACTCATAATGGATTATTTTTGATTTTATATAACAAGTATGGATGGCCTCACTTTCCTATAATATAAATTAGCCCAAATGAATAAAACATTCCTCTAATGTTTAGTCCAGTTTGGTCTTATTCCTTCCTTTAATTTTTTGTGGTGTGTTTTGTTTTTGCCTTTAATTTGTACTCTGGGGGTCTTACCAGTGGGTGGTACTGGCTTTTATTCTGTGTGCAGTATTATTAGACATGATTAAATGTTTCATTATTTTCACATGGAGTAGGAAAAGAGATCCTTTGAAGTTTAACCACAGATAGGGCAGAACTGAAAATAACGATTCATTTTGGCGGGAAATTCCTGCTGATATAAATTATATTTGCGTCACAATCCATCTCAGGCATTATGGAGAGTAACCACAATGAAACCAGGAATGTTTTACACTAAATCAATTGAGATAATTGCTAGGGAAGGTATTATAGAATTATAGATGGAATTATAGATCTTTATGATTAATGCTACAAACATTCTACCTAATACAGCTGTTCTGCCTTATATGACTACTGAATAAAAAGAAAAAGTTGATGCATTCATAAATGTGCCAAAGGAGAACTTTTACCAACATAGGATCAAATTTTAAATATCTACCTGTTCTAGCTGAAACCATGTATTCCCTCTTGTTATACCCTGTCATTGCAGTTACTTACTGAAAGCAATTGATAGAGCAATCATAAGAAAACCATCTCCCATAGGTTTCCTAGAAATGCACACACAAAATCAATTTCCAAAGTCACAGGGGAGCAATGAACAGAAGATCTGACCAAGAGAACACCCCACCTTGAATTAGCTCATGCTTCACAAGAATGATACAAATACTAAAGTAATACATTCATTACATAAACAATCAAAGCATCAGTTTGATATGACATATTGACCTCAAGACAATTAAGACTCCAATGTAGATCCCTTGGGGCCTATGTTTTATGTTTTAAATTGAAAATGTTATGTGATTAAGGTTGGGAGTTACAATGACAGCAATTGATTAGGGAAAGGGAACAGAAATGAAAGTGTGCATCTTAAGAAGTCCTCTTCCTTTGTCAAATACCCAGGGATGTGATTTTTAACCCATGGATTCTGCTTGTGCACTCACCCATAGAGCTTTGGACCTCAAGGGTAATTGCAAAGACACAGGTATCGATTTGCTTCCTTTAAGGAAGGAAGATCTTCTGTCTTGCATTTAGCCATAAAGAGAAAGAAAATTATTGTAAATGTATTCTATTCTTCTCTAAAATTTTTTTAATTAAGCTACTTTTCCTTTTATGGTTACAGTCCTCAAATTAATCAAGCCAGAAACAGCAAAGAACTTATGGGCTCTTTATTTTACTATAGAAAAGTAAGTATCCAAAAATAGGGAAGTATGGAACATGTGTTTGTATAAAAATGCCTTTGATGATTATTTCCAAGAACTGAACATTTCCTTCAACTGTTTGCTCTGCTAATCTGAATATCTTCTTTCTACCTTTAGTAATAATTTCAGTTACTCATTCGCAAATAATACTCCTCAGATTCAAATAATTCTTCATCCCTATATGACTAATTGTCATCTGCTTCTTCTGCTAAAGATAGACCATGTTTAATTACAATATTATGTAAAATGCCAAGCAGAAGGAATTTCTTGACTGCATTAGGAAGGCAACCGTGCAGTGTTCACCAGATTTGCCTAGGCATCAAAACCTAAAATTTAAAACATCAAGGGTAACTTCAATATCCAATCTCACTTAAAAGTATTGATTTTTTAAGTTACTTTTTCAATAGCAGAGGTATTCATACTGAATAAAAAGGAATAGCTAACCTGAAAAAGAAATCTGAAGTCTGCAATGTGTTTGAAGAAAAATTAAAATTATAAACAGACAGCATTTTATAGAATTACTTAGAAGCCAACTTCTACTAATTTATAAAAAGCCTTGCATTTCTGAGGCAGATTCCCTTAAAATGAATGAATCATGACACGATCCCGAGTACTTAGCTATGACATCTGTTAGGTGGTGAATTGCATGCTACATACATAATGAAGGAGAGAATGGTTTTTAGTTCCTGGGGTGTTCCTCATGTGGAGATGTGCAAATTTGGTCAACAAAACTCAGGCCAGATGGAAAAGCTATAATGCTGGCAGTTGCCTATAATGTATGGGTGGTGTTAGGTATCTCTTAAAAAAATGAATAAACTGATGAGCTCTCTGGGGAAATGTGTTAATAAGCTGCTCAATATTTCCGGCAATGGCAAACCAAGTGTGTAAGATTGTGCTGTTACAGTGGAGAGTCAGTGTCAGGTGATACATAACTCATATTACCTGGTTAGAATATCATTTTATTCTCCATAACAAGACATACAGAAATCACTTTATAAGTTAGAATACTGAAAAGAAAGATGCTTCTCATACAAAAAGAAGTAAACCAATATACCAAGCTGAGTGACAGATTCAGGAGTGGGAGCTGAAAAGATGGAACAATAATAAGTGCATTGACTTCCAGGGAACGTGGAAGTCCCAGCACCCACGAGGTAACTAACAATTCATGATGGTAATTTCAGGGAACCCAACACCCTATTTTGGTTCTATGGGTATTGAGCATGCATGGTGTACAGACCTACATGTAGGCAAAACATCCGCAAACATAAAGTAAAAATAAATCTTAAGAAAAGAGTAAAAAATAAACTTTGTGTTTTCCTATATGAGCAAATACTGTTTTCCTTGATGTTTTAACTGGATGACTCCCTAGAGATTTGATGTTTGGACAGGAAACAAGTCACTACATTCTTTTACTTAATAAGCACCTTAAAATATGCATTCAAAAAAGCGTACAGCATATGCTCTAATGATGCACAGATTAAGATACATGGGACAAGGATAAAATATGGGTTATATATTTTATTCTGGGAGAAGTCACTTACACAAGAATCCAATAACCTGCAAGTTCCAGCTCCCAGGATCCTCACCCAGCAGCTCTCCGTGACTATGACCCTACTGGAAGAGAGCGACTGGGGTCTGGTCTCAGACCTAGCCTCCCACAGGTCATGCCTGCACCTGTGCCCACGCCCCAATGGGTGTGGTCAGTGCAACTGGTGCAGGCAGGGTGGATATCTCACTACACTGTGTGTGTATGTGGAGGGGGTGGTTGTACAAATATGAGCTTCTGCCCTGGATACCTGCATGGGAACAAAAATGAACATTTAGTCTATTGATTAAGCTGTGTTCCAACTCATGATTCAGTTCTGAAACTGTCTGATTAAAAAATGCTAAAATTGTGGTCTTTGGGGGCCTAGGTAAAGAAAATGTGTACTGAAAAGTCACTCAAGTTACAGTGTATATCTAGTCCTACCTCAAGCTGCCTTCATAGGGAATTTTATTGTCAGTCATACTGTCAGTCCCATTTCCAAGTATTAATTTCCATAACTCAGGCCTCATAAAGTTCACTGTATCCCAATAGATGTTGACACACACCTTTAATCCCAGCACTCAGGAGGCAGAGGCAGATGGATCTCTGTGGGTTTGAAGCCAGCCTGGTCTACAGAGCAAGTTCCAGGACAGGCTCCAAAGCTACACAGATAAAGCCTGTCTCAAAAAAAATAAAATAAAATTAGAAAAAGAAGGGAAGAGAAAGAAAGAAAGAAAGAAAGAAAGAAAGAAAGAAAGAAAGAAAGAAAGAAAGAAAGAAAATTCAAACCTAGCGATCACACGGTAGGAAGTTTGGGTGTCAGTTTTCTTTTCAACTAGGCTAGAGTGGGGGACATATCTAACACCAATACCCTATTTTTCTGGTCCCTGCACTGGAACATAGCACGTGACAGTTTGCCAGCCTCAGTGAGAGTCTGTGCTTTATATATTCAAGATCCAGTAAGGGAGGAGCTGTCAGTGCCACCTCACAAAATCAGAATTTACACAATACTGACACGATGCAGGATTGGTGTTTCCCAGGTGGCTCAGCACCCTCTAAGAGGCAATACTAACATCCACTCTCATACAGAACAGAAGGAAATGCCTTGCAATATAGATCTTAAGTGTTATTCGTACAAGACATAACATTCCCAGGTCACAGAATTACAGTTTCAAGCACATTCTGCTAGAGGAAAGGATAGCAAACAAGCTAGCGTATATACTTACAAAATAATTACCACGAAATCCACCAACCACACATAACAAGTACCAATAATACTTACTCCCTTACATTTCCTTTCTTTATCAATTGGCATTTCTTCTAAAATATATGATGTGTTAAGTTACACTCAAATATTTGTATTTTTCTCTTACTGTGTGATAAACATTCTTATCATTACTTATAAGGGCTGCATAACTTATGCATATATATATATCTTACTTCCTAACTGCATAGAACAAACATGTTTAACTTCCATAAGTATTATTATTGATAGTTTTAATGATTATTTCATTGTATCATATATTGCTTTCTTAGGGAAAAATATAACTTGTATGCAAATCAAAATAATAAGAATCTGTGGGTTATTATAACTGCATCAGCTTCTAAAACAGTCGTTAACAGTCCATGAAATGTCAATTTTATGTCACTCTAACAACCACACCTAGTGTGTTCTCAGCCTCTCTCTTGGTTTATTTGATTTTCAGTGTAAATGTGGTACATTGTTTAATTAGTATTTTTTGTTTCCAGCAAAAATCAGCATTATTATTCCAACTGTCTTTTTATGTTATAATGTCTTTTAATGTTGTTTTTTTCACCCTTCTGCCAATCCTCATGAATTATACTGTTTCCTTTTTAATAATATCATTTCAGCAAATAAATACATTCGGTTCTATTTGTTTATAACAAATAAGTGCTCACTCCATACATTTTATCAAATGTTTCCCTGTGATATCATCTTTAATTTGACTATTTTTAGCAACAATATTCAATTTTACTTACATGTATTGGCTTTCTCTATAGGTATATGCACTGCTGGAGATACTCCCTTGGTAAAGCGTTTTGACAATCTCTGCCAAGTTTAAATATGTACATAGCTTCAAACTAGAATTTCTATTTCTATTGCATGTGACATGCAAGTGGGAATGGGTTACTTGGGAAAGAAGGCTGCAAGTGGACAGAGGGGTGGGTGGTTTCATCAACAGAAACCAAGTACATATTCAATGTCAAGAAAAACCAGCACATGCACGCCAAATGATTCAAAGCACATAGATAAAATCAAAAATAGAATAATGGTTTTTCTTTTTGAAAGATAAATCCATCTGTTGGTATACACCCTGTATATTTCCATTTGTGTGAGTAATGGTGATACTCAGACAAGGATGTTTCCTGGGTTTTATTGTTAGTAATGATATGTAATTTAAACAACCACAGTATTGCTGGGAAACTGTTCACTCAAAACAATACAAAATGGGGCCATTGAGAAAGGATGAGGGGGATTTTAAATTGAGACATGAAAGTCTCCCCAGAAATGATTATTAAATTAAAATAAGGAGCCTACAACTGTGAGTATAGTATAATGGTTTGTGGGGGGGCATTACACTATCTCTATAACTATAGATATTGATATTGAAGTAAATACAAATATGGATATGGGTGTAGATACAAAAGTGCCTGTGGAGATAGGGTTGAGGATAGAAACATAAATGTTGTGATGAAGACAGACACGATCGTGGGTAGCAAAGTGGAAACAGATGGCTACGAAAGTAGAGATGGAGAGATCTTCCTCATCTGCTGGGATTCTGAAAATCAGCAGGAGCCAGGGCTAGCACCTGACTGTCTCATCATTGTGGACTCCTACTGGTAAGTAGAGCTTCAGTAAACCTACCTGCTAATGATAGCAAAATTCATGATTCACATTGACTCTAAAAACTCTTCGGCTTGTTCTTTTCTTCAAAACTTGTAAGTAAATAGCAGGTGAGACAAACCAATCAGGCCTGGCCTGAGCATCACACATCCCACTCCCTATTTCACATACCCACTTAATAACCATCACAAATTAGATTCCAATAATTAATTTATAGGAGGTTCTGTGGTCCTATCACTTCCTCAATGGGGTGGGGAGTGGGTGAATGCCATTCTTTCTGTTGCTCATGCAGTATCTGTATTTCATTCCTGACTATCTTTTTCCTGCAAACCCCATCCCTTATAAAAGCAATTTAATAATGGATGTGTTAAAGTAATTGGTATTATATTCCATTTTAAAACCTTAGTTATATGCATTTAACATGGAAGGGAATATAACTGAATAATGCAAGGTTTTACAAATTAAAAAATATTCAAATTAAATCTTTTGGAACTTCAAACACTATGAACACTGTATGTTAGTTAAGGACGACCTAAGGAAGCATCTTTAACAGATGAAGGTGACAACTAATTCCCTTTCAATAGGAAGAGTCTTGTGTGTGTGTGTGTGTGTGTGTGTGTGTGTGTGTGTGTGTGTATACATATGCATATTTTATTTCAAAGTTTCTACTTTATTGATTTCAGCCTTTACTGATTATTTCCTGGCATCTACTCCTCCGGAGTGAGTTTGCTTCTTTTTCTTCTAGAGCTTTCAGTTGAGCTGGTAATTGTCTAATGTGACTATCCTCTGTTTTCTTCATATGAGCATTTATTGCAATGAACTTTCCTTGTAGCAGTGCTTTCAACGTGTCTCTTAAGTTCAGATATGTTGTGTCTTCATTCTCATTGAATTCTAGAAAATGTTTAATTTCTTTCTTGACCCAGGAGTGGTACAATTGCCCATTGTTCAGTTTCCATGAGTTTGTAGGATTTCTGCAATTTGTGTTGTTGTTGAAGTCCAACTTTAAAGCATGGTGGTCTGATAAGATACAGGAGGCTATTCCATTCTTTTTTTGTATCTGTCGAGGTTTGTTATGTTGCCAAGTATGTAGTCGATTTTAGACAAGGTTCCATGTGGAGCTGAGAAGAAGGAATATTCATTTGTGTTTGGATGGAATGTTCTATAGATGTCTGTTAAACCCAATTGGGACATAACTTCTGTTAGTTCTTTTGTTTCTTTGTTATGTTTCTGTCTGGTGGACCTGTCTAGTGGTAAGACTTGGATGTTGAAGTCTCCCACTATGAGTGTCTGAGGTTTTATGTGAGCTTTGAGTTTTACTAACGTTTCTTTTACAAATGTGGGTGCCTTTGTATTTGGGGCATAGATGTTCAGAATTGAGACTTTGTGTTGATGGATTTCTCCTGTAATGAATATGAATTGACCTACTTTATCTCTTTTGATTGATTTTGGTTTAAAGTCTAACTTGTTAGATAATACGATAGCTACACCTGCTTGCTTCTTGGGTCCATTTGATTGAAAGATCTTTTCCCAACCCTTTGACCTGAGGTAATGTCTGTCTTTGATGCTTAGATGTGTTTCTAGTATGCAGTAGCAGGATGGATTCTGTCTTTGTATCCATTCTTTTATCCATTCTGTTATAGGCAAGTTAAGATCATTAATGTTGAGAGAAAGTAAAGACTATTGATTGTTAATTCTTGTTTTAGATTTGATGTTGGTGGTGGTATTGTGAGTATATTTGCCCAGCTTTTTCTTTTGGGTTCTGGTGAAGTGGGGTTATATATTGCGTATGTCTTTGTGAGTGTAGTTAACTTCCTTGGGTTGGAGTTTTTCTTCCAGAACTTTTTATAGGGCTGGATTTATGGATACATATTGTGAAAATCTGGCTTTATCATTGAATATCTTGTTTTCTCCATTTATAGTGATTGAGACTTTTGCTGGGTATAGTAGTCTTGGCTGGCATCCATGGACTCTTTGTACTTGTACAACATCTATCCAGGGCTTTCTGGCCTTGAGAGTTTCCGTGGAGAAGTCAGGTGTAATTTTGATAGGTCTGCCCTTATATGTTACCTGGCCTTTTTCCTTTGCTGCCCCTAATATTCTTTATTCTGCATGTTAGATGTTTTGATTATTATATGTCGAGGGGTCTTTTTTCTTTGGTCCAGTCTATTTGGTGTTAGGTATGCTTCTTGTACTTTCATAGGCATGACCTTCTTCAGATTGGGAAAGTTTTCTTCAATGATTTTCTTGAATATATTTTCTGCACCTGTGAGCTGGGCTTCTTTGCCTTCCTCTATGCCTATTATTCTTAGGTTTGGCCTTTTACAGTGTCCCACATTTCCTGGATGTTTTGTGTTAAGGATTTTTTGGTTGATGAATCTATTTCCTGTAGTTTATCTTCAGAGCCTGAGATTCTGTCTTCAATCTCTTGTTTTTTGTTGTTAATGCTTGCATCTGTAGTTCCTGATTGATTGTTTACCCAGTTTTTCTATTCCCAGCATTTCTTCAGTTTGTGTTTTCTTTATTGTCTCTATTTCAGTTTTCAGATCTTGAACTGTTTGAATTGTTTTATTGTTTCCTTCATCTGTTTGATTGTTTTTTCTTGGCTTTTTTACTTTAAGAGATTTGTTCATTTCTTGCATTTTTGGGGCTTGGTCTTTTCTTCTATTTCTTCCAATTTTTTTTTCTTCAATTTCTTTAAGGGATTTTCTCATATCATCTTAGAGGGCCTCTATCATTTTTATGAAGTCATTCTCTTCTGCTTCATCAGCTTTGGTGTGTTCAAGTCTAGTTGTAGAGTCCCTAGATTTTGGGGATGTCATACTGGTCTTTCTGATGTTGGGTGTTATCTTGTATTACAGTCTTCCCATTGATTCTTCCAGTGGTTGCAGGTGGAGTCTCTTTCTTTACCCTGCTCTCCCTGTGGGTGTAAGTTGGTCAGGAGTTCAATGTCTATAATTATAGATGATCCAAGCTTTCTTCGAGGTCTCTCAGGCAGAGGGCTGGCATTGGGTTCCAAAGATCAGGTAAGTGTAGCCTCAAGGTGGTTCTTTATGGATAGGAAGGTCCAGTGTGCTCAGAGCAGACTCAGAAAGTTCCATGGAGGTGGAGGGGTTGTTGGATCCACACTCTGATCCAGTGCTCACCCAAAGCAGCAGGCCCAGCAGGACAAAAGAACCTGGATGCAACTTAAATGCCCCTCAACTGAAGAGTGGATAAAAAAGATGTGGCACATTTTACACAATGGAATACTACGCATCGGAAAAAAACAATGGAATCTTGAAATTCACAAGCAAATGAATAAAATTTGAAGAAACCATCCTGAGTGAGGTAACCCAGTCACAAAAAGAGGAACATGGTATGCATTCACTCATATATGGATTTTAGACAGAGAGCAAAGGGTCAGCAGCCTATAATTCACACCGCCAGAGAAACTAGGATACAAGGAGGAACCTCAGAGATGCATACAAGGTCCCTCACAGAAGGAGAAAGGAACAAGATCTCCTGAGCATATTGGGAGTGGGGGGGGGAGCAGTGAGTGGAGAAGGAGTTAGGAGAAAGAGGAGGGGAGGGGAGGAGAACATGTGGGACCAGGAAGATTGAGTCAGGGGATAAATAAATGAGAGAAAAAAATGGATACCATAATAGAGGGAGCCATTATAGGTTTGAAGAGAAAACTGACTCTAGAGAAATGTCCAGATACTTACAAGGATGACCCCAACTAACAATCTGAGCAATAGTGTAAAGGCTACCTTAAATGCCCTACCCTGATAATGAGATTGATAACTAACTTATGTGCCATCATAGAGCCCTTATCTAGTAGCTGATGGAAACAGAAGCAGACACCCACAGGATGAATGATTAGAAAAGGGGTCAACACCAGGCTGGAGAAACCCACAGAAACAGCTGTGGGGGAGCTCATGGACCCCCCAGACTGATAGCTGGGAAACCAGTATTGGACCAACTCAGACAACCTGAATAAGAAAGGGTCTCAGTTAGAAGGCCTGGGCAGTCTAAGGGACCTCTGACAGTGGAACCAGGATGTATCCCTGGTGCACAAAAGGACTTTGGGAGCACATTCCCCCATGGAAGGATATACTCTCTTAGCCTAGAGGCAGGAGGGAGGGCCCAGTCCCTACTCCAAATGACTTGACAGATTTCGATGATCCCTCCTTGAAGGCATCACCCTCCCTGTGGAGTGGGAGGTAGGTGGAATGAAAGGGGGTTGTGGAACATGGGAGGATGGGAGGAAGAGGAAACTGGGCTAGGTGTGTAACATTAAAATTTTATAATTAAAAAATTTTAAAAAAATGAAGTAAAATAACCAAGACCAAAATAAAAAATATAATAAAGAAGTATCTATTTTCTATTCAGTCTGATTTATATACTTTTTAATATGTATCAATTTTTGCAATCAGACACTTCTAAAAAGAAGTAATAAATCCTAAAGAGGAAGTGATGGATGAATGTTCTGTTCCTCCCAACCTCACCCCTCAAAAAACCACCAGAATTCTTCTAGCTTGTCTCTCCCTCCTTCTCTGCCTCCCTCCCTCCCTCCCCATTCCATTTTCTCTGCTCTCTCCTCCTCCCTTCTCTCTCTCCTTCTTCCTAGTTCCCTCCTCATCCTTCCCAGGTACATGTCTGCATGTAAATATTTGCTGCATACAAAACATATTAAGGGATCCTATCACCCTAACCTAAAGGCCAACTAAAAAGAAATAATTTCCACAAATATGTTAAATCCACCAATATCAATCACATTAAGGTCCCAGCACTTTGAACTATGTACTCACAAAGAGCGACATTGTTCTTAGACAGTAATTACAGTGGCAGGGGAACTAGGAAATCAGAAGCAAGGAAACAAGAGGCATTTGCAGAATTTGCTGAAATAAAGCTTCCAAAAAAGCCAAGAGGCTAGCTGAGGAGCTCAGCAGCTGTACACCTATTAGCCATTTTCATGTAAATTATGAATCCAGTAAGCAAGTCAAAAATAGTGACAAACACTTAGGCTCCAGCCACAGTCCCTAATCAAAGGCCTGTCTTCACCTGTGCTCAGTGGGAGCCATGCTTTCTTCCTCTATTGGCCTTTCCTTTCAAGCTAACAGAACACAATTAACCAAGAGCTGTACAATTAACCATAGGGGGAGGAAAAAACCATCAAACAATATGTTACTCAGGAAAATGCCATGTCAGTGTCTTCCATTCTTGGCTTCCTCCCTAGCAGATTATTTCACAGCCTTTTCATTGGGAAGAATGAGAACAAACACACTTTGCCTGCCTGCCTTCTCTCCACACCTGCCTCTCCTCAGGCCTCTTCGAACCCTCCTTGAATTTCTCTGCAATGCCTGTCCTTTGATAACAAAGTGTAAATAAGATTTCAGCACAAGACTCAGCATGACCCTAGATGTTGTGCAGAAGACCTCAATTGCCCCTTCTCAAAGTCAGAGCTCTTTACCCATTAGCCCAGGAGTCACTTCCCTATGAATTGCATACATTAAGATGAAGGGCCTGAGAGCCAAAGTGTGCTGACCAAGGGTCAGGGGAGGAGGCTTGCTTCCTAGTGAACTGTGGAGTAGACATATCCTCCATCCTCCACAGCTATGCCCGCAAATATGAAACAGTTGCATCCTGGGATATGATGCATGGGTACCCGGAACCAAGGCCTTATTTCAGTTACCAATTTTTAACTTTAAGAATGCTAGATAAAGGTCCTACCTAGGTAGGTGCATCTCCAAATCTACAGGAAGTCATAATGTTTCCTGTTCACAGTGCCACACCTGTAACCGTGTGCAGTGTGTCTGAGTCCAACGTCAGCCCTCATTACCTTTCCTCCACGTTTAAACCGCAGCCTCTACTGCTGCTTAATCAAGCTTATTTCTTAACATTACCATCAAACTACAAGAAATAACGTGTTCATCAGCCAAGCCAGTTTATCTGTATTCTTGTCAAGAGTTCCCCAGATATGTCTCAATTTTCCTGCATTAAGACCCTCCGGGCCCTTCTGTAAGGCTATATTTACATCACACTCCCACTGTACAAATCAGTGCAACATAAGTAAATTATTCCAAAAACTTTCTCAGAGTCTGGCTCCTTGGCTAAATACCATGTGTATCACAGTTTTTACAAAAACACATACCACTTCCTCAATAGAATAGGGCGGCTCCATCTGTGCCTTTCTACTCAACCATTGTGCAGCCTGGGAGCACGTATTTATGAGTCATTTGTCCAACAGACCTCATTGGAGCTTTAACACCTGCTATGTGAAGCCAATCCTCAGATGTATGATGAAAACATTTCAAAACTCAGAAGAAACAAAAACAAAGCAGCTCTTTTTAAGTTTGACAGAGCAAAATAATAAATTTAGCGACGGCATATTTTTGAGCCCAACTTGAGAAAAAAAAAAAAAAACAAGCAGTACTTTTAAGCTGTGATGGTGCACTAATACTCAGAATTCCTAGGACCAGATGCTGGTGGGTCAGCAAGATGATCTGCTCCTTCCCAACTCTCCTCCCAACAAGCTGTGCCTTCTCCCCTCCTCTCTCGTCCTCAGTCTGTCCATTTACACTCTCTGGCAAAACATATTTTGTCTACGTGTGGCCCTCCATCTAAAAATACTACATTGTTCTAAAAATGATGTGATGTTCACGAGGGTAAGAATGAAACCAAAGATCTTAAAATCCCAGTCTCCCTCTTCTCTAGGGATGAGCAGATGGCAGGCCAAATAGCATCTCTGCACACTACTGTCCCATAACCTGAGCTGTCTGGGTTCACTCACCTCTCCTGCTTCTCTGACTCTAGCATCACCATTCCACAATGAAATGGCTAATCATCATTTCCCAGACAGCAGCCCTCTGACTGGTTTGTAGATAGAGCGCTAAACAACCGGGCTGCCTGCTATGTGCCCCTGCATGTTCCCAGGCATTGATCAAATAATCCTGAATCACCTTGCAGCTGCCTTTCCCTCACCTATTGACTCCAGGCTCATTTTTTTCTCTATGGACTCTATTTCATTTCCTCTTAATCTGACTCAGCCCCCTTTCCACTTTATCATGTGTAACAAGTCAATTTCCAGGCACAGGGTTATCAGTAAAGATTATCAGGGTGGTCATCTATCTCCCACACATACACACACACACACACACACACACACACACACACACACACACACACACACACACACACCCTACAACCTACGGAAATCTGTCAGCTGTCAATCAGATCCCTTGCTAGCTATTTCACTTTGATTACCAGCGGCTTCCAGGTCAAAGGTATGAGAGTAAGAACAGGGAAAGATAATAAATAAATTCTTCTGACAACAGAGATTTTATCACCAACAGTGGTATGATAGCTAAATACATGAAATAATAAAACCTAATTCCTTTTGGTATCTATAGTGGGAACACATAAAGTCATTTTAAGCCTCTTGGGCAGAATACAGTTTTCAATTCTGTTCTGAAAGAAGAAAAATTAAAAAGAGACTTAACCCAACCTATTACTTGGGATTGTGAATACTTTGAAAGTGTTAAGACTCTATAAAAAGCAAGCTGACTGCCAATGTTTGAAATTGAGACAGATGATGAGATGCTCCTGCCCTGAAACAGTAAATGTTTATATGAAGCCCATGACTACATCTCTGTAATGAAAAGGGCTTAGTGTAATTAAAATGAAATAGTGTTGCTATTTTCTTATGTGGAACTAACATTCACATATTTTTATTATCCAAAAATAATCCAAAAATGCATTTCAGAGCAAAATTCTCAAGTTTAGAAGTACAACAGCTCTTTCGGAAAGTGTGTTGCCATGCAAATGGGGACTCTCTAATGTCCTTGTGCCATCAGGGTTTTCAACAATGTTTTAGGACATGTGTGGCCATCATAACTTGGAGGATAGTACTGGCATCTAGTGGGGAGAGGCCAAGGATGCTGCGAAAGATCCTGCCATGAAAATCACAGTCCTGACTTTCGTTAACAGCAAGGATTCTCAAATGCCAAAGGTTCATCATACACCCAAGACCAAGGAGGTGCTATCACTTCAACATAAAAAAGGGACAAAAAGTATTTACTGCCAAGTGACTTCTGAGTTACTAATAGAGAACTTTATATTCAAAGGGGGACATGGGAAATCAGGAAACCTAAATTTTACCCCCAAAAGCCAGACAGCTCAGCAATTTAGGGAGGCTATGCTGTGTGCTAAATCCATCTTGCAGATTCCAGGCCAGCATGAGGTTGAGGCCAGGTGAGGACAGTCAAGGGACAAATTTGTTTTTCAGTGGCTAAAAGTGGCTATGAATCTCAGAGAGCCATTCTGGATTTTTCCCTGTAGTGGTCACTTTAAAGAAATTGGGATGGTTCAATTGCACAGCATAGGTTAAGGAGAGACATTACGAGGTTAATAGCATAATTAAGGAAAATGGGGCTGAATATGTGTTTATTCATCAAATGTTATTACATTAGAGCTATGATAAACCCTTGGAACTTGAAAGTCATAAATGTAGGGGGAAGTGGCCTCCACATCTCCCATACATTTAGCACAATTATAAAATCCATTACATTCAAGAGGAGGCTTAGATTTTAAAAATACCTTCCACTTACAGAGAGAAACTCATAATAGTACACACAGACACACACACACACACAAGGAATCTGAGCATTTTGTTTATTGAATTGGAAAGACTTATGCTGATTTTCATTGTCTTAGCCATGAAGGAATTCACTAAAAGAATGCCAAGAAAGTCCTAGAAATTCTGAAAAAGTAGGAAGCCCAGATTGAAGACCACCTTTTGGACATAGACCAAAACCATGCTTCAAGTCTGAGTATATACAGATGCTAGCCCGATAGCAGTTAGCTGTGCTATGACCTTCGAAACAGTGGCTGCAACTGTGGCCACCATAGCAGCTGTGAGGAGCACTGGTGCATTGAAGCTGCTTTTCATGGATACTACCAGCCCTGCATTTTCCCCATCCCGGATCCCTGTCTCAAATAACTCACTGTTTAGAGTGTTTCTGTCTACTGTGGCAAAGGGGAAGAGCCAGAAGTCCCACATTGGTTACGAAGTACTCTGAGCCATAAATAATACCATTGCTTTTACTCAGAATTCATTAGCCAGGTCAGGAGCCAAGAGAAACTAGGAGGAAAGAAAGTACAACCCTACCACCTGTGCCAAAGACAGAGCCCTAGCAAAGACTTCAGCAACTTCTCAGCCCTTGGAAGTCAGTTTACCCTGGAAGCTCCTTGACATCATACACTGCCCACTGATGTCATAACGCTACCTGAGACCAAGCTCTCAGCCCTTTGGTTTTTGTGGCACTAACTCCTGGTCTACCAGAGATGAGTGCTTAGTGGCAGAGGTGGGTCTGCTTGACAGAACTCAGGTCAAATGTCCACTGCACAATTTTCAGCTGCCATAAACTAAGACTTGTTTTTTCAAGACTCCTAAAATAAAAAAAATATCTAAACATAAAAGTTCTATAAAATAATTAGAAGTAGCTCATGGACCCGGCCCCAGACTGACAGCTGGGGAACCAGTAAAAACCAAACTAGACCCCCATTAACATGGGTGTCAGTTGGGATCCTGAGCAGTCTATGGGGCCTCTGGCAGTAGAAAAGTATTTATCACTGGTGTACAAATGATCTTCAGGAGCCAAGGACAGATACTCTCTTAGCTGGATACACATACACGGGGGGGGGGGGGGGATGTAGGCCCTGCCCCAAATGACATGACAGATTTGATGATACCCCGTGGAAGGTCTCATTCTCCCTAGGGAGTGGATGGGGGATGGGATGGGAGGTGATGGGGGGAATGTGAGGACAGGAGGGAGAGGGAATTGGGCTTGGTATGTAAATTAAGATTAGTTTTAAATTAAAATTAATTAAAAAATAATTAGAAGCAAGGTGTTTGAAAGTATAGTAAATTTCTGTCCAAGAATGTGAATTTTAAGTCACTCATCTCAGTACACATGATGTCCCTCTAAGTTACTACTTAAGAATTACCCTCATAGGTCAAACCATTTAGTCCCAGCCTACTTTCTTGGATATCCCTATCAAATGTGTACAGCAACAATACAGAGGAAATAAGCTGGACTAGAAAGAAACATTAGCTTTTTGAGCACCAAGAAGAATACAGGAAAACTGTGTCTAAAGTGACAGTGTCAAATTAATACTGGGTCTCCGTAGAGCTGAGCATACAAGAAAGAGCTCAGAAAATTGTAAAAGACCGGTTCATATTTGTGGAAATGATCTCTGCAATCGCCAGAGGCAATCTGAAACTGGCACCTTGGAGTTGGTCAGGAATATTGAAAGCTGCCCAGAGGCTGACCTAAATTGTACTCTTGACACACCCAGAAGCAGGCATCCTGAGTTTACCCTTCTCTCTGCTCTTGATTCTCTCCACGTTTTCAAAGGAAAACTGAAGTCCAAGATGGGCAAAAAAAAAAAAAAAGCGCGCTGAATTCCACACTCACTTAGATGAAAACTAATTACATATGCTTTAGCCCTTCATATTAGCTGCATGGATGGGTTACTCCTGTAAAGTTTGTCATGGAAAGAGGGTCTTCCATGAGCAACAGAACGTCCTGACAATAACAGAAAGTTGTATCTTATTATGTGAGACTTTCACAGCATGTTTGTTCATCATAAGTACTTGACATGACTGTACTCATCCCTCTTCTCAAATTGGAGGCTTCCTTGCAATGACATGATATTTGACTTGTAAGCCCTGATTTGTACATCAGGACAAAAACCTTACTTGAAATTGTGTTCAGTCCTCCTGATAGAAAGAAGTTCTTACAGAACAGCATTCACAGAAGGGCCAATCTAATTTAGAGAAAAGTAAATTGTTTCCCGCCATGAACGGATCCAGGATCCATTCTTTCCAGTGTGTGTGTGTGTGTGTGTGTGTGTGTGTGTGTGTGGTATGAACTTGTGTATGCAGTTGCCCATATAGGTGTGTACACACATACACACATACACACATACACACATACACACACACACATACATCTCACATGTGCAAATAGGTTTGACTATAAACATACAGAGTCATGTACACATGTATATATATAATCATCATCACCTGTGTTTTACCTTACGGATGGACAGTGACTGCAGTATTGGCAGTGTGCCCTCTGTACATTCATTACCCAGATCCACTCTCAGGACAGAACTGTTCATTTTCCCAAATGCTAAGAGGTTTGACCATAGGAAATACCTTTGATGGTGCTCTCAGAGAACCTCACTAAGCCTAAGAGAGAGCTATGTAAAAAACATCACAGCACTTCCTTTCTAGCATGTCCCTCTGCCAATGGCTATGATAAACTTGTGATAATACCAACCCATATCCTGTATTACTTTCTCAACTTCAATTTCTGCTTTTCCACCTTTGGTTGATCTCTAGGTATCCCTTGTCTGAATATCTTCCAAATCCCACTGCTGGGACATGTAGACATGGACAAAATAAGCCTATTTTGTGTGTCACTGGGAGCATTCTATTGCATACTTTACTTTTCAATGATTTTGTTTCCTTCTTTTTTTAGATTATTTATTTTCTTATTTTACACATCCCAGTTCCCTCTTTATCCCTCCCTTCCTCTCTTCCACCCTCCCATGCCCCCCTTCCCTTCCCATCCCGCTCCACTCCACATGTAGGATGATGCCTTCCTGAAGGGGTCATCTAAATCTGTGGGTTTCTGTAGCCTGGTCTTGTCCTCCCTCTCTGTGTCTGGATTCCAGTTTCCAAACCTATAAAATTAAACAGACATCACTCACAGAAGAAGGTAAGCATAAGCCTGTTTCCGGAGTGCACATTGGTGCCCTTCTTGGAATCTCCTGAAGACTGCATGCAGGAGAGCTCATCCAGGAGGACTGACCTATCCAGAATCTGCCAGCATCCTAGTTCCACCTCTAACCACTGGAGGAGGTAAACTTGGGCCTGTTTCAGGCCTGCCTTCAGGGGACCTGCTCAGGGCCTTCTGAAGCCTGCGGCCTGTGCATGAGGTAACCTGTACTCTACAGAATTCAAAAATTAATGAAAATTGATAATTTTATGGATAGACATCACTTACCAAAATTAAATCAAGAACAGATAATCAATTTAAATAGACCTATAAACTCTAATGAGATAGAAGTAGTCATCAAGAGTCACCCAACCAAAAAAAGGAAAAAAAGCCCAGGGCCAGATAGTTTCAGTGCAAAATTCTACCAGAAATTCAAAGAAGAGCTAATACCAATACTCCTCAAATTGTCCCACACAATAGAAGGAGAGGGATTATTACCAAACTTATTATTTTAATGAGGCTACAATTACCTTAGTACCCAGGCCACACAAAGACACTACTAAGAAAGAGAACTACAAACCAATATCCCTCATGAGCATTGATGCAAAAATAATCAATAAATTCTGGCAAATTGAATATAAGAACACATCAGAGAAATCATCCACCAAACCTATGAAACCTGATTTTTGACAAAGAAACTAAAACTAGACAATGGAATAAAGAAAGCATCTTCAACAAATGGTGCTGGCATAACTGGACACTGATGTGTAGAAGACTGCAAATAGATCCATATCTATTTCCATGCACAAAACTTAAGTCCAAATGGATCAAAGACCTCAACATAAACCCAGCCATACTGAACCTCTTAGAAGAGAAAGTGGGAGGTACACTTGAACAAATTGGTACAGGAGACTGCTTTCTGAACATAACACCAGTAGCACAGACCTCCTCAAACTGAGAAGTTTCAGTAAGACAAAAGTCACAGTCAATAAGACAAAATGGCAGCCCACAAAATAGGAAAAGATCTTTACCAACCCTACACCTAACAGAGGGCTGATTTCCAAAATATACAAAGAACTCAAGAAGCTAGTTTTCAAAATATCAAATAATCCAATTAAAAAGTGGGGTACAGAACTAAATAGAGAATGCTCAATAGAGTCTAAAATGGCTAAAAGACACTTAAGAATGTGCCCAACACCCTTAGCCATAAGGGAAATTCAAATCAAAACAACTCTAAGATACCATCTTGCTCCTGTCAGAATGGCTAAAGTCAAAAACACCAAAGACATTTTATGTTGGAGTGGATGTGGAGAAAGGGAAACACTCCTCCACTGCTGGTGGGAGTGCAAACTCCTACAGCCATTTTGAAAATCAGTATGGCAGTTCCTCAGGAAAATGGGAATTAGTTTACCTCAAGACCCAATAATTCCACTCTTAGGCATAACCCCAAAAGATGCACATTCTTACAATAAGGACATCTGTTCAACTATTTTGATAGCAGCATTATTTGTAATAGCCAGAACCTGGAAGCAACCTAGATGCTCCTCAAGTGAAGAATGGATGGAGAAAATATGGTACATTTACACAATGGAGTACTTCTCAGCGGAAGAAAACAAAACAAAAAACAATGGAATCTTGAAATTCACAGGCAAATGGGTGGAACTAGAAGAAACCACCTCGAGTGAGGTAGCCCAGTCACAAAAAGACAAATACAGTATGTTCTCACTCATATATGGTTTTAAGACATAGAGCAAAGAATTACCAGCCTAAAATTCAACAGAGAAGCTAGGAAACAAGGAGTACCTTAATGGAGACATATATGTCACCCCGGAGAAGGGGAAAGGGACAAGATCTCCCAAGCAAATTGGGAGCATGGGGGGAGGGCACAGGGAGTTAGTAGGAAGAGGAGGGGAGAGGTGGACATGAGAGAGTAGGAAGATTGAGTCGGGGAAAGAATAGAGGAGAGCAAGAAAAGAGATACATCATAGAGGGAGCCATTATAGGTAATAAGGGAAATCTGCCACTAGGGAAATGTCCATATCTACAAGGATGACTACAATTAACAATCTAAGAAATAGTGGAGAGGCTACCTTAAAAACCCTTCCCTGATAATGAGATTGATGACAAACTTATAAGGCATCCTAGAGCCTTCATCTAGCATCTAGCAGCTGATGGAAGCATAAACAGACACCCTCATCTGAACACTGAGCCAAACTCCTGGAATCCAGTTGCAGACAGGCAGGAGTGATGAGCAAAGAGGTCAAGACCAGGCTGGAGAAACCCACAGAAACTCCTGACTTTGACAAGAGGGAGCTCATGGATTCCAGTCTGACAGCTGGGAAACCAGCATAGGACCAACCAGGACTACCTGAATTTGGTTGTCTATGGGGCCTTTGGTTAGGGTTAGGGTTAGGGTTAGGGTTAGGGTTAGGGTTAGGGTTAGGGTTAGGGTTAGGGTTAGGGTTAGGGTTAGATCAGCATTTGTCCCTACTATAAGAATGGACTTTGGGAGCCCATTCTACATAGAGGGATACTCTCTCAGCCTAGACACATATGGGAGGGCAAAGGCCCTGCTCCAAATGATATGACAGACTTTGAAGACTCCCCATGGAAGTTTTCAACCTAGCAAGCAGAAAGGGGATAGGAAGAGGGTTGGTAGGGGAAACAGGTGAGGATGGGAGGGTGAGAGAACTGGGAGTGATGTGTAAAACAAGCTTGTTTCCAATTTAAATTAAAAAATTAAGTAGACATGCCTGCTTCATTGAATTACCCTTCTAATGAAAATGAATATCACATTTTAAAGTTTTAGAACAGTGTGTAGCATGTTAATTGTATGCACAATTTTAACCATTATTATTGTACCAAGTCTTAAAATATCTTTCAAATGATTCAATATTGACCTTAGTCAACAAATCTATGTGTTTTGATGAAACTCTTGCTTAAATATGTATTCATCTATAAATATTTTGTGACTGATTTTCACATTTAAAATCATTTCCTAGAATACATTTACAGAAATAAAATTAGTTGGTTAAATGTTATGCATATTTAATAGTAATGTCTTCTATACAACTTTAAAAAAATCAATAATATGTCCATTACAGATTTTTAAAGGACAAAAAAAAAACCTAAAATGTGGCAAAAGAAAAACTCAAAATTGTAAAATTTTCCATATACTGAAAATTAGTATAGTCCTGTGGATTCAAGACAATCCTGGCTAAAGATAGAAGAAACAGCATGCCCATCTTAATCATTTTTACATGTCTTTTCATTATGTCCTAATCAGTACAGTTCCTTAAACAACAACTTCCATAGCTTCTATATTACATTTGATCTTGTAAGAATTCTAGCCATAGAGCACACCTGAAAACCTAGATCACAGGCAAAGGAGATGAGAGGGGCCTCAGAAGATGAGGTTCATACACCCTATTTTTTAAAACCAAAAGGCCCATATGTAAAAATAAAAATAAATAAATAAAAAGAGTGGCTTGAAAGCCTGATCATGTATAGACAGCATGTCACTGATATACCTATCTGTTCTGAGTCCTCTAAACTATGGTTGACACTGGACAGTTGGCAGGTCAAAGTCAACACAAAACATGACATGCTGTGTGTCTGAGAAACCCAAATTAAAGTGATACAGTCTGTTGTGTAACTACTTTGTTTAGATTTGTTTGTTCTTTTTCATATGTATGAACTTTTTACCTGTGCCTATGTATGTTGACTGTTTGTGTGCTGGGAGCCTGTTGAGGTCAGGAAATGGTGTCAGATCCTCTAGAGCTCCAGTTACAGAAGGGTTTGATCCACCATGTGGGTGCCAGGAACTGTAGCCTGGTCCTCTGTAAGAGCACAGTACTCTGAATTGCTGAGCCATCTCTTCTGCTGCCAGTGTGTGGCTTTTGTGAGATGGTGTATAAACACGGCCTGGAAGTCAGAGGCCTGAGTCCTTAGATCCCTTCTTTACCACCCTGCCTGTGTGCACTTTCTCATACATCTACATGAATGTCTACATCCGTGTGGCCTGTCTGCCACTCTACATGTGTGTAGCCTATAGGTGCTGGCATATGTGTGTGTGGTCTCTGCTAGCCAATGAATAAGTAAGTATGTCTTTATAGTTATAGATTATGTAAGACTAAAACTCCTTAACGTTTCTTAAACCTCCTGGTCACCTTAGGTTGCCTGCTTTCCTAACATCAGAGCATGAGCCTCACACCAACAAGGCAAGCTGAGGCCATGCTAGGCTACCCCTGCCACAAAGACGAGGTAAGGGTAGAGAGACAGAAAAAGAAGAGAAATGGAGGCAGGTAGAGAGGGATGGAAGGGGAAAGAAGTTCTAAAAAGAATGTACAATGTAGAAAGGTCTGTGCTAGGTCATATACAAATATTGTATTCTATTTTACATGAACAACTTGAACCTGAGTGTGTTTTGCTACACAAAGGATGATTGCATATTGTAAAAGATTTAGTTGAGGAATACTTGTACACAGCAACAGGATAGGATTGCAAAGATAGTCTGTTAACATGAAAGAAAACTGGGGAACACTGTGCAGTAAATATTCTAATGTCTACCTTTATAAAGATATCACATTATTTCAATTTAAGAATGTATATACTCAGAAAATCTCCACAAATATCTCCAAGGGCACAAATAGCCTCCATGGAGAAGATAGAACAACCTGAGCTCCAGGTTTCTTTACTGTATACTTGGTTAGGATGGTTCTCGATCGTATAATGGCTTCAAATTAATGTGTTTGAAAATGCACTCCATTCTTTAAAGACAGTTTGCTGCTGGTTAATGAAATAATTATAATTAACTAAACAGAAAATAAATGCTCTTGATAATACAGTGCAGTGAGACACATGAACACGCTTTTTTTTTAAATTCTTTCTATAACTCAACATTTATACATTTCCAAATTTTGCTAATATTGTCAGCAGAAGAACAGCACATTTCATTTTCATTTAATGGCTTTATTTAATGTATTCGTACTGTTTGAAAATATATTTTACGGTATTCTATGCAATGCTTTGGGAGAAAGGGACTTCTGCCTACAATAATGAAGTGGTCATGGAATCCTCCTCATGCTCACCAAAAAATTATTCAGTTCAAGAAACTTTTCAAATGAAGCCTTTCCCTATTCTAAAATGTACCCAAGCAACATCCTTAGAGACATTTACTTGAGAGAATTGCTGAAATTTCCAATAAGAACGGTAGACATCTGAGACTAACCCACTCAGATTTGCTGCAGTATTCCCACTAACTGCTCTGCCAAGCATAGCTGAGATGTCAGACGAAAGATGTCATATTCAATATGGAAAAAAACAGAGGAAAAATATTCAGGACATATGAAGAATTCTTTAACTGTGGATAAGCTCAAACACAGAAATGTGTGAAAATGACCCGGTATTAGAAGAAAGAGGTAAAAAAGAACAGTAAAAGAATAATGGTCTGGCCATCTCTAGGTTAATAAATAATTGATAGGAACAAAGCCATAAGCTCAAAAACATCAACTAGCATAAATAGAAGGAGATCCATAATTTTACATGTCATGGTTTCATTGATAAAACCCCAAATTAAATGAAATTTTTTAAAAAGAATTACATTAAATATGAAAAGGCTTGATATTCCAATCAAAAGGCTAAATCTGCTAGATTGAAAATAAAATGAAGCCAGGCGGTGGTGGCACATGCATTTAATCCTAGCACTCAGGAGTCAGAGGCAGGAGATCTCTGTGAGTTCGAGCGAGGCCAGCCTGGTCTACAAGAGCAAGTTTCAAGACAGCAAAAGCCACAGAGAAACCCTGACTTGAAAAACCAATAAGTAAGTAAGTAAGTAAATAAATAAATAAATAAATAAATAAAGTGAAGACCCACATACAAAAGATTATTCAATTTCAAAGACACAAATTGGGTGAAAGTAAACAGATTTTTAAAAGATGTGCTATATGAAAATATAAGCCACAAGTTTTCTTCTGTGGCTATATTAACATTGGCCAACAAATACTTTAAGGAAAATATCAAATTAAAAATAGGAGATGATTCATAATGACCAGTGAATAAATCAGATAAAGAGGAAACCTCACTGAATTCACAAAAGTACAGTGAACAAACGCCAATAGGTGTGAGAGAATAGGGCAATTTAATAATTATCTGGAGATTTCAGTACTAAAAGTACTAAACTTAACATCAGAACACATGGACAACTTTAATAACAAAAATAACTTTGAAAAGCTTGGCGCATGCTAATGGAACATTCCAATGACACACAGCACACATCTTTCAAGCATACATGAAACACTGAACAGGCTAAAGTACAAACAATTCTCAGTAACATCTACTTAACTGTGATTATCCATTATTGTTTGTCGGTTCATTTGTTTCATATATTTGTGCTGCTTAACAACTTGAGAAAAACCCTTTTATGTGGTAATAATACTACATGTTAGAGTTCATGCATTTGCTGTATTAATTTTTCCCAATTTGATTTGTTTTTCATTTTCCTTTTGTTATTCATTTTATGCACCACAGAACAACACTTTTCTTCACTTCCATCATTTACTTACTTGGAAATTCTCATGCACTTTAGAGGATTTCCAAAACTAACTTCTGTTATAATCAAGCTTTTTCTTACAAGATATTTTGATTACTTAAATGTTTAATATCCTAGCCATATGTGATTGCCTAGTGTGAACATCAAAGTTTATCTCTACTGTTAAGTAACTTTTCATATGCATATATATATATATATATGAAAAATTAAGAATTTCATCAGTTTATGTCTAGTGGCAACATATTAATTCACAAATATCCTTTATTAGGCAGTATATTCAAATTTTAAGGTAGCATTATAAAATCATCAATTAAAGCATAAGCTTAGTGTAACCTACTCATGAACCTTATTGAAATGTTTTCAAAAGCTTCATGAAATAATTATAAGTTCTCATTAAATGAATATATTGAAGATGAACCTTAAGCAGAAAAGTTAGTATTGTTTCTAAAGTTAGTATTGAAAAAGCAGTTGACATGAATAAAAGCCTGTTGAACAGTACAAATGATTGATCTATCATTGAATGGTCTTAGAGGTGGTCAGAGAAAGAATTACAGAACAGCATTGAAGAATGATTACAGTAGCTATTCAATATAGAATAAATATTTCAAATTCATCTGCATACAAGGCACACATTAAATATTTGACTAATATAATGTTTCAAAAATATATAATTCATCTAATAGTATATACTTTTAAAAAGAGATTAACACACAAGGGAAAAATAGAAGATTTGGTGTATTATTCATGGAAATCACTCACTCTGCATGATAGATATTTATTCCATTGTAATCCTTTTTTCCTTATTAAGGTTTAGAGTCTAAGCTTGTAAAATTATGCTTGGGATAAAATTCTTCAGGACCTAAGAAATGACATTCTTTCAAGAATACAATTATCACACATTGTAGAGCATTACAGAATAAACCATTTGTAGAAAAACTTTACATCACTTATATGATGTCTTAGAAGTTCAGATTTGCATACCTAATTAAAATATGCAGTTAAAACTACAATAGATTTAATATATGGATACTATTAGTGTCCGCAGGGAAATGTCTGAGAAAGAATTTAGATGCTCCTGGGTGGACTGCTAGGCTTCTATGAAGTTTATCACAGCTCTTGTATAGCAGAGTCATCCCCAGAATTGTAGGATGAAATCCTAACACCTGATGTAACTATTATGAGGCATGGCCCCTGGGAGGTAATGGTGGAGTCATTGGTGGAGACTGTTCATCAATCTATCCCCAGAGTAATAGGAACCTCTTTCTACCACGTGACAGCTCAGCTGTCTGTGGAAGAGGATCCTAGTGAGACAAAGACCAAGGGACATCTGATCAGTGGAGTGAGATACTTGTCCCCATCTGTGGCACTGAGCACGCCCATTAGGGATGGGGACAGGGGTGGATGTTACCTGGGGAACTAGGTCTGGGAAAGGGACTCGGAACTCTCTCTTGCTTGCAGCATGGGGACAGAAGAACATCCAGAGGCATCCTTGGGACCAGGCACCTGCTGGTGTTCATCTGTCTATGTTGTACATTATTTCTCCCTGAATAAACATCTATTCAGCCTATTTGTTTCTCCTGATCCTTATTAAACCACAACAGATCAGGGATTTTCACCCTCTGACATCATGAGAAGTAACTGCTGTTTATAAGCTAGCTAGTCTATGGCATCCTACTGTAAATACCTGAACACATTTCCATCAAATGGAATCACAACATCTAGGTACTGGATCCGTAGTATTGATATCTGCCAAAAATTCTACCTCATTTTTTCTTTCCGGAAAAGTCACACTCAACACCTACATCCTGAAGGTGGTTTGGTTCACAACTGTTGCTAGTTTTTAGGCATCTGTACTGGCCTGTCCTTGGGGTTCTGACAGGATTCACCCTCAGCTGCAGCCCCCAAGAGCACCACCTGTGCTCATTCACTGTGTTCCCTTTTAAAAGGGCTCTGCCCACCTCCCATCCTCCTCTCTTTCTTTCTTCAGAGGCTGGTCTTGTCCTCTCCTTTCCCCTTTCCGTGATCCCTTTCCCTAATAAAAACACCTCTGCTTGAACCCTGTTTCAGGGAGTCTTTCTCCACCACCACTTAAATTATAACACCTTCTCCACCAGGCTCCTCCCCATAACTTCCCGTTAGCTTAGCTGCTAACCCGGGCTCCTGATGCAGGTGAACTTTATTAAATCAAAATCATCTTTGCATCATTAAACAAATGTTCCGGAGCATAAATAAAAGTAACACATCTCATAATAATATTCTACAACACAGGCTTCTCTCATGAAAATCAGGAGATTATCACCAGCATACCTGCTCTGAGATAAATGATAAGACATTCTTCTAAGAGCTAAAAACCTAGGACTGAGACATGTACCCCACACACAGAAAAACTCTGGCAAAGAGGAAACTAAGAGTTGGTAAGACACACCGTTGCTCATTTTCTATTTGATTTCACATTTTTGTTACAGATCATGCAGCACTGTGTGTGCTGAAGCTCACGGGAAAAGGAAATGAATGATGGCATCATCACAGAGGATAGAACAGAGGGATTCGATGAACTATTAAAAGATAACTATGTTGCTTGTGAGGTGTCATCATGGTAATTGGTGGTGGACTTAAATTGATTGCTTTATACACATATATTGAAAACTAAGGCAACTACAGTTTTATGAGACACATACTTGATTTCCAGAGAACATAATCCAAAATTAAATAAATTCTCACTGAAATTAAATAAAAGGAAGGGAGGGGAGCCCTTCCCCTATAATAATGTTGACTACCTTATATGCCATCCTAGAGCCTTCATCTAGTGGCTGATGGAAGCAGAAGCAGACACCCACAGCTAAACAGTGAGCTGAACTCCTGGAATCCAGTTGCAGACAGGGAGGAGTGATGAGCAAAGGGGATAAGACCAGGCTGGAAAAACCCACAGAGACAGCTGACCTGAACAAGGGGGAGCTCATGGACCCCAGACTGATAGCTGGGAAAAAAGCATAGGACTGACCCAGAACCCCTGAATATGGGTCTTAGTTAGAAGGCCTGGGAAGTCTAAGGGACCTCTGACAGTGGAACCAGGATGTATCCCTGGCAGGAAAGGCCTTTGGGAGTCCATTCCCCAATGGAGGGATACTCCCTTAACCTAGAGGCAGGAGGGAGGGCCTAGACCCTACTCCAAATGACTTGACAGATTTTGATGACCCCTCATAGAAGGCCTCACCCTCCCTGGGGAGTGGATGGGGAATAGGATGGGAGGGAGAGGGAACTGAGATTGATATATAAAATAAGATTGTTTCCAATTTAAATAAGGTTCATTTAAAAAGATCAAAAAATAAAATTACAGGCGAGCATCTTTCACAAAATGGATTGGAAAATAACAAAACTACACCTAATAGAATTTGAAAATACATAAAAGCGTGAAGAATCATGGTCAAGGGAAGTTTATTGGAGGACTAAGAAAGAGTTTCAACACTTGAGAATTCATCAGTGCTAATTTGCCACATTAACATGAAAAAATGGATGTCGCTTCAATAGATGCAAAAACCACATTTGATAACTTCAGTGTTTAGTCAGTAAAAAACACAGTAAACTAGAAGTAGAAGGGAAATGCTCACATTCCTGGCAAACCTCACACTCGACAGCATATGTAAGATTCTGATAAATATGTAAGGCTGAGTCCATACTTAATAGCGTTACACAAGACACTCTCTCTCCTACTGTTGAAAACAAGCAAGAATTCTTCTCCTTTGCCATAATTAAAACTTGTATGGGTCAGCACAATGAATGTGGTAACCCTTTTAAGATTGACTTTTTATAACAACTTATGGTCTAAACATATATGTATTGCGTTTTAATAAGGATCAGGATAAACAATTAGGCTGAATAGATGTTTATTAAGGGAGAAATAACTCACAACATAGGTAGATGAATGCAGCGGGTTCCACTGGATCCTAAGCCTTCCAGCATCCACCACCAAAGAGAGCAGCCCGACCCTTTCCCAGCCTTTTCCCCCAGCTCACATCCAGCTCTGTCTCTGCCCCAATTGGCGTGGCCTAAGCCACAGGTGCAGACAAGGTGAATATCTCGCTACAATTCCCCTTTTAGTCTAATGAAAAGATTTGGGCTTGATACAAAACTATATACAAACAGTGAATAACAAGTTTGCTCTAAGAAAAGGAAAATCAAGAACAAAACGACCTACATATCTAGTCCTAGGGTGAAGACATAACGGAGTTTACAATAGAGTTGTCCTAAGCTGTAAAGCTTAAGCCTAGTACCTAATATATCTAACTAAGAAGAGAGAATAATAGTTGTGATAGTTTAATCTACAACCTCATCAAGACCTGAGAAGGAAAATAGCGATACTAGGGTAGACAGGAAATACAGGTGGGCAACTTCCAAAGGATGCCTCGAAGACAGAAACAGCAAGCTACCTGGACAGTCACCCAAGGTCTCAGAGCAACGTTGGTACAGCCAGTTTTGGCTAAGGCCAAGAGTACCTGAGAGACCACAACAAAAGCAGGAAGGAAGAAAGGCTGTCTTACCCTGACTTGGCAAGGTTCAGCAGTCTTCTATGTTTGTCTCCTGCAAGCACATAGGACCGCAAGTCCAGATCAGTTGTCAAGATAAGGGCAGTTCCTTGCCCAAGAGGCCATGGCCAAAGCGAGAGTGAACTCCAGAAGGAGCAACAACAGTGTCCAACATACTTTCGGGAAACTGCACGGTGCTGTCAGGAGCAACAGTGTCTCATGTCAATGGAGTACTAATATTAAAACATTTAAATGCCATGTTCTACAGGTCTATGAAGTGATTGGAGATTAAGCATCTATGTCTGACTAATCTCATAGGTAAAGGAAACACAGGTGAGGGTAATCTGTAATACTCAGGAACTTAGCTAAAAACCTGATTAAAACTTCCTTGAGTAAAGCAAGGATACACACCTAAACAATATAATTATGCACATGTAAATTCCTAAAGTAGAGGTAGAGTAGAAATGTCTAGATAAGAGGTAGCTCTAAAGGGCAGCAAGATAAATATCCCAAATTGTATCAATATACAAAATGTCTTGAACACAAACAAAGTATACATACATAGAATATAGCAAGAATAATGTGCATAAAACATAAATGGAAAGATTTCACACAATATGACAAAATATAATATACAATTCTTTCAGTACATAGGTTACCACAGATAAGAATATATAACAATGTAAGCTGAAATACTAATATCTCACTCTTACTAAACAATTCACAAGAAGGTAGGCCAATCTACCTATATCATTCTGAACCATACCTTTCCCAACCATACCCTATTCCTGTCTAAAAGAGATAATCGAGACTAAAGAGATAACCTTCCATACCCAACCCCAAGTAACTAAAACCAACCCTATGAAGATGAATATTATCCCTAAATTCCAAGAGTGAGGAGAGGGGCGTCATTATCTTAAGATTACTTCCTGCTGAAATGGGACGATGATTGCTCCATGGGATCCTGTAGGAAGCAAGATGCGGGACCCACAGCTTCCCGATAAGATGACCACGTGGAAATACTTAGATAAGTAGAAATGGGTTAATAATTAAGACAGAGATAGCCCATAAACAATAATGGTAACTGGCCAATAGGATTGTATCAAATACAGAGTCTCTGTGTGTTATTTGGGGCCGACACGCCAGACCGGCGGCGGGTGGGCTGGTGGAAAACAACAAGCTACATATATGTCAGTAAGATTAACTTTAATATGAACTCAGGTCATTCATAAAAAAGTAATTATTAATTCAATGACATGAGAACAGAGGTGAAGCCAAATTTCCATGGAAATAATTTATTTTTATCTTTATTTTACATATCGATCCCAGTTCCCTCTCCCCCCTCCTTCTTTCCCTCTCTCCCCCCCCATATGCACCCTGACCACCCTCCCCTCCCACCCACCCCCACTCCACATGTAGGGTGATGTCATCCAGGAGGAGTCATCTAAATCTGTCAAGTCATTTGAAAAAGGGACTATGCCTTCTCTTCTGTCTCTAGGTTAAGGGAGTATCCTTCCATGGGGGATGTGCCCGCAAGGTCCTTTTGTGCACCAGAAATACATCCTGGTTCCACTGTCTAAAGCCCCTTAGACTGCCCAGGGCTTCTAGCTGAGACCCATGTTCAGGGGGTCTAAGTCAGTCCCGTGCTAGATTCCCAGCTATCAATCTGGGGGCCCATTAGTCCCTCCTTGTTCAGGTCAGCTGTCTCTATGGGTTTCTGTAGCCTGGTCTTGTCCTCTCTCTCTCTGCATCTGGATTCTAGTTCAACTCAGTGTTTAGTTGTGGGTGTTTGCTTCTGTTTCCAACATGGAGATGAGGGTTCCATGATGGCCAATACGTTAGTTGTTGATCTCATTATCAGGGGGACTAGGAGACTGAGTCAGGGGAGGAATAGGAGACAGGAGAGAGGGAGAGAGAGAGAGAGAGACAGAGAGAGAGAGAGAGAGAGAGAGAGAGAGAGAGAGAGAGAGAGAGAGAGAGAGAGAGAGAACGAACATAAAAGAGGGAACCATTATAGGTTTGAAGAGAAAACTGAGCCTAAAGAAATGTCTAGAGACCTACAAGACTGACTCCAACTAAGAGTTTGAGCAACATGGAAATGATTTTTAAGGTACAAATGCAAACAGACAGGAACGAATTATTATGTTAATGTATAGAAAAAAGCCAAAGCAGAGAGTTCACTTACCAATGAGACACTGAAAATGTCTGAGTTATAGATACTAGCACTGAACTAAAGAAACTAAAGAAACAAAACCACAACAGAAAGAGCCTTCAAGTCTTTTCATTCTTAAAGTGGAATTGACTCAAAACGCATTCAGGTTAAAAGCATCCCAAAGGAAGTTGAGGCTTAGTAACTCAGGGGTATTTTCTGTTTTAGTTGGTCTTCCTTTTGTAAGTTTCCTATGGCACTAAAATTGTATTAAAAAATACATATCAAACTTATTACCACATCATAAAGTTAAAGTCACAATACCCAAACCCTCAGAGCAAACGACTACTGTAGCTGTGGAAAAGGTGAAGCTTTTCTGATTACATGTTAATTGTGACCATGAAATATCCTGAAAATTAAGAGCAATCACAGATTCCACTCACTTTTGCACCAACTTATTTTGATATGGATAAATTATGTGACATCTAGTTTTCTTGACCTAATTATGGAAGGAAAACACAGAAAAGGAATCCCAAAGTTTTAGTAGCCACATTATTAGGCCTTCGTGTAAAAACTTGTATCTCAGCTCTTTTAAAATTGCTAATAAACTCAATTTTCTGCGACAATTGGATGATGAAGCTTTACAGGATGTCATGAGAGACAGATCCAACTGTATTCTAAAGCATCACACAACACTGAACTCTGGTTTTCGAACTGGTTCAACGTCAAGGCCCTTTTGACACAGTTTAAGACACCTGAAACTTTGAGATATGTTTGAATGCATTACCTTTATTTGTCAGGGTTACAACAGGAGAGTCTGCTAGAAAACTCAGCTCTATTTTTTTTTTAATGTTTTCAGTATATTGACTTGAGATTGACAAACCTGTTTCCAAATAACTATTACTGGATGACCAAGCCAGCTTTCAGAATCTGAGAGCCTCTGAGGTGAAAGTAAATTCCGAGCTATGTCACTTGGGTGACCCTGCAGTGCCTATCCCTCACCTGGTATTGAGAAATAATGGTAACAGCATAAAACTATCCTGTATGTTTTTATTTGTGTGCCGACTTTCATTTTTATAAACAGCCCAATGGGAATGAAAAATGCAAGACCAGATTATGTATATACACTCCTTGGCATAGATTAATCAGTGCCAATGGATTCTTCACTGGGTTTAGAGAACCCCTTAAATTTTAGTCAATGTAAAATAAGGACAGATAATCTGATTTGACATGTCTTGAGAAGCCTAGAGGCTGTAGCAACCCCATTGGACTAGTGGATGGTTAGTTAATAAAGAGAAAGCAGATTGATACCAAGGTGAGCAATAATTAAACCCGCTGTGAAACTCTCTAGCAGGAAGCAGTAAGTGGCACATTGTTAGCAGAGCAAAGCTTCTTCTCATGACACTGATGGGCAAACCCCAAAGTCAACAGAGATCCTGCTCAAGGCAACATGACTGTGCTCATGCATACCATGAATTCACTGTTCTGAGGTCTTGCTCTGGTTGGCCATGTCTGCTATACTCACTATATAGCAGTGGATATATACTACTTCGCACAATTTATGCGTGAGTGTTAGGACCTTTCATTTGTAGGTATAGTGTTCAGAGCTAGGAGTCCAAAAGTAAAATAAATCCACTATCATGAAAGGGCTTGGAAGAATATACAATATATAAAGAGATAAATACGTATCAAATTGCTAAGGCTTAACAGAAGGCTACACCTAACTCAGCATTTGAGGGTCAAGAACATCAAAGAATGGACATGATGGCATTTAGGAGCATGGGTTGGAGGCTCAAATTATAACCACGCATGTGTAAGATAAAGAAGACATTTCAGGCAATGAACACTAGTTGTGAAAAAAAATAGATGTGAAGTTACAGAAATGAGTGATGATAATCCACGAAGCCATACAGCTGCCATCTTAGCCTTTGTGCAGTGGATCATGGGAAACAACAACTCCATCAGAGAAGGACCGAACTGTGAACCACCCTGGTGTGCTGAGTAGGATTACAGGGTTTGACATTCCCCAGGGCACGGTTACATACCTTTCGTCTAACTCAAACGCACTCACAAGATGCCTGGACATGAGCAGTCAAAGGAAAAGATGCCACACTCACACAAATATTTGTCGTTGTATAAACACTGACTAGAAAGCATCGGGGTAAGGACGGGCAGCTGAGCTGATAGTTGAAAGTGCCCCAAAAGAGCTGAGATAAAATCGGAGCCAAGCCCACACAGAGGCAGTGGCAACGGGGTGAAGAGATGGAAGGAAAGGTGTTACCCTGAACCAACACATGGTTTCTTTCAGATGAAGGGATTCCTGGAAAGTCTGTCGTCAGCTGGGCCGGGATGCTTGGTGGCGGTATTAGGCATCCCTGAGAACATAATGGCAATAACAGAATGGTCATCCCATTGATGAGGCACACAGAGAAGACTGGGCTACGGTTTCCAGAAAGCATTCCTGGAAGCAAAATCAGATTTTTTATTATTATTATTTTTACCCCCTTGCACTGTTTTGTTTGGTTTGGTTAATAATCATTTACCCACAGTCTACAGTTACAGAATCCCTTCAGAAAATTCTATTGGCCATTTATCTTTTCTACTTTCTGATATAATTCTCCTCTGCCCTCAGAACCCATGATTTAGTTATTTTTCAATAACTAAATGCTGTATTTTCTTTCACGGAAAGCAGTAGAGGAGGGAGAAATGTGTTTGTTTCTCGGGTGGAACATTACAGTGTGAGGTTATCAGTTACACGACCCTCGGGAAAGAAAGCTCTGAATGAATCTCATGCCCATGCGTTTATAAGAGGTTCAGAGGGTTGCAAAACTATCCTCAGCAGAGATCCTACTTAGGAACACCAGGCGACCTCCTAGACACCAGTGCGAGTTCCTACTTCTGCAAAAAGCACCCTCTAACACAGGCAAGGTTTGGGAATGGAGTTGGGAGACACATGGAAGTTCCATGCTTTCCTTCTGAGCCTGCTCTGCTCTACACGCCACACTCACACTCTTCGAGCAAGCAATGCGGGATGACTAGATGTCTTATTTCAACAGAGCTGTGGGGATCTACCTGCCTAGGAGACTCTCCAGAGCTGAGGTATGTGCCTAACCCAGGACTGTTTGTCATATGCTGATTTGGTGATGCCCACACTGATGGAACAGCATCTGGAAGAAAAACGAAAGTTACATCAAGCTTGAAAATTATGCTGCTGAGCTGTGTTTATGAAAACAGGTCCGAGCAAGCCCTTCACTCTCATTAGCAGATCTCAGTGGAAAGAGGAGTCTTTGGTTCGTTGGCCAAAGTTCTGCTTCTACCAAGCAGCTCCCTCCCATCCCTCTGCTGAGGCCACCAGCTCCCACACAGAGGGCTCCTAATGGCCTGCAGCCCAGCCTTCGACTCACCACACCGCTGCAGTATGTCATACTCCATCAGGAGCTACTGTGCAAATAACATATTTCCATTTTTAAAGTCTGAAAAATGTCACAAAAAGCTTTGGGCATTTACATGACTCAGGCTTACACCCTCTAATTCGCTCTGCAGCTAATTTCTTTCGTTCGATACATATCCACCACAGGAAACCAGGAAAAGCGATTACAGGAAAAGCTGAAGTTCTGCCGCCCAGCCATTAGCATTCACAAGTCTAAAGAGTCGGGATTTAATGGCACGATCGGCAGTTATTTCTTATATAACGAAAATTAGGACTTTCAACATGTGAGACATTAAAAAATATTCAGTAATCTTGGTTATAGCCTGTAGGGCTTTTTTTTTTTTTAAATACATTTCTGAGAACCAGCAAAAATCTACAAAGATGTGCACCAAGAGGGTCTAATAGATCAGGAGAGTGAAATTACAGTCAGTGTGGGTAAATCAGCTTGCTGCACACTCTCCAAGCACTGGTCGTATCTCTGGTAATCATGCCCCATGCTACATTTCATGCTGGACCACACCCACTGTGAGAGGATATTCATGCTTGTGTTTTACGAAGCTCAGCATGTAAAATCCACATGCAACCTTTCTGTCTCTTCAGTCTCTGTTTGCATAGATTGGACTTCTATCTATCTTCTGAATAACGTTTGTTGTTTTACTTTCTGCTGTTTAATGTTATAAAAGCTAATCAAAGCCAGTGAAGTTACTCGGGGACGGGTCTCTCTTTAGCCCCAGGAAGAGATTCAAACACACTCTGAAAATCGTTCGTTTGAATTTAATTGAGTTGTATGTATTGCTTCACAAGGGAAAACTGTACGTGATCATAAGTGTCCCTTGATGTGATGTGGATATGAGCAAAATGCACAATCTCCAAAAGTGTAAGCAGCTACATACCCAGCAAGCTAGCAGAAACTTTGCAGCATAAATAAGTGTGCCCCTTACAGGCACAGCAGTGACCAGTGACCACAGCCCTTTGCAAACTTTGATCCCTAATTCCTTGGCTGATCCTCCCACAGGTGACTGAGTTAAATATTTTTTTCTTTAACATAATATTTTTTGATAATTTGGGAATTTTACATAATGAACCCCAATGGTTCTTTATCTCCAAACTATTCTGCTAAGTAGCTGTGGCGGTTTGATTGAGAACGGCTGCCATTGACTCTCATATCTAAATGCTTGATCCCAAGTTGGTAGAACTGTTTGTTAAGGATTGGGAGGTGTGGTCTTGTTAGAAGAGATATGTGTGTCAATGCCTTTGAGGGTTCAAAAAGCCTAGTCTATTCCCAGTTAGCTACCTCTGTGGTGATAATCTTTCTTACACAAATAAAGCCTGTCGGAAGATCAGAGAAAGGAACATGCTACTAGCTAACCATAGAGGTCTGGAAGTCTGTACAGACACACAGGAAGTGAGGTAGCCGGGCATAAGCAGGATATAAGCAAGGAGAAATAGGAACTCAGTCTCATGTCTGCTGAGACACTAAAGAGGTAAGGTGTGGCTGTTGCTTGCTCCTTCTCTCTGATCTCTCATGCTTTATTTGTAGAAGCAAGATAACATCATGTTCCTCTTTGCCTCATACTTGTAGATCAAGATACAACGCCCCAGCTTCTGCTCCAGCCATATGTGATCAAGTCTTCATATCACCATCATTGACTCCAACTCCTCAACTGTGAACCCAATTAAACTATTACATAAGTTACCTTGATCATAGTATCATATCACAATAATAGAAAAAAATATCTAATATACTATCCTTACCTACATACAGATTGCTTAGACTTTGGCTGAGTAGTGTTGTTAAGATAAAAAAAGCTAATCAATCACAAGAAAGGCAGGTGACTGGAACCCTCTCTCCTTGGTCCATCTGCAAAGTAGAGATCTGGATCACTTTGTGTCAGGTCGATAACTGATATATTTCAAAATATGCTGAAATTCCTGTGTGAAAGGTGTGCTCCAGGAAGACCATTTCTTACGAGAGTCACACTGAAGCCTGGGGTAAAAGATTGTCCTCATATGATGAATAGGTTATACATCTTTCATGTAGACAACATATTTGTAAAAGTTAGCTGTGCATATATAATAAATACCAACTGGATGTAGTACTAACAGATGGCTTTTTAATTTAAATTCCATCTTGACTTGCTTCTGGAAAAACGTACTGATATCAGGCATCAGCTCCAAATTATCTGCTCGATGGTGATAAGGAGATTCAAGAAAATTTCCTAAAGTGGAACTTTCAGAAATGTTAAAAAGTCTCCATGAAGTACAATCAATACATTTCTAGCACAGTATACTTATGGCATAATGTATTTTTGATAATTTAATAAACTTTGTTTATGTATGCAAATTCCTAATAGTTGTCCATTTTAACTAAATTTAAGGGCCATAGACTATTATAAAAAAATCTAATTTAAAGTGCTTGAGCATTAAGAATACTCTTCAAAGAACAGTGTACTGATTGGTTGGCATTCATTTCCCATTAACAGATATTTACTGGATATCTATCCATATTCACAGACTTCTAGAAGGTATTAGAAAGTCACTTAAGCCTGCAAGTAGCCTTCTAACATCAATGATCTATGCATTTATTCAGCAAACATTTTATTTATGATGGGCAGATGTAGATAAACAAATCAAAGGAAGACTACATGTTTGGACTTCACAATGTAAAGGCTGCCATCAGTTTATCCATGGATATCACATGCTATATAAATGCTAATTTATATTAATTTTTATTGTATTAATGTCCTAGCAACCAATGGGAACATAGGATCACCCAACAAGAAAGGGAGGGAGAAGGACCATCTTACAAAGCCCTACACAGAGGATGACATTTCTGAAAGGCAATTAATAGGCATAAGATCCGAAACTGGGGCAGTACCGTAGGTACTGAGAGCAAATTAAATAGTGGAAAGAGGAGCAGAAGGCTGGAAGGAGCTCAAGCATAGGACTTGCAGTTTCTCAAACCTGAGAGACAGAAGTGTATGAGTGGCATTCACTACAACCCCCTCCGTTTGCTTTAAAGCAGAAATCAAATTCTTGCACTCTTTGAACTGTTATTTTAAGCCCTGGACATGTTGTGCTTAACTGAAGGAATGTTTTAATTCATGGATAATTAAAAACAAAAAGAATTCACATAATGTCACGTTTGAAGACCCCCTCTCTTTGGGGGAGAGGAACATTCCCCCTATCTATTGGATTCTACTTCCCCCCACAGAATCATTAAGATTCATTTTAAAGGGTTAATTTGGGCAAATCTGGGCCAGAATAATGTGGAGCTGTCAATGGCACCACACTGTAGATGGTCATGTGCCCTCCATCGCCATCCTTTCCTGACCAGCTCTTCTCCTCTTACTCTTCCCTAGCAGGCCTGTGCTCCCCTTGAGATGCCTGATTGGAGTGTTTAACACTTCTGCAAAGGCAATGCACCTAGAGACTGAAAACGGAAATGGAAGCTTGGAGCCATGAATCAGTCATTGGCCATGAACACATTAGATGTGAACAAGCAGTTGGACAGCTAGCTCCAAAGACGGTGGTACTTTATGAAGCTATGGTTTGGGCATGGCCAAAAATTAGCATTGACTTGTTCACTTCAAACCAGGGAGCTACTTCAGTCAAACCCTGTGCTGAGTCATTGGCTTTCCCTAGTGTGTATCTTTTCTTCCTTATTTGTGGTGCTCATTTTTATAAGCCTGTAAGGTTTCTCCCAGAGATCTCCTGAAAAGTTACTGGTCCTATGTCCTCTCATTGGATTTCAACCACATTATCTCCAGGTAATTAAAACGCTCACTTTTTAAAAAGGAAGGTAGAAAGAAGAGTCACGTATCACAGCATCGATAACCTTCTCAGGTAACATGCTGGGTTGAGAATTATCTGCAAAAGCCTTATTTCGGGATTGTTGTTTGGCTTGGTGTTTTTTGTTGTTGTGGTGGTGGTTGTTTGTTTGTTTGTATTTTGGGTTTTTTTATTTTTTACTTTTTTGTTTTGTTTGAGAAGTGAATATCTTTGCACAGGCTATCAGCATACACCATGTAGGAATAATTAGTATCCTTAACCTGTGTCTTATTAAACAGCCTACTTATTAATATGTATTGCCATTCACTGTAAGTGCTAAGTTGTGGCATAAAAACAAAAAGAGATACTGAATAAAAATGGCATCCAGGCTTCAGTAATGTTATTAAAATATTTAAAAAGTGAAGCTAATGAGTTCACCTTTCCTCTCTAGAACACACAAACTCAAATGCTCTTAGCCTTTCAAAGAACATGTCAGCTCAATGAGAATATGTAATATAATATATAAGGAGAAAGTAGAGAAATGCCTACAAAGAAGCTAGACATCATGAATTGTTCATTCACAGAAGACAATGGATAAAATCAATGACTTGATCAAAATGCTTGAAAATTCCTGGGTTTCACATTCCAAATGTGACATTTGGAAAACATGAGCTCAGAACCCACAAACCAAAAGCAGATGCAATGTTTGCAATGGCTTCTAGCAGCCTTTTAAAGAGTTTACCAAACTGTAGGGGGCAAACCCTATGGGGTCAAGTGCTGGATTTAACAACTGTAGTGGATTTACTGCTCCAATGAGGACCAACCAAGGGACCAGGCCACAGAACAGACAGGAAGCACCCTCACCATGGTGAGCAGCAAGCCTGAGCTTCTCAAAGGCAGGATGTTCTGTGCACAGAAGAATCAGGCTTTACCAAAGGCAGAGTTGCAAGGGGCACACACTGGCTCCAGAGAAGGGTATGCAAATATAGAGATGTATCTTAACCGTGAGAATGCTTCATGGAAAATAGAAGAATAGTTAGAATATGTTAAACAAAAAGCTAGAGTTGGGCTCTATGAACTTTTGGTATGTTACTTGCTTTCAGCTGCATTCTGGAAGATCAGCTCTTATCTGGAAATTGTACATTGACAGAATTTCTATTCTATTTACTTAAAAGAAGCATGAATAAGGCAGAACACTGAACTGTCAAAGACTCAAATTCTCCTTCCTCATAGGTCTACTACCCTGGTCCTTATCGTTACCTCTACGACCCCACTCTGGGCAGACCACAGGTTTTATTTTTAATTCAATGACAGAAATGCATGTGCTTGTATATAATGTTGGGAGTTCTCTTTCAGAAACTGTTTACACCAAGAAGGCAAGACTGAGTGTGAAAATAGATATTATCTGAGGGAAAGAGTTGGGAAGATCAGGCCTCAAAGAAACTGAAAATAAAAAACTATTATAAAATCAAGAAATATTGTAAGGAAGATTTCTATGTGATAGTTTCCAGACTCCTTTAATGTCTTCCTTTCCATTTTAATTGCACTTTCTTTTATTGTTTCTTATGATTGTCTTTCCCTATAAAAAGAGTGGAAATACAATCTATTCTTTCTAACAGTGGTTAGAGTTTGTTTTAATTCATAGTTGTTGAAATGTGTAACACATAAAACTTTAACAGAGGCATAATCATTGTTCACATAACTGCAATGGGTTTATGGATGTTAACTCAAAATTCTAGTAAGTCCTCCTTTATTGCAAAGTTCTCATTGACAAAAAAAAAAACCACAAAAACAAAACAAAAAAACAAAAAACAAAAAGTAGAGTTGAGTTCATAGGAATGTGTGATTTTGTTCACGGTAAAATTTCCAGACCCTAATAACAATGCTAAGGAGTCTTCCACTTAAAATTTAAGACATCTAATTTGAAATATTCTACAAGCTATCTTCTGTATCTATATTCTTCAAACATTGTCGTCATTACTGGTGTTAAATATTATAAATCAGATTCACATTATGGTAAGACATCTGGGCACAGTAGGAAATTTGGAGAATCGGGATAATTACACATGGAAAACACAAGTACTGCATCTACAATCTAGCATCCCCTTAGCCTGCCTCAAGTCCTGCTGCTCCCTCTCCATGACCACCTGACTGAAGGAAAGGACATGAACCTTCAAGGGACTGAAGTGATGGCTTTGTTGCTAAAGATGCCTGTCATGCAATCATAAAATATTCTGGGCCCAGTCGCTAGTTCTATGAGACCGGCACAGGGCAGGTGGGCACAGGTGGCTTCCTAAGATTTGCTGGCAAACTAGGCTTGCTAAATCAGTGACCTCCAGGTTCAGCAAGAAACCCTGTCCCAAAAAGTAAGGTGGAGAGTCATCAGGAAAGCCGCCTGTCATAGATCTCTGGCCTTTATGTGCAAATGCACCTTCACTCACCCATATGAACAGCTACAAACACTAAACACACACACACACACACACAAGATAAAACTTAGAAAATTCAATTACAGTTAATGTGCCATGGATTAACATGTATTCTCTACCCATCCACATCTGAGCTTCTGTTTCCAAAGTTAGATATCTGATAATCCATGAGTCTGTAGGAGGCCATTGAGTCTTTGAGAATGAGGGAGTAAGCAAAGTCTGATGGGGCTATATTCATCACCCAGAGAATGGGCTTCTTTCAAGCAAGCCAAGAAACTTGCCACACTTTCTCCTAGGCATGCCATGCTGTTGGATTATGTGTGACATTAATTTCTCCTTATAAATGACCCAGCTTCTCTTACTTCATTACAACAATAGAGAATTGGCTAAAACAATAATTACCTTCAAACTAGTCAATTATATAATCCTGAGAACATAATTCCAGGACCCCTCTTAAAATGCAACAAACATCTTAAGCAGAAGCTTCAAAACAAATTTCTAACTTCAAAATTATCTGATTATTTTGTGAGTGACTTGACTGTAAACTATTTGTAGTAATAAAATAAATTTTACAGTTCATCACTTTATGTAAATGACATGAGATTTTTTATTTTACTAAGCCAAAAAATACTTTAAATCCAGGACACCATGAGAATTTTTAATATAATTTGTATGACTAATATTTTAGTTCAGTATAAATATATACATTTCATTATTCTAATTTTTCTACATGTATATCTGTACACACCATATGCAAGCCTGGTGCCCTTAGAGGCCAGAAGAAGGTATCAGATGTCCTAGAACCTCAGTCGCTGAAGGTAGAAAGCCACCATGTGTGTGCTGTTAATCAGACTTGAGTCCTCTGAAAGAGCAGTCAGTCCTCTTAACCCCCAAGCCATCTCTGCAGCCCCTTTAGCTAGATATGTTGATATTAACTTACAAAGCTCTATGAGAGAAGTTTGAGAGGCATAGTCATTCACTTCACTTAGCATATATAATTCACATTTTATTCATTTGCAAAACTTACTGACTGACACAGATTGAACATATGTCAAAATAAGTGGCCCTCATCATTAAACATGCTACCAAAAACGAGCTGTGTTCATCATGTTATTTGTTTTAGTCACCTATTGGATACAGCAAATCATATGCTCGACTCACCTGTGCTAATATGGTTCACAGTAAGGATTTTTCTGACCAATGTAAGAGAAGTGCAATTGTTTTCTTTTCCACGGATGATAAGGTTTTTCAAGGGTAATTTTTGTGACTGTTATTTTGATCCCTGGTATAAGTGCTTAACTCATTCAGGGTACATTACATGCTCCTGGGCGTCTGGTACTAGAAGCAAGGAATTGAGTTTACAAATTCATCAAAATAGCCTTACTTAGGTACCAAGCAGATCGCCATCAAAGGTTCTCAAGGATCAGTAAGCTACTCTACCAACAGTTCTGAAGGTTGAAGGTGTGAGCCCATGGTCTCAGTCCAGGCATCCCATTGACATCGTTCTCAGGACAGTGATTTCTATGATGCATGTCGTTTCCAGATGATCTGCTTTACTGAGTAGTTAAGTTCAATGGAGCTCACTGGAATATCTTCAGAAGTTTGATTTATATCCATGAAAAATGTCTCTTAAATCCTATTGTTTGTACATCACCAACGTAGCTTTATACCTAACTCACAATTGTTCTAGATACATTATGAATTTTACATTTAAATGGGTTTTTATTCTAATATGCTCCCAAATAAAAGTTATATGGTTGCTCTGCAATGAATACCTTATATTATTATTCATGACCAACAGTCAAAGAATGTTCACAGCTGCAATTCAGTAGTCCTTCAGGCATCTGAAAATTAGATTCATTTCATCCTCTTAATATTTTATAACGAATCAACCACTGGAGTTTACGAAAGCTAACCATGAAGGACAATTCTCCAGTTCTTAAATTTTTAAAATTCCTGAGGAACCACTGTTTGTACAGAATTGAATCACGCCGTGTAACATCATTCCAGGTGCATACGCTCGTGAAGCACAAGCTACATCCAAAATTTTACCCAGGGTTACTCAGGGCTCCTCATTTGATATTAATGAAGCCATAATATCTTCTCTTAGCCACCCAGAAGAAGACAAGTTTTGCCTACCTCCAAGAAATTGGCACTGATAAGTGAGAAAATCATCCAAGCCTCCCACGGCAAACGTTACACCCTGGAAATAAGCTACGCACATCTGGAAGTAACATTAAAACTCTGCCAGGCCACTGGGACGCAGCTGCAGTCATTTGTTAGTAAACGACACCGGTACAGCACAGACAAACACACTTTTAAAACCCCACTTCACTCCCAAAGAAAAGCTGAAGGTTGGAAAAATCCCAGTGACCATGCTAAATGTAATGAAATTTTAGACCGCATTTGCCATTGAGCTACTTTCTTTCTGTGTGTGTTAGCTGTGTTTGCGGTCATGCTCAGAAGTCAGGAGATTAATCTCTCCTTTTGTGTGCTTTAAACCCAGCACCAGAAGCCCAATGAACACTTGTTGCTTCCCTGATAAGACTTACTGCCAGTAACCTGAGCCATCCTCGGATTCTTAACAAATATTTTAGACTATTGTCACTGCTAATATTCCAGGCTCTCCTAAAGCTAGGGAATAGCTGCTTAATTTGTCACAATGTTAAAGATAATAACAACACACAAGTGTGTCCCATCATCAACCTTATTTTGAGTATACTGACAAATGGACTGCCAGAGATATGGCAAGATGCCAGGGTGCCTTCCTGTTGCTGGGCTATCTCGGGTAAGGATGGGCTCAACCATGAAGGGAGCTGTAGAGAATCAAGTAGTTTCTGTCTCAGGACACTAATGGTGCCCCTTAGGTTGCCCCCATTTCTGAAATTTGGTCACAATAAAATAAGTGAATGAAAACGAAACCTATTCAAAGTGTCCAACTGTAAATGATTCTGGTAAAGACTTATTTTAATTGGCTGAAGTTAATATGCGATGTTACTTTATCAAAACACTCAATATTTTAAATATAGCATTGTGTCAAGTTGTAAAGACTAATCATAATACAATCAGCTGAAGATAATCATCACCTGTCTGGAAGTGCCCATTGCTGTTGTCATCTGCTGCCTGTCACTGGACTTACAAGTGGGAAAATATTTCCATGCCCTGTGAGTGACAGCTTTTAAATTAACAATACCTTCACGTTTTTAGAAAAAGAGTGAAGAAGAAAAACACACCAGTGTGCTTCTTGGTAGGGAGCTGGATGATGTTGTCACTCAAAAGTGAGAACCATGGGTTGAGATGCCCTACAGGCCCCAAGCTAGACACGGTTTCTCTCTTTCAAGCCGTTCACTGCTACAACTCACAGCTTAATACAAGACATTCGCAAGGTGCTGGACACAAAACTTGGCACAGTTTCCAGAATATCAGGTTTGTCTATTTTGTCCTGTCAACCTGCTCAAGACCAAAATGCTTCTCAGAGCCCAAAATGTAAAGGGCAGCAGTATATTTCTCTCCCTTAACTTTTAGAACTTCAGCCTCTGGCAGAAGCCTTAATTTATTGTAACTACTACAAGGAGCTACATTTTAGCATCAAGGACCGTAAGTCAGCTCTAGACATCTGAGCCTTCCACCCCTAATTCATACAGAGTAAGGTGATTCAAGCATTTATTCTCCCACAAAGAGAATCTTAAAGTCATAGTGCTCCTGAAGCTGTTTGGGTGTTACTGCAAAACTCGTGATAGTTGTGCTTTCAGGAAAAAATGAGTATGGCAGGGACTTGAGTCATCACATGCCACAGCCCAGAACGTGGATCATTTTAAGACATCTCTGACCCAGACCAAGACAGAATCTGACCATCTAGAAACAACCGTGGACACGACAACTGAGAGGCACATTTGACCGGAAGTTAAAAAAAAAAAAATGAGCAAGTTTTAAAACTCAGACTAAAATATAAACACATTTCACAAGATCGGCATGATAAGTATCACTTAAGTCACATTTCCAATAATAAAAATCAAGCAAAACTAACACTATTCAATAACTTAGTCAAAGCCCCAAGAGAACCTCTGAGTAGGAACATGACCGGGTGGTTTAGTGCCTGTCTGCATGTGAGGGGCACTGGGTTTAGGCACCAGGGCTATGAAACAGCCACAAAAGAATGAGGAATCACATACTTGACATTTGAAAAGGACATGAAAAGCAAGAAGAAACATTTTAAATAAGCGCAGAACAATTAGAAATTCCAAGTAATAATAAATAATTCTGTAGGCACTAATTGTTTGTGATGATCAAGGAGTTAAAAGTTTCAAAATGTAGAATAAGAGTTAAGAAAAAATTTAATGAATTCCTTAGGGGGAAAACATTCTCTGACTTCAGTGACCACATTTCTCAACATTTTTCTAAGAATGTGTAAAGGGTAATTCACTGAGTTATGCACAGAGCACAGTGGTAACGCTTAATTCTAGTGTTTGTGAGATCCTTGCTCTACTACAAAGTTTTGATGGGAACAAATCTTTGTGTATCTAAACACATGTGCAGGCAGAAAGTAAAATAAATTATTCATGAACTATATTTTAAAAATACTAAGAAAGATATTTATAAAGTAAACTACACTGATTTTTAAAATTTTACCTTAGATTGTTTTTAGGAATATACATTTAGACTATTATGGGGAAAAATGAATTACAAATCAGACTGCAATGCAATCTATTAGCAAACTGAAGGGTTCATTTGTATTATATAAACATTTTATTGTTTTGAAAATGAGGTATTATTTCATAATTGTTATTCAATATCTGACTGAGATGCACAGTTCTCCCTGGATTAAAAAAAAAAAATGTTCATACTCTTCAATATATTAAAGACATTTAAGAAAATGCTACTGAGGTTTGAAGCTCCCACTCAATGTTGAATGTCTGATGAACAAATATTAAAGACTAGCAACAGAAAATAGTCAAAATGGACAGGTATTTTATTTTATTGAAAATAGATTATTTTCTCATACAATGCATTTCTACTGTAGTTTCTACATCTGCCCCCACCTATGCTCTCTGCAGATCCACTCCTATTCTGTGGTCTATTCAGAGAGGGGGGGGAGGGAGAGAACAGCCAAACCAAACAAAACAAGATACAATCAGACAAGGCAAAAGCCCTACCTTTGAAGTTGAACAAGACAACTCCATAGGAGGAAAAGGGTCCCAAGAGCAGGCAAAGACTCAGGCACACCTGCTTGCTCCCACTGTTAAGCATTCCACAAAAACACAAGACCAACAACCATCACATAAACCAGAGGACCTGGTGCAGACACCATAACTGCTGCTTCAGTCTTTGCGAGCCCATGTGAGTCCTGCTTATTTGATCCAGAGGGCTGTATTCTGGTGTCATGCACCCCCGTAATTTGTACAATCTTTCCTTTGCCTCTTCTACAGGGTTCTGCAATCTTCAAAGAAAGGGACTGAAGGAAACCTCCAATTTAGACTCTGCACATACTGTCTGTGGGTGTCTTCAGCTCCTGCCAGAGGAAGCTTCCCTGATGACAACTGGAAAAGGTACCAATCTATGAGTACAGCAGAGTACCATTAAGACACCAGTAGCAAACTTGTACAGCTATTTTGGAGATCAATATGGCAGTTCATCAGGAAAATGGGAATCAGTCCACCACAGGACCTGGCATCCCACTGTTATGCACATACCCAAATGATCCACATCCATGCAACAAAGACATCATAGCAGCATTATTTGTAATAGCAAGAACCTGGAAGCAACCTAGATGCCCCTCATCTGAAGAATGGATAAAGAAGATGTGGTACATTTACACAATGGAATACTACTCTGCAGAAAAAAATAATAGTAAACAATGGAAGTAATGAGGCACGGGCTTCCTTAGCTCCAGTTCATCAAATTTTTCAGCTATTGTCCTGTCCTAGTTACTCTCTGATACACTGATAAAACCCTGAGCAAAACCAAGTTGTAGAGAAAAGGGTTTGTTTGTCTTACACATTGAGATCATAGTTCATCTTTAAGGAATGGCAGGAATTCAAGACAGGAACCTGGAGGCAGAGTTCGGCAGCAGAGACTGTGGGGTAAAGGTAGGTACTGGCTTGCTACTGATTGCTTGTTCAGCTGGCTTTTTTATACCAACCAGGCCCAGGGTTGGCTCTATCCACAGTGGGCTGGACTCTGCTATATCAATCAATCTAGAAAATGCCCCCACAAACACTTCTCCAGCTGAGTTTCCCCTCTACCATATGACTCTAGCTTGTGTCAAGTTGACTAAAAATTGAATGACACACTACCTAAAACTTCATCACTGTTTGTTATTTATTATTTATGTATGTGTATATGAGTGTACGTCTATATGTATGTGTGAAAGAGACTGTGAAGGCCAAAAGAAGAGACTGGAGTCCCTGGAACTGGAGTTATAGAAGTTGTAACTTCTCAGCAGCCCCATGTGGGTGCTGAAAACAAAACTCCAATCTTCTAAAAGATCAACAAGCACTCTTAGCTACTGAGACATCTCCCCAGTTTAAAAAAGGATAAGCATCTCACACTGCTGTCAAGAGTCTCATTGCCATCCATGAAGGTTTATAGGAATATTATAATTTTCTTGGCAGCTCAATAAAGTATCACTTTTTAAAACAGCCAGGGAGGTTGATCTCTAGACCTCATTATTTGTATGCCCATTTAACCATTGTGCAAGTTAGTTTATATGCTTAACATTGAAAATAAATGTAACTATCTCTTTGATCTCACAAAGTGCCACCTTGTTGGTTGTTGGCAGTGTGAACCTGTAGCAACTCATTACAGAAGGGAATACACCCAAGAGAAGTTTGCAAGTTGCCAGTGAGAGCACTGATCCAAATAAAACTTCAAAGTCACTCCTTTTAAATCTTCCTACAGCATTAAAATCGGAGATTGCTGGTGCCATTTCCATATTTGATCCTTATCATAATGTGTGTCACCAAGAATTTTCCACAACTTCACTTTCTTTCCATAAGCAAATTAAAGTAGCAAACTGAGATAATTATCCAAGTCATTCAAGCCAAAAATTGCTTTTGCATAAGTGTACACAAAAATCAAAATGATGAACTCAGTATCTACAATTATGAATTCTCTGCCTATAAAAGGACAGGCTGCCTTGCACTGGCCATGTTTCTATTGCCTTTTTCACTGAGATAATCATTTAGTAACTGCAGGAGCTCTGCTCCTAATCAATTGATCCATGTTCCACATTTCAACCAAGAGCATACACACCAAAAATAATATTAAATAATGAGGTCAAAGAGTAGTTGATGAACAAATTTTAGTATTGATTATTCTGACTCCCTACACACAGGGACTCAGAAATTCATAGGCAAATAAAACTTACATCAGAAGATCATGCTTTGAATTTTTTTCTTCAAGAAAAGTAATAATTTTAAAAACTGAAAGACAAAACCACATACAAAAAGTTGACAGATAACTCTACAAGACACAATTTGGAAACAGAAACTAGTTCTTAGGCACTGATTCATTTTAGTTTTATAGTTCTTGATTAAAATGTTTATATAATGTATTTTTATTATATTTTTCTTCCTCTTATCCTTCCCAGATTCTACCCACCTCACTAGCCATCCAACTTCATACTTTCTCACTCTCCCTCTTCCTTGCTCTCCCCCACTTACCCTTCCTCTCTCTGGAGTTCTCTTGCTCTCAGATAGAAAGAAAGGAAGGAAGAAGGAAGAAAGGAAAGAACGGAAAGAAAAAAAGAAGAAAAAAAGGAAGGAAGGAAGAAAAGAAAATGACATAAGAGAAATGAAAGTCATCATTAAACTGCAATGCTAGCCATTGAAACCATGCTGACACAACTCTCCTTCACCTGAGGCTATGCTAACTTTGGCTCTCAGATGTTGAAAGACCAAAGACCCTCTCTCTGTTAGGACTGAAGCTCTACTGCTTGCTAACTCAGAGTAGGCATCTGGGTCAGCGTTCCTGGACAGCAAGTGTTGCCAAGAGCCACAGCCCATGGACTGATGAGGTCAGAGTATGGAAAAACAGGCAAAAGGAGAAAGAATTGCTGAAGATAAACTCAGGATTATTCTAAAGCTCTGATAAAACAGCGAGCCATAGGATCAGTTTCTGCATTTCTTCCCTCTAACAAAATTATTTTAAATTCAAAATTATTACAGTGGAATTCCTGAAGCATCTTATAAAGTAATATAATCATGAAGTATAAAACAGAACAAACTCAAAGAAATAAACAAGAGTGAAAAGAATCAATTAGAAACTTAAGAAGTGGCCACACCTGCCAGAAAACCAAGTGGGCTGCCCACAGACCTTCTCTGTCCTCTCTCTTTCCCCAGATGGAATCCCTCCATCTCATCCCTAGTGCTGCAATGTTTCCCTTCCACCCTGCCCAAATCTCCTGTGGATCACAGACCATATTCTCCTAAAGTTCCTCCTCCAAGTCCTCACTGTATCCCAACATCCAACAACAGAAGCCATTCACTGTGAACATACCAGCTGAGTAGGCCAATGAATAAACGATACAAGATCATCACACTCCCCAATGATTCAGAGAGGAAACAAAAACCTAAGAACAGATCACCCACCAAACAAAAACATACTCTGAAGTCAGCACCTAGGCATATAATCATCCCAAACCCAGATGCCTAGACACCAGCATAAGAATATAATCACTAATAGCTAGGGCCTCTGCTGGAGCTCAGGAATCTTACAACAGCAAGCCATGAATATTCCAACACAGCTGATACACAAAAAAGACTTCAAGACCAACTATATGTATATAATAGAGGTATTCAAGAGGAAATGAATAAATCACTCATAGAAATCCAGGAAAGCACAATCAGAGAAAATGAATAAACCCCTTAAGGAAAATAGAAACAAATAGTTGAATAAAACTGTTCAGGACATGGAGATGAAAATAGAAGCAATAAAGAAAGCATAAATTGGTCCTACTGGGCCTGCTGCTCCACTGCTCTGGTTGAGCATTAGACCAGAGTGCAGGTCCGACAACCCCTCCACCTCCATGAAACCTCCTGGGTCTGTGCTGAGCACAGTGGACCTGACTATCCATGAGGGACCACCCTGAGGCCACATTCACCTGAACTTTGGACCCCATTACTGGCCCCCTGCTGGAGGAGAGCCCTACTAGAGAGTTGGACCATCCAGAGTCATAGACATCAAACTCCTGACCCACATATGCCTACTGGGAGAATAGGAGAGAGAGAGAGAGAGAGAGAGAGAGAGAGAGAGAGAGAGAGAGAGAGAGAGAGAGAGAGAGAGAGAGAGAGAGTCCACCTGTACCCACTGGAAGAAGCAACAGGAAGATGGAAATACAAAAAAACACCCAACAATAGAAAGACAATCATGACACCACCACAATCTAGGGACTCTACTTAAACTAGACCTGAACACACCAAAGATGATGAAGCAGAAGAGAACAACTAAAAAAATAACTTCATAAAAATGCTAGAAGCCCTCAAAGATGATATGAGAAAATCCCTTAAAGAAATGGAAGAAAAAACAAAGAAAAATTGGAAGAAATAGAGGATAAGACAAAGGAAAAAATGAAAATATGAACAAATATCTTAAAAAAAAAAATAAAAGCAAGGAAAGCCAAGAAAAAACAATCAAACACTTAGATAAAGGAAACAATTCAAACATCTCAAGACTTGACAACTTAAATAGAGACAATAAAGAAAACACAAACTGATGGAATGATAGAAATAGAAAAACTGGGCAAATGATCTGGAACTACAGATGCAAGCAAAACTAACAGATAAGAGAGCGAAGAAAGAATTTCAGGCACTGAAGATAAGCTAGAAAAAATAGATTCATCACCCAAAGAAAAATTTAAATCCAACAAATCCATAACACAAAACATCCAGGAAATGTGGGACATCGTGAAAAGGCCAAACTTAAGAATTAACAGGCATAGAAGAAGGTGAAGAAGCCTAGCTCAAAGGTGCAGAAAATATATTCAAGAAAATCACTGAAGAAAACTTTCATAATCTGAAGAAGGTCATGCCTATGAAAGTACAAGAAGCATACCAAACACCAAATAGACTGGACCAAAGAAAAAAGACCCCTCGACACATAATAATCAAAACACCCAACATACAGAATAAAGAAAGAATACTAAGAGCAGTGAAGGAAAAGGGCCAGGTAACATATAAAGGCAAACCTATCAAAATTACACCTGACTTCTCCATGGAAACCCTCAAGGCCAGAAGGTCCTGGATAGATGGTCTACAAGTACTAAGAGTTCACAGATGACAGCCCAGGCTACTATTCCCAGCAAAACACTCAATCACTATAGATGGAGAAAACAAGATATTCAATGACAAAGCCAGATTTTCACAATATGTATCCACAAATCCAGCCCTACAGAAAGTTCTGGAAGGAAAACTCCAACCCAAGGAAGTTAACTACACTCACAAAGACATAGGCAATATATAATCCCACTTCACCACAACCCAAAAGAAAAAGCTGGGCAAATATACTCACAATACTACCACCAACATCAAATCTGAAACAAACAAGAATAACAATCAATGATCCTTACTTTCCCTCAACATAATGGTCTTAACTCACCTATAAAAAGATACAGGCTAATAGAATGGATATGAAGAGAGAATCCATCCTGCTGCTGCATACAAGAAACACATCTAAGCCTCAAAGACACATATTACCTCAAGATAAAGGGTGGGGAAAAAAATCTTCCAATCAAATGGACCCAAGAAGCAAACAGGTACAGTTATCCCAATATCTAACAAGTTATACTTCAAACCAAAATCAATCAAAAGAGATAAAGAGGGTCATTTCATATTCATCACAGGAGAAATAAATCAGTACAAAGTCTCAATTCAGACATCTGTGCCTCAAATACAAAGGCACCCACATTTGTAAAAGAAATGATACTAAAATTCAAAGCTCACATAAAACCTCACACACTCATAGTGGGAGACTTGAACACCCCACTCACCACTAAACAGGAACACCAAAAAGAAACTTAACAAAGAAACAAAAGGACTAACAGAAGTTATGTCCCATTTGGGCTTAACAGACATCTATAGAACATTCCATCCAAACACAAAAATATATACCTTTTTCTCAGCTCCACATGGAGTCTTCTCTAAAATTGACCATATACATAACAAACCTCAACACAGATAGAAAAAAATTGAAATAGTTTCTTGTCTCTTAGCAGACCACCATGCTTTAAAGTTGGAATTCAACAACACAAAATGTAGAAACCCTACAAACTCATGAAAACTGAACAATGCACAAGTGCACCATTCCTGGGTCAAGAAAGAAATAAAGAAAGAAATTAAAGATTTCCTAGAATTCAATGAGAAGATGCGATATACCTGAAATGATGGGACACTTTGAAAGCAGTGCTACGAGGAAAGTTCATTGCACTAAGTGCCCAAATTAAAAAAAAAAAAAAAAAAAAACTGAGGATAGTCACATTACAGAATTAACAGCACAACTGAAAGCCTTAGAACAAAAAGAATCAAACTCACCCCGGAGAAGTAGATGCCAGTAAATAATCAATTTGATGGCTGAAATCAACAAAGTAGAAATTAGGAAAACAATACAAAGAATCAATGTAACAAAGAGTTGGGTTTTTTTTTTTTTTGAGAAAATCAACAACATAGAAAAACCTTTATACAAAACTAACCAAAAAGCAGAGAACATACAAATCAACAAAATCAGAAATAAAAAGGGGAACATAACAATGGACACTGAGGAAATACGGACAATTTCCAGGTCATACTTTGAAAACCTGTACTCCACAAAATTCTAAAACTCAAAGGAAATGAATAAATTTATTGATAGCTAAGAACTTACCAAAATTAAATCAAGAACAGATAAGTAACTTAAATAGACCTATACACCCTAATGAAGTAGAAGCAGTCATCAAAAGCCTTCCAACAAAACAAAGCCCAGGTCCAGATGGCTTCAATGCAAAATTCTACCAGAATTTCAAAGAAGAGCTAATACCAATACTCCTCAAAGTATTCCACACAATAGAAGCAGAAGGTTCATTACCAAACTCCTTTTACAAGGCCACAATTACCTTGGTACCCAAGTCACACAATGACACAACTAAGAAAGAAAACTACAGACAAACATCCTCATAAACATTGATAAAAAAAATACTCAATAAAATATTGGCAAATCAAATCCAAGAACACATCAGAGAAATCATACACAATGACCAAGTAGGCTTCATCACAGAGATGCAGGGATGGTTCAACACACAAAAATATATCAACGTGATCCACCACATAAGCAAACTGAAAAAGAAAACCACATAATCATCTCACTAGATGCAGAAAAAAGCCTTTGAGATAATCCACCTTACATGATAAAGGTCTTGGAGAGATCAGGGATAACAGGAACATACCTAAACATAATAAAAGCAATAAACAGTAAACCAACAGCCAACATCAAACTGAATGGAGAAAAGCATAAGGCAATTCTTCTAAAATCAGGAACAAGACAAGGCTGTCCTCTCTCTCCATATCTCTTCAATATTGTACTTGAAGTTCTAGCTAAAGCAATAAGAAAACGAAAGGAGATAAAGGGGATACTAACTGGAAAGGAAGAAGTCAAGCTGCAGACAATATGATAGTTTACATAAGCAACCAAAAAAAAAATCTACCAGAAAATCCCTACGGCTGATAAACACCTTTAGCAAATTAGCAGGATACAAGATAAACTCAAAAAAAAAAAACAAACAAACAAAAACAAAAATCAGTAGCCCTACTATAGAGAGAAGATAAAGGGGGGCTGAGAAAGAAATCAGAGAATCAGCACCCTTACAATAGCCACAAACAAAATAAAGTATCTTGGAGTAATGCTTGCCAAGCAAGTGAAAGACCTATACAGCAAGAAATTTGTGTCTTAAAGAAAGAAATTAAAGAAGATACCAGAAAATGGAAAGATCTCTCATGCTCTTGTTTAGGTAAGATAAACATAATAAAAATGGAAATCTTACCAAAAGTAATCTACAGATTCAATGCAATTCCCATCAAAATCCCAGCACAATTCTTCACTGACCTTGAAAGGATAATATTCAACTTTATATGGAAAAAATAAAAGACCCAGGATAGCCAAAACAACCTTGTACAATAAAGGAACTTCAGAAGGCATCACCATCCCTGACTTCAAGCTCTACTATAGAGCTATAGTCCTGAAAACAGACTATTTTGTATTGGCACAAAAATAGACAAGTAGATCAATGGAATTGAATCAAAAATCCTCACACTAACCCACACACCTATCTATGAACACCTGATTTTTAATTAAACAGTTAAAAGTATACAATGGAAGGAGAAAAGCATCTTCACCAAATGGTTCTGGCACAACTGGATGATGCTGTGTAGACCCATGTCTGTCACCATGCACAAAACTCAAGTCCAAATGGATCAAAGACCTCAACATAAACCCAGCCACACTGAATCTCTTAGAAGAGAAAGTGAGAGGTATCCTTGAAGAAATTGGTTCAGGAGACTGCTTCCTGAACATAACTCCATTAGCACAGACACTGAGATAGACAATAAATGAGACCTCCTCAAACTGAGAAGTTTCTGTAAGGCAAAGGACACAGTTGACAAGACCAAACACTAGTCCACAGACCGGGAAAAGATCTTCACCAACTCCACATCAGACAGAGGGCTGATCTCCAAAATATACAAAGAACACAATAGTCACAAAACTACCCTATTAAAAATGGGGTACAGAACTGAATAGAGAATTCTCAATAGAGGAATCCAAAATGGCTGAAAGACACTTAAGAAAGTGCTCAACATCCTTAGCCATCAGGGAAATGCAAATCAAAACAAGTCTGAGGTACCATCTTACTCCTGTCAGAATGGCTAAAATAAGAAACACAAATGACAACTTATGGTGGAGAAGATGTGGAGAAAGGGGAACACTCCTCCACTGCTGGTGGGAGTGCAAACTTGTACAGCCATTTTGGAGATCAGTATGGTGGTTCCTCAGGAAAATGGAAATCAGTCTACCACAGGACCTGGCAATTCCACTCTTAGTCATATACTGAAATGACCCACATCTATGCAACAAAGACATGTGTTCAACTATGTTCATAACAGCATTATTTGTAATAGCAAGAACCTGGAAGCAACCTAGATGCCCCTCAACTGAAGAATGGATAAAGAAGATGTGGCACATTTACACAATGGAATAGTACTCTGAGGAAAAAAAATAAAACAATGGAATCTTGAAATTTGCAAACAAATGGAACAAAACTTGAAGAAAACATTCTGAATGAGATATCCCAGTCACAAACAAAGGAACATGGTATGTACTCACTCATATATGGATTTTAGACATAGAGCAAAGGATCAGCAGCCTATAATTCACACCACCCAAGAAATTAGAATACAAGTGGGAACCTAAGAGATTCATACGATACAAGGTCCCTCACAGAAGGGGAAAGAAAGAAGATCTTCTGAGCATATTGGGAGTGTGTGTGTGAGACGGGGGTAGGGGGGCAGTGAGTAAAGAGGGAGTTAAGATAAAGAGAATGGGAAGAAAGGAAAACATGTTGGACTAGGAAGATTGAGTCAGGGGAGGAATAGATGAGAGGAGAGAGAGAGGGAGGAAGGGAGAGAGAGGGAGAGAGGCAGACAGAGGGAGAGAGGGAGAGAGAGAGAGAGACCATAAAAGAGGGAGCCATTATAGGTTTGATGAGAAAACTGACTCCAGAGAAATGTCTAGAGACCAACAAGGATGACCCCAACTAACAATCTGAGCAACAGTGGAGAGGCTACCTTAAATGCCCTTCCCTGATAAAGAGATTGATTATCTATAATCATAGAGCCCTCATCTAGTAGCTGATGGAAACAGTAGCAGACACCCTCAGCTAAACACTGAGCCAAACTGGAATGCAGATGCAGAGAGGGAGGATAAGACCAGGTTACAGAAACCCACAGAGACAGCCGACCTGAACAAGGGGGAGCTCATGGACCCCAGACTGATAGCTGAGAAACCAGCATTGGACCAACTCAGACCCCCTGAACATGGGTCTCAGAAGGCCTGGGCAGACTAAGAGGCCTCTGACAGTGGAACCAGGATGCATCCCTGGTGCACAAAAGGACTTTGGAAGCACACTCCCCCATGGAGGAGGGATACTCCCTTAACCTAGAGGAAGGAGGGAAGGCCTAGACCCTACTCCAAATGACTTGACAGATTTTGTTGTTCTCTCCTAGAAAGCATCACCCACCCTGTGGACTGGGGGGGGGGCTGGATGGGATGGTAGGGGGTTTGGGAGCCATGAGAAGGAGGGAAAGTGGTAGGGAGGGCATAAGAGAGAGGGAATTGGGATTTATACGCAAAAATAAGGAAAAATAATAATTAAAAAAGAAGAAAGCATAAATTGATGAAATCCTGAAATTGAAAATTTTAGGAATTTGAACAGGATCTTACAAGAAACGGAAGGGAAAATCTCAAGCAATGATGGTATGGAAGAAGAAATGGATTCATCAGGCAAAAAAAATGTTAAATCTGAAAAATTGCTGACACAAAACATAGTGTCCAGGATATTTGGGACACTATGAAAAAATATAATAATAATAATAGTAATAATAATAATAATAAAGGATGGAGAGGAGTATCAGCTCAAGGGTACTGAAAGTATTTTCAATAAAATCACAAAAGTTGATGCAGAAACCAGCCAGTATAACTGACACAGGTCAACTTGACATGCAAATACATCACTATCAAATTACAACCCTGCCTTTCTTATTTATCCCTGATATTTCACTTTAAAAGCATAAATAATTTTGAAAGTCCCACAGTCTTTACTAACTCAAACACATTAAAATTCCAGTTTCTTTAAAATATCCGATCTCTTTGAAAAGTTCATGCCTTTCATCTGTGGGTTCCTCTAAAAATCAAAATTAAATACGTTCTTCAAAATGGAAGAACCAGACACTGTCACAGTCTGAACCAAGAAAACCCAAACCCCAGCAATATAAATGACTCAATATCCAATTATCTGGGACTTACCTATTATTTTCTGGACTCCTCCAAAGGGCGTGGTCACTTCTCCAGCTTTGCCCTCTGCAGCACCGTTTACCTCCAAAGCTCTGGCTGTTTCCTCTCCACTGCTCTGGCTGTTTCCTCTCCACTGCTCCGGCTGTTTCCTCTCCACTGTTGCTGCTGTTCTTGGTGGCATCCCAAGGTACTGGCAGGTCCTTGCTGCAACTGAGCTGCACTTCCATCCATAGCCTCTCATAGGCTCTCTTCATGGTGCCAGGCCTCAACTTCTTTTCGTGACCCCTTCAGTCCTGGGCCTTCAACTCCCACTGAGGCCGCTCCTTCACCAGTGGCCTCTCCTGGCCTCTCACGGGGCCAGGCCTCAGCTGCTGCCCTCCATGATCCCAGGCAGGATTTCAAAACCAGTACCTCTGGGTGATGCTTATCAAGTCACACTGCCAGCACTAGGTTCAACTTGGCCACCTCTGGAACATAGTTTCTCTGTGCTCTCAGAAAACATTTCCCAGAAGATCTCACTCAGTGATTCTGGTCTCTTAATTTCTCAGCTGCAGCTGACCAGTGTCAATTGTCCCAGTCAGGTAGCTGTTAAGTATAGCTGATTCTTCAGTCCCAGCTAACCAGAACCACAGAATCTTAATTTAAAAATAATAAATGGCCCCGTGTGGTCTTTAAACTTCCCTCTGAAACTTCAGGAGCCAGGCCTCCATCTTCTGTGTTGCTCTCAACATTCTTATCTTCCAGGCTCCTACAGAAAGTGCATCCTACTGAGGTCTCAAAACTTAATGGCTTTTCTAGCCCAAAGATCCAATGTCCTTCCACAACTCTTCCAAAATCATGGTCATGTCTGTCACAGCAATTAGTACCCCAGTCTACTGGTGTCAACCTGTCTTAGTTAGAGTTTCTATTGCTGAAAATAAAAAGGAAAAAAAAAACTCCGTAACAAAGGTATGGATTGATTTGGCTTATACTTCCACATTGCTGTTCATCACTGAAGGAAGTCAGGACAGGAACTCAAGCAGGGCAGGATCCTGGGCGTTGGAGCTGATTCAGAGGCCATGGAGAGCAGCTGCTCACTGGCTTGCTTCCCCAGGCTTGCTCAACCTCCCATCTTTTAGATCCCAGGACCAGCAGCCCAGGAATTGGCACCACCTACCGTGGGCTGGGCCCTCCCCAACTGGTCACTAATTAAGATAATGCCTTACAACTGGATCTTATAAATGCATTTCCTCAGCTCAGACTCATCCCTCTCCCATGACTCTAGCTTATGTCAAATCGACACACAAAACCAGCCAGTACATCAAGGATAGATATTACTTTAGGGTAAATATTAGGAAAAAAGATATTCTGAGCAAATGGACCTAAGAAGGAAGCTGAAATTTTAGGATGTAAGAAAACAGACTTCAAACAAAAACTAATAAATAGAGATGAGGAAAACACTACATAACGACAAAAGAAAAATACACAAAGATGGCATTTCAATTCTTAACATGTATGCCCCAACACAAGGTCACCCACTTTGTCAAAGAAATACTGCTACAGATTAAATCACATATTAATCCTCACACAGTGATAGTGAGGGACTTCAATACCCCACTCTCACTAATGGGCAGGTAATCCAGACAAAAATTAAACAGAGGTAACAGATGTTATAAATGAAAAGAACCAAACAGATATTTATAGAACATTTCACCAAAACACAAAAGAATATACCTTCCTTTCAGCACCTTATGGAATTTTTTCCAGAACTGATCACATACTCAGGCACAAAACAATTCTCAACAGACACAAGAGAATTGAAATAACTCACTGCATCCTTTCAGATCATGGATTCAAGCTGAATATAAACAACAACAGACAGCTTGCAAGCTCATGGAAACCGAGCAATCCTCTACTGAATGAAAAATGGGTCAAGACAGAAATAAAGAAATTAAAGACTCCCTAGAATTTAATAAAAAGTATACAGCATATACAAATTTATGCTACACAATGAAAGAGGTGCTATGAGGAAAGTTTATAGCACTTAGTGTCTCATTGAAAAAAAATAGAGAAATATCATACTAGCCACTTAACAGCACATCTAAAGGCTCTTGAACAAAAAGAAGTAAGCACACCCAAGAGAAGTAGGCAGCAAGAAATAAACTCAAGGCTGAAATCAACAAAATTGAAACAAAGGAGGAAAGCGCGCACGCACACACACACACACACACACACACACACACACACACACACCACCACCACCACCACCACCACTACCACAAATTGGAAAGGAAAAAGTCACAGCATCAAAAGGAAAGCCTTTCAATTAGTAAGAATCAAGTAAAAGATTGAATATCAGGACTGGAGGATCAAGAAGAGAAATTGGACAACACAAGCAAATAATTTTAAAAAAAAAATATTAAAGCAAAGAAAAAGAACACGTAGGAAAAACCAGATCTTTAATTGTAAGCGTAAATAAAGGAAAAAAATCCTAGGTCACTGTCATTGGTCAGCTCGTCAATAATATTATACAGGAAAACTTCCTTATACTAAGTAAAGACCTTACAAGTACAAGAATAACACATAACACCAAACAGAAAGGTCTAGAAAAGAAACTCCACCAGAATACACCACAGGGGAAATACCAAATATGTAAAACAAATACAAATATTGAAAGCTGAAATAAAAAAAAGCATCCCATATAAATGGAAAAAAATTAAAAGAATAAAATAGTAAAATCCCATTTCTCAATGGCCAGAAAAACCAGGAGCAATGCTTTTTCAAGTTCTAAGAGACCATGACCAACAACTTAGACTAATATACCCAGCCAAATTATCTACCATACTGGAAAGAGAAAGAACTTTTATGATACAGATAGTCAATAAAAATAGTGGAAGCAATTCTTTGAACTAAAGAAAGGAATAAGCACAGCCAAGCAACTCTAGAATAAACTAAACAGATAAAGCTATAATTAATTAAATACAAAGCACAACTAAGAACACAAACAGAAAAAATAAAATAACTACAGTCAATACACAACTTTCAATAACTGCCCTACTTATTGCCCTAGGCATCTATTGGTGTGATGAACATGACCAGAGAAACTTAGGGAGCAAAGGGTTTATTTCATCGTATATTCCTGGGTAACTGTTCATTATGGCAGGGCATCAAAGCACCAACTCCAGGCAGAACTTGGAGGCAGAAGCTAAAGCAGAAACCATGGAGGCATTCTGTCTACTTCGCTGCTCCTCATGGCTTGCTCATTCTGCTTTCTCACATACTCTTAAGACCATCATCCCAGAAAAGGCCTTTTTCACAGGAGACGGGCTCTCCCACACCAATGGTTAATCAGTAAAATGTCTCACAGTCTGGCATACCAACAAGTCTTCTAGTGAAACTTTCTCAGTGGTGGTCTCCTTTCCTGAGATAACTCTAGGTTTGGGTCAAGTCTGCAAAACAAATTAAGACAGTTGACCTTTGACAACTTGTGACACCAATACAATACTATTAAACAAAAGCCTCTCCTGTCTTTGCTCTACCCATGATCTTGTATTAATGTCAATATCACAACATAAAACATTCCAACTTTTAAAAGTCTCATAGTCTTCAAAGATTCGAACACTTGAGGAATTATTCCTAGAGTATTTTACCACGATGGTGTTGGCGTCTTCTTAGTCACAGCTGATTTCTCATCTTCAGATAACCTGTTTCAGTTGATCCAGCAAAGAAAAGGTTTCATTTCAGTGGTCTTGGTCTTTTCTCATCTTTGAACTGGTAACGTGTACTCTGTGTCACTGTATGCTGGAAGTATGTAATTTGGTTTGTTTTACAGGGGGTTACAACTAACAGACTACCTTGAATCTCAGGAGAGACGTAGGAGAGACTTCTAAACTGTTGAAAATGTGAAAGACTAGGGTCATTAAATGTTGGACTAAATGCACTTTGCATTATGACATAGGTAGAAGTCTATTGAGGCCACTGAATAGAATATGGTGGTTTCGATGAGAATGTCCCTCAAGGAGTAATACATTTGAATCCTTGATCCCCGGCTGATGGAAATGTTTGGAAAGGAGTAGTAGGAGGTATGGCATTGTTGGAGGAAGTGTATTGCTGGGGCTTTCAGTCTTCAAAAGCCCACACCATTCCCAGTTAACCCACTCTCTCTGCTTCATGCTTGTAGATTAGATAGAAGCTCTTGGCTACTTTTCTAATGAGTGCCGTGCCAGCTTGCCTGCTGCCATGCACCATGATGACCAGGGACTCCAACCCTCTGAACCCTGAGCCTCAAACTAAATGCTTCCTTTCACAAATTGCCCAGGCATGATGTTTTATCTCAGCAATGGGATAGTAAATAAGACCAGATCTGAACAGAGATCTCTCAATAGAAGAAATTTTAAAAATGATTAAGAAATACCTCAAAAACTGTTTGTCATCTTTAGAAATTGGGGAAATGCAAATTAAACAACTTTGAGATTTCCTCTTACCCCAGACAGAATGGCTAATTTCAACAAAAGAACTACCAAAAAATTATATGCTGCTGTTAAGCATGTGGGAAAATAGGAATGCTCCTTCATAGCTAATTGGACTGCAAACCAGTATAGCCACTCTGGAACAGAGAATAGAGAATTCTTAAAAAGCTAAAAGTGAATCTACTCATATGCCATGGCCAAACCATTCTTATGCATGCTCCCAAAGGACTCTACGTCTTATTCCACATAACCATGCTCATCCGTGTTCATTGCTGGACTATTCACAAAATCTAGGTAATGGAAACAAACTGAACTTCTCTCAACTGAGAAATGGGCAAGGAGAATGTGATACATATATGCTATGGAATACTACTCAGCTATAAATAAAACTGAAATCATGAAATTCCCAAGTAAGTCGGTGCACCTAGATCCAATTATATTGGGCGAAGTTAGATCAAAAAGGGCCAGCCCTACCTGTTCTCTCTCATCTGTGGTTCCTGGGTCCAAATCCTCAGAGGTGAGTATATAACATGGAGTAACCACAGGAAGCAAAATCAAAACAAGAAAATATAAAGGTCCCAGTGGGGGGGGACCTATGATGGGAATATCAAAATAAAAGTATTATGAAGAGGAAATGGGTAAAATGGGAAGTGGGCTGGAATTGGGAGTGAGGAAGAAAAGTCAAAGAATAATAGAGGAGGGACATATAATCCCAAGCTTGTCTGAGAAAGTCTCAAGGAGTCATATTATTTTACAGTTGCCTAAAATTACACACAACACTTGTAAGTGTATGTGTATCCATATACACAGCTTAAAGTTATCCCACTTGGGATGGCAATGCCCCTAACAAAAGCCACAGTCTATCAAACAAAATCCCTGGTACAAACATACGTAGCTTCCATTTGAGCAGATAGTCAGGGGGACCCAATAGAACAATAGACACTATGACTGTTGTAAGTTGGTTGTCCCTCAGAGGCTGAAGGTAAGTTCCTATTGCTGAAAAACACTGCACTCTTACGAAACAGGACTTGGGTGGTTTGAGCTGGATCTAACCTGAAAGTCTCCTTTCTGTTGTCTAGTTCCCAAGGTACCAGAAAGTATTATGCAAGCTGTGGAGAAAGGAAGCAGTCCATAGATAGTCCTAACCAGGTATGATGCCTACGAACCACAGGATCCAGCATGACAAAACATGCCTAAATGTGCAATAGTGGCACTCATGTGTTGTTGGTGACCAATGGCTGTCTAATCAGGCTCATGTCTTGCTAATGAGGAGGGGAAGCATAGCTAGCCAACCACCCTAGAATCGTGAGGTCATGAATCTTAAAAGAACCTAACACTGCCACTTCACTATAACAGCAGAGTCCCTAACTACACTCTAAATTATAGCCTTATACCTACATACAAGTGTAGCTCTCACCCTTCATTAAAAACACTTCTCTTTACACCAAATGGGGACCATCACAATGAAATACAACTGGACAAAGTGCAGAGATGAATGGACCCTAGGAAGCCCAGCCTCACTAGGTATATCTACAACTCCTGCGTTGTCTCAGTCACCACTCCATTGCTGTGATAAGATACCATGACAAAGGAAAGTTATAAAACAAAAAAGCACTTAATTAGAGGCTTGCTTACAATGTCAGAGGGTGACTCCGTGACCATCATGGTGGAGAGACACGGTGCTGGATAAAAGGCTGTGAGCTTACATTTGCAAGAAGTAGTTGATATGCAAAAGAGCTTCTGTGTTAGAAAATTAAACTGGCCATGTTTTTTGTCTGTAGGTCAATTATTCACTAATGTAGGCCAAACTGTGGACCATACTACAGGTTCAATCTAATAACCACATAGCTAGTTATGGATGAGAAAATATTGCTGGGGCTGGAGAGATGACTCAGAAGTCCATAGCACTGGTTGCTCACCCAGGTACAATTCCTAGCACCCACATGACAGCTCCAAACAATAACTCCAGGGAATCTCACACCCTCCTCTGGTTTCTGTGGTGCTGTCAGCATACGGTGTACGCACATCACATACTGGTAAAATACCCACACACGTAAGATCATTTAAACAAAATTTTTAAAAAGAAAATATTGAAATCCAAAGCTTGTATAACTGTTGTGGGAGAGCAGAATCCTCTTTGTGTCTGGGTGTTTCCTGTTTAAAATATTAGTTTTTGCAAATTAGGATGCATCTTTCCCTCCCAGTCTGGAAGCTGTAGTAAAAATTAACCCTTTTCTGCAGTTGAAAGAAATTTTCTCTAAGGTGGAATGGTCATAATTAAATCTCTCTTCTTGCAAAACCACATGCGACGTGTCTTCTAATGCAGTTCCATACCGTGATTAATTATGAAACACTCTATTGCAGGGGATAAGGAGCCATTGTTCGATGGATACAGAGTTCTAGTTCAGAGAAAGGAAACAGTTATGGAGATGGTAGCAAAACAATGTGAACGAACTTAATATTACTAAATTGTATGCTTAGAAATAATGTTAAATTCTATACTATGCCTATTGTGTCACAATAGAAATTAAATGGTGAATAACTTTATCCATGTCAAAGAAGGAAATCAGTAGTGTCTTGTATGCCAAGAGTGACTTCATGGTCATGACTGAGACCCGAGAAGAGGCATTGTCTTCCAGGTTCCTGGTTTGTGGCTTCTCAGTGGATAATTAACAGTCATGCCACTTTTTCATTGTCTGTGTGGCAGTCCTCCAAAAGGAAATCCACCTGCCATCAGGGCTCAGCACCAGCCTTTGCAAAGCTCTCGCCTCCTGCCCAAGTCCAGCTGAAACTTTTAGCCTCTTCATTGGAGGCAATTGTGGGAATTTCTCTCACAGTAATTGCTAGCTCCTCCAGGGCTCATGCCACAACTAGGCTGAAATGCAGGATTCTAGGCTGAAAAACTTTGGAAAGCACTATGACCTCCCCAACACTGGCATGCTGTAGATGGTATGGCCCTTTAAATCTCTCTCCGAATACCATCCGTTGCAAACAGGTCTCCTCAATAAGGCCAGCTTGGAGTCTAAATGGGACAACTTTGTTAAGTCGTTTTTTGTTCTCCCTTGCTTTTTGCCGAAGTTAAAATAGGAAAGAGGGTTGTTCACCGACTATACTTATTTTCTTACAATGCTTTAAATGTTATCTATTCTTTGAGGATTTCACACATTTGTATAATGGGTTGTGATCATATCTATCCCCTCACCTCCCATCCAACTTCTCCAAAACACTCCCCACTTCAAATTCTCAATTTCATATTCCCGTTAATTTTTTCCCCCATGTACAACCCACTAAGTGCTACCGGTGTGTACATGTATGTTAAAATATTCACTGGAGTATAGACCACCTACAAAAAGCCACCATGACTGGTAGAAGTCAGAAAAGTAGTTTTTGAAGGACACTGCTAATCATAAAACCAGATCTTCTCCATCATTTTCAGAGAAAAATAACTCCTAGTGTCTCAGAACTTCCCCTCATAAGGTTGGATTTTTCCTTCCTTACATAAGAGGTATACAATTTAAGTTTTTTTCTTCCAAAGTCCTCAGGTTTCTCCTGAGTTACAGGAGAGAACACTCAGATTATTTGATTACTTCATCACATGGCCCATCGTTGTTATTGTATTGTCGTTATCAGGTTGAGGGAAAGTTTGTGCTCTGAGTTTACACGGGGGCCATTGTGCCTCAGAGCCACTCACACGGGCCATTGTGCCTCAGGGCCACTCACAAGGGGCCATTGTGCCTCAGGGCCACTCACACGGGGCCATTGTGCCTCAGGGCCACCTCTTGCTGCATTTGTTGTCAACGCCCCTCTGTTTGCCACTCGTCTTATTTATACTGATCTTGGTTATTCTGTCAGTCCAGATTGTTGCCAGCATGGCCCGTGTCCCCTTCTTGCTAACGCCAGCTGATTACTCTGATGTGAAAGAAGACAGTGCTGTTGCCTGCATTTATTACCCCATAAACAAGACAAGACTTTTTTTTAAGAACAGAAATGCTGTTGCATTTCAATATCTCAATTAAATATAGCTAACACAGCATATGGTCAATAATTACCCACAAAGATAGATATCCTCAATGTATGGTTCCCAGTGTATCCACTTACTGCTCAGGGTTTTCAAACCAGGCTACTAAACAAAGGCACTTTAAGTTTGCATCAAACACCAAGATATTTCCTAACTCTAATAGAACACCTACTTTATTAAGCTTTGTTTTCTATTTTGTTGTTTTTTTTTAACTTCCCTTAAGTGGAAAAAACAACGCAGGAGTCGGAAGCCCCCATTATGCAAGGAGTGTGAAACGCACACTCTGGCTCCATCACATTGCAGACAGTCGGTCACTTGAATCCAGGAGTGGGAACCCTATGCTGAGACACACAGGTCCAGAAAAGGATGATTTTAATAGTAGAAATACCTCAAAAAAAAAAAAGTGTTTTGCAGCAGGCACCCCTTGCATATCCCAGCCTGCAGTTTATGCATAATCTCTGATCTGTTCAGGGCTCCAAACATCCCCACTTAGGGACTGCAGACTCACTGCCAAGCCAGACCAACCAGATTCCTAAGCAATGATGAATTCGAGGAAAAAGAGGGAATAGGGCGTCCATGTCAAAGTAAACCTGTTCTGCCCAGTCCCCCAAGGTGATGAAATGTGTGACTGTCACAAGACTCAGTGATACTGTTATAATTGGGATGTACAGGGAATAGATGCCAGATGCAAAAACAGTGTGTGCTTTGACAAGGGCTGTGTTGGAAGCAACTGCCAGCCTGTGTCCGCTGCCAACTCCACTCAGCTACAAATAGAAATGACGATGCACACTGGGCCACAGCACTGCTAGTGTATTTCACCAAGCACTGCCCAGGGCCGAGGACGGTCTGGAATTCTGAAGGGCTCATGCAGTCTTCAAATCAGTGATGTACCACAGAGCTGTGCTAGCCCATGATATACAGGACTCACTTGCATTAGCATCAACAGAAAAGCATGTCAAACTGAGCCTTCATCCTGGCCCAAGACCTACAGAATCAGTATTCTTGAGGGCAAGTCCTGGGGATCTGCATTTTCAAAAATAATTCAACTTAGTTGTTTCTTTATCTTTTTTATTTTTATTTATTTGTGTTGGTTGGTTGGTTGGTTGGTTGGTTGGTTGGTTGGTTGGTTGGTTGGTTTTTGGTTTGTTGGTATTTGGTTGGTTGGTTTTTGGAGACACGGTTTCTCTGTGTAGCTTTGGCTGTCCTGGAACTCACTCTGTAAACCAGAATGGCCTGAAACTCGGAGATTTACCTGCCTCTGCCTCCTGCATGCTGGGATTAAAGGCGTGTGCAACCACCGCCCGGCATAAGCTGTTGTTTCTTTAAGTGCATAGGTTTGAGAGCTAAAGGTCAAGCGAACCAATGAAAAAAAATCAAATTACAAAGCAAAGCAAACTAGGAGAAAAGTGCATTTTGTTTAGTTTTGGGCCATAATAGTTTGTCAGGTGTTGTATATGCACCATTATTTCAGCACAGCAATACTGGACAGAAACATGACCAGTTGCTCAAGATGTGAAAAAAAAAAATGTTAAGGACAAGTAAGCATGGTACATATCTGTCTAGAGTGTATTTCATCCCACTGCTTTCATTCACATTTGCAATAATTGTGATGACATGGAGAACATTAAAAGGAGTAAAGGGGACAGCAGTTCTTCAGATGGGCCAAACATAGTGTCAAAATTTTACACCCATTAATACATTTTATCTCCATAACAACACTTAAGGTACTGTACTTACAATTCCACAGCCCTCACAAAGACGTCATGAGACATTTAGATTCCCTAAGAACAGAAAGTTAAAAGGTACCATGCGTAGAAACAAGTACATTCTGGCTGTTATTAAAGAGTGAGCCCCAACTCTGTATCGGTGTGAGTCACTGGATCTGCCTATCAGCTGCACCACCATAGAAACACTACCTGTGACCTTTCCCCTGAACCAACCTTGCCAGTTGATGAAGTAAATGGACCTGTCAGTGACTCAGCATGGTGTCCCAATGTTCTCTCTTCAGCAATGTTTACATGCTTATGCTTTCCCAGACATGGCTTGCTGATAGGCACGCAAAGATAAATAAAGTAAACGTGTGGTTCCTGCCATTGAGGGTTAGTGTTGACCTATGGCAGTCTATACTAGGTCACTACTTTCCATGACCAAAACCTAATGATCTTAGATGACCCTTTATCCCCATTGCCACCCCTTGATAATAGGACAGCCTGATTCTTATTGCTTCCACCGGTCTTTGGCTGAAATAAAGTGTGGCGTCTGTTTCTAACAGTTTGGTAAAATACATCGATGATCTTAATCTCACAGTCTTTGCAAGGATCCATGAATTTCAGCAAATCCAGTTCCTCTGTTGCAAATGGCATCTAACAGGCCAAGTTCACTGTGTCAGGAATAAATAAATATGAGACAAAAAAGTCAGTGTCAGCTGGCTTTCACAAAGCAGGATTGTTTTTTGATGCAGTAACTGAAAGTCTAGAGGATTTCCTCCACATATTTAGATTCAGGGAGCCCAGTGAGACTTACAGAACTCACTTAGTGTTGCCGGTTTCTGCACGCTTTAATCAGCCTCATATTCTTAGACATTCTTTCAACGCTGTAGCAGGATGGCTTCCAGAAACTAAACCCCCCCACCTCTTACTCTATTTGTTGGTGCAAATGAAAGATCGATCTCATTTTCTGATGTTCTCATCAGAATTCCAGGCTTGGGTCTCATGAGCCTAGCCTAGGAGCCAGCATGTAGCAATCTCAGTGTTCGGGCTAGAAAATAGGCTCCTGTGAAGAGAGTTTTGGGACCCAAAGTACCTAACGGAAAGGAAGTTAGCGAGAGATGCTTCCCTAAAGGAAAAATGTGGTATTGCTAGGAAAGGCTATGCAAACAAAAGAAAAGTATACAAAGTCTCCTAACTGGGACTTTAAAACAACACTAAAACCAAGAACGGCCATTCTCAATGCAGTCCCATGCCTAGCTGAGGAGCAATTGGCGGCATTGTCCTTACTAGGCAAGTCTCCACACTAACTTCTGCAAGTGCATGAACGGGGATGGCACCACCAGCCCTCCAGAACACTCTAGGTTCTCTGTGAGTACTGACTCAGCGCAGAATGGCCACAGATGGCCACCCAGAGACAACCATACGACTGCATAGACTTCTGCAGAGAGCAATATGTGCTGGGAAGTGCAGCCAAAGCCTCCTTTAGAAGTCGCCCTGAAATGGCAGATCGTGCACTGGTGCTTCCTGGGGAGGAAGGAGGCTGAGCCGGTGTCTGCAGCTAAAAGTCCACTCCCCTTCCACAACAAAAACATTAAGACCTAGATGGTATGTGAGCAGCTATCTGTATCTCTCCCCTGCATAAACGGTTACATGGTCAAACATGTTTCCTACAGGTCTCCGTGATAGTCTGCTTCTGTATCTATACCCCCTGTATTTCACAGGTTAATGGAATTCTATCCTGTGCAATGCCATGGGAAAATAAAACAATGTTTTCTATAACTAAGTCTACCAAAATGCACAGCCCAGCCAGCATTCTTTGTATGCTGCAGAAGTCAACACAAACCACACCTTGGAATCAAGGGTTAGTCTCTTCCTGGGTTCAGAGCTAGAGCTGACATTAGTGAAGTGGAAGCAAATACTGAAAAGAATAGGTGTCCTTTTGAATGTATGTCTCCTGGGTGATCGGGAAGCATACATCTTTAACATGCATACAAAATTAACATATATACTTCCTCACAATATAGATACCTCCTCACAAGCCTAAGAGTTAACTTTTCTGTGACATCGAATATCTTTTCAATATTCAAGACACTATGAATAAATTTTCTTGTCTCCTCTATTATTTCTGGTACTGATCACTCAAGCAGCTAATGGCCCCAAACTATCTCTATTGTAACATTTTGTTCCCTTCAGCCTTTTCTTTAATTCATTTTTTAGACATCTATTGACAGCTTAAATTTACAGTCTACCTGGCATGTTTACTTGGGTGGAATCATGATTTCTGCATTTGTCTTCATTTTATTCAATAAATGAAAGTGGTGTGGTTTGTTTTTGAATCTTGGCCATTTGTACAATGTCCTGGTGAAGCAGTTAAAATATTGAGAAAATTATTAAAATCATCTTATACTTGATGAAAAAAAATTATTTTCATTAACTCTTTAAAATTTAGTTAAGATATTTCTATCTTTAATGCCCATATGTATAAAATGACTGTTATTTTAAAACTAGGAAATTTGAAAATACAACTCTTTGTGTTTTAAACTTAAGTCATGAGGATTACATTTGAGTTCACATATTTATGTGAGGTTTACCAGAATCATGACTGCAGGTTTAAACTGCAGCAGCAGCACCAGAATTCTTTGTAACAAGTCCCTCAATCATTCCAGTTACAATAGGCAGATGCAATAAAATTTTCATTCAAAAAACAAAGTTATCATTTTATTTATCCTTTAGCATTTCAGGACATTCCTTGGATATGCTGTTGTATTCAATTTATTCCAAGGAATAAAATGCAAAATAATGACCTACATAATTTGCCTCTGGAACACTGATATTTCTCACAAAGTATTTCCACATTAATTGGAGTCTGCTTGTTCAGCATTTTATGCAATTATTGCCTTCAAAGAGTTCATTCCATTGTTGCACAGGTTTTTGAGAACACTGTTAAAATTGTACAAGTCAAGTCTTGAGCAACAATGATGAAGACCATAGGAGAAAAAAAAAGCATTTGCTAGCATTAGATTGCATCATTGCTCATTGTGTACCTATTATGTCATGTCAATTAAGTCACTTTAAAAACAGGATGAATTTTCTTGAAGTTAAATAGTTGTTATTTTTAACTGGCACAGTGTGTTCTGAACATGAAGCTCAAAGTGAGCAATTTCACTTGATAGCTAAAAAGACAGAACCTATTTTTATTTTTAAAACAATCTTATTTTACATGCCAATACCAGTTCCCTCTACCTCCTGTCCTCCTGTTCCCCCCACCCTTCCCCCTGCCTTCTCCCCATCCCACTGGCACCCCCCACACTCTTCAGAGAGGGTGAGGCCTCCCATGGGGAATCAACAAAGTCTGTCACATCACTTGAGGCAGGACCAAGGCCCTGTACCTAGGCTGAGCAAGTTATTCCTCCATAGTGAGTGGGCTCTAAAAAGTCAGACAGTGCACTAGGGATAAATACTGGTTCCACTGCTAGTGGCCCCACAAACTACCCAAGCCACCCATACTCATGGGATCCTTGGTTGCTAATATAAGGAGAAGTTTCATGAAATCTGGCAGCTTTGAGGGAGGATTATTATACATTCCACTATATTCATTTGTCAAGGGTCATCTCAGAATTTTTTAAACTTTTATTAGTTATCTCTTACTAACTTTTATTTTATGTGGCTTCTTGGTATTTTGCCTTACTGTGCTTCTGTAGTACGCCATTTGGATCAGGATTCCCTGGAACTAAAGTTACAGACGGTTATGAGCCATCATGTAGGTACTGTGTGTTGAACCAGGGTCTTCTGGAAAAGTAGCCATTGTTCTTTGTGGCTGAGCCAGTTCTCCAACCCTATGTCTTTCTAAAAACAAATATTTTATCGATTCCTTGGTAATTTCATCTGATATATTAATCATATACATCCAGACTCCTTCTCTTAACTCATCTTGGTTCCACCTCACTTCCTTATCTCTACAAATTCATGAATTTATAATAATAATAATAATAATAATAATAATAATAATAATAAGCCACCAGCTCTAAAATGTGCTGTCTAAATATTCTGGGTGTGGAGCCATTTGCCAGAATGTGGTTGACTATCTTAGTCAGGGCTTCTGTTGCCATAAAGAAACACCATGACTATGACAATTTTTATAAAAGAAAACATTTAACTGGAGTTGGCTTACAGCCTCAGAAGTTTAGTCAATTATTATTAGGGCAAAAAGTGTGGTGGCATGAAAAGCAGACATGGTGCTGAGAGTTCTACATCTTAATCTACAGGAAACAGATGGATATAGCTGGAGCATATGAGACCACAAAGCCCATCCCAACAGTGACACACTTCCTTCAACATGGCCACACCTACTCCAAAAAGGCAACACCCCCTAACAGTGCCACTCCCTATGAGCCAAGCATTCAAATACATGAGTCTATTGGGGGCCACTTCTCTTCAAACCACCATAATCAACCTAAATGAAGTCACATCCTTAAAGAAAACTGACCCTCTCTTCCAACAACAGGCAGATATCCATAGCTCCTCAGTTATAATTCTTTCCTAGTCCATACTAGAATGTTAACTGGCTTGATTATGTGCAGGTGCCCACAGCTGTTGTGAGTTCATGAGTGTAGAAATTCTTGGGATTTTCAGGAGGATGTGTGATATAAATGTCTAAGTTCTGTGTGTCACTTCTCCACACTATGACCAGTTGTGAATTTCTGTGTTAACTGCCCTTCATTACACACACACACACACACACACACACACACACACACACACACACTTTGATGAGACCTGAGAGCAACACTAATCTATGGCATACAAATACAATTTTAGAGGACAATGACACAATGTCCATTTATGAATAATAGTAGTAGGTAGCAGTAGGTGCACCCTTGGGGCCCATGAGCCTCTAGTCATATATATGTGACTCTCTGTGTGTGTGTGTGCGTGTGTGTGTGTGTGTGTGTGTGTGTGTGTGTGTGTGTGTATGTTTCTACCAGTCGAATGGGTCTTAAATGCAATAACTAAGTAATTGGTTATCCCCATAACATTGTCGTCACTATTGCACCCATGGGCATATCTTGCCATGCTACTCATTATTGCTGATCATAGTTTTCATGGTTGGGTAAGAATGTTGATGACTTACTTTCCCCCAAGTGACCTGAGAAGACATTGACTAAGCCTGTGAAATTAATGCCTATTGCATAAGCTAGAGAACTCAAGATGTTCAACATGCCAGAGCTGTGGGATACCTGCCAAGGAGAGCTACACAGAGGAAGGATAGCTAACCCAAAGGATGTGTGTGTGCTATGGGAAGGAAAGAAAGACAGACAGGCATGGATTTGAAGTTTACCCTGCTGGATTCCAGTCTTGCTCTGGGTAAGTATTTCCTTACTATGCCCTGGTTCTTACCATTTTGACTGGTAATATACATTATGTTCCACTATCTGGTGGAAGTTTACAAATTGCTGCTTTGATTTTACAGGAGGGTTATTCTTAAGAGGTTGCCTTGAGTCTCAGAAGAGATTTTGAACCTCATGATTTTAAATAGCTTGAAGATGGAAAGACAATAGGGACACCTGGAGTTGGGATAAATCCTTGTTTATTATGATAGGGTCCAAGGTTGGGGGAAAAGAAATAGAATGTAGTGGTTTGTGCCCGTTAAGTAGTGAGCATTTGAATACTAGGTCTCAAGTTGGTGGCTGTTTGTCGAGGATTAGATACAATCCTTTCAGGGTAAAAGATGTCATTAGGGGAGGGATTTGGGCTCTAAAAAGACTAATGACATTCCCAGTGTGCTCTATGACCTCCTATTTGTAGTTCAAGATGTGAACTATTGGTAATTTCTGCTGCAATATTTTCTCTCTGCCATCATAGATTCTAACTCTCTGGAACTGAACTGTAAGCCCAATTAAATGCTTCCTTGTATAAGTTACTTTGGTCATGGTGTTTCATCAGAGCAATAAAAAGGTAACAAATGGATATAGTTTAAGTAAAATTACTCTACTTGGGGTAATAATGCTTCCCAAAAAAACCATGAACTATGTAACCAAACCCCAATAAAAGCGATAAGAAACCTCCATTTGAATTATTGAGCAGGAAGATCCAAAGGACTCATCAAATAATGTGAGCTATTGTTGTTGCCCTCCAGATGTTGGGCAAACGTCCCTATTGCTGGGGATCCTAAGCATTTCAGACACAGGATTTGGAAGGGCAGAGCTAGATCTGGCCCCAAAGCCTCCTCTCTGAGGGCTATGCAAGCTGGGAAGAAAAGGAAGAAACCCACACTCCCAGGCAGCTGTAATGCCCATGAGCTACAGCAATGATAAGGTACCATGTCAGGATACCAGGGACTGAAATACTGGCACTCCTATCTTGGTGGTAGCCAGTAGCTATCTGAGAGCATGAAAGATCGACTGAACAGGAACAAAACCATGCCAGATTCTGAAAACTTAACCAAGTCAATCACCAGAAGCTAATGAAGTCATGAATCTCCACGGAGGACCCATGGCCGCCACTTCCCTAATCTAGCATAATTCACAAATGCATTCTAAAACCTCACACCCACATCATTGTAGCTCTCGCCCCTCATTAGAGACCATTTTGGAAAACTGTAACAAGTCAAAATACATAACCCACCATATATTTGGTTCCATCTTCCTATCGTGTCTCCTCTTTTCTAAAAAAATTTAAAAGAAAATAACAATATTCTCATAATAAAAAACTATTCATATTATATTAAACTGGAAAGAATCAGAAAAAAATGTAACATGACCAATGTTACTAGAGTTGATAGATTTTACTTTTTTCTTCTTGAGTTTCTAGTAATGACTATTAGAATTTGAAACTTCAAGATACAGGAAAGGCTTCAGAGTAATAAGCTAATGGGTAACTAGAACTCTAATAATAAAAAAGTAAGAGTACTGGCCTCCAATTTAATGTTTGATAGAAAGAAACATTTCATCTATTACACAATACAACTGAGTGCATCTTATCACAAAATATAACAAATGACACCTCATTATTTTATGAGATTCATAGTTTAGTGGCACTAAGAGCAAATCAATTTCAAGAAGAATATATTAAAATTGTCTTAAAGAAAAACAATTGTCAAATGCCAACACATCAACTTTTCTATTTGCTCCATTCCAGTAAAAATATGTTACAAGGAATAACCATTCCCTTACACAATTTCAAAGTATAATTTTCTTTCTTATACTACTTGTATATAGTATTAAAGAACTACTTGGAATTTTAAATGTGACTTATCAAGTACTTAAAATGTACTTTAGCTGAATGTGTTGCATGTAGTCTCTTGATCAGAATACCAAAAAAAAAAAAAAAAAAAGGAGGAAGGGGAAGCAAAGCAGCTTGAAATAAAAATTAATCATAAATTTCTTTCCTCTGTAACTGTCACCGGGTTAGACAAATTCATAAAATGGATTTGGAGTGAACCAGTCCCTGGTGCCTCCTTCCTTCACTTATCTTCAGGTAAACATATCAACTGTTATGAAACAGTATTCAGAAGTTCTTACTTTAGATATTAAACATTTCTAGACTTGGTCTCCTGCCCTGTTTATGAATCTGCTTAAGGTCACTTCAACCAGCTTTGCTTTAAAAACCTCCTTAAACATCCTCCTCACTGGTCACCATATTTAAGAAAGAAGAATAGTCATAGCACCATCTCAGGACTACAGCGATGGCTGTCACCCCACACTTGGCACATGTACACACTCAGTAGATTACACCTGCTGTCACTTATATAGACAGTGATGAAGGCTGTATAATTACTATGTAAATTTGTGAGAAATGAGACTGCTCCAGAACATGTTTAACTTCTCTCTTTTAGTCTTTTTTTTTTTTAAACCAATCCCATGCCTTGCTTTGTGCTGCACCAGATTTGTCAATGGATAGTGCCACACATAGTAAGGACTCAAGATGGAAACTTTAGAAAATCAGTTGAAACACAGAGTGAGCATCAATATGCCGCTGTCTATTCTTCTGGATCCCTAGAATTCTCCCATTTAATTTTGCTCCCTTCTTTCCACATCTGGGTTCCATTCAAGATGCTGAAGGAGGAGTCCATGGCCCATCCATCCTCTTGGCATGCACATCAAAGTCCATCATATGACAGATTCAGAATCATCTCCAAATCACTTTCAAATGTGAACGCATCTGTCCCCACTCATTCAATGCTCAGCAATGGCACAGGAACCCTAGTGTAAGTCCTACTGTAAGTAAGATGTGTGAGCAGCATGGAACCATAGGTCTGGAGCAAGTCTGAAATGTGCAGACATTCTGAGGTCTGGTATATGCGGGGGACAGTCCTCTAGAAGACCCAAATTCCACACCTTGGGAAGATCTCCCTGACTCTATCATCTATGGAAATTCAGTGTTCACTTGACTACAACTGAAGTAATAACTTAAATAAGCCCCAACGAAGCTCTCTCAGGCCTCACTGTCACCTCCACATAAACACAATGAAGTATCAAAAACTGTTTTGAGTCTTCAACAAACAAACCTCAGCTGAAACTCACAAATCTCATTGCTGAGTGAATTTTTATTTTTTTCAGATTTTTATTTTATTTTTTTCTTATTTTTCATATCAATCCCAGTTCCCTTTCCCTGCTATCCTCCCATGCCCCACCCCAAGCCTTCACCGTCCCATCCCATTGATGTTTAGGGGTTAATTTTTTTACAGTGTTTAATGCTCCCCAAGTTTATATATTCAAGTGTGCAAAAGCATTCTAAAAATATTATTGGATTATTTTGTCATAGTGCACAAATATTTTCTCATTCATTTAAAGCTCAACAAATAGTAGCTGGTATGCCATTTTGTTTATACAGCATTCATTAATGCACAAAATTTTTTAAAAATCATATCTGTTTGCCAAGAAATGCAAATTATTTATTGTTCATGTTTTCTATTGATCAAATTAATTGGCATCATTAAAGGCCATTTTAAGGCCAAAGCAAGGTATGATAGCATTCATCTAAAACTTAATAGTTACAATGAGCATAAACTACATTTGAAACAAAAAGTCACATGGAAATATCCAAAGTTTTCTCAATATGTAAAGATTAAATATAATGATTCTCAAATACCACGGATTGCCACAAGGCTGCATTTTTAGCATTTGAGTTATTGATGATTTAAGGTCTAGGTATATAACATTCTGTGTAGGTGCTACACACTTACTATATGTACAAATAGATTTAAAATTAAAATAAAGAAATTCAAATTAGGTTTAAAATACATAACCTAACAATACTGATATGGCCTAATTATAATACTATCTATAATACTATTATAATAACATCTATAATAGTGACAGGAACTATGGGTTTGCCTTTAATTATTCTATATAACTCATTAGCAAATTGGCAAACAACTCTAATATTGTCACATTTTGTTACAGTTTATGCAAATTAATGTTTGTATCTGATGGATGCATAAAGAACTACCTAAAATTACACCTTTGAGTATCTGAAACGGAGTTAACCCTGGGGAATTTGATACAAAGAAAGGTTAGAAGGAGGAGAGCTTTATTTTCTCCTTCTACAATGATACATTGTATAATCTTTGTAACTGTGTGAATGATTCACTCTTGTAAATGTTTTCAATAGAATAAATTGTCAGAGCTGAATGATGGAACCTCAAATGGCTTCATTTATATTTAGTGCCTAGAACAATGCTCTGCCCAAGGTAGGCTCTCAGTAAACAGTTGTTAAATGAATAAATTAAGTCATCACATTCAGCAAGTGTTGGTACATGAGATGAGAGAAGAGTTAGTGTTGTTTGATTTCCCCACAAAGAGATCTCAGTTGTGATAGGACTGACAGCTGACATTTGCTTTCCAGGGACACATCATAAAAAGACTTTGTTCGTATTGTTCTTGAAAAGCTAATAATAAAATTAAATTAGCTATTACAAAAATAGGTTTAATTATATATTTAATCACTGGTAGGGGTTTTTTTTTCTTTAGAGAAACATGAAAGCCCTTACAGTTTTAAAATGGAGACTACGCAATTCTATTTAGTTTTGAAACACCAAAGTTTTGAATGCACCACTTCCTTTCTTTTAATGTCTTTCAAATAAAATTTCAGAGAGAAGATAGTTTGCCATTAAATAAAATGGGCTTCTAAAAATACCATCTCTGTGATGAGCCGGGTCTTATGTCAGATTGGAAATATAAGCTGATTTAAATCCATAATGAATACAGAAAGAAAGGCAGATTCCAGATATATTAGGTGGGATTTTAGTCAAGATAAAAAGTGAAATCATAGGAAAGACTGTGCAGTCCCAGACCCAGCTGGAGGAGTCCTGAAGTCAGCTGCAGGAACCCATCCCTGATGGTAGGAAAAAAAACAAAACAACAAAACAAACAAACAAAAAACATGACATGCATCTACCAGTCTTGATGTTGGCCAAAATTCCTTCCAGGAATGAACTAGCCTTTGAAAACAAATAACCTGAAATTTAAATGTGCATTTTAGACCCACTAAAAATGTGCTTACAACCTTAAACTAAATATCGATTTACTATAGTGTTTGCTTGGAGAAAGACAATATGGAAAGAATATGGAGCTGAGTCACAGAATAGAAGAAAATAATACCAAAAACAAAAAACAAAACTCACATTTTGTAGTTCAAAATGCTCTTTTTTGTTTATTTTCCTACCTTTGAGACATTCATACATGAGTACAATATTTATATCATCAGCTCTTTCTCTCTTTTCAAAGTCTTCGCTTGTCTCCTCTGCTCCCTCTCCAAAGTATGACCTCTTCTGTAACTATTATTGTTTTTCACACATCACACATACACTCACTCACACACACACAGAGAGAGAGAGAGAGAGAGAGAGAGAGAGACAGACAGACAGACAGACAGACAGAGACAGAGACAGAGAGATAAAGAGAGAGAGAGAGCGAGAGAGAGTGCTGAGTTCATTCAATGTTGCTCATATGAATGTGTTTAGGACCGAACACCTATAATTGAACAAATTCTTTAAAAAATGTTTAGATCAAAGGCAGTGATCCAAATTATGTAAATAACTCCTAATAAAGTAGGCAACAGAAGAGGTGGAGGTGTAACTCAATGGCAGAGTACATATCTTGCATTCTCCTAGTCCCAACTCCAACCTCAGCACACACAGAGAAGAAAAAAAAAAAAAAAGCAAGAGGATCTGACTGTTCTACAGAACTCATCAAAGAGACTCATAGGAAACTGACAAACATATGAAAACAACACACACAACATACATTTCATTAGTGAACAGAAAAACAAACACTAGGGCACACCCGTTCGTCCAGTCAAAATGAAACACCAGTAACATTTGATGCTGGAAAAGTTTGACAAAGATTCCAAACTAGAATTCCCAGTTGTTGCTGATAGGAATAGAAAATGCATGTGCCAGCTTGGAAAAGTTTGGGGTTTCCTACACACCTAAACAGATCGTTACCATAAAATATGGCACTGATGTTACACAGTTAGTAACCAGAGGTGATGAAATTTCATCTTCCCACAAAAACTTGAAGGCTATGGGTTTGCTTGCAATTTCCAAAACTTGGGAGTGACTATGCATCCTTCGTTATATAATTATACCAGTCACTGGAATATGGAGAAAGAGAGATGGAGATACAAGTAGAAACAAAGATCTGTCAATGAAAAGACACAGGGGAATGTAAGTGTGTACGACTGACTGAAAACTGGAAACTTTATGTGGTACCATTCTAACTGTGCAATGTTCTCTAAAGGGAAACCTATGAAGACTGAGAAAAGATAAGCGTTTGCTATGAGTAGGAAGGAAGGAAGAACAGGAGAGAAACAGGGGAAAGGACCTAGAAAATTTTCTTTTTATTTTATATCAGATGCATTTGACCAAGCCACAGACATACACCAAGACTGACACTTTGTGTAAATCTTGGACTTTGGATGATAGTGTGGTACAAATAGTACCAATTTTTTTCTATGCTGTGATGTGAACAGTGAGAGGCTGTGCATACTGTACACATGATTGTTTAACATGGGTACAGTCAGACAGAAATGTAAGCTACTTTTAGCTCACTTTTATAAGGACTTAGAACTGATCTAAAATATAAAGTATTTATGTTTAAAAGGGACTGGAAACCCATGCTCTGTCCTCCAGGCCCTGTACCCAGGCAGAAGCTCCAGATGCAAAGCACCAACCCCACCCCTCTCCAGGTAAGGACCCTAGACTCCACCCTGAACTCTGCACAGTCTATAGTCCATGTTCTTGCCTTCATCTCCAGGTAGGGAACTCACTCTTGCTGGCAACTCCACCCATCAGTTCATCTAGCTTTCTGCCCTCTGTTCCCAAGCAGGGAATCCAGACTCCCACACCAGCCCCATAACAAACGGCATCTTAGGACACAAAGCAAGTCTGGAAAACTAAAACAACACCTTTCATCCTATTTGGCCACCATGACTTAAAATGGTATAAACAGCAACGGTAACCAATCAAACAATACACATTAACAGCACATGCCTGAGTGACAATGGGGTGGAGGAAGAACTAAAGAAGGGAAATTTTAAATGTGTAGAATTGAGTGAAAATGAAACCATAACATCAAAATCTGCTGGAAACATGAAGAGGGAAGTGCTTTGTGCCCATATAAAATAAGTTGGGAGATTTCAAATCAATAACTTAATGATGTACTTGACAGGGCTGTAGGCATTAAGACCAACAATTGGCAAATGGAACCATGTGAAGCCAACAATTGGCAAATGGAACCACGTGAAACCACCTATTAGATTTGAATAGGTGTGTGTTCTCATTTTGAATACCCACAGATGCTAGGGAATTAGCATGGAACCATGGGGAAGGGGTCTTTCAGGCAAGGGAAGAGAGAAAGCAGTAGTAACATGCAGGGAAAGGGGAAAGCAGGAACAGTCAACCAAAATGGTCTAATGTGGTAGACACTGTAGGACAGGGCAGGGAAGGGAATACAGGGAGGAAACTAACACCACAAAACTTCTGATAAAGTCATATGAAAAACCACTACTGCAGAATCTTCCTAAAATATAAACCTATTCATAAGTAAGAAGAGCTTACATGGACTTACCCTCAAGGGGCAGCAATACCCCTACTGCCCCTACTAGATGCCACAAAACACCAGCTAAAAAGCCTAGTGTCATGAATGAGGTCTAAACTGCAGGATTTCATCGGGTCCCTCCCCTTCGAGAACAGGGAACCACAGAAGAGGGGTAAGAAAGGTTGTAGGAGTCACAGATAATAGGGGACACCTGGAGAACATGCCCACTGAATCAGTCAAATGGGCTCACATCGAATGAAGTGACAAGTACCAGGCCTGTGAGAGTCTGCACCGGGTTTTCTGTGTGTTACAGCTGTTAGCTTGGTGGTTTTGTGGGATTCCTAACAGTGGAGAGGGTGTGCCTCTGACACTTTTGCCTGCTCTTGGGACTCTTCCTCCTATTGGGTTGCCTTGTCCAGTCTCTTGATATGAAGGGTTTTTGCCTTGCCTTATTGCAGCACAATAAATAAAAGACACAGAGACAGATAATGGGGTTCAAGCTTCAAGCTGAAGATCAGAGAAGCAAAGCAGCCAAGCCAGTAGATCTTGCCTCTACCCAGCTGAAATGGCAGTCCTGTCCTCATGCACCCTCAGAGGCAAACATCTCTCAGTTCCTGTCTCCTGGTTCTTTCATTCCTTTCTCCACCCAGCCATATCACTCCTGTCTCCACCTCCCTAGTGCTGGGATTAAAGGCATGCAATCCAGGTGCTGAGATCACCTTGTGTGAGCTATTTCTTTTAGGACTGGATCAATGTTGTATAGTCAGTGTGGCCTTGAACTAACAGAGATCCATCTACCTCTTAATCCTGAGTCCTGGGATTAAAGGTGTGTGCCACTGCTGCCTGACCTCTATTGCTTGTGCCTGACTTTGCTTTCTGAATCCTCAGCTAAACTTTAATAAATCATGAATAATACATCACCACAGTTTATTGTGTCTTGCTTTGTCCTGTTTGGCCGCCATCTTTTGGAGGCCTGCCCCTTTCTGAAGAGGAAATGGAGAGATAGTAGATCTGGGACAGAGGGAAGGTAGCAGGGAGCTGGAGGGAGTGGAGAGAGGGGAAACTTTGGTTGGGATATATTGTGTTAGGGAAGATTCTATTTTAATTTTGAAAAAAGAATTTAAAAGAAGAATGACATATCTCTGTTGGAATTGTTGGATGGAGATGTCCCACAGACCCTCCAATGTTTCAGATTAGTGTCATTGATTACCCTGCAGAACTGGATAGTTAAGACCCTAATATAGTTGAAGACATCACACACTGACCACAGAACATGGAGAAATCAAGCTCATATTGACCTGAATGGTTTATTCCTACTGGCTAGCTTTCATGGTGCTGAAAATACTGTGGATGTAGGATAAGGAGTAAAAGAACCACCAATTTTACCCAGCTCTGAATACTGAGAAGTACAATAATAACCAGCCTGGCCAGATTTGTCCACTGGTTCAATAGTGGCAAGATTGCCATGAGGATAACCAACTACCTTCTGATGGGATTTAAGGCCCATTCCACATGATAAAGCTCATATTTATCACAATTATTAGTGCCAAGAGCCTAGAAAGGTCATGAGGCCTGAGGAAGAGCCTACTATTAATACACCACTAATGGGGAATAGTATTAAAGCAACTCCTATCAACTCTTCATTGATAATTAATTAACAAGTATCGATTACTGTGTCACTGAAGCCCTAGCTAAGAAACTTCTTTTTACCATAAATGATGATTTACACAGAAAGTCACAGCTGGTCAAAGTGTAGAGAATAGGGGACAATACAGTGTTCAGCCTTAAACAGGACTTCTGTGTCACAATGAAGCATCAAGACTCCGGGATCATTGCAGAAGAGGGTGAGAGATGGGAAGAGTCAGATGACAATGAAAAAATGTTTTCAGATACAATACGCTGGTTGTATCTATGCAAAGCATTTGTGAAAGCATACACAAAACCTGCACAGGCGCAAGACTCAAAAAGCAAACAAACAAAAAATCCTAGCAAGTAGCAGAGAATTGGACGTGGAACCCCATTCCTAGCTCTTGGGCAATCAATAGCTACCTGATGGGGTTGGCCTTCTTTCTAACATGCAGATGCATGGCCACCCACTTAAGAATATATAGGCACATGAGTGGGACTCAATGGGTTTTAAAGATTAGGTCGAAATATTGTCTGGGTATGGAATGGGTGGTGGATCTGGAGGGGATGGGAGAAGGGATGGATATGATCAAAATAGAACATACAAAATTCTCGAAGAATGAATGGAAAGTAATACATGTGTGCTGTCTAAATGTTATAAAAAGAAACAAAAACAAATGAAAGATTAAAATGGGAAGAAAGAAATTCAGAATCTTCTTTGGATAATTTCCTTAAACTGTGACACTCTTAAAAATGAATCACTTGAACCATTTAAATTTGGGACTTCCCAATATTTGATTAGCATGGATTAACCAGTTAGTCATTTCTCAGTTTATACTAGATTCTTGTTATCAAATTAAGAGAAATCAGATTAGGAGGGCTCTAAATCAAGTAGTTGAAACATCATGCTCACTCAGAAGGGAATTGCACTTGTCTGAGCTTATACTTCACTTACCAGACCCTCACAATAGCACCCAAAAACTGTTTGGCCAATGTTACTCTCTCTAGCCCCCCTCCAGCCTACCCTTGGCACTCTCATTTTAACCTTCCATGGTGCCTTTATTCCTTGAAATGTGATTGGGTTCCAGCAACCTAAACAATTTGGTTAAGAATTCCTGAGAAACCTACTTTCTACCCTGAGAGACTGGAAAGAAGGGGTCTCCATGAGGTAAGAGCTGAGTTCATGTCTATAGCCACCACAGAGAGCTCTTGGGAGCAGCCACACATATGTCATCGAGGCTATGCTCAACACAACAACCTTCTGGAACTTTCATTTTCCTGATAACTGGAAATGAATGTATTTGGTATTTTTTAATGAGTCTCAAGCATTCCAGCATGATGAGCTGTGAGATTTTTATCAGGTGTAAAATAGCTTTGGGGTGTGTGTGAGGTAAAGACCTTTGTAAACTTAACATATTTGGGAAGAAAACGCTATTGAAATTATAGATTGCAAACAGGGTATGGCATTTTCATTCTCATTTCATTAATATTACCCATTTTAAATCCCACTTTGTGTTAAGAAGGAGCAGATACTTGAAGGATACTACCAACTCTCTTTTTGACTCACCAGTGACATACAGGGTTCCAATTATTTTTGATCACATGGTTCTTCGACTTCCTTTGAAGAAAAGAGCCACCAATATAAGGCTTCAAATATAATTTTAGTATGTTTCATGCTTCTCCTTTCTTTCAGATGACCATTAAAATGCTTGTAGTTTTCATAAACTAAGGCAGAAGTATATAAATGTCCTCCTATTCTCTTTCTCTCTGAAAACCACTCTGCTAGAATTTCCCTGTTCTCGCCTCGCATCCATCTCCCCTGCTGAAACCTTACTCACCCTACAAAACTTTCTGGATTACCCACAACCACACGTGCACTCACCCCTCTTTTGAACCACACATAACTTTGTACATTTCTTATGGCGATTGTCACCTCATGCCTCATATTAATATTTTTGTTATATTGCCTCCTACACAGGACAGCATGGGGTTCTGGGTTTCTTTCATTTCCTCTGCCTACTCCTCTACATCTATTAGGCATACTGTATGTTTCTAAGTAACTAGTATCTAAGGTTTGGAGTAGCAGACAGTTTGTTTGTTGGCTTCTTAGTTTTATTCATTAACTGGTTTTTTGGTTTGTGTTTTCTTTTTTGGTTAGTTGGTTAGACCTGGTTTTGGTTTTTAGTTTTTATTTTTGCTTTCTGAATGGTTTTTTTGGTTTTTTTTTTTTTTTTTTTTTTTGAGACAAGGTCTTTTTACATAGCCTTAATTGGCTAGGAATTTATTGTGTAGCTCAGGCTGGCCTGGATATTTGAATGGTCCTCCTGCCTTTGCCTCCCAAGTGCTGAGATTATAGGTGTGACACAGGCTGCCTGGCCTCTCCAGTTTTTGAGGATTTTGTTATTGCTGTTTTCTTTTCTTTTATTAACATTGATTTTTTTTTTTCATACAATGTATTCTGATTATGGCTTCCCCTTCCCAAACTCCTCCCAGTTCCTCCCACTACCCCTCCCATTCAGACATACTCCCTTTCTGACTCGAATTAGAAAACAGACATCTAATAAATAATGATAAAATAAAACAAAACAAAAAAAGTAGAAATCAGACAAAATGGAGTAAAAGGAGGCAAAGAAAAGCATGAGACATACACAGATGCAAAAACTTACTTTCACACACAGGAATCCCACAACACAAAACCAGAAGCAGGAAAATACATGCAAAGGACCTGAAAGGTTAAAAACCAATTAATTAATTTTAAAAGCCCTGACACAACGTAATTGGAAAAGGAATCTCCAAAAATGCCACGGAGTTCATTTCCCCTTTCCCATCCACTGCTGCGTATGCACCCTACCCTTAAGACTAGTTTGTTTTCCCATCCAGACTCCCTTGTAGAAAATTAAATTTTCATTTGCAAGAGGACAATGACTTAGAGATAGATGGCTTCTGGGTTAGGGATGGGAACATATGTCCACTTCTCCTTCCAGCTCTAAGACTTTGCTCCAGACTGCTCAGGTTCTGTGCACACTGCCTCAGTCTCTGTGAGCTCATGTGTGCATAGCGTGTTGTGTTTACACGGCCTTGATTCCTTGGTGGCCTCCACTCACTCCAGTTCCTACACTGTTTCTGCCTCCTCTTCTGCAAAGTTCCCTGAGTCCTGGGAGGAGATTGGTAGAGGCATCCCTTTTAGGACTGAGTATTCCAAGGTTTCAGACTCTCTGCACGCTGGCTGTGGATCTCCGTATTTATTTCCATCCACTGTGGTAGGAAGCTTCTCTGGTGACGGCTGAGCCAGGCACGAATCTGCTGCCCTGACCTGTGTCCCGCTAGATTTTGAAGGGAAGAGCAGAACATTTTAGAAGACAGCAACAGGCTGGAAGCTTCAGACGCAATCAAAAGTACCAAAATCTTTGTTTCATTTTCTCGACAGCACACCAAAGGGCTTATTTTTGGAAGAGTTGGCTCTTTTGGGAGGACCTGCCTCAACCACACCTAACACCTCTTTCTTCCAAATCTATCCCTGACCCCTAAAGATTACCTTGCAGAGTCAGTCCTGGAATTAGGAGTCAAATAAAAGTTGTTTTGCTTTCCAGTTCCTTTGTCTTTAAGAGAAATGTTAATGGTACTAATGCATATGCATATAAATAGATCGATACACAGAGAGATACAGGAAGGGGAATATTTCATTGACTCCCCCTCCCCCAAGGAAAAAAAATGTAGACTCTCAAAGAAATAAGTTAACCGTTAACAAGTCTAAAACAGAAGCGGACTACCCAAAATGTAGTCCGGTCTGCCTTTTGTGTGTAAGGGATCATAAACAAGTCACGTGATTGTCTATGGTCCTCACCTTCAAATTATCAGTTGTTTCTGTGGGTTATCTGCTTCACATTGTCATGAGGCCCGGGTGGGAAAGAAAAGGCAGCACAGCAGACCGTGTGCAGAACTGAGCACAAAACAGGTCAGGGTTAAACATTAGGGCGTGGCTCTGGAATCAGACTCTGGGCTGCATCATTGCTCTGCCCCGCACTCCCCATAAAAACCCATCTCTGACACCCTCTATGTAACAAGAGAAGACAAAGGAACATGAAGAGAGACTTTGAGAGGAGTAAATGAGAAAATCTGTGAAAAGCACTTGGCACTGTGTCTATTATTATTGTAACGCTGTGATTCAATAAGAATTTTGTTAAGACTTTTCATTTCTCACATAACTTGAAACTGCATGACATGATGCGAGCACATGGCTTTTATATATAAATCTCCTTGAAGAGCTGAAATACTTAGAAAATTTAATGGAAAAGAGTTTGTATCTAACTATTGCATCACACACTCCAAATCTCTTAAACAATGGGAAGTACAGAAAAAGATTTTAAAAGGCAAACTATCTTCAGCATGCAAACTAAATTCTTGCCATTCAAACATAAATATAAGGTAGGGAATGGTTGCACACATCTCTAATCTCATCACTTGGAAGGTTGAGGGAGGTGGATCTTTGTGTGTTTGAAGCCAGCCTGGTCTACTTAGCAAGCCTCAGGCTAGCCAAGGCTACCTAGGGAAACGCTCTCTCAAAACAACGACAAAGTAAATATAATTGTTTTAGCCCCATGAATGGAATTTGACTTTTGACTGATTTATGTTCCCAATTAAAATACAATGTTCTCTCAATCTCCATCAGTTTATGCCAACCTTATCTCAACCATTCCCCTCCTGTGTATATCCCTAGAAAATGAGATGATTCCGTGTACCCTGCAACGTGCTATTCATTTTGGGTTAACAAACTCCACAGTAAAGAATGTTTCTAGTAGCGTGTTTTGACAACTCTTGTAATTTGCGGTGGTGTTTTCATTACAGTGTGTCATACAGGAAGCCACAAAGGATTAGACATAGACCAGCTCATCCACATTACATTCAGCCAGTAATGACAGCACTTTCCACCAGCATCCTTAAGCGTCTCAGTGCCCACTTCCCACTCGCCCTATAGGACATCCCTAAAGTTGACAAGAAATAGATGGACCATATGGTCCAAAATGTCATTATCTGTATTTTATTAGTTTCTGTAATTTGATCCCTCAGAAACATCATGGCCCACAAAAGATGAATATTGTGTGGGTCAAAAGCATGGGATTTAAAGACCACAGAGAAACTTTAGAGGAAGCATTAGGAAAAATGAGGACAGGAAAACATAAGCTGGAGAAAAACAGAGCCTATGTAATGGGATCCATTCTATACCTTCCCCCATAGCATCATAGACCTGGCCTTTAAAAATCAATGAATCATATGTTCTCCATCCAAACCTGAATTGGGCAGAGGGAGCCCATTCATACCTTTATATTAGACTAATAGAAACCAGGTGGTATCTTTGTCACCAGGGTGGAAAGGCCACACCCAGAACTTGTTACCTGATTTATTTCTGTTTCCTGAGTTCTTCTTGACAGGATGCACTATGGAGTAACAGAATCATTTTAGGCCTCTGAGCCTGTTCATCAATTAATGAAACTATCTGCAGTGTTGCCTTTCACCAACAGAGCTTCAGTGCTGTCCTTCTGTTTGAGTTCATGAAACATTTGGCAAAGTTTTTTGGTATTTGGTGGGTTGTGTTTTATGTTTTAGATTTTTTATGGTTGTTTTTAGTTACTGTTGTTGCTGTTGTTTTAGTTATTGTTGTTGTTTAATTTCTCCTTCTTACCATTCTAATAGACCCCCTGGGTCTGCTTTAGATTCTCTGGATATTTTTCCAACATTTCTTTCCCAGGTTTCTATCCTGACATCAAACCAGTAAAGATTATTCTTAGCCCTCTCTTCACCTTGACAGTTTGACTGATCTCATTCATGCTGATGGCTTTAACCATTGTCTACAACTCCTAGTGTCAAAATGGCTCTTTCTAACCGAACCATAGCCCTGAAACTCATGCTCAAATTTTCATCTATTGAACAATCTGGTATAAAGATGCTATATCTTTTATGAATCCAACTACCAATTTCATTCATTTAAAATGGTATAAACTCATATTTTCACTAGAATTGCTATTTTTATTACTGTGATATTACATATGTAGAGAAAGAGGTATGTGTGCATGTATATACATGTGTGAATGTGTATGTGTACATATATGTATGCATGTATATACATGTATGCATTGTGTGTGCATATGTGTGCATGTATATACATGTGTGTGCATGCATATGTGTGTGCATGTGTATACATGTGTGCGTGTGTGTGTGCATGTATATACATGTATGCATGTGTGCATGTATATACATGTGTGCATGTGTGTACATGTATGTGCATGTATATACATGTGTGTGCATGCATGTATGTACATGTGTGCATGTGTGCATGTATATAAATGTGTGCATATGTGTGTTTGTGTGTGTGTGTACGTGTGTGTGCATGTATATACATGTATATACATGCACAGGAAGCCAGGAATACTGCTTTTCTCTTCAAATGCTGTCTCTTCTTGTCTGTATCCTATATAATACAAACAATATCACTCGGTGATTGGTTACATATTTCATTCTTATTGCCTCCCGCAGTGCCTTTTGCTGGACTCTATCATAATATTTTTGCACAGTAAGTAACTATTAATTCATCTACCTGTGTATCCTAGTTGTAAAGAGAAACAGTGAGCACTTTTTAATCTTGTATCACTCACTATCCAGAACTGTGTCTGGCACAAATGAAAAATCCAATCAATATTTACAAATGGATACGTTAGCCAAGCAATTCAAAGGCTGATTTTATTAACTTCATCTTTTTCAGTGTTACAATTCTTCAGAGCAGATCATACACAATTGCAGTATTTTTCAGTTACGTTTTGTTTGTTGTATTACAGAAGACGTCTCCCTAAAGCTTATGGCTCAAGTTATAGCATCACTGCATTTTTCAGGATGTGGGAAAAGTGATGATGCATCCTGTCATATGGTTCTGTTATTACTTTTTACTATCTTGGAGATATATAACCAGAAGGTCTCTGAGCCCTTCCAATAAGCTGTACCCCCTCCCTAGCATCCATGTTTCCAATGAAGAGGTGAAATTTATGACAATGGCAGGATGCACCCCATCCAGACATAGGTGTCTACAATGCTTCTTTAGACTGTGTGCGTCATCAAATCTCTTGCTCAATCACAGTTTTAGCATGTAAGAATTTACAATTTTAAATTATTTAAAAACATTTTGTAGATAGATTAATGTGAGAATATCTCCTTAAGAAAAAGATTCCCAATTTGAGTTTTATTACCCTGGAAATTCATTCACTCAACAACTATTGAGAAGAAGTGTCAGTGAACAGCATGCATGTATATAGCATATACTATATATATTTTCAATACATATTCTACTGAGGAATATAGGAAAATAAAAATATAAAAACTAATATAGTAAAAAAATGAGTAAGTAAACAGCAAGAAATGCTATTCATTTTGTTGGAGAGAAGGAGAAAAGATGGATACATTATAGAAGCCAGTGGTGCGATGTGAGGTCAGATGGTGGTCTTGTGGGGGTATGTGGATGGGATGGGAACAACAGAGAGATGACAGGCTGTGAAGCTTTTTGTAGATAATAGAATTTTACAGCACTCAAAGGAAAGGAGGAAATGAAACATACTAAGAAGTCCGCTCTTGAATTTTCAAAGGAAATCGTTGTCCGCGGCATTGAGAATAGTTTACAGAAAGTCCGAGTGGAAATATGAAGTCTGAAGAGCACTATAGCCATCCAGGCAAGAGTAGATGCTATAGAGCAGCAGAGGAGAAAGTATGAGAGGCCATTGGGTTCTGAATGTTCTCCTCTGAGGGTGAGGGTGGCTTTCTCCCACAGATTGGGTGTAAAATATAATGGTATAACACCAAATTCCTTCCCAGCATCTTCAGCAGCATCTTCAAGTCCACACAGCACTACAGAATAATTTTCAAGCCTTCTACTTGTTTCTGTAAAATCGGGTTGTTACAATAGTGTCTTTTCCAGCCCTAAAACATCAATGTCTCATCCCCTGTGGTGACCATTCTACTTAACCCCCCTCAATATTTCTTACCTGAAAATTGCTGTAACCTTTCATGCACTTCAACCTTTCCGATTTTTATCATCTCTAATTCATCTTCCTCAAGGCTAGCAGAGCAGTGTTTTCAAAACACATGTGTTCTTGTGTCTCTTGTCTGCTTAAAAACCTTCATTGGGACTGTCCAACAAACCCCAAAGTCCATATGTCTCCAACTTCACCATCCAAAGTTCCTAGGAAATAAAATGACCATTAGCTGATTTTCAAACCTGGCATGCCTACCTTGCTTTCATGTAATCAATCTCCCTATCTCCTGCTCAAGGGCTTAAAAGTACTCTATTCCCACAGTGCTGTGAACCTGGCACTTCACCCCAAGCACTTTGAGACCTTCAAGACTCTGCTGCAGCTTCCGGCATGACTAGCCACACCACTCTGCCCTCAACATGAAAGACACTCAAATGTTCATACTCGTGTTACAGAAAAATATGTCATACCCCACTCTATCTTCTGCCTCTCTCAGCTCTCTTTACTTTGCCTAGGCTAACCCTTGGCTAATCAGTGACCATTCCTTTATTGCTGTATTATAGTAATATATAACTCCATAGCTACCATGCAGAGAAATGATCCCGAGAGAAAATAAAAATAGCCTTTTCTTATTCCTCATAATCACTTATCAGCCTTATCAGTGAGCATAAAACTTAACAACCCTCTTCTATAAACAATCACCACATCCCTTTTCCCTCCCACTTGTGTGCCATCCCGCCTCTCAGCCTGCCTCTCTCCAGTCGTATGTCCACATGCTAACATCACACTGCCCATCACCACTACATCATATGTCCACATGCTAGCATCACACTGCCCACCCACCATTACATCATATGTCCACATGCTAACATCACACTGCCCATCACCACTACATCATATGTCCACATGCTAGCATCACACTGCCCACCCACCATTACATCATATGTCCACATGCTAACATCACACTGCCCATCACCACTACATCATATGTCCACATGCTAGCATCGCACTGCCCATCACCACTACATCATATGTCCACATGCTAACATCACACTGCCCACCCACCACTACACCATATGTCCACATGCTAACATCACACTGCCCACCCACCACTACATCATATGTCCACATGCTAGCATCGCACTGCCCATCCACCACTACATCATATGTCCACATGCTAGCATCGCACTGCCCATCACCACTACATCATATGTCCACATGCTAACATCACACTGCCCACCCACCACTACATCATATGTCCACATGCTAGCATCGCACTGCCCATCACCACTACATCATATGTCCACATGCTAACATCACACTGCCCACCCACCACTACACCATATGTCCACATGCTAACATCACACTGCCCATCCACCACTACATCATATGTCCACATGCTAGCATCGCACTGCCCATCCACCACTACAATCAGTTTCTTTGCCCCTGTTAATGATGCGGAAACTAAAACTACACCCTGACTTCCAACATCTCACTCAATTTCTTCAAATCTCCATGTTACTCACATGCCAAACAGACAACATCCCCTCATCCCCTATGCAAATATCGCTCACGTCAGCTCTCTCCAATTATCCTTTTTATTCTGACCAAACTACTATTCTATGCATTCTGCATAAAGTATTTAGGTTAGCTTTTTTTTTGTCTTTTCTAGATTCATATTTTATATCATAAGTAATAAAGATTGTATTCTCGTTTTTATTAATTTGGATCCTTGACAATTTCATTATACTGATAGATTTTCATTATATAGATAAAATAGAGTTATATTACTCACTTCCCTTAGCATGTATTATCTCCTTATTCCTGTGACACCCTCTAATCCTTACCGGTCTCTTCCCTAGATTCTTGAATTTGGGGTTGTTCTAGGATCCACCTATTGACACTGGGTTAAATCTATAACCATTGGATTGGGTCTTCCCATTGAAGCCTGATAGGGTCAGAAGTAGATACAACTGAAGCTTATGACTCCCCTCTTCCGGAATCCATCAGTAGCAAACACGTTAGTAATGGGAGCCAGAGCTACTGAGGCCCTTTTCTATCCATGCCTGGCCATTGGTGGCCCCATTTTGTACAGACTCACCATACACATCTGCAGTTGCAATAAGTTTGTGGCTGCGTTAGTTCAAAAAATGACATTTCACTTGCCATTTTTTATTTTGTCAGCTATAAAATCAATCTCCCCTACTTCATCTCTGCAAAGTAATTTCAAATGACCCTATTCACTCAAGTACCTTCTTCCCATTCACACTATCTGTGGCTAAAAGACTATAATGTCATCCAACACAGAGAGAGAGAGAGAGAGAGAGAGAGAGAGAGAGAGAGAGAGAGAGAGAGAGCCGATGATGGGGGAGAGAGAAAACATAGACAGAGGGAGACAAGGGGGGTGTAAGGGAGGAAGAGTCAGGATATACACTGATACCGACTTTCCCAGATGAGCAACCCCTATTCAGGAATTCCACATCTTTCCATCCTGAGGTTCCATGTCACAGTGCCTGCACTCATCCAGAGAGAAGATGCCTGTTTCTTAAGCACTGAGCACATTAGCAACAACTTGATACATATCAATTGATTTGAATTTTCCCAGTACAAAACTCAGACTCAACTTCTTAAATAACCAAAAGAAGATGGAAAAATAAATCTAGTTAATGTGCCCAGAATGAGGAGAAAGTGAATTTTAGTAAATGCATGGCCTTCTCTGCTGTGATCATCTTGCTAAAGCTGTACCCCACTTCTTGCCCAAAGACACAATTTTTAAAGATTTAACTTCCAGGCCCAACCTGAGTATCAGTTTCCTCACAAACGTGATGGCGCCGGTGTTTGGAGGAAGGATACATCACCTAGACTCCTCTACCCTATGAAAAGAGGATAAAGGACTTCTCTACTAACATCCATATCCAAAGCTGCTGAGTATAGCTCTTAACTTTTATAACGGATTATTAAAACAAGCAGAGGACTATGCTATCAGGTCTATGACAATTTAAAGTTTTCACTTACCATCAGAGGACACTTGAGACAAAGCAGATCGGCTAAAATGCCACTAAGTGACACACCAGTGCGTTGACTATCATCTATGGCCAATTAAGCCGACCACTTTATTTTCAAGCTTGTCCTTTCGACTGCTTTGACAATTGGTGATATCAATCGACATTGTTGTCTTTACTTGGAGAACATGACAGGTACAATCAGGCCAGCACATCTACGACTTCATTATTCCCAGTCAGCTATAGAAGAACTTCGTTAAGGAACTATGTCCAAATCTCACCAACAGATTAGCTCAACTCTTAGATGCTTCAGGAATCTGCTTTTCTTTTATAAATCCCCTCTAGCTGTCACTTGTGAAGAGGAACTACACAACCGGTGCCTGGAGATGTTCCTATTGAAGTAGGACATGTGTCCAAACTCACACGCCCATCAAACAGTACGGTTCTGCCTTGTACCACCTCCTCCTTGAAGCATCAGACCCAGAATGTATTCAACGCAATGGAAGTTGAACGGAAGTATTCTGAAGATAGAGTGGCATGTGGCCATCCTCCCGATTATTCAATTGAATGAACAGAGAGATACAAGTCTATCAGAGTCGTCTGTACATTCCACCAATCTTCAGGAAGCAAAGAGCAGGCAGCTACTACCTGCATTCTAAGCAGTGAGAAGACTTCAGTTTTGGGTTATGTAGTTTGCAACACCAATGGCATCACAAGTGAAAGTTAAATGGAAAGACAATTAAACTCACCCTAATTTCTTAGATGACTCCAGTTCTCCATGACTCTTTGGTTTTAGATGGCTGGGTCATCTCCATTGCTGTTTGGTGAAAACTGAGATTTGAGAACTGAGGCAATGCTGGGCGTGGTGTTACACACGTGGAGTCCCGGAACATGGGAAAGGGAACGTGAGGATAGCCAGAGATCACTCTGAACCGCAGAGCAGAGTTGCACCCAAAAGGATGAGGAACGATCCAATGTGCTTTCCACAGTCACACAGCTCAGATGAAAATGTTCCTCTCTTTGTTCTAAGAAGATTAGGATAAGTGCTGGGTAGAGGGCACAGGACTCAAGTGTTCACTGTGCAAGTGCGAAGACCGGAGTTCAGATCCCCAGCTGGTACCCACGGGGAAGCCCAGTGTGACAGCACCCACCTGGGAACTCTGGGAAACAGAAACAAGGAGATCCCAGGGCCTGGCTGACAAGACAGCCTAACCAGACCGGCAAGCTCCAGGTTAAGTAAGACACCTGCCTCGAAAGTTAAGCTAAAACATGACTGAGAAGGATAAAGTCAACCTCTGGTCCCAGTGTACATACACAGGGGAAAATGTGTACACACACACACCACACACCTCATACACATACCATATACTCACACACTATACACACACTACACACCTATACACCACACACACACACACACACACACACACACACACACACACACACTTAAAAAAAAAATGCTAAGCACAGCGTAGGCCAAGATATATTTGTGTGTGTGGCATATTTGAAATCTTCCTTGCAAGTGAACTGAAATTCACTCGTAAAACACAGCTAGAATGAAGAAATACATGTTACTGAGGCTCCCAAGACTGCAGCTAGTGTTAAAGCACCAAGTTTAGTTAATAAACTTGGTGATACATCGTCTGTCTATTCAACAAGTGGTTACTGAATGGCTGCCATGACACTCGGAGTATTTTCTCCCACCAATGAATGCTTTGCACTATTCAAACACCGGGAAGTTAGTAGTAGCTGTAACTTCAAAATTGCTTCCTGATAGAGTTCATGTGTCCAAGCTGGGAAAGCTGATAGTAAACAAAATAAATAATGAAATCGTAAGTATATCATTAAGTGGGAAATACGCCACAGAAATAAATGCACCCATTTCTTGAGCTGCCTTAATGTGACATATGAATGCCAGGACCGTGACAGATTATAAACAAGTGGCTGGGAGATCGCACTCAGTGGTTACGAGCACTCGTTGCTCTTGTAGAGGACCCAGGCTCAGTTCCTAGCATCCACATGGCATGGCTCCATAACTCCAGTTCTAGGAGATCTGGCTCCCTCCTCTGGCCTTCCCGACACCAGAGCTTACTCTTCTGACCTCCACAGACATTGGGTAAACACGGTGTAGTTGTGTACGAGCAGACAAAAGCCTTAGACTCATGAAATGAAACTAAGTTACACACAGACAAAAGCCTTAGACAGGAAATGAAACTAAGTTAAATTTAATGAGTAAATAAGTGAAAAGATGGGCAAAGACTTTGAAGTAAGAAAATACTGTTTCCAATCTTTGGGAGCATGGTATTGGGGAGGCAGAGTGAAGGGCTACTGTAGTTACCCAGAGAAGAGTGCGCACCCTACACTTAAGGGGAGACAGGGAAGTAAAGTGTGGTAAAGATGCCAAGTCGGAGAAGCAGAGAAGAAAAGCAGTCCAGACATTTTACTGGCTACCTGGTTTTTTGTTTTTGTTTTTTGTTTTGGGGATTTTTGATTTTTGTTTGTTTTATGTATTTAGTTTTATCTGAATAAAGCAGGGACCACCAGACCAGAGCAGGATCTTAGCTGCATTTTGAACTGATCATGCTAAGCCTTGTGTTGACAGAAGACTGGAGTATGCAACAGAGGGACCAATGGGACCAGCTAGGAGGCAAGCACAAGAAGGAAGCCTACAGGGCTGGTGGAGTCGCTCCAAGGCGAAGCGTGCTTGCTACGCCTGCAGGGGACCCATGTTTGATCCCCAGCGTGCACATCAGGCAAGAAGCTAAGGACTTCTGTGACTCCAGTTCCTGAGTGTCTTGCTCACTTTTCTGTAAAGAGACACTGTGTCTAAAGGCAGTTTATACATATTTAATTGAGGGCTTGCTTACCATTTCAGAGGATGAGTCTGTGAACATTATAATAGGAGAGATGGCAACAGGCAGACAGGCATGGCTCTGGAGCAGTAGCTGGGAGCTTACTGATCCACAAGCAGGAGGGAGAGAGGGAAGAGGGGGAGGGATGGAGGGACTGGGAGAGAGACTGTATCCGACTGGTATGAGCTTTTGAAACCTCAAAACTCAACCCCTACACCTTCTCTGAGAAAGTCACACCTCCTCCAACAGAGCCACACCTCCTAATCCTTCCCAAAATGATACCGAAACTGGGAACTGTGGGGACCAGTCTCATTTAAACCAGCATGTAGGAACCCAGCAGCCTCTTTTGGCACTCACACATGTGGCACAAATTTAGTTTTTTTGTTTTGTTTTGTTTTTTGTTTTTTTTTAATGAATGAAGCTTGAACCTGGATAGTAGCAGGGAAACTAGTCAGAGTTAAGAGTCTAGAAACACAGAAAGATCAAGCCAAAAAGAATTCTGAAAGAATGATGTAATGCAAGAGGGTAAAGAACAAGAATGATCTGAGGTTGTGCCAGTTTTACCCCTCAGGGGCGTGGCATTTGAAGACAGGCAAGACTGCAGGTACAGCATATTTGAGTAGAAAACCCAAGTGTTCTGTTATTAGCATGATTAGTTTAATGTATCTATAAAATATCTAAGTGGAGATGTTAATAGGCAATTGAATATATGAATCTGTAATTGAGTTCCAGTTTGGAGATATAAATTTGTGAGTAGACAAAGTAAATGTGATAATAAAAAGAGATCCCAAGAGAATGAGTATAGATAGAGAGCCAAGACTTCATCCCTGGACAATTTACTTGTAAGAGGATGACAAGGTGAGCAGGAACTAGTACGGAAGATTAAAAGCAGTGCCCAGTGCAGGAGGACACCAGAAGCTGCCAGAAAACTGAGTTCAGAAATGGAGAAGGCTCACTATGCCCAGTGCTGTTGGGAATTGTTGCCTGAAATAGTGTATTAAGACTACAAAGTGCTTACTGCGCAAAGCAACCTGATTCATTAAAATTGACAATAACAATCGGAAAAAAATGTAAATACTAATAATAATAATATCATGTTGTATTATGTCTTAGGTAGGATTTCTAATGCCGTTAAGAGACACCATGACCATGGCAACTCTACCAAAGGAAAACATTTAATCAGGCTGGCTTGTGGTTTCAGAGGTTCAGTCCATTATCATTATGGTAAGAAGCATGGCAGTGAGCTGGCAAATGTGGTACTGGAGAAGGAGCTGAGAGTTCTACATCTTGATGCTTAGGCAGCAGAAGAAGTGATAATGTGCCACGCTGGGCCTAGCTTACGCATATAGGACCTCAAAGTCCAACCTCTAAGTGACAAACTTCCTCCCACAAGGCCATATCTACTCCAACAAGGCAACACCTCCTACTTCTATCATTCCCTATGGACCAAGCACTCAAATAAAAGTCTATGGGGGCCATGCTCAAACCACCACACAGCGTATTCTTGAGCACAAAATCATCATAATCACAATGACTACTCTGAAAATTCAACTCCATTGCAGGAAATTCCACTGGCTCTGAGAACTTCTGTGGTTTTCCTGACTCTTTAAGGTCATGCTCTATGGTTACAGCCACTATTAAATATTCCATAGAAATGATATCTCACAACATCACAGTCCTCACTGGTCTGAATTTCCAGTCTTTAGAGAGCTGTATTAGTTTTGGGCAAAGATCGCATGCAAAAGACAAGAGAAAATAAAATATGCTTACCTAAAAATAAAGCTTCTGGGGAAAAAAGAACTTTATTATAAAAAGCATTGCAGCGTTTTTACAAATTATGCACTAAAATTAACCAGACCCAAATACTCTTAAAATTAATCAATTTGTCTCCTTAATATAGAAGGTAAGACTCATGGACCATTTTCTAAATGATGCTATATTCAAAGAAGAAAAAGTCCAAGTCTTGACATTTTGATGAACAGTGTAGATATTTACTCATTCTTTCTTAGAAATAAAATATGAGGGTGTCAGGATAGAGCACATGTACCATTTGCTACTAAATACTTTCCAAATATCTTATTTGATACATTTCCCTATCCCCCAGTATAACTGCCTTTCTCTTAATTAGCCACTCTAGCAGTCAGTTAAAACTTTGATGAATAAAATGTAATGTCTCACTTATGAAATAGAATAGGAGTTAAAGGTTAAATGCCTGTGCCAACTGGAGTTGCCCAGTCCTACCCAGCTATATCAAGTACTTTTTTTTTAACCTCACTTTCCCCACTTAGAAAATACAATGACAGAGTCTCACCCCAAGCCCTGTAGGAGACTGCTTGCAGGTGCCCCTCCTCCCACCCTTGCTCCATTCCCTGGGGACTCCACAGAACCTTAAAGTGGACCCACGTTTCCCTTTTCCTGGGGGCCTTCTCCTCCCTCCATGCTAGCCCATTCCTGATGCTTTGTGTCAGCCTCAAATTGCTTTCTACCCAAGACTCCCAATGGTTACACCAGACTGGGGCTCAGGTGAGCAATTGTCACTCTCCTTCCTATCCTCCCTTACAATCGCTCATCTCCAGCGACTGCCTGCAGGTGCCCCTTCTCCCACACTACCTCCCTTCCCTGGGGACTCCACAAATTTTGCTATAAATGTAACTCTCCTCCTTTGTGTAGACCTCTCAGCCCTCAATCCCCACTGCTTTGTATTAGCCACCTATACCTCCAAACACATTCTACTTGGGACCCCCAGCACAGGTTAGGACTCAGGCAAGCAATATCTATTCTCCTTCCTGTCCTCCATTACTCTCTTGCCAACTTCATGTCCGTATCAGTCGCAGACTGTTTGCAAGTGCTTCCCAACTCTACCTCCATTGTCCATTGCCAATGGGACACTGAGTATCCCAAGTAGAAGTGTTTCTAGGTGAAGATGACTAATACAAAGGAGTGGGAATAGACAGTGAGAGAGTCCACACAAAGGAAAAAAGCTTGGATTTAGTGCAAACCTCACAAACAGAATACAAGAGATGGAATAAAAAAATCTCAGGCATTGAACATTCAAAAGAACTGGACAGCTCAGGTCAAAGAAAAAGTTAGATCTGAAAAGGTCCAGACACAAAACACCCAGAAAACATTGGATGCTATAAAAAGAGCAAATCCACAAATCATAGTAATAGAGGAAGAAGAGGAAATGCAGGACAAATCCACAGAAAATATTTTCAAAAAAATCATAGAAGAAAATTTCCCAAACCTAATTGAGATGATTGTCAAGGTACATGAAGTACACACAACTCCATATAAGACAAAACCAGAAAGAAATTTCCCATGATACATAATCAAAACACTAAACATACAAGACAATAAAAGAATATTAAAAGCTGTAAGGGGAATAAAACAAAGAACATAAAAGGCAGACTCGTTAGAATAATAACTGATTTCTCAGTGGAGATTCTAAAATCCAGAAAGGCCTGGAAGGATGTTCTACAAACTTCAACAGATAATGGACTATTATACCAAGGAAAATACCAATCAAAACAGACAGAGGTTAAAAAAAGTTACAAGATAATACCAAATTTAAATAAACCTCTGCAGAAGGCCTTAAAAGTTCAGTCTGAAGAAGTTAACCATTCCAAAGCAAATATGAGGAGTAAATAATTCAATATCAGTAATTCAAAAGAGAAGGAAAAACCCACACAACAACAAAATAACAGGAAGTCAATAAACACCGCCAATTGATAATTCTCAATATTAATGAATTCAATTCCACAATGAAGACACAGACTAACAAATTATATTTGAAAACATAAGAAAAGCACCTTATCATCAAGGATAGATATCATCTCAGGGTAAAAGCATAGAAACAGATAATCCAAGAAAATTGACCCAAGAAACAAGCATGTGTAGTCATTACAATATCTGACAAAATAGACTTCAAACTAAAACTAATCAGAAGATATATGGAAGGTCATTACATGCTCATCAAAGAAAAAATCTACAAAGACGATATTTATGCACCAAACCCTAAATATTTATGCACCAAACACAAGGGCATCAAGTTCATAAACGATATACTACTACAGCTAAAATCACATATTGGCCCTCACACACTGATAGTGGGTGACATAAATACCACACTCTGAACAAAGCATAGGTCATCCAGACAAAAATTAACACAAGAAATAGTGAAGGTAAATAATGCCATAAATCAAATGAACATAGCAGATATTTACAGAATATCTGGCATCCAAACAAAAAGGAATACACCTCCTTCTCAGCCCTCGTGAAACTTTCTTCAAAATTGACCACATACTTGGACTCAAAGCAAGAAAATTGAAATAACACTCTGCATCCTATTTGACTACCAAGAATTAAAGCTAGATAGCAAAAACAACATAAAGTATGCAAACGTATGAAACATGAAAAATGGATGCTGAATGAAAACAAAAAATGGTCCAGACAGAAGCAAGAAGGAAGTTTAAAACTTTTGAAATGAAAAGACAAAATACCCAAACCTATGGTGCATAAGAAAGTGAGGTGGAAGAGGCAAATTCATACCAGTTTTCAGAGAGGGGGGGATGGAGAGAGGGAGGGAGAGAGGGGGAAGGAGGGAGGGGGAGGAAAGGAGGGAGGGAGGGGGAGGGATGGAGGGAGAGAGGGGGAAGGAGGGAGAGGGAGGAAAGGATGGAGGGAGGGGGAGGGATGGAGGGAGAGAGGGGGAGGAAGGAAGGGAAAGGGAGGGAGAGGGAGGGGAAGGAGGGAGGGAGAAAGGGAGAGAGAAGAAGGGAGGGGGAGGGAGGAGGAGAGAAGAAGGGAGGGAGGGAGAGGGAGGAAGGGAGAGGGAGGGAGAGGGAGGGGAAGGAGGGACGGAGGGAGAGGGAGGGAGGGAGGGGGAAGGAAGGAGGAAGGGAGAGGGAGAGAGAGACCTCATATTAGCAACCTAAAGTTAAATCTGTAAGCTCTAGAACAAAAAGATGTAATGCCCCCAATAAGTAGAGAGCAAGAATAATGAAAGTTAATACTGAAATTAGTAAAATAGAAACACGAAAAAAAATATAAAGAATCAATGAAATTAAGTTGGTTCTTTGAAAAAATCAATAAGACTGATAAACCTTTAGCTAAATTAACCAAAAAAAAAAAAATTGGAGAGAGAAAATAAAAATTATTAGCGTTGAAGCAAAACAATGGTAGACATCACAACAGACTTCAAGGAAATTGTGAAACTCATAAAGACACTCTAAAAACCTGGACTACATCAAACTGGAAAATTAGAGAAACAAAGAAAGAAAGGAAGAGAGAAGAAGGGGGAAAAGGGGGGGAAGGAAGGGGGAGGGGAGGGAGGGAGGGAGAGAAAAATTGGTGAATTTCCTGATCTATACAGCCTACCAAAATTAAACCAAAATCAGATAAGCAAGTTAAACAGTCCATAAACCCTAGTGAAATAGAAGCAGTGATGAAGAGTCTACAAAAGAAAACAAACAAAAAAACAAAAAGAGCCAGATGATTTCAGTGCAAAATTCTACCAGACCTTCAAATAAGAATACTAATACTCCTCAAATTAGTCAACAAAATCTGAATGAACATTGCCTACTTCTTTTTATGAGGCCACAGTTACCCTGATACCTAAATCACATAAAGATCGAACAAAGAGAACTATTGATCAATTTTTCTTATGAACATAGATGCAGAAGTTCTCCAAAATAGCAAATCAAAATGAAGAATGCATTAAAAAGATCTGCCATGAATAAGTAGGAGCATATATGATCATATATATATGCTTATTGATATATATATATATATATAAGCATGACCTACTAAATAAATTGGACGAAAGACAAAAACCACATGATCATCTTATTAACTGTACAAAAGGCCTTTGACAAAATCCAACATCCCTTCAAGGTAAGAGTCCTGAAGAGCCTAAGGATAAAGGGGCATCTCTCAACATAATAAAGGAAATATACAGCAAGCCTGCAGGCAACATCAATGTAGATAGAGAGAAACAGCTTTACTAAAATCAGGAAAAAGACCAGGATGTCAACTCTCTCCATAACTACTCAATATAGTACCTGAAGTCTTAGCTAGAGCAGTAAGACAACTGAAGAAGATCAAGGATATACAAATAGGAAAATGAAAAGTCAAAATATCTTTATTTGCAGATGATAGTGTGTGTGTGTGTGTGAGTGAGAGAGAGAGAGAGAGAGAGAGAGAGAGAGAGAGAGAGAGAGAGAGAGAGAGACCTTTAAAAAATTCTATCAGGAAACTCCTACAGCCAATAAATATTTCAGCAAAGTAGCAGGTTATTAAATGAACATCCCAAATCATACTGGATGAGGTAAGCCATCCCCAAAAAGACAATATTGAATGCATCCTTGTATGTGTGAATATTTAAGTCTTCGATAGGCATGGTAGTGTCTGAATGACCACAGAAGTGAGGTAGAGAGTAAGGAACTAGGGGGTTGGGACAAGATTTTGACAAGGAAGGAGAAATAGAATATATAGTTAAAGGGATACAGGGAGGAAACTGGAATAGGAAGAATAAATAGGGAAGGGACATGGGGGGGCAGGGTTTGACCAAAGACTGCTAATAGGGGCCAATTGAGGGGTCACACAGAAACCTACAATTGTAGAAGTATCTTAAAATATACACATGGAGGAAATAGAATCCTCAAATAATGAGTGTGGGGGTGGGGGAGCCTCATATCTCTCCACCAAGTGAAATATCCAGCGGCAGGAATGGGTGACATCTAATTAAGTTGTTGGTCAAATCAACTAAAATAGTTCTACCCAGCTATGATACATAAAAACCACAATGGTCAACCTGGCAAGATATCCTTCAGGGTATGTCTTACTTAGAGTTACTATTGCTGTGATGAAACGCCATGAACAAAAGCAAGTTGGTGAGGAAAGGCTTACACTTCCATACCACTGTCCATCACTGAAGGAAGCCAGGGCAGGAACTCAAAAAGGGCAGGAAGCTGGAGGCAGAAGCTAATGCAGAGGTCAAGGAGAGGTGGTGCTTACTGACGGGTTTCCTGTAGCTTGCTCGGCCTGCTTTTTTATAGAATTAGTAACAACCAGCCCAGGGATGGCACCACCCACAATGGGTCTGGGCCCTCCATCAATCACTAAGAATATGCCTTATATCTGGATCTTATGGCAGGCACTATTTGCTCCTTCCAGATAACTCTTGCTTGTATCAAGTTGACATAAAACTGTACAGCACAATGACACCTTATGACATTCTACTGTGTCCATAAATCAGTGTCTTGCTCACTCATCATCAGAGAAGCTTCCTCTTACAGTAGATAGTAACCATAGCAGAGGCCCACAGCTGGATGCTGTGCAGTGTAAGAGACTTTGGAGCACTCATTCCTAATAAAAATGTCTTCATCAAGCTCGATTGTGGGATATTTGTATGCTTTGTGAAGATGTATTGCTGTGATTGGTGTAATAAAACTGGCTGAACAGCCAATAGCTAGGCAGGAAATATAGGTGGGACTTCAGGGCAGAGAGAGAACTACAGGAAGAGGAAAGGCAGAGTCACCAGCCAGATGCTGAAGACACAGGATGTGCAGTAAAGCTAATCAAGCCACATAAAAGAACATAGCTGGAAAGATATGGGTTAATTTAAGTTATAACAACTAGTTAAGAACAAACCTAAGCTAAGGCTTGTGTGTGTGTGTGTGTGTGTGTGTGTGTGTGTGTGTGTGTGTGTGTGTGTGCGCGTGCGTGCGTGCGTGTGTGTGTGTGTGTGTGTGTGTGTGTGTGTGTGTGTGTGTGTGTGCCTTTGTGTTGTTGTGAGCTGGCAGCCCAAATGAGTACCAGTCTACAAATGCCAAAGTCTTAGGGATCAAGGTAGGAGAGGAGGAAGACGGAGTCTAAGAGCCAGTGGGGATGGATGACACTAAGGAAACAGTGCCTTCCAGACACAACAGGAGTCATACACATACGAACTCACAGAGACCTTGGCCACCTGTTCAGGGCCTGCATAGGCTCAAGCCCGATGAGATCCCAGTGCTGAGGAGAAGGTGAGCATGAGCTCCCATCCCTAGCAAGAAGTTGTCTCCAATTCACAACCACTTGCAAAAGGAAAACTAGTTCTCTCCAGTGGAGTCTTACCGGGTCTATAAACTGCACTTATGGGTGGTGCCCCCGCCTAGAAGTCAATGGCCAACACGAAAACCCAATGTTCTTCTGTGAGGATGTTGCTGGTCTATATTATTTTCGTTGGGTATTTTTTTTTTATGTTCTTCTTCTGTGTGCATGTTGCTGGTCTATATTATTTTCGTTGTGTATTTTTTTATGGCACTGATCTTTTGCTTGTATATTATGGTTTTTGATTTTGGGCTTTTATGAGTTGTGTGTGTATCTGTCTATTTTTGTGCATTTTCTTTGCTGTTGTTTTTAATTCTGGTTTGTCAGTTTGTTTTATTGCCTGTTTGTTTCCTAAATTGAGAGAGGATTAAGAGGTGGAGTTGTGTGAGTAGATGGGCAGGATGGGAGGAGATGGGGAAGGGGAAATCCTGGCCAGAATATATTGTATAAAAAGCTTTATTTTTAATTAAAAAATGCAAAAACATTAATAGATCACTCTATAGTTATTACATGAATTAAAATGTTAAAATAAATGTTCACTAATATACTTTTTAAAATACTAAACATCATTGCACAAATACGTATCATCATTGCCTAGCTATTATGTCCATCTTCCAATCTTATACTTTTTAAAATACTAAACACTTTGCACAAATACATATCATCATTGCCTAGCCATTATGTTCATCATCCAATCTTAGCATATTTGCTGTTAAATTGAGCACTTGGCTATTGACAATTCTGACAGTTATCTCTCTGGTCATAATTTGACAGCCTTTTAAAGACTAAAATGACCTCTGTGTGTACATTCCAAGGACTCCTCTTATTCATGCTATGATACCTCAGACCAAGTTTTATTCATTTAACTTTAGTGACTCTTACAGCATGAGTCGCCTCTCAAGCGCCATGATCCTCCAAGCTTCTGTTAGTTAGCTCAGGGGGAACACTTGTCATCTTTCTGGTGGGATGTCAACCCTCCCAGTTTCCGTCTCTAGTAATAGTAACATCCGGCAGATTATGCACTCAGGAGAAAATACAGGAATAAACATTTTCTGGTGTGCAAACATGTTTGACTGTGGATCTCTAACCCAGGGTATGTTTCTTTAGAATGTTTCCACGTGGCTCTGGGACATTTTATTCCCCTCATGCTCTGTTATTGATCTATGGCTCTGTTAACTACTTTAGTGATTTTGATTTGAAGGATCAGAAGAGATATATACCCTTAATGGCTATCCTCATGGAATATGACATTCAAGAGAAGCCCCTTGCTAAAACAAAAAGGCCCTACCAGGATTGTCTCTTGCTCTTAAATTTCTCTGCAACATGGTGACAGAAGGTCTTCAAAACACTCTGGAGCCAGTTAAAACAGAAGCGAGGCACTATGCATATGATTTCTCCTGAGATAAAATAGAAAGCAAAGTGTCCAGCATGCTCGTACCCAGCGCTTCAGCCTTGCAATCTGAGACCCTCGCTTGCCAGAGGGTCAGATTTCATGAAACACGAATCAATGCAGCTTCCCAAGTTACGCCTCATCTCAGGTACAAAGTTTGGTCTGTGCCCTGAGACTTGACAGAGTTCCCTCCTTGTCCCCAAAGCAGGTATATTTGGCCTCTTGGTTTGGGAATGAAATCCCACAGCTGCCTAGAAATGGTGCATCTGCTTCAGCAAGTTCTGGCAGACCACGCTTTAACCTACCGCCCCCTGGTGGGTGGACCAGTGTTGCAGTTAGTTTAATTCTGAGTATGAAGGCCATTTCCGTTCATTGATGCATAGCTGTCAATTCAGACCTTGAGTCTCAGTTCCTCCACATGGCATTTCCTGTTGAGCTTGGACCTGTAAAGGTCCTGAATGTCTGCAGACTCTCGCTTAACTGGTAGCATTTCCCTGCTCTGAGGCTATTTGTCTTTGTTCCATTTCAGTGGCATTTCTAACTACTTCTACAGACCTTTCAGTCCAGTCCCTGGCATAGTACCTCCTACTAATTTCTCAAGTTTCTAGGAGAGCTGGCTTCTACCAATGGGCTCAAAGGCAGCTTAATTCCAATCCCACAGTTGCAGCCAAGACCTTAGAGATTTGTTCACGTCTACTGAAGAAGGCAATGACAACAGACTAACTCCGAGCATGGCTGTCACTGACCTCCTCTACTTCAGGAACAACTCCAAGTTCCTCTGCTCATGGACGCCTACTGACTTTGTTTTTTTAAAAAACTGTTCAGTCCATTGTTCACAAGGGAATTTTTAAGACTTCCTTAGCTGACCGTCAGCCATTAAACTCAAACCAACCAACAAAATACTACAAAACACAGCCAGACAGCCCTGATCCAGCCCAGTAGGAAGTGCTCCCTCAGAAGCCAAAAGCAGCAGCCATCTTCCCAAGTGAGAAAACTATACCATCTTGGGGAAAGCGTGCCATCTGCAGCCTTTGCTTTAAAAGCCATGTTTAATTAGTTACAATCAAACCAAGAATCAGGGACATGGGAGGGAATCTGATCTTCACTCAGTACGAAGTATTTTTCCTCTTCCCTTCTGACCTGCAGATTCCCCCTCGGCAACTATCTCTCCCGCCCACTGACTTCATCTTCTAGTTGCCTTCCTATTGCTGTCTCGCTCATGGCCTCCATACTGTAAGAGATAAGATGTGCTCTCTTAAGCGATAAGAGATGAGTCCATTCAATCAGCTCTTGTCCGGACCCTTTTGATAAATTTATAATCCAAGTTCTGCCTGGATATTTTGTGTGACTATTAATGCCAACCAGTTGCTCCTGCTTCAGTGCGGCTCTAAAGCTCTGAGACTTCCTTCTAAGTCTCATCCAAACATCCACAACTATACTCTGCTGCATTCCCTGTGTGTACATTTTATAGGATACACAGATATACTGCTAAGACATTGCAAGGAACTCCCCATATGTTCCTATTTTGTAAAATTATATTAAGCAAAATGTCTGATTCTTACACTGGAGTAGTGATACAATGAAATTCTCATGTTATTCATGTCTGCAAAGTTAGAAAGCAAAGAGCGTATTGAGGAATAACTTTTAGCTTTATTTAAGGTACTGGAATTCAGAACCCTAGGTATCCATGCTCGATAGCAGAAACATGGCTGAATCTCATTTAGATATTTTTTTTATATTTGACCATATATAATAAGAAGCAGGTTGGCTACAGGATCAACAAAGAATTATACAGGTCTTGACTGTAAATTGCTTTGCACAAAGCTCTACAGAAATTGCCCTGAAAGAATTTTTGGGCATCTCTGTTTCCCCAGGTTTTCCTTCCCAAATTAATATTCCTGACCATCCCCACACTTTTAGTACATCCCTTCTCCTTTCAGATGGCAAGCAGAGCTCCAGCTCTCAACACAGGGCTCTCTACAGTCTGCAGCCCCCCAAGTGCGATCTTTGTCTCTTTGCCCAGAATCATCCTTTGCTCCTATCACTCAGCTATCAGAGGAATTCCACTAAATACAAATAAAGTCCCCACCTTGTTGACTTTCCACTTTATAAAGTGTTTAATCGTTCACTAATCACTAATCGCCGAAATTGTTCCACAAATATAAATTGTTTTCAGTCACTTCCGCTAGACAACACTTTCTGATTTTAAGCTACAAAATCAATTTGAGGTGATACAAAAAGGAGAAAGAACCATAGCAAATAGTAGGCAACAGATTTTCTGACTCTATGAGAGTACTTCTGAAACTGCATTGGATCCATAGACCATGTTAGGCCAGCGTGATTATACATCACTTACTATGTTTGTGTTTTAACAATACAGAACTCTCTTGCCCTACTGATATCTACACTGATACTTGCTCCCTGACAGTAGGATCTACACATGGTATTTAGGAATGTCTATCCTGAGTGCTGCATTGCTACTCGTAAGAGAATTTCATGGCCCTGAGGGTCAGCTTTCAAAGACCAATGCATCTCGTCAGACCAGGCTAAGTCTAGGGTCTGAGACAAATGCTATTGATGGATTATCACTGAAACTGAACTGTGCTGAAAGTTATAAATCATCAGCTTCCTTTAGGCTTAGGTGGCACTGATTACTAGATAGATCATCAAAGTGGCCAAGCTGTTCTGAGCCCTAAATGGTACATTTTTAAAAAGGCATCATCAAACAAAAAAATGTAAACAAGGCTAATACACATTCCAGGATAAGAAGTTTGGGCACTGCTCATCTCAGCTAAATGATAAACAAATAATGAGTTACATGTAAATCAAGAATGTTGTCAAAACATTGCCCTTTTAATCCCAGATAAATGATGAAGTTTATAGAAGGAGGCTCTCGAGGGTCACGGAGGATTGTTTAAACATACATGGAGAGTGGTTTAAGTGCTAATCCATTGCTGTTTGTGTATACCGCATTGCTATCATCAGCCTTTCCTGCATAAAACTGCCTCATCGTTTTATAAATCTGCAAACCTAGTCAAAACCCGTCCTCACTGGGAACAAACTTTTCACATTAAGCTTGAAAGTTTTAAACTCTCTTTGACATACACATACTGACACGGTTTTGAAACTCTAGGCTCAAGACATGAAGGAGTTTAAAGCACTTCATAACTTTCATGAGCGTCACCCTCTATCCAACACTCAAAGATCTAACGGTCCAGAAATGCTTCCACACCAAGACGTTTCACAAAATACTTTGTAAAAGGGTCTGGACTCTACTGAAAGCTGTTACACATCTGCTTTGCTTTTCCAGTGAAGAACTCAATATGTTGATGGTCTTAGTCCAAACCCGTTTTTTGCAAGCAAGAAGGAAATGCAAAAATGTTTGGCTAATTGCTAAGAGGAAATCCATATGTGTTATTTGCTTTCCATGAGAGGACAGGTCCTCTTCCTGCTTAATTGATGAAATGTTGTACACAAAACTGACAGTGATTAATACCACTCCAAGATGCCATTTTAAGAGTTGTAAGTGTGATACTTTAGAATGGATTCTTTGACATTTACATTGCTATTTGCTGGGTATAAAATCTAGTTCTTGCCTTAAGCATTTATATTGGGGGATAAATGTTAAGTAATTTTAAATGGCAATATCTTCCCAGGGAACCAGTCTTTGAGAAAGCAGGTACCGATTGCTTTTTGCCCCCAATTTCCTTGTTAAAAAACCAACACTATGCTAAAGCTAAAAATTCACCTAGAAACATTTATCCAGCACCCAGATGATATCATGTATAATTTCTCCTATAATCTGTTCCCACAGAAAGATTTGAAGCATGGATTCCAAATAAGCCTCAAATCCATACTGCATCCTGGATAATTAATGAGTTCTTGGCACACTCTTCCACCCATGGTGATGTCTCCACGCATGTAGAACATAGCTATGGAGGCTGCACTCCATCGAGTCCCGAGACAATACACAATGGTTCTCACATTTCCTTGTTTTGGGAAGAGATAGGGTTCAAACCTAGGTTTTCCCTTGTAATTTCCAACATTCCTCAAAGAATTCACAGTTTATTACATGTAAGCTTTCCATACTTTCAGGGCCTTACTGTGGGACTGCCATCCTGAATCACTTATATCTCAAAGAAAGCATTCTCCTACATCTGCTTTAAACATTATTCCTGATATCACCAATGTTCATAAGCCAGACATACACACACCACACACACACACAGAGAGAGAGAGAGAGAGAGAGAGAGAGAGAGAGAGAGAGAGAGAGAGAGAATACATGTGCACACACTCAGATACAAACACATACACAGGCACACAGAGACATGCATACACATAGAGACACACAGAAACATATATATACACACACAGGCAAACACACAACACATATGCACACACACATATACACATGAACACACACATGCACACACTCACACATAAACAGGCACACAGAGAAATAGGCACACACATACAGAGACATACACTTGAACAAAAACATATGTACACACTTAGTCACACAGAGAGACATATATATACACACACATACACACGCACATGTGTACACAGTCAGATATACACACATACACATGCATGCACACACACACACACACACACACACACACACACGTAATAAACCCAAATGGCCTTTAATAACTCTTGGAGTTGAAGACATGCAACATACATGCAGGTATTTTTTAGTGAGCAAGATGACTACAATGACAAAAGAAAGCAAGATGACACTGATACAGGTTTAGGAAGGCAAAATTGCAAATGTCATGAGTGGCAGTTGACACTGGCTTCAGTGTCAAGGAGTCTGTGGTAAAGTTGCTCTATTTAAAAGATCCAACACTTACTAAACCACAGACACTACTATAAATCCAGAATTTTCAAGACTTAATGGTTTCTTAAGGAGATGAAAATCAATATTTTTATGTGATGTTTCTCAACTTTTTAATTGATAACAATTAAATCAACCAGGGGGAAAAATCTACCCATTTAGCTTTATAATAAACAACCACATTGGAGAATCAGATCTATGGGTTTCATTTTTCTAACTTCAGTTGGAGCACACAATCCATATTATTTAAACCACAGTTTGAGGGTTGGTTTATTTATTTAATCTGTGTGTGTGTGTGTGTGTGTGTGTGTGTGTGTGTGTGTGTGTGTGTGTGTGTTCTTTATGTATGTGTATGGTTGTACACACACACACACACACACACACACACACACACCCTTGCATGTGTGTGCATACACACACATATACCATGGAGCATGGAGGCCAAAGGGACAACTCTCAGAAGTCATACCCTTCCTGCCACATTGTGGGACCCAGGGATCAAAGCAAGCTCATCACATTTATAGGCAAGTACCTCTCTGGTAAGAGCAGGTTTTTCCCTGCTGGTCTGATCCTACTGCTGTGCCAGCCCCAAATAACACACAGAGATGCTGTATTTGATATAAATGCTTTTGGCCAGTTACTTGTTTCTTATTGGCTAGCTCTGTCTTAAATATTAACCCATTTCTATTAATCTAAGTATTTCCATGTGGTCTTATTTTACTGAAGAGAGGGCCCGGAGTACTACCCTGTTAGTCCTACATCTTGAAACTTCTCCCTCCTTCTTCCTCTCTCCATCTAGTCTCCCAGTCCTATCTAGCTTGCTTTGCTATTCATTAACCAATAAGAGAAACATATGTATAGAATGCCATCTCCCATCATCTCCTCCTTTCTGTCTAAAACAAAAAGGGTTTTAACCTTAACATAGTAAAGTATATAATAGAACAGTTATCAAAAAAAGAACCACAGTTAACAATATTTAGTCCATTAACATTTGGCAAGATTTAAAAACAAAATATTCTATCACCTATCCTATCTTTGTGAGTCTAATGTCCTATATGTAACTTATCTTTAATCCTAACTAAGGAAAACTATAACCATAACTATCTGTCTTCACCTCCATCAAATATCACAGAAGGATAATATATAAATTCTAGAAATGACAAAGACATCTTGCCTGGTCAGTTACCCAAGGTTTCACAGCAACGTTGGTACAGCCAGTTTTGGCTAAGACTAAGAGTACCTGACAGACCACAACAAAAGCAGGGAGGCAGAAAAGCTGTCTTACCTTAACTTGGCAAGGTTCAGCAGTCTTCTATGTTTGTCTCCTGCAATCACACAGGACTGCACATCCAAAACAGTGGTCGAGGTGGGGGCAGTTTTTTTGCCTAAGAGGCCAGTTGCCCATCTGTACTTCCTGTCTACCCTAGTACTGTTATTTTTCTTCTCAGGTCTTTGATGAGGTTGAAGATTAAACTATCACAACTATTATTCTCTCTTCCTAGTTAGATATATTAGGTACTAGACTTAAGCTTTTCAGCTTAGGGACAACTCTATTGCGAACTATGTTATGCTCTCACTCTAGGACTACATATGTAGGTCTTAAGTTTGTATATTCTTGATTTTCCCTTTCTTAGAGCACCCTTGTTTCATATATAGGTTTGTATCTAGCCTAAATCTTTTCTTTAGACTAAAAGGGGAATTGTAGTGAGATATTTTCTTTGTCTGCATCAGTGGCACTGACCATGACCACTGGGGGGCGGAGACAGGGGCAGAAGTGACCTGGGGAACTAGGTCTGAGGAGGAGCCCGGGAACACTCTTGCTAGCAGGACGTGGACAGAGAGCATCCAGAGGCATCCTTGGGACCAGGAACCTGCTGGTGTTCATCCGTCTATGTTGTTATTTCTCCCTGAATAAACATCTATTCAGCCTATTTGTTTCTCCTGATCCTTATTAAACCATGATACCTCTCTACCCACTGGGCCATTTTATAAATCTTTTAGGTCCCAAACTAAGGTTTTGCTTGTGTGAGGGTTTTAGGTAATGAAATCTGCAATTCTGTTACACAAGTGTGCCTTGATCTTTCTTGTCAAGCTACACAAACTCAAAGTAAACTGATTCCCTCATCACTAGTCGTCTACCTCGAGCACCAGAGAACTGAATCATGATATCCAGCAGAGATGCAAACAAGCAGACAGCACGTTAATTTATCATTAAATGCTTCAACTACCCAGAAGTCCTTCTAGAGAAGCAACAATGTATAAGGAAAGACGAAAGACAACTCCGATTGTGATGATAGTGAGAGTTCAGAAAAGACAGCACAGCGGCCCATTAAGCTCTTCACGACTGGGGGAGTAGAAGAGTAACGTGGGAACAATAAAAAGCAGTGGCATGTTAGTGACGTAAAGCAGTCGCACAACTGCATAGGCTGATGAGATTCTGGGCTGTCATGGGCCACCGACCAGCTGAGACTTCCGCCTCGTCCTGATGGCTGGGCGCAAATGTGTGCTTGGGAACCACACTGTGCTTTTTGTTTCCTGCTATAGTCTGCTTTTCTGCCATAATGTCTCTGCTGCCCCCCACCCCCTTAACACACAGACACAGGCGCACACGCACATACACACCCGCACTTGCGATTCCACCCTGCACACTTTCCAAGTTCAATGAAGGAGCAATCAGCTTGGCAAGAGCAAGGAGCACTTCTCTGAACTAGTTGCAACTCTCTTCTGAAGACGCTGACCAAGGGAAAAATGTCAAATCCTCCAGTCAAAACCCCTTCCTTGCTAATGGGAGGACCAAAGCCTGCCAGTTTCTTGTGGCAGACCCTCTATGGTTTGTCTTTGGCAGATCACGATCAAACCCAATAGTTAGAGGCCAACATACTTTTTTTTTTTTTAAATGGAGACCAAGAGCTTCATGCCTGCTGGTGAAAACTTAAGCAGGCATGTGGGTAATATGAGTATGACAAGCTGGCAGCCCACAGTCTTTTTGAAGTGAAAAGCAAACAAGTTGAAGATTTTTTTTATAATGTAGGCTTTGTCCAGTAATGCAGCCAGAAGCTTTACCAATGCAGCTGCTTCCAAAAACTAAAACACATGGGAACAAAAGCATTGCAATTTAAAGCAAACAAGATTCACAGCCAGGACCAGCATTCCCAACAGCTGAAGAGTAGACACACTCTGCCACTAAAAATAAAGTAGCGGCTGGATTCCGAATGCCTCCCAGACGGACCAAAGGTAAATGATGCTGGACAATTACAAACTGTAAAAACAACAACTGAAAACTCCATCATCAACTACAACCTCTCTGGGGGTGGAATGTGGGGCTCATAATGGCAACTGGCAAAGAGACGCCAATCATAAATGTGATGCTCAAAATAAATGAATAAAAAGTACAATAAATAGTTTGTGTGAAATACATAGAACCTTCAATCCTTCCCTCCCCCTTACCCTGAGCACACACATACATGCACACACACGAATAAATTCATCAGTCTATGAAGATTAGAAGCTGTCTCCATTTCTTACTATTCTTCACACAGCTATGTGTTCATCCAGCCCCCTTTGAGGATGCCTCTTCCTAATCACGCATCAGCATACAGCCGGGTTGTGTTTGAACCTTCACGAGCCAATACAGACACCCTTTCATTTCCATTGAACAAAAAAACAATCATTCTATTTTAACCCCAGATGACACATTGTAGAAATATAAAAGTTAAGCTGTCTTAAATGGTGTCTTGTGAACACACAAAGCCTAAACTTCTAGGGATACCCTTACGCTAAGAAAATGCTCTGAGCACCTCCTGTGGTGTGGGTCAGTGTTCTCTGTCACTGAAAAGAAAAAGCCTCAGTTTGGGTGTTCCAGGGATTGAAAACCCTTCAGTCTACTGGGCACCTAAATGACATATGCTAAAGGGTAGGTAGATAAGGGGGGCGTGAAGGGCCATTTCAGCCAGAAGTACATCCTTCAACCTGGGACATAATTTGTGTTCCTACATCTATATGATAGATTCCCCATTACAGTAATTACTATGAATTATAGATAAGCACTCTGGGTATAATGTTCTGCTCTCCATTTCCTACAAATCAAATTACCGAGGCTTATATTGGATTGTGGACATATTTAGAAAATCCTTTTATGGTTGTTTGTTAATTTTCCTTCTGCCAAAGCCTCCAATCCCCTTCTGACCAGATGGCCCATGAGGAAGCACTCACCACAGAGAGGGATTGGTACAGGGTGCAGGACTGAAGACTCTAAAATCACCAATGGCTAATAAATCCATCCTGACAGGGAAATACTTAAGTTTCCCTGGATGCAAGCATGCGTCAGGTGCTTGGAAAAAGCAGAGTGTCCACTCTGGCTTGTATTCCAATGAGACAATAAAGGAAGCTGGCTTCCACTGAGCAACTTCACTAACTGCACTCACATCCGGTGTCTGCTTCTGGTCCTGGGTGTTTGATTAGGTATGTAAAGGTCCCCATTGTCAACAGAGACCTGGGTGTAGCCACGGAGTATACCTACACACTGCTGCCATCATGGAGAATGAATTCTAATATATTCCAATGACTTCATCAAGCCTGATTCTGGGTATCTTGGCAGCCATAGTTCACAATGATAGGTTTCATTTATGACTGAATGTTGCAACTGTGTAAGTAGAACATGATATTTTCAAAGACACAGAATTACAAAGACCAGAACTACAAAGGAAAAAAAAAACCTTTAGGCTCTCACCCTGCCCTGCCTATAATTACCACACTGCAGATATAATGTATTACCATCCAAATTTCTATCCTTTTCCCCAGGATTATTTCATAAGGGACAGCTAGTTGTGACAGGAAATACATGTTGCTATATTATTAATAACTAGTAAAAGATCCCTATAATTTTTTTCAAAAAAAAATTTAACATTTACTGAGCATTCACTGTGCGGTGGGACCTGTTGCATTTGACCATCTCAACCGTTTAATGAGGTTGGTGGTACTTTCCACTCCCACCTGACAGGTATGAAAGTGTAGGCAAAGAGACAAGATGTTGCCGGAGAGGGATGAGTCCGGGTTATTAACTTGGTTGGATTGAGACTTGCCTAGATTCACAAAGTGTGGTCTTGAAAGCCTGTGAGGACATTTCTAGAGTGAATTAACTACAGGGAGGAACCTACATTGAATGAGAGTGTTTCCACCCAATAGGCTGGAACCAACGTCGATTAAATGACAGAATAGCTCATGGGTGCAAGCTATCTGTCTCTGCTGCCTGGCCACTGGGGGGGAAAGCAGCTCATTGCCACCAATACCACAGCCACATCTCACATTTGCCCTTAAAAGTGACTCGCACCCAGGGATTGTAGTTCCACTAACATACTCAGCCCCTTCATATGGCAGCTTATACACCATAGTGTATACGTAAACATTATTTCCATTTTCTCTGAACATCCTGTTCAGTGGCTCCCATGATCAAATTTGGGTAGGAGCCCATGGTGACTACAGGGCTGGGGTTCCTTGTTCCTTTTTCACTTGGAATACACGTGCTTCAGGCTTTCTGCATGCCATATTCAGCCATGATTTTTTTTCCCCAAATAACTCTGAATCCATTGATCTTAGAACATAGGTCATGAACTGAGCCATCTTAAATGCAGCCTGAATGTCATCATTTGATTACAAAGATCTTTTTTGCTTTGCTTTCATTTAAATTCCACATCGATATTAAAAATTGGGTATCTTCTGCATAAGTATTGATTCCCTTTTGAAAGATTAGATGTGCAGACAATGAAAGACACCCCATGACAACCACTGGGCAACTGGATCCCTACATGGCCTACTCACACAGTAGCTCATCACAGCATCCACCCAGCTCCTTCCTGCCATTCAAACACTTCCTTGACCCCCAAATATCTGAATTTACAGAAGTGACACCCCAATATCTGCATCTACAATCTCTAGATTACTTTTAATGTCTGTTCTAATCTTACGTATTTCTACATTGTACTGTAAATATCTAACAGCTTCATTTGCTATGTACTCAATGTTCACCAGAGAATTCTGCCTACCTTCACCCCCATTTTCACCAGACTATATCACCGTATGTGTGAATGCCCAAGATAAATGTCCACTATAGAGCCGAGGACCAATAAGTGCTCTTGAGAGTCGAAAATGGCTTTCTGTATTATGCCCACTCACAATTACTTCCATCTTACTAACCTTTTTGTGAGTTTGTATATGTAGTATAAGTGTGTACACATGTTTATGTGTGCATGTGTGTGAATCCATATGAGCATGTGTGCACACACAGAAGTCAGAAGTTGGCGTTAGTATTTCCCTCAGTAACTCCTAATGTTTTGGCGTGTCTAAGAATTTCACATATGTACATAATGCATGTTTTAAAATCCACCTCCCTCTCCCTCCCCTCAAATTTCTCCTTTATTTCCCCACCACTAGGCCTTCCCCACTTGACATGTTCTTTATTTAAACCCATTGAGTCTACTTATTGCTACATCTATGTGCATGGATGTAGGACAATCTATTGGAGCACAGAGTAGCCTCTTGGGGATGCAACCCTGATGAAAACCAACTCTCCCTCCCCTGCAGCCGGTTTACTGAAGGATTTTATTTCATGTTTATTTATGTGTATGCGTGTTTGTCTGTTTGAATGTATGCTGCATGTGTGTAGGTATCCTCAGAGGCCAGAACAGGGTATCCCGAGACCTCAGACAGAGTTATAGAGAGTTGTTGGCCTCCTGGTTTGAGTGCTGGAAACTGAACTCAGGTCCTCTGGAAGAACAAAACGCACTCTAAACTGTTAGGTGAGACTTCTCTCTAACCCTACCTGTCTGCTTTCCTGAGACAATGCCTCTCTCTAAACCTGAAGCTCACCAGCTCTGTTAAACTCCCTGGCCAGCAAGCCCCAGGGAGCCTCTCGTATGCCCCAGTGTCAAGATTAGAAGAATGTACTGTCATGCCCAGCTTTTTAAATGGACGTTTGGAATCAAACCTCAGTTCTGAGTGTTTTCTCAGCAAGCATTTTTTATCAACTGGTTCATCTCCTCGGGCCCCATTTTATTGAAGATGCTTGAACCCTCAATATCTTAACCCAAAGAAACACATTTATAATAGTCTGGGATCTAGCATGCCAGGTAGGGCTATGAGAAATACAGTGGTTGGTCGATGGGTTCTTTGAGTAAAGAATGGGGACTCTAGTTACCATAATTAATCAGTCAATTACAAGGCTGAAATAGAGATATCATGAAAACGCCATGCACTGCAGAGTCTTCTGCACTGGGGAATAAGGAAAATGTAATATGGCTCCTACAACACTCACGTTATCGGCCCAATCCCACCAGGATCAGTGTTGGTCTCCTGACTGTGACTTTGACCTTCTGGCTGTAGCTATTTCTCCCACTAGTGCTAATTAGCCACCTACTTCTTTTCCCTGACATTTCCTTCAGTTCTGCCTACTCAGAAGTTCTGTTTACTGACTCCATCCTTTTATTCCTCTGTCTGGCTGCCACAAGACCTCTTTTTGTGGTTCCTTTTTAGTTTATCCTCCCTCCCAAAACCAACTAATTGACTCCCTCCCCAGATGCCCTAGTTCAAATTCCTGAGTGAGGACATCTGACCTAACTAATCACCATTTTGCCTGTTTGGGCAGTTTTTATGCCAAACCATCATCTCATAGGACACTGGCCAGCCCAGGGATTGGTTAAGGATAAGACCACCCTGGACCAGTCAAATGTGTCTAGAAGAAGGGGGCTCACAGCTGCCCGGGGTGGCTACCACCACCCACTTGTGGATAAGAAGCTCCCATTAGATGAAAGCTATTGGGAGGACAGGCACCATGATGTCCAATAGAATTGTTAGACTTCAAATCACAGCTGTGTCTCCACTTCTGAGGGTGGTTTCCATCTGGAAGAGAAACAGAAGTTCAAGGGCATTGCCCTAGCATTCCTGCTGCTGTGGGCTTTTTAGAAGGCGACATCAGAGGACCTTTGTGGTTCTTTCATACTCTTTGATGACAATTCGCTCAAACTCAATAAAACAATCCCTTGTATATATGGGCTTCGATTGTTTGGGGGCTAAAGCAACAAACCCTTTTTATGTATTATTATCTAGGCTTAAGTTCCAGTAAATTATACCAGCCCCCAAACTTCTTCATTCAGACCATTCCCATGACTTAAAATGTCATCTGCATGATAAAGATTCTCGACACCATCAACTTTGCCCAACTCTCTCATCTGAATTCCCAGTCTATGTTACCCATTTCCACATCAATATTTCATAACAGTTTCATACTTCTTCAGTGCCACTAAAATTTATCATGTCTCAATTAATTTCACCTGCCTTCTCCCCCGTTAAATGACTCTTCCTCAATTATCTACTTGCTCACATAACAGATTTGGCTGTCACACCTCACTTTTACCTCTCCCAGGCCTACACCCAACTGATCATTGCCATTCCTGCTGAATATCCCTTCAATAGTACCTTGTAACTTGGCCACCTTTGCCATTGCTAGGGTGGATTATTTTCAGTTTCACAGAGGCAATGTTCTTTGACACTTCTAGTCCTTTGTATGACAAAACTATTTCTTCTGACGACATTCTCGGACCCGTCCAAATCCTACATTCTGTCCTTTCCCCCATACATTCCCTAAGTCTCAGATAAGAGTGACTTCCTCAAGGAAGTTATTCTGAGGGCAGACAGCCCTGCTGTTCGCCTCAGTCCTCCCGTGCTGTCCCTGCCGACATGGTGTTTGCATTTTCCTATTCCTCCTTTTCCCCATAAATAGTTTTCTGTTTCTGAGAGTGAAAGCACACCTACCTACCTTTGCATGGTCTGTTGTCCCAGGAACTGGTGTATAGCAGGTCACCAATGAACACTTGTAGGTCAGAATGACAGCATACAAGCTCCAGGATGCCGGAGCAAGAGAGTCATGGCTTCAAAATAATCACACACTACACATCTCAAAAGTGACCAAACAGAAACAAAGATTCACTACAACCAGTCTTTTATTCAGCAAGATCTCTATGCTTTGACTAGACATTTCCTCAAAATCTACCCAGAGGAAAAGTCTATGACTTTGATAGAATTTCAAAGGCAGTTGGAAACAGCCAAAGACATGCATATATATGTATATATATATATATATATATATATTGTGTGTATATATATATATACATATATATATATATGAGGCAAAACTAAAACTTAAGTCACACTGAGTCCTATAAATCAATTTGTATAAACGCAGTAAAATTTCTTATTTAAATATGTTTCCTACCCTATATTTCTGAAGACAGTAGCGTGGCATGTCCCTGAGAATTACAGAACACTTTTCCTCCCCATATTGAACACTAATTCATACTTTTGAAACTGAAATATTCCAATAAGGGATAACAAATAAGCACGTGCTGGAAGGAAAACTACAAATTATAGTCATATATCACAGTCCAAGCAAATGGCAGCCAAATTTCTCTATATAAATTACAGAATTCTCTTATGATTTTGCAAGATGTAATAAAAATAAAATCAGCAAAAAGAAAATTCATTTCTTCACCCAACTAATCAAGCACATTGGAAAAGGACTCTTTGTTTAAATGGTTACAGATGAGTGAGTTTTTCTATAAATGCAATTTTAACAAAGCATAATGCCACTGAGACATTAAAACTAAATTTAAAATTTTGTGAATTAGGCTAACATCTTCGGTGCAAAATGATGCTGGTATCAAATACTTTAAATAATGATACTCAGCTAGCAACAATAAAACATTTTAAAATCAGGCAATAGGAAAATAAAGCTAGTCAACAGGATCCTTAGGGGACAATTCATTTCCATGTACTAAATCTATAATCCAATAATGAAGAATGTTCTATGGGGGTGACGCTCCTGTTGTCTGGTGATTTTGTTGCCAATTATTGCTGTTAATTACTAGTGAGCCCAAAGTTATAGCTTTGAGAATAAGGCACAAAATGACAATCTCAAGTTTGGGGATCAGACCTTTTCATTTTACTGCCAAGAACAAATCTGATATTCCAAGGCAAAATTGGGTTTGTTTTTAAGGTGAGACTCTCAGAGAAGTCAGAATAACACACTGATGGGGAACAACGTAAAAAGAAACATAGGAAGAACCTAAGTCTGCAGCCTGAGGTTCCTGTGAAGGACGGGTGGGCAAATGAAATAGCATTGCCTTGGGCCAACTGAAGGGTAATTACTTGTGAGCAGACAAGGGACACTTCCTCTTGAATCCACCCTCCTTAGGTCAGACACCTGACCCTGACACAACACAGGTCCCCAAACACTGCCACTTCTCATTCCCCATCAAGATAAATTCTGCAGGGGCCCCTGTTACAGGACCCTTGCACAGGACGATGTGGGCTTGTCATTTGCAAATGGCTCTGAGCTGATCTCAAGTTCAAACACATAAAGCATATTTTGCTGCAGTCTGATACAGAGATTCTAAATGTTCACATAATAAAAGTAAACTTGTCTGGCAAGGCCATTTTGGGATACTACTTGGCATCCTTAGGCTGTATTGGGAAATAAGTGAGCATCCATCCACTCGTAGCCATCCTTATGACACTGTCTCTGCCGGCATTGTTGTTATGCTTATAACTGCTTTGGGGACCCATGCTGGTGTTCCTCGGTTGATTTTTGAAAGGTCCATCTAAGCTCTCTTTTGTACTTTTTTTTTTCTTAAATCAAGGACAGCAAAATTCCAAAAGTAACATTTCCACGGACTGCACAACAACTTGAAAACCTCTCAGGGTAAGTCCTTGTGAAATGTACTGTGATAGGGAGTCAGACCTCTTTCCAGCCTCTCAGTGGCTGTCAGAACAGATGTGTGATATCTGTGTCTGTCAGGCAGCGCTTTCAAGTCTTACATGGTTGGCTTGTCCTTGCTCTGCTCAGAGTCATTTAAAAAATACTTTGAGAGCCAGCCATGAGAATTACAAATCATTTTTCAAAGGTATGTACAGCTCTGCAAATTACAATGAGTTTACAGGTGCATTCTTATTCTGTGTAACCTAGAGATGAAAGAGTTATCAAGGACACTGGTGCTCATTGCTGCATCGATGAAAACCTCATGAATTCTAAAATTGTGGCGATAATCTCTTTCATGGAAATAGATCTATGAGGTTTTCAAGCAGAAGCCACCTGATTTCCGCCTGAATGAAGAGGCCTTATAAAATTCTATAAGGCTCCAACAGCTACAGGGGCAGAGAGTGGAGGCAAAGATCCTCTCCCTTCTGAGGAAATAGGACAGTCACGCTCCTGTAATTTAGCTCACTGAAAGCTCAGAGTCACCTGGCAGAAAACTATGCTTTTCTCTCATTTAAAGCTGAGGATGCTAAAACGCCAAAAATAGAGGGTAAGAGGTACACTGAGAAGCTCATGGATGTGATAACATTCTTATTGGAAAGGAACTAAAAGGAGTCTTTGCCTCTGAAGCTTTGAAAACACACGGGGGGGGGGGGTGAGCCCAAACCTCCGACACTAGACCAATCCTAACTTTTCAAACTGAAGTCTGATGTTCTCACACTTCCTCACCTTTAACCCACACCCAAACTGCCCCACTCTGCCTTCTTTTGCTGCAATGAACACTATGACCAAAATGAACTCAGAGAAGAAGAGCTTTATTTCATTTCTCCATACCACAGCCCGTCATTGAGAGCAAGCAAGGCAGGAACCTGAAGGAAGAAGTCACTGACGCAGGAGGGGCCATAGAGGAACGGTGCTTACTGCCGTGCTCTCCATAGCTTGTTGAGTCTACTTTCTTACCAGTCCTAAGGCCACCTGAACAGGGGTGGCTTTGCACTCGCTGGGCTTGACTCTCATATATCAATGATTAACCAGGAAAATGCCACCACAGGCTAGACCACCTATTCAAAGGGCATCCTGGATTAGTTAATTGTTTGCTAAAGCTGGTAATGGACCCTAGGCATGTGCTTTTTATTCTCTTCACCCTGTCTTCCTCTAGTACCCATACTCTGCTCACACTGACACGGAGAGGCTATGGTGATAAAATCCAGGAACCCAGGGCAACTGGCCTAACAGATACTGTACTACCGTAGCACCCTGTTTGCTGCAAAGCAACACAGCTGCTCCTTCCTGAGCACAAACTAATTATGACAAACTGAGCCCTGTGTCCACTCCCTCATGGGTTTACCAACTTTCAACTTATTACCATGTACAGAGACAGTACTCCTGTCTGGGAAATCAGACTTTGGGCTGTGGACGCCTCTTTAGCCTCTCTTTGCTCACCTGCCCCAGAGTGCGACCCTGATTAGATTTGTTCTTCTGACTTGAGACCCACATATTCACACCTTACCAGTTTCAGAAACACTGCGCATACACGTCTGTTGCCAGAGTCTCCCAATCACGTGGGCTTATCACATAGGAACAACGATTACCTTCCCATCTGCAAAATCTTCATCATGGCCTACTGATCCTCCCTCGTCTGTCTGTCTTGGGTTTCTATTTTTTTTAAAGGCGTGGAGAAAGGCAGCTGTGGAGGAAAGGGTTTATTCCATCCTCATCTTACAAGAGTCCATCAGTGAGGGAAGTCATGACAGGAGCTCAAGGAGGGAAAGGACTAAAGCAGGCATGGGAGAGTGCTGCAGACTGGCTTGCTTCACTCGGCTTCTTCTACCTAGTTTCTTTTACATCTTAGACCGCCTGCCCAGGGATGGCCCTCCCCACATCAATCACTAAGCAAGGGAAAATCCTACGGTGTTGCCCATAGGCAATCATGATGGAGGCATTTTCTCAATTGAGCTTTCTTTTTACTGACAACTCTAGCTTGTGTCAAGTTGAGGGAAAGAACAAAATAGAGCCAGAAAGTCCTCTACTTCTACGGGCTCCATTGCAACCGCCTCCCCATGCACCTCTCCTCTTTCCCCCTTTCATATCCATTAACTTCACGTGTCTTTCTGCCTCCCAGCAGAACATTCTGCCTCTGGTCCCTGAGTGCGCTATAATACTCCAACTGGCCGATGTCAACTCAGCAGCTTCCTCCAATATCCATTCTCACAAGAGTCACTTTTAATAAACCTTGTTATAAAAAGCTTGTAAACAAAATAGACTTCACACACCAAAATTAACCACACCCAAAACCTAAACATCCAATCCTCTCTACAGTCAGACCAGCCATTAGGAGGCCATGGAGCTACACACTGGAATTTACACTTTCACTACTGATGTATTTTTTTTTGTACTGTCCAACACCAAAATCAAAAGATCTATGACAGCATAGTAAGTAGAAAGGATAATAGGCTTTACATCTTCCTTCATAGCTCATATCCATACCTGCATTCAGTCTTTCCTAGTTCCCTAATATTTAATCTCTTTTGTTCATGTTATACTGAACTCACATTTATATTTGTTCGCATATACACATTTGTTATTGGAGAGACTTTGCATATGAAGGAGAACATGCGTTTTTTTTTTCTTTCTGAGATTGTGTGGTCTCACTTATTATTTTGAATCCCACCTTCCTATCACACATGAGTAATTCTAAGCCTACCCATTAACCTTCAAGTTTTGTAATTTCTTTTTCTACAGCTGAATACTGTCTTATACAGATTTCAAATTCCCATTATCCATGTATCTGTTGATGGGCCATTAGGATGATTCCAATTCTTTTATTCTGTGAATAAAGCATTAATAAAAATGGAAATACACACATCTCTGGGATATGGAGTTCTTTGGGTTTCTCCTAGAAATAAAATAGCTGGGTCATGTGATATTTCTATTATTAACTTTTTGGGAAATCTCCAAACTGATAACCACAACGTCTGGATTAATTTGTTCTCCTATCAGCAATGATAGGAAAACATTCTCTTCACATTCTCCTCAATACCTTTTATAAGACTTGTCACAAGTCAGTCTGGCTGGAGTGAGGTGGTATCGCAAAGTACTTTTGATCTGCATTCTGCTGATGACTAAGGATATTGAACACTTTAACATATGAGATTATAATATAATTACATAATTTCCACCTTTTTTTTCATCCCTCCAACCCCTCCCATGTTCCCTTTTCTCTCTTTCAAATTCATAGCCTCTTTTTCTATGTACTGTTACATATCATGTGTATGCATAATGCCCAAACACACACACACACACACACACACACACACACACACACACACACACCTAGCCAGCACAACGATCAAACTTGATTTTTGTGAGAGATCGCCTTAGGGAAGAGTTAGAGAGTGAGTTACAGAAGATCAATAACAGAAAGACAAATCTTGAGGTTCTTGCAGATAGCTTGACCAGAAGCATGGCTGTGAAATTAGAAAGAGGTGGGCAGTGAACAGAAGTATTCTGAGGTCATGTTAATATGTTTTACCTGCTAAGTAGGGGTGGTATAGAGGTGTGTAGGTATTAAGAATTGATCATAAATGCCTTCCTTTAGAAGTCAGGTGGAGGCTATTCCTCAGACTGAGAAGAGCAGACTTGGAAGGGGATCCCATAGAAGCCTATGGATGATTTTTTGTTTTCAGTAGGTTGGATTTTGTAATCTTTTGGAACTGCCGCCAACATACTATGCTTTATAGGAAAATTTGGAAATTTCAACATGTCTTAAATCTTTGAAGTCTAGAGATGTAGAAAGGTTGTAAAATGAGAACAGACAAGCTAGGACATTTTCCTTGCCACACACACTTTTCTGCCATGACACCCTCTTTAAATATTCATATTTTTATATAAAACTCATTCTTTCCATTTGGGACTTTCCAGGCTTTAGATTATCCTATCATTTTAATAACACTCATTACCCTTAAAATACTGCCATTGGTAGCATGTACACATAATGTTCACAGGGCTATTCTTGTACTGATATCATGATCTAAGCTCCCAGAGCACAGGTATCATGTTCCCCCCTTCATTAAATATCGATGTTACGCACTCAGTGGATATACTTGGTCAGTACCGTCTATACTCACTAGTAAATTTACTAGACTTTGTAAATTTTGATTTTTGTAGTCACAGAACAGTTTTAATAACTTGTGTAAATATTTTTGTTTTGCCTAAGTTACATATGCAACCGAAGAAGATATATAATCATGTGATTCTGTCCAAATAGAAGGTTAGAATTATAGCCAGCCAGCATACTGACCAAAGAGAAATATTAAGAAAAGGCTACTATCAAAGCCTAAGGCCAACTAAGATTTTTCTGGTATCATTTGCAATTCTAGTCAGTCACGGTCTTTGAGCCTGTGTGATTTGGCCTATACAGACAGATCATCGGCTGTCTGACAGCATCAGACATAAAATAATGTCCAACATTCTCATTAGCTCACAGGGGCACCCACGAGTTGCTTGGCTGGTAGAGAGGGCTCGGGGCTTCAGATGGCAGTACCTCGGGACCAGGATGGCCTTCCTCTGAAGTTATGGAGCTCCAGCTTGTGTTCTCAGACTTCCTCTAAGCTGAAAGGTGGGAGGGAGCAGAGGGAACAAAGGAGAGATTTAAAAGCTCTTGGTCAGATCCTCATGGCCCCATTGAGTCAGTTAACAGCCTTTTTTTCTGACTGACTCTTAGTAGTCTTGCAAAAAAAAAAAAAAAAAAATCAAAGCATTGTGTCAATATGAATCAAGCACAGGAAACCATGCTAGGTAGCTCATACCATATTCCTGGTCTTTAAAATACAGGACCACAGTGCTCCAGTTAGACTTTAGATCTGCCCAACAAGAAGGAAAACATGTCTGGTACTAGAAACCTAGCTAACTCCTCAATGCTAGTGAAGTCATAGTTGTTGGGGGAGAATCTTCAACTACTAATTTACTAAACCAGCTGTTAGTATGCAAACATCTGTACTGGCCTGTCCTTGGGGTTCTGACAGGATCTCCCTCAGCTACTGCCACTAAGAGAATCACCTGTGCCTATTCACTACATCCCCTTTTAAAAGAGCACTGCCCGTACCCCCCCCTTTCTCTCAACACTCCTGTCCCCAGAGGCCCGTCTCTCCTATCCCCTCCCCCCTTTCCCATTCACTTTCCCCCAGTAATAAAACCCTCCACCCAAGCTCTGTTGTATAGTGTCTTTCATAAACTGCTTTTAAAATTTCAACACCAGCATGGACCCTAACAACAACCTATAAACATCTGTCCTTATGTCCACAGAAGAGTGTGGGCTTCACCCATCATCAAGGAAACTTCTCTTTAAAACAGAGACCACTACACAGAACCACAACCAATCAGAAAGCATGGTTTTGTAACATAGTTGCAGTAGATACATCTATAAAACACTCCCTCAATAAATACTCAGGCAACAGTGCAGAAGAAGAAGTAGTGGAAAGAAGGGAAGAATTATGGAGTTTATTTTGAGACTGTATCTCCTAGTAAAGTCAGAAGCTACACCCATCAATCTCACCAACAGGACTGTCCAAACATGAGCTGGACAGGGACAACAACAGAAAGACCATGAATCCTCAACACTACAGGAACTATAGGCCACTGAGAAAAACTGGGGGTCGAAGAGTAGTCTTCCCTAGGAGAGAGCACACCAATTGGTGGTCCAGTGCCAAACAGTCAGCTCTGAAAATACATATACAAGTAACATTATATGGACTGGACAGGTTATATTTAGGAATATATATATTCATATATATATATATATATATATATATATATATAAATGACTCAAAAATAATTTGTGAAAAAGAGGCCATGAATTTGAAGGGCATGAGGCAGGGTGGGCATATATGGGAAGGTTTGGAGGAAGGAAAGGGAACAGAGAAATAATTATAATTTTAAAAATAGATAAATCGTTTCTGTTATTTTATTTTGTTGTTGTTGTTGGGTTTTTTTGTTTGTTTTTGGTTTTTGTCAAGACAGGGTTGTCTCTGAGTAAGATTATCCATGCTAACAAAATAATTGTATTGCTCCAACCCATTTGCAAATCACCCTGAATAAGAGACTGTCAATGGTTAGAGACAATAGATGGTTCTCACACTGCCATATTGGAGCTACAAAGCCTTGATCTATATAGCCTCCATTCTGTAAGAGTCTTCTTCGGCAGTCCACATAAGAAGATAGGCACAATTTCTCAATATGTCTTTCCTCCCCAACAACATGATGTTCCATAAACACATGTATATGAGTCTACTTTAACTGAATAAAACTCTACAGTCAGCCTAGATGGGCATGCTGAATCCCTAGTGTGCTTTGACCTAGAAGTGTATGCCACAGGCTCATGTTTGACGTATTGTCCCCTTACTGGCAATGTCATTTTAGGAGGCTGTGGAATTTTCCTGAGCTCCACATCCACCTCCTGGCATGGGTCTCTAAGGGGAGGCCTTTGAAGATGTGCTCGGTCTCTGTTTCTGGCCTAGTGGCTCTCTACTTGGTCCTTGCAACCATCTCATGCCCCTGCCTCCACAGACCTTACCTCGAGGAAAGCCCTCTGAAGACATGAGTCAACAGAGACCCTTCTTCACTTTAGTTGAGTCTACTAAATATCTTGAGACAAAAGATGTAAATAATACAACAGATTTCCAATTTTTTCTGTTTCAGATGGGTCACAGCATAAAGATTCTGACTCAATCATATAGGGAAGGACAGTAAGCAATTTATTTTTGGATGAGCTTTAACATTGAAGGAAGGGCATAACAATCACTGTCCACACCACCTTTTCCACTATTCCTGTATCATTTGCAGGTGGTCCTTTTGAAATAAAGCACTTCCTTAGAGAAACAATTATATTTAGTTCCTAGCCAATTAAAAAGAGCATGTTTATCAAGTTACTTTATTGCGAGTTAATGGGGAGATACAGCATTCACCCATGGATTACAGCATCTTGGTTCACCTTACCGTCTGTTAGTTACTTAAGGATATGCAGTAATTAAAGAGTTCCACAACACAAGGCTGATCACTTCCACCTACAAGTGCGGTGGGACTTGCAGAATGCTTAATCTCCATGTTCAGTTTATTCATTTGCATAGTTAGTGAAACTATGAACCTAAACTCCTATCAGGATAAAGGGAATAGGATTATTTCACTATAGTTTAAGGCTAAACCTATTTACTTTTGCACATTGAAGTTAACACGCGTCTACACATATGGCGTGTGTATGTCTGTCTGTGCATGCCACAGGTACATGTGAAGATGAAAGGACAACTTTGGGAAGTCAGTTCTCCTTTTCAACTTTGCTGAGGGTCTCCCTTGCTGTTTCTTTCACTCTACGTACTCCAAGCTATTTGACCTAAAAACTTCTGAGTGAATTTTCCCCTTCCACCTTGGCAAGGGGGTGCTGGGTTCACAGATGTGAGCCACTGTGTCTGGTGTTTTTCTGGGTTCTGGGGACTAAACTCTCATGTCGTTAGTTTGATATGGGAAAGCTCTCACCCATTGTACATCTCTTCAACCTCATACTCACTTCTCAAAATCATGTTCTTTTTCATTGATGCTGGGGATTGAACTCAGGTCTTTTTGTATGTGTGGTCAGCACTCTACCATTAAGCTCATTTCTTAGTGATAATTGATATATTTATTCAAGGGAAGAAAAAAAATCACACAAAATTAAACATTACTAATACAAAAGAATAAAGACCATATAGACATCTTTATCTGAGCTAATAGGTAACAACCAATGCTGACAATGTTGTATATTATAATATACTGAGGTGTGCTCTGAGTCCATAGTTAGGATGAATGGGAAGTTTACCACCAAAATGTTAACCAACCCAAGTTTAGAAAGTTTCAAATATTACCTCACATATCAATTTCCCAGGGTTGATATAACTAACTCTATATTTTAAAATAAAGGAAATCAATTCTCTCACATTTCTGGAAGTTAGAAATCCAAAATCAAGGTGTTAGCACCTTGATGGGCATCTTTTCCTTGCTTGTTTTAGCTTCCAGCTACAGTAGGCATCGCAGTAGCCAGTATTATAATCTCTGCCTCCATTTTCACATGGCCATGCCTTTTGTCTGTCATCTTGCATCTCTTATAAGGGTATTTTTCAGATAATCTAGGTTGACATCCTTTTGAAAATCTTCATTATATCTGCAAAGATTCCATTTACAAATATAAACACATTTACAGGTTCTGGAAATTAAGTCAGAGCTTCATCTTCTTTATAGACTGACACTCTTCAATACTGTCACTGCTAACAAACTCATATAATTTTATAATTTTAAAATTGAATAAAGAACTAGCATTGGAGTTAATGTTAATCTATGTTCAATCTTTCATCTATTCAATGTTGACCAAATATCCTGTTTATGCAAACAATGTGTCAGTTAGGCAATGAATATACTATGGCAGCCCAAGCACCCATTCAAGTTGGAGACTAGTCTAAGCGACTCTCAATAAACAAATACATGTTCATACACTATGCACTGTGGCCATCCAGGGAAAGTAAAAGCAAGTGTCATGAGAAGGGTGGCTCTAAACAGTATTCAGAATGACTGCTCTAAGTGGAAAATTTATATGAATATCTAAACAATACCAACGCACCAGACAACTCAAGGACAAGGGCTGCAAGAGAACAGACAGAGAGAACAATTCATGGAAAGGCTTTGAAGCAGTAGTGAATTAGGCAGGGAAAAAAAGGCCCATAGTATTGGTGAAGAATGAGTGAGTTCAGGTAGAAAAAAAGAAGTGTGTGTGGGGGGGGGGGAGACAAGTTTGTATTTAACAGTAGACAAGAACAAAAACATACTTCATCTTGGGACTTCTTGTCATTAGGTATGATTTTTAAAAATGGCTTTCATTCATGGGACCCAGGAAACTTGGAAGACTTTTACAACAGAAACATGGATTTTAGACTGCTTTGGTGTTCTGGCTGAGAGTGAGTTAGACAGGGAAAGAGTCGGAAGTGTGGTTGGGAACTAATGGTGGCCACAGCTAACAAAAGGGTGGACTGGGAAAAAACGTTTACAAAGAAACCTACAGGCCTTGGGGAAGGATTTGCCCTGCGGGGGTGGGAGAAGAGAATGCTATCCATAGCAGGAGTTTAGCTTAAACAGCAAAACAAAGAAGATGTAAAGGGCATTAAGATTGGTGGTGGGGAGTCATTCACTTGGAACTTTTACACATAAATTTAGCATGATGGCTACTTTCACATGTCCATGACAATGTGAGATTGGTTAAAGACAGCATCAGGATATTTGCTCAATATCAGGCTAAGTGACATTTATTAGCATTTTTAGATGAGACTGAGATAAACCCGCAAACTCTGAATAAGGCAGATTACCCTCATCTAACCAATGAGAGAAATTAAGAGCCTGGAGAAGATGGGACTCCGTGTCTTCCAAACTGCACTTTGATTCAAGACTGGGCGTGGAAAGAAACATCGGTCCTTCTCAGTGCTCTCTTACTACACATGCTAACCTGCAAACTTCAGACTTGCCACAACTGGGGTAGAGGAAGAAAGGGAGATAAGAGAAAAAGAAAGAGAATGCAGTATATACGAGTAGTCTCTCCACTCCATTAGTCTATTGACTCTGTTTTTTGTGGAGAACCACAGCAAATACTTATATTACTTCTATAAATTTTATTATTAAAATTATAGAATTTTGTAAAATATTTTTGTTGTAAGCATGTAAGGGGACTTATAGAAAATACACCACGTTTGAAACTTTTAGTAGCTTTATGGTTGGGATACCTGTGAGATACATATGTGAAAATTTAAGTAAGGAACTGGATAGGAAATTCTGGGACTCTGAAAACAGGTCTGAGCCAGAGTTAGGCAGATGTGCACCGGGAGCATGCAAATGCCTTCATACTGGGTAAAACACTGAGACAGCGAAAGAGTTCCAGAAGTTACGATTGTATGCAACGTTTCATTTAAAGATTGCAGCGCTTCTATAAAGCAAGCATCATCATCTCCAACTTACAGGTGAGACTCACAAATTAAAATTTTGCCTGAAGCCACCCAGGTAAAATTAGAACCTAAGAATATCATCTAACCCTCTGTCCCACACACTCCTGCTCTTTCCAAGTGATGGGATTGAACACATATCCTTGTACACAGTAGGCAAGCACTCCTTCACTAAGCTATATCTTAGCAAAACCTGGAGCCTATATCTAACATGACAATGTTTTTTATTCATTTACCTTTACATTCAGGTCAAGTTTCACTGGGAATTTAAAACCCAGCTATAATTTTATAAATAAAAGCCTTGACAAACTTCAGACTTGCCACAACTGGGGTAGAGGAAGAAAGAGAGATAAGATCTTTTCAGAATCTAATTTTGTACACATAAAAACATTCTAAATACCTTAATGCCATTTGACACAGTAATTCTACTTCTAAAGCCTCCGCTAAGGGTGGGGGGGCATGGGGGACAGAAGGCAAACAAAAAGTGTTTTGCGTAGGAAAAGTCCTTATAAGATTATGTGTGTGTGTGAGAGAGAGAGAGAGAGAGAGAGAGAGAGAGAGAGAGAGAGAGAGAGAGAGAGAGAGAGAGAGACCATAAAAAAAGGGAGCCATTATAGGTTTGAAGAGAAAACTGAACCTAGAGAAATGTCCAGAGACCTACAAGACTAACAATTTGAGCAACAGTGGAAAGGCTGCCATAAATGCCCTTCCCTGATAATGAGATGATGACTAACTTATCCACCATTATGGAGCCCTCATCTACCTAGAAGCTGATAGAGACAGAAGCAAACACCTACAACTAAACACTGAGCTGAACTGGAATCCAGATGCAGAGAGGGAGGACAAGACCAGGCTGCAAAAACATAGAGACAGCTGACCTGAACAAGGAGGAGCTAATGGGCCCCAGACTGATAGCTGGGAAACCAGCATGGGATGACTCAGACACCCTGAATGTGGGTCTCAGCTAGAAGGCCTGGGCAGTCTAAGGGACCTCTGACAGTGGAACCAGGATGTATCCCTGGATCACAAAAGGACTTTGGGAGCACATTCCCCATGGAGGGATACTCCCTTAACCTAGAGACAGGAGAGAAGGCCTAGTCCCTACTCCAAATGACTTGACAGATTTAGGTGACCCTGCCTGGAAGGCACCACTCTACATGTGGAGTGGGGAGGAGGATGAGAGGGGAAAGTGGTCAGGGTGGCAGGGATGAGAGGGTGGGAGAGAGGGAGGGAGAGGGAACTGGGATCAATATGTAAAATAAAAATACAAAAAAAAAAAAGGATTATTTGTAACCCTCCAAGACCTGAAGAACATAAGAATCGAAAGTATCTGAACAGTTAAGTTGTTAAACATTCACCCTGCATCTTCATGTAGGCACTGAAACATCAAAAACAATTTAAAACATTAGATACTGCACTGGATACAATATGTGACAAAATACATATACTTAGAAACACTATAAAAATATGTATTTGTGTGTGTGCATATAAAGGCTTATGGAAGACATACCAGATGTTGACAGTGGTTATGTCAATGTTATGGTATTATGGATAACGGTAGTCTTCTTTACACTTATAACTATTATCCAGACTTTCATATATATATATATATATATATATATATGTATATATATATGTATATATATACATATATATATTATTTGCAACTTGCACACAGAATAGGATCTTTTGTTCTATTTTTAATAAGCACCAAGTTTCAAAATCCAGGAGCAAAAACTGTAAAGCTTCTATTCCCTAGCAAATTAAGCCATTTAATGTTAGCTCCAGCTATCACATGAGTTTATATTTTTATTAAAAAATTTAATGAGTATAAAAATACTTACTACTCTCCTAGAGAGTTTTAAGAATTAATGTTTTTACTGTGCTTTGGGATCATCGGATAAAAGGTGCTACATAAAAGTGATACATTATTATTAAGTGTTATTAAAGTAAACTGAAGGCAAGGCATGTAATAAAATTGTCCCTGTGGCAACAACTGAGGTCTGTGTACAGCTTCACAGTGCTTAGATCATATTTAACTGTGCAAGTACCAATATTAACATGAAATCAGTTCTAGTGAGGTTTGGAACCAACAATGGACATATTCAACATAGCATTCAGTTTTAAATTACATTTCATATTTCGTAGAAGATACAGAAATTATGTACTACAAATCTGTGTATTATTTACTAGGTGCCAAGGCTACAAAAAAAGTTAAAGTATAAGTTCTCATTGAAGCCCACAAGAAAACGTTTCTTGGGCCACAGTCCTATTAAGGGCATATTGAAGAAAAATGGGCTGCAGAAACCCACAGAGATAGCTGACCTGAACAAGGGGGAGCTAATGGGCCCCCAGACTGACAGCTGGAAATCCAGCATGGGACTGACTCAGGCCCCCTGAACATGGGTCTCAGTTAGAAGGCCTGGGCAGTCTAAGGGACCTCAGACAGTGGAACCAGGATGTATCCCTGATGCACAAAAAGACTTTGGGAGCACATCCCCCATGGAGAGATACTCCCTTAGCCTAGAGGCAGGAGGAAAGGCCTAGTTCCTACTCCAAATGACTTGACAGATTTAGATGACCCCTCCTGGAAGGCATCACCCTCGATGTGGAGTTGGGGGGGGATGAGAGGGGTGGGCATGGGAAGGTGGGAGAGGTAGGGAGGTAGGGAGAGGGAACTGGGATTGATATGTAAAATGAGAAAAATAAATTTTAAAAAATGGAAGCTTAAGAAAACAAATATATATATATATACACACATATACATATACATACACACACACACACACACACACACACACACACACACACACACATACACACACACACAAAATCAAATCTCAAGCCACCATTACCTTCCCAGGTCTGAAGTCCTATTTTGATCCATTCCTACTGGTTCAATCAGTGGTGAGCAAGAGAGTATCTGCCTGTCTGCCTCCCATGCCTTTGAGTCATAGTAATCAAGAGATTGCCTGAGTGGCATGCAAATCTAGAGAAAAGCAGGGCATCTAAGTGACAGAACATGGAGGGAGCTCATCATGGGGAAGAGATGTGAAGAGTTTAGATGTGGGAGGTTCAGTAACAGGTTCAGAACGGCCCGAGAAGTAGAGGACTTCTGAAAGGTTTTTATAAAACCTAACTAACTGCCCTAGAGGCTCCATGGTGTGTGTTAAGAGGGGAACAGACATTTGAGTACATTTTCAACTACATTTGTTGGTCAGATACTTTTCCTTGAATATGATTATCTGTGGCCTATAGGAGGTCCCCTTTGGGTCAGAAAGGAATGTAATCAACTGAAAAACAGAGGAGTTAATTGTGATCACTCTTCCTGGTTCTAGAAACACAGCCTTAGCACTAGAGTGATTTGTCTTGTGTTCATGAGGCCCTGAGTTCAACCCCTAGTAACACACACACACACACACACACACACACACACACACACACACACATCCCTTCCTTTTCATTACACATCTAAAAGGGAAAATAACTCCATCTTTAAAAGATAAACTCTGACTTCAGTTTGTAAAACCATATTTACTGAATTGGATTAAATGCTAGAATCAGTCAATGCCAGGTAAATATGATTAGCCATACAGCTAATATGGCTGACCAATTTTCACATTATGTAACTTGTCCTTTAAGATTAAAAAAATAAAATAATTTCACAATGCACGTTTCCTTCAATTTTTAAAACAATTATCTCAACAGAAACTATCTTCTCAAAGAGTTAACAAAGCATTGTAAGTTATAAATAAGTCATAAAACATTCCCAGAAAGCAGCAAATGAAGTGTCTTCCAATGCTGGGGTGAAGGCAGGGCTCCAAATGTCCCTATCTACCACTTAAACCTTTTATTGGGGAGCAGAGTCTAAGATCCACACTCCCATGAATATTCTGACTTGGGTCTGCTTCAGAACGTGGTTGTCTGGCAAGACAATACTGTGCAGAAAAATCACACATTGTCCCAGATACTATATGTAATGCTTTGGGCATTTTTTTGTATATATGACATACAAAAAAAATTACACATACTGTACAAAAAATTTGCAATTTCCAGCCAGTCCTAGATTCACATAAGTAATTTTAGAACACATAAATTTCTAGGCAAACTTTAGCTAGGCTGGCCCCTGCTCTGTCATGCCCACCTCTCCCCTCCTCTCCCTCCCAACTCCCTCTCCCCTCCCCCCATGCTCCCAATTTGCTTGGGAGATCTTGTCCCTTTCCTCTTCTCCAGGGGACCATGTGTGTCTCTCTTAGGGTCCTCCTTGTCTCCTAGCTTTTCTGGTGGTGTGGATTGTAGGCTGGTGATCCTTTGCTCTATGTCTAAAATCCATATATGAGTGAGTACATACCATGTTTGTCTTTTCATGCCTTGGTTACCTCACTCAGGATGGTTTCTTCTAGTTCCACCCATTTGCCTGCAAATTTCAAGATTCCTTTCTTTTATTCCTCTGAGTAGTACTCCATTGTGTAAATGTACCACATTTTCTCCATCCATTCTTCAGTTGAGGGGCATTTAGGTTGCTTCTAGGTTCTGGCTATTACAAATAATGCTGCTATGAATATAGTTGAACAGATGTCCATGTTGTATGAATGTGCACCTTTTGAATATATGCCTAAGAGTGGAATTGCTGGGTCTTGAGGTAGACTGATTCCCATTTTCCTGAGGAACCACTATATTGATTTTCAAATTGGCTGTACGAGTTTACACTAGGGAAAGAATAGAGGAGAGCAAGAAAAGAAATACCATAATAGAGGGAGCCATTATAGATTTAAGGAAAAAGCTGGCACTAGTGAAATGTCCAGAGACCTACAAGGATGACCCCAACTAACATGATGACTCCCTTATATGCCATCCTAGAGCCTTCATCTATTAGCTGATGGGAGCAGAAACAGACACCCACAGCTAAACACTAATCCAAACTCTTAGAATCCAGTTTCAGACAGGGAGGAGTGATGAGCAAAGGCATCAAGACCAGGCTGAAGAAACCCATAGAAACTGCTGACCTGAACAAGGGGGAGCTCATAGACTCCAGTCTGATACCTGGGAAACCAGCTTAGGACCAACCCAGACTCCCTGAATGTGGTGTTAGTTGGGAGGACTGGACAGTCTATTAGGTCTCTAGTAATGGATCAGTATTTATCCCCAGTACAGGAAAGATCTTTAGGTGCCCATTCCACATAGAGGGATACTCCCTCAGCCTAGACACATAGGGGAGGGCCTAGGCCCTGCTCCAAATGATAGGACAGACTTTGAAGACTCCCTGGGGAGCAGAAAGGGAATGGGATGGTGGTTAGTGGGCAGAACAAGAGAATGTGGGAACATGTAAACCAACTTTGTTTCAAAATTAAATTAAAAAATATTTAAAGAAAAAGAAATAAAAGGGAGTTTGGCTGGCCCGCTCTTTACAATAGCTCTGTATTTTTCTTTTTCACTGCAAAGGCCAATGTTCTTGTGAACTGTTTTATAGCATATTTTTATTATAGTAAACTATTGGCATGGTGTTGAATATTAAAGCTGAGTTGATGGGGGGAAAGTAGTAATTTACATTAGAAAAGTTGAAACTCATTTTTCCTCTGCCTCATTAACATTTTCAGACTGGTTTTGCCTATACCAATAAAGCAAAATGGAAATTTGTGTAATTATTCTGTGGAATTGTGTACTTGACCCTTACATGTGAAAAAGAAAACCAGATTTCTCACAACAGCATTTATTTTTTTCATCTAAATTGTCTGGATAATTTCCTGTGTTCTCTAGTTTATTCAACCTAAGTACAAACAACTAAAAACTAACTAAAATTTTGTGTTAAAAAAGAAATAGTACCAGAATCACAACTTTTCATGAAAGTTTGGTTATAATTTAAGAAAATCTAAGTGAAAGTTGTAAAACTCATCTCAAAGCATTTAATAAATAGAATTAAGACTGTATAGATGAGAATAGCAAGATGGCTCCTGGACAACTAGCTACCAAGCAAGAAATCCTGCATTTGATGCCAAAATCTACATAATCAAGCAGACAACTAACTCCTAAAACTGAGTTATGATAGCCACAAGCATACCATGGTGCACATGCATGTGCATGCACACACACACACACACACACACACACACCACATACGCACACACCCACACACACACATACACACACATCATATACACACACACCACATACACACACACACACACACACACACACACACATCACACACACACACACCCACACACACACATACACACACATCATATACACACACACACCACATACACACACACACACATCACACACACACACACATCACACACACACACACACACATACACACACATCATATACACACACACACCACATACACACACACACACACATCACACACACATACACACACATCACATATACACACACACACCACATACACACACACCACACATATACACACACACACCACATACACACACACACCACATACACACACACCACACATACACACACATCACATATACACACATCACATACACACACACATCACATACACACACGCACACACGCACACACACACACCACATACATACACACATATACACACACATGAATAAATAAATGGGAAAAATTATTTAACAACTTCATAGCTGTTCTCTCAAAAGGCTGGGCTTATCTCAACTGGAGCCCTAGCCCTGAATATAACCCTATTCATCACTTTATTCCAACCACAAGCAGTGGTTCCCCATATGCTATGCTGGCAAATTTTCATACATCAAAGTTTAAGACCATGTATTGTGTATGAGAATTAAGCACACTCACCTTTCTTTCTACAAAGGTAATGCCAACACGGCTCCTAAATAGATGATGGTAAATCAAAAAAAAAAAAAAAAAAAAATCATGCAGTGTTGTGTAAAATGTTTCCAGTCACCAAGCAAGTTTGGAGCAAGGCCACTTGTCACTTTGTTTTTGTTAAACGGTGACCTGGCCCAAGCTCAGAACAATTCTTTACCAAAAGCATGGCATTAAATTCTCAGTGACATGAGTCAGGTCTATGAAAGAGTGAGCCCTCCTGGGCTTACTCACAGAAAACATATGAGTCAATTTCTCACTGACTTAGCCTACACAAAACCCCTGTAAGATTTTAGGGGACCCCACCCCCTTCCTCTCAGGTAAGACACCGATTAAAGCAAAGGAAGGCAAATGATAACACTAGCTCCCGATATGCTCACTTACGGGAAGTATGAGTCAGTGGTAGATTAACTAAGAAAGAAATAAGGTGAGCTCCAGATGCCGTGGCGCCATCATGACCAAACCAGCATCTCTCCTGAGCAAGAAAACAGCAAAGACCCTGGCAAGAGATCAAAAGCCAGTATGGACTAGTTATCCTTTTCCTTTCTCCCTCCTAGAGCCTGCCTTCACATCCCTCCCCAACTCAACCCCTTCCTGCTCCTCTTCCCTTTCTCCCCTTCACCACACCCGCATGCTTTCCTTCTTCCTTTGCAACCCCACCCCACAGCCCTCCCGAGTCCCTTCCCTTCTGAGAGTCTCTAAACACGCACATCCAAAATTTCAGATGTGGTGTGGTGTCCGTCATTCTAGGACTGGACTACCTCAGTAAGAAGGCTCATTTCCATCTCCATTCATTTGCCTGTGGATTTCGTAATTCTGTTTTGCTTCATATCTGAAAAATATTCCATTGTGTATAAATACCACATTTTCAGTATCCATTCATCTCTTGATGGATAGCTAGGCTATTTCCTGGGTACTGTGAATGAAGCAGCCATCGACATGGATGAGCAGGTATCTCTGCAGGGCGAGATAGAGTCCTCTGGGAGTGTGCCCAGGAGAGGTACAGCTGAACGTTTCTTTTTAACAAATAAAAAGTATTTTCATTTCAAATGTGAAATGAAGGCTTGTGGGGTTTTTTTTTTCTATTGAAAAATAGATTTTTCTTTCGTGCAATATATTCTGGTTACTGTTTCCTCTCCTATTTACTCCTCCCAGTTCCTCCCCACCTTCCCTCCCATCCAGGTTCACCCCCTTTCTGTCTCTCCTTGGCTCTACTCTAGATTTTCTTTTTAATCGATTTCTCGCTTTGGGGGAACCTCAGCAGTTGGTGGCTGCGCCAGTTCTCACTCCCGCCTGCAGTGAATCAGTGTTCCCTGGCCTGGGAGAATATGCTTGATTGTTTTTTTTAGCCATTCCGGCTGAAGTAAGATGAAATCTCAAAGGTTTAATCTGTATTTCCCTGATAGCTATGGATGCTGAACATTTAAAATAAAATATTCCTTGGTCATCTTTATTTCTTCTCTTGAGAATTTTCTGTTTACTTCCATGCCCTAATTTTTTAACTGAATCATCTGCCTTGGTGGTGGTGGTGGTGGTGGTGGTGGTGGGTTATTTTAGTTCTTTACATGTTCTAGAGTCTAACCCTTTACAGCTTTAGCTATAAATAAAGATTTTCTCCCACTCTTTACCGTTTCCATTCTCCAGAATGACGTCATTCCTCTTTTACTATTATTTTCATTCATTTGTATGTTGTTACTGTTATACCCATAACTCAATGCATTTCTCAACTTCTATTAGTAGAGCTGCTTTTTTTTTTTGGAGTTTGATGGCAGTTAGCAGAGATCCACACACAGCTAGATGCAGAGAATAAGAAAGTACAGGATGCTCAGTTCTAAGTGGGACACCTATATCACACCCTCTCCCCCCAAGGCTCAGGGATTATCAAGGAAGAAGGAACACAAAGAATGTACGAGAAAAAGCACTGCACATCTGCTATAATACTTTGTTTGCTGAATACAATAGGCATAAAACTTCATGAACAAGATCTGAAACAGATCAAGCCAGCCTAGGCAACTCAAGCCAGCAAAATCCCTGCACGAGTGGGGAGGGGCTTATGAACTCTCACTCATCACTGAGACGATATTGGCAACTCCTGGCTGGTGCAGAAGAGAGAGCAAGTTTTCCTCATAGACGAGGACCTTGAAAGCCTCCCTACCCATGCTTGAGTAGATGGTTCTATCCATGAAGGCAGCGCTAAATGAACTCACTGAGAAATTTTAAGAGAGAAAGCACATGGAGTTGAGAAAGAAAAATGGTGAAGGTATGGGGAAGAACTTGGATGAGGTGAATTTGATCAAAACACAGGATACACATGGATGGGGTGATCAATTTTAAGAATGCAATGCTATTTCATCTTCAGTGATTCATTTTGGGGCCTTAATCTACTTCAGTGAGTAGAGAATTGATTGAAAATATTCATTTCATGGAGAGCCTTTCTTAAAGGCATATATATCCAGTCATCTAAAAGGAACCAATTCCAATCCTCATAAAATAAATAAGCAAATAAATAAAAATATGACTACTGAGGAGGAAAGACAAGAAAATAAAAGAAAACTCAGTATGGGAAACTGGGGAACTTTTCAAATCAGTTACTTAGAGTGTGTCTTTATCATCTCTGTTCAAACAGCAGAAACTCCCCAGCATAGCAGACTCCTGGGTTAACTAGAGTACTAAAATATAGAGTAAAACAATTATTTGCTATTTATTGTTCTTACATTTCCTTGTCAATTACCTTCTGCTAAAATAAGTATCTTGAAATTTCAAAAATAACTTGCACCCCAAATTGCTCAAACTGAAAGATAACTAGCTATATTATGCAATGTTTCAAATCGAAAGCCCCCCAAAATTTTTATTTTTATTTTTCCCACTAAGAAATAACATTAGGTCCTTCATTAAAATCACACTTTGTCATAGATTGACAACCTTCATCCCCAAATTCAAATACACAAAATGGTAGAGGGAAAAAATAAAACAAGAGAATTTGAAAGTTAATGTTCAGACCCAATCGAGGTAGTCATGTTCCCAGACAAAGAAATCCATAGGGCAGGACTAGCGATCTGGTGCCAGGTTCTTTGCTGAGAAACAGACAGGTGTGGGTGGGAAATTTATGCCCACACAATAGCAGACTGAGTCTATGGGAGTAGTGACTGAAGCTGTCCTGTACCTAGAGTGAGGAGATCCCTTGCTGTGAAAGGAAATTCAAGAGAGAATGAGGATGCAAATGCAAATATCCTTAAACGTCCCTACCCATTAGTTTCTTAAACCTGTTCTTGCCCAAATATTACCACGGAGCCAGAGATCCAAGGTGAAAATCTATGGTAAGTTTTTTTTTTTTTTTTTTTTTTTTAATGAGGGAAAGAACCTCATAGGAAACTGGACAGATGCATCTGTGAAATCACTGTATAAGGACAGGCACCTCCACAGAGAAACGGGTAAAAAGAACCCCTCCGCATGAGCCGTGCAGAAAAATGATAAAAATTGGACAGAAACGAATGCGTAAAACGAAGCCAGTTCATTCACTATAAATGGAAGTAAGAGAGTGCCCTGAAAATGATTTTAAGATAGGAATAGGTTAGAATCCTCACACCCAATGTTGAAAGAAAGCTTATGAATAGAATAAATGGACATAAAAAATAAAACTTTCTAGAAAAGAAGTTGAGTAGGGACTTACTTTAGGTATTAAAATAAATTCAACAAATTAAGTGTACTATAAAGTGGAATGGGTCAAAAACCCAAAGCGTTATAAAACAGTGCTGAGGAATTTCCCAAGAATCTGGCAAAGAAGGAAAAGGTGCAGTTAAAAGCTACGACATCAAAGGAACAACTTAAAAAGCATCTGATGGAGACAGGGTGGTGTCCCGTGCCCATCATTCCAGCACACAAGAGGTGGGGGCAGGAAAACCATTTAGGTCAACTTTAGCGATGTCCCACGATACCGCCTGGGGGAAGGTGGGGAGATAATCATCTCATGGAATTTCTCTAGGATAAGTGAGAGTAAAGTAGAAAAGCTGCATTCAATGTAAGGGTAATCTAAATATTCCCTTCATTAATGTCTAGGGTGAGAGTGAACCTCTGTTCCCACCCTAACAACATAGGACATGGCAGGAATAGGTGCAGATATGGGTTAATAATTAAGACAGAGCTAGCCAATAAGAAGCCTGAGCCATCAGTCAAACATTTCATACTTAATATAAGTCTTTGTGTGCTATGGAACCAGGAGGGACAGAAACCTCCATTAGGTAGGTAGGTAGGTAGGTAGGTAGGTAGGTAGGTAGGTAGGTAGACAGACAGACAGACAGACAGACATAGATGAAGAGGTATGACCCTATACTTATCAAACAGTCTTACCCAACCTCTCCCCAAAGCTTCTGTTTACATCAGAAGATCCCCTACTAAACTGATGTGTGAGCAGAATGTTAAAATCAAATATTTATTTTAGTACAAACCAATGTCCTATTTTAAAATTCCATATAACATAAGATATTAAAAATAAATGAAGCAAACCAGAACATGGAAAAGTCATATCTACAGCATTAATTCTCAGATAAATTTAACCCCGCAGAGACTGCCATCACTCACATAGCTGCTTCCCAATAACTAATCAATACCCCAAGTCATGTGTGCAAATGATGCTAATGAACAAGCTTGAACATTTATTATTTGTTCATTCAAATGAGAAAATTTAATGACAAATGATGAGGGCAAGCTTAGAGTTCTTCTATCTGTGCCCCACAAGAAGAATGGAAAGATGTTTTCAATAAAGAACTATTTATAAAAAACCATGGTAAGGATAAAAAAGACACTAAGAGGTTCTCTTAATCAGGGCCTGTGTTGCTGTGAAGAGGCACCATGACCACAGCAACTCTTACAAAGGGAAACATTTAATTGGGGTGGGTCACGTACAGTTTCAAAGGTTTAGTCCATTATCATCCAGGCAAGAGCATGCAGGTAGTCATGATGCTGGAGTAGTGGCTGAGAGTCCTACCTCTTGCAAGCAAGAGGAAGTCAACTGAGACACTCAACAGTATCCTGAGCATAGGAGACCTCAAAGCCTGCCCCCTCGGTGACACGGAATGGCCATCCTCCAACAAAGCCATACCTCCTAATAGTGCCACTCCCTATGAGGTTATGAGGGCCTCATATTCAAACTGCCACGGAGGTATAATGCATCGTTCTGTGTTGAGCAACTAGGAGCTTGTTCTGTTCTAAAACTGAAGACGTAAAGAAAGGGGGTGGTTACTGGAACCACGAGGGCAGTCATATGAGGTGGGTCATCTTCACAGCAGCTAGGACTTACTCAGAGAATAATAACAGCCAGTCCAGCTTGCTGGGAAGGGCCACAGCGGGATAAAAACCTGACTTCCTCTGCGCTGCTCTTCTATCTCCCATCAGGGTGACACACTGACCAAACCCACGTGAGACCAGAAGACAGGCAAACACACTTCTGCAATGCACACAGCTCAGGCTCTCTGACAGAGCTGGGTGAAGCAGAGGGAGGGGCTCAGTGATGAGCGGAGAAAGGAAAGTGGCTAGTCCATATCCCTATCACCACATCTCGCCTACTTCGGGTCAAACACTCAGAGAGCTCACTCTGTTTTGCGCACACATGTTGGACCCCACCCCCAATAAGTGGCCTTTCCAAATATTTGATGTTTTATAGTAACAGCAAAAGAAAACTTCACTCTCAAGGAATTTGGAGACTCGTGAATGAGATCAACATAAATTTCAAAGCGCTCGTTTAAAAGGGTTCCCAGCGGATCAGTGACTGAGCATAAAAAGCTGGGAGTTCTTTCTGGCAAGGGTCGGTGATAATAACAGCTTAGTCGGGAGTAGCTCTGGAGCCTGTACCTGGATAAAAAGACTTCAGAGTCTATGCTCTGCTTTCAAACTTGAGAACACTCTAGAAAGAAAGTATCTAAAACTCATCAAGACTCTTAAAGTAAGATAGCAGGTTTGGGGTCATTTCTCTAAGCATCTGTAGAAAGCATACAAACATCAACATCCCCTCCCCCAGCCCCACCCTCCCTGCCACTATCTCCTGGTCTTTATTACTTCACTTTGAGCTAATCACTGATGTTTTCCAGTCTCCATAGTTTTTCTGTGTGCGTTTCAAATATCTTCAACAGTCCTTCATCCATGCATCTCAAAATGGTTTCAAATGTTCACTTTCTCAACAAGTATGTGATGTTTAAATGTAGCTCCCTCCTTTTCCATGTTTGTTTAAATATGGTACACAGAAATGATTCTTCCTTAAATTCTGGATCTCAGAATACATCTATTGCAGAATGTGCCATAAGTGCAAGCCCTCTCTGCTTCCTGGCCATGCAAGGCAGCCTTCTTTGCCCTGCCACGTCTTTTCCACTGCGACAGACTGATTCTCCAAAACCAAGAGCCCAGAGCCGGAGTCCGCCGTCTCCCTCTTTTGAATTCCTTCTCCCAGGTATGTGGCTACTGATGCAATCTGACACAAACATCTAGGGGGTGTCAGGCACTGCGGTTAAAATCAGTGATTCTCAAGCTCTACTGAATATTCAGACCATGGAGGAAGTGTTGAAAAGTCCTTATATTCAGTCTTCATCCCCTACCAATTAAATCAGAAGCCTTCAGTGGTGGGTGAAAAATTCACACATTTTAAACTCAGTGGGCAATTCCAAAATCCTTTAAAACCAGCTTTAAAAACCCTTGCCACACAAGCCTGGTGCACAGACTGACAGCGTTAATATCATTCCAGAACAGTTGTTCTCAACCTGTGGGCCCTGACCCCTTTGAAGATCAAATTACCCTTTAATGGGGGTTGCCTAAGACCATCACAAAACACAGATATTTACATTACGATTCACGACAGTGGCAAAATTACAGTTATGAAATAGCAACAAAAGTAATTTGATGGTTGGGGTCACCACAGCATGAAGAACCGTATTAAAGGGTTGCAGCATTAGGAAGGTTGAGAACCACTGCTCTAGAAGCTTCTAAGACAAGGAGACCTATATCAGCCACCCAGATCTACTGAAGCAATATTCATTTTAATGAGCCTCTAAATAATTAATATGCATCCTGAGATATGAGCTACTGTTTCAAAAAGCCCTACAACCAAACCCGGCCAATAGCACTGTCTCCATTGCACAGGAAAAACAAAACTATATTGTGAAGAAGTCCGAGTAACGGGAAAATATTTTAATTCCGGGATAACTGTTTTGACCACATTGTCTTCAATACTGAATAAACAAAAGAGTTTCATGGGCTTTAGTGTTCATACTGAAGACTATTAATGAACTGTGGAGAGGTTACCATCCTAGAAGCCCTCTGCTATGGTCCAAGTATGAAATGTTTCCCCAAAGGACATGGGTTAAAGAACAACTCTGTAGCTGCTGGCACTGTTAACAGACGATGGTATCATGACAATGAAAATGTCATCTATGGGTTCCTTCATTGGTGAGTTCTTAGTGGAGTGGGCTATTAGGAAAGACTTAACAGCCCACTAAGAGGGAGGACATCATTGGAGGAAAGCTCTTGGTGGATGTACCCGCCCCCCTCCCTCTCTGCTCCTCAACCACAAACCGGTAAGAAGCTCTTCACCGTGACCTCTCTGCAGTGATGTGGCACCTCCTTTCTTAGTGGCTTCTCTATTGCCATGAGAAAACACCATAATCAAGGCGACTTAGGAAAGAAAGTGTTCAGTCTAGAGGCTTACCATTTCCGAGGGTTAGAGTCCATGGCTATTATGGCGGGGCGCATGGTGGCAGGCAGGCAGGCAGGCAGGCAGGCAGGCAGGCGTGGTGCTGGAGCAGTAGCTGAGAGCTCACATCCCATTGGCTACCATGAGGTAAGGAGGATGAGACAGAACCTTTGTAACCTCAAAGCCCACCTCCAGTGACACGCTTCCTCCCAGGAGGCCGCACCTCCTGATCCTTCCCAAACAGTCCCACCAGCTGAGGACCAAGTATTGATGTACCTGAGCCTGCGGGGCCGTTCACTGCTAAACCACTGCACGTCCTACGTCTTACAGGGCCTCATCATGAAGCCAGGCCACGGCTCACTGAGAAGAACCTTTAAACGAAACTAAAGTGCACCTTTCCTTTCGCCAGTTGCTCCTCGTGGGTGTTTTATCACCGCAGCCACAGGTTAACACTCCCCCATGTAAACCTCCAGCTCCAAAGACACGGGATTGTAAATACTACCATCCTTGTCCTTCCCCTAGCCTGCTCTACGCTCCGCTTGCTCGGGAGACTTAATTCATTTCATTATAGAAGGAGGTCTGTAGTGAAAATGAGCTTTACCCCTTTACGCTGAACAGAAAGACACATCATGGATGAATGAATGTATGTGTGCAAGTGTTTGTACTACGCACAGAGAAAACCCTTCCTCCAAACACTCCCAGGGCTCTGAGATTCTTTTTACAACCAAAGGTTGTTTCAAAAGACACACTGACAAAAGGTAACACTGTTCCTGGTCTCTTCCCCACACCTGTTAGCAGTTGAATCTAATTATTCAGCAGCTGGTCCTAATTTGAGATTCTTTCTCTATGCCTCATTATTCCTGTTTCATGATTTTTTTTCCTCATTTCAAGCTGCTCTTGCTGCTTCTGCACAATGTATATATCTTTAAACTAAAAGGACACGCTTTGAACGAACTCTGGAGGAGACATTAACGTTATTTCTTCACATACTCCTTTGCAGTTGAATTTATTTAAACTGACAGTTGTGATCATTGGGAATGGAAAATTCTAAGGGCAAGAAAAGCTTTACCACTTGGCTACCTTCATTGTTTTAAATCTTTTTTCTGGTCTGTGGATAGTCTAACCGAACTCATAAGGGATTGTGTTTGGGTGGATACTTGTGAATTAGAATACTAACTATTGTACTCTTCCAGGTTGGAAGCCAGGACTAGCTGGATAGTTTCACAAAACAAAACTAATCAATCAGCAGGTAGAATAGACTGGACATGATAATAGCAAAAACTTTAAATTGTCATATCATTTGGAGCAAGGCCCAGGCCCTCCCCCATGTGTCTAGGCTGAAAAAGTCTCCCTCTATGTGGAACGGTCTCCTAAAGTCCATTTGTACACTAGGGATAAATACTGATCCGTTACTAGAGGCCCCATAGACTGCCCAGTCCTCCTAACTACCACCACATCTGGATCGGTCCTATGTTGGTTTCCCAGCTATCAGACTGGAGTCCATGAGCTCCCTCCATGTACAGGTCACCAGTTTCTATGGGTTTCTCTAGGCTGGGGAACAGGGGAGGACAGAAGGGTGTGGGAACTGGGATTGATATGTAAAACAAGCTTGTTTCACATTTCAATTTAAAAAATATTAAAAATAAGAAAATGTGTTAAGTATACAAAAAAAAACCTTTAGAATGTAAAGTACAAAAAGAAAGTAATGATTGCATATGCACACACCCAAAACCAAACATACATGAGACCGTCATGTATCAGCATCAAGAGATCAAGTGAATAGCTGAGTGTTTCTCATAAATCCAAGTGAAACTTTCCATGAATACGTTATGTACAATCCAGGACAGTGTATAGTTTCAGACCAATGTCTCACTAAAATGCCAGAGTATTAAATCATCATGAGCCAAATCCTAATTGAAGTAAATACGGAGGTCGGCAATCACATTTAAAACACATTAAAAAGCAAAACAAGGTATTGAGGATGCGGTTCAGTGATAGGATGCAGATCTATTTTTCATGAGGCCCTGGTTTGGATCATCTGGACACCACTCCCTAATGGAGAGAGCAGAGGAGAGGGGGAAGGAAAAGAGGGAGGGAGGAAGGGAGGGAAGGAAGGGGAGTGGGAGGGAGGGTGGAAGGGAGGGAAGAAGGAAAGAAGGAAGAAAAAAAAGGCTATTCATCAGCTTTATCTATGAAATAACTTTTTTAAAAAAAATTTTTTTTAAGCCAGGCAATGGTGGTACACACCTTTAATCCCAGGACTTGGGAGGCAGAGGCAGGCATATCTCTGTGAGTTTGAGGCCAGCCTGGTCTACAAAGCTACACAGAGAAACCCTGTCTAGAAAAACAAAAAAAGAATTTGCTTACTTACCCTGGAAATACAGCATTTTCTTTTACTTTTCCTGAACTGACAAGAGTAGATTCTTTCGTGTAACATTGTTAGAAAATGTTTTTAAAAGGAACACCTCAGCACCTAAATATAGCACCAAAACTACGCAAAAACCTAGCTGGTATGATTGCTATATAAATGAGTTCTGATGTTTAGTGACCACAGAGAGATCATAGTGAGGCAATCTTATCAACCAGTGTGCAGGCTAGTTTGTATGTCAACTTGATACAAACTAGGACCCTCTGGGAAGAGAAAATCTTATTTGAGAATAGGCCTCCGTTGGGTTGCCCTGTAGGTGAATCTGTAAGGTATTTTCTTGATTGATGATTGATGTTGGAGGGCCAGGCTCACTTTGGGGAGTGTCATACTTGAATGGTGGTCCTGGGTATTATTAAAAGGCAGACTAAGCAAGCCATGATGTTAAGCCAGTAAGCAGCACCCCTCCATGGCTTCTGCTTCAGTGCCTGCATCCAGGTTCCTACCTTGAGTCGCCTAGATGATGAGCTATGAGCTATAACATGAAACAAACTCTTTCCTCCCCAGGTAGCTTTTGGTCATAATATTTTTGTGTACATAGGAACCTTAACTAAGGCAATGAGTATCTCAAAAGCTATCTTAGAAGTCAGGATTTTAAATGACTTCTATTCCTAAATCATTGAATGGTGAGGTTCACTAAGATCACATATTCTCATAGCACAGACTCACATTCACTTACACCTGCATAAAATTCACTCTTTCTTTCTGACAGTTATGGAACGTGACCTCATCATGGTGCCATGGTACACTTTTTCCATTTGTTCCATGCCTGAGCATGGTCCTCAGCAAATGACTGGTACTCCTCTAAACAGGCAATATTATATTATAAGTACTGTGCAGGCTAAGATTTTGTCTATGGTGCTGAAAGTTACTAGAAAACAGGTGTTGTCTGCTTAAACCTCTAGTTGGTAGTATACATTTATTCTTCAGTGATGAGGGCAGATAGATTGCTAGAGCTCATATGTTTAACTACTATCAGGACATTCACCCTGTAGTGTGTGTGTGTGTGTGTGTGTGTGTGTGTGTGTGTGTGTGCAGCTAGAACATGCAGTGTCTGTACTCACTAAAATGGACAATTTGTGTGGATATTTATAACCCTGTGTTGAACAATTAGAATTGCATTAATTTGTCTCACTATTAATGGAGTTCCTTTTGGATTTACCTATTAGTGTCCTAATAAATCTCAGTAATGGACGTAGCAGAGGTCCTCTTAACAATGTGCCCTCAGTAATTCTGCAACCACAGCAATAGAAAATGCTGCAGTGTCCTGAGACACTTTTCTTTAAAACCGTGTTTCAATGCTTGCTAGATATTTATTGCAACATTCTTTTATGTCTGTATCTTTCTTAATGCAGAATTAGCATTGATATTGGCTTCAAGAGAGAATTATTGACTAGAACGAATGCCCAAATAATGAAGAAGGAACATATTTACTCACTCTTTTTAGACTGAGTAGCATATTTGTAATGATTTTGCAGAATAAATACATTCTAGAGTTGGGTAAACACCTCCAATTTACAGTTGTATAATTAGATTTTGCCTCTCTTTTCAATTCTTGCTAGTTTGGAGAAAGGTACTTTCTAGAGATTGAATTAAAACATTGGGTGACAGCATAAACCATGAACATGAGTCCATGATGCCTTGGTTCATCATTTATTACTCCTTCTTCTGACTGATCCCTACCAAGTTGGTGGAAAGGGTGTACATCAAACTTGATCTTCAGCCACAGCTCTGCCTCTGCCCCCCTACAGCAGTATAAGTCTGAACAGGAACCTCTGCTTTGGGGGAATTCAGTTTCCTCAGAGTTAAACAAGACCTTCAGGACGAGTGAATGCTTCACCTGCTTTTAACTTTGTCCTCTAAGACATCAACAACTTGTTGATGTCTTAGGGAATTGAGCCAGAGAGGATCTTTCTGATCTGTTTTTCACCCAGTTACTTCATTAGTTATAACATAGTTCCTGTAAAGGGTAATTTTCCAGAAATCTTAGACATGTAGACGTCATGAAGGAAGACGATGAAAGATGATTCCACAGCTAGTTATTCATCTATGACATACTAAGACTTTATAATTCTTTCTTCCATTCTTCCTTCCTTCCTTTCTTTCTGTCAGTCTCTTTCTTGTTATTAGACAGGGTTTCTCATTGTACCTCAATCAATTTAATAGTTGATGAATAAATGAACTAAAATAAATAACTCCTACCTTCTATTCGATAACCAAATTCCTTTCTCACTTTATTACTTCCGCAATTCAAAATGCTCATGAAAAGTAACAAAGAATAGAGACTATGGAATTCTCACCCTTAAATGAGCTATCTCTGTCACACTGCCTCATCCCAAGACTTAGGAATCATTGCAGAAGAGAGAGCAGAGAGAGTCAGAGGCAGTGGGTGAATGAACATAAGCAAAGAGTGACCTGCAAACACAGCAAGGCAGCCATATCTGTGAAGTCACAGCAGTTGTGACAGCATGGGCAAGTGCCATGCAAGTCCAAAGCAGACCAATTCTCAGACCGAAGAGGGGAGGTAGACACGAAGTCCCACTCTAACTGAGGATCTGCTGGCAATTGACAGCTGCTGGGGAAGAAGATGAGGTTTCGTTTAAGAGTATTTTCCCTGTTAAGTCAATCAGTGGGAGGCCACATATCCAAGAACAAATGGGCAACACAAATTGGACTTGATAGCTAGTGAAAGAAAAAATAAAAGAGGACACAAAGTTGGTTGGGACTGGGAGAAGTTATGAAAAGGGCAGATATGACCGAAACACAGTATACAGAATTCTCAAGGAACAAATAAAAATTAAAAAGGTGAAAATAGACCCCAAAGTGGTCAAAGTAACAGGATGTCCACTATCTTTGATCTGTGTGTTCTAGGACACCAGATTCCTAATGCTTCCCGGTAAAGGAAGCATGAAGATTAAAGAAACACGAGAGATTTTACTATGAAAATGTAGAACTTGACCACAATGACCTGTGATTATTCTATGATCTTTGCTTCCCCAATCACACAGACATCTAGTGCCAGTGCCTGGCATGGTGCCAACTCAGCAAGTGCCAAGAGAATAGACATTGCAAAAGATACTTTACTTTGTTCTGACACGACACAGCAGAACATTCAATACCAGCAAGATAAAAAGTAATATGAATTGGTATTGGTCAGCACCTCAAAACGTTACAGATAAGACTTTTAAAACGCACTTTGGTAGAATGTATAGTATTTCCATGACTCCATTGGAAAAGGATGTCTCTGGTGGGATTGCTAGGACTGCTGGTCCAAGAGGTCAATCAAGGTGAGGTTCTGTAATATAATTCAGTCCTGTGTCTGGTATCTTGAAGGGATAAAGAGAATTGGGTTACTTCCCACCATCATTGAGCCCACCTCCTGCCAGTTTCAAAGAAAGTACTTTCAAGGAAATAAAAATACAGATTCCCAACATTCAGGGCGAACATGGCAATTTGTTTGAATAAGTACTTGTGACTGGAGGAAATTCTGGATGTTTGGAAGAAATCCACCATCATTTTCCAGGGATCTTCATGACTCAAAGCCTTTGCATCGATGGCATTTGATCACGAGAACACTGTGCTGTGGGCAGAGCAGGTGTTCATCTGTTTTATAGGTATGGGAAGAGCATCCATAGGCCAGGCAACATCCTAGGGGTCAGTGTTGATAAAATGCTGGTGCCAGTCAGTGCTCTGATTCTGACACAGGGCCATTTCAACATCCCATAATGTTTCTTATGTCCAGATGGATGAAGATTCTTTTGACCCTGGCTTATGGTTTTGGCACAGACTCTCCCACCTTTGTGATGGCTGCCAAATTGGGTCTCAGAAGCTTGCTGTTTAGACATGACTACTGGAAGCCAAGCCCAAGGGGTATAAGGTAATGAAGAGACTGGTGAGGGATCAGATCTCTCCCTCCCTCCCTCCCTCTCTCTCTCTCTCTCTCTCTCTCTCTCTCTCTCTCTCTCTCTCTCTCGTCTCTCTCCCTCCCTCCCTCTTCCTCTCTCTCTCTCCCTCCCTTTCTCTCTGTCTCTCTCTCCCTCACTCTCTCCCTCTTCCTCTCTCTCCCTCCCTTTCTCTCTCTCTTTCTCTCTGTCTCTCTCTCCCTCACTCTCTCTCCCTCTTCCTCTCTCTCCCTCCCTCTTCTCTCTCTCTCTCTCTCTCTCTCTCTCTCTCTCTCTCTCTCTCTCTCTCTCTCTCTCTCTCTCTCTCTCTCTCTCTCTCTCTCTCTCTCTCTCTCTCTCTCTCCAAAGCGGTTCAAATCGGTTTCTGACAGTACCTGAGTGACTGCCTTGGCAATCTATAAAAATAAGTTGACTGTAAAAGAAATGAGCAAACTGATACACTGTTTAGAGGAAATTAGCATCTGGGCAATTCATTTCTGAATCTAAGCTCCTTAAACTGTGTATCAACACATAGTTATTCTAATTAATTCTAATTATTTCTTTAACACACTCAGAAAAAAAAACCTAACCTACTAACCTGCCTCATTTCACAGCAAAACATTTACATAAACTCAAGATATGTGCAAGTTACCATAATTAATAGATAGCATTCACTGTGCCCTTCCCAAAAGTGTTGGGTTTTTTTTTTTTTTTAATCACAGAACTAATTCTGTTTTCCTGGTTTTGTTTTTCTTCAGTTCCTAAGAGCTTAAAAATTATAAGTAGTTACCAGAAATTAGTGTCTAGTTTGCATCTCAATCAAACTGTTTATGCAAACTAGTCATGCACCAGCACAATGCTTTCCTTATGTGGGTGTTTAATTAATATTTGGTGAATGATTGACAGAATAAATGATGCAATGACCTGTGAGCACACACTGTCTTCATCCTGGTGTGTGACTTCCAGCAGAGAATTAGAGGGTCATGAAGTAAAGACTATGCCCTTGAACACAAAGGTTCCAGTCATCAGCACTAAATGACTCTGGCCAATATGTATGACTCACCAGGGTGCTTAGGTCTCTCAACAATAGAATAAGTATGGGTAAGAATTTTAAATTATCTCTGAACTTACTTCCAGTGCTAGTGTTTTGGAATTCTAGTTTGAAAAACTATCTGCCAAAGAAAAATATTACTCTCACCAGAAAATAAATATGATTGAAGAGTGATCCCGACAGAGGCTTAGGTTTCAGCTTTAAATGTGTCTAGGGGGTTAAGAATCTTAACGATTATAATTGAAGACAATGAGGACTTCCCAGATCCTAACAGACACTGCTTTTAGCACATTATCGTCTATTACAGCACCCTATAAAGGGACTGTGGTGGAGATACCCGAGGAGACTCTAAGGAAAACTAAACTTCGTTTCATGCTCTCTCTCTCTCCCACCCTCTCTCTCCCTCCTACCCTCTAACCTTCTCCCTCACTATCTCCCTTCCCCAACCAGATCTATTCTTTGACCACACAGATGTAGGAAAGTAAAAGGCATCTACAATGAACTATTTTGAAATTCCACAACCTGGGGATGATGCCTACAAGTCTCTAGGCGAACAAAAGAAAAGCAATAAACCTTAAAAAGCAGATGCCTGGAAATAGAGCTGTGCATGGGACTCTGAACTTTTAGAGACACTGGCCGTTCAAACAAGTGTTTCAACTGAACACAAAAAAAAAAAAAAATGATAAAATAAAAATACGGCTGACACCTCAAGAATTACACCCCACAAAAGGCCACAGAGAATGCATCCCCTCAGTTTCTGATGGAGTGAGCCAAAGTGATGGGGTACCAGGCCCGAACTCTAACCATTATGAGCTCTGAGAATTAGTGACCACCTACGAAAGACTAAACCTTTAACCGGGGTCTTCTGTGGGAGCCAATGAGCCTACCAGTCCAGACATTCCCCCTACCATCACACAGCACTTAAAAGAACCAGGAAACTGTGTAAGAGAGAGGATGTCCTGGGCAGAGAGCCAGAGAAAGTACGCAACACAGGGATGCATGTAACTCCAACTGTGATCTTCAAAGACTTTTCCTCTTTCCAATTCCTCCCTCGGCAAGCCTTCCCCCTTTTTTCATTTCCTCAGTGATACACAGAAAACTTTACCTAATGTAATCTAAAATACAGATTAGATTAAAAAAATTAGGGACCCCACTTGAATACGCATATGTACCCATTATATGTGGAGGTAGGTTTTCCGAGGATTAAAATATGAAAATCTCAGTATGATGGTACACATCTGTAATTCCAGCAGATGATCTGGAGTTCAAGTTGTCATTGGCTACACAGTGAGCTTGAGGTTAGCCTGAGCTATGTGAGAGCTTAATAGCATAAAAAGCAAGTTAATTTTTTAAACTTTCAAAAAAAAATAAGCAAGACATCATAATAACAGTAAAACCTATCAACACAGAGAGGAAATGATGAAGCAATTAATAACAAAGACAAAGTGTAATAAACAATATACTCATGTTGAGATGAAAACCAGTACAGAGGGGTCAAGATCAATGTCTTTGTAAGTGGGATAATAGAAGGACAGAAAGCAGCAAGAGGCATCCCTGAGAGAACACCTCATTCTCTCTATCCTTCCCATTGCCCTCTTTGAAGCTGTTTTCACTCATCTTTGCTGGGATCCTAAAGACACAGCACCTGTGTGTCTGCTCCTTCCTCTCCACTCCTCAGGGCAGAAGAAGAGACCTCTCAGAGAGCAATTGCATGTGCCTGTTCTCAGACTCACCTCATTGTACGTACAATGCAACTCAAAGTCCTTAAGGTTTCACTACCTCTGGTCTCTTCCACTGCCATAGTGTGTTTTCTCTTAGCCTGAGTCCTCAACCTGTAGGTCAAGACCTCTTTGAGGTGGAACAACCCTTTCCCAGGGGTCACCTAAGACATCAGAAAGCACAGATATTTACATTATAGTTATGAAGTAGCAACAAAAATAATTTTATGGTTGGAAGTGTCACCACAGTATAAGGAACTGTATGAAAGCATTGCAGCATTAGGAAGGCTGAGAACCACTAACTCAGTGGGCTTCATTCCTTACTTGCCCTGTACCGTGATTCTGTCTGTCTTGGGATTTACCTTTGCTATGTATCCTTAGAGTGTTTACATCTCTCCCCTCCCCAGCTTAGTTCCTGTGCTTTTCCTCAGCACTCCACTCATTCCTCTCCTAATGGACCCCCCTTCTCTGTTCTCACCAGGTCAATACCTTGCTTTGTTCCCATAAGACTCTATACTTGCCCCTTACCTCACACTGATAGATAAACATGCCATTTGTAGGATTAGTTATTGAGTTATTGACAGTTGAGGGCACAAAGGTAGAGACTATGTATGTGCTCTCATTGTGGTTATCCATAGCACCTAAATCTGGGCAGGTAAACAGTGGATCCTCATTAGCAACATTTTCAATGAATGATGGACATCCATGACTAATGGTCCAGCTCTTTCCCAGAAGATGGAAAGTCAAACAGACTGTACAAAGCCTCAAGTTGCTGAGCCAGAAAAGGTACTCTTGCCTCTAGCCTTCTTATCCCAGCATTCTCATCCTGTCCTAGCACACATAGCTCTAAAGCTTGTTCAGAAGCCAAGTCACAGGATCCAGTTTCACTGCTGGACAAAAGGTGATTGAGATGAGAGACAATGGGAATTATTCATTGGGTCATTTGAACAGTGGAGCATAAGTGAGAAATTGAGAAATGGGAGACTGGAGCTCAAAAGAAAAACCAATGAGTGGGAGGTGTGGGTAACGTATTAACATAAGGATGACAGGTGGGTCTGGTTGCTAAATCTGAAACACACACACACACACACACACACACACACACACACACACGGCCCAGAGAATGAGACTCCACACAGACACGGCGTAGCTAATTAATAGAAAAGGTTCTTCTGTAGAGCAAATGAATGTTCTGGAAGGTACAAGAGTACCAACGTTTTATTCAATTGATTTTGGATCATGAATTCTTCTTGGATGGGGAGAGGGTAAAGGTAGAAAATGGATTTTATTGATGTTTTTATGTTTGGGAAATTAACGATGATTTGTGTACAATTGATTTGATTTGTTTGTTTAAGGTCGAGTCTTTAAAAATATATATATAATGGACAAACGAGAAACCACAGAAATGGCTTATGTCTGATGAAGTGTTGAGAGTTGGAGCTGAGAGGGGCTCCATGTTGGTACCCACACTTCTCTTCACCCAGATCTCATCTTGGACACAATCTTTTCTTTCAACCACTGCCAGTTTCAGCGAGGAGGTGTGAATCTAGGGCCAAGGTCGATGAACACAAAGGGTAGCGCTGCCTCCACCTAAACAGAGGAGGCAAGGTCTCCTTTATATTTCCGCTGAAAGGAGCACAATGTTTTAACTCAAAGCTGGAGGGCTATTAGTTTCCCCGCCAAAAGGAAAAGAGTCTCAAATGTGGGATTCCACATATCGGGGCTGCTTTTGAACTCCCCAGCCCTCAACATCTGCAGCCGTTTCTACTCTTCAAGTGTTGCCAACTTCTGCTCTAAGGACTGGTATCTCCGTGCACACATGGCTCTGGCAGCCTCTGTTCAGTACAACAGGCTGCGGGAAGCCGAGTCAGCAAGGAGAGGGGTGAAGGGTTTTCACACATGGCTTTAACTTTGCTTTGTGTCTGAATCTCCGCCTACAGAATAGCTTCAAATTGTACCAATACATCACACAAGGCACAAATCTGCTCTGAATCTTTCGTAAAAATAACCTCCAGGTTTATGTATGCGTAATTAAATAGCAGATATCAAAGAAAGGGCCAGGGAGGTGGCTCAGTGGGTGAAGTCGAGACTCCTCTGATCTGAGTTCCATCCCCGGACCCACATGGTAAAACAAATTCACCAGAAATTGTACCCCAATCTACATACACACACACACACACACACACACACACACACACACACACACACACACACACACACGAATAAATCAATAAATAATATACAAATAAATAAAATAACAATAACAATAAAAGTAAGTAAATGCTCTGAAAGCACCCTGGTAATCACTACATTCTGACATCACAGGCAGGACCATGCATTTATAGCTGATTTTTATGCTGGAACAGCTTAGTGTAAGTGGAAAGAGGACATGCCCTGAACTCACATGAATTTTGAACTAAGCTGATCCTTCTTGAGACTCAGCTTTACAACGTTGCTTCATATAAACGAAGAATGACAATGGACACTTCAGAAATCTTGGGAAGGGTTGGACGCAACAGCTCAAAGAAGGCATGTAAAGCCTGGAGTGAAACATACACTCGTTGGATGGCAACTACATTCACACGTAACAATAAAAAGAAAATAAAGATATTGCTTCCTCTGTTGGAATTTTGAACAGTCATTACTGGGATTGGAAACCTCCAGTCTGTAAAAATGAACTCAGCTCCATTAGACCAATCTGGTCAATGACAAGCTGTTTTCTTTCCAGATTTCTGATTCTATCAGCTAATACCCTCATAGCTTTTCTTTTATAAGGGGCAGTGAGGAAGGCCTCCATCCCCTCAAATGCTGCAGAAGGTGAGCTGGGACTCAGTCACAGCAAACACACAAACCCACTTAAGTTCTTGAGCTCAGCTTCCTTTGGCCCCATCTGCTTGTGTTTCCAAGAGCTTTAAAATGCAGCAAAGAAAAAATGCATTTTGTTTGAGATTTCAATCCTATTGAAGTACTCACATGCCTATATAATTACCTATCATGTTTTTTGAGAATTCCCTATACTGCTTTACCCTTGGCAATACCACCCACACATAATGGGCTAGTCATTTTAGTCCACTCTCTAGACTTTGAATTTTGAGCAACTAATAGAAAATTATACAATTCACTGCTAAAAACTGTAGAATTACATAGACAATCTATATAGTGCAATGATTTTATCAGCGTTATCTAGTGACCCTCTTGTAGATGGACATTTCTTTCCTGCCAGTCAGTTCCCAAATAACTACACAGAAACTTCTTATGCATTATAAATGCTTGACTGATGGTTAAGTCTTATTACTAACTAGCCCTTCCAGTTTAAATTAACCCATTTCTATTCATCTATGTGCTGACCCAAGGCTCATGGCTTTCTCCTCTCCTGCATGTCCTAATGGTTAACCCTCAGGCTCCATCCTTCTTCTTCCCAGCATTCTCTCTGCCCAGAAAATTCTGCCTAGCTATCAGCCAACCAGCTTTTTATTAGCAACGAGAGCAATACATCTTCACAGTGTACAGAAGGATTATTCCACAGCACCCTCTGCTCTGGTCAGGGATTTAAATGCTGGTTTGACACGTATGCCTCCTTATAACCATCCCCTAGTTTGAGTTTGAAGGCCTTAGTGTGCTCTTTCCTCGTCAGTCTTTAACCTGGACCCTAGAGTGGACATAACCATCATATCAACTCCAGAGACTTTGCATTGGTCCCTACCCTCGGTGACATCTACTTCCTATGGACCTGTGCACCATGTCAGCCTACACTTGCACCACTGAAGCACTATCACTCTTGTGTGACATTGTTATTGTCCCATCATTATTTAATCTAGTTGTCTAGATGGTCACTGTTTCACTCCTGACAAACTGTAGATGTATTTTATCCCTGATCCCAACACATTCAGTGTGATAAAGAAAAGTCATTATTGTTCAACGTAGTAGGGCAAATATACTGATTTTTGTGGGTTTCTGCCTGGGTGCTCAGGAGATAGGGGCAGCAGGGTGTTCTTTTGTAGGCCAGTGTGATAATATAGCCAGGCTCAGTCTTAAAACACAAAGACAAAAGAAAGAAATGTAATAATATTTTGAATAAAAGCATCAAAGGATTCCTTAGCAGACACTATTCAGAAACATTACAAATTTTCTACAAATAAGTATCCCATATCAATTCAAAATGGCTTTCACCCAAACTAAAGTGGTTAGAAGTCTAACACACATGCAAACCTGAAGTGAGATATTCACCTTGTCCGCACCTGTGGCTTAGACCATGCCCATTGGGGATGGAGACAGGGCCAGACTTGACCTGGGGGGAAAAGGCTGAGGAGGGGGTCAGAGGCTCTCTCTTGCTGGTGGACCCTGGAAGGCTTAGGATCCTGTGGAACCCGCCGCGTATATCTGCCTATGTTGTGAGTTATTTCTCCTTGAATAAACATCTATTCAGCATAATTGTTTATCCCGATTCTTATTAAACCTCAATACAAACCCTCTCTCAGACTAGCTTTGCATGAGCCATGCTGACTCTGCACCTTCCTCTCCCTTCGGCCAGGTTAAATCACATTTGTCATTGAGAGCAACTTCCTTTCACCTGAGAAATGTCCGCACTTCACTCCTACATTTCTGAGTGAACCATTTGAAAGTGAGATGGTTCCTGCTCCCACTTATTATTCTGACATGAGACATCTTAGTGAAAAGAGGAGGCACAACTTGAGGCTTTGCAGGGAGATAAATTCACAACTTCCTGTAAGGACAAAGTGAATGTGCCAAGAACTTTTGTGAAGGGCTAAGGGGATTGCTGGCATGGTAAAGCACTCGCTTTGCAAGCAAGCGGACCTGAGTTCAGTTCCCAGTTGTGGAAGTAGATGCTAGTGCATACACCTTGCAATCCCAGGGCTATGGAGATGGAGCCTGGGGCTTACTGCACAGCCAGGCTAGCCTACGTGGCAAGTTCCATACCTATGAGATACCTTGTCTGAGAAAACAAGGTTGGTTGCTCCTGAGGTGCCACACCCAAGGTTGACCTCTGGCCTCCACATACATATGTAAACATACATGCACACAGGCACTGCCCATGACTATACCCAGGGACTTTTATGGATTTGAATGATGGGTGTCTTAGTTAGTGTTGCTGTGAAGAAACACCATGATCACAGCATCTCTTATAAAGAGAGCATTTAATTGGGGCGGCGTCCTTGCCACTTCAATCCATTATCATCAATGGCGGAGAGCATGGCGGCATGAGGCAAATGTGGTGCCGAGCCGAGAGTCCTACACCCTGACCAGAAGGCAGAGCCGAGAGTCCTACACCCTGACCAGAAGGCAGAGCCGAGAGTCCTACACCCTGACCAGAAGGCAGAGCCGAGAGTCCTACACCCTGACCAGAAGGCAGCAGGGAGCTGAGGGACACCGAGGGAAACTTGAGCAAAAGAGGCCTCAAAGCCCGCCCCCGCAGTCACACACTTCCTCTAACAGGGCCACACCTCCTAGTAGTGCCCTCCCTTTGGAGGCCATTTTCTTTGAAACCACCACAGTGAGGGTCCACAAGCAAAAAGGTTTGGGGTCACACAGAGGAGGAGAATATGAATGAACATTTTCACAAGTTCAGGAAAGCAAACCGGGAGATAAAAGCTGCCTTTTCTACTTTCCTCAGGCAGGGAGAGAGGGAGAGCAGGGTGGGGGAGGAAGGAGGGAGAGGGAGAGACACAGAGAGACAGTGACAGAAACAGAAAAGGCACTTATGAAGAAGAGAGATATTTATAGTCACTCAAAGTTCCATGCTCATAAAACAGGATAAGGAATGTCAAAATGCTACAGATAAAATTTATTTGGATGGGGAGAGAACATTCCCTTTAATCCAAGGAATGTAAGTTGATTAGATGACCAGAGCGAGCGAAGAGAACAACACTTATTATTAATAATAGTAAAATGACTTTGAACTTCTCCAGGCCCTTTCATCTCGGAATTTCAATTTGCCCATTAAGCCTCACATCCTGTAAAGAAGCAAGTCTATAGCATGCTAAGTTCCTGGGTTCTCTTACAGATTTAAGTACTTTGTAATCATTTATTTCTCGTTCAGGCTACAATCTACTAAGTGAAGTAGTATAATTACCCCCTCTATACCGTTAGGGAAACTGAGACAAAAACATGACATAGAGCCAAGACCACACAGTAAGGCGCTTGCAGAGGCAGAATCAAGGCCAAGTAATACTTGACTCTGAAGCTTCGGGTGGAAAACTGAAATCGTTCAATTCTCCAATTCTTCCCTCCGAAACAGCTGACTTCACAATACGAACAGCCTTGGAGGAATCTCTCTCTCTCTCTCTCTCTCTCTCTCTCTCTCTCTCTCTCTCTCTCTCTCTCTCTCTCTTTCATTTTTCTTTCCAATTAGCCCAGAGGAAAAAGAATGTTAAATCTGAGTCTTTTTGAGATCCTAATGACAAGGGAAAGGCTCACTACTAAACAAAAGTAGGGTGTGTATGTGTGTGTGTGTGTGCACATGCTCATGGGCGAGTGGGTACTTGTGCACACGTATACACATGTATACATAAATGTGCATATATGTATAATTCCATATATATATATATATGTATATATATATATATATATAATTCCAAATTTTCACAGTGGACAACTGAAGATAAATAGCAATGTTCAGGCTGTATTTGTGTCTACGACGATTTAATCTGCTCCAGCTCAGAGGGGCTTTCTTCTGCATCTCCCTACCCACCAAGGACTGGTAGAAGGGACTGATGGTGTCTCCACTACATTGCAGACCTTGCCTTAGGCCTCGGTGACAACATAACAACTATTGGATAGCACTGGGCATTGGAGGCCTTAGAACCTACTCATTGGATGTTAGGTAGCTTAGAATGATTGCTTTAAATATCATGTTTTGAAATTCAAACGCTATGCTGAAAGAAGGTAAATACTTCATCAGGCATCTGTGGTCACTTGACCTTTCCCAAACCCAGAGTGTGGGCCTTATTAAAATCCACAGCTTTCCTGCCCCTCCCCACTGGGGAAGTGCGGGAAGGAAAAGGCCTAACCCTTAGACAAGGAATTTATTTAAATTCAGAAGCCACTGAAGTATTTTCTTTCCTTTGTGAACTTCCCAAGTGCCTTCTGCCCCAGGCAACGTGCAAGGGTGAATTTAAGATGTGGCGAAAGCAAAGGCGGCTTGGCTGCTCCTGTCAGAAAGTGAAACCCAGCGTGCACTGCGGTGGGGAGAAATAGCCTCCAAACTTGTATTTTGGAAGTGAAGCAGGGTCAGATCAGGCCAGGCAGGGTCATTGTCCCCACCGGCTGTTATTGTCGGGGAAAGCATAACGAACGTCTCGGGCAGACACTGCACTGGGAGGAACCCCTTGCCTGTCACACATCTCTGTAACCCCCAAAGACAGAGCCTGCACTCTGGCCCAGTCTTAAGTCGCAGAAATAAACCGGCCCTTGACTGCTAATCTCAAACTGCAGGCAATGTGTGAAGGAGACAGCGGGCAGCGTGTGCTGAACTGTGCGGTCCGCTCTGGAAGCCCAGCCAGGGTTGCTCGTGTTTCTGTCAGCTAAGGCAGAAATGGAAGCACCGCCCTCCCTCCACTTTGCTGCAGGACAGTTGATGTCTCTTCCCTCCCTGTTAGCCTACGCAGCAGAACGACAGGAGGGTGTGATCCTTTGGATCCTTCATGTAGTTTTCTGGAAATATTGCCAACTCGGTCAAAAGAGAGCCATGAATCTCCTACCAACCCACCTCCCCTAACATCATGAAAGCAGGACGCGCAACAACAGACATGTTGTAGAAATAGGTAATCACTGTAGACCTTGAATTAAGTATCCTTAAAGCACTTTCAGGGAGGAGAGACAGAAACAGCAACACACACACAGAGAGAGAAATAGAGGGAGAGAGAGAAAGACAGAGACAGAGACAGACAGAGACAGAGAGACAGACAGAGACAGAGACACGGAGAGAAAGATGCATGAAAGAGAGGGACAGAAAGAAAAAACAGAGGGGGAACAATGAAAAATAGAGAGAGGGAGACAGAGAGGGGGGAGAGGGACAAGTTCTGATTCAAAGGATCTGTTCAAAGCCCTCTTAAGGACATACAATTGGGTGAGCAGCTGCCTACGAGTAACTGGTCAGTGATCCCCCAGCGCAGGACTGACCAACTGCAAGTTCATCAGAGAAACAGCTCCTAAAGTCTCAGGCTAGAGGCTAGAAGGCAGCTGTTCTAGGCTCAGCTTTAAATCTACCCGGCTGACCTAGGGCAGCGCTTTGCCAACCCCACCCAGCCCCCAAAAGTCTTCATTCGAATACAGCATTGGGCCCAACTGTCTCTTGCAATTATGTTTCAGGGCTCAAGCCTGGTGCTGCTGTTTTCTGTGGTTGATTAATAGTGCTCACATTTAAATGGTCACAGCCAGCCCCTGCAGTCATTAACACCCCATTAAGATGGATGAGGATACTTCTCAACTTTTGTTTCAGTCTGTTGGGTTGTGGACTTAACAAAACAGCCAGGCAGTGATTTAGGGAGGGGGGGTTATCTGTGCAGCCAGACTGGCTAAAACCTCCTTTAAAAACAAACAGCATTTTAAATCCCTTATTAAAAACCTTACTCTTGGAGACATTCTTCAAATATCATCTTAAGGATGCTAAACTCAGAGTTTTCCATACCTGGACTTACACATATGTTTAGCATGGTTCTCAATAGTGTTGACAAAGCTCTGGGTTTCCCCTTCTCCTCCTCTTCCTCCTCCTCCTCCTTCTTCTTCTTCGCTGTCCATTCCTTTGCTGGAAGCCTGTAATTATAATGAGACGGCCATCGTTTCTAAGGAAAAGCAATTGTAACATGAATATCTAGTTATTCATGAGGACACATACTCTAGATCAAGCCCATGCGTGACAGCCAAATGCTGGGTACCTTTACCCAAGGGACAGTGGGAACCTCCAGTATCTGGAAAACTCAAGTAACAGTCCCTTGCTTCTGTTTAAAGAGAAAATGAACAGCCTGACATTTGGAGCAGGGCGCTCCCCGAGATTCTGTTTAGCCACCAGAGCCGTCACTGACACTTCACCTCCAGGGAACAGTGGTGAATTTGTAACAAATGACCTCACTTGTGGGGCACAGCGCTTCACTCTTCTGTTTGAAGGCTTCAAGGGGAGGCAGGACACACCCTTCTTTAAAGCTGGGGGCTTAGCAGCCATGCCGGTTAGGAGAACAGGAAGTTTCCAGGCAGTCCTCAGGTACCATAACGTTTTCACCTGAACTTGCTAGCTAAGAATTTATTGAGCCAATGTCACTACTGTCTCTCAATCATTGTCTTCCATCCAAATGGGTATCTTTAAAACCATATGGCAAAAATGTAAAACTCTTAAAGAAAGCATACATTATCTTAAGCAAGTAAGGTGAAAGTATGTTATTGTCTCGTGGTGGTAGGAGAGGGAGGGGGAAGAGGGAGGTGGTGGGAGAAGGAGAGAACACTTTCCCTTTGCCGGATAGGAAGAGGCTTTCCTAGGGGACACCTGTAAGCAATGTGCCAACCTCACTAGGTACAGTGTCATCTGCACTTAGCGTTAACAGAAGGCAGACGTTCTTCTAGAGATTTCAAAAACCACTGAGTTTTAAAAAACATTAGATTCCCATTTGTTTCATCCCTGAAATGACCAAACCAACCCTATCTCTACCCTTCCTGCTGTATTTGAATAGTTGACTATTAGTAGCATGGCCCAGATGATCCAGTAGCCTTATGAAGACAACACTCTGCTACCCTGCTATTGTACATCGGTTGCTTTTGGTTTATTGGATTTTTCCATCAGTACACAAGCATGATTCAGTTTTGCTTATGTTAATGAAATTCACCATTGATCCTGTTATGAGCTGCAACCCCAAACCCTGGGTCCCAGTGGAATGGCATTAGGAGCGGGATGCTCAGGAGGCAATTAGTTCATGAACACGAACCATCAGGATGGAATAATGTCCTCATAAGAATGGAAAGAAACGACGATCTTTCCCTCAACTCTGCTAGTACACAACGAGGGAACTGCTATCTACAGCCCAGGGCGCACGCCCTTCCAGGACTCCAGATGTACTGGCGAACTGCTCTTGAATGACCAGCCTTTAAAACTCTGAGAAATGAAGTCTGCGGTTTAAACCATCTAATCCATGATATTCTGTTCTGGAGCCTTAATTGAGACAGATCCTATGTCTTCCTCCAAATGTCACTTTATTCCTCAGATCCAATTCATAGGAAATGTTCTCACGAGAAATTCTCACTGCCTCGCCGCCCACTCATGTCTCCCACTGCCTCGTTTCTTTTCTGTTCCCATCACTGGAGGGATACAGTTGTCGAAAGTACCACCAAGCTCCATATTATTGTTTCTGTGAATACTTCCCTGACCTCGTCCTCGGCGGATTTGCAGCAGTATTTAAAATGATGCGTATTTCCTGTTTCTGACGCGCAGCCCCTGCTCTGAGAGATGGTGGGTTTTCTTTCTTTTCAGGAAGCACTCCTGAACCCTTCGGTATCCCTCGGCACCCACGCAGCTCTGGATTTTAGTATGCTCCAAAGCCACTTCTTGCATTTTTCCCTCTGACCCAATGGGAACAATAAATAATAATTTGAAAAGTGAAACAGGTTAAGAAATATTTCATCTTGCTAATTCTCTAGCCCTGGAGGCCAAGGTGGCTTGGTGGGTGAGAAGAAAAGTATAGAATGTAGTATTTAGACCGTTCTGCCTGTATCTCCCAAGGGCTAAAATTAAAGGCAAGTATCATCATGGTGGATGGAAAAAAACCCTGGGTGAATGTGTGTTGTTTATCTGAGCATGTCAAGGACCCCGATGCCTCAGACCTGTGGGAACAGGGAAGCCTTCCCTCCATCAGGCTCAAGGAACTGGCAGAGCCTTTCTCTGGCTCTAGTACAGTGTTTAAAAACAATTTGACCATCGTGTTCAGAAATGGTAGCCTACCACTTCCTCTTCCAGGATGACGGCATCCCGAAACTGCTGCCCTTTGGACACCTCCTGGCAAGGTAAGCTAAACTCTCCTCCTTGTTCACCTCTTCATGAAACCCCTCCCCTCAAACCACGCGGATGACGTAAGAACATTGTGGGTCCAGGTAGCTGTTTCCTCTGCATCCACATCAGGGAGCACCCAAGTCACCAGACCCCAGCTTTTCTGTTTATGTCTTTGTGCATCTGCACTCACACCCCCCAGCCCCCCCACCTTCATTCCCTCTTGCCCCAGTCAGATTTCCAGGACCATGCTGTTCAGGTTGCACATGCCCTAGGTAGGGGGATCAGAAGTTTATGGTCATCTCTGGCTACGCAGTGAGTTTCATGCAGTCAGGGATTCCTAAAACTCGGCTTGGGGGCGGGGGCGGTCATAAGTGCTAAGTCCAACAAAAAGTAGAATATAAGAATATATCCACTGAACTTTTTAACACAAAGGTTGTCAGCACCCTTAGAATCCATTGATTATTATGATGGAAAGGAAGGATAAATGAGAGGATCTAGCTAGGGATAAAGGAATATAAGCCCCCCCCAAAAAATGGCTGCTAACATGAGAGCTGCATGCTTTAAAATTCTCCAGAACATGTAGTATGTATGTAAGTCAACTCTAACCAAACCCCAGTGGGAAATTAGTTAGCACATAGAGGAACTTAATTAGGAAGTCAAACTTCAGAGCACTAAGGCAGGGCTTCAAATATTTTCAATCTACCCCTAGACGGTTGGTTAATTAGTATAACGAATATTAGAAATAAATTTCCTTTTGTGCGATGAGCAGGGTTTGTGATATTTGAAGAACAGAAGTGATTGGATAGAGGTTATAATTCCCGCCTGAAAGACAGTGAAGAATCCAAGAAATCTAGTAATTTCCACCCAGAGTTGGGCTGTAATTCTGATCAACTACAAGTCCCATGAATGGTCAGGTGCTCCTGCTGCCAATTCTTCAAGTCAGTGGCAAAGCATAGTGAATACAGAGTCAACAGATTTTACAGGGTCAGCTGTATGAATTGTGTCTCTGTTTTCCAGTGTTTATATAAGGAGAAAGTTTCTAACTGAGACATTCATTCTGTATAGCACCACGTGAAAATAAGGTCATAAAAAGGAACCTCAAAGCTCATCACTCTAAACGGGTTAGAGATGGCCATGTTTTGACAACAACAGTAACAATAATAAATAATAATAATAGCCATACATACTAATTGTGTAACTTAGTGAGGTTCATGCTGACATTTTCACACATGCACATATGATGCACTAATTATGAGTTGTCACGTTTACCAAAATAACTGATCGCTCTTAAATTTCTCTTGAGTCTGATAACAATGTTGGAGAAAGGAAAGTGAAGGGGGGGGAAAATCAGCCAATAAATGCAGGGAGTGAGTATGAGTGAAGAAATGATTTTTTTCGTTGTTGTCATTGTTCATTTTTCTTGCTTCTAAATGAAAAAGAAGAGGGAGAGAGTAGACAGTTTAGAACCAAGAATAAGCAAAAGAGAGGGCGGAAGCGGTGGATGATCAGTGATGGAGAAGCCTTAGACATAAGGGAAGGAAGGATGGGAATGCTGGGCGGTGACTTCCGGGCTTACAAGAGGAAGTTAAAGGAAATCCTGTGTCTGTGAGGGAAACTCCTTCTTTGAGAATAAGTAAAATGGTAAATAGTTCACAGTATTAAGTTGTTCAAAAACAATTTGATCAATGGAGCTCAAGTTTAATATTGAGAGTCTGTGGAGTCTGCTGTTCTGAAGACATCAAAACCGTGATTGCACAGGACTACCAACGGCAAAAGAAAGATCTGTGAATCCTCGGTGGAAATTCATTTTGCCTTTTCAAAACTACAGTTCCATTATCTCCAGTGTTCCGATTGGAGACTGCAGAGGCCATTAAATCTGTTCGTTGGGGGATTGCATCACTGCCTTGCGAAAGGGAGTGTGATGCCAGTTACCACACAGACTCCTCAGCAAAGGGGTGTGGTCACGCCTGGAGCCCCACCCTTGTTTCAAGGGGGAAGGAAGGGAAAGGTCAGTGTGAAGCTTATACATCCAATTTCTTACTTTCTTGCTTTTCTTAAGTAAGGTAATTTGGGAGTCGGGACCTGGTTTTGAATTTGTTTCAAACCAGCCTTTGTGTTATTGTTATTTTCCAGCTGTCGCTGAAACTTCTATTACATTTTATTTCAAAACCAACATTTTAAGTCATTATCTTTTAGCTAACAGTCATGTGGGATTGAACCTGTTATAAACTGCTGGAGAGCAGAATTTTAGTTGCTACGTTTTTTTTTGCATTACATGGAAATAACGCTTAGCGTACAATAAAACTTTTGTTCCGTTTTCATCTCAACTTTTTATCCTGTATGAATCCCCGGGATACTAATATTTGACAGGGAGGTTACAGGCAAAGTACGAAGGTCGGAAAGCATGCGAATTGTTCATGTGTATGGTCTGGGGTCCATGTATCATTGACTTAGAAATCTGGAGTACTTCATCTTGATGCTAAAGCCTGTGGAATGCTCTGGGTACCCCAGCACATGGCGGGGGAAACGGAAGAAACCCCGGCAGAGACCATCCTTCTCCGTCCAGTTTAACTGACTGAGACAGGGCAATTTTGTTGGAAGAGTCTGCCGGCAATCTGGAGGTCTCCGCTTTCCCCTCCATGCCGTGCTGAGAGAAAGAGTTCTTGGAAGAGAATCAAGGCACGCAACCCTGGCTGCTCTCGGTAAAAGCTTAGAAAGGCAGATGATCTCCAGGGCATCAGTGGGTAGCTTCACCCTGGTGAACACGCAAGAAAGAAAATCCCAAAGACATCCCATCTCTCCTCCAAAAGCAACTAGAACACCTGGGAGCTGGAGACTGACTAATAGGTGCCTCCCAAGTCTCTGCTGGAAGAGAAACGGCCTAAGAAAACGAGAGAAGGAGATTTGAGGATTTAAAAAAAAAAAACAATGTATGGATCCCCACAGAGCCCCAAGTTGGTTTGACTGGAAGGCCTGTCATTCCTCCTTGTCCTTGCTACATAAACGTCAGTGAAGGTTTCTGACAGCCATTTTGTTTTATTTTTAATCTCACAACAGGATGCTGAGTTTTGTGTTGTTTTGCTTTTTAATCAACTCCATTCCACCCTATTTACGAGCCAGTATTCCCTCAACAACTTGCTGTGTCAGGGAATGACTTTGAGAGGCAATCTATTAAATGAGAGCTGAAGGATGTTTTCCCCCTGTAATTCTGTTTACCGACTTTAACTATTGATTGGAAATTGTTTACAATGGATAAAAATACACACTGTAGGTGGGGGATGAAAACGTAAGCTCCACACCTAAACCTAAGGATGCTTTTCTGAGTCATACATTTCTTTTAAATTATCAGTGTGGACGGTCAGTGCATCCGAGGACACCCAGTGATCTGTAGTACTGCTTTCATCTCCGGAAATCTAATATGAAGTCAACTTTGCGGTTTCTCCAGGCCCTTATCAGAAAACAGGAGCATGAAAAATAGCATTTGATATACGGCCCCTGGAGAAAGTGGTGAGGCAACCCGGCACCAAATTACAGGAACATTCCAATTATGGATGTTATACCAAGATCGTAATCAATAAAGCTATGACTTTTCCCCACCAGAGATCCATCACTTAGAGAAACACCTGAGCTTGCCTTTAAAACTCTAGCCTGTGTGAGAGAGGAGGCAAGGGAAATTAAGGGGGCCACTCTATATCTAATCCCACCATCTTTAAAGAAAATAAGAGAAATTCGCTGTGGGAACAAAGGTAGGCAATCCTCAAAGTGTCAACATCCTTCCTAATAGAAAGGAAAGGAAAGCCCCTGCCCGTGAGGATTTCATGGCTTTATGTTCTCTCTTCACAAATTCCTTGAAAATGTCAGCTTCCACCCATTAAAATTGTCAGCAGAGGCTTGGCAATAAATGCAGATTTTTCTTCTACCACCAACAAATGAGACAAACAAATCTGGAGGCCTGAATATCCCCCTTACTTCCCCCGAGGTGGACCATGATGCTGAGGACCCCCCATTAAGAATGTAATGGAATCTTAACAGGCCATCATTTCACAGCGACAGGAAAAGGCCTTTGTATCAGAAGAAGAATGGAGTCAGAACACAGAAGATGGTCGGGTCTGAAATCCCACCAAACCTTTTGGACATAAGGCCGGGCTCCTTGATAGCTAGCGTCAGTGCAGGGTGGATGTGCACAGGCTTTTATTTCTTCGGGTGACCAATGGGAAGTGCGATTTTAAATGAGATGAACATATGAGATGATCTCAGCGAGGCGACGGAGAGCAATATGAAATGTCAGCTTCCCAGTTCTCACCAGTGTGCTCCCTGCCACTGGCTAACTTGACTCATCGTAGTGTCAGTCACATTGCCGACTTGCATGGTAGTAGTGTGCAGAATGAAAGAACAGGGAGGAAGGGATATACAAGGCATTTCACAGGCAGGCTTTGTTGGCAGAGAACGGAACATATGTGTGTCACCCTTGGGCCTGAGTAGAGGATTCAAGAGGAACCTGCAGCATTGGCACCGTGGGGAAAGGGGGGGGGGGGTAAGAGAAAGGGCTCATGGCGCTGAGGAATGCAGAGATGAAAAGTAAAGGCACCCTCTTCCCCACTGCGTACAAACAAACTGCTGAACGTGACTGTGGGTAAGAAACCACTAGGTTTTCTGGAGTGTGAATTTTCTCATTTGATTGCTTACAACTCGGGGCTGTCTTCACTGAAGCTCTCTGGTAGCTTCTGCAAGTGCTTGTGTTTCTAGCCAAAAATGTAAAGCCATGGACATTTTCTAAAATGTCAATTAGCAGACAGTAGTATAGGTGTCACCTTCCCATCGCTGCTACCAAAACAAAAACAAACAATAAACCTTAGGGTTGAAAACTATTTCATCTACCAAAGTACGGTTATTCTCTTCCCTTTCCACTCCTAACTCATTCACTTAGCAAATATTTATCACCATACAGGAATGCAGCAAGACTGTTTATTTCCAACATTTTTATTTTTCTTTCTGAGCTTCTTGTGACTTTCCCCCCAGTTAGCCGGAGGCAAGCACATAGCCTTGAGGAAAAGCCAATTTTGGATATTTGTTTTTAATTTCTAAAACTGCCTCTGGAGAATCAAAAGGAAGGGCCTGAGGGAAGTCAGTGATCAATTTCTGGCTGTAAACATAGGGTAGGTAAAAGAGCATAGGAGGAAGGTGTGTGGTGGGGTGGGGTGGGGGCCCCAGCGGCTGCAGACAGCTCCAGGCAAGCCAAAGTCACCTCTGGGACCCCAGACATGCAGCACAGATAGGATGAGCTGGTGCTTTGCTCTTCATGAAGTTGAGGAACAAGGGACCCTACTAGATGCCATCCGTGTGCTCCTGTGAACGCTCTGTCCCTTTCTACACTTGAGCTGATGTGCATGCACTCCTCCCCTTCCTCTTTACACAGTACCCAAACAAGTATAAGTCCTCAAAACACCAAACAGGCCTGTCCATATCCAGGCAGTAGGGATGTGGTGGGAAATGTCAGGGCGAGCGTGCCAGCATTTTCTTTGTGCATGCTAAGGACCCAAGAAAATACTGCACCTCTCAAGCAAGAGGAGGAAGTGGCTATACAGAAAGAGAAAATATGAACAATACTGTATCAGCAGTGAAACATAAAGGAATATCTCCCAAATCAGAATTATCCCTCAGCTGAGTCTAAAGCATCATTACCTTTAGCTGTAGGGTGGGGCATATTAGCTTCCTAACACAGCTGTCTAAAACTACCACAAATACAGTGACATAAACAACAAAATATGGATCCAGAGCGATGACTCAGTCCATAAAGGGCCAAGCACAAGGATCTGAAATCAGATCCCTAGCACCCACATAAAAAAAAGTTCTGGGTACAGAGCATGTCTGTAATTGTGGCACTGGGCAGGCAGAGATGGGTAGATCTTTGAAGCTCATTGGCCAGCCAGCCTGGCTGACTTCATGGACTCCAGGTTCAGTGAGAGACCCTGTCTCAGAAACTACAGAGCAGTGCAGTTTAGGATAATCAACAGCAACCTCTGGCCTACATATGCACAAGTACATATATGTGCATGCACATTGAACACACAGAAACAAAACCAACAACAGCAACAACAAGCATTTTATAATAACCAAAGTGAAAAGGCTGAAATGGTTTTACTGAGATAAAGATGTAGGCAAAGCTGCATTCTTTATAAAAAAGCTATAAGAGAAAGTCAAATATTTGCTTACAGAAGCTGGAGTATTAGCCCATGGTTCCCTTCTGGCAATGACACCACTTGGACTACTGTGTCCATCATAGTATCACCTTCACTAACTCAAATCCTCCATCCCATAATCACATCTGTAGTTACATTGACTCTATGGACAATTCCAGGATCTCCAGGTCACCACATTCAGGCAACAGTAGCATAGAGACAGAGCCCGGTAGTCTCTTTGCTATTTAGGTAGCACATTCTCAGATTCAGGGATGAGACAGGAATGTGCTCATTCACAGAAGTGTTGAGAAGATGCAAGTCAGAGCAAAGCCCCAAATATCAGAAAACAATAAAAACATAAACAATAAAAATAGAAGTTGATAAGACTAAACCCAAAGACACCATAGCAGGGATGATGGCTAATCTTGTTTATCAACTTGACTACATCTGGAGTCAACTAAAACCCAAATTTGAGGAAGCCATTGAAGAATTTTCATAACAGGAGTATGTAATGTGGCAGGATACTCCCTAAGTCTGGTTTGCATCTCCTGGTGGCAGCCTACATAAAAGAACACAGAAGATAGAAGACTTTGCTTTTTGGGTGCTTGCCTTCTTTCTCACTGGCAAGTTTGTTTCCCCTGTTGCTGCAGAGAGACTCTAACAAAGACTGAAGATTAACGGCTCTCCAGGAATCTTCCTAGACTCCAGCACCACTGCGGAGACACCCAGCCTTGTGGACTAAACAACTACTGGATTCTAGGCATTTCTGACAGGAGACAGCAAGTGTTGGAGCACACCTATAAGCCACACTAACACACACACACACACACACACACACACACACACACACACACACACACACAGGCACACACGCACGCACACATTCCGCACACTCGTTCTTTTGGCTCTATTCCTTTAAGGAACTCTAACACAACATGACTAGTGCCAGATGATTCAGGAAGGAGAGTAGGGAGGGCTCAAGAAAAGCCTTGCATTCATTCCAGCACAAGGAATTGGATTTTAAAGGAAAAAGAGTAAATTGTTATGCTTGGATTTTAAGTAGACTCCCAATATCATTAGAATGCCTTCTAGAAAAATCATTCTGATGAATGTCTATTTCGGTATACACAGAAGACCAAGAAAGCAGTGAGGTTTGAAAAGTCTGTTTTGGACAACCCAGGTGAAAAGTGTCTAGAGCCTGAACCTAGACCACAGATAGGAGGAAGTATGGATGGATGCAGAGTGCCTATTAATCCAGAATCAATGAGAGGGAGAGGTCAAAGATGATGGCCGTGTTTCCTCCGGGTGACTACATGCTTGGTGATGTTCTGCACCTTTCACAGTGAGCAAGAATAAGGGGAGTTGGGATCATGTTCCAAGGAGACATGGTGTGACAGTAAATTTCATTTCACCCTCAGCACTCTGCCCTGTCATAACTGCCTTCCAAGTCTCAGAATCTTCATACACAATGCCCAATTTGTAGCCTGCAATGCCTAGCCACACCCCCACCTCCACTGATCTTTTAATCAGCTCAAAAGACACCGGTAAAGAAATCCTCAATTGAGATCAGGTGGTTGGGGCCAGACATCCAGTCTCTACAGAAAAGGAAATTGCCCAGAGCAGTGTATTACCTGGCAGTAGGAAATGGTGTGGCTGATTAGTCCAGAACCTAGAGGGGGAAAAAAAAAAAAGATAAGAAAGAATTGGAGGGGTGGAGTTGGAAGCAGAAGTAAAGTAGACACAATGTCTGGAGATCTTCATACCATCCACCACTACACCTGAAAGAGACACTAATTAGCTCTGTAGAGTGGCTGTCTTGAACAGAGATGTTATGAAGCCTATGTCATTGGCCATTTGCAGTGCTGGAGCAATATTGGTATGAACACAGCCATGTTAGTAGGAATGCGGTCTACCATAGCCAGACCTACAGAAGTTCCCCATTCACTAATGCCCAGTTACTTAACATGCTCCTAAATTAACACTATGGTAGCATCAAAGTCTAAAATACTGCCTCCCTGTGGCCTCATTCCCTGCAGAGGTAAAACACTGCATTCTGACAAGCCAAGCTCTATATATGTCTTCCAGAGGCAGCACAATAGAGTTGATAGAAGAGGCACAATCCAATAGACTGTGCCTGAGAATGTTTCTTCTCCTCAAGGGAGACTGCCATGCCTTAATGGAGATTCTTCTTGCTTGGAATTGAATGAAGATATAGCAAGCACAGACAATATCTCTTCATTTTAAGCTACTGCCCAGTCCCTATGGGTTTTCTGAGACAAGTATCTATCTAATAAAGACAGGAGTCATTTTCTTAAGAAACCCATTCCTCTAAAATCCAAGGCAAAAGACAAAATAAAGGCAGTAGCTCTATGATCTAAGATGAGCATGGAGACCCTTAGGATAAATATTTGATGGTAAAGTTTCCCATCGGATGCATCGGCATCTTGCTTTAAATCATGCCTCCAATCAGATCAACACCTAGACCAAGTGATGGTGAGGGGTAGGACTGGGGGGCAGGGGTACAGAATGGATGGAAAGGCCAGAGGTGATGAATGCCGGTTGCTTGTCTGAGACCAAGGTCTGTGAGCAGATCTGCAGCTCACCCTACAGACATCACTTTAGCAACTGGCATTTTAGGGGAGTCATTCCCAAAGTCCTAAATTTAATACATAAGAGAAATGGAATTGCAGGGTGTGCTGGCTGATGGAAGCTCATAGCAGAAACCTTCCCCAAGGACTGCCCTCAGTTGCAAGAAGCCATTCTGCCCAGGGTAACAACCATATTAAATCAGCAGTCACTGGGGGTTTAAAAAAAAATCACACATGAGCTGTTTGCCTCAGTTCAAGACATCTCAGAAGAGCCATGCCCATTGGAGGGCACCGAAGGGAATGGCTGAAGGCTTGCTACAGCCACACCACACTTTATTTGCTTTCTCCCCATGTACAGCCTGAGTTCTCTCTTCCCATTAAAAGTGTCATTCCTAAGCTTCACTCCCAATAAACAGGCTTCACACAAAGCCGGTTCCAGCGTTTGCTTCCCATGGAATCCAAATTATACTTGGCTTCTTTTTTCGGTTTTGGCATGATTCAATCTATTATAAAGCTTTCTGTACATTTATAGCACTGTATAAATAAAAGTCCCAATTGCATAAGCTGGAATACTTCATACTCTTGGTATTATAAACAAGACCAAGTTACTGAGCCTTGTGGTTATTATTCCTAGGTAAGTCTAAAGCTAGTTTTATGCCGACAAAATATAACATACACAGAACTCCAAATAATAAGATATGTTCTGTCTAGACCACAACCTAAAATGATTTAGAAATAACTTATTTGCACATGCCATACTCTTCTGAATATTTTCCATGACACAGTTTATTTTAATTTTTGTTTATCATTCTGTTTCCAGCTTGAATTTGGTCTGCACTCTCCAGCTCCAATAGCAAAGAAGAAAGTTGCTCTGTGATTTGATACTTCTGTCATGTTTCTTCAAATACACCTTTAAGATGTGTTTTAATGCATCCTGCTCTATCACTACATAATGATGCTTCAATGAGAACTATAGTAGACGATGTGTTTGGTTAAAGACGGGCATTAAGAGACATGTTTTATTTTTCTAGAATCAACTTCAGAGATAATTCTAAGTCGCTCTAACCTGGGTGTCTTTAATTTCTTACATTTTTAAAATCGACATAGACCAACATTTTTACATCATCCATGCCCTTACTCTTGTTTTGACTTCTATTGGGATCTCTGTTTTAATGTGCCGTAGACTTTTCTCAAAGCAGCCACACTCAAAATGTGAGTCTTGGCTTTTCATCCCTTCTGCCAACGGTGATTCTTATCCAAGCTTAGAAAGTAATGCCACCATTTCCTTTATTGATCAAGGCAAACCTGTATTTCATTCATTACTTCTCCACTCCAAAAGTAATCCATCACCAAGTTCTGTCACCCGTCTTCAAAATGTACCCCAAACTGCCATGGCTTTCTTACATCACAGTCCTCATCCTTGCCAAGCGCCGACTATTCTGCCCTACAGTAACCTCCTTGATGTTCTGCCCACCTCCGTTGCAGCCCCTTTCAGGACACATAACCATCAGAGAACAAAAAATGTTTTAATGTAAAGCAAAACACATTATGATTCCACTTAGTCCCTAATGCTTCCTATTGATCATGCAATGAAATAAAGACTCCTTATCATAGCTCACGGGCTGTGTTCTCTACCCTTTCTCCTCCTGGGCTCATGACACATCATATCACATCCTCTTTACTCTCCAACCCCAGACATTTTGTCTTCGGTTGCTATTGTAGTATTTGATGAAGTGTGCCAGTTTCCTTTCTGTCTCGAAACACCTGCTCTGTTCCTTCAGTCTGAAAGATTCTGGGCCACTGCTTCCTGTCACTTGCTAATGCAATCAATAAGTCTTAGTTCAACTCTCATCTCCAATGGGTTCCCCCATCAGCTTCAAAATAGACTACAGTACCCCTCTTCCCAGGAATACATTAATTGATTACTCTATTCCGTTTACAAACTGCTTACTGTTATTTATTCTAATCATGAACTATTTTCTCTGCATGGTACATGGGAGAGGGACCTTACCTGACTTCTTGCACTTAAAATTTAATATTTGAACATGCCTACACAGTACTTGGTACTCAGTGGATATCTATTAAAAGAATACACCAGAAGTAGAAATAAAATAAATATGAAATGTGAAGTGAATATATTTGTGATATACCAAATAAAATATATACGCATAATATAAATATACGAACTGGTTTATAGTTTTAATGCTTAGTGCAAACACTATCTGCAGAATGGGATTTATATCTAACAAAATGTGTATTAAAGGTGAAATATACATATATGTATAATATATACTCTGCGGCACTAATTATTAGGCAAACACATCTAAATGACAATGGGAAATCAATTCATGCCTGATATAATGAATATTATCCAGAATACAAAGGACATCAGTAAGGACATGGCAAAAGGAATTTGGTCAAAGTTGGTGAGAAATGTATCTGTAGAGTCATTATGGTTGTATAGAAATACCTCAAAATAAAAAATAAAACAACCATATTATTTTGTGATACTCCTTTTTTTTTTTTTTTTTTGAAACAGGGTCTCGTGTATTCCAGGCTATACTCAAACACTCTATGCAGCCAATGATGGCCTTCAACTTTTTAATCCTTTTGACTCTATTTCTTGAGATATTTTCAAATAAATGAAACCAGTATCTCAAAGAGTTATTTATCTTCAGTCCGTTGTTCATTGTAGAATCATGCTTGGTGACTTACATAGTTAAGTATATCTATTGATAGACAAATAAATGTGAGGCAGAAATACATATATACCCACATACATGTATGCTCACATACACAAGCGTGCGCGCACACACACACACACACACACACACACACACACACACACACACAGAGGAATATTATTTGGCCTTTTAAAAGAGGGACCTTCATAATGCATTGGTGGTGTGGTGATGAGCACAGCTGCCTCCTAAGGAAGAAAATACTATCACTACCACATCATGCATAAGCCCGGACATTGCACTATGCAAAGCAAGCCAAATAAACACTGCTTGCTCTCACTTGTGTGTGGGGAAAAAATGTTGCAGCCATAGAAATAGAAAGTACAATGGTAATTTCCAGGTGGCAGGTGGTAAAGGTGAAGACATCTTGGCCAAATGGTCTAGAAATTTAGATATGTTGGGGTCATAAACTCAGGAGACCTCCTGTACAGCCTAATGACTGTGGTTAATAACATACTACATTTAAATTTTGCCAGGAGTAGAACTTAAGTTTTCTCATCACATAAAAAAATCATATAAGGTCTGTTAATTAGCTAGATTGAAACATTTTGCCACATACATATATTAAAGATTCACACTGTGTACTTAACCACTTTCAATATTTATTTGTCAGTTATGACCCAGTACAGATTTATGAAGGAGTCTTTATGAAAAGTACAGATTTTAGCTTGCTTGGTTGTTTTCATTTCATATAAGGGGATATATTACAAGCTATATTTTCTTAAGTCTTAGACAAACATATTTTCTCACATCTTAAAGTGTCTTTATGTGTTATAATCCACGGAGTTGCCTAAGTTAATGATGTTTCCTACATTCCATCCACTGTGTTCACTATTAAATATTTTTTGAGTGAGCACCCTGACTTGTAAACAGAAGTATTGGACTATGAGGCAAGCAGGGACAGAGGTTGGGTTGCGGGGAGGTGGGGGGAGCTGGGTTCTCAGAGGGTTCTCTGTAATGCACTACCTCACTCATCCAGGAAAAGAAAGAACCAACCCCCCAAGTATATCCCAAGTTATGACAACCAATTTAACTGATATCTGGGATAGAAAGAAGAGTCAATATGACTGAAACTTCAACATCGTAAATGAAAAACCTTCTAAATTATAAGATTTTTTTCACATAATTACAGCTCTCTCTTTGAGAATTTTAATGGCCTTGGTAGTGTCTCTGAAATTTGCCATCTATACATCCTTTACTTTGTTCTGTTCTATTTTTTTTTTTAAGTGAGAAAAGTCACTAGTGCTTAATTTTCATATTCAGGCAACGTTAACACCTAAGAAGTGCAGAGTGAATTCAAGTTCGCACCTCTTCTGTTGCTATTAGTCAGCTGAGGAGCATTTAATTAAAGCAGTGAGATTTAATATTTTTCTCAGAGTCTTCTTATCTGTGATCTGAACACACCTCAGGCCTAGAGATAAAACTAAGTCCCAGGGTACCAGAAGGACTCAGAAATAGCTCTCCCTCTCTTTGTTTCCATCATCCTTGCCCCTCTGAGTGACCAGTAGGAAGTAGGGGCAGACAAGTTTCCAGTTGCGTGAAGGAACTCTACCCATTAATCCCAGAACCAAAGCAGTCTCCATGGGAGTGTAGTCATGTGACTTCCTGGTATGCCTACTTAGATGCTGTTGCCATTATTCAGCCCTAGTTCTAGTCAGATTTCTCAAGCCTGGTCAGGTTTAAGGAGAAAGAATATTATCACAAATGAGTAAAACAGACTAACTCGATATCTATTCCTGAGTGCCAACAACAAGCAGGATATTGCTCTACATAATAAAGATTGATAAGCCATGGGAGCAGCAGAGCCTGGTGTCCTGTATTGTAATTTCCAGAATTAAAAATTCAAATAGTAAACACATGCATAATATTCCTTATGCAGCAAGCCCCATTCTAAGCTAATTTTACATGTTTTTGTTCTTTTGACAAACACAAGAACCACAGTGTGGGCCATTACTTCCATAGGTCAGGACAGAGCTCTTCAGCCGCTGAGAACTTCAATATCTCTTAGAAACTACTACTTCTGCCAACTGAGTGATAATGCTGACAGCCAGCAGAAGTCCTTGCCTGTGATAACATGCATTCTAAATAAGGCAATCAAATATCCCACAAGTTCAACTAGCAACTAGACCCACAGATCCACAGATGGAGCAGTGTCTGTGAAAGCCACACGTGTGGGACCACCACCATCATCTCTAGAGACACGAATGGTGGAATAGGGACTGAATAGAGGAGGCAGTGGGAGTCCATTTGCAACAACGGGACAAGCATGTACAGAAGCTCATGAAGCAAGGGACCTGCTGAGTGAGCTCCTCAGGGCGAGCTCTGCAGGATGAGAGGCCAAGATCAGCCTGAGGTCAGGCTGGAGACAGCACCAGCCTCCTCTGTGATCCCGTCCCTGGCCATGTCATGGAGAACAATGTGGGTCATACCAGCAGGTGAGGAGTTTATGTGCAAAGCAATAGAAAGCTACTTTAAATTAATGAAGACACAATTTAAGCGTACAAAGGACTCTAGGTGAAAGGGGAAAAATAAATACATGGAAGTCCCTAATTTAGGATTCTTGGCACTTTTCTTAATTTGTTCATTAATTAATTTTCATTTTCTCATGTTTGCATCCTCTAAAATAAGCTCAGAAGTGGGTGGGTTGTTATTGTACCCACACGTTTCCGGCATATGCTCATTAGCAGAAATGCTCCACCATGGGACTGCAGAGCAACCACTCCGAGCCTGACAAAGAATTGTAAACAGAATCAATTCCAAAAGTGGAGGAGGGAATAATAAGGGCCAACGGCTTCACAGACAGTAATGAGACTCTCCTTCCGGATGCTTGGGGACCTGACTTCTCTTGAAGGTCGCTTGACTCCACCCTGGGCATGGAGTCCCCTGTTTTCATTTACTGAGATGTTTTTTTTTTTTATTTGGGGGTCTTCATCCCATGAAGTTTCACTGGCTACGTGTTTTTCCAGAGGAAAATTTTCTACAGCATCAGAACTCTCAGGACACAGCAATGGCCAATCAGAACAGATGCAGCCGAATGTGCCGAGGCCCCGAGTGCTCTGCTCCTAGGAACTACCTTTTGGGTTGGTAGATCATGAAGAGCCCTAGGAGCAAGGACCACAATGGTCAAGCTATGTTGACCCAGCAGGGCCCTCAAAAGAGGGGCTTGGGCAGGAGCAGACCGCTGAGCACATCCTCTGGCCATAACAATATTTTACCATCTGGGTTGCCCGCTCTCCTAGACCCTCTATAACTCAACAATCAGGCTTCTAATTGGAAGCTTCCAGGAGAAACAGGCCCAAGTTGATTTCACACGGAGTTACGTCGATTCCCCTAACACTTGGACTGTTTACACAAGAACAATCAACTATATGGCTGGAGCATGACCCTCCCTGTGAGAGAACAGACCGATTCTCACAGGACATTTTTTGCCAGAGTAGCTGGCTAGGCCAGACCAGCTCTATTAGTGAAACACCACCCACCTCAGTCTGGTCAGCTGTGAACCAGACTGTTGTCCTAATGCAGACACCAAGTTACAGCACAATAGAGGGGAGCTTGCCAGTGGATGCCAGATGATTGGCCAACAGCCTAGTAATAGGGGCATTGTATTACATACACTCGAGGTTATTGTTCTTTTAACACAGAGCAATGCAGAATCCACCTCGGAAAGCATATAAGAACCACATGTTTATCTCAAGGAGACATGATGAATACCATACCCCCATCTGAAATAATTAGTGGCAAAATTTCTAATGAACTGAATATGAGCTCTAGGGTTTTTGTTTTTTTTAATTTTTTAACCATGTAACTTCTTAGTGGGCCTTTCACTGGTTATAATGTCTACAAACAAATACATGAAATACAATAAAACATTCAAATCTATAAAATAGCAATAAATTTAGATTTTTTAAAACAATTTTCCTGATAGTTTGAACACATTTTGGCTGAAAGTACCTAATAACATCATTGCAATATTTACCTCTGGTTGCTTTAGACTTTTTTGGGGGGCCAGGAGATTCCCTCCATGTTGATGGTGATACTTTTCCTACAAGAAAGAACTGATGGACCAGCCAAATGGTTTCTTCAGTGAGTGAGAGCACCGGCTGCCAATACCGATTATCTACTCACACGCCAGAAGAAGAGCTCTTACTCCTGATTCTTGTCTTCTAACCCTTACACATGTGCTGTGGCACGAGCACTAGCAGACGTGAGCACGCACACAGAGGGACACACATGAACATACAGATACAGGAACGCGACACTAAAATGTAGTGAAGGCTCTTAAACTGAGAGAAAAAATTGTATTAGCCTAATTTTCTCCTTTGGAAAAAAAATCTCTTTATTTAAAAAATAATAATAATAAACCCCAGCTTCTTTGTAGAACGGTGTTTCAGATTTGGCATATTATAGAAATGCACTTATTGTTACATTTATCCTTGTTGCCATTTAAGGGGCTGTGGACATAGCTTGGAAGCTAAGAATACTGGCTGCTCCTCAGGGGACACAGGTATAATTCCAGGCACCTATGTGGCACTTCACAGCCATCTGTGACCCCAGTCACAGGTGTCTTCTGGCCTCTGCAGGCACTGGCTACACATGGTGCCCAGATACAATCAGAACACTCATGCATCTAAAATAAAAACTAACTGAAAAGAATTACATCTGTTTTCAAGAATCCCATTGTCGCTAAAGTGAACATCCATTTGAGTGTGCATATATATATATATATATATTATTTAAGTCATCATAAATATTTTTTTAGCAGTCAAGCCAATTGTACATTTATTTACTCTTCAAAAATTCATCTTGATCATATCCACCCCCTGCTCCCTTCCTCCAAATCACTTGGCTCCAACACAACACAAATCTTTCCTTTATAACTCATCTTAACCTTTTCTTTTTTCTTTCTTTTACCCAGTAGATTTTTTTTTCTTAAGTAACACATCTTGATTATGATGTCCATCCCTTGTCTCCTCTCTACCTCCCCTCCCATAGAAATCCACTTCCCTTTTGGTCTTTCACTAGAAAACAATATGATTTTAAGAAATAATAAAATATAATTAGATAAAACAAAAATGAAATTTCAGAATTGGACAAAACAAAAATAAAAAGAGCCCAAGAGAAGAAACAATAACCCACTCATTCAGGAATCCCATAAAATCACTAAGCTGGAAACCAGGCTACGTATGCAAAACATAATATATAATATATATATTAATTAAAAGGTGGGGGAACCCTGGCATGACATTGACAGGCAAGGAACCTCCAAAGACACAATTGCTTTTGATTCCTACTGCTGTGCATGCAGCCTGACCTTTAAGAGTAGTTTGTTTCCCTAGGGAAACTCCCTTGGAGGAAACTAAATTTTCATTTATATATGGCTATCAACTGGAGATTGCTTTGGGGTTAGGGATGGGGACACATGTCCACTTCTCCTTTAAGTTCTAGAGTCCCAAGTGGTGCCCACCTGTGAAGGCCCTGTATTCTGTGAATTCATACGTGAATCTTAATGCTGACTTAGAGGTCCGTGTTTGCTCAGCGTCCTCCATTCCTCTGACATGGACACTTTCTGCCTCCTCTTCCACAGGGTTCCTTGAGCCTTGAAGGGAAAGAATTGGTGAAGACATCCCATTTAGGTCTGAGTGACCCAAGGTCCCTCACTGTCTGTGTAATGTCTGGCTGTGGTCTCTGTATTTGTTTCATCTGGGGCAGGAGGAAGCTTCTCTGATGTTTGCCAAGCAAGGTACTGATCTGTGAGTATAGCAGAATGTCATTAGGAGCCATTTTATTGCTACTTGTTTGATGCTTTTATTTTTTTAGAGCAGTAGTATTTGGTTTTCTCCTTGGTTCCTGGGATATCTAGCCTCAGGTTCTTGGCCACCCAAGCAGTGTGGGATATGGGTTCCATCTCATGGAGTGAGCCTTGTGTCAGGTCAGGTATTGATTGGTTATGCCCACAAGCTTTGTATCACCATTGCACTAGCAAATCTGTCAGACAGGACACTGTTGAAGATCAAAGGTTTTGTGGCTGGGTTGGTGTTTCCATTTCTCCTTTGGTAACGTGCAGAGTACCTTCCTGTAGCAAAGACACTAATCTAATGTGTGAGAGGAGTAGATGGGGAAGCAGCCTGGGAAGAGGCTGAGGGGAGGAGGCGTGGGAGGGAAAACTATGGTTGGAATGTAAAATGAAATTTAAAAAAGAAATACAAAATAAAATAAAAATATTTTCTTAAAAAGACACTACCATGGAGGGTAACAGTTCTATAGAGAAACCAGCTCACCTTCTCCATGTCCAGGGAGTTATGAGGCTTTTGTCTATAGCAATGAAGCATTGTGAGTTTGTAGAGAGTACCTACAGCCTGGGTTGCTTAGGAATTCCCATTTGACCCTTTGGCCAACAATTCCATTGTATGTAACCCAGTCCCAGCACTGAAAGCTTCACTTTGTAACTAGAGATGGCCAGTTGTGGCTCAGTCTCCTGTGTTTTGGTGGTAGTGGTGGTTTGGTTTGGTTAAGTTTGGTTTGGCTTGGCTTGGTTTGGCTTGGTTTGGTTTTGGTGATTTTGTTTAGATCATCTTCATATATGTGTATATGTTAGGAAGTGTCTGCTGTGTTAGGTTTCCCTGTGAACCCTCAAATGGCCCTCAACCCCTCTTTGTTTGCTCTGCCTCATCCCCAATCCCCTGGCCTTCCACTCTTTTCCCCTTCTATTCCAGCCCCTACCCACACATCCATAAGTCTTCTATTTCCCTTTCCTAGGAAGATCTACCTCCCATAGTCTCCTATTCTACGCATAACCTCTGTGGTTATCGGTTGTAGCTTGGTTACTTAACAGTTACTATCCACATAGAAGCAAATACATATGATATTTGTCTTTCTGGGTTACCTCACTCGGTGTGTTGGATACTGTTTCTATTGCTGTAACAAAACACCCTGACAAAAAAGGAAGTTGGGGAGGGAAAGGATTATTTGGCTTATACTTCCAGATCATAGTCTATCATTGGAAAAGTTAGAACAGGAACTCACACAGGGCAGGATCCCAGGGGAAGAAGCTGATACAGAGGCCATGGAGGGTGCTGCTTACTCACTAGCTTCCCATGGCTCGCTCAACCTGCTTTCTTATAGAACCCAGGACCAGCAGCCCAGGAATGGCACCATCCATCATGGGCCAGGCCCTTCCCCATTGCCCACTAATTGAGAAAATGCCTTACAGCTGCATCTTATGAAGACATCCCCTCAGCAGAGGCTCCTTCCTCTCTGATAACTCTAGCTTATGTCAAGTCAACGCACAAAACCAGACAGGATAACTGACCCCTTGTCAGCTTGACACACAAATACACCACTATTAAGCCACAACCCTGCCTTTCTTATTCATCCCCCAAGATTTCACATTAAAACTGTAATTTTAAAAGTCTCAGTTTCTACAAAATCAAACACATTAAAATTTCAGTCTCTAAAATATCCAATTTCTTTTAAAAGTTCAAGTCTTTCATCTGTGCGCTCCTCTAAAAATAAACATTAAATTAAATACCTTCTTCGAGAGAGAAAAACCAGGACACTGTCACAGTCTGAACCAAGTAAAACCAAAGCCCAGCAGAATAAATAACTCAATATCCAATTATCTGGGATTCACTCATAATATTCTGGACTCCTCCAAAGGGCGTGGTCGCTTCTCCAGCTCCGCCCTCTGCAGCACACACAGCTGTCTTCCAGGCTCTGCTGTCTCCTCCCCACTGCCGCTGCTGTTCTTGGTGGTCATCCCATGGTACGGGCATCTCCAAAATGCTGGGGTCTCTGCTGCAACTGGGCTGCACCTTCACCAATAGACTCCTATAGCCTCTCTTCATGGTGCCAATCATCAACTTCTTTCCATAACCCTGTCAGTCCTGGGCCTTCAATTGCCACTTAGGCTGTCCCTTCACCAATGGCCTCTCCTGGCCTCTCACAGTGCCAAGCCTCAGCTGTTCTCCGTGACCCCTTCAAGATTTCAAAACCAGTATGACTGGGGTGACTTTTACACATTACCAAGTCCAGCTGCCAACATGGGGTATAACTATGGCCCCTCTACAACCCAGTTTCTCTGTGCTCTCAGAAAACACTGCCCAGAAGAGTTTACCTCAATGATGCTTGCCACTGCTGATTTCTTAGCTCCAGCTGACCAACAACAGTTGTCCCAGTAACATACAAGTTTCATTTTAGTACTTCTGGTATCTTGCTCATCACAACTGATTCTTCAGCCCCCAGCTGAAGACCCATTCTTCATTTAGTAGGGAGTTCTTCCATTTCCCTGATTGATCTGAGAGGATGCAAGAATTATTTCATTTTTCTTGTAGCTGTTGATACTTGCTTTGTGTCTAAGTATGTGGTCAGTTTTGGAGAAAGTTCATATATATATATATATATATATATATATATATATATATATATATATATATATATGAGGTGCTATTTTGTGTTTGGGTGAAATGTTCTATAAATGTCTATTAGGCTCTTTGGGTTTATAATATATGTTACAAACACATATTAGCCCCAATATGTCTCTGTTTACTTTTTGTCTGGATGACATGTTCATTGGTGAGAGGGGGCATTAATGTGTCCCACTATTACTATGTGAAGGACAATCTGTGATTTAAGCTGTAGTGGTGTTTCTTTTACAAAGGTGTGTGTGCGCGACACTGTGTTTGGGGCAGCGATGTTAAGAAACGAAATGCCATCTTGGTGGACTTTTCCTGTGATGAGTTTGCTCCCCCATCTCTTTTGATTGCTTTTGGAGTCTACTTTGTTAGACAGTTAAAGGGATATGCCAGCTTACATCTTAGGAGTCCATTTGCTTGGAATTTCTTTTTCCAACCTTTTTACCCTGAGGTAAATACTTAGTGTTTAGAGTGGTTTGGGGATGTAGCAAAGGATGGATCCTGTTTTTGTATCTATTCCACTATTCTGTGCTTTTTATTGGAGAACTGAGACCATTAGCATTGAGAGATATTAACAAGCAGCATTTGTTAATTTCTGTTATTTTGTTGTTATGGGGTGTGTGTGTGTGTGTGTGTGTGTGTGTGTGTGTGTGTGTGTGTGTGTGTGTCCTGTTTTTATTTTGTAGTCTGGAATAATTTATTCTTCATTCTTCAGTGTGGTTAGCATCATTAGGTTAGAATTTTCCTTGTAGAGGCTTGTGTAGGCTTGGATTCGTAGATAGATATTGCTTAAATAATTTTTATCATGAGATATCTTATTTTCTCCATTTACTGTGATTGAAAGTTTTGCTGGGTATAGTAGTCTGGACTGGCATCTGTGGTCTCTCAGCATCTGTAGAACATCTGTTCAGGGACTTTTGGCTTTTACAGTCTCCATTGAGAATTCAGGTGTTATTCTAATTCAGGTGTCTGTCTTTATATGTTACTTGGTCTTTTTTCCTTATAGGCTTTAACATTTATTCTTTGTTCTGTGCATTTACTATTTTGAATATTATGAGCAGAGGGGACTCTCTTTTCCGGTCCAGCCTACTTCTTGTTCCATATGCTTCCTGTACTTTGATGCTTCTCCTTCTTTAGGTTAGGGAAACTTTTTTTCCTATGATTTTGTTGAAAATATTCTCAGTGCCTTTTACCTGGGTTTCTTCTCCTTTATCTAATCATATTATTCTATTATTTGGTCTTCTCATTGTCTCAGATTTCCTGAATGTTTATGATAGGAGATTTTTAGATTTAACACTGTCATTAACTGATGCATTCATTATTCTATGTCTTCTATGCCGGAGACTCTCCCTTCCTTCCGTCTCTTGTACTGTGATGGTGAGACTTCCTCTGAGGCTCCTGCTCACACTTTCTAACTTTTCATTTCCTGATTTCCCTCAGTCTGGGTTGACTTTATCAATTCTATTCCTCCTTTCAAGTCTCGAACTGTTTTATTCATTTCCTCCCACTGTTTCCTCGTGTATTCATAGATTTCTTTAAGGGGTTTATTCATTTCCTCCTTAAAGACCGCTATCATATTCATAAAGGATATTTTAAGGTCTTTTCCTTGTGCTTTGGCTGTGGTGCAATACTCAGGGCCTACTGTTGAAGGGTTGCGGGGCTCTAGTGGAGACATACTGTTCTGGCTGTTATTGATTGTGTTCTTACACTGTTTTCTAGGTGTCTGGGCTTGAAAAGGTTATTCTCGGTACTGATATCTGGTCTTATATTTGTTGAGTAGGTGTTTTGTTCCTTGGTTTCTGTTGCCCTCTCTGGTTCTTAGGAAAGTATGCTGCCTGGCAGGGAATTTTTCTGGTATCCTGCCAGCTATGGCCTTTGGATGCTCCAGGTAAAGTATGTTCCTTGGTTTGGGGAGCTGACACTTAGGAATGAGGATGGGTTTAGAAGGGCACTGCGAGCCTCCCCAGGAGGGAGGGTGATGGGGGAAGACCTTCTGTATATATGTTTATCTTATCAGTTGATGAAAAAAACACTGTCTGGCCAATGAGGTGGGAAGATAGGCGGGACTAGGACAAGAAGAATTCTGGGAAAGGTAGGCAGAAGGGGCCCACCAGAAAAGTCACCATGTAAGGACCAGGAAGAAAGGACACATCAGGCATTCTCTGGTAAGATAAGACCACGTGTTATACATAGATTAATAGAAATGGGTTAATAATTAAGACAGAGTTAGCTAATAAGAAGCCCTAGCCATTGGCCAACACTATAATAATTAATATAGCATCTCTGTGTGTTTATTTGGGGCTGAGAAGGGTGACAGAACCAGTCTGGGAAGGAAACAGGAGAAAAGTAAGGTGTTCCGCCAGGATCTGCTAGTCTACTGGGAATGGAATTAGAGAATGAGAGGTAGAAGCAGGTGGTCTGTTACAGAGCTGGGGAAGAGACTGGGAGATTGGTCCTGGAGGAGTGGAAGAAGAGATGTGCAGTTAGCCGGCTTGCTTAGCTGGCCCGAGCGGTCTGCAGGTCCCAGGAAATGGGAATTAGGGGTTAGGATAAAGCAATGAGTGAGGGAAGGGAACTTGGGGGGGGGGCGAGATCAGAGTGATAGATTAACATGGATGGGGAGGGGAAGGAGGCTGCAGTGGGTAGACTTCTGCAGAGCTGGGCATGAGACTGGGGGTTGAATTTGGAGGTGAGCAGGGAGAAGTGAAGATCTCCAGTTAGCTTCCCTGCTTCCCTGGCTGGAGTCATATTTTATATTCTATATTCATGGGATCTACTTAGTCTCATATGCACAACAGTGTGAACTCTCATCTGCTGGCCCTGGACCACCCACCAGTGGCATCTTCAAATAAGAAACTTATTCCTCCTCGCCTATCAACCACTGACCGTCAATAGCTTCTCAGCTATGAACAGGGAAGCTCCTCCAAGCCAGAATGCTCAACTGTTGAAGAGAAGGAAGGCATTAACTCAACTTAAATTTCTGCCTCATATTATTTTAGCACTATAACAAAGACTTCTAATAAGACTATATTAAAGATCAAAGCCATCTTTAAATCTAAACTAATTACACAATTGATTTTAAATATACTAATTCATCACACTAATATGAAAAGGACAACTAACAAACTTCAAATTTTTTTAGCTACAAAGGCTTCTTGGAGGCTCATCTGGTTTCTCCTCTCTGTCCTTTGGCTGGCTTGAATACGGGTAGTGGAATGGAAAAGAACAAAGGTGGACATACCTCCCAATCCCAGATACATCCAGACAAACACAGTGATTCTCTCTTTCTCTCTCTCTCTCTCTCTCTCTCTCTCTCTCTCTCTCTCTCTCTCTCTCTCTCTCTCTCTCTCTCTCTCTCTCTTCACCTGAAAATCTCCATATCTGTAGTTGCTCAAACTGCCATCTCCTGGAGCTCACTGAAGCCTTGCTTCCATTGCAAACAGCTTTCAAATGGCTAGCACAGCACAGGGATAGTTCAGGCAATTTTGGGAGGCGCATTTGGCCCCATGCAGACTTTTAATGCTCGCCTACACCTTCCCTTTTCAAGGGACAGCCCCAGACTGCATTTGATCTTCTATCTACCCCTCCCTGAATCAACTAACCACCCCAAGGATTCAGGGTAAGTCTTCGCAGCATCAGTAGAGTTGCTTTAAGGGGAGGATGTGAGCAAAACTGCTATGTCAAGAAGTGTGAGTCTGTAGGGGGTGCTGGATTTGATATCATACATAATCTCTTCATGCCGAGATGATGAAAAGCCTGAGGCCATGGCACCTCTTTTGCTCTGGGAGGACTGCGGAAGGATGGAGGAGATGATAGGTACACATGGAAGTCAACGGAAGGATGGAGCAGGTGACAGGTACACATGGAAGACAAGGAAAGCCAGTGGCCTGAGTAAGTGCTCAACAGTGTCATTCCTCCTCATAGATACTGGGTTCCGTGGGTTTCATCACATGAACAGAGAAAAATGTCCTATTTACTCAAGCCATTTTAAGTCATTAGAATTTCAGGTTCAAGCATGACGGCACCTGCCTTAAGCCATAGCACTCAAGAGGTATTGGAAGGAGTAGAGAGAATTCGGACCCAGTTTCAATTACATAGTGAGACTCTACCTCAAAATAAGAAAAGTTTTTAAACTGTACGTGAATAATTACATTGTGTTTCTGAGTAATGAAATTATTATTAACCCTTAAATATAAATGGGCTCGCAAATTAAGTGTGAATTAAGTGTCTTTTAGAACCTTAGTCTCCAAAGCTGAAAGCCTTGGGAGCTCCATGTAACTGTTTGGTTAGTCTTCCCCTACTGTGCATCAGTAACTTATTCCTCCCTTTCCTAATGGTGAAAATTCCAGAGGAATCCAGTGGCGTCCACCTAGTGGGTTTCAGCATAGAAATGATTGGGTCAGGCCCAACCTGGAAGCTTTTCATCTAAGCTAGAATAAAAATAGCCTTATAATTTTTTTTTTTTTTTGGATCCTTAATCTCTTAGCTACTTATGACCATGAATGTTTTAAATAGCCCTTTCTTTCCTCAGGCCCTCACTCACCTTGGCCAATTAAATCCAGTGTGAACTTGGTTGGGTATCGTCTTCCATTCCCAATTAGCACATACACCCCAACTCCCATCACTGCCAGTATCTATGTGTGCACAATGTTTGTGTCTGTATCCGTGCCTGAGTGGCTACAGTTATGTTGCATAAATAAATTTACATCTGTATGCCTGGAACCAATTTCTCCATCTTCTAAATATTGTACACCCTGAGAATTCACTGGGGGTGACCTGGATGCCAGATTTTATAGTAATCATAATCACAACCTCCGTTTATATTTATTGAGTGTTTACTATGTGCCAGGCAGTATCCTAATTGCTTCAGGTTTATTGGCTGTCTAATCCTCTTAACAACCTAGGAAGTAAATACTATTATCCTCACTTTACATATGAGGGAACAGAAGCACACCAAGCTGAAGGTCACTCCTGAGTACACAGATGAGCCAAAACTCAAGCAGAATCAGTTTGAGTGAGAGTCTAGTTGCATAACTGCCATGGTTGTTAAATGTAGGCTCCAGGAAAACAGTGTCCAGAAATAAACTCTTACATTGATGTATATAACGTTACAGGATATAAAAAGCTTTTATATGAAAATGCCCTATTAAATTAATGGCTAATTTACTATCGTTCCTATTTTACAAATGTACCCAAAAATGCAAAGATTAATGGCCTTATTTACCCAAGGTCATTAAACTAATGAATGGAGAATCCACATCCCCATCCAAGCAAAGGAAATTTAGATCAGAAGATTGCTTTCCCGTGGGCTCTTTGTCTAGCGATAAATGTTTGAAACTTCGGGAAAAATATCTGGCCAAACTCATTCTCTGTAACTTTATAGCATGAGATGGCAGGAGCCTCTGGACTATCTTGGGGACATTGGCATTAATGATCAATTAGTATTGTAGTTAATTTTATTTTCAGTTTTCAAATCAATGTCACAGCCTCTCAAAATTGTTTCCTTCCTTCTTTCTTAATGTTCTTTGGGTTTCGGTGTCAGTGCTTTTGACTCTGACTCCACCATCAGACGAATGAAATGGACAAGCTCGAAGATAGAATCTATAAATAATTCTTCAACTTCCCTGTTCAAATAATAGGCAATAGTGATGCCAAGCGAGTCTTGGTTGGCTTTTGTCGGGGAAAGCTAAAGCATGGCTTTACAAGGTTTGACTTACAAAGCCTGATACTCCTCCGAAGCAAACACACGAGCGAGATGAAATAGTTCTTCATTGTGGGTTGACTTAAAAGAAATAAACATGTCTTAAACACCAATGCCTCAGAATGTGACTTTGTCTGAAATAGGACGCTTGCAGACCCAGCCAGTTAGGTTTACAGAGGCAGAAACTGGGCTTGCTGGGTTAAACCAAACCGAGCAAATACAGTTGGGTACACACCGGATATTCACTGTGTCTGCTTCTGTGGCACTGGCCACACCCATTGAGGGGTGGAGCCAGGGGCGGAAGTGACCTGTGGAACTAGGGCTCCGAAGAACGCAGAGAGAGGCGCATCCAACTGCTGCGTTCATCTGTCTGTGTTGTGAGTTAACCAAACAGAGGAAATATAGTTGGGTACCCACCGAAAGGAGGTGGAGCTGAGAGGAGCTGGAGGTGGAAGGTAAGCATCTTCCAAACACATTGTGCAACATTCTCAAAGAAGTAAGGAAACAGTGAGTGAGCACAGGCTGGAAGAGGACGGACCTTGTGTCACCACTGTCCTTACAAAACGGAGGGGAGAAAAGGAAGAGGTGACCGTGAGGAAACGGAAGCAAGCAAAGGTTGGAGGTAAATCCCCAGGAAACAAGGCATGTTCTCCCAGGGCAGTGAGCAGCTGTGACAGGCAAGGAAGGCTCTTCCCTGTTAGAGAGAGAGCCACTCTGCCAACACCTCTGTCATAGACTTCTGGTCTCTAGAACACTAAAAATAATAAATTTCTTTTCTATGAGGCTGTTTTCTTCATAGTAATGTGATACGGCAAGTGTAGGAAACTAACACATTCCTCTTTTTCTTCTCATTTTCACATTCAAAAAATATTCAGCATATATGCATGTGTAACAATTATTACATAGTATGTAACATATGAATACATCATTTATTTTATGAGAACATAAAAGATATTTGAGGAACTCTGAGACTAGACTTAGAGAAAACAATAAGGACTTAAAGACATGGCTAGTTACCATTGGATTTTGAAGCAATAATAGAAGCACAAATCCCCATTGAAATTCACACAGTTTTGTTTTTTTTTTTTTGTTTGTTTGTTTTTTTGTAATAGAAAGATCCCTATTGTGGGATCCAATGACAATCGTCAAGAAAGAGCACTTGATAAATCCCTTAGGATTTTTAAGGAGCCCACCCTAGTTGCCGCCCAAACTATCTCCAGTCTATATATTCTCTGTTTAGGACCGTCTCTGATAGGATGGGGCCCAGAGACCTTTAGCAACAGCCAGCTCTACAAATGCACACTCCTGCCGCTCTGAATACACTCCTCAGGCCTCTTTAAATTCCAAGCTTCGAGCTGGCTTCTAGCATGGTTGGTCAACTATCTGATGTCCACTTCCCTTTTATGGTACCTACAACTCTACTTCCTCCTCCACCGGTCACCCACCTTCTTTCTTCCCCTTTATTAAGGGCACCGGTTGCGTTAGAGGAAAGGCCCACCCTGCTGCTGCGTGACAGACAACACGTGACCTAACAGGTCGCGTGTGCCATTTCCTCCTTCACCCATCCCTCTTGGGTCTGTAGAACAAACCATTCAAATGATGTAATCACTGCGGACTGAGTGGATGAGTAGACATAATGGGCATCGTGGCAAGCACTGGTCAAATCTAAATTGGCCTCCACAAGTGCTTATCCTAATCCCACTTTAAAATTGTTTCAACTGCACAGTCTGGTGAGGCTAATTCAATTAACAAGCCGCGGTCTCTCCCGCTACGCAAACAGAAATGCCAAACATCCTACTTATTTCGACTAAACAGTTGAATTTTCTCTGACAATAAAACAAATAAATGTCTTAAGCGTTGGGCTCATCAGTTCATAAATCCAAAAGGGTTTAGTTGATCTCATTTCCATCAAAATTGGTAACATCTGGGAGGCCTCCTCTGACATTTAAATGGACATTTAGAAATAATGCTCTCCCATATATTTAGGTATGTTACATGTGTTCTGCAGCTAAGTTTTCTTGGCAGGAGTATCAGAATGCAGTCCTGCTTCCACGGGCAGCAGAAACATCGTTCTGGTTGACTCGAGACCATCATGCTCTGCAGCTTCAAGGGCCGGGCGAATAGGAAAACTCCCCAGTCCAGCCTTGTCTGCCAGCACGGCCGCTTCCCGCTTTTGCAGGAGAGCATGGTGCCTCCTGGCTGGGTGCAAAGGCTAGGGTGGCTCAACAGATCGACTGCACCTCACCCTCGTCTGTCCGTCTTGGTTCAGGGCTCTACCCTGAAGCTGACAGCGATCCAACACTCGCTAAGAGCCTACTTAGAACATCTGGAATTTGACAGAGAGGCCCACGGGAGTTGAAAGTACTTCCTTCTCCTGGGCTGTCCCTGTATTAAGTAAAATCTTCAACAAGTGGAATACTTACGCTTACTTATGACTTTACTGAATTATTTTTTTTAACATCATAGCGTCATCTATCAAAGAGGATTGAACCAGAAGGTCAATCCTAACAATCTTTCGGTATGACAGAGATAAAAAGGTGCTGTTTGTTGGGGGTGGGGGAATCCCTAGTATAAGAATCCACATAAAAGGTTCTCTTCGAATTTACATCCTGAGATAATTTTTCCCATATACTAATGTTTGCACTTGTGTTTGGGTTAAACAATGAGGGTTATGTAACCAGTTTCTTTCTGTTTTGCTTTAGAAGCCAAAATTTCAAGTCAATTCAGTTCAGCAACAACTAAGGAATTTTCTTATCATCAGCCATCCTAGTGACATCATTGTGATGCTTTTACAATTGTTTTATGCGACTGTTTATGTTTATCTAATCACGTGTTATGATTCCATTTCACAAGCATTCAGCACATAGCATGGTAATTAACCCTAAGAACTAAAACGCCACTCTATAATGTTCTTCTTTAAAAAGGAGTTTTAAAGGCCCTTCGGAGGACACGAGTAATCACCATCATTTGAACTTCAACAACAATTGGAAGAACAAAGCGGATGGCAGGGCTGTGCTACACAAAGAAGAGTTACGGGGCTGTATATGGGGCTACACTTCCTTCAAAACCAATTTGTTTTGAGTTTGGTGGCTCCCTAACGTATACAAAATTCAAAAAGAAAGCGCAGACAAATCCATGCTTGTTGCTCACATCCACAGAGTATTAATAGCTTTTAGAACTGAAATTGTTTTATTAATTTGATTAGGTTGAAGGAAAAATCCAAGGCTCATGAATAATTCAGATCCTGTCAGCTCCGACAAAGCCTCATGGAAAGTACTGAGATACCTCCAAAAATTACCCTCACGGTAGACCATAGATTTAATTTTCAATAACACTGATTTATAGTTTTATAAAGAAAAATAATAAATATAATGAATTACCCCATATTTCCTGATCTCAGTCACTATAAAATAACTGCTGTAGTTTTACATTTCCAGTGTGAAATATTAAATGCATAAATCAAAACAAAATTATTTTTCATCTAGAGAAAGGGACTGGTTCCTGAGACTGACAAATTCGTTTTATTTTAAAATTAATGTTTTAACAGGGGAGGAAAAGTCTCCTGTGCATTCCTGCTGCTTAAGGAAGAAAGAAAGTTCTTCCATTTGACTATTTTGCCCGTGATGTTTTTCAAACAGGTACTGCGTGCAATGCTCTTAAGATCCCCACAACTAAACTTATCAGGAGCCAAATGGTACTTGCACTTCCTTTCCACTTCCTTTCCCATGACGCTTCCTTTTCCATAATTGTTTCACTTGAAATTGCCACCCAAGATAAGCTTCACCCACAATACGATTCGCCAGTGCCAGCAGACTGGCATGTTTGCAATTCCAATATTCTCTTACAGCTAAGACTAAGCAATCATGCAATGAGGAGAACATTATCGAACAAGAACAACTCAGGAGAGGCGCAGATTTCTAAGTAGGCAGAAACAGATGTGTGAACTTCTATATTTTCTCAACTTCCTTGCTTAGATGTAATTGAGAATAAGAAACTGCATTTTGCAACCTTATTTTAAAAAAGTAAATCTAACTATGAGGATTCATTTTCACATTTAAATACCTCTCAGCTTTTGTGCATATTCAACATTCACCCACGGGGGCTCTCAGAAAGTATGATGAAGGCTGATACATAAAAGCAGGGGGGAAAAATCCTTGACACATGGGTAGCTCAGAGTTAACAGGCCACAAAGAAATTTAAACCATCTAATGACCATGAGATTGGAAACATAACTGTAGCTTTGTCTCCAAGGCTCGGCTCCATACAAAGAACAGATCAATTTAAATCAGTTAAAAAATATATTAATGGCTTTTATGATTCTTGAAATGCTATGTATATCATTGTCAATTATGAATGTATTCGCTCATTGATTCCAAAACTGGGTTGGTTACATATCAATCTTTTAATTAAAAACGTTCACTTGTTACATGGCTAAATATAAAGTAACGTCTATTGGAAACTACTGAGTGTCGAACAAGAAATGATGGATCTTTTGATTAATCTTTTCCAAAACTCAGCACAGCTTTATGGTGTTGTGTCTTCTGGAGGACTTTCAAATGGAGAAAAAGAGACCTCGAAGGCCCCGAAACGATGTCTGGAGAGGATCTAAACAAACCTCCCTAAAAATAACAATGGGCTGTAGACTTCATAAACATTTTTAGAAATTAAATAGCTGCTAACTCATTCCATATGGGAGCAAATTCACAAAGTCCAACGTGTTGTTCAATGAGATCATCATAACATATACACCAAAAGATGCAGCAAAGCCATCCCCAAAGTCATTCAGGACAGGCCAGAGGAAACAGATGATTGGGAACCTCTTAAAAGAAAAAAAAAAGGACAAAAGGTTCTAAAAACTACACGATGTCGTGGCCTTAAAACTCTATGGACGGGCAATGTTTGGCCAGAAAATATTTTCTAAAATCCACATTAATAAGCAAAGTTTCAGACAGTAGTTACAAGTGTACATCATGAATTTATTTTGAATTTTTCACTTGGTGAAAAAAGATAGTATCTCGTGAATCTATTTTCACAATATACTTAACAAATACAAAGTCACAGGGTCGTTATATTTTTATTAGCATACAAAATATTAGGGTTGATTATGGAATTTAAAGTTTTTATTGTTGATTCCCCGGTGCCTCTTTGTCCCCTCTACCCCTTAGCCTGCTTTCCGCTTCCCTGACACTTGAGGCCTCCTTTCTCCACTTCCTCAAGACCCGTCCCCCTCTTGTGGCTCACTCACGATCCAGTTTCCTGGCCCACCCCAGGACTTTTAATGCCGGAAGAGCTGAGTGATTATTTGCCTATAGAGCTCTACCCCATGATTCAACATGGCCCATTTGTCTTTTTACTCAGAAATCCTTGTCTCGAGCAATCTTCCCAGCTCAGATTTTCGGTTTGTTTCGTGCCTGTATTCTCCTGGTAGCATAAAAGAGAATGAGAAAGTAGAACAGGAACAGCCCAGCCTTCCATTTGGCTGGCTGTTTTCCAATGTTTCACCCTGGGCTCATCCACACTCAGGGTTATTCATCCCAACTTTATGTTAATAACGTTAGAGAAATTGGTTTCCTCTGGTAAGAAAACACTTAAACTTCAAAGTATCCCCCTGTATTCAGACCCATGATTTTCATTTTTTGATCTTTACATCTGCTGTTGTATAGATTCAAACCTCCACCCCCTGCCCAGACCTCTACCTCCCCCCAACAATTCCAAACACATGTTTACTGTTTAACACCCCGAACTTCATCCTCACTACTTCATGCTTACGATTCTGAGTGAATCGGTCACAAGAACTAAAATTAAAGACGAGATGATATCAAACACATCCTCGTGACTAAATTTATTCTGGGTTTTTATAATTTAAATCAAATTGTTTTGTTTTGTTTTTTTTTTTAAATAAAAGGGAGTTTAAAATTCTGGGCTGTTGCCATAGTGAAAAGTAATAGGAAAAGCTATAGGAGAGAAGTGTAGGATGTCTGGTACGGCTGATTGCTTTCTCACTAGGGAGACACAGTGGGGTCGTGATATTATTACCTATATGATCGCTACAGCATGTTTGTTCTTGGATACTAGCAGAAGCCCTAGGAAATAAGTCTGAGGAGAAGGGATGAGATAAATATGGAAATCTTTGTTACAAAGATTCAAACTTCCTACAATTATGATTTGCTGTGAGTTAACACTTGCGTGCTTACCGAAACAACAGAAGAGTTTAAAATTAACCATTGTAATTTGATAGCCTGGAGACCTGGTGGTTTCCATTGCTGAGGGAATGTAGAGTTGAAACAATTTCTTGCTGTTTATTGTCAATTTCGTGGCCATTTTGTAAATCGCTGAGCTAGGTGGTCATTTTCAGTGTGGACATTTGGCTAGAGTACACTTTCAGAGTTGATAGCTGGTCATTTGAAGTAAGTACACTGAGTCTAAACACTTTGGTCACCTACCTAACAGGTGACACCTGAAATTTCATCATTAAAGGTTGATTTTCCATGAAACCCTAGTAAAAATGGCTGCTTAAAGGAGCTGGGGGAGGTGGTTCAAAGTGTAAGCAGATTTTGCTCAGTAGGGTTTCTTTTTATTTTGACTGCATATTTATATGACTGCATAACCAAAATTTAACTGTAGGTTTTGAATGTGTCCATCACCCCAGAAATCATTCATTCGGATATTACCTGCCAAAGCAACTGTTGGAAGACGGTACTAACTAATGGGGGTTCATGGCTAATAAAGGCGTCCCTCTTACAAACAAACTAACGCCACCTTAGGAAAGGGCTGAGGTTGTGAATTCAATCTCTTTTGCATGGCTTTCTTACCCTTCTTCTTTGCACCATGGGATCATACAGCAAGATACCTTTGGGCTTCCCAGTCTCTAGAACAATGGGTCAAGTAACTTTTTATTTTATTAATGACTCAACCTCAGGCATTCTGGCATGGTTGTCACCTAAAAGTTGAGCCAGACATTGTGGTGTCCAGATATAACCCTGGCCCTTAGGAAACTTAGAAAGAGAATCACAAGTTTGAGACCAGGCTGGCCTATTTAGTGAGTGAGCCCCTATCAAAACATTCTGAAGTGAATTAAAATATATTCTCTTGAAATGTTTGATGCCCCACAGACGTTTCAGTTAAAATGTAAATGATATGTAAGTACTTCTTTTTTAAAAAAGAGGATTCTATTTGCAAGAAGTAGTTTAGCTGATGGCCATCTGTGAATGTGAGGGACCCTTGACCCTGTTATCTTTATTTAGGAATCTACCTTCATAGCTTGCCTGTCCAACCTTATTCATGTCATGATAAATATCATAAATAGCTCAAGTTTTAAGAGTAAACAAGAAAAGACCAGTAATGAACAAGAAGGAAAAGAGAAAGATGGTGCTTGATCTATCTAAGGCTGGCTCCTCCCATGCCTGATTGATGGAAATATATGTGCTGAGATCAACGCCCACCCCCAACACGCACATTCATTCTGTCTCTCTCTCTCTGTCTCTCTCTGTCTCTCTCTCTGTCTCTCTCTGTCTGTCTCTCTCTCTCTCTCTCTCTCTCTCTCTCTCTCCACACACACACACACACACACACACACACACACACACACACACATACACACACACACACACACACGGGCCATGGGCAGATTTTGTAATATAGCAAAATCCAATTGAGAATTACTTCCAGGGAGAAATATGTGGTCTATGAGTCTTCATGAGTTATACTTGCAGCTACCAGAAAACAACCCCAAATCCCAATGGCTTAACAAAATAAAAGTCTATTTTTTGTTCATATCACAGTCCTAAAAGTTTTTAGGGCTTCTCTGAGCAGGTTTTCCTCCAAGTACCAACTAGGGAATAAATGTTCCTTCCATCTTTGTTACACTGTCTTTCAGGAAAGGCTTCCACCACTACCAAGGAAAAGGAAGACAAGGCAGAAATGATTGGAGACATCACTTATGCTCACATCTATGGCCCCTAAACAAATACAAGGAGTGTTACAAATATAGTTTTATTTCATGCTCAGAAGAGGGAAACAAGATAAATGAACACATAATGAGTTTCCACAATGCCCCTTCAGAAGCCCTCCTGCAGACTTTCTTGGCTACTATATCAAATTCAAAGTCCCGTATCTATGAGCAAAATGTGATCCCTTCCTCCAGGCTGGGTATGCCTAACCTAGTTCTTCCTGTACATAAACTGAAAGTTGGGTACTCCGTGCACCCCACACACATTGCCTATTATACTGTGGAACAAGAGCATGGTGCCTGCAACCAACACTCATATGTGTACAGAAGAATCTGAGTCACGCAGTAGGCAACTGTCTTACTTAGACTTTCTGCTGCTGTGAAGAGACAACATGACCACGGCAAGTCTTATAAAGAAAACATTCAGTTGGAGCGCCTCACTTACATTTCAGAGGTCCCATTCATTATCAGCATGAAAGGGAGTATGGCAAGATGCAGTAGACATGGTGCTGGAGTAGCAGCTCAGAATCCTACATCTCACAGGCAACAGGAAGTCAACTGAGGCACTGGACAATATCTTGAGCACAGGAAACTTCAAAGCCCAGCCCCACAGTGACATACTTCCTCCAACAAGACCACACCCACTCCAACAAAGCCACACCTCCTAATTAGCACCACCCCCTATGAGATTATGGCGGCCAATTGCATTCGAACGACCACGGCGATGGTCCATTGCAATTCTTCAGTGTCATGAGACAGAGAGAGGAGGCAGTTCCCTAAATTGGGCAAATCTTGGGGGGCTTTATTCTTCTCTTTGGAACACTATGCCTGTCAACTTTTCTTTATGGCATCTGACTCCACTTCCTATATGACCTTGTTACATACATACCACCATCCTTAGTTGTGCCTTATGGGCATGTTTCAGAGCTTGGAGACTTTAAAACATGTCAACACATGGATTTTAGATACCTGTCTTAATCTGTGTCCCCTTAAATCGAGTGGTTGGACCATGATTTAAATGAACTAGCCCTGGGGTTGGGGATGGTGATGTCAAGAAAAACTGCATGGACAGCATCTGCTATAAGGCTTAAAGGTTGATGGAGCTTCAGTAGTCAGGAGTATCGCTGCTTCTTTGAAAGAGAATGACCCCCCCCCCACAGGCTCATATATCTGAATACTTTGTCCCCGGGGATAGGAGACTTTGGGGAGAATTAGGAGGTTTTGCCTTGGAGGAGGTGTACCATTGGAAGTAGCCTTTGAGGATTCAAAAGCCCATACCATATTCATGATTTTACCTCAAGATATATAAGCTCACAGCTACTGTGAGCCATGCTTATCTGCCTGCAGCCATACTCCCCGCCATGATGGTTATGGACTCATCCATCCTCTGAAACTGAAAGTTCCAAATAAACCATTTCTAGTAAAAGCAGTCTTGCTCATTGTGTCTTATCAAAGCAATAGAAAAGTAACGAAGACAATATCTTTAGCCTGGACTCACCAGTTCTTGGGCAATATAATTCCCTCGGCAACTTGATAGGCTTCCAATGCATTTGCCATGAGCTCAGAAGTACTTCAATTTTACATCTTAGATAGAATTCCTAACTCAACACTGCGTTTTATATACTCATGTCTCTCTTGACAATTTACCTAGAGGATGAGGCAATCTTCCTTATCAGTAAATAGCCAGCAAGAATTAGTTGATAATCATCTAAGTGAATGATATACCTTTAATCTGATCTCTCCCAGTTATTTGATTCTACAAACTTTAAAAAAAAAAAAAAACTCAGCTTTTCTTGTTTCAGATTTTAAGACATCTTTACAACCAAACATCCCTAGACTCCCTATCTTCCCTTTAATATTTGCTTGTGAATCAGTTAGTTTATTCCTGAGTCTGTTGCTTTTTTTTTTAATGACCAGGAAAATATAACAAGTAATAGAAAGCCTATGGTAACATTCTGCCTCATGTCAACTGTTCTGTCAGCAGTGCAGGCTAAGTAGGGACTTGTCCTTGCCTCTAACATGACAAGAGAGCCTCACACAACTTAGATTCTAAATGGCAGTACTTCACTTCTAGTATGCATTTCTCTGTAGCTGCTATAGCAAACATCTACAAAATTCCAAATGCTCAACACCAAAAAACCATGCTTTGGTTTAGACCCATTCTGACCTAAGTTGGCCTCTCTCCTAGGAAGCTATGCTCACAGTGCAGACTTAAAGATTTTATGTTGATGTCATCTCGTCATTTCCTGGTCATTGCTAGCATACTGTCAGTTGCTGTGACAAAATACCTAGGAAAAGTAACTAAGGAGGAAAGGTTTTCTTGCCTAGAGGTGTAAGGAGTTTCAATGACAGTCACTTTTCCCATTGCTTTTACGCTGGGATCAATGCAGGTGCAGCATGCTGGAAGGTGTCTTGCAAGAAGGCTGCTCTCCTTTTAAAGATCAGGAAGCAGTCAGAGAAAGACAAAACAGGACAAGACATTCTCTTTAAAATCATGCCCGCAGGATCCTACTGCCCTCACCTGGGTCCCCACTCCTGATAATCCATTCAGCTCTGCTTCAATGAATTGTTCTCATTGATAAGGAAGGACACTTTACGGTCAAATGGTCTCTCAGCAAAAACCAAGCCTCAGAGTGAATCATTGGGGACATTTCGCATATCACTGTGACACTCACCAAGGCAGGAAAACAGACAATGAAGCCATTTTGAACTTCAGCCTGTAAGTTGTAGTTGTCCTCTTCACTACCGTGTTTTAATCTCAGCTTCACTGCAAGGGTCTCGAGAATGTCACTTTGTGCATCCACAGAAAGAAGAAATGGATTTGCCTGACTTTACGACTGACAGCTAGATCGCTACCAGCAGTACGTGGAGTTACTTCTTGTACCTCCAGTGGAGTACTTACCTTGAAACAAATTAATCTACTGCAATAAAATTCCATAACCATTATGTCCCATAGATAGAGGAGGCCAGGTGTTTCCTATTATCCTGTAAATGACACCACAGCCGTGTGTCTGCCCATTCAGTGAATGAGGGCTGTCCCTACATTAACAATTCTCATCACCATTACAAAGTAAGCAAGCAAGAAGCCAACTCCCTTGACTGATGGTGCATGTGGCTATTTTCTCCACAAGTTTCCTAAGAAGAAAACACAGTCTGTTGCCTTAGACGCAGACACAGATATCAGAAAATCTGTTTTGACTTTCCTAGAAGCATCCTTGCTAAAACAATTGAGAACCTTGTAGACACAAAGTGTGCACAGGTTACGTAACCTTCCAGAAACAAAGGCACCTACCTTTGTTTTGAAAAACTACCATCTGTCAGTCTAGGGACATGCTCAGTGGGGAACGCTTCTCTGTGTGTGAGGCCTGAAGGTCAATCCTCAACACTAAAGAAAAGGGGTCCATTTCAGGCATCAACGTGCATGGAAATGTACAGAAACTAAGAGACTAAAAAGAGCTGAGACATTCACTCCAGAGAATAAGAAGCAGGACTCAGCAGGCGTTTGAGAATCTCATAAGAAATGCATTTAAATTCAGAGGAATCAACTAGTGGCATTCAAGATTAAGTTTCAAATGCTACAAAATGAGGAAAACCTGCTTTTTTTTTTTTTTTAATGCATGTACTATTTTCTTCTTTCCTTGGTTTTCTCTGAATGTTTTACAAATAGACCTGTGCATTCAAAACTGCTGCGGTTTTACACTGTTAGGATAAAAGGGATAACCAATATAATTTGGACCATGCAATTAAGTACTGATTTTTTAAATTCTAATTCACTCATAAGAGACGATTTAATACCTTAGTCTTTGTACATGACCTCCCTGAATCCTGACCTCCCTATCTTTCTTCTCTGGTTCATCCTCTGCCATGACTTTTGTGTACAGCTTGAGCTTCGTAACAAACATCCTTTTTGAATAATCCTTTCTTTTGATAGCCAGAGTCTGACTTTCCTTTTTTAACTTTCTTTTCATTTATCCTTTGTGTCTTTCACATCATACATCTCCATCCCATTCATTTCTTGTCTCTATGTATCTGCCCTCTGCCCTTGTACCCTCCCACACACACACCCAATAAAGTAAAATTTAAGAGAAAATAAAAAGGGGGTGAAATCTCATCATGGATGCTGTAATGTGACACAGTGAGTCATGCAGTAAATCCTTTGGTCCATAAATCTGTATGTGCAAGAGTTCATCACAAAGAGTCACCGGTCTGGCTTGAGGCCTCCGGTTTCTGCTACACCATCAATGCTGGGCCCTCACTAAGGCTCCTCTTGGCCATCCTGCTGTTGCCCTGTGTTGTGGAGATCCTGCAGCTTTGGGTCTGCAGGGCAGATCCCTTCACACGCTCCAGCAGATTATAGATGGGGTGAGCCAACACAAACCCTGGTTCTGGGCAAGGTGGGTCAGCGGGCCAGCTCTCCCCTGCCCTCACCACCAGGGTGAGCTCTCTAGCCCTGCCCTTGCTAGCTCGCCCCTTGCAGTTATGAGCAAGGGTGAGGCCATGTCTCCTGCGTTCATGTCCTCTCCCACACCTAAGCGTTTGGGGTCAGCCCTATCGTGTTGCCCAGGTGAGAGGTACAGGGGCCACTTCCCCAAGTGCTGCAGCTGTTGAGGGGCAGGGCTAGCTCTCCCACAGGTGTTGAGGGGTGGGAGGGGGCATCTCTCCCCACCCACACCACCATAAGGCAGATGAGGGGCGGGACGTATCTCCCATGCTCACATTCTCCTTCCCCAGCAGCCCTGTCGACAGGGTCAACTCTACTGCGCTGCCCAGGCGAGATGCAGGGTCCGCTTTCCCAAGCGCTGCCGTTGGTAAAGGGGAGGGTGGCAGTGGCAAGGAGGAGAGATGATTTTCTACAAATAAAACATACAGCAGCAAAGATTTGAGCATGGTCAAATGTTTTCCAAACACAGTTACTTCTTACAGAATGGTAAGCTCTCCCTAGAAGCAGACATCCTGATGTGTGCGTGGGACATGAATTCAAATCTTCGGAGTCAGCTCTGGACGCGACTGAAGGAAGAGAAGGGAATCCTTTGTTCCTACAGTTGTCTCCAGCAGTCGCTTAGCTCCACGCGCCCTGGCTCTCCGCCATACTTGTCCGCATTCACAGGCCTCCCACAGCCTTCGTTCTCATCAAGCACACACTTGACCTGAGAGTTTCAACTCTAGCCGCACCTCGCCTAAGTTCCAAGGAGCTGCTGCTTTTTCTTCCCGGAAAAGCAATGCTGATCACAATAACTCTATTTTTTTTTAAGTGCTATCTTATGCACTTTTATTACTATTTTATTTATTCAACTGTTTATATATTTTGGGGAGATATACATTTGTGGAGGCCAGAGGATAATTTGAAGGAGTTCATTTTCTCCTCCCACCATGTAAATCTTGGGGAACGTATTTAGGTTGTCAAGATTAGCAACAGACACCTTTATCTGCTTGCCTGATGCTTGCTGGCCCAATCCATACCAGTTTTTGAGTGTTTTCTATCTGGCAGTCACTAGGCTAACCATCATAAATACTGACTAATTTAGGTATCACAAAAAAAAAAAAATAAGTATTTTTATGTTCTTCATTTTGTGAATGAGCACAGGAAAGACAGTTAATATTTTTCCCAAGAGTACACTACCTATAGTGATGGAAATAGGATTGTACCCACATATTCTTTCTCCAGAGCCTGGGCTCTGACATATTTCTACCCTTAGAAAATTCTAGCTTTATCTGTCTGGAGATTATCGCTAACTTTAAATGAAAAACAAACCTTCCTTTTGAGATTGATACTGTCATGATTTTGAGACTTATGACCTAGGATGTTTGCACATTGATTAACTAAGGATGATCACTTAGTCCAGCATTATTATTTCAGAAATTACTTACTGCTCTTTACTGTGGCAGGAAATCAGTAAGAGTTGTCATTGCTTACGTCCTGCTGCTAGAGTACTACACATAGGAGCTATTTCCTGAGTGGGTACTCAATGAGAAAAGACAGGTATTCAATCACCCAGGCCCCAGAAAATGTAACTGAAAAATGCAAAGTTGCATAAGAGGGAGTCATGATGGATACACAATTAGTATTGAGCATCTCCCCCTTGAGCTGAGTTCTGTCTGTTCAATGCAAGAAAAAGTCCATCAATTTGCTTATTCAAATAAGCCAACAACTCCCTCAAAGTATAAAATAATTATAAGCAAGCAATTTACTTAGTAACATGCAAATATAATCTATACATATAGGTGCTTCTGAAATATGGGGTTATTTCCCAAGAAGCATACTCTAAGTTGAAAATATCATCAATTAAAAAAATAAAAGTCAACTAATGTGTACCATTTACCAAACATTGTTTCTTGGCAACAAGAGTTAATCTGCAGAACAACAGTTGTTTGCCCTGGTGGTCATGTGATCAAGTGGGAGTAATGACTGGTTGCCACCTTCCAGTATCAGAAGAACACTTCTAAGTGTTTCTAAGTTGAGGAATGATTAAAATTCACAATTCAGAGTGTGGTCTCTAAAAGTGAAGTCAAATCATCTCAGGCCAGGGACTCTCTATATTTAGTGTATATAGCCATGCTCAACAAAAATGTTTCTTAACCGTCTGCTTGAGCATTGGATAAATTAGAGAAATCTAGGCTGCAATGGCAATGGGGAGCCTCATGTGTCTTGTTACATGCATGACTTCTTTCATTCCCATCATTGGATGACAGAAGGAATAGCCTTGGAGGAGAAGAATATTGTATTAAAGTGGCTAATTACACAGAGAAAGTAATATCAAAACATGCTCAGACTGTGATCTGGAATTAAGCTCTTACTTAAATTGCTTATAACTCTCTTTGGGAGGTAATTATGAGGTATCCTGTAGTTAGGCTTCTGGGTGTTTCTTCCTGGATCTCGCCCTTGGGATGGTGTTTGACCTCCTCCTACTAGGATTCAGATACAGGAGACAGTGGGCAGCAGGCTTATGTGATGAGACCTAAGGCTATGACAGGTGCACTTGCCTAGATTATCTGTCCTTTCCACCATCAAATCCTGACTTCATGTTTTTTTCTATGTTTCTAAGGTTATGCTTGGTGATGAGATACCACAAAATAGATGTGCTGCTTACATGACTGTATATCTTAATTCTGTAATGGTCATTTACATAGTGAACCAATGTTGTCTGGCAGATATCAAGAATCTAGAGAACATAACACTAGTTTAATTCTAATAGAGACTCTGGAGAGGAGAGAGAGGAAGTGATGGCACCATCTGAAGATACAGGGCCAAGGGAGGACTATTCTAAGGAGAGAGATATTTCCGGATCCAGAAAACAGTTTCAAGAAAGGTCAATAGAAAGGTACCGGGTAACTCAGCTAGCCTAAGGCATGAGGGGGGTGGGCACAGTGTTCCTGTCTGCCAGATAATAAAGGAAAAAAGGAGAAGACATGAAGAGGTATCCTATTGGCTAAATTCAGCAGCCCCTGGGTAAGGTGCTTTACGGGGGAGGGGGTGGTCTCAATATAATGGCTAAGCTCAAAATTCCTTATGATCAAATCATCCTCCATTTTCTTCTTCACATATTTGTCTTGGGGCTGCAATCACTAATTAACACGAAGTTGCTAGATAAGACAGCAGAAATGGCTTTCTGCCCAATCTTGGTGGCTGAGAGCCCCACGCTGAGAAGCCACGGGTGGATGGCATCTCAGGAGCACTAGGGAGGACTATTCTTCCATGCCAGTGACACCAGTGACCCGAGGCTTTCATTGGCTTTCAGACAATCAAGCGTTCCCTCCACTGTTGGTCTGCCTCTACTTTTGTCTTTTTACCAGGACCATCACAACCAAGTCTGGAATCATCCCAAATCTTTAACCCATATATTTGTAATTAAATTATAATTACACTGCTCCCCCTCCCTCTACTCCCTCCAAATTCTCCAGTGTCCCCCTCTCCCTTTTCTCCTGCGTCTCCAGAGTCTCTCTGGTGTCACCATTTTTTTTTAACTATTTTTAAACTATTTTTTTGATATATATATATACATATATATATATATTCTGCTTAGTCTGTTTTTTATGTCTACGTGTATATGATTTTGGAACTGACAACTTTGTATTGGATAATCAGATAGAGGCATCATCTTAACTTGACCCTTCCTCACACATTCTGTTTATACATAATGTCCCATCCACAGGAACTCAGTGTCAGGATGTCAACAAAGCATGTGCAAGCAGAAAACTCACCACTGGTCTTTATCTGAAATGGCCAGAAACTTAATCTAGTGTTAGGGATCACTATCGCCAGGGCCTTCCTACAGTTCAGACAGGATCACTCACCAGAGTAGCCATTCTGCTGGAGCAGGAAATTTAGGAAAACATGACAGCTGTGATTATGAAGCCAAATAGCTCCTTGATATTTAAGACCGTATTCTTCTTACGCTCAGAGCATATTCCTATTATGTTCTTCCATTTGGAGATTTTCCAGCATCGGCATTTCCATAAAGTTTTCAGAGTTTCGCCTTTGGTGATGATCCAGCACTTGAGAACAGCAGTTAAGACCGTGGCCCAGAGACACAAAGGATCCCTGTTAGCGTTGGGAGTGGCACCTTGGGAGCACAGGAGGAAGAGCTGAGCTAATCACAGGGACAAATGACGCTGCCCATGCAATCAAAGAGACTCTTAGAAAGACAGGCTAATGGTGTCTCTGTGTTTGTGTACTTCGCTTTAGAGAGGTTCTGAACAAAATTGCAGCCGGGATAGCCACTAGATATGTTTAACATGTGAATGTAGTTTTCATTCCACTATTTTCTCATCTTGAGTTGGTTTTTCTTTTTTTTTTTTTTTTTAACTACATCCACACCCAAATTCCAAGTAGTGCAAAGAAACTAATTAACAGATCAGTCACTGAATAAATGAAACTCGAGTTACCCATGGCATCCACTGAAAATGGGCCAACATTAAGAAGCCTCCACACCCACGCAAATCATAGTAAACCCACCCACTGCCATCAGCACTTAAGATAACAGCCCTTGAGAATGAAAGCTTCAGAAGCTGTACGAACAAAATCGAGATGCAGTTGACATCAGAATTGGCCATTGGCAATGCAGTTCCATTACACAAATTAGAAACCCTGAAAAGTTTTAGAGGTCATGGGGGTAGGGAGGTAATCTCACAACTCTTGAAAATCAGATTTAAAAAAAAAAATCTGAAACCATGTAATGAATAATAACGCTATAGGAACACAGGGCAACCATCAGCCTCCACATTTAGCAAGGATGACCTATATTACTTTTAACCTACAAACTTATCTAGCAAAGGCCATTGAGAATTAAGTTTCATGCTGCTTGCATTGTCAAAAAGAAATCAGAAGTTCTGGGTACCAGCTACTTGCTATGTTTTAAAATCTGGTGCTTGTAAATAATCCTATTCAAGTATTATGGTAGCAGAAAAAGACAGATGGTCAATCAGTCAGTCAGGGTGATACTTGGAATCAGGGTATAAGACAATCTGGGAAGAAGGTGGCCTTCCCCCTAGATTATAAGTATCTTAAAATGAGAACTTCCTTTCTCAGATAGGGTACAGATAGCCCAGGCTGGCCTCCAACTAATTACATAGCAGAAGATAGCCTTAAACGTCTGATGCTTCAACTTGCATCTTCCAAGCATTGGGATTACAAGTGAGCAACTGTGCACTCCAGGTTTATGTCATCAAACCCAGAACTTAGCACATGCTGGCAGGCCCCACAAATTACCTGAGCGGGTAGAAGTTTCTTCTCAATTTTAATGGCCTTTTTAGACACTATAGAAACAAATGCAGAGATACGACAATGGGCTTGGTAAATTACATGAAAAGGCAAACGGTAGTACAAGGTCAAAATTTTCAAAACATATTTTTACTATTTGGCACTAACAAAAACAAGTGAAGAAAGTTGAAAAACAAGCCATTCAACCGTGGACAGAAACAGGGAAAGCAACACGCAACAAAACCATAAAATCAATTTAAGGGGATGGAGAGATAGCTTAGTGGCTTAGAACACTGGCTGCCCCTGCAGAGGACCCATGCTCATTCCCCAGCTGCTGTAATTGCCTCAGAGAATCATTGGTTCTTACTAAGTATTTAAGTTAGAACCTGATTTTTCAGGGCTGGGGATGGGGCTCAGTAGGTAGAGAACTTGCCTTTACACGAATGCAACATGAAACGCTAGGTTCAATTCCCAGGGCCACATAAACCAGATAGTGTGATGTATATCTGCAATACTGGCACTCAGCAGGTGAAGGCAGGATTATCAGAAGTTCAAGGTCTTCCTCAGCTACTATGAAAACCAAGCTGGGCTATGTGAGATCCTGTACTCCCCACCCTCAACAAAAAGAACGAAAAAAAAATCAACTTTCAAATAATCTTAAATAGTTTTTAAATACAAGCGAATGTATAACCAAGAAATGTTTTATATATAAGTTGGTTCATGGAAAACAATCAGCACAAAGTTGCTGTGCCCCTCTTAATCTCCAAGCACATATTTGATGTTCTTGAAACTGGATTATCACGGATAAAGAAGGCTGTATCTGTGATCTGGTAATGCTCATCTCAAGAAGGTTGTTCCTGGCAGGGCATAATCATGCACAGTTACAATCCCAGCACTCCCAAAGAAGGAGAGGCAGCCTACTAAAAGTTCAAAGCCACCCTGGTCTGCATCGCAAGTTTCAGGGAAGCAAAGGCTACAGAGCAAGACCCTGTGTTACAAACGAAGCAAAGTAACAAAATGAGCTAGTCCCCAAATCACGCACAGAATGGCCTGTGGCTGTGGGGGCTTCAGTCCAAGCATACTCTGCTCTGTTTGTTCATAGCAGCTGCAAGTCAGCTGAGGCATTTGATGTTGACTCCTGTCCATTAGCATTCATTCAACTCTGCACACTAGCAGAACACCCAACTTGTAACTTGTGATATAATAACTAATATTGACACATCCTAAGTTTTGCAAATTTATCTATTTTAAATTTGTGATGCAGAATACAGGTATATTAGCTATTGGTAAGAACCAAACACTTTAAAGGGAAATAATTATTGCTTGGCTTTCAAGTCTTTAGGTCAGTTTATTTGAGGGAAGTCCTAAGGTTCCAAGATGAGCTGCTGAAATCATGGACCATTTGCACCTACTTATTGGTGTGAATTGGGATTGTTTTTCAGCATCATGTAAGTGATGCAAAATGCAAAACGAAATTGAACTGTAATGTTTAATAGCACAGAGTAGACATGAGTTCATTAATATAGTGTGTGTCTCATTAATTTGTTTTCATAGTGAGTAAATACTACAAATATAAATTTTTAAAATAGTGTTTCAAAGGTAACACTGCTCTTATCTCTTTTATACATGAACAGTTTTACATGATATTGACTTAGAAAATACTTTTTTAAGAAAGCTGCTTTACAATCCTGGGGAAGGCTTATTTTCAAGAAGCAGAACGTTACCATAAATATTCACGAGTTTAGGTTGTCATCACTGGATATAAGCAATTCTAAAATGCCTGCTCAAACTGCCCTCAGTGTGGCTTTTAAGGCCTGACATCATTTCCATCCCGTGCACATCCCTGATCTCAAAGCCTAACTCATTCTTCCAGGCTTACATTGCACTGGCCACACTGAACACCTGCCTATTGCCTACCTTGTTACTGCCTGACATTTTTCTGATATTTCTACTTGAAACTATTTCTCCAACTGTGTCAGTAGACTTCTTTCTATGTTCAGTGCCTCCTTAGAGAAGAAACCAAGAAAATAAAAACTAAAACTCATCTTGAATCTGCTCTCCTCTCTCTCTCCCTCCCTCTTATCCTCATCTCTCTCTCTCCCTCTCTCTCTCTCTCTCCCTCTCTCCCTCCCTCTTTCTCAATACGTATTTATTCTTCCCCTCCTTTCTCTGTTTCTTCCTTCCTTTTATTGTTTGTTTTGTTTTGTTTCTGAGCTGTGATCTTATTGTGAAATCCAAGCTCCAGCATCTTCTACCTCCCAAAGGATTGCTGGCATGCACCACCATGCCGTCTCCTGTTTTTCTTTTAGCCATTTTCCTCTTCCAAATAATAGCCTTAATGGCAGCTCATAGTCCTGACACAGAATCATCGTAGGATTAATTCTGAATGAATAAATAAGTAAGTGGCTTATGAGTAAATGAGTGAAGGGGCAGGATGCTCAGCCAAGTGTGGGGACTGGAAGTAGGTACTCAGAACTCGGTGGCTTGGAGCGGCTATTGCCCCCCCCACCTGAGCGGCTATTGTCCTGCCCCCCCCATCTGAGCGGCTATTGTCCTCCCCCCCCCACCTGAGCGGCTATTGTCCTGCCCCCCCCATCTGAGCGGCTATTGTCCTGCCCCCCCCATCTGAGCGGCTATTGTCCTGCCCCCCCCACCTGAGCGGCTATTGTCCTGCCCCCCCCATCTGAGCGGCTATTGTCCTGCCCCCCCCATCTGAGCGGCTATTGTCCTCCCCCCATCTGAGCGGCTATTGTCCTGCCCCCCCCATCTGAGCGGCTATTGTCCTCCCCCCCATCTGAGCGGCTATTGTCCTGCCCCCCCCATCTGAGCGGCTATTGTCCTCCCCCCCCCACCTGAGCGGCTATTGTCCTCCCCCCCCACCTGAGCGGCTATTGTCCTCCCCCCCCACCTGAGCGGCTATTGTCCTGCCCCCCCCCACCTGAGCGGCTATTGTCCTCCCCCCATCTGAGTGGCTATTGTCCTCCCCCCCCACCTGAGCGGCTATTGTCCCCCCCCCACCTGAGCGGCTATTGTCCTCCCCCCCCATCTGAGCGGCTATTGTCCTCCCCCCCCACCTGAGCAGCTATTGTCCCCCCCCCACCTGAGCGGCTATTGTCCTCCCCCCCCCACCTGAGCGGCTATTGTCCTCCCCCCACCTGAGCGGCTATTGTCCTCCCCCCCCCACCTGTTTTTGTCCTCAATTTGTACCTGTTGTTCCTTTCTCCAGATGTGTATCTTTTGTGTGTATGTGTATTGTTTTTTATTGTTATTTTTCTTTTTTTATATATCCATCCCAGTTCCCTCTCCCTCCCATCCTCCCATGCCCCCCATCCCTCCTCCCATCCCATCCTCCCACTCCACAGGGAGGGTGATGCCTTCCAGGAGGGATCATCAAAGTCTGTTAAGTCATTTGGAGTAGGGTCTAGGCCCTCCCTCCTGCCTCTAGGCTAAAGGAGTATCCATCCCTCCATGGGGAATGTGCTCTCAAAGTCATTTCATGCACCAGGGATACATCCTGGTTCCACTGTCAGAGGTCCCTTAGACTGCCCAGGCCTTCTAACTGAGACGCATGTTCAGGGGTCTGAGTTGGTTCAGTGCTGGTTTCCCAGCTCTCAGTCTGGGAGTCCATGAGCTCCCACTTGTTCAGGTCAGCTGTCTCTGTGGGTTTCTGTAGCCTGGTCTTGACCTTTTTGCTTATCACTCCTCCTATGCAACTGGATTCCAGGAGTTCAACTCAGTGTTTAGCTGTGGGTGTCTGCTTCTGTTTCCATCAGCTACTAGATGAAGGCTCTATGATGGTGGATAAGTTAGTCATCAACCTCATTATCAGGGAAGGGTACTTGAGGTAACCTCTCTACTTTTGCTCAGATTGTTAGTTGGGGTGTTTTGTGTTTGCTCAGATTGTTAGTTGGGGTGTCTTATGTTGCTCAGATTGTTAGTTGGGGTGTCTTGTGTTTGCTCAGATTGTTAGTTGGGGTGTCTTATGTTGCTCAGATTGTTAGTTGGGGTGTCTTATGTTTGCTCAGATTGTTAGTTGGGGTGTCTTATGTTTGCTCAGATTGTTAGTTGGGGTGTCTTGGGTTTGCTGGTCAATGTTCACACTGCTGAAAACTCCCAGCAGGCTCTGCATGGCCCCATGGCTCGTGTGTCTTCGTCTCTCCTCTGTCTCCAGGTTCAGATCCTCAAGTGAGATGAAGTAGGGTTCGGCTCAGCCTCTAGGCTGACTCGACTTTTGTCACATCATCAAAAAAAGTGACCTGAGATTGATATCATGGGGACTCAGCTGGCTTTGTAGGACTCACCACTCTCAGAGCTTGAGACACTGATGGAAACTTAGCAGGACTTCTGCTAGCCACCAGCAGTGTAGAGCAAAAATAAAAATGCTAAGCAAGGCCATTCCAGATAGTCCCATTCTAACGGTAACACTTCCATGGCATGAAATTGAATACATTGTATTTCTTTATTCATTTCTTGTTACATTTTGTAAATAGGATTCATTCCATTGAAATTTACCAAAACCTCAAATATAGTAGTTCACAGAACTGAATAGGATGTGTTCTGGTCCCAAACAAGGAGTTATCCTGAGCTTGGGGGTTTTATTTACCTATTTATTTATTTATTTATTTATTTATTTATTTATTTATTTATTTATTTATTTATTTATTTGTCTTTATCATTCTCAACTTGATACTCTCAGTGTTCTCACTGTCTCAAATGGCTGCCAGAAGCTCTGGATTTTCTGTCTCCACGCATGCAAGGCATCCTACAAAAGCATCAATGGATGAACTCAGCTTACGTTGAGTTAACTATACCTGATAAAGAAATGTAGTGTGATGGTTGGCTTAAGCTTCAGCCACAAGTTCTGCCCCTAGAATGAGGAATACAGTGAACTATCCCAAGTTCCTATGAGCTGAAACTATGTGAGAAGAGGTTCTACTAACATGAAATGCAGCTAAAATCTACAGGTTTCCATTATTCTTGGCATCTTCCAACCCTAGTGACGGCTGAAATGATTCCTTACACACATAGAACATCCTGATCTCTGAATTTTGCTTTGCTGACTTTAAGAAAATAGATGTTGACCCCCAAAATAAAACACTTTTTTGCTGGTCTGTAGATAAAGTATCATAAAGTTAATATTCATGCTATACCATTTACTTTTGGCAGAATTAACTTGTCTACCAATCAATTCTTAGTGAAGCTTCATAAAATTCTACTCACAAGACATGTGCATTAGAAGAAGTGAACATCTAATCAATTAATAGTTGCTGGTTTATGCTTTGACATTTGCAAAGGCTGGGATGCATCAGCGTGAAACTCTAAGATAAAAATTAAGAAAGTAATCAAGAAGACTTGATGACAAAGAAATCATCTGGATCCAAGATGGCTTGGCCATCATCAGCCATGCAAACTTCACGTCACATTCGTGGTCTGTGATCTGTGAAAACTCACAGACAGATCATTCTGCCTGCCATCCCTTACACAGCCCCAGTTCACAAGTTAAAGATCATGTGACTGCTGAAATAAGTCAGGGTAAGACAGACTGTCCAGGCATCTTGGGGAACTGTGCTTAAGCAAGCAGAAGTTTCAAACTCCAGTTTACACTGTGCTATAGTTGTTTCTACAATACAATCTGTTTCCAAAGGACAGGCAGCAATTATTATATATATATATATATATATATATATATATATATATATATATTTATAGAGAGAGAGAGAGAGAGAGAGAGAGAGAGAGAGAGAGAAAATGTCATCGAGGTTTAAAGCCTCTGTGAGTTCTCATGCTAGACTGCTTAGAATAAAGTTCCAAAACTGTACTTTTTCCTTATATGTCCATTTTAGCACTAGGAAAAAAAAGTGAAGATACTAACAGTAGCTGTCTGCTGGAGCCATTATGGGGGCTAAATGAGTTTATGCACACGAAGCTCTTAAAGACTTTGGGGGAGAAAGAATTCAAGAATTGTAATTATTAACTACTATAGCTATTCGCTCTCTCTCTCTCTCTCTCTCTCTCTCTCTCTCTCTCTCTCTCTCTCTCTCTCTCTCTCTCTCCCTACTTCTCCCTCTCCTTCCATCTCCTCCTCTCTCCCTCCCTCTCTCTCACTCTCTCTGTTTCTCTGTTTCTCTCTCTCTCCCCCTCCTCTCTCCCTCCCTTTCTCTCTGTTTCTCTGTTTCTCCCCCCCCCACTCACTCATTCCCCTCTTCGTATTAAGAAATGCTACTAAATTGCTTTATGGCACCTCATTTCTCTATAATGCATATTGCAAATTGTCCCAGCCATGGCTGAGATACAATCGCCAAAGAGATGCCTTTGACAGAGATGGAGTAGCTGACAAGCTGCTAAACACAATGTTAAATTGTTTGTTATTGTTGAGGAGTGGGAAGCTTCTCTTTTAAGAGACTCCCAAGTTTAAAGCCAACATGATTAACATTCAGAGCAGACAGACTAGTGTGTGTAGCCAGAAACACTGAGGTCAGCCTGGATAATGGGAGGCCATGCTCATCTGAGCCTGTGGTGACACATACTTACATCCCGACCGAGTCTGGGCACCTCAGGCTTGTCAAAGAGAGGTGTGTCCACATGGCTGTAAAGATGTGAACCTTACGAATAAGCATCATGTAGTCATGAGCATTGGGATGAGTCACAGCCTGTTTTTATGGGTGTAGCTCATCTTCAAAGAAAGACTGAACTGACCATAAACATCAGATCATGGAACATAAGCTTTTCCAAAGGCTCCTCATAAAATACACAATAAAAATAAATAGAGCTATTGCCTAGAATTCAAAGTCTCACGCGGATTTATTGGGAATCATATGCATCATTTCTCATCTTTTGGACAGTGTACCACAGAGCTAAATTTATTTTTGAAATGCTGATAAGCCATTTTTGTCACTATACATGACTGGTTATAGACGATGGCCCCCAAAGACCATGAAAGATAAGAAGATGTTAAAGTATCTGCCTTTTTACTGTCTTCTGATTTCCCTTTGACCATCCAAAATCTGATGGACCCACAGCAGCTGGTAGGACCATCCGTACATAACATGACTTTTACAGCAGACAAATACTTGCAGTGGCCAAAATTTCAAATGAGTTTAAGGTGGAAACAAAGATATACAAAGTTCAACATGCATACCTCTACATGTCAGGCATAATCTAGATGTTTTCTAGGTGCTGTTACCATAACTTGAGATTGAACCTAATGTCTGCATGCTCAGCCAGCACTCTACCACTATACCTTTTTACTTCTTATTTTGAGACAGGGGTTTACCAGGCTGATCTTGAACTCGTGTTGTATCCCAGGCAGACTTTGAATTTATAATCTCCTTGCCTCAACCTCTCCACCCTAGATTTTTTTAAACTAGACATTAAAATTGCCTTTTCTTTCCTCCCACCTCCCTCTCTTTTTCTTTTCCTCTCTCTCTCTCCTCCCTTTTCCTCTTTCTTTCTCTCTTTCTTCTTCATTTAGACCAGTAAGGGTCTCATTTTGTTGCCCCCAGCTAGTGTCACCCTCATGATCTTCCTAACTTAGCTTCTGAGTGCTGGGGTTACAGGTGTGTACCAATGCCTAGCATGAAGATAAATAATTTTCACCAAATATATGAATTGGGTTTTTACTCTGATTTTAGTATCTCTATTGATTCCCAGCACCATCTAGGTTTCTCTGGAAAGTTAAAACAAACACAGGCGGCAGTCTCTGTATCCCAGGAGCTTGCATTCCACAGGGAAGTATTCACATGAGCAAATAACAACAAACATTATAAGGCAGACAATAACGTACTTGGATTTTAAATAGAAATCACTATTATCCAGGATCACAAACAGGGAGCAAGGACAAATCTGGAAGAATTCAGCAAATATATATACTGGGAAAAAATGTTGACCGGGATGAATCTTAACGGGCCTGTGGCGACAGAAGGTTAGGACGTCATGAATGAAGGCTCCAAGTATGGGGTACCAGGGACTCAGGCTGACCTGAGTAACAGTGAAATCATGAAAGATTTACACAGAAACAAGAATTCAACTCTTAGAAAAATAGCCAGGTGATGGGAGATGTTATTCTGTATATATGTTTCTCATACTGGTTAATAAAGCTCTGTGGCCAATAGGAAACAAGATTGGCAGGGCTAGGAGACCAGGAGGAGGAGAGAGGAAGTAGTTGGAGTGGAGATGTAGCCCAGGGAGGAAGGAAGACGCCTGCCACGGCTCCCCGATAAGACGACCACGTGGAAATACTTAGATAAGTAGAAATGGGTTAATAATTAAGACAGAGCTAGCCCATAAACAATAATGGTAACTGGCCAACAGGATTGAATCAAATACAGAGTCTCTGAGTGTTATTTGGGGCTGGTGCGGCTGAGGGCCCAGACTGGCGGGTTGGCAGAAACATACATGCTACAGATTGGCGCCAAACCTGCCCTAACAGCCAGGTTTCTTTGATAAAAAATAAAAACATCAGTCAAGGGTAATTCAGGGATTTCAAACCTGGGAAAATCCCCCAACAAGAATGCAGGGGGAAAAAAGGTTCATACTTAAGGAAAGTTTTGTTAAATGGGACATGATGTCTGCATGTCTGTAATCCCCGCACTCAGGAGGCTGTAGAGTGATCTTGGTCCCAGGCTAGCTTGGACCACATAGTGAATATGAAGCCAGCCAAGGAAACATTGTGAAACCCTGACACAAAAAGAGAAAAAAAAGGAAGGAAGGAAGGAATAAAGGTTTCATTTAGGAGGCCCTACAGTTGGTGTGTGTGTGTGAGATATATATATATATATATATATATATATATATATATATATATATATATATGGAGAGAGAGAGAGACAGGAGAGAGAGAGAGAGAGAGAGAGAGAGAGAGAGAGAGAGAGAGAGAGAGAGAGGAAGGGAGAGAAAGAGGTGTCAGACAGACAGATGAGGTAATATGTAAGAGTGGACTTTGGGAAAATTGTGTAGAAATTGTAGCATGGCAATTATAATGTCATCTTAATTATCCTTTAGCAGCCTGCTCAATGGTGTTGTCTTCTCTCTATCTCCCACCACCAGCACAGAACAGGAGAACCCTTCCTAGCAGCTGTGTCCTAAGCCTCAGAATCTTCACCCAGGTTACTATATCAACATTGTTCAATGCTAACGAGGTCATGATGAAAAATATGTCTTCCCCTTCGAGTACTTACACAGTCGGATAAGGAAGTAGATATGCTCGATTTTACATTTTCCTAAGTGACACATTACATATTGTATACAGTATTACTCCATGTAAGCGCATGGGAACATAAGAAAAGTCCATTGTCTTCAGATTTTCCTTAAGCTCATTATCTGAGTCTTAACAGTTACGTGAAGCCATGTCAAATACCTCTATTATTACACAGTAGTCCTTATGGTTGTTTTGTATTTTTCAATCTTGACCAACTTATTTGAACCTTTGTTAGCTGCCCATAAGAATAAGGTAGAAGCCCCAGAGAAGCAGAAGTGGGAGAAGTGTCCCATACAGGAACCATGGGTGAAGAGTTCTAGCAAATGCCACTTCCCCACGTTTCTACAGACTTAGATCTGTGAAGGGTACCTTAACAGCTCCTCCCTCCCTCCTCCCCGCCCTCCTCCCTCCTCCTCTCCCTCCCTCCCTCCCTCCCTCATTCACTTCTTCCTTCCTTCCTTTCTTCCTTTCTCTCTTTGATAGATCTCATGTATCTCAGGCTGGCTGACCTCAAACTTACTATGGGAGGGAGGAAGACATTGAATTTTCAACCTTCCTTGCCTCCATCCCAGTACTGGGGTTTCAGGCATGAGCCAGCACACCTGCTTCCTATAATACTAGGACAAAATGAGGGGTTTGTACATGTCACACAAACACCCTATCAACCAACTCCATTCCAACCCCTAACAGACCTCTTAGGAAGTTATGTCTGGGGCAGACGTGGGGGTGGGGTGCACGTCTCTTCTCTTGCTGAAAGGTCTTTCTTGCTGTATTCTGCTCCCAATTGAGACGGGAATCTGGGCTTTGCATTTGAGTATTTTTAAAAAGATAACCTTCAAACCTTACCAGACCCCGGAGATTGAGATTGACTGCTCTTTTCCCTGAAGAAAACCCGAAAGGTTATTAAAAAAAAAAAAAAGGCCATAAAAATGGCAATGGAATCTTAAGATCATTGTTACCACATAGGGCTGATTCGCTCATTACAAATGGATAAATTCAGCCAAGTTCGTCTGTAACTACCCACTGACTTAACCTCACTATGCCTCCCCCACCCTTGAGTCCTGTGCTCTTAAACTCCTGTCTGTCCTATCGTTCTGCAATTCCACACACACTCAGAACATCTCCTGTCAAACCGGCTCATGATGTCCATGGCGGCAAGCGGATAATTCCATTTCTAGCTAAGACAGTAACTTAGGAATTTCGTGGGACTATATGATGTAATGGCAGCCCCTGAAACTTGAGGGGAGTTACTTTCCAAAGTGGTCCTTGAACATTTGATCAATTCACCTGCATTACACAATTGATGAAAATAAAACAAACACTAACTCCTCAGAATTAAACAACAACAAAAATAAAGATAGAAGTGTACTTAATAACCTACAAAAGGAAGTTTTGGTCAATGATCCAGTCCTGTGTAGACCTGAGTCAAACTTATTTCTATGTATATCTGTTTTATATGAGGTCAGTAACTGTGATCAGGTCAGTAACTGTAGCTGCCAGAGTTCCACCCACTTTGTTTGCACAGAGGAAAGAAATGCACAGGAAAATGTATGTAGTGTCCAACTTCTGATTTTTAAGAGCTAAGAACATTTTATAAACATTCAGTAAATCCCTTTATCTCCCTTCTATTTAACTGTGGGGTCAAGCTATAGGAATGAAGGGTGGTTATGATTTCTAGAGGAGTTGGTTGGTTGACTTTAATCCCTGAGAAATTCAATTGCAGATTAAATCATTGACATGTGCTCTCACCTTTGTCAGACCGAATAAACACCGGAAATGGACTGTATGTTGCTGTGACTCATAGTCCCTGGTAGCAAGGGCCTGGGGTGGAGCTCTGATCATCTGCTGTCCGTGGGACCTGCTGGGTGGCAGTTCGGTGTGGAAATGGCAGTGAATCGGAAGAAGAGGGAAGCCTGTGGCAGGAAAGCAAGGAAGGGCAGGGACTGAAGTCCTGTCTACTGCTAACCGGACAAAGGGCGGCGACATGGCGCCTTGCCGCGTCCTGAAAGTTGCCCTGCTCATGCCTGCATGGTCAGTTTCGCAGGCCGTTCTCCCCAGGGCCTGTGCACACTGCACCAGGTTGCAGTCCCTTGCTTGATAAGTTTCTCCCGGATGTTGGTCACACTTCCTCACCAGGACAGACAGAAAGCCCGGGAGCTCACACGGAGTTTCTTTCCTCCTCCGCATACTTATTTACACAGATTTACTGATTGCTATTCCCTCAAAAGAGCCTGTCAAATCCCATGATGTCCTCATCCATCCGCATCTGAGTTGGGTAGAGTGGTTCTGAATGATGAGCCTTTTCCCCACCGACATTACCATTTCATAAGTGCCAATAAGGAGAAAGCTCATTTAGGCTCCAGACCATGTCTGAGGTGGACAGGCTTGCCTTCAGTCCAGCCTGGATGATAATAAACGCTGGCTTCACTCCTTCAGACTCTTGAATCTGGAAAACAACTCAGCTGAAATTTCTATGTCGAGTGTCATGTGAGGCTTAGCTAAAAGCAATGCAGCCCTTGGCAAAAAAAAAAAAAAAAAGATGATTTTAAACAAGGCTGATTTAAAAACCTGAATCAAAAATAAATCAAGTCTCTGAACTTAGAGAAACAGCATCCAAAGCTGGGGTCCATGCAGCCCACAGCGGAGGATGACCCACCTCCCTGCCTGCCACGAACAGAAGCCTGGGGCAACCCTGAGGATTCTTCTATGAACCTGCTCTGGCTGGGGTAAGGCAGACATGGCCCTTGAGAAGAACATTAATCACAATTGGTCCCTGGACCTGAGAAAAAGTAACTATCCATGGGATCTGGTGTGTGTGTGTGTGTGTGTGTGTGTGTGTGTGTGTGTGTGTGTGTGTGTTTCAAACTGGAGAAAGCTTTTATGATGTCTCTTGATGAAATATAACCACCCTCTCATTCCAAGCAGCCCCTAAATCCTCAAATGTGTGTAAATGGAAAACATGCTGTGGGTCTTTATTCCACCGAGCAGCAAGGAATAAATCAGAACTCCCCCTTCCTCGCTGCCCCCTCTCTGCCTCTCCCCTGATACCTCACAGATGTGCAGCGTTAGTTAGAGGGAAGAGCAGGGATGCTTTCTGAAATTAATATGTGGAAACTGCTTATTTACCATAAATGCCTAGCCTAGGGCTTTCTCTACAGTGGCCTGTCAAGATATGAAGCTGATTTCTTGTCTTCTGCCTACTGAAAAGTCTTCCTCTATTTCTGGAGGACAAGAGGGGCCCCGTCCCCCCAATATGAGAGAGGCAGTTAGTTGGTGGTGGTCTGGTAGTCACATCAGAAGCAAGGGCCACAACTTAGTGGTAAACAAAACATCTCATCTATGATATACACGATGCGTAAATCACTTTAGGATCCTGCTGGGTTCAAAACTCCTAAATAAACACCCTTCATTAGTGTAATTGATATTGAACTGGATGCTGGAGACCCAATAGATGAATACAAATGCTAGAACTTGCCTCGGAGTTCATTCATATCTAAAAATATGTAGGAGACATACCACGGTGCTTATGAAAGGCTCTTAACTGATTTTAATAGCAGTCATTACACGAGAAAATGAGACTTTCCCTTGTAACAGAGATGAACTGGGAAGAAACAAAGGCGGAGAGGTAACTAGTGCAGGCACCCCGGTGCCCTGCAAGAATTACTGATCATCATTCTTGCTTTCAGCAGTTAGCTGGTTCCCTTTGTCAAGGGCCACCACCATCTAATGAAACAATTAGGGCTTGACAGTTTAAATATGCTATTTTGTTCTTTTGGAGAGTAAGTGCCAGCCACTAAGACAAACTATACCACCGCCTCCCTATCAGCCCTGCCATTGTTATCCCAGATAGAATGCCCTAAAAATAAAATCCATTTTGTATGTGAAGCTTCATCAAGTCAGGTCATGTCTGTTCCTTAGGGCACACTGTAGTGTACTAATTTCATTATGCTATTTTTAAACGTGGCCTCCTTGGATCTCTAAGTGTGTCCTACATAGCTCAACAGGGCCTCAAGTTAATATGCAGGGGCTTCTTGCTAATCACCCCTGCTCACCCTGCTGTCAGTCACCTCTGTGGGCCTATACCGTTACACCAAGTGGGCACGGTGAGGACGGGTACGGTCACACTCAGGTGAGCATCATCTAAACACCCTGCAACGCCTGAGCCAGACTCTCCAATGGGAGTCAGCTTCCTGAGTTCGTTATTAAAGTTACTCCAGCTTTCTTTTAAAAATAAAGCGAAGGGGTAGCACAAAAGAGAATAGCTTTCTGGGTGTTTTAGTTGGGGCTCTCTTGAGGAGCAGTACCTATTGAATGAACGTTCATTACAAAAAGCAGTCTATTGGACTGGCATATGTCATTGGTCCCGGGAACCCAGCCGTGGCTGTCTGTATGCTGGGCAGGCCGTGGAGCTGGATACCTCAGCCACCCCAATCAAGTGATGAAAGCCCAGAGGCTTTCTGGAGAGTCCAGGTCAGAAGGAAGGAACTGGGTTCTTAGATGGCGGAGTCATCACGGTAGGTGGTGGCTGTGCTCTCCAAAAAGAGGAGACAAGCAAAAACAAGTGTTCCCGTCATATCTCCATCCGTCCGGGCTGCTACGGGGAGATGCCATTCACTGCTGGGGGGGAGTCTTACCCTCAATTGGTGCTCACAGAACTGCCTAGAGATGGGATCGTAGCTGATCCCATAGAGTATCAAGTTGATGAGCAAGGCGGAGCATTACCCTAAGACACCGTGGGGTATTTTGAGTCTGTGTGCCCACTTCTGTTCTGTCTCTCATATAACACACTTCCTATAGTTGTGAAGTGAAGATCCTTGGGTGCACGGAGTTGGAAGGAAGCATGGCATTAAAAGCTGCTCTTCTATTCTATGACTGACAAACCAGCACAAACCCAGTATGTGACACAGTAGTTCTCGCCTTATCTGGTTTCACTTTCCACACTTGGATTCTATAAAATGTGAGGTAACAAATTCCAGAAGTAAACAATTCATGGAATTTAAGTTGTTCTGTGTTTTGAGAAGGATGATAAAAATCTGTTTCCAAACTCCTCTACAACACCCACAGACATGAGTCATCTTTGTCCAGCCATTCCGTGCTGTATATTCTGCCCACTCATTAGTAACCTAGGAACAACTCAGGCTATCAGTGCTTGTGTTCAAGTAGCCCTTGTTTGACTCCAAACACGGTGGCCCCAAAGCATAAGAGTACAGATGGTAAAGAACGCACCAGGCATAAAACAGGCTGACACGTATACAGGAAAGAGAGTACCGTGTGTATAGGCATTGTTTGTACAACCTCTAATAGTGACCGTCCATTGTGGGTCTTAGAAAGCGTTCCCTGTGTGTAAGAGGAGACTCTCGTGGACTCTAAAATAACACTGTGATCAAAAGGTTTCTCTGCTAGCTTCTCAGGGCTCTTCCTTCCTGTTCAAACCAACATGTCAGAAAGGCTCTCTCTTCCTAGGGGTCCTCAACAGTCTCAAGGCAACAATCGTATCAGCCAAGGAATTCTAACCGTGACTATTACAGCTGGAATTTGCCACACTTGGTCTTTACAATGGTTTGATGGAGGTGCCCATCCCTGAACTCACAGTACAGCCAGAGGGAAGGGAATGCCTGGTTTCTTGCACTAGTATAGCAAGGAATTTAGACTTGTTCATGGGTAGAAGAAGGGAAACGTGGCCCGTCAGAGATCACTAATGTCGGGAGGAGAACATAAGGAGTATGAGACAAACAAACAAAAGGACAATCAACACAAAGACCTATGTCACCACACACAAAAATTGATGACCTTTAAATTTGTTCTTATTTATTTAGGTAAGAATCAGAGATACAGACGTCACTCTGGAAGAAATGGAAGGGTTAAAAAGGTCTTTCTTTTTCACACATTTGGTTGTTTGGAATAACTGGAAGAGTTGAGTATTTCCTCGTCTAAGATCTAAACATTGTCAGGAGTTGCCAGAAAGAGGAAAATAAGGAAATGAGACCCAATGAAGAGAGGACAAATACTCGGAATGTTGGCACTGGGACAATGTGCCCACCCATTCAAGGCCTCCCATTTGAATATGCTGGCCACCTGCCTTCCTTCATTTTTATCTGATAAAGACGTGCCTGTTTTTCTGCACTGGCACCACTTTCAAGATTTCTGTTGTCTTTTCTTCCACTTCCCTATTTATTTTGAACTTCAACTTTTTTTTTTTTTTTTTTTTGAGTGTGTGTGTAGGTATCGATTTCATCACATTTCTCCTATCTGGAATTGGTTGGATTGCTTGGAGATATATATTAATATTTGCAATCAACTTCAGAAAATTTTAGCACTCCTTCTTTCTCCTCTATGTTGAAAACTAACATCAGCTTATTTAAAAGTCAGTGGTACCCAGACTTTTCTGATTCTGATTCTGGTTTAGCTTTTTACCAATTTATTTTATTTTATTTATTTATTTATTTATTTATTTATTTATTTATTTATTTATTGTCTCTTAGTGGTTTACACTCTAACTGATATAACTTTGTCTGCTGGTTCTTTCTTTCCCCAGTGAGTTTTGAGCCTTTCTCGTGAATTTCTCATTATGAGTATATTATTATTTTCTATTTTTTAATGTGTGTGTGTGTGTGTGTGTTGAGGGCAATGGCCAGAAGAAGGTGTCAGATCCCCCATCCCCGATCTGGAGTTACAAACAGAACTCAGCTCCTCTGCAGCAACAGTACGGTCCCGTAACCACTGAGTCATCTTGACAACCTCTGTTTTTAACGTCAGAATTTCCATTTGATTTTTTTTTTTTTAATATTTGCTGAGCAGTCTAAGGGTCCTCAGACAGTGAAACCAGGATGTATCCCTGGTGCACAAAAGGACTTTGTGGGCACATCCCCATGGAGGGATACTCCCTTAACCTAGAGACAGGAGGGAAGTTCCCTACTCCAAATGACTTGACAGATTTAGATGACCCCTCCTGGAGGGCATCACCCTACATGTAGGGATGGGGTGAGAGGGGAGGGTGGGAGAGGTGCATGCTAGGGTGGGAGAGAGGGAAAGAGAGAGGGAGGGAAGGAGAGGGAACTGGGATCGATATGTAAAATGAAAATGAAAAACTAAAATAAAAAATATTTGCTCTTTGTTTATTCTCTAACAATATATCTTCGTGTGTCTTCTTACATTCATTAGACATGGTTTCCCTTCATTCTCTGAACACATTCTTAATAGATTCCATGAAAATGGAGTCTATTAATCCTATCATCATACTCCCCACAAAATCAGTTTCTATAGTCTACTGCTTTTCTAACATGTTTGTACTATTTTTTTTTGGTTCATTAGATAGTATATTTAAGCAATTCTGAATATTCCTGTCCCTCAGGGAGTCAATGCTGGTTTTTTTTTTTTTTTTTGCTTGTTTGTTTAACCCCTTGTTTATTTGGTGAGTGGCTAATTCTTTGAAGTCCATGTCATTTGTTCTACACAGTCTTAGTGTGCCTGCTCAAGTCAGTATGACTCATTTTCATTTTTTAGTCTTCCTCCCCAGGGGTTGCCTCTTCTTCTACATAGGCTATGTGCAAGTCTTATAAGACAGAGTTTGTTTTCATCTCCTATAGTCTGTTAGATTTGTACCCTTTCCCACTAGGTAAGGAAGGGGGCTTAAGAAGTACTATTATGTCCCAGGGCATCCATGATCAGACAGGGATGAGTAATTGTAAAGCTCTCTGACTGCTCCAGAGAAGGTACCGCCTGGGACATGCACAGTCTCTGTAACTGGCAGGACCAGTGCTATTTAAAGGGTGTGGCCCTTGGACCAGAGCATCTTCCTATTCAGCCAGGATGCAGTGCTTGTGCCAGGCAGCTCTTCTGAGTGATATGGAGTCTCCCACAAGTCCTGCTCTGACCACTTTTGCATAGCTCTGCAGCACAGGGCAGTCTTCCTGAGCAAGACTTGGCTGTAATTCCAAGAGAATTATGCTTGGCTATCTCTGACTATAGCTTTCTCCGTTAAACTTCTGGCTGCTATGCAGTGTTTTACTTGTTGCTACTCATACTGTGGAGCTACTAACACTCTCTTAATTATCTTCTGTGGAATCCCCATTGTCTTCGAAACTCTCAGAACTGGAATTCTCCAAGCTCTGTTCTACAGTGAACCTACTCCAGGAAAGATGTTTCCAACCCTGAGCACAGCAGCTTGGAGACAGGACAGTGAGCTGCCTCTCCTGGAGTGACATCCTGGCTCCAGGAGCCGGTGATGGATGGATTGTAATAAATCGTGGTATCCCTATGTCTGTATGTCTATACTCGTCCTTCCCAGTATGCAACCTCCACAGGATCGAGACACACATAACAAGAACCCCAATCTGCTCAGCCTGCCATTTCTGGGGTACAACTTCTGTCCTAGGGGTAGGGGCTAGTGAAGGATGGGGTGCTTAGTCCTGTCAGCCACACTTTTGCTTTCAGAGGCTAGAGGGGTGAAAAACAGGCATCTCCCGCCATCCTCATGGTCAAAACTTGATGCCGTATTGGGAGCTCGGGGAAGAAGGGAACCTCTCGTTTCTACCTCTCTTCTCTTGGCTACACATGCCCAGAGTGAGAACACCCAGAAAATAGTTTCCAAACACAGAACCTGGAGGGGAGTATGACTCAAATGCCACAGAGGCTAGCTATAACCATACTCAATTTTCTAGGATGAAATCATTTTCATGAGCTAAATAGGTGCCATACTAAGTGTTTTACTCCCCCGTCTCCACCATCCATTCTGGAAAACCCCCTCCCTTCCCGCTCACATTTAACCTCTATCACCCTTAGTTACAAATCCTAGAGTCACAGGCCATTCAAGAGCTCAAAGAATTATCCGGTCTATTCCTTCTGCCTCTGGGCAGGATAATACCTTAGCCAGCCCAGATAGATGAAGATCTATACTGGTTTTGAAAACCTCCAGAGAAAAAACATTTCACAGCCTTCCTTAATAACCTAAATCAGTTCTTAACAACTCTCGGTGCCAGGAATTTCTTCCTTGCACACAACCCAGAGCCCATGTGCTAGAGTTTAAAGGCCCTTTTCTCATTATCCAGCCTGCAGGAGATAGAGAACAGCTGGCCACCATACAGCACACTTCCTCTTTAGGAGACACCAGCAGGAGCCTCTTTAAAAACTATATTTTCAATCCTCCTTTGCTTCTGCCCTGGGAATAAAGGATCTTAATATTTCCTCATATTTCTTTCTTTTTTTTTTTTTTCTGTCCTCAAATAACCTTTGTGCTCTCATCTGAAATTGTTTCTCTCTCGTATTTGCCCTCTGGAGATTCACAGTCAGATTTCTCAAGGTCAGAGCCCAGTAGTGCATATCTGAGTGTCTCCAAGCACTGGCTAAATATGCAGATTCCTGTGTTCCATCTTAGAGTGAGAGACTCCCAATCATGGTTACAGATCTGGGCATCAGAAAGCTTAGCAAGCTGCCACAGGTGTTCTGCTGCTGTCTGTCCTGCTGAAGGTGTTGTAGGACAGCTGAGCTCAGATAGAGGACAACCTGGGATGAGGGGCTGCCACTCTTTTCTTGCACGATAAAACCATATGCATGATTTGAAGAATTCTGAAGCTTGGGCTGCACCCAAATGCTGTGTGAGGACCAACGGTCTTTCCAGATGTTTTCTGTTGAGTTTGAAGAGAGTCTGCGGGTTCTTCAGTGCAAGGGCAGTATTAAATATTAACATTTTGTCCCAGCACTTACCAGCATGGAAACTATAGCACAGAGAATATAAAGTAACGCTCTCTGTTAGGTGACTCACATTTAACTCTTATTCTGACACCTATGTTGATCAGATGTCCCGTGTTCTTTTACCTGTACCTTGGAATTTTATAGAGATATGTGGGCAGGTGTGCCGTGGTGCTCACGGGAAAGTGAGGACAACTTTGTACAGATGGTTCTCTTTCCAATTCACCTTGGTTCAGGCTGTTGTTAAAGTTGTGTTTTTCTTTTGTTTTTGTTTTGTTTGACAGCACTGGGGATCTAATGCAAGCTAGGAAGGCGCTCTACTGCTATGGCCCCCGCATAGCTATTTTCCTCCCTACAATTGTAAGGTGGTTCAGTAATCAGTAATCAACAGATCCTAAAAGTAATTTGAAATAACCACGTGAGAATCAACATAGCCATAATCAAAATTGTGATCAGTTCAGACGAACATTTTATCATTGATTATACATGCATATTTTATATGTTTAATATAAGTACGTATACCTTTTTAGGGAGAGAGAAGAAATGTGTGCTGAAAAACACACAAGTCCGCTGTCTTCTTTTTTTTAAACTGGGATCTTAAGGAACAGCCCTCCCGCAGAGCAGGCAGGTAAATGAGTGGCACAGAATCTCCGGTCATGGCAGCCAGCACAGTGCTTGCTCTAATTTGCATTAGACAAATACATAATATTGAGTGATCTTCAAACATTTTCACAACCAGGACACCCATTAAGTACTGGTGGCTGAAGGACAGAGATGGTATTGAGCAGAGCTGAGCAGAGGACAGCCAGTAACGGTAAGGCCCTTAGTGAAGAATCTAGATAGCAGATAGACCTGACATTGAACAGCTCCCAGTCTCTATAGTAGTGACAAACAATCACCTAAGAAATTGTATCTACTTACATTTTATGTACAAGTGCTCTGCGTGTATACCTGCGTGCCGGAAGAGGGCATCAGATCCTATTATGGTTGTGAGCCACCGTGGGGTTGCTGGGAATTGAACTTGGGGCCTCTGAAAGAGAAACCAGCACTCTTCTTAACCTCCGAGCCATCTCTCCAGCGCCCGTTTGTTATTTTTAACAAACCATTTTAAAACAAAGATAAATGGATGTTGCAGATAGTCATCGTGTTTTAAAAATAAAAAAATATAATTCCAGGACAGAAGCTTTAGAATCATTATGTAGATGTAGATGATGACCACAGGAGATCTCATTTTTGACCAAAATTAATTTACTAGTAATTGGTCTTTCCAGCTTTGTAAGCTTCCTTACAATTTTAATCTAACAATGGTGGAAGAAAACACCCTAGGGTGTTCGTTTTTTTTGGGGGGGGTTGTCTGGCATGAACTAAAAGGGTGTTTTTATTTCCTCAAGTTACTCCTACAGTATCTTTCAGTTGTCTAAGCATGTCCATGCAAGATGACAGAGACCAGTTTCAGCTGGCATGGAAGCCTTAGCTGGGAAAACCCCAGTGGTAGTCTTTCTTACAAAGTTATATTCGTAAAACACACACCTAAGCCCGCATTATCGTTTTTCTTCCTATGCAGTATGTTTTAGTTGCACTTTGACAACTCTCTGGTTTGGAGACCCAGAGAGACTAAAGCAAAATACCTTTCAAGGGGAAGTTTTGCATCCTGCAAAGCTGATGACAGAAACCATGTCATTGACACAAGATTAATTCAGATACATTTTTCTCAGGAATCTACTGAAAGATTTATGTAGAAGGTACACATAAAAGCAGTCTATCTACTCAACCATATATACGTTTTTATTACCACGTCCACTTTTTCCCTCATATGGTTTGAAATCTGTATTAGTCATTTTTCTTTTGTCATTTGTTTTCGGTCTATTAATGTTTCAGATACCTTTACATAAACTAGCATATATAGGCTATAAAGCTCTTTGTGTAGCAACATGGATTTTTATAAAATGCATAACACTGCAAACTAAACAGTTGTCCAATTAATAAATTTTCTAGAAAGTCCTATGGATGAAGTAGTTTGGTCAGTGGTTCTAACTTAATGCAGCAATGGTAATATTGACGGAAAGACTAGTTACTTGGGAAATAAAAATCTACAGTTGAAGTACTTACCTAAGAGTTTGGATAAAACAACAGAAAGCCCATTGTCAAAACCCATTGTCAAAGAGGGAGGTGTGGGTAGGAATTGGATTTTTGCCTAATTATTGTGAGCAGTTGTTCACGTTCATCAAGTTCATTGGATACATGTTGACGCCTGCTGTCAGGAGCAGATGGACTCAAGTCTAAATGAAACCAGAGCAGATACAGGTGTACCTTGGGCCGGTGTTGACTTGGCTGTTGCCACTGATTTCCCCTAATCCTCCTCCTTACAATTATTGCTGGATTATTAGTTAGAATTAAATTATTCCGGGTGATGCCCTCAGGCTGTATTTAGTTGTAAGGACATATGCATGCTAAGGAGAGGCTCTTAAGAACCCGTTTATTCATTTCTACCAAGCTGGAACACCTAAGAGCTCTAGTGGCCTGAGAAGTGCCAGGTATAACCTGAAAAAGCTGCTCTCTTCTGGAATCACACAGCCTCAGCCTGGCAAGTGGGATGCTACTCAGACCCTCCCTCAGACAGTAGCCCACATGGATGGCACGCTCATGAAGAGAATCAAGGACGGTTGTTGCGTTGGTTTTTTGTTTTCATTTTTTATTTCCCCCCTCTTTGGGGACCTGCCACCCAGCTTCCAAATAAATACACAGATTTATTCTTAATTATGAATGCCCAGCCTTAGCTTGGGTTGTTTCTAGCCAGCTTTTCTAACTTAAATTATTCCATTTCTCTTTAACTACATTTTGCCTCTGGGCTTCTTACCTTTATTTTATATCTTTCATTCCTTCTTACTTCGTGGTTGGCTGTGTGGCTGGCCCCTGGCATCCTCCTCCATCTTCTCTCGAGCCTAGATTTCTCCCCCTATACATTCTCTCTGCATACCAGCCCTGCCTATCCCTCTCTCCTGTCTAGCTATTGGCCAATCAGCTCTTTATTAGGCCAATCGGATGGTTTAGACAGGCAAAGTAACACAGCTTCACAGAGTTAAGCACCATAAAAGAATATGACACATCTTTGCATCATTAAACAAATGTTCCACAGCATAAATGAATGTAACACATCTTAAACTAATATTCCACAACAAAGGATGTCTGAAGCATCACCAAGAATGAAGCTTCTTGAATTTTTAAATGACCAATAACCAATATTGTCAGGAAAGTTTTCAATAGTAACTGGCTGCTTTGACAAACTCAGATTCTTACACAGAGGTGCTAATCATCTTCATTGTTTTTTAGGAAAATTACTGGTGGTTCTATTTATTAAAAAAAAGAATGGACTCTTCTAATCGAGATTTTCATCAATGAAAGCATTGATTTGGATTTGCAATGATGTCATCATTGACCTAGGAATTCTGGGAGCACAAAGTCTGGAAGAAAAGCAGAGTTCATATGACAATTTAGTTTTCATCAGGTGAAATTATGCTATGAATCAAAAGATGAGGTTATAGCCATTGAATTAACACTTGAGATGACAAATAGTATAAAACTACCATTTTAATACAATTCTCTCTTCTGTACTAGGATTTTAAAATGATTGGTTTTAAACTTGATATGTGATTTTAAAAACATTTTTAGGGTTAAGTTCTATAGTCTCCTGAGGGAGGAAATCTGTGAGAAAATTCTCACGAGATATTTTAGGCTGTTTTGGATATCTTCAGGCGTGCAATGGGTGTATGCGCTTTCTTCCAGGTCATCAGAACCCTCAGAGGTCTTGTTTTCTTGTTTTCTTGCCTCACAGGGAGGAAATCCAGAATCAGTGAAGAAAAGGACCAACTTTGGATGTAAGAGGATCACTGTCTCGTGTGGAGTATTACACCTGTAAAATGCAATGTCCTTTTCTCGCTTCCCTTGATAAACCTTGTCATCTATAAATTTGACATTATTTGTTTAAAATACATTAAAGCAGAAAATGTAAACTGAATTGTTATTAAATTCCTGCAAATGAAGTCACTAAATTATAATAGTAAAGCATTACTATGCAAATTGGAGCTAATTTTACAATATCCCTATCTAATTATTTACAGTGTGTGGAATTATGGCACTGTTTGTTAAGCAGGACAGGATGTTGTGTGAAAAGAAAGAGAAAGAAAGAGGGTGTTTTTAATTTGAGCCATTTTTACTTCCTGTGATTTTTTTTTTTTTTTTTTTTTTTGTTATAGTAAGCATGGAAAAGGATTTAGCATGGAGAAAACAAGGGCAGATGTCTCCTTCATTGTGTACTCAAGGACTTAGCTAATTAATATTTTCCGTGTGCTTCAAGCACAGAGATGGAGATGCGCTCTCTTCGGAGTTGCACAAAGGTTCTTTTTTTTTTTTTTTTTTTTTTTTTTTTTTCTTTTTCCCAGTCTTTATGAGATGTCGGGCAGAACAGTCTACAAAGACTTGCTCCTAGGAATATTTTTAAGAGATTTGTTTTGAGATGAAGGACTCCTTGAGTGTGAGGCATCCTAAGTGGTCCTAAGCCTCCAGCTGTGTTTCTCTCCAAAAAGGGTTAGAGAGGGCCGCTTGCCACGTGGCCTCGCCGAATTACCTTTGAAACGGTACTTAAGGAAAAGCTCGGAGAAGACAAGACCACTTTTCCATCCTGAGGAGAAACCACATTGAATAAACAGTCTCAGTGAAGGTCGCTGAATGCTGAACGCTGCTCTGGAGGGACCGCCCTCTCCCTAGATAAGCACCAGCCAGTGTTTGGATTCATTTATGGAGGGCCGTCTGCTTCCTGTTGCCCTCACTATCTTAGTTTTATTCTTCCTATTACTCAGCGATTTCATATAAGCTAAACTGTGGGCATATGAGAAACCTCTCTGCCAATGAGATGATTTTTTTTTCCCCCCTTCTGAAAACCTTGCCAAGTTTATGAGCCAAGAAATAGCTGAATTATAATGCCTGGAACTTCAAAGAGAAAGAGGAGTGAACGGTACTAAATATTTTTGTAAAATACCTTCGACTTAAAATCAGCAAGGACAGATAGATATGAGAAGAAGGTAGTAAAAGCGTAGGGCGTGGCAGGGTAGGGTGTGCGCATATCCGGAGATGAGAACAGCCCGCAGGAGGAGCCTTCTTGCCTAGATGTTTTCCATTCTTTGCCTGGGAAAGTGACTATTAATTCTAGGGGGAAGCATGTCAGCTGAGGGGGACTTCGCTGGTTTCTCTTGATTTAGCACATTTTGTTCCTTCTGTGAGCCACATGTTTTTGAGGGGGCAGCAGGGCTTTCTGAAAAATCCCTATGAAAAGTCTCTCGATCGTCAATTACATAGGAATAAGACAAAGTTTCCCTGGATTCCAATTCCTCCAACGCTTTTATTTTCACTCTGAAGCTACATCCACTTTTACAAAGCCTGCAGGAAACGATCTTAAACTCGGCAACATTTTACCACTCCCAGAGGACTCTGCACTGCAACAGACTAACAAGACACACTGCTTCCTAAATGTAGACAACAGTTTTATCCCTGGTATCATTAGGAGATGGGTTTGCTAGTAACAGAAACAAGACAGAACAACAGATCGGAGAGGTTGATTTCTCCCACATGGAAGAAATCTGGTGATGGTGGGGGTGGGGGGCTTGGATTTGGGGCCCTCCATGTTCCCCGTCATTCTGCTGCCTTGCCCTTATTTAAATCATAGTTCTCATCCTCTACTTTACCTCCTCATCAAAGATGGCTGCTGCCATCCTGGTCACATCCAGGCAGCAGGGATGATAAGTGACAGAAAGGGATACATTTTGACATTCTCCGGTTTTTTTTTTTTGTTTTGTTTTGTTTTTTTTTTTTATCTTGAGAAGTTCTTCTGACACTTTTGCTTACATAATACTGACTGTAAGTTTTATTCAGGAATATCTTTTCCCTCAGTAAATTTGGAGAGTTTGACATTAAGAAGAAAAAGTAGAGGGCTAGGGATGTGGTTCTGTGTTAAAACGCTGTCTGATATGGTTGAGATGGTAGATTCGATCTCCAGCACCTCTAAACAGTATTCAGGGGATAGTTAACAGATAAGTCAAGTTGCTGTTGTACCTGTTAAAATGCAAATTTCCCATGGTTTCCTACATGCACCAAATGCTTACAAGTGCAGTCATTCTTGCTATCCTTTTCTCAGTTCTTAAAAAGATAAATACATTATCAGCTCAAGGACCTCAATTATAAATAACATATGGAATAAAATTTCAATCCCATAAGCAAACTACCAATCTTTGTTCTTAGGTATAGTGAGAATGGCCAACTCATCCTGTATACTGTTGCTCGTTGGTTATTTATGGTTAAGTGACCCTTAGTTTTTCATGATACTGAGATACTAACCTGTCATGGATAACAAGCTACAGACAGAGCTGTTGAAAATCTCAACAACCCCCCCCCCTAAAATAATCGGGCATTGGTGGCGCATGCCTTTTATCACGGCACTCGGTGAGTTCAAGGACAGGCTCCAAAGCTACACAGAGAAATCCTGTTTCAAAAAAATAAAAAAATCTCATATCCACCACCAATGTTCAGACATTTTTTGTATTCCTATTCAAATTATCAGTTGAATTTCACACATGCAAAAATAAATGAAGAAACCAAATCCTGTGCTTGTAGACAAACCCACACACAGAAGAAAATTATAGTTCATATAAGTGAAAAAGGCAGAGGATTCCTTTTATTGTCTAAAAGAAGTTGTCAAGGGAAGTGTCTTAATATTGCAGTGTGTTGGTGTGAATGATGTGCCATTTAAAGAAGAACAAGCATGGTAAGAACTTTTCCATTTCTCTCTTTCGCCTTTCCTGGGGACCCGAATAGACTGGACTTATGAAGAGCTCAATGCTGAAATCTCAGGAGTGCCATAGAGGATTCCAGAAAGCATGTGGGTTGGGATGAAATGTCTGACTTTACAATACTCGGGGCGGATGGGGGAATACTCTCCAAGCGTGAGTGGGATCGGGGGCTCAGTTCCCTGCACCACAGAAACACACAGGACCCAAAACAAAGGCAAACCATGAAACTCAAGAGCTGCTTATGGAACACCAGAGCTCTTCCCTTTCCTTCAGTAAGACCTAAGCGTGGAGTCACAGCCTTTGCTCAGCCCAGTTTAAGTCACCAGCGCCTCCTCTTTGTTTGTTTCTATTTTTCTTTCTCCTTTCATGTTTATTGAGTGATTGATACTTTTATTTTTGAGACCATAATTATATACTTTCCCATTTCCCTGGCTCCAAACTCCCCCATGCATCCCTCCTGGCTCTCTTTCAAGTTCTTGGCTTTTTTTGTTTGGTTGTTTTTTTTTTTTTTTTTTTTTCATTATTTGTTACATGTGCATATGTATATACATATGTTCTCCAAAATATAGCCTGGCTTTATAATGACGCTTGTATGTGTGGCATTCTTTTCAAGGCTAACCCTCTGGGATTGAATAACCAGTGGGCGGTCCTCTTCCCCAAGAAAGTCTGTTTCTGTGCCCTCAGCTTCTCCCAGTTGCTGCAGTTCTCTATGTAGGGTCTGAGGCCTCATGGCCTTTCCCCTTCCACTTTGGAATGTCTATTGTGCTCCTTGTTCTGATCATGCTGCTAAGACTTTGTGGGTGTGGCTTCTGACATTACAAGGTGACACAATCTCACAGTAAACACCCTGATCCTCTGACTCTTTCTGCCCCCCCTCCTTAACAATGTTCACAGAGGCTCAGGTGTGGGAGCTATTCAGTAGATGTATCCATTGGGACTGAGCTTTACAACTCTGCATTTTGACTGATTGTGGTTTTCTGTAGTGGTCTCTGTTGCAAAGAGATGGTTCCTTAATGTGGTGTGAAAATTGTTTGTGTGCATAAGGACAAATATTTTAGAGAGTAATTAGGGATTATGCTGGTTAATAAAATGGTGGCTGTAGAGTCTCTTCCGACATCCATGACTTCACTAGTCCTGATAGTCAGCTAGGTTTCCAGTACCAGAAATTAGTTTCCTCTTATTGAGTGAGTCTTCAGTCAAGACCAGGTAGAGAATGATTGATTATCATCAAGCTGTGTGTGCCACTACTGCACCCCGTTGGTTATTGCGCCTTGCTGGTCACTGATTGGCTCACGGGCATCATAGCTGTATAGAACTCTCTGTTGTGTTCCTCTTTTGGAAGTGTACATGTTGACTTCAGCTACCATGAAAGCTAGTCTTCAGGGAAGAAGCACTCAGGTCAGTGCCAGCTCAGAGGCCTCTTGGCCCTGTGCCTTAAATGCAATAATTTCTTCAGCAATAGGAATTCACCTTCCATCTACGGGTGGCAACCAAGGACAAAAGAAGTATCCTGTATGTCTTAGCAGTGTTGTGGTGGACAATATCGAGTCAGCAACAGTTCAAAAGAGGGATTCTCCTGCCAGCAGGGCATGAACAATAAACTTTGTTTCACTTATTACTGCCTCCTCGTCTCTGTCTTCCTGTCTCGGGAATAAGAAGCTTTGGGGAAAAGGAGTTAAATTTTCCAATGCTCATTTTCTCATCTCTAAAATGTTACAAAGATGTAGGAGATGACATGAAGGACAGAGCTGACAGAGAGGTGGCTTGAGACTAGGTCAGGCATCAAGATAAGATGCAGAGGGGCTGGAGAGAGATGACTGAGACAGTGAAAACACTTGGTCTTTTGCCTAAGACCCAATTCTCATGACCCCACATGTGCCATCTGTAACTCGAGTTCCAGGGGATCTGCCATAATCTTTTGACCTGGGTGGGTACCAGGCCTGCACGTCTTGCTCATACATACATGAAGGCAAACACTCATACACATAAATATTTTTTAAAAATATGAAAGAAACACAGAGCCTGTTAAGCAATGCTCTTTAGTCATTTATGGTTGAGAGAGACGTCTGAGTGAGTTGTACATGTGCAATGCAAAAATTTTCCATCAACGTAAACTGTCAGTTTTGAAATAAAATTTTAAGATATGTTTAACACCACAATAGTAATGAACATCACTTTAATATCTGTTGATAGTTTATAAACTCCCGCTCCATCTCATACCGCCTGGCAATCATCAAGATTGTAAGAGATGTTCGTGGTAAAGCCAAAAAAAATAGTAAGTTAACAAGGTGTTTTGCTGAGTAAGACACCTAGCAGGACAGATTATCTGCCTTACAAGTGTTAACAACTAGTTCTCAGATCAAAAGGTTTTGATTAACCCATGACTACTTTTGTATCACATTTGGACTGTGTGTCTCAAGTTGATGGAATTAAGAAGTCTGATCTATTCCATAGTAAACATTTCTATTTTGAGGATTTGTCACACATGTTTCTTACTTCATGTATTATGTATATGAGAAATGTCACGATGCCTGCATTTGCCAGGAAAAGCATAACGTGATTCGTAGACACACAAGTGCTTTTGTGTGACATGTTTTTATTTTAGCTAAATACAAAGGGTTGATATAAACGTCTGGTATAATCATCCTTCAAAGCAATAACTTTGCTCCGCAATGGTGATGCATGCCTTTAATCCCAGCACTCAGGAGGCAGAGGCAGGCAGATCTCTAAATTTGAGGCCAGCCTGGTCTACAGAGCTAGATTTAGGACAGCCAGGGTAGTAACACAGAGAAACCCTGTCCCCTACCTCCCCTCCCCCCCAAAAGGAAGAAACAAACACACAAGCAACTTTAACTTTTTAATTGATTAATAATTTGAAAATTATATAAAATATTATAGGACTCTGAATTGAAAATGCCCCAAACCCATGGAAAAAAATACTGATATTTGGCAAACTATATTCTGCTAAAAAACAGCACCACCCAGATAGCTCACTCACTATACCAATTTTGGTTTCAAGGATTTTTTCCCTCTTAAATGAAGTGCACCTTCATCCCTAAAAATGCGTCTTCTCAGGGGATGTTGGAAAGGTTCTGAAGGCAATTACAAAAAGGGAACATTTTAAAAAGATTTTTAAATAAATGTACTATTGCAGTGTGACTCTGGGCTCCTGGAGGACTCTTATGAAGTGAGAGACTCACAGGAGGACGAATCGTGATGGGTTTCTTTTTATAAAGCAATCGTCTTGTCTCAGGTATGCCATCTGTTGAGCCTCCCTGATTCTGTCAGACAGGAATATTTTCATCATTTCTTCTTTAGGGAGAATGCAAGGCACACAGACCAGGGGAGAAACTTAGGGAGTGTGGAAAGCTACTCACATTTATATCAGAATGAGCAAGAAAGAAAATCAGATGAGAGGAACAGAATGTTAGGGCTAAAAGACAAAAATAAGATGGGGACAGTTACCATGCTTCCATACTTATTAGGTATTACTTTGAATGGTCTTGTTGGTGATGACTGTCATTGAGCTTTTACCACAGGCCAATCACCGAGCTTGCTACTTGACACGTGATAATTCATATAGGCAGGAAATGCATCTGAGTGAGATTTCTTTGCTAGTATCTTGCAGAGAAACAGGGGGAGAAGGGTTTCCTGCAAGTAAATAGCCTAGACAGTGTTCAAAATCCTGTTTCTATGACTTGGGAAGTCATGATATGTTTATATCATGAAACAAACAGCAGGGCAAGAGATATTTCAGAGGGTCCACGAGTTCAGGCACATCTAAGACACTTTCTCAGAGAATGTAGACAGTCTATAGCTCTGAGCCCGTGTCATAGGAGTCCTGCTGATTGCCACGCAGCATTCTATTATGGCCTTGGACTACCTCTTGAGAGCTGAAAGCACATACACGGGATCAAGGGAAGCACCAACTCAACGCCAACTCAATTAGAGTGACACCACATATCCACAGTGGGCCTAGTAGAGTGACACCAGATATCCACAGTGGGCCTAGAGTGCTGTTTTATTTGATTAGCTTCCCTTTTAATACTGAAAAAACTTTCTGCTCAAGTTTCTAGATCATGACTGCTTCCCCCAGGACCTTAATGTGGCCAATGACATGATAGGTCACCACTGGGAATTAACTACCTATTGAGATTATGATTTTTAGGTTGATTTTTTTTTAAAGTTAGTATACAAAACAATGGGTTTCACTGTGGCACTTTCATATACACTTCTGTCTTAGCTAAGGTTTCTACTGCTGCGAAGGGGCACCATGAACAGGGCAACTCTTATAAAGGAAAACATTTAATTTGGTTAGCTTACAGTTTCAGAGGTTTAGGCCACTGTCATCATGGTGGGGCATGGCAGCATGCAGACAGACCTGGTACTGGAGAAGGAGCTGAGAATTTTACATCTTGGTCTGCAGGCAACAGGAAATGAACTCTCTACCACACTGAGTGTAGATTGAGCAAAGGACACCTCAGGGCCACCCCCTACACAGTGATACACTTCCCCCTACAAGACCACACCTACACCAACAAAGCCATACATCCTAATAGTGCCACTCCCTTTGGAGGACATTTTCTTTCAAGCCACCATAACTACCAGTCATGATTATCTTAGGTTGTCCAGTCCACCCCTCTCATTCCGCATATCCTATTCCATACCCCTCCATTTGGATCCACATATCCTTTTTCACATCCTCTGATTCCCTTTCCATTTTTTTCTTTGCAATTCGAAAGAAAAAAATACATAAAAAAAATTAGCTCCCTTATACCCAATTTCTGACCAGAAATTACATGAACTGCTCTTGTTTCATTTTTTCTTTTATTAAAAATAGATTTTTAATGTAATATGTTCTAATTACAGCCTTCCATCTACTCCTCCCATTTCCTCCCTACTTGTCATCCGAATCCATGCCCTTTCTGTCTCGTATTAGAAAACAAGCAGGCATATAAGGTATAATAGCAAAAATAAAACATGAACAAATAAATTGGAATATGAAAAAACAAACAAATAGAAGGAAAAGAACCCAGGAAAGACAAAACAACAGAAGCGAAACAAAGCAGATATTGATGCAGAGACACACTCATTCACACATTCAGGAATTCCATAAAAACGCAAAACTGAAAGCCATAATACACGGGCAAAACCTACAGTAAATAAATAAATGTAAATACAATTTAATTAAAAAGCATCCTGGTGTAGCATTATGACACCAGCAACTTCTCAAGATGTCATTGAGTTCTTTTGACCGTCTACTGCTGGGCATGGGGCCTACCCTTACAGAATAGCTTGTTTCCCAAATGAGACTCCCTTGGAGAAAACCGATCTTTCGTTTGTAAGTCACTATCTATTGGAGATAGCTTTGGGGTTAGGGATGGGGACCTGTGTTCACTTCTGCTTTCAGCTCTAGGATCACATTTGGTATAGACTCATGCAGGTCCCGTGTACGCTGCTTTGTTTAGAAGGCCTTGTTTCCTTGGTGTCTACCGCCTCCTCTAGCTCTTACGCTCCTTCTGCCTCCTCTTCCACAGGATTCCTTAAGACCTGAGGGGAGGGATTGATGGACATTTAGTTTAGTGCTGGGTGGTCCATGGTCTCTTGCTCTTTGTATAATGTCTGACTGTGGTGTCTGTATGTGTTTGTGTCTGCTGCAGGAGGAAACTTCTCTGATGATGACTGAGCAAGGCACTCATCAAGAGGACAGCAGAATATTGTTAGTCATTTATTACTACATTCCGTTCCTTTTGTAGAACCGTAGTATTTGGTTTTACCCTAGGGATCTGGGCTATCTAGTCTTAGGTTTTTGATCACACAAGACGTATTGGGTGTGGGTTTCATCTCAAAGAGCAGGCCTTACATCAAATCAGATATTGCATGGTTATTCTCATGAACTTGGTGCCAGCCACCGTTACACCATCAGACCTTGCAGTTTTTTAGCTGTGTTGGTGTTTAGATTTCTCCTTTGGTAACATGCAGAGCAGCTTTCTGTACCAAAGAAGCTAGAATGTAGGGGTGAAGGTGTTAGATAGGCACCAGCTCAACTTCTCCATGGTCAATGAGTTATGTTGGTGTTATTTTCAGCAATGGGGCCTTGACATCAGTTTGTGGAAAGCAGCATTTAGCCTTTTCACATACTGTTACCTACTCACCATGGGCATGGGATGCTTTGGCCAATAACTTAATCAGATGTAACCATTCTCAGTACTGAAGCTTCGTTTGGTGATAAGAGATATCCAGTTGGGGTCTTTGACTCCCTCATTATTTGGTGATTTCATTTATATCACCTTCATATATGTATATAATTTAGGAAATCCCTAATGTATTAGGTTTCCATATGATGCCTCAAATGGCCCTTCATCTTAACTGCCTTTGTATTTTCTCCCTCATCTCCTCATCTTCTGTTCCCATCTTCCTTCCCACTCTCGTTTTGACCCCCTAATTACAACACCCATCCATAATTACTTATACTATCCCTATTCCTAAAGAACTCTGCCCTTCCCCCAGCCCTTTACTCTACACTTAACCTCAGTGGTTCTACAGATTGTAGCTTGCTTACCTTTGACTTAACATATGCATATGAGGGAATTCATACCATATTTATCTTTCTGAGTCTGGGTTTCCTCACCAAGAATGATTTTTTTTTTTAAGTTCCATACATTTACTAGTAAATTTCAACTTTTTTCATAGTGGAGTAATATTTCATTGTGTAAATGTGCCACATTTTCTTATCCATTCATCTGTTGAAGGGCATCTAGGTTGTTTTTCTTTTTGTTTTATTTGTGTGTGTGTGTGTGGTTTTCTGGCTATTATGAAAAGAGCAGCTGAGCAAGTGTCTCTGTAGTAGAAATAAGCATCCTTTGGGTATATGTCCAAGAACAGTACATCTGGATCTTGATGGGTCAATTTCCATCTTCCTAAGGAACTACCACATTCGTTCGCATGGTGGCTATATGAGTTTGCAGTCTCAGCAGCAATAGATGAGTGATGTGTGCCTATTTGAACTATCTTTCACCAATCGAGAAAACTAAGTCCTGTTGCAATAAATGGATTCACGTCTAACCATTGTATACACATCTTAACCCCACATGAGAAATTCTAACTGAGCATGTGCAGCTGCAAGCTCCTACTCAGATGCAGAACGCATAACTCCTGTCCCTGTTCTTTTTCAAAGCTTTGCATGCACTGTTCATTCTGTTCATTGATGCTGGGTATAGCACACACTGTGTTGGGGTTCCTACAAAAGAGGTATCAGAGTGTTGTTTCTCCTCCTCCTCTTATATTTTCATTCCTTTTTGATCTCCATCCTTCAGCTCTGTTTCCAGTCCCGTAGGGAGGCCATCCAGGGTCTATCCCCTAGGAATCCAGTTTCCAGCTACTCTCTTTCTCTATGAAAACCCTATCACTGGTTCCTCAGATTTTAATACCTAGGCAGATGTATGTGCTCTATTGAGGGGGTGCTGTGAAATGTGGTAGATTGCATGCCAGGACTAATATTCCATAGACACCAGGACTCAGTAAGTCTTGGTCTACTAGGCAATTCCCATGTAGCTTTTGCTTAATGTCTGAGTAATTGAAGGGAGAAGGACTTTGGTCTATCTTCCTCCTTTTGTGACTTCCTCCTTTTGCACTTTATTTGAGATTATGAGTGAGTGTGATTTCAGATGAGAAACATTTAACAGTGAGTCACGGAGATGAAATTTCACTGAGACGCAGAACACAGGAAGAGAAAATGTGTGAAAACTCACGTTGACTGGGTTGTCTTGGTAGCTTGTAAAGCAGAGAAAGGAAATTCCCGCACAGTGGGTTTTAATAAAATTGGCAAGCTGGGATGTGGGGCTGTGTGAGAATACTAGTGAGGAATACGGAGTCAGAAAGCAAGCACAGGAATCATAAGGCCTTTCTTATCATGGATGTTTTTTCCCCTTGCACCTAATTTATTCTGCAAATGAGTTCCCAGATGAGAACTGTTTTCCTATCTGCAATAATAAATTTAAGAGGATAGGGATACATCTTCCAATGGAAGAAGGAAATCAAATACCAGGCAGTATTATGCTTTGGCATTAGAGATTTCTATGAAGAATGTGCATTTATCTATGTATATACTAAAGAGTATATGGGAAGTTAGATTCCCCGGGGAGATAAAATGAGGCATGGTCATTGCTCAATGAGCAGACTCACGGTGCAATTATATAAAAGTCACATTTTAAGAGATTTACAAATATTACTTGATTTTCATGCAACTTCTCCAGACCTTTTAAGTCTGTCATGTAAAGCATGACCATCATATGATGGCCACAGAACTCCTGTTCCTTTATGCCTTATTTTATCAGCGAGCTACCACTTTCTTATTTGTTTTGTTACTTATGTTCTGTTTCCTCCTACCACTGACTTGTGGTAGAGTATCTGCCTAATATTCCCTAGGCCTTGAGCTTAATTCCCAGTGTATGTGTGTGTGTGTGTGCATGCGCGCCCCTATGTGTGCATGCTGTCATACACACACACACACACACACACACACACACACACACACACACACACACACTATGAATACTTCGAACCATTTGTGGTGCCTGTAGATACTCTGTAATTTGTTTACTGAATAATAAATGACTGTGAGAGGCTGAGACAGCTTAAGTTACATGAGTAAAACCACTGGAACCACAGCTTGCAGCCAGCTCAGGGCTCCTTCATTTATCACTGTTACAATAGCTCTTGTTTGCTTAGCTACCATGGTTAGTGTGCAAAAGGTGACATGCCCCAAGAGGAGGCTACTGAAGACCAGGAACCAGGCCATCAAACACTCCTGCGTGCCGGCATTCACGCTGGGATTTACAGGAAATGTTAGTGGGCTTAGCTCTTGTAACCCTTACCTTCGAGAAACTTGTGATTAAAAACCCTTCCCAAACGAAGGCCTTTGGCCTTCAAGAGAGTCTGCAGATTCTGGAGTGTGTGTCCAGCAGCCTCGGGCTCTGTGGAGTCCCGTGGAAAAGACACACCGGAGGATCCTGCTGGAGATCAGGCTGGCAGGCTGGTAGGAGTGGAAGGGTCACTTCACTACAGTGCTGTCGTCATAGCTTCCTTGTCTTCCAGGGGAGACCACAGGGTTAGGCAAAAAGTGTGGACGAAATGCCAATTTTGTCTCAAAATCTCTACTAGAAGAGGGGAGAAGGTAGTTGAAATCCTACGCCCCAGCTTGCTTGCGGTCGGGGGGGGGTGGGGTGGGGAAAGGGTAGCATCCCCTGCTGCTCTCAGAGGGGTCCTTCCTAGAGGACAGCTCCTATTAACCACTTCACTGTTTTGTCCCCACCTCATTATCTGTTCTTGTTAAAAATCTTTATTATTCATGGATGCAAAGCAAAGAACCATCCCATCATTAACCCATCATAAATATTCATAACCCTTTGCAATTGTGTGCATTTCATTTAGCCACTTGGCAAACCTTCTCTGAAGTACCCAGGCTTTAAGGGAATCCGGCTAATGAGACGAGAGCCCGGGAAATGCAGGGTGGCCTTTCTCTTCTGTGTTATTTTATTTTAACCTGAAAACAAATGCAAACTATAAATAATAATTAAAAGAGATAAGCAGGGGAGGTGCTCGCTGGCGGGGAAGAGCCGCATATCCCCTGGCTTTGTGCCGATTGTGTCTCGCGGAAGATAAGAGTAAACTCTGTACTACAAGAGAGGGATTGGGAGTTTGTGCTGCTAATGGATTTACCCAGAAGCCTACAGAGGCAAGATAAATCCTCTGCTTGGGTAAACAGGGGCCTTGCTTCTCATGGTCTGGGCAGTTGCTGACGTCAGGTTGAAGCTGAGATAAGAGTGGCCCTTTCCTTGCAAGTAATATACCAGGCAGCCATGCCAGGTTTAGTGTCTGGGAAAGTATTATATCCATCTCACTCTTCGTCTAATCCACTTTATCTGAGCTATGTGCCCCCCGCCAGTATGGAGAGCTTTGCATGGGAGTAAAAGAAAACCCAGAAAATTGCCACTGCAACCACATGGAACTGGAATAATGTACTTCCCACTGCCATCCCTTCCCAGTGGGGAGATCTTTTGTCCCACAAATTCTCGCCTTGAGAATGCCTTTCCTGCCTTTCAGCTTACAGATCGCCACCACTGAAAAGGAGCGTTTAAATGGCATGAGCTTGTAGAAGAAAGCGTGTACACCAGCAGACTTTGCACTTCTTTAGGCTCCTTCCATGCCACTACTGACGACGTTTATGCTCGATAATGAGTTGCTTTTCCAGCATAACGGCTAACAGGTGCCCGGGAACGTTGGGAGCATTGGAAACTGCTCAGCAAGCTGCCCTTCCCCTGAGGGTTTCTGCGGTGTAGAAACAATTTACCACCAATGCAAGTACTAGACTGGCGGGTGGTGTACATCACTTGGTCAGGAAATGTCACATGTTAATAGGGAGCACACTCGGTTCCCAAGCAGAGGGCCAATTAACCAAACTTCTCTGTGGTCCGCTCCTGTGGAATTAGACTGAGTTCTCCCAACTATTGATCCTTGAGCTCATTTGTGGTAGCGTTCTGCATTGGTCTCATTGTTTGTTGGGCCATCTCGAAGACTCTAATTAGAGTCTTTCTTTCGTAAATTGTCCCTCCGCTAACTGATACATGTTATTATCAGGGAGAAGGGACTCTTCCTACTATTTATTTTATACTCAACCCTATGGAAAAGATCTTTACCTTCAAGAAAACTAAGCGTGCTGCTTTATAGGATTCATTGTGTCAGCTTATAAGTGACCTTTGAAATGAGGCACATTTCTTCGGTGTGTTACATATCAAAATTCAAAACCAGGTCTTAAATTCTATTGTATTAATTACTCCCTCTGTGGCTCCGTTGTACTTTCTTCCCAACCTTCTTAACCCATCATATTTGCTTAATAAAGTATTTTGCTTGCAAGGAGCTATGATTCACTCGGTGTCGCTTGGGTAATGAGGGCTTATTTTAAGGGTGCCTGTGCTGTTGGTGGGGTCAGACTCTCATGAAATCCCCCAAGTAGAAGCCAGTCAGTGGCCTGGCTGTCATTCCAGCACTGCAGTGAGAGAGTGACTCTGAGTTTAAGGACATGGTTCTAAGGGACTGAAGAACTGAATGAAGCAAGGCTTTGCCAGAGAGATGTACCTGGTGTGTTTTCACTCATTCCTCTCTCTCCTGACTCATTCTATTCATAATACCTCTTAGGAGGGACATGCCGAAGTCCAAGTCCTTACTCGTTAAGAAGGAACTTGTGAGCAACAAGCAGGTATCTCTCTGCTTGTCAGGACACAATGGGGGCTGCTGACCTCGGTGGCTGCTTGTCCCGTGCCCAGTCTCTGCCCAGTCAGCTAGCCCATGGGTGAAAGGGCTAGCAAGTTATATAGCTTCCAACGGCGTCATTGTGCTTCCCCAAGTGGACTGGGTGGGCAAACTCTCCAGCACATGTGAACACGCTCAAGATGACTCAGCTTTTCCTGGGTGGAGCCAGCGTCTTATTAAAATATCCACCGTGCTTGGCATCAGTGGTGGGGTGTTGTAGGTGCCCCATCCGTTATGTGGTACTTGTGTGGTTAGTTTTTGGGTGAAGTGACATTGATTGGCATTTACATGTGATTTAATATCATTTACTTGTCAGTGGGGGAATTCTTGAGGATTCTGGGTTCTAAGACATATATGGTAGGTTTCATCCCCTTTCTAAATTTTTTTATTTAAAAAAAAATTGAAAATGAACAAACAAGGTCTTACCAACTATCTGGGTGATGTGGCACATGCCTGTAATTCCAGCACTTAGGAGGAAAGAGGCAGGAGGGCCTCTAGGAATTCAAGCCAGCCTGGTCTATAGAGCGAGTTCCAGGACCGCCAAGGCTACACAGAGAAACCCTGTCTCCAAAGAAACAATAAACAAACAAATAAATAAACAAAATAACTAAAGTTATAGCAAAGCCAGCAATCCAATGTGATATGATATGAAAGCTAAACATCCTTTTTAGATGAGGAACTGCTGTGACCTCTCTCTCCAAGTCCCTCTAATGTAGTGGGTTTGCTTACCCTGGGAGGAAGAAATAAAACCCCACAGCTTCCACAGGGATAAACTGTTGGGGAGATGCATTTTGTCTCTGTTTTTTTTTTTTTTTTTGGAGAGATTCACACTTTTTTCATATGGAAAACTAGACACCGCCCTTCAAACGCCTCCCCCGCACTGAGTACGTGAAAAGTTCCGCAGCCTGCATCACAGATGCCCGTGAGGACAGAGGTAGGGACAGGGATGGATGGCATGGCCTGCCCCCTCAGAGCAATGCCAGGCACACTGCATGACCATGCTCTCAGTGAATCTTCCCAGGGGAGTGACCTGTCTGCAAATGACTACGGCACCAACATTCTGGGGCCACAGACAGGATTCTAGAAGCACAAACGTGTAACATCAAGCACAAGTTGGTGCTGGACAGAGACCTGTCCCCGCATGAACTGTCACTCATCACTCCAGCCCACTTTCATCTGCCCCTGCTTGTCTGTCCATGTATGTAAAGACAGAATAGGTTAGATTCGGGCCTACAAAGCACTACAGTGATTGAGAACTCAACTTTTGCTCCTGTAAATCTCCCATGAAGAGATATGTATTAGTCAGGTGTGGTGACACACACCTTTAATCCCAGTACTAAGCTAGGTGTTTCTCTGTGAGTTAGAGGCCAGCCTGGTCTACAGAGCCAGTTCCAGGACAGCCAGGGCTGCTACATGGAGAAACCCCATCTTGAAAAAACAAAATAAAAAATTTAAAAAAAAAAAAAGGAAAAGAAAAGAAAGGAAGAAAGAAAAGCATGTCAACTCCCTTTTTCTTATTTCTTTTTAGTATTTCATTGTAATTTTTTAAACTTTTTTTTAAATTTCATTTTGCATTCCAACTACAGTTCTCCACACCCCTCCACCCCTCCTCCTGCCACCCCTCACTTTCTCATTTTCTGGCAAGTCTTTTCCTTTTTTTTTTTTTTTTTTTTTTTAATGTTTGGGGTACTGCTTCTAGAAGACCGTGCTTACCTGCTGTGTATATAACTAGTTGCCATTATAGACTATGTTACCTTTTGTTTTCTTCCTGTCTGTATTCTGTCTCCTCATATCATTCTACAGGCTGTTGGTCAATAGCTGCAGAACCTAATCTGTTTCCTCTCCATGGTGCTGTCAGAATTGAGCCAGAGAAGTGCCGTGTGTGAGTCTGCTTTGAATTGCATGGTAAAGGAAGGTAATGTTCCCAGTAGAAAGAGTAGGTGATAAGTCTTATAGGCAAGAGTGATGATGGGGGGGAGGGTGTCGGCAGATGGGGGATGGGAAACTAGGCTAAGAAGAGGGCAGCCAAACAGATTCCAGCTAAAACTGATTCAGCTTGCTAATGAATGCACTTGCTAGTACTGAATTCCTGATACTCTCTTCACCTCTCAAGTCAAGTTTTAAGAAAAAAACAACAACAACAACAACAACAACAAAAACCAATTGATTCCATGCCAGCTACAAGGGGCAGAGCTGTCACTTATCAGGGAGATTAACTTGCTTTGTTGAATACTGACGGGGACTAAGGCAGCACAGAATCTACTCAGAATGGAGGCCACTCTCACTCATGGTCACCTCAAAACCAGAACCAGGAGAGAACCAAGGGTGTGCAATTTATGCCAGCTCCAAGTCCAGACTAAAGGAACCCTGCAGAGTGAACGCTAGGAGTTCGCAGACCAAAAAGAATTTTGCTCATCTCTGAAGAAACTTTACATCCAAACTGGTTAGACTTTTGAAGGTTTGGGCTTTGGTCCTAGAGCTTCAGGGCCCACACTCACAGGCCGAGCCAACTACACCAGTCAAAAGAGGTTAATTGTAATAATGGCTGCCCTTGCGGCCTTGGAACATTGGGTCACTCTCTGGGTAGGAATAAGCATAATTGAAGGGAAGACACCAAGGCTCCCTAATGCCAAGCGATGCTTCTGCCAGAGCAGATGGTTTCCCTGTGCAGCTGAGCTCTGGGAAGGCTCTGCACGGTGGCGCTTGACTGACCACCCCCCAGCGTGATTTCCTTTAACTGCCACATTTCTGCCCTATGGCTCTAGATATTATCAGACTGGTTTCAAATATGTCTAACATGCTTCTCACTGTCCTTTCGAATGTCACATTGCTTATAACGGACAGTGCCTTATAAAAAAGAAGGTGTGATGAATACATAAACTGTAAAGAAGAGTCCCAGTGTATTTATGTAGAGCAGTGGGCAGTGGGGTGGGAGGGGAGAGTTGGCAAATGCCTGAAAGAAATAACAATGCAGACATAGTTGCTTTTCCATATCCTCAATGTGGCACCTATGTGTTCAACCAACCAGCCACGGTTTGGAAATGCATCTGTACTAATGGTTGCAAACTTTTTGTTTATCATTATCCCTAAACAGCACAAGAACTATTTGCAGAGCACTTACATTGTGTCAGATACTGTAAGGAGTATAGATATGACTTCCAGTATGCAGGGTGATGCTGTAGTCTTCTATGTTTCTATGTAGACTTCTGTGTTTTATAGACAGCACTGAGCATTCACAGATACCGATTTCTACATGAGTCCAGAATTCTGTCTAGATACCTAGCATTAATCAAACGTTTCCCAAGTTTGAGAGAAAAATCTGAGTATGTCCAAAGGGCATGTGATGACTTGAGAAATTAGAGAAGAAAGTTACGTTGAAGAGTAAATTTCTGTGGTAAAACCACTGACTCACAAATTAGACGTGTTTGGAAAGATGCCCAGTCCCTTCCTCCTGATTGGAAGGCTTTGGAAACTTCCTTTAAAAGGGTATAAACATGTCATTTGTTTTTCCTTCAGCCCTGGCTTTTAAGTTCCTAGGAATGGGGAGTAACAGGCTAGGGCCCCTGTCCAAATCCTAGCTGCTCTGGTCCCTCCTTCTTTCCCGGTGCTACCTGGGTAAAGCAGCCTGCTGGGCTCCAGTCATCCAAGGAGAGAAGATGACACTTCCTCCCCCCTTCCAGTTAATTCTTGCAAGCTTGTTGGAAAGAGCCATTGGTTTATATTTTATTCTTCATGCCTTTGAGATCTTGGGATGAAATACTCTCTATAAACCACAAAGCCTATTACTATTTTAAGTACCTGCATCTTCCAGAAGGAACAAGCCGGCTCCCTGCAGGAGAAATAAATGGAGTCGGCTTTCAGGCTGGCACACTGTCTTTAGTAAAAAATAAAGAAAGACACACATTGTCCTGTTCTCTCTACTGTAGAAAATGTGTCTCGATCTAGTAAAGCAGAACACATATTTCAGAGGAGGTACTTGTCACACTCTGCCACACAAATCATGGGCCTTTCCCAGGGCAGAGGTAGGGAAGGGGTCAAAATAAATGAATGAATGATTGAATGAACGAATGAATTAAAATTAAAAAGAAAAAAGAAAGAAAGCTTTGGACAGAAAAAAGGAGTGATGATAAGAGTCACTTTCAGGGATGTGTGTGGAAATAAATGTGCCCTTTCTCTTGGTTTATGGTGCCCTTTCACGGATGCAAAGGAAAGGAATGGATTCTGGCTACACACATTTCAGTCTCACATCCGCGCCGTTGGAGGAAGCACCTGGTACTTGTGAACAAAACAGCAGGCAAAAATATTTTGTTCTGTTTTTCCATTGTCATCTCCCTTTGAGATTTTTTTTTTCGTCCCTCCCTTTGTGTTCTTGTCAGAATTGACAAGCATCTGTGTGTTACCAAGTAACATGAAGTTCTTGCTTGAATAATCATGAAGAAAATCCAGGGTGTTTCAAAGCACATTATTGACTCGGAGAACCACCCACTAGATTGAATCCTTCTGATTAACATTGATTGACAGCATCCTTGAGGGGGTGTTTTTTACACCAAATGGTCAGGTCTGTAGGTCTGTGATACCCCTGCTTTGGCTCTGGCACTGGTGTCTTTGTCCCAGAGCTGCTATGATGTGGATTGTAGTCAGGAAGGTTTCTCTCCTTGATGATACAGAAAACCCCCCGCTCAAGCAAAGACCAACAAAATAAAAGCGAAAGAAAACAGTTAACAACAAGAAACCCTCAGCAAATGACAAGAAGAGGAGCTAGTTGGGATTGTTTTCCTGCTTTCTTTTTCTCTGTATTAGTCATCCAGCCTTCAGCGTCAATACCAACAGTGCTGTCATTGGTTACAACATGGCAAAGGCCATGGCATGCTTAGAACGAACGGGGGATACTTTGTATAAGCAATGAAATCATGCTTCCCTCAACTCATATGCAGAGGCCACTGGGTATCAACCTGTGATGGCAATAACCAATGGTTCCTTCTCTTGGGGCAGGCTGAACATGGGGCCTCTATTCCTATGTCTTCTCCCTGGTCCTAAGGGCTGAGTCCAGAAATGCCACATGAAAGCGTAAAAACTTCCATTCCACTTGGAAACCAGAAGGAGATAAAGGCTTCACCTTGAAATAGTATTTGCACAGTGAGCCCAGCATTTGTAACTGGGTACTAAGTTTTTCCACAAGTCTGCCTTGACAAATCATTCTTTTGCGAACTAACTAAACATTTGGCAAAGCAATACCATTCCCTGTCTTTCTCTTCTTCTTTTTTAATCTTAGGTATTTCCTTATTGTCTGTATTTTAAGTACGGGACAGAAAAGACTTCACCACTCAGAGTGAGCAGTAATAGCTCCATCTTATACTTTTGGTTGTGAGCCTAGCCTTTAATGGCTGCATCATCTTTCCAGCCCAATGGCTCCATCTTTAAAGCAGGCACTGGACAACTTAATACTGGTCTGATTAGTTATTTATGATTTTTGGATATCTCTTCACCAAAGGGAAAACATGATATTTTACAGGGCTTTCTTAAAGGATTGTGATATTATTAGCTGAACATGAAACTAAGCTTCACAAAAAAAATATCTAAGAAGCTTGCAAACAGTTCCCATGAAACTGTTGTGATCAATGAACAAGGTCTCAGAAATACTTGGCTTTTTATAGCTCCTATATTTACTACAGGAGGTGTGAGATTCTAATGCGTATGCATTTTATTCACAAAACACATGGCAACTGAGTCACTGAATGTCCCCATGATTCCTTATTTTCAGCACCTCGGATGACACAAATTCCAAATGCACCGTTGGCAAAAATAAGTGTGGTTCCTGTGACACTGTTCAATGGTCCATCATCTCTGGTCCAGCTTGTTTGGCCATTAGTGTGAAGAGCACTCTCTGTTGAAACCTGTCTTAGCATCAGAAACTCATAGCTATGATCAAATTGCCCATCTGTCTGCATGTTTTACATTGTGCTTAGTTTCCTTAGTCATGTATGTGTGCTTGTGCACTGTGTTTGGGTGTATACAATGTGTACATAGCCTCTACCTTTACCAAGACTCTGGACTGTTTAATGTAGATACAGCCTTGGGTCCAGGATCAGTTATTTGATTGACATGAAGTGGTATCTGAAATGGTCATCACTTTTCACTATCCCTGTATCCTCGGGGGAGGAAATGACGACTTCTGTAGACCAACATATTCAAAATTAGTTTAGCAACACTCATATTGCCTTGGGCTCTCTCACATTCACAAGCAGCTATGTGGCAACCATGAAAAAGCCACCCCATGGCCTCATCTCTCTTAAAGCCTATAGTGACTGTTCACTTACCAAGTTTTCAATTTTGTAAGGCAATTCTAATCTCATTGGACTATTGTTTAGATGATTTCCTTTAACTTGAGTTTTCTAACCTTAAAGTCCCCAACTTTCCTCTCTCACTCAAAAAACAAACAAAAAAACTCACAATAAACAACAAAAAACCCATTCTATTTGTGCATGGTATAAAGACCTGAATTTTATACTACTATCTATACATAATTAATCTAAGTTTCATGTAGATTTTGCCTCACATTGTAAGCTTTGAAATATAGACTGGGAAGACCGTTCCATGCATCACTGACTGAGAATGATGTCATGATTGCTTCAATGCTTTGGAAGATGATGATGATGAAAATGACAATGACAACACAATGCTGTTCCATTAGAAATGTCACATATGTAGTTCAGTACATCTTGTTAAAAACAATGTGTGTTGGTTTTCATTCCATAAAACTGTCAGTCTTTGTTAGCAGAAAAAAAAAGTTATGCTAAATTATTAGTGTTTAGTGCCCTGCCAAATGATTACAGTAGGAAGGTCTCGGTGAGCATAATCTGAATATCAGATCTTTAAATCCAAGTTATGAAGCACATGAAATGTCTACTAGGTCATGTATCTGCTGGGTTTCTCTCTATAGATGGTATTTTGTAACTGCCCTCATATTAATGTCTTCCTCAAAGACAAAAATAGATGTTTCTCAAATGCAAAATGGGCTTCACACTGCCCAATGAGCATAAAAGCCAAAGGATAGCATCAAGTCACTTCTAAAAAGTCACCATATCCATGTAAGTAAAGAGTCCTAAAGAAGCCATTTCACACTATGTAAGTTCAATCTCCTTTGGTAAAGAGAATTGAGCTTTGGACTGTACTGAGAGCATTAGTTCTACTGAATCTTCTGGGGTGCAGATGGTTGCTAGGAGGTATTTATTTGGCTTTTATCCTGGTGGGATAGAAGAATATTTGTTAAGTAAAAATTAAATGTGTATGTATATTCCTGGTGTACCTATGTCACTTAGGATGAAGGCTTGTCATATTGCCTGTTTTAAGGCTCGAATACAGACAAGGCTAAAATTGCATCATTTTCTCATCAGAATAAATGTGCCCTTTTCAACCCTGCATTCTTTGACCTTCCCATACCTTCTCTTATTATCTGTCATATTCTCTTTTCTGTCTATATATTTTTAAAAAATCAGTAGAGTACAATTAGTCCCTAAAATAAAGGCGTCATTCAAGGAAGAAAGAAGGAGAAGGAGGGATCCAATTAAAATGATGAAAATCTTTAATTTTTATTTAGGTATACTTGTTCGGACACGTGTATATACAAATACAGATTGTATGGATTTACGTGTGTGTGTTTTAATTTTTTTTTTTTACATTTTTCTTTTACGTTTATATAATGTCAGCATTTCAAAACAGCACTGGATGGGCAAGTGCAGGAGACTGCAGAGCAGGGAGGACAAGCACAGGCCCACATGGAGCTGGACCTCACACCCAGACGCACACACGATGAGTGGCTTCAATGGGGGTCAAAGAGTAAGCATGGAAAACGGACTTTGACTCATGGGTAACCTCCAACATGCCAGCATCTATTAAACTGTACAAACAATGGGAGTGAGTCCATTGTAGGGAGATTTGTCTCGCATCCGAGCAGCTCTGGGGAGAATGCATGGGAAAAACTCAGTGAAGCCAAACCAGAGACAGACCTGCCCATTCACGGCTCTGGGGGGGGGGGGGAGAGCAGAATGTGGGAGGAAGGCAAGAGAAAAAGAGAGAAAGAGGGAGCAGGTAAACTGGGTGTTGGTGGAGGTGGCTTTCACAAGAAAAGCTGATGACAACAACTCTGAGAGCAATGGATGGAAAGGAAGAGTTTAAAACGTTTTCTAGTTTTGTGAAGCTAATAAAAATGGCTGCAGCCGTTGCTAAGGCACAGGAGAAAAAAACAGAGTCCCTGGAAGCCCACAGGTACTGTGACTCTTCCTTTCACAGCCTTTTACAAGGACACAGAGGGAGCAGCCACACCGAGCCTTCCTCTAGGGACTGGTCTGCAACCATCCTGAGTCTGAGCCGCACTTGGTAGTGACAAGACTTCCTGGGGTGGGGTGGGGGTGACAAACAGAAAACCAAACCAAAGTACAGAACCAGAGTCCTCTAAGCCTGTTCAAACCACATGGGTGTGGTGGGGGACAGGACCACAGAGCTCCGACATCAGACCTTGGAGACACTGAGGACAAAGGATGAATCAGAGCAGTGCTGTTGTTTCTGGTCCCAAGACGATGGAGCTGTGAGGCTGAGTGGACAATGACCACACAAGTCCAGTATGGAGCAGTGTTCCAGTCACGTGTGATTTCTCAGCCATGTATACACTGGATGTTTCAAAGCCTCAATGCATGTTTTGTATCCTGAAAGTCTATTGTTCTCACTTACAAAAGACATAAGAATCAAATTAATACTTTATTATCAAACACTATATACAACAGAGGTTGCTAATAATACAGAATTAAAGAACACAGTTTTTTTTTCCGTTTTTGTTTTTGTTTTTTTTTTTTTTTACATTTTAACTTTTCTTTCCTCTGCCACCCAAGAAAGTACAGTACAAAACAATAGTCTAAAACTAACGCGGACTGTTACCTGGTCTATTAAAGGATACACAGTATCCACTAAACAGACAGATCTTTATTCCCTGCATCATGTTGCAAAGCCCTTGGCAACCAGGGCAAAGGTCGCTGGGGTTTGATCAGCTGGGGCTGAGGGGGCTCCAGAGCTTCCCTTCAAGCTTTTGAATTGTTTGTAACATTAAAAAACCCACTACCAAGATGCACGGACATCCTAAGCCCACAGAGGATTGTAGCAACACCACAAAAGGTCACCAGCGCTTTTTGGACAAGATAAAAACTGCCTGACACCAATCGTCTTGAAAACTCCACACAAGTGCATTAGCTACAATTATGCCACTTACAGGTAGAAAAGCATATTGTCTACTGGTGTGGATAGTTCTGCTATTATTTTTTTTTTCCTTTTTTAAACTTAATCTGCGGTGGCATGACAGTGAAGTAAGAGGGTCTAATTGCACAGTGAAAATGAAAGACAATGGCAGAGAGGGCCATGAGTAATCATTTCATCATTTGTTAGCGACAAATGCTAGAAGAACCACAGAATTCACCATTTCTAAAATGACATTAGAAGTGCTAATGCCGTTAGGACTAACTGGAATTATAACAGGATCACTTCGTTTCCTTGACTGTAGCACATGCAGTAATTTTGGTTCTATCGATCCATCTTAGAAGGGATTTTTGTTGTTGTCCCCTTACTGAAATCCCACGAACCCACAAACCTGTAACTATTAGTAAAAAAGAATATATCTGGCTATTACCGAGAGTGTCGAGCATATAAATAAAGGTAAAGAATGCAATGCTTTGACGCTTTGTTTCAGTGAAATGGTGGGTGCCTTCTGTGATGAAACTCTGCCACTCCAGACGAGTCTCCCATGTTGGAGGAAGAAGACTGACAACATCTTTGAGGCTGGCAACCCCACTCATATGGTTCAAGCGAGAACAGACTCCAGTCAGCTCCCCTCCAAAGGGACCAGGTAAGCCCAGCTCACATTCCAATGTGTGCACAACTCTCAAGGGTGCAGTACAGTCACAGCTGCCTTCCACTCACACGTTTTTCTAATTTGAAACTACTCACAATTCTAAGCAATTTCCGATTCATGAAGGCCATCATCTACAATGTGAACTTTTTTTTTTTTTTACATATACATCTTAAAAATGAATATATAAAAAATCATTTTTTTTTTCTGGAATGCTTTCAATTTTCCACATTATGTGATCATTGCATTTCCTGACTTGCTTGTTTGCAAAGGCGTGGATCCTATTGATGCCGTGCAATAGCTAAACAAGCCTAGACCACCTTTCCATCACTGGGCTGCCACTTTCCCCTGCCTAGGCTTTGGGATTTCAGATTCAAGACGTGCCACCAGGAGAAACCCCACAGCCTGCATTTCTTGGTAATCAGCTGGGACCACCCCCCGGGCCATGCTAAGGTTCATTAAACAGGGTCATCCTGCCTTCATTCTCCTTCTGCCCCAACCGTAATGTGAAACAAGATAACCCCCCACGTTTCTAAATGTATCGAGGGATACCACTTTTTTCCCACAAGTTTAAATAGGACAAGCATATATACTCACTCTCAGCATAAAGTATATCTAAATAATGTATTTTCTATTCTAGTGGATTTTTAAAAAAATATTTTGTCAAAGTCTTTGGGACTCCATGTTGTTTATCTCCCACAGATAAACACATGCTCCCCCTACGCTCTAGGCTGTGTCACAAAGGGAAAGACTATAAAATCAGCGCTTGAATTTTTATTTCAAACTTTGGAATTTTTATTCCAGATTTCCCTTTAGCCCTCCCAAGTAGTGCTGACTGACTCTCCTGGTGACAGGGGTTTGTGTCTGAGTCCCCTGTGGTCATGGGGCAGAACGTGGGCAGCGGGGGTGGGAGCTGGGGGAAGGCCACAGCACACTGGAGATCCAGCAAAGCCAAATCGCATCTCCTCTGGCCACAGACTTCCTTTCCTTGTACATATTGTCCCCAGAGGAGCAGCCAAATCTCTCCCAGTCTCTACTCATCAACCCTGGCTTGTCAAGCCTCGGGGAAGGCCACTTTATTCATAAAAATGCCTCTTTGAACTTCTAAAAAGAAAAAAGAAAAGTTGTAGCACCATGGTGAGATCTGTATTCAAAGGAAAAGAAAAAACCATCAGGTGTGCACTGCCCGATTGCTAAAAAACTTAGAGGCACTCACACCCCTAGCAACAGATAGTTTCCTCAATATGCACGTCTTCTGCATTACCTACCATCCCTGCAACCAAACCCTCCTTCTGGGAGAAAATCTTCGACACAGCTCGAGTTTTGCCGGCAAGAACGCTTTAAGACAGTCATATTTGATTAAAAAATAAACAAAAGCTAGTATCTGGGCCTTTGAGAAGCCTGCTTGCTTCTACACTCCTAGGGGATGTGGTGGAATAGTATGCCTATTCTGAGTTCCGCCCCTCTGGACCTGACATGCCAACGTAGCGTGCCACACAGTCACCTTGCTGTCCTGCATGAGAAGGCATAGGTACTGTAGGAGAGAGATATCCTCTCAGCTGGCCATTGCTGGCAGCGTCTGCCACGACTCTTCCTTGTCTGCATACTGTCAACACCCTGAGCTTACAGAGGTGAGTTCTAGAGAACGCACAGGGGGTGAAGGCCCACCGCTGTCACAATGACAATTTGGCATTTTCATCTGGAGTCCACTGAATTTGGAAGGGGTGAGAGAAGACAAGGACCAGGGCTCGGGGGGAGGGGATGGGGGGACAGAGGAGGGCAGCAGTGGCTAGTTTAGCCCCCCCCCCCAACAACCCCGGGTTGCTGCTTACAAATCAGGCTGAAGGAAAGAAAACAAACAAAAAAAAATCTGACATCTGCCAAAAAAAAAAAAAAAACCCAAAAAAAACAAAACAAAAAAACCCAATAACAAGTCCCTTCTTGGGATGAGCAGTTTGGTGGATCTCTGGTGTTCCAAGACCCTGATGTTTTCTGTGACAGGTGACAAGAGGAGGCTGTGCTATAATGTCAAAAGCATCGCCAGGAGGAACAGTAGGATTGCCAAAAGGCGGCTGGGTATCCGTGGTGTTTGTGCGGCGTTCTCACCGCGGGATGGCTCGGCTGACTCATGTACGGTATCATCTGTTCAAATAGAAAGCACATATTCCAATGAGATTTCACATCCTTAATAACTCTCTCGCAGCAGCCTGCTGTTAACGGATCTCGCCACCCTCTGCAAAGTAGGGTAATGAACCCTGTGCCACCATTGACTTTCATGTCTGCATAATCACTCATTATTTACAGCAAACAAAGGAGAGGCAGGGAAAATTGGACTTCCTTCACAATATTTATACTCTCTCTTAACACCGAGGGGGAAACTGTGCATACAGTGTAATATTTGCTGCGTAAGCTACTTTGACTCTCGGTACCGAGTCGGATGCGCTTTGCACAGAACTTGAGATAGGAAAAGTACGTTTAGGTCTGCAGTGCTGTGGGCGAGGAAAGAGACATATTGGAAGGGAAGGGGGAAGAGTTATGTGGGCATATTAGTAGTTAAGCAGGCAGGGCTGCTCATTTCCTACGTTTTAGGCATTTCACGGGATTAGCGGTGAATGTTCAGTTTGCTTGGTGCCTACATGTATTTTCAAATGTGAAAAATCCAATGCCAAAACAACAGTATTTAAAATAAACTACATATACTACCCAGTAAACTTCAGAAATCCTGTACCCACTGGGCTGCCTACAATTAGGAATCAATTATGGTGCTATTTCCATTACAGGTCCTGCATCTCCCAGATTAAATTACTTGAACTTGACTATTCTTATTTGTATCAGGCTGAAGCTGGGCACATAAATTATCAGTGTAGATGCAAATTTTCCTCTAAATAAAATGGATTAAGTAAGTTAAGCCTCTTTTATTTAGCTATAAAGTGTTCTACGAGGCTGCCTCTGACTTTGGATAGCCTCCCTGATCTGCATGATTAACAGGCTTAACTTGGAAATGGGAACTTTGCAGTAATTAGTGCCCGAAGAAGGACTGGAGGCTTGCCCATGAGCCATGCTATTCTCTAATGTAGCCCGTCTCCTTCCTCCCATCTGGCCTAGCTTATGCTTTTAGCCCAGATGACCTCTGCACATGTTTCTGGAGCCGACAGTTGGCCTCTGAGCAGATTTGATTTCACCATCAGGGGGACTTCCCATGGGGACATAAGAATTGCTACGTGGGGTTCGCTGACCGGTTAATCAGAGAGACAGTAACAGAAGTGAGACTCCAGTAATTGTTCTCAATTATGTAGACCCCAGAAGACAATCCCTAACACCCTTCCCTGACTTACTTGCTGTCTCATAAGAGGTTAATTGTCATTGTCTTAACCTCTTGCAGAGTGACCTACCACACATGTCATATTAAGGGTACTTTTTCTCACAGGGTCGAGTCACACATTCTATTATTTGTCCTAAAGAGACTCGTTTGGGCTCGCACTTGTTGGAAATTTCTGCATCTCATGCATGTCCCATGTGAACTAAGAAACATGACTTGTCAGGGTTAAGTCTTCTGCCCCGGAGGGCTCTCATTTCAGCGGGCCTTCATCTAAGAGCCCCTACAGCCCTTTGCTTAATCTGTTCTCCTTTCCTGGACTTGAGCAAACCTGGATAGATTGCTTTTAGCTTAGGAGACTAGAAAAGGTTAGGAAGCAAGAACGGGAAGGCAAATCCTGTACAGTGTAGCCAAGTACGTGTGGGCCCTCATCTTTTCTTTGCTCCTTTCAGCCTTGCTAATGCATTAATTAAATCTGTAGTTAACAGGAGGCAGAAGTAAAGGCCCTTAATAGCCCTGAAATTAAAATCCAAATCACATTCTTAAGAGCACCAATATGGTGTCAATCAAAACAATGGAGCACTTCAGGCTTAATTATAAAAGAACCATAAACCCCGAGGATTCCACGGCTCATTTTGAAACATCACTTATATTTACACCTGAAATTACATCACCTACTGGGGTTCTTCTCCACCCTTTTCTCGATAATACATTACTCAGTCTTTCACCTTGTGAAGCTTGGTAATGTGTTGTTAAAAGATACCCAAGCTGCATTTCTGTACGGGGGTGGGGGGGGTTGGGGGGTGGGGGAGTGGGGCGGCGGGGGGGGGGCAAGCATGCAGAGCGTGGCATCCTTGCTTCCCACCCCTTCCAGAGGCCCAGCAAAGGTCACCCACTACTGCAGGCTCACTCAGCACAAGGCACGGGGAAGGAACCTTGCAGGATTACTGACGGGAGACTTTGGTGTTCTCCTAAGTGAAGCCTAAGTCAGAATGTACCTTTCAAGCCTCGTGTCGCCCATAACCTCCGCATCAGCATTTCTGTGAACTGTGCGGTCCATTATTTTAACCTGGCGTGTATTCGCCTACCGCACATGTCAATGGGCAAAGTCATGATGCCCTGTGCTTCTCTGAGATGGGAAAACCCACCCTCTGCACGCATGTGATGCTCACACGTCAGGAGTCTACACGTTCTGCTTTGACAAAAACAAGTCTTTGCTGGGGAATTCTGTGTGTCAACCCCCTCCCCCATTAACTACTACTCAAGGCAGCTAAGGAAAAAGTGGTTATCATTTAGATAATTCGGGGAAACTTCAGAATTTTAACCTGAAATTAAACCTGCGTATAGGAGATTATTAATCCTTGTGGTGGTGCGTGTAGCTTAGTGGAAGGAAGAGGTCCTCTGTACAGAGAAGCCAAATTGAATCTTGCCTTAGTTACAGGGTTCCGCCACTCAGGGTTTCAGCGGTAGACTGAGAACACTAATGGTATTGCGGAGCATGTAACAGGGCGTATGTCTACACTGAGATTATCCTGCGTCCCTGCAGATAGGAAACTGGCAGGCAGAGTGTGCAAGCAAACAATAGGACAAATGCATTCCACAGACAGGTGAATTAGTACACATCGCTGAGAACATGCATCCTCGCGGGCACACGGATCGGACTGCCAGAGCCTCTGTGCTCATCTAGGGCTGGCTAAAGGGGAGCATTTGTTAAAGTCCACAGTTACCATAGTGGGCAGGAACTTCAAGTGTGACTGACTAAATGCTCTAGGAAACAAAGGGGACACTCAAGCGTGTTACCATATTCACATTGCCAGGTACTGTGGCTCAACCCCGTCTTACCGTGTTAGTGAGGATGCTTGCCAGCAATCTCTACACACACGCACACACACTCACTCAACTATACTCTGCTAAACTTTTCCAGCGTCCATCAGTTATATGTTCATAGATTTGAGGGCACTACAAATTCCAAGTTCTGTATGAGAAAGAACTTGTTTTTCTTAGAAGACACTGACATGAGCTTACGTCTTAACATTTCCATTTTATCATTAGTCCAATTCAGAGGGGATTTTCTTAGTAACAGAATAGTCCTCGGTATTCTTCATTACCAGAAAAGCAAAAAAAAAAAAAAAAAAAAAAAAAAACCATGAAACCCTGCATGTCTCTAGAGAGGGCCCTTCCTCCTCCTTGCTGGAGAGACAATTGACTTTACCTAGAAAATAAGATCACGGGAAATGCATCTCAAAATTATAGTCCTAGCAAGTTTATGGCAGGCCTAACCTGTTGGTCATTCTGCTCATGACTTACCAGTGAAGCGGGGAGAGTTATGTGTTTTCTCTGAACACCTAACCCTCTAGTAGCAGGAAGAGCTATCTTAGCTAAGGATATTAAGTCTGACAAGCTGAGTGGCCTGGGCAGGGTTCCTTGGAGATGGGATGCAGAATGTTTATTCTGTGGTTTCGCAAAAGCGCCTGTTTAACTTGTCCCTGTGGTAGTCATGTCCTCAAGCTTGAGGTCTGGTACCTTGAAAAGTCACAGGAGTGCTTCCGGTTTTTCAGGACACAATTAGAATATCTCCCTGTTGCCAGCACTCACCTCTTGTCCCCTTCTAAAGCAGGGAACTGATCCCTGGGGAGCCACTAAGGCTTCTGGAAGCTCCTATACCCTGCTCATTTGTGCTCTGGCTGAGATGCCTGCCTTTAAAAAAGGCTAGAGTGTCGGGAACCCCTAAGGCTTCCTGGCAGCTGTTGTAAGTGTACCCACTCATCACTGCTTACTCGGGGTACCTTTCCCTAAGACTTCTTCCAAAGTTATCCCTATGACACCACTCAGAGGTAGAAGTGGAAGGAAAGCCCTTTAGTTCCTAGAACCGTAAGAAAGAAAAGTCCTACTACAAAGGGGGGGGCTCATATCTTTTTGAGAGGACAAAATGATTTTATTTCTCTTTGGCTCTAGGAGATGGAGAAAGAAAACTGTTATGATCTACATAGGTGCATGGGCCAGAGGAAGACAGGGGCTTCTACATAGTGGCTAGAGGCTGGCTACCCATCACAGCGGGTCTGGTTACATTCACCCACATGAAACTTACAAGCAAATAAATGGCCCGTCCCAGTTTATACTATCTACAGTAGGCAACACTGTAAGTGGTTACATGGGTATTCTTGAGGCCTTTACTTTTTTCACCCTGAAGGGGAAGACTGAGTGTGAATATTAGTAAAAAAACTATCTTTAAGACTTATTTAGACTTAGTACTCAAGGATTGCCTGCCCCTGGCTCAAGGAGCAGCAGTGTACATTTGTGGTGGCAGCACAATTGTATGTCTCCAGGCCAACGGCTGTCAATAGCAGGATAAATAATACTGAAGTGAAATACAATTTTTTTTTAGATCGCTTTCATTGATGCAAATACACTTCTAGAGGGAACTGAAGATGCTGAGTCAGTGTTCTGTGCCATGTCTTTACTACTTTATCCACGGGCTTGGGTGCGATTAAAAAGAGAGAGTCTCATAAACCCGCACAACAGAAATAGTCTCTGCGTCGTTTGGAAACTGGCCTTTATAGTCACAGTGATCCACCGTCACGCCCTGAGGATGTGGTAAAAGGCAGTGAGATTTTAGTATTCTGGTAGGGTTTCTATGTTAGAATACTTCGCCCAATCAAATGAGAGCCATGTCCGAGAAAGAAACGTTGGATTCTATCTAGCATGCACTACACAAAGATACTGGAGAGATGAGGTAGGAGATAAGTAATATTAGCAAGCTGCTAGCAATGGCCAAATGCAGAAAGGACTGGGCATGCGCACATGCAGAGAGGAAGAAAGGAAAAACAGCGCGGAAGCGTCCAGAGGTAGATGCGTTGGTTACAGAGAGGTTCTCTAAGCATACTAACCTGCTGGTTCTAATGAATTTTCTACTTTGTCGTTAACATCGAAAACACGATCATGAACACCTATAGTTTTCATACAGCTATCTATAACAAAAATAGAGATAACAGCCAAATATGTTAGTGAAGACACCCTCAGACTCCCACCTGTTTCTCTTTTTTTTTTCTTTCTCTCTATTGTTTCCTTTTATTAATGTAGAGATTGTTTTACAATCAATGGCATGTCTCCACATGCCCATATGCTTCCCATTTGCTGTGCATGTACAACAGTCTAAGAAACAACAAGTTAGCAACTGCTGTGTACTTTTATAAACAAAATAAAAAAGCATCATGAAGAATGATGAGAAAAAATACGATGAAAACCGAAACATGGATGTGGATGTACAAAACAGATACCACACAAGATTTAACAGTAAAAAACAAAACAAAATAAAATTTTACCGCTGTGAACCAGACCACGGATAAAGCATGCGCAGGGACCCTCTGAAACTCATTCTATGAACTTACTTGTTGGTCTCACAAAGACTTTGAGCTTTAGGCAGGACCTTCTTCCATTGTCTGGGATTGCAGAAGCTGTGGGTAAGACAACGGGGCAAGAGAGAAAGGAGAGAACAACAACCCATTATTCTTTGTTTTTCACATGCAAATAAATGGTTTACATATATTCTTCCAGGACAGACTCTAAACAAATAATACTTTTCAGACTAAGCCAAATGCTAGAGGAGGGTGACTTCCATGTTCCTATCTTCTTTTTCCAGTACAATAAAAGAAGAACCATGCAGGAACGTGGTAATCTATAGAAAAAATGCTTAGGACTTCTATTTTAAGGGCAGTTCCCTTCAACTTGATCGGCTATCAGCTTTCTCTAAATCCGGAGGATAATGCTTGAACTCTCTTGCTTCAGGAACAGCTCCTCCTCAACCACAGGCAAAAGGGCCCAACAGAGCCCCTCAGTGAGAGTACTGTCAAAACCAGTAACAGGCAGTTACAAGGCAGACTTCAACGTGACCTACTTCTGCTGGGGAAGGCAGAGCGTTGTCTGTCCTGAAAGCTTGTCTGTCAGTACTCTGCAGGTAATTCAATTAGAGGTTTTACTCAGAATTTGGCTGTGCTCTTTCTATATAACTAACCCAGACCCGTGACTCCACCATGCTATTGTAAGCGCGGTATGCTATTGAGAAAGGACGCTGCCGTAATAACACATTTATCTTCTTTTAATTTTTCCACAGAGAAGGATGGCATTAATAAAGTGGGTTCACTAAAACACGACAACGTGTTTCAAGTTATAAGTCATCCGTGGGAGAGACTTTCTTCCCCTCTTCAAGGTAAGATCCTAAACGTTCCCTCTTTGTAAGATTATCTCCACTTGGTACTCACAGGGCAGTGGCAAAGGGATTTTGAAGGTGGTCAGAGCCACAACGACCACATGTATTTACTAATGCTCTCTGGAAATGACAAAAAAAAATCGAAGAAACGAGAGCCACATACTTTCTTCCCCGAGGACTTGCTTCAAGTGGTTTCTTTGTTCAGAAAAGCAGCTGACATCAATCAAAATGCGCATGGCTTAAAATTAGTTTGGTAATACTGAAAGTGACAGAGAGGCATCCAGCATTTCATCTGCCTCCTCTCTCTTCTATCTTCACATTATTCTTCACGAGGAGCTCAAAAAAAGTGCTCATTTTGAGATGACAGGAGTCAAGCTCCAGAGTTCTTCTGCATGAACTTCCTTATTTGTGGGGTTACAGATCCACAGATCCATGCAAATCCCCCCCACCCCGCAGGACTCAAGTTCAACTTCTAAAGGGTATGGGACACCAAAGGACCCCCACTGTCACGATTTAACACCCATTGAAACTCTTAATTTTAAGGCAGAATACAGAGAAAAGAGGATTTGGCCTCGTGAGTCTCCCCTGGTCTCCCTGACAAGCAGTTAGGGAGTGTTAACAGCTGGCTTTGCTTGGGGCTTCCCAACCAAGTTGAGAAGACTCCCCCTGCTGACATTAATGGCAATGAGTGTGTTATTTAGGGCACGATATTTTACACTCTGTGGTTTGATTCAGGAAATGGTGTCCTTCCTGTGGACCTCAACTGCAAATGTACATCCTACGAATACACCACACACACACACACACACACACACACACACACACACACACACACACACACACACGACTCCAGTTCAAAGCCCACGGGGTCTCAGGCACGGGGGTGGGAGAAGTTCCACACACATGTTGCCCTCTCCTGAGCTGAGGCAAACTCACTTCAATCTCTGTGAGCTTGAGCTTGACTCATGGGTCACAAGCAAATGACTGATTTTAACGTGACACTCCAAGATAAGTGGGCTCAACACAATATCAATGGGGTTGTTTTCATGGAGAGTCTCCTTTTTTGGATTTCATGGAGGTTTTTCAGATTTTTATTAAGGAAAAGTAAATTAAGTTAATTTGCTACTGGACACACAGCCTCCTTCTGTGAATTAAAGATACTGAGCGTACTTCCATAAAATGGAAAAGATAAGGCTCATTTCTCAACAGTCTGCCCCATCAGTCACCTATCACCAAGAAAGCTCTAACAGGGCAGGGCTGACCCCTAATGATGTTGTTTGACTATTTCAGTCAAATCATTCGAAACATTTGTGGACAAATAATATTCATGCATGATATAGTCTGCAAGTTCACGTGTAAGCTACAGCAGCCCAACCCTACGATCTCTAGACCCACCCAGACCATGGAGTATAATCCTAACTCTATGGCGTGCCCATAAGAAGTGACCTTTGCTAGGCCCTAGTCACCTGACTTCCTTTTTTTCCCACACTGAAACACAAAACCAAAAAAATAACTTAAAAATATATCCCGCACATTAACAACAACAACAAAATTCCCTTTACTTAATGATTTCTTTTTTAAAGGTGAGACTGCAGTTTACTCCATGTTAACTTTGTGATTTCTGCAGCCTGTACTTGGCTTCCAGAGGGTGGATAGATTTATCCTACTTTAAATATAGGTGGCTAGCCATTAGTAGTCTTGGAAGATACTAGGTAATTTGTTAAAAAGTGTTCTACTTGACATAAGGAAACAGATGGCAGAGGGCAGAGCACTAAAACCACAAAATGACATATTAATTAAAATATGTAATAGTCCCACAAGTCAATGCAGAAATCAAATCCTCCTGGGATTGCTAATAAGGAAAAGATAGAACCAAAGTGAGGACTCTGAGGGGGAAGGAAGGTAATGCCAATGCCTCAAACTGCAGAAAAAACCACCATTCTGTAACAACCACTATTAACCTTACTTTAGTTAAAAGGCAGTGTATACATACATACATTGTGTGTGTGTGTGTGTGTGTGTGTGTGTGTATGGTATATAGTTCCTGCCTTTGTGTTGTGTGTACTCCAGCTGTGACAGACATATTAACCATAGTTTCGGGGACTGGAGTAGTCGTGTGGTAACCAAAGTTCATATGAAGACCAGCTTCGTACAGGGAACACTCACTTTGTCTGCTAGTGAGTGTATCGGAGGCTTTATGGATCACCCAGGAGCCAGTCACAAGCAAAAGGATCCAAAGAATGAAAACGTTCATCCCTAAATTCCCAAGTCAGGGACTTGGCAACCGGTGAGTCATTCACCTGAGCAGCTGACTAAAACCGGATTTCTCTTATAAAGGTATACTGACTTTCTAATAGAGAACTTGAAATTAAAAATAGAAGAGGGTGTTAAACAGTTTCCATAGAAGATGAATTCACATTTCTTCACTCACTAATAAACATCTGGAGTCAGGAAGCTGGGAGTAGGGATAGAGGAACCAGTAAAACGAACAGAACCTGTCATTCTACCATCTTAGTGGCTAATTTGTGGACCTGTCTGTGGGCCCTGTTCCTGGAAAGGACCAGTTAAAATACGGAGACACGTCATGGAATAGAAGCTGAGATCTCTGACCCTCCGACTCTGGAATACAATACTAAGATGGCCACAAGGGGCCCGGCTTCCTTCATGGTCTCAGAGGCCCAAAGTTTAAGCATTCCTGAAGCCTTCCCTTGGTCTCTTGATGTTCAAGCACACTTAGCTCAGCATTTAGAGGCCACATTCCCGGCCCCCAAGTTAGTACTTATAAATATTAGCATTGCAAACGTGATAGTCACACCTCCGGCCACTAAGAGTCAATCAATCTAGACATAGCAAGAGTGCACTGGCATCATGCTTGACTTTGGTAGCTTCTGCCATGGTTCCCAACGTCCCCAAGAGACTTCTATTAATCCCCCAGTGTCCCACCCATCTCTTTTATGTAACCTCATCCCCTTGAGTGTGGGCTGAGTTTGGTGCCGTGCTCCTAATGAACAGAACACATCTAAGGCCAGGACTTATGGGATTATGTTCCAAAAGTCACAGATATCCTTCTTTTGAAGTACAAGAAGTGGAGATTCGAAGTGGAGAGATGCATGCAACACAGAAACTTCCATCAGGAGAAACTGGTGAACCTTATAAACACACAGGGACTGAGTGTTGCTAACAATCGAGTGAGTGGCTGAGAAAGGGGTCCTTCTTAGCTGAGCCTAGAACTCCCTGGGGCTCTGTGGCCTGAAGCTACATTCCCGACTCTCAAATAATTTGGCTGATTTTAGACACACTTAGACAGGTTGAGCCAACCTGCCATTGGAGCATTTGCTGATGTACTTTTACAAATGAAGCCGAGTGACCCCAGGTTCCTCGTGGCTGAGTCTGGATTGCAGGAATGGCAGTGTCCTCCACTCGCAGACAGCTATGCCCTTACTCCACAGAGCTGTCCTTTCCTCGTTCTACTGCTATGCCAGGAGAACTACACCTCTTACTACTTAAACAAATCTGGAAGAGAGGCCGTTCTAAAGCAGCTGTTGCTGATGTATCTGTAAATGTTTCTTCACTTTCCTTCTCATGCCACAGTTCAACTCCAAATTACCGGGTGAACCCTAAATGAGTTCCAAAGTAAAAGGAGAAGCTGAACTATAAGAGTAAGAATGTTTCTCATCATATCCAGGAAGCAGATAGAAAGGTGAGTTCAACACAAGTCCTCACGCTAACTATAAACATTATGAAAGTTCAGGCTCCTCAAGAGCTCCTTAGTGTTAAAGCAAATGTGTTCTGAGATTCCAGTTTGCCAGGAGAAGGGCGGGACGCTTGGACCTAGCTTCTTTCAAATTTTTAGGGCCAGTGTTGTGTGATCATTTAGCACCTCTGGCTAACCTCATTCCGCCTCTAATCTTAATTCCAAAGTTCACAGTGCCCCTTCTGAATCCATGTCAGTCTGGATACTTTGAGAACTTTTCCTTCTAAAGACAACTATCCACGCTCTTCTCTTTAAAGGGGGGTGAGAGAGCATTAAAAATGCAGCTTTCCATTACATTAGCCACAGGCAGCAGTTCTCAATTTGAGCAAGTCAAAAGAGAAGACACATTATTAGCTGTTAGCAGGACACAGTTTTTCCCCTGCAGCCTTTTCTTCTAGTTCAACTTATAACATAAATATATGCAAATTAGGTAGGTAAAGCCAGGATTAAGCACTATTGCTTTGAGAACTAAAAAACAAAACAAAGGAAAAACATCCCATTTAAGTTCAGAGTGGAAGAGAAATGGGTCCCGGCGTTTAATGGATCTCTAAAGTCCATTTCGAATATGTGGAGAAAGGATGGGGAACAGGGGTTGTGGGAATATAAGCAAGATTAACCAGAGCCATATGGGCGTCTCAGAAAATGGTTACCAGACACACACAAGAAAAAATTAAAAAACAAGTTAGGCCTCCTATTAGGGAAGAATAACAAAGCAATAACCTACAACTTAGCTACCTGCCTTTAAAAAACAAAGCAACGGAAAGCAAAACAAAAACCAAAAAAAATTTCCAATTATCACATTAAAGCAACTAAACAAAACAAAAACTACCAGTTAGGAAGAAATACATATATCTTGCCTCTTATAGACCAGATATAAGAGAGACATTTGTGTGACCTGGGCTTGAACCCAGGGCCTTACGTGTATTAGGCCAGTGTTCTACCAATGAGCTTTACCCTTACCTCCGAGGGCCACCATGGTTTATGGATCTCACACCTGTCCAGCAACCACAGGAGCTGCCTAATTTGCCTACATATTTCACCTCTGGAAGCCACGGTGTCTCAGACTTAAATAACTGACAAGTCAAGGTCAAGGCCCAGATGTAAAAACTGGAAAGAAGGTTACTGAGTCTAGAGACCTTAGAGAAATTGAAAATACCATGCACATATTAGATTCTTTAATACAGCTCTGGGAATATTTCTTTTATACAAACTGGAAGGTGGAAAGGGATGTGTTTCCCACAATATAACAGGAAAGATTGAAAAAACACACTCTCTGAGTTAAAACTTGGTTTCAACACCAGGGGACTGTAGGGGGAAAAATAATTAGAGTAAAGTTCAGGGCAATGACGGGAAAATAAATTCCAGCTGGATAGCCTCAGAAGAAAGTGAGAGGGGAAGGTGTCCTTCCTTGACCTGGCTTCCTAACCCCTGGGGCTGACTTCTCACCGTAGACTAGCTTAGGTGGTATGCAAACTCCAGAAGTTACATCTTAGAAGATCAATTGCTGTTATTAGAAAACTTAAACGACAAAGACAAGGTCTTTTCTGCTGATTTCGGGGAAACAAAAAGGTAAAAACCATGTTTCCGTACACATCTATATGACTTGTAAGCAAACTTCTACAGGGCTTCCAAAGTTCAGTGACAATGTTTCCAGGACAGAGGGACTCAACTGTCCCCTACGCCTCTGTCTTCACTGAACTGTAAGTAAAATAGATACAGAGAGAGAGAAAGAGAGGGAGAGAGGGAGAGAGAGAGAGAGAGAGAGAGAGAGAGAGAGAGAGAGAGAGAGAGAGAGAGAGAGAGAGAGAGAGGGAGAGGGCCCGGAGTTTGCAGTATCATTTTTCAAATCTCTTTAAAAGAAACATCTCTGTTTGAGGAAAATTTGTTTTACAACAGTTTAACTAACTCCCAGCCTGTGACTCTAGCCTCCCTCTGTGAATGGGAAAATCTACTCCACTAGCCACAGAAGCAAGAGATAGCATTTAGATAATTACCTTTTAGAGTCTAGACATGCCGGAATCATTAGTTTTATTATTAGTTGTTTGCTCATTTGTTTGTCTGAAGCCACTGCACATCTTTGAGCAGTTAGAACAAAGCTGGTTTCCCATCAACAGCCCAGGTCCCAGCAAGTATCAGAAAGGGCTTGGCCACACCTTATAGGTTGGATGTTCCCCTCCCTCTAACTAGTGGTAATTTTGATGAACCTGATGTACTAGATGGGCATTATCTGACAAAAATAAGCAAAAAAAGCATGGTCAGCTGAGCCATTAGAAAAATTTTCTTCAGCTAGAAGTACATAATGAAGATAATGACGACGACAACAACAACAACAACAATAATAATAAGCCCAGAGCAAAGGCAGTTCCTGGAATCTCACAAGAGGAATGATTTCTACTTTTCCTTCTGTGTAGGTCCCTTACAAACGTATCATCCATCCATCCATCCATCCATCTACCCACCCACACATCCATCCATTCAGCTATCACTTATCTATCCATCTATCTACCATCTACCTGAATGACTGTTAGCACAGGTCCCTCCTTTATTCATTTACTATATTACCAGGAAGAACGCTATCCTCATGAAGCACTAACATAGTATGAAAATAAATCAATAATTGGGTCATTAAGTTAATACAAGGCACAGAAGTTCTCAGAACAGTGTTGCTCTTTCTTTGAACCTCTTCTAATACTGTTCCTACCCCAGACACCCATGTTAAGGGTCCTGGGGAGAAATATGATTTACGGATTTCAATGCGGGCATGGTAAGCCTTCAGATTCATGCATCCTGGGCTTTCTTGGTGGCCTTGGGCCAGCTGCCTAATCTGTCTATGTATGCCTCAATTTCCCGGGAAGCCTTCCCTTCTCAACAGATTTAATTCACACCCACTTTAGAGGGCATACAGAGTTTTCTAGCTCACGTGAGAGTTCAGGTGGCCCATCCCTACAGACCTAGAATATTATTTCACCTAAGATCCATACCTACCCATTTGTTTTCTTCCTTCTTCAGGAAGACAATTCCCAAAGTATAGGCCTAACTGGGTCCGACGGTCTCTAATAGTGGCGGTTGTCAGTCTTCAATACTAATTTATTTATTCTCTCTTTCTGTGTGTGTGTGTGTGTATGTGAACTTGTGTGTGTCTTTGTGTGTGTATACATGTGTGTGTGTACTAGTGTGTTCACGTGTATGTCTCTGTATATATGTGTATGTGCACACATGTGTGTACATGTGTGTATGTATACTCATGTTCGTGTGTGTGTCTCTGTGTGTGTACATGTGTATGTGTACGTGTGTGTGTGTGCATGTGTGTGTGTGTGTGTGTGTGTATAGAGTGCAGGCTTCTGCCTTTGAGTAGAGCATCCACAGAGACCACAAGAAAACTGCAGAACCCTGGAGACTGAAGATAGTTTCCTGCTGTGAGTGCTGAGACCCAAAGCCATGTCTTCTGGAAAAGCAACCGATAGACTTAACCAATGAGACACCTCTTCAGACCCAGACCCTAGTTCTGAATACGAACATGGGGACAGGGTGGATTTACTGCAGTTGTATTTGGTATTTCTTTATGTGTGTGTGGTAGGAGTATGATACCGGTGTGTGTGTGTGTGTGTGTGTGTGTGTGTGTGTGTGTGTGTGTGTGTGTGTGTGTGAGAGAGAGAGAGAGAGAGAGAGAGAGAGAGACTGAACACTAGGGGTAGGGGGATACTTAGAGAATAAGAAACAGCATCTAAAAGCCTAGCATATGAACATTGGGTTTGTTTGTTTTTGTCTGATGGGTTTTAAGGTTGTGAGCATGCTATTAAATTAGAAGCCTGGGAAACAAAAGATGGAAATGTGAATTCTTCAGAGAAGCAGCCAGGCTGACATTCAGACTGCTTTCCTACTTGAAAAGCCAGGGCCAGAAACAGCAGCAAAGAAACCAGCCAGAAGTGGACGCAGACACCTCAGCTTATCCTTACTGCCCAGATGTGGCTTAGCTTCACCAAGTCTGTTTTAACTCTAACCTTAAACTTTCTTCTGTAAAATCTAGGCAACTACCTATTTGCACAAATCAGTGAACTCTTTGCTTATTTTTTCTTAACCAGTAGGCTATGTTCTCCATGTCTATTGCTTCTGATGGGACTAATAGTGATATAGGCAGGAATATTTATTGGTTGGGGAAATAGGCTACTATGGTGGAAAATTACTTTAACTGTGTAAAGGTGTGCTACTTTTGTTTACATTACAGAATAGTTAACTGTGTATAGGTGTGTTACGTTTGTTTATTCCGTGCAATATTGCTTTAACTGTGTAAAGGTGTGTTACATTTGTTCATGCTGTAGAATATTACTCTAACTGTGAAAAGATGTGTTGCTTTTGTTTGTGATGCATTTATTTGATGATGTAAGGGTGTGCAGTTTAATGATGTAAAAATGTGTTGCATTTGTTCTACCTTGCCTGCCAAAGGTACCTGATTGATCTCATAAAGACCTGAACAGCCAATGCCTAGGCAGAAGAAGGACAGGCAAGGCTTGGCAGGCAGAGAGAATAAATATGACTCTAGGTTCCGGAGAAGAGAGAAGATAATGAGGAGAAAGAGGGGGACAGACAGACAGGATTGCAGTGAAAGTAAGATGTACCAAAGATGGGGGGGGGAGGGGTACAGAGCCCCAAGGTGAAAGGTAGATAAAGAGAAACAGGTTAATTTAAGTTAAAAGAGCTAGCCAGAAACACGCCTAAGCTAGGCTGAGCACTCAAAATTAATAAGAAATTCTGTGTCATGATTTGGGAGCTGGGTTATGGCATGACCTTGGAAACTATGACACAGTCAGCAAGTACAGAGATATGCAGAAGTCAAACAGGAAGTATTTTAAGCTCTCGTGTGCATAGTCCTGAGAAATAAGTGATGGAAACATGGGTATCTTTCAATGATATATCACATCTAAAGGACAGACTGGGTACGGAGAGATCTTGGGCCCTTCTAGTGAGAAGCAGAACAGAAAGTAAGGTGAAACTATATTCCAGGTTGCCATGTGCTTCTTGAAGAAATGTTTGAAGCAAGGGTGATGCTGGGTAACACTGGCGGCAGGTCAGAAGCCAGTCAGGCTCCACTCCTTCACAAGCACCATCAAGACCTCAGACATATGGGAGCCTCCGCTGAAGGCTCTAGCAACTCTTTAACAAAAATTAAGCTATAGGCATTTTTAAAAGAATCACATTTTTAAGAAATCACAGCATCAATATTTCATATGTGAATATAAAACTTTAAATTAAAAATGTGCGGCAACTTCAGCCAATTTGAATCACAATTTAGAGATGTAATTCTAAGTTAAACGATGGAAGGGCCAGGTATGGAGGTTCATATCTATCATCTCAGTACTTGAGTGGGCTAAAACCAGTTGGATTCAATGTTATTCTCAGCTACACAGGGAGTCTGAGGCCATGAGACCCTGCCTCAAAACTAAAACTAAAATAAAAAGCATATGCAATGGGGGAAGTTATTTAGATTTATGACAAACTGAAATCCTATGTTTAAAACTGTGGCAGACAACTGAAACATTTTTAAGAGGACAAAGAATATATTTTCAAAGGTGACAGAGCATATAAAATGCTTTTCAACAGAAAATCATTAAAAGAGCGTATGTTAGTTCTGCCTCTGGAATAAGATTAGAAAGAATTATTTTTAAAAATTTATAACTTTGAAAAACAAACTTTAAATCCAGAGCAATACTCTAAGTGAGCAAAAAGCTACATTCCTGGCTTGGCATGGGGCACACGTCCATAATCCCAGTCTGGAGTGCTTCAAGTTCAAGGCGTCAGGTTAGGCAGCACAACTTGGTCTCACAGTGTCACAAACAAAACAAGGGGGGATAAAAGATGGCTTAGTGGGTGATGGTTCTTGCAATCAAGTTCAAAGACCTCAGTTCAATTCTTGGCACCCTCATGATAGAGGAGAACCAACTCCTACAGGTTGTCTTGTCTTCCCCCACACACACACATGTGCCATGGCATAGCCCCACCTCTGCTTCTCAAGATGTAATAAAAACTTTTAAATAATAAAATCTACTTTCTCGTGTACCAAGAGTTCATACTGACCCCACCTCTGAGGAGGCTGCACTGTCCCCTCCAGAGAAGCTGTCTTCTATGACTAGCCCGTTGAAAGCTATCTCCATTTTCCTCTGTTACCACTTCTGACTCGATACAGGTCCCAGTGAGAAGGGCTTGCATTCTGGTTTTCCATCTCATTCCCCAACATGTTGGGAGCTGGAAAGGGTGAGACTGATTTGGTAGTGCTGTTGAGCTGACATAGGGTCCATTTGGTAAAAGACCTGGAAGTTTCTGAAACCTAACACAATACTTGGCATCAAGCAGGAATCCCAAAATATGTATCTTCAGGAATGAGTAATTAAATGAAGTAAAAGCTGAATTAATCAGAAAAAAAGTTACCCGTGTGTTCAAAGTCCTGAACACTTCAGACGAATCTGCTGAGTCCCACCCTCCACTAACACTTTGACATCCTCCCAAACTCATGGAGCAATCCCATCAACAACAAGATACAAACGTCTCCCACTTTATTGCTGGGGCCAGCTTTCAGAGAGACTAAGTAGGAATTATAACTCTAACATCTAGTACATTAAGTCAACGGTGTACTTTTTAAGGGAGTTTAGCACACAGAGAAAAAGATTAGGCTCCTTCACACTATGTTCCTTTTCCTTTACTTTCGTTATTTGTGAGGTTGGCTTAAAACAAGTATTCAGTGTAGTTGTACATTTATTAATTTATATATTAAAGACAAAGAGGCACTGAATTAGGAATGGAGAGGAGCTGGATATAGGAGGGGTAGGGGGAAAAATGCAATTACATCTTAAAATTTAAAGAGTCGTTTAGAAAATGTGTATCCTATCCACTGAGTGTGATGTCTCAAGTTCTAAGCCAAGTGCTTAGTAGGTAACTGTTCCTGTTTTAAGGAATCATTTGTTTCAATGTTGGCCTCACGTGTGTTGCATAATGGGTATTTATTACACTCTGTGCCGCCATGTTGAAAGAATTTTTTTTTTTTTTTTTTTAACTTTTCCTCTGTTTTGTGGAAGAAAACTCCTGGGTCAACTTATCTTTTTAATCTAAGAGGTCTCAGTTGAAATTGGCTTTGAAGTTTGTTAATTACAAAACTCAACAGGGGTTTTTCCTTATGTGGTAAAAGTCATATTTCTTTTCATTAACCCCGGTTTTAGAAGAGATTAAAAAGTCTGAATAGAAACAACTTAAAAACTTCTCCCCCATGATACCTTGAGACACTTGAAGCCAGCTTTCCCCTTACTGTCTAATTGCAGTCCCTGGCTTTGGGAAGGAAGGTCAAATGTGTGCTCTCCGTGGCGTTGCGTGGCGGGGAGATGAAAAATGGGTACACCTTTTCCACCTTCCGTGCGGGGAAATTCTATGTCAACCTGGGTTACAAGGAAATCGGGATTCTGAAGGGCCATCCTGCCAGCTGCTTTTTTGTGGGGCCAAGCCACCGGGTTCACATTCTGTCTTTCTGGAGAAAAGATCATTACCAGGCGGCTCCGGGGAAGTTGGCCCTCCTGTAAGTGCGCTCCTTTGTTATGAATATGGAACAGATGGAGCCAAATCTATCTGCTCCGTAGGAACAAAAACACTTACAACCCAGCACTCTCTATTAAAGACTCTACTTAGCTCCTTTATACCACGGGCTTTCTGTGCACTGCTGTGAGGTTTTGACTTTAGAGAAAAAGGCACTTCATAAAAGCAACAGTTCTTACTCTAACCAAAGTGGCCAAAGAACTAAAGAAGATGAATGCATGGGTTCACCCACAGGGCTCCTCGGAGATATGTAGATATTCAATTAGCAGCACGCGCATGTGTGTGTGTGTGTGTGTGTGTGTGTGTGTGTGTAGGAAGAAGACGGTATCCAATTCTGGTAAATGTGTGCATTAAAACATGGAAATATAGAGGAGAGTTATGAAGATGTCATGTTTCCCATTACAAGGATGGCATCTAATTGCTCTAGCATAATAAAATGCCAGGATTTAATTTTCTATCTGTGTCTGTAAGGCTAGTAAGGGCACACACACACACACACACACACACTCATGAGCATAATTACTAATTAAGACTATACCACAAGACAAAGGCTGTGTAATGAGACTTTACCATGGAAAATAGTAATAACTGCACTCAGCACCAGGCCAGTTTGCCTTTAGACGATGAACGACATAAGCGTTATAGATAAAACCAGCGCGTGTACTTATTTATCGTGGCCATGAGCCGAAAGACATCCAAAGGCCACCCTCATCATGTGCTGTTGTTGGTATTTGGGTCACAGGCTTCTGAGTGTAGACACAGAACTGTATGAGCCCCCCAGTGAAAGCAACAGGGAAGGGGGGCCCCTCATTTCATTACATTTATTATACTGATACATTGAAAGTCTGGCTGCCTCTTCGGAGATAATTGAAAAAAGAAATTCTGTGGCAGGATGCTTTGATTCTGACTAAATCAAGTCTTCGGGCAAATTTCCTCCCACCAGTGGAAGCACAGCTTGCCTCAAGTCGTAACCTTTGTGGGAGGAAAGGAACTGGCCTTGGAGCAGATCATGAAGCAGATGTTTTATGCCAAATCAGAGTCTGGGGATACGTAGGCTACCGCTAATAAAACTCTTCTTCTGTCTGCTCAATCATATCAATTCCCTGCAGTGTGAAATATGAACTTGCCAACAAATGGCCAGCGTGCTGCGTCTCACAGCATGGGGGGAGAATGCCACAGCTGTGCCAGGGACTGGAGAACTCCAGGCGTGCATGACATGTTCATTAGTCCCCTGGATGGTCCGGGCCTGATGCAGACAGGCCTCCAGAGCCATCCACAGGGAGACAGAAGCAGTGGTTACTACACCCAAAAGAACCAAAGACACCATTTCCATAACTCTGATCTCGTTGATGACTCCAGGAGGTTAACCTTAACAAACAAGAAACCAAGAGCAGATCTTCAATGGTGCAAAGAGAGAGGAAAGAGAGGAGGGGGAAAGGCTGCCGATGATTACATTCCCCCTGGTGACTCTATTAAGCCTGCTCCCTGGGCACTAAAATGTAAAATGATAAGATAGATTTTGAGCCTCAAAACATCCATGAGAGGTGGAAATAATCTAGACGCCCCTCCTATGTAGCAGAAGGAAGGATTTGTGGGAACTAACTGGTTCACCTGTTGCTTGCAAGTCTAGTTCATTCTAGTTCATTCTAGGATACCTAGATTTCTAGGTCACTCTACTCACACTGTTTCGCAATGATAAAACAATGAATTGATCTAAGTTAAAGTAAAATTATACCAATGGGTTTCAATGCTAGGTCCACTGTAATATACAGAACACACATTCTCAATACTCTCATGATTCAACTCTAGAATGTGGATACATACATACAAACATACATACATACATACATATCTCATAATTAATTATGAGAATTTTTTCAAAGGTTACTCATATGCCTCCTAGTGCCGTATTCTCTCACGTTTTAATCATGAGCTCCCTAAATAGAAATCATTTGCATCTGTAAACATCTCCTTGCAGTAGTATTTAGCAATATATTCTCTGTGAGCAGAGCTATTTTTTTTTTTTAAGTGTGTGGGTGGGGAAACACAGCCATTAGGAACAACAATCAAGCAGCCATGAAAAGAGTAAATTAGAGGCTATAGAAACCTTGCAACTCCTTTATGTAACTCCTGTTTGAGAGATGTTTGAAGTGTCTCAATTTTAAAATAGCTCAGAATCATAGAATTTATTTTAGAAGATGAATTTTAGGGCTGCTACTCATATAATCTAACTTGTGACCTAAATCATAAGGATTTTCAAGAGACGAAACGGGTTTGAAATAATTTATTACTCTGAAATGAGGCCAAGTAAGTCCACATGGTTCAAGCTTGTAATGATAGGCTATTATCACAGGCAATGGTGGCTTCTTATTAGTTTACCCTTTCTAAAGGGATGTTGCAGTCAATAAATCTGTCAAAGAACAGCAACAAATGATTGTCTTAAGGAATTAATAGCAAGACTTATATTTTTATTTTAAGATTCTTTTGGCGCCGATTACTCTTGGATATTATTTTTTTTTCATAATGTTTCTTTTTCTCCACTTAACTGGACCACATACAAATTAGAAACATAACATTATTTCTTAATTGACTTGGAGCTTGGTAGGAAGGAACCCCATTGCAGGACACAGAATACCAATAATATTTTTACAATAGTTATGATTTATCTACTATTTCCATGCACTGGGCACCATGCCAGGGTTATTAAACTGAACCCTCTGCAAATCTGTTTGAAGCAGGTATTGGAGGAACAAGAAGACCCAGGCTTAGGATAAGACACTAACCAATGTCTTATGTATATGACATTGCTAAGTATATGAAAGAATGGATGTCCAACGCCAAGTCCTTTTGATGCCAGAACTATACAACCTCAGCTTATAGTATAAATCATACTTTTATTCTTAACTGCCCTTCTCCATGTATTTGTTTCATAACTTCCCAGAAGCTCCTAAGCATCTTTCTTAAAAAGGCAAGGGGGCTTGACTGTGTAATCTTACATGTTTGTAATAGGTTCCACTGGGAAAACCATGCAGAGTTTTGAGCTCAAAGACATGTTATACACATTTCCTAACCAAGTGCTAGTCATAAAAGGGCCTTTGAAAATTGTGAGACCATAACTGGTAATCTCCCAAGCACACACATGGACCATGGTAGGGAGAAATAGGAACTAAGTAAGTCCTCAGTAAGCCAACATTACGGAAGAATCAGGGGAGAGGCGGTGAGAAGGCTCAATGTGTGGTAACAACACTTGCTGCTGCCGAGTCTGATGACCTAAATTCAACCCCTGGTACCTACATGACAGAAGGAGACTCATCCAAATCGTCATCTGACTGCTACCTGTGCACTTTTGCACGTGCATGCACACAAACACACACACACACACACACACACACACACACACACACACACACACACACACACACAAAGTTCAGTGAAAATTAAAAAAAAAAGAAAAAGAAAAGAAAGAAAACAGGAGAAATCGACAGTGATGCTATTATACATTTATTGCCCTGTGGGAAGCTTCCTGGACTAGCCTTATGGACTCTGATGACAGCGTACACTCCTTGAGACTCCGTAGCTCTTGCTTGCTACCCATCTAGGGTCTTATCCCTAGACAGGAAGAGAAGCAAACTAACCCTGCTGTGACTTAAGATGCAACATCACAGGTATAGAGATTCTCTCTTCTCCAAAGTCTATCTTGTGGAGATTAGTGTGGGGAAGGGGTCTGCTGAGCTCATGCCCACCTGCCTGTGTACATTCAGGGACTCGGGGCCTTTCCTAGTGCCGTGGAAGTTACACTTACAGAAGAACCACAGTTACTCTCAAGCCAGTAAGGCTGCAATGGCTCATAAGCTTCGGCACAAACGACTTGATATTTCTTCTGTTTTGTTTTCCTGTAATGATGGTATTTGGCCAACGAGTGTCTTATTCAGTGGCAATTACTATCTCCCACTCTTTCCTTTAATTGTTTAAGTGCATGGTTCCCATGCAATCACAAAAAAAAAACATTTAATAAAAAAGATCTCTCCCTCCTCCCCCTCCCCCTCCCCCTGGTATAGGCAAGTGGACCAAAGTTCAGAGAGACCCCACCAGAAGAAAGGTGGTTAAGGTACTGACCTACCCGAACCCTCCCTGGCTCTATTCAGGAGAAAAACAGCCCAGATACTTGCTGTGTTCTGCCCTGACCCTCTCTCTTCACACACATTAGTCTGTATCTTGCACCCTACACACTCACAGAGCTCTCCCCTCTGTTCGCACTGCTCCATCCAGCCTTGACAGCTCCTCATGGACAAGTCAGCCACCCAGCCCGAGACCTCTGGTGTGTTCCTGTTGTCGCAGCCAGGGAAATCCTCTTGCCAGATGGAAATGGAAATTTGTTGTAGGTTTCCCCTTCCAATGCTGACTTCCAGGGAGGCCTTTCTTAAGCACATAGTGTAATATATTTCACATGTATCAATCTCTCTTCCTATTCTCTATTCTCCTTATGCTGTTTCCTTCATAGAACACACACACACACACACACACACACACACAAAATCAAATTTGTTTGTTGGCCTTTTCCAGCCCTTTCCCTACTTTCTATGTTCAGAAGTTCTATTAAAGCAGCTTTTTGTACATTAGTAGTTTCTCTGTAGTATTCAGAGTTTGAAATATAACCTGGCCAAATGTCTGTTAAATGAAGTAGAAAGGAAAGAAAGAAAATAAGTGAATGAAATAAAAGGTCATTCAGGGAAAAAATACTTATCTGTTCACTGATCTATTACAAACACGTAAATCACATTTGGAGTAGAAGGAGCAAATAATATATATGCATGTGTGTGTGTTATAAACTTATATATATTCATAAAATCACTGGGCATGAAGTTCATGTAATGTAATTAGGTTCTTAAGCCTGCTATAAACATACAAGTGGCTGATTTGTCAAGAGCGGGGATTTTTCTTCACATTCAAATTAAGATGCACTAAAAAGTGCATTTATATGAAGTACCTTTGCAAAGACTACTACTAAGCTGGTAGTTGTTTAAGGTGTCACCACACGAAGGATGCAGAGGATTGAAAAGTATGAACTAGGCCTGAGAAGGGTTTAGTTTTTCTCAGTGACCTTTCTTTGGAGCAAGACTAAGCAGCAGCAGCTGGCTTGAAAATGCACCACGGAGTGACACGGAGCTGGAGGACAATTTCTTCTTCTTCATGACACCCAAACAATGAGCACTTTGTGTCCTTAGGTCAACCAAGGCTTAGATCATTGCATCCTACAGATCAAGTGTGTAAACCCACCGAGCTCAGCCACTTGGGGGGAGAATGGGGGCACAGGAGATTGGAGGAGGGATAACAACGCTAACAATACCTGAAAGTGCCATATGGCAGCTTATTTTATAAGATAGACACACACACACACACACACACACACACACACACACACCCATAAAAGTTTAATTGGAGTTACCCCATATGCAGGATAATATTCCTGGAAGAAGCCACAGGTTGTCAACCAAAGCCCAGTGCCAGCTATGCGATACCTCCCCTTAAGCTGTTGGTCAAGGATATTCCAGAGATGTCCCCAAACAGTGCAGGCTATTTTCCTTGTTCTTGATTTTTCACCAGAAATCTCACCAGGGTCTTAATGGTAAGACCCTATTGCCTCAGACACCACACACTTTTGGCTACAGGACTTGGGGAAACAAAGTTGAGATTGAGCAAGACGATTCCTCCCTGGTGGATAGTTGTCAGAATACTAGAAGACACGCGTTACAGGCCACCCAGCTGCAAACCCTGGAGGTGACCCACCACTTTCTGATTGCATTTAAGACCCAGTCCACAGGAGGAAACACAGGCCTTGGGGCTGTAAATCTGGCCAAGAAACCATGGCTGGGAGCTCACCGGCCAGAGGTTCACCTCCTACTACTATTCTGCTAAATGGACACAATATCAACGAATCCTTGAAATTGGTATTTCTATATCCATAGATTAATGTAGCTCTCCAAGCCAATCTGAGAGGTTTCTGTGTGTAGGGGGCAGAGGTATTGAAAGCACAACTGGTCATAATGCAGGAAACAGGTGTTATTGGAATACCGCATCACGAACCAGACATCTACAACACAAAGCCTCATAACTCAGAGACCATCATGGAAGAGGGAGCAGAAAAATTATAAGCACTAAAGACCAGGGTCTACAGGAACAAAACAGTGTCTTACAGCTATGACAGTACCATGGCACTCTTGAACTCACAGTAGTTATGGATGCCTACAACATGCTCATGAGTTCCTTCCGCTAACTAAGGAGCCATTGACCGTTGATGGCTTCTTGGAGGACAGTGAGTTAGCTCCAAGGGTGTGGCTCCCTGGTAAGTTGACCTCATTCTGGTGGCTGGCCAACTCCTATGAGTAAATGCACAGCACAAATTGGCCTCCTTGAGTTACAAAGAAAAAATTTAAAAAGAGGAATGGAGTTGGGGGTGGGTAGTAGGGATGGATCTGGGAGGAGAGTTAGAAGTTGGAGGTAAATATGGTTGAAATGCATAAAATAAAATTCTCAATTGTGGAAATACTATAGTAAAAAATAAGAAGTGGAAAGTGGGCCAGTGAGATAGTGAGGTGGGTCATTGAATGAAGGTGCTTACTACCAAGCCTGACGACCTGAGTTCTAACCCTGACACCCACGTGGTGAAAGGAGAAAGTCAGTTCCCACAAGTCTGCCTGACTTCCATACAAACAGAAAAATGAATTACACACACACACACACACACACACGCACACACACGCACACGCACACACACATGCACACACACACACACACACACACACACACACACGCACACACACACCGAAGATGGCTCAGTTTGTACAGTGATTGCCTTGAAAGCAAGAGGACCTGAATTTGATCTCCAGAACCCATAGAAAAGGACTCAGCCATGGTAGAAGCACACTTGTAATACCGGTGCTGGGGAGGAAAAGAACGGAGCCTCCCTAGGCTCACTGGATAGCCAGGCTGACTAGTCGGGAAGTTCCCAGAAGCCGAGTGTCAACTGTAAGTTCCCAGCCAATGAGAAACCCAGTGTCAACGAGCTAGACGGATGGCTCCTGAGAGATAATAGCTGAGACTGACATCCAGCTTGTATTTGCATGCACACACACACATACAGTGTACCTACACACACACACACACACACACACACACACACACACACACACACGTACATACACATGCACAGAGGACACAAACAGTAACCAGAAGTAACGTAACAGAGCCTCATCCCAGCACCTTTACCTGAAATGTAGCACACTCTGGAGAAAGATACCAAGCAGCAGCTCTGACGAGGTCACACTCAGAAACGATAAAGGTCTATCCAACTCCCTAGGACAACACTGCGGCAAAATGATCACCCCAAGACCTCTTCGGGGTCAACTTAGGAGGAGCTACGGCTTCCTGAAATGGCTATAGACAACTCTGCTGAAATTCATCAAACAGTCTGCCTGAACTCTGTCTGCTGAATGTATTCCTCAGAGCATGTAAAATCTATGTGTATAATGCATTTATGTCCCCTTTGTAGAAAGGAATATGATTTTACTATTTTAAAATGCTGCAGAAAGTTATGAAAGTATGGCTGCTGCATCTTTGCCTCTGATGTGAGGTAGGTCATGGTGATGATTCATTTTCTTCTCAAATGCATGGCCAGAGACACAGGCTCAATTAAGACAGTAGTCTTGAAAGACGATGGGAGGCACATCCTACTCCTCCACTTTATGACTCTAGAAAGTGCAGGCGTGAGAAGAGGGAGCTGTGTCTGACACTGATTTGAAAATCTAATGAAGTTTCAGAACTGTTATTTCTCACAAGCAGCTACCAGTTCCTGCTGTCTACACAGTATAAACTGTCTATACATGTATGACCTCAGTCAAGGACAGACTGGTCAACAGAAAACAACACACACACACACACACACACACACACACACACAAATGCCACCACCACACTTCTGTAAGCACACTACACCACAAAACAAGATGGGCATCATGACCAACAACCACAAAACACAGACATTTTACCACCAGCTGCAATCATGAATGATTCACTTTGCCACCAAGAGAAAACAACACACATCCATCACCATACCACAGCACAGAACAACACATACCCGACACCATCACAACCATGAAACAACACACACATCACAACACCACACAAAGCAGCTCGTATGTACTGCTACCACAAAACAACACATCAATATATCACCCCCACACATTATCACAAAACAGTACACCTATCATACCACAGAACAACACACACATGCCACCATCACAAAACAGTACACAAAAGTACCACTATTCCACAGCCATAACTGACACACAACGTCACTACCACAAAACATATACACATCATCATCGCCACATCACAAGATAAGACACATGTGCCTCCAAAATAAAAACAACATATAGACACTGCCACAAGGTCATGACAAAACACATGCCCATTACTACTATATCACCACGAAACTCACATCACTATAGGATTGTAGACCTTCTTGTGTACCACCACACCCTACTACAGAGCTTACATCTGTACACAACGCCACCACACCACTGCAAATAAATATAACACATCAAGGTCACACCGCATTGCCACAAAAAACAAAACACAAATCACTACCACCACTGCCCAGCTCACCTACAATTATTTAAAGCAAACAACTCCTTTGGCTTCTAATAAGTACTCTGAAAAATACAATGTAAACTAGGTTTTAAGAAATAAAAACACCCATTAACGATAATCCACTGGAGGGGGCATTTTTTTTTGTAAAGTCGTAGTTGACGTGTCATATTTGTTTAAAAATGACATTCCTTCAAAGGAAGGAAACCAATGTTAAGTTCTTTATACTCTGATGCAGTAAGAACGTTTTTTCTGCAATGGAAAAGAGAATTTAAAAGTATTTAGCAACATCAGAGCCTTGGACAGGAAAGCAGTTAAACAGGAGAGAAATCCTAACTGAAAACTGCATGTCAATATCATTAATTTGCTGACCGCAGTTAATCCTGTTAAAATATTAGACAAATACAAAAGCACTATGTATAGAATATTACTACAAGTCAGACGGTGGTGGCACAGAACTTTAATCCCAGCACTGGGGAGGCAGAGGCAAGTGGATCTCTGTGAGTTCAAGTCCGGCCTGGTCTACAAAGTGAGTTTCAGAACAGCCAAGATTGTTAACACAGAGAAACCCTGTCTCAAAAATGTTTTTGTTTTTTGTTTGTTTGTTTGTTTTTATAGAATACTGTATGGCAAATGAAAACACTAGATAATGAGTTGATAACCCACTTCAGAGATACTAAAAAATTTAGTTAGATTTTTTCCATGTGTTTTACAGTACTGTTCATCAGTGAAATACACACTTGTGTTGGTCTAGTCAACATCACTACCTATTTTATTTAAGCTAAAATACAAGTCATAAAAAAAAAAAATAAGTGTTGAAAACTCTCTGCCTTATTCCACGAATTCTTGGGGCTATCAGTCATGGTGCTCTTGCCAAAGGACAGGCACAGATGCCAATCAAACCCATTCTCCCATGGACTTCATGCCTGAGTGGAATCACTCGGGGGAGAAGGGAAGACTTGAGTGAAGAACACGTGACTGTGTTGATGAGACAGACATGCTACGCTCTAGATCCCGAGTTTAAGCCTCTCCACCCCGTGAGAGCCAGTCGCCAGAACCAAGCTCTTCACAGGAGTAAGGGAAGGTTGTATAAGTTGCTGGAACTGATAAAAACTGTTTACATGCAGAGGGCCTTAATTAGTAAATGTAGCACTGGTCCACAGTACCCCTGAAAACTGACGGAGCATCAGGAGATGTTCGCAATTATTACAAAGGTCCACTACTTGGCAATTACTTCTGAAAACAGTCACAAAATGAAGAGTAGTATCAAACTTAGGTAGGATAAGTAAAGATAAGCCAGGAGAATGGAGGAGAAATTGATCGGGATATGTTACATACACAAATGAAAATGTCACAGTAAAACATAATTTCATGTAATTAAGAGACACTAGTTAAAAAAAAAAAAAACAAAACCATGGCAAAATATTGAAAGGCCTGGAAAGGACACGTACATGTCCATGTGTCTCTTAAGCACAAGCATTTATGGTTTTTCTTCAGACAAATCTTGCTGAAATTTAAACAGTTTGGGCTGGGGGTATACCAACCTTGGGAGACTTCCTGACTGGCCTGTTTCTGATGATGGTAGAAAGAAATATCATACCATATGTCTCAACTGCATAATTTTATCAGTGAACTGACAAACCGTGCTTTTTAGCGGTGCCTTGAACTGAAGTGGAATGTACAGTAAAATATGGATTTCCTGGTACGAATTGCCAAAACCATTAATCTTTATCTAAGGGCCCATAATAACAGTTTGTTCTCAGTAGCAGGTGGGGGGATGGAGAGAAAATGGTCTTCCAGAAAAGCACTTTGGCAGTCAATCTGGTTGATAATAAAGCTTGATGAAACATCTGTGATTAATATTAATTCTAATTCTCCCTTTAATGGATAATTGTGAAAAAGATAATTTATCCCATTTCATTTAGATTACAGCTGAGTTTCTTGATTTAGGGAAAAAAGAATATTTCTCCATGGTTTTCAGGTATAAGACTTTATGAGAGGAAAAATAAGTGCACAAAATCCTGCCAACGGTAAAGCAATTTTCTAGTTAGTCCTTGAAAATATTTTGCACGCATTCATCTGACCACTACAGACTTGGATGCGAACCAAACAACAGTTCCCTGGGCGAGCAGAATGATATTTCTACATCTTTACCACTGCGGGAAAATAAATGAACCCAGTGAACTGAATTAATGCCTTTTGAACTGAATTAATACATTTTGGTCACATCTGATACTATAAAAATTGTGAGAAAAATGTACTTGTGAGTAAATGACAGTGAGCTATTTCTGACGACCGACTACTGTATTTCAAACTAGTTGATGATGGGAACTATTTCTGACATATGCAAATGTATAATTTAGAGCACCCATAAAGATTTGTCATGGAAGTGACCATTAATTCTGATAGAACTAAGAAAGTAACTAATCGCCTTTCAGATATCAATATTAAGGGTACCATTTATTAAGCTAGCCCTTCATCTCACACACCTACGGGTACCTTCAGGCTGAGGCGGGGGATCCACCGCCCATACCTAGTGCGTAATGCACTCTCGCCCCTCATCTCTCCATTGTTCACTTTTGGAAGGGAATCTATGAGGTAATAACTTATTCTCTAGGAATCAGAGGATATTACACACGTTTAAAATGACTGCTGTCCAAGCCAATTTACGAGTGGCAAATGGTGAGTAAACAGACACCCCCATTGACCTTTAATCACAACCAAATCATCGGTCCACTTAGATACCCTGCTTTTTCATCAGGCTCTAACTGACACCAGGCAGAGGCAATCGAGCTGTCAAGCGCAAAAGGTCACAAACAATAGACACTGACTTCTCGCCTGCACTCCCAACAACCTTGGGGTGTACGGGGAACGTCAGGCCGAGTCACAGGAACAGCTTTGCCTTCCACACTGTTAGCCTGAAATGAATACTCCTCACTTGCCACTTTCCTTCCTGCTTTCTTGTCTCTCCCATGTTTCTGGGTTTTGACCTTGTTTAAGAAGCTTATTACTGTCTAAAAGGCATTCATTCGATAATAACACATTTTAATAATTGTACCAAAGTAGATTCAAAGACAAAAAAATGAAACAAAACAAAAAACCCCACAGGACGACTGGGGTCTCATTTGCATCAACTCCTCAAAGTGGATGTCTCTCTGGATGGGACAAAGGACAAAAGCCTGATAGCTAAGGCAGAAGCAAAGATGGCTTCCGCCCAGTGTGAATGAGACAGGTCTCAGAATCTCAGTCTACCTCAGCCGGCCTCGGATGCGTGTAACCAGAACGCCTGGGTTATGCTAACATTCACAAGAGAAAGTTCGACTTTTCTCGACCGAAGCCACCACTGACGTGACCTTTCCACCGGTGCCCATTTCAGACACACCCACTTTCACCTTCCCTCAGCTCAGGAGAAAGCAACTGGGGATCCTTCTACTGTCACCCCATAAAACCGAGTGCGAAAGCAGACGGTCAGGATGTGGGTTCCAAGACCCTGAAGCTTCGCACCTTTATTCCCCAGGTAGACAGATGAGAAGATCCAGGGTGGAGTAGTGACTCCTCGGAACTCCATCCCACCCTGTCCCTTAAGTCAGCACTTCTCTCTCTCTTTCAGGAACCGTGCTGACCTCACCACACATTTTACTTTCAACGCTTTAGTTGCTTTTATGAATATGTATTCTTCACGTTGTACTGAGAGCGCCAGGGACGAGAACTGTCCGTGGACACTTATAGTGTACAGTACACAGGCCTGCAGAGAAAACAGCAAACACAGACGGTCTGCTTAAACAAGGGACCTTCTATAGTCCAGCAGATTTTTTTTTTTTTACAAATATGATGCATGGTAAGACGGCCCTGAGTTGAGTTTAATAAATGGATTTATAACATTTTGAATATAAATATTTCAGGAAACAGCTTCGACAAATCTTCTTAAAGGGACTTTAATAATAAACATATCATATACCTAAAGGTCAGAAATTCTGCTTTTTAATTAAACTAATAATCCAGCAAACGTTATTGATTTAGCAATTCCATTTAACATAAACATCCGAAAGCCGGCACGGAAAAATCGAACCTGTATAGCTATGGTAACTAACGGAGGTGAAGGAAAGAGAAGTAACGGTGAAGGCAGAAACATCAAGTGAGGCGTATTAATATCTCTGAAATGACAATAATTTCTTACTAACTACCAGGGCTGTTTATGGAATTCGCTTCTAAACGTGATTTCCACTCACAGCTCAGAGCTGAGCACGTGGACGCTGGAGTCAGCCTGTATTTGCTCAGGTTTCTGTTCCCGCACACATGAACAACAGTGTAATTTAGACCAATTACTTGGCTTGTGTGTGTTTCAGTTTCCTTAACAGACAAAGGGGAACAATACTTGCAACAAGACGTACATGAGATGGCATGGCTTCCTATATAAGTAATGGGCAAATGTTTATGTGGTAGCTAATATCACATAACAAATGATTTCAATGAATTTATATGCTAACCACCCCCCTTCAAAAACAAAACAAAACAACAACAACAAAAGACCCTGTTTTCCTCTCCAGCAACATGTTTGTCTTAGATGCCTGTTTTTCTTTTCTTTCCCTTTCTTTTGAGACAGGGTCTCACTACGCAGTCCGTGCTACCTGGAACTCTCTGTACAGGCCAGGCTGGCCTCATCACCATAGAAATCCTCCTGCTTCTTCCTACACGTGCTGGGACTACGGGTGTGGACCACCATGCCCGTGTTCCATTCAGGGTTCTTCCTGATAACTTCTTTATCAGGAGCATGTGAAGCTTGTTCTGTTTGGGCTAGGATGTCTTTCCAATTCTAGGTGACCATCTTTGGGAACCGAGGCTAGGACCATTTGTATGTATGAACTCCCAAACTTCATGCTAAAGGGTTTCAAGTATAACAAATCTCCAATATGGTCTGTAATATAAAATCTATATCGTGTGTGTGTGTGTGTGTGTGTGTGTGTGTGTGTGTGTGTGTGCAACTCAACTAATAAAAACCCAGTGATAGATATTAGGATGCAAGTTGAAGATCAGAAAAGCAAAGCAGCCAGCCACTAGCTCTTATCTCTACCTCAGACTGAAAAGCTGATCCTGTCTCCACAAATCCTCAGAGTACAATGCTGTCTCCACAAACCTCGGACTGCAATCCTCTGAGCTCCTGTCTCCTCTCTCCTTATATTTCTCTCTCTGCCCCACCATATCACACCTGTCTCCACTTCCCTGGTGCTGGGATTAAACATGTGATCACAAATGCTCACTCTTGTGTAGCTCATGGTGGTTTCAGACTTACAGACAGAGATCCATCTGCCTGTGTCATGAGTCCTGAGATTAAAGGTGTGTGCCACCACTGCCTGACCTCTATAGCCTGTAGCTAGCTTTGCATTCTGAACCCTCAGGCAAACTTTATTAAATAATAAATAATATATCACCATATATATAATGTATAAAATAAAGGATCCTTAATACTTCTAAGTTTATGGAGAAGCAGAGGATTAAAAGGAAATGTGTGTGTGTGTGTTTGTGTGTGTGTGTGTGTGTGTGTGTGTGTGTGTGCACATGAGTGTGTAGGCGTCTTTGCCCATGTTCATGCATACAGAGGCGAAAAGAGGGTCTTAAATGTCATCCTCTAATGCCCTCCATCTCATTTCTTTGAGGCAGGGTCTCTCACTGAACAGAAATATCACCATTTTGGCAGGACCACTTGGCCGCTGAGCACTGGGGATTGGCCTGTCCCTGATCCTCAAGGCTGGGATTACAGGCACTTGCAGCGAGGCCCACATTTTTAATGAATGCTGGGGATTTGAACTCAGGTCCTCATCCTTCTACAGTAAGTGCTCTTAGCCATTTAACCATCTTCACAGCCCTCATAAATTGTGGATATTAAATAGTAAGAGCAACAGTGTCTATCTAGGTACTGTGTTTCTCAGGGAATCAGGTAAGCAGTTTCTGGGAGGTCACAGTAAAAGCTACAATGCTGAGACAATTGGTCGCAAAGCTTTACATTATATCTACAAATGCCACACTGTGGTATTGATTCTGCTAATGAAATTTAACCTCTGAAAAATGACTGAGGGCACAGAAGAGACACACACTTCCAATAGTCTTGAACATCATTAAATGTCTCTGTCATAGCAAATGACACACCTTAATATGCCATCATATTCTGACCCCACAAATCATTCCCCAATGATCTGATGTATAATATTTGTCACATGTGCCTTTGGGGATTCTCGGTAAGCAGAGGAAATATTCCCATTTCACTTTAGCTGCTTTTAGACCAGGCACTGCCCTCGGTACCTGAGCAGAAGGGAATCTGTTGATGTTTGAACTCTGCCTTCCTTTGACGTCTTTAAAAATACTTTTCACGTACAGTGCAGCACGTGCAGTTCGGGGATAACACGCATGCTTAGCAACTGTAAGGGCCTGGGGTCGGTACTGGCAGCAAACAGCCTACTCTTATACATTGTGAAATGCACAAATACACCTTCAACCTTGGAGGCAAGCTACTGCAAGGGCGTGCAACTGGCTCTGAGCACGGGCTTCCATGTGACACTGGGGACAATGACACCACCTACCTCACAGACGAGCTTTAGATGGCCCTGAATGAACCTAGTGCTTGAAACCAAAGCACACAGTACATGCAACAAATGCCAAATCACTGTCATCACACCTAGAGGGCTGATCATTTGTCAGGGTAGTGTAAGACTTTAGTAAAAGTCTTCATCTGTTTTAGTGCAGGAGCTGCCATGCCGTCTCAGATGTGGCTTCACTGACCGTCCCCCAGCAAGACCTTTAAGTTCCCTGTCACAAGCTACATGTTTGGGAAGTCCAACTTAAGCTCTTTCAGATCTGTCCCTTAACATTCCACCTAAAACAGAGCAAGAATTTCTAAGCTGAAGAGTTGGGACCCACTAAAACTGTCAAAGCAAAACATCCTGGTGTATCGTGAGCGCCATCAATGCCAACTTCGGGAAGAATTGGTAACAATTCACCTCAGTAGAAAATTAACCTTTACAACTTTCTAAAAGAATCAGGGGAGGCAAATCTGGATTAGAGCCCTTGTTCTTGAGGTAATAGAAAGCTGTGTTAGTTAAAGCAATGCACCTTTTTTATTTTAAATTATCTACAGCCTATTATTTGTTTTTAAGGGATTTGCATGCTAAGGGGATGTTAACTGCAGAAAAAAACTCAGCTTACAGTGATGTAGATAAAACCGGTCAGAAATATTGTACATCTGTGGAAATAATAAAATAAAATGAAAAGATATTATCATTGCAATTTCTAACAATAATAGACAGGCTGGCTGTTCTCCAACTTATGATATTTTACTTTTGGGGCTCAGAAGGAATTAATATTTTGTAAAGATTTTAAAATTTTAAACTAAGCCTGGATATTGCATTTATATTAAGATTTTGTTCCTAATGTGGATTTTATACAATCTCAATAAAAATATTTAATGGAAAAACAGCCTGTTGCCAAAGTCCACATGCTTCCCCTATTAAACAGAGGTGAGCCACAGCCCCAGGAACCATATTTCAAGCCCACAGGGTACTCGTGAACTAAAATAATGAATGATAATGCCTCGTTCTCTGCATTAATATTAAAGAAAAGAGAAAATAGAAAACTTTATAGCCACTATCAGCTCTCTGGACCATAAATCTCAAGTTTTGAGAATTGCTTCCCAAAAGGGTCGGGAGTGGGATGAGTAGGGAGGAAGCTTTGGAGCCTAGAGATATTTTTCAGGCAGCCAGGAAAGCAGTGACACGGATTTCTACATATATCTGGCTGTGAAAAGTCTCATTTGTGGTGATTTATATTTCCTCATAAAGAACTCTGTAGATAATATAAGCCTGCTGTGAGGCTGTATGACAACTTTCAAACCAAGAGTTACAAGACCATTCTGTTAAAATAGAGCAAGGATGGATGAGTGGGAAACCCTGCAGAAACAGCGCAGAATCTGATGGAAGGACCACAACCCCACTGTCCCACAAGAGCCGTATTCTGTCATCTTTCCCTCTGAGCGTGTGTCACAGGGAGAAGAGAGGGGTTTTCTATTCTACAAAGTACTCATTCTTCCCCTCTGAAGACCAGCTATGAAACTGGTGTGTGCGTGCTTGTGCAACATAAAACAAATGACACTCAGACATCATCACACTGAAGTCCGGTCGCCTTAGTAAGTTACTAAAGGAAGCACAGGGACCAGTGTGCTGACAACCCACAGTCACTGAAGTATAAACACTGTTATTCCTAATGTCACTGGCATGCTATTTCCATTTATCCTGACATCTGCTCTATGTAACACCACATGCACATGAGACACAGGAGCCCATCAAACTGTGTTTTGTTAACTTCGAACCCAATTTAATGCACCCCGTGTTGATAAGCTGAGTATTGAGGTTCTCTATGAGATGACACGATTAATCACGGTAGTTATTTCTGGAGATGTGGCCACTTTTGACATTTAGGGGAGAAAAAGAACGATCCTTTAATTTGTTTCTCCTTCGGTGTTTACTCAGAGCGTGGGGAAAGGAAGCAAAGGGTGGCATCATCCCTTGTCATCCCTCAGGATGCTGCACGCTTTCTCCACCTCGAATAGCATTTTGAATTCTCAAAAGGAGTACAAATGACAATGACACTGCTGTTGAACTTCACATCTGAATGTCAGAGCCTTTGAGAAACTCAGACAATGAGAAGACTGCTCGGGCGTCTTCAGTTCCTTGTGGTTCATCCCGCGAGTTCCCCTCAAGTCCCAAGTATCCAAGAGTTGTCACAGCATCCTTTGCAAACCGTTGGGATGCTCTCAGTGTCAACATCTATGAAGCAGTTATTTGCTTCAGCCTCCATTTTCTCAGGCCTGGCATTAATTTCTGACTCTTTTAACACGAGCTCAGCTATGATGTTTCTCCTTTCATCCCCTTGCTTAGCAATACGTGCATCTCTTTTCCAAAACATAAATACTTGACGAGTGACGCTGTGAGTAGGTTAAAAGAAATAATGAAGTCCTGAACATCCTGGAATCCTAGCACGCACGTTCCCTCCGTTTCCCTCGGGTCACCTGTAATGTGGGGTGAAGCCACCGCCAAGCCTGGGCACTGCCCTCAGGCCCAGCAGCACTGAGACCGCACCGCACACTCTCATTGAGAAGGCTGACATAACACCTCGAAATCAACAATGGTTTCCATAGGAGAAAATTACAATTAACACAGGGGAAAGTATTCTGAGGTTCCCAAACATCTTCGTACAGGTTGTTTATTTAACTTTCACTTAAGGACTCTTGATTTCCTAAATGATGGCCAGGGACGTCTCGAGCCAGAAACAATTCTCTAAACTCTCTTTAAATGAAAAGGAAAGGCACAATCCTGTAGTCTCATAAGAGACCTGAAAAGCACACAAAGAGAATAAAAATGATAATTATCGGAAAGGGAACTAATACTGTTCCTGAAAGATGTCCGATGTTTAACTGAAGAAAAAAATGGCTGCGTGCTATTTTAAAAATAGAACAAAACTTTAAAAAGCTAGCTTTTCATTTTTTCTTTAGGAAATATTAAAATCTGTATGTTTCTTAACAATCCCTATGACTTGAAATACCACTCTCTGGGACACCACCTTAAAAATAAAACGTAGCAGGTAACTTAATACTTGATAAGAGTTCTTCTGGAAGTTTCTGTTATGGATGTCTGGAATCTCAGAACAGTATGGCTCAGTAATAATAATAATAATAATAATAATAATAATAATAATAATAATAATAATAATAATAAAAGGTAAGTAACAGACAAAATGTGTGTTTACACATAAGTGCACACACACATTATGGAACTAGTATTGAAGTATTAATTATGAAAAAATACACTGTATTTTTAAGTTACCTCCCCTGCAAGAGTGAAATTGTGTCTATGGTTAAAAAAATCCCTTTTGCTTTGATAACTATGCTATTTTCACATTCTTCTACTTCAATAAGAAAACTCATGAGAAAAAATGTATTGGTGTGAATTTCCAAAATCAAAATAATTCTTAATGTAGCAATGGAAGCCAATGCAAATCCAGACTCTACTGGGAATTCAAGACATCTGTCTATGAATGTAATTCTAGTAATCCTAGTAGAATTCTTTTTAGGGGTACTGCACCTACTTTTCCAATGTAATCTTTGTACGTTTATGCTTTTTCTTGAATTAAGGTATCTATTTGGGCTACTGCAGGGGCATGAAAATTTGGAAGAATGCAGGTCATTCTGGATAAGGATTGTTAAATGTACCCATTTAGCAGGCAGCTGGATCTTTGAAACACAATTGATTGCCTAACTGTGGAGAATGCTGAAGAACTCTTACTGATGAACCCATTTCCCAGGTGAAGGAAAGGACAGTTTGGTAAGGTTAGTTTCCTTCCCGTCAACACACTGGCTTCTAGGAGAATAGAGGAACTGGAGAATGGCTTGGACACTGGCTGCTTTTCTGGAGGCGCTGGGTTCGATTCCCAGTACAACATGGCAGCCCACAGCTGTCTGTGACTCCAGTTCCAGAGAATCTGATGCCCACCTCCGGCCTCTAAGGCCACGGCATACAGACACAGATTCAGACAAAGCATCCACGCATGTAAAACAAAAATACACAAACCTTTAGGAGACTAGGGAGACTCAAGCCCGAGGCTGCAGTGACCCAGAGTTCACTTTTTTTTTTTTTTGTAAAGAAACATTTAAACCACATGCTACTCTCCTTTGATGCCACATTACTTCCACAGAATTAAAAGCATTACCAAGCAATTGAGCTACTGCAGAACGTGCCGTGGAAATATTGCCACACAAACCTCTGTAAAATTAGTCTTCTCCCTATATGTGGCACACTATCATAACACATAGTCACTCCGCTATTGTTTACTGAGCAGATCTTTTAGATTTGCTGGTTTATGAAAATACAGCTTCTGTCACTAGTGTGGCTAAGTGCGTTCTCTGTGTTGCTGAGCCCTCACCTGGTTTTATAAACACGTCTATAAGGAAATGATGCTCAGAACCCCAAACAGTTCACCTACAGAAAACCTTCCAGAGCCAGACGGCAAGCCAAGGAGCTTCTCTTTCATATTAATGTCCCATTTTTCTGAATATTTTCATACCTATGTGGTTCAATAACCACACTGCACGATTGGTTTCTTGAATGGATCTGAAGCATTTTAAGAAATAATCTCTTAGTAATTTAGGCTATTTTGTTTATAAAAATAACTGAGTAGGGCATATTTAGAATGCTCTTACAGCCTGAGGCAAAGATATAAACTACAATAATATATGGGGGGGTTGACAGTTTATATGCATTCAAGGAGCAATATATTATGGATTTTTGAACAATGCATAGAATGTGCCCAGAGATGAATTAGATGTGGCAAAGGCTACCATTCTTTGCCCTCATACTGTAATTTTCTAAAAATTATATTCATTAAGATTCACTTATATGCCTGGCAGTGGTGACTCACACCTTCAATCAATCCCAGCACTCAGGAGGCAGAGGCTGGCAGATCTCTGAGTTCAAGTCCAACCTGGTCTACAGAGTGAGTTCCAGGTCAGCCACAGCTGTCACACAGAGAAAAAGCTGTCCAGAAAAAGCAAACAAATAAAACAATAACAACAAAACAAAAAAAGACTGGCTAATTCAGGGACACCGAGATAATCATAATCCAACCTGGACAATCTCTGTACATGTAGCAAACGTAAAGCTTTTGTTTTGGAAAACGCAACTCTTCTGGCTTTGGAAATTGCCTAGAGGGACGGAGCTAATAACGTCTTCTGGAGATGAGAAAGCATCCTTTGAAGAGGAGAAGATGCATAAAGACCCCTGCTGTCTGTGTGCTCAGAAAACAAGCAAGCCACCACCCCACCCAACGTTCACAAGGGTGCTGAAGACTGAAACACACATCCTCACACTTGTTTAGAAAGTACTTCACCGATTCACCTCCGGAGCCCATTTAAAAAATAAAAATGCATACTCTTCCGTCTGTAGTACATGAGAACTTCGATTGTGTCTTTTCTTTTCTTTCATAGCTTATGTCTGCCCCTGGACCATTTTTCATGTTATCCAACCTTTGCTTCAGTTTCTTTGTTCACAAAAAAAAAAAAAAAAAAAAAAAAAAAGAGAGAGAGAGAGAGAGGCCAGAACACCATCTCACAGTACTGTTTTAATGACCAAGCGCTCAGAACAGTACTCAGAACAGGGTGTGTGTTGTGTTTACTTCTAGTTATTGAACATGCTCTCCATGACAAACAGTATAAAACATGCCACAGGGCAGAAACAGCTATGAAGGATAAATCATAAATATTTAATGTCAGGAGTGATAAGTGCCTGAGGAAAAATAATAGCACGAGACAGTAAGAGGGTGGAGAACGATTTAAAAAAAAAAAAAAAGTGTTGCTTTTATATTTTTATTTAGCCTTTGTGATAAAGACATTTATCAACACACCTCTAAGAGGAGTGAGAGCAAGGGACGAGAATGAGGCAGGGAGACATTGAAGTGTGAAAGCCCCAACGCTGGCTGGGGTGTGCTGCCTACCTACAGGAAGTAGGATGGAGGACAGCTGTGCTGCAACGGGGAGGGGGAGGAGGACCAGAGGGGATGATGGTTGGGGAGGAGGGATAAAACCATGGAGCACCTTGCTGGCCTGGTTCAGACAAGGTGAGACAGGGCAGGGGCAGCAGTGTTTGGACCTGGGGCGTCACAGAGGAACCTGTGGAACTATCAGTGGACACAGACAGCGGTGACAAGAGGAAGATTCAACACTACTCTCCACTCTGCATGTTCTTGCAGATTTCCCCCGTCGCTGTTTACTGATACCCACTCAGCACCATGTTGGGCCCCTGCAAAGATGTTATCGAAGCTGTAGACCTCAGATAAAAACCAATAAGAGGAGGCTATTACAGTTTCAACTAATTTCTGAAATCACTCATTTCAGCCACACTATTTTACAAATGTAGACTTAGAGCTCCAACCACATTAGATAATTTACTCAAATTCAAACAGCTCATTATAGCAACTGATGGGCTAGATAATCACTGTTTTTATCCCCCCTCCCCCCCACACAAAAGGCTGCCTTCAAATCAGTATTTCTATAGACTTAATGTCCTTATTTTAGTGATTTCTCTCTTCTGGCATAGATGTGAGAACAGAAAAAATTCTTCTAAATGTGTTCTCTAAAGGTTAATATTTGTTGAGAAACATTTTTTAAAACTATTTCTTTTTAATTTCTAAAATTGTTATTTCCATATATATATATGTATTATTATATATATATAATAATACATATATATATATATATATATATATATATATATATATATATGTATTAACATTGGGACACCAAGCTGTGGTCTGCTAACGTGTAGGGCCACTTTCATAGCCATCGCTGTCATAGGATATATTCATGCTATGGGCCCAGGTTGAACATGCCTCGTACCAAGTCTACATAAATGACTATTACCTTAACCAGCTGGCTGTTGGTTCTGAGAATCTGTTACTACTGATAGAAACTCCGTTGATGTTTTTGCAGCCACTTTAGGATGCCACTCTCTTATCAAAGGATTAAAAACTGCTGGTCAGACTCAGGAGCAGTCCCAATGTATTACAACTCTGAGCTGCAGACTGTCCCCAAGGGGGGGGGCAGTGACAAGCCCTCATTAGAGATAAATAAAGGAGCTGGAACATCGAAAGACACTTCATGTTGAAGGTAGACCAGACATCCACATGAGATACAGTCAGCCGTTACATTTTCGTGATTTATGTAATGCGAAGAAATTTGGGGAGATAAGCCTCCTGAAGATGAAGGCAATACTGATAAGAATTCTCTGGGCCGTGTACTGTCTGAGTCTAGGTACCCCTGTTATGAAACACCTGCCTTGCCTTTCTGCCAATTCTGTGCCCCCCCCCCCACTCGGAGCTGAGCTTAGGCCTAGAGCAGGACAGAGAGTAGGCTTGGGCTTCTCTCTCTTCCTGGTTTTGGAGACGCTGAGAAAAGATGTTAGGAGACTTTTGGTCCCTTTGTCCTCGCGAGAACATTCTCTCACTTCTACTGCTGGGCCGTTAAGGTTGTTTCTGAGATGGGTGTAACAGTGTGAAAGAAGCACTTTCCCAGTCACCGTGTTCCTTCCACACATCTTAGGAGAAGGGAAATTCAACCGAGGGCCAGTTCTCCCAAGAATCCAGCTTTAATTATGAGCAGAGTACCCTGAATGTGCAGGGACGCCCATGTTAGCTCTGCCACTGCTCCCAGCAGACAAGGCCAGGAGAAGCCTTTCACTGCAGAGCAGACAGGGACGGACACCTTTGTGGGTTGGAAACATGGTTGAAAATTCCATTTAATTGAACACCAGGCCTCTGTGCCTCTTGTAAATGAACATCGCTTTGCTGCTTAATTTTGTGCTATTTTACCTTTCATTAAAAAAAGTAATTTAAGTTAAACTCAGCTGAACAGCAAAAAGCTCTTGATATTTTGAAGCATTTTGGAACAATTACTTTGACGGGAGCCCTTGACAGTTAAATGACTCCGTTAAATGAATGTTATAGAAGACACATAATGATTTTTAGTGAAATATTGAATTTAACCACAAATGAGGAGAAACCCAGTCATAAGCACTACAGTATATGTGAATAACATCTTGCTTATGAACCTCAATGGATTCTATAATTTCTAATAATCATGCAATCAACTAGTTAGCCAGCCAGTGCGTTTCCCATCTTGATGTTATTTCTGTGTTTTTGGTTTATGCGTTTGTTGGTTTTTAAACCTGAGGAGCCAACAAGGAGATATCAGTTCTGGTAATAATTTCCCCCTTATAACACAGCAACTTACAGTTGGGGGATTAATGAAATTAATGCTGCCCCACCACTGAATACCTCCCCGTTCCGTTCCTGCCCCCCTCTCTTAGCTGACTAGGGTTCTCTCACAAAGAAGGAGTCTTTGGAGCTGTGACTGCACTGCCTGAGGACGTGAGGGGTCACGGTGCCAGTCTCCCCGCATCTGTGGGACTCAATCTTCCTTTTCCTATTTTACAGACTGAACGTGAGATAGCATCAAGGCTTTTTTTTTTTTTTTTTTTTTTTTACATGCTTTCTCATGACTAACAACAGAAGTATGTACTGAAATAATAAAACTGGTACTGTTCAATTTCCTTCTTAAAATCCAATTGCAGTATAAGGAGAGGGCCGTGGCGACCGAGAAATCTGACTGGCTGTAAAACTCTCTTTTCTGAAGGAGGAGAGAAACTAGGAAGCCCAGTGGATCTGAAGGATGTGGGTGGAGACATTTGGAGGAAGGACTGAATAGCCAAACCAGGAATGTTCTCAGTCTTGTTTGTCTGGCAAGCTGATGTGGGGGGAAAATGCCAAGCACATGGAGTGGTAACAGGTGGATTTCCACAGCAGGAGCAACTACCCTTCACTCCTGACGCAGGTGAGCCTCAACCCCTCCTGGCCCTTTCGTGAGTCTCTCCTCAGTCCCTGTCCTTCCCAGGACTGCCTCTTTACAATCTGTCCCTTACTAAAACCTACGGAACACCTCCGTCTTGCACCTCCCAACATTTCAGGGCCAACAAGAGCTCCCCAATAAATGTACCATGAACGAGCACAATCTTTGGCCAGTAGTGAACGCGGGAAAGATAGAGTCTAGCAGCTCGACTCTGAGTATTCCACAGTAAGAAGTGCCCAGCTTTGCACCAAGAGACCTACAGCTGATACCATCTAGAACTCTGCAGTGTGTGGCCCATAGGCCGGCCACAAGAACACTACTTGGGAACTTGATGCATGCAAAATCTGAGGATCCACCTCAGACCTCAAGTCCACATGTGTCTGACAAGGAGACCCTCAGGTATCTCGTGCATAGTGACGCCTGGGAAGAGTTTCGGAATTATCAGCAGCAGTGTGACACCTGAGCACGCGATGCCGCTTGAGATGGGAAGTACAGCAGGCGGTGGCCTTGTGACTAACGCAGATCCGCTGAGAACAGTCACACAATGCTCACAGGTGAGCAACCAGTTCCCTAGGACCCTTCTTAGATATCCCCTCCCTCACACTTGCCCGTCTAAAGACACAGCTGCTCCTAATAATTGCCTTTCCTCCTCGGTGCAAAGCAAGTACTTTATCGTCAGCATGCTGACATTTGCAGGAGTTGTGGCTTTCTCCACTAAAAATGTGGATGATTGAAAGGATATTGCTGACACCTGAATATGAAATGCAATGACTCCAAGTTATGTAAATTTAATTATTTCCTTTAATTTTTTTTTTCAGGAATCTTTTTTTTTTTTTTTTTCTTTCCCCAAGCTTTAAAAAAAAAAAGTCCTGGCAATTTTCATTTAAAAGAAATACAAGTCAGCAGTGGTTCGCTGAACAGGCTGACACGCAATTTCATAGGGGGAAGAAGTGGTGTGTCTTTAATCTAATTTGGGCTCTCAATTCCCAGCTAATGTATCTAGGGATCATGATGTACGCATTTACAAGGAGACATCTGTAGTGCAGAGTCCAGCTCTGCAGTTCTCCAAAACACAGGTTAAGAAAAAAAAAAAAACAAAAAAACCTGAGCCCCAGTTTTGCAGCTACCCCACAACATAATAAATCTCTATGTACTCACAGATGTAGAAATACTCTCGTCCTGGCCTGAATTCAAATCCTAGAGAAAAGGGAGTGAAGAGCTGGAATTTTTCCGAGAACTTCAGTGGTCCATTTGGAGAGTGAGGCCGGTTACACTCCCATCTCTTGAAGCCTTTGGAAGTGTGGTCACAGGCACTGTAGCCATCAAAGTTCACCATGTAGAGGACATAGCGTTCTGTCTTATCTTCTGGGACAGAGTCCTCATAGTGAGGGCAGAAAACGTCCAGGTAGTCATTGATACAGACGTCAATGTGGTAGTCACCCCTCTGGAATCTGTTGGAAACACAAGGAAAGGGTAATTCATACAGGGAACCTATTTCTCCTTGGGACCCACAGTGGGGCACTTCAGTAATTCTGGAGCTAAAGCACTTAGTATGAAAAGTTCTTACTGAACGGCCTGATGTGAAATGTTACAAATCCAAATCCAAGTGCACAGGTTCCACTGTGTGAGCATGCACACACACACACACACACACACACACACACACACACACACACACACACACATACACACACTACAAATACCACAAGCCTGTGTCGGTTCAGTTCTATAAAACTATAGCTTCTCTGTTTTAATTAAAATCTTCCCCAATCAGCTGAAAAATATTTCACAGGATACAGTGGTGTGAGAAGCAAGAATCATGGCTAAATCCTTCTCGGTCTACAATCATGGCAGGAAAGCTCATAAAAACGCCTTTGTTTTTAGCCAGTGAGGAAATTCTTCCCTAAGCCCTCAGAAAGGTTCACTATAAAACCGTGTTACTGCTGAAATACAACACCCATAAAGTCCTTTAATACTCAAGTCGGACAGTCAGTCTCACACGAATACTTCCTAGGGATGATGAGCTGATCGATTCCATTTTTGGACATCTCTAAATGTTAGAGGCTTTCTTCCTATATTGAGCATAAATCTGCTTCTGTGTAATTTCCACGTGCTGGTCCTACTGCTGTGAATATAATTCCTCTTCCACGCGCTCGTTCATAAACCATCCAGAGATGTCAGCTGTGTCCGTAGCCTCCGGTCTCCACACAGGAAAATCCCCATTCCTTTGCTTATCTCTGGGATGGTTCCCAGGCTCCTTCTCATCCTAAGATCCTTCTCATGTCCTCCACTTTCCCAGTGAGTTCTTAAAATGTAGGACCCAAGCATACATGAGACCTTCAGCACCATGGGACTCCAGTTCAGCCCCAAAAGAAATGAACCTCTTTTATTCTCAATGCTAGATATTCTCTGTCATGTTTGAGACACGACGCTGTTCAAAAAAAGAAAGTGGGGGGAGCTACTCACTGAGTGAGTAGACCTGGCTTTAAAAATCGTATCTAATGAGTGGAAGTCATAATCCACCCAGGGCCTCCGTTTTCTTTCACATAGTTTAGGATAACAATGAGAATCCATCTCGGTTGCCCCCCATGGCACCTCGAGTCTCGGAGGAGGGAGCATAGAAAGAGTATCTTGAGTCTGAAAAGGACCAACCCAAAACACAAGAGGAAGTTACCAGAACATTACAGTCCAGTTAGGGCCCATCAAATATACAGGCAATTCCTACAGAGCCACGGGTATTTATTTCTTTGAGTTTTAATGGTCCTCAGTTTACCTTTCCTGGCAGACAACGATCTGTGTCAAGATGTAAGAAAAATTTCTGGACATGAAGGTAACATCACCGCTAAAGTACAAAGAAAAGACATTGCACCGTTGAGATAAAAGGTGCTGGGCTATGAATCACCAGTACTCAAGAGTAGCCTGACAGTTTTGGATGAGAGCCAGACAAGAACTGCAGCAGAAGGCGATGCCCAGATGCACTTTATACTATTATATTATTATTATAGACTTTAAAGACATTCAAGGGGGGAGTCTTCCCTTCCCTACGTGTCACTCATGCTAGCTTGACTAGTGTTTGAAAGTGCTCAAATTGAAAATGAAAATTTAAACAAAAAGAAAACATTGTTACCTGGATTCATTTTGCTGTTCTTTCATTCTACCATTCTGTTATTCTACAATAAAAAGTTACATTGTCACTTTTCTTTGGAACGTCAGGCTTAATTTATCTTCTCCATTTTTCTCTGTTTATGTTGCTAAAATTTTAATGTAGCAAACTATGGGATTGGAAACCCATTCAACAATGGGTTGATCTGTGATCCCTCTGGTGATACTGTTCTCTCATGTGAGGTAAGTGAACTACTGAGGTACCTATTTAAAATTTGAAAAATGTGATTGCTCAGCAGTTGATCCAATATATCAGTCAATTTGCACTTTTCAGATCACTGTTTCTTTGTTTTTTTGAGACAGGGTGTAATGTAGCAGAGGCCATAATTGAACTTGTTATGTTGCTAAGAGTGGCCTTGGGCTCCAAAACATCTTGTATCTATCTCCTAAGTGATAGGATTATAGGCCTGTCTGTTTTGTTTCAGACCTTTTATTAGCACATTTGTTTATCAATGCCTATGTCAAAGAATAGGCAATATATAAACAAAAGAATGACTAACTGAAATCCATGAAAGGTATTATACAATGTGCTTAGGTACAAAAGAAAAATAGGATTAGATATTCAAATTTTATATCAACTCCCCTTTGTTGATATAAGGAGTTTATATCAACACTCCTTACACAGTGGTCACCTTACTGTGAAGGAACACACAAGCATGACCAATATTATTGAGTACACACTAAGTTACATTCATTATTTTGATTTAACTCCCACCACAGCACCACAGAACATTCACTGTTGTTATATCCATTCAAAGACAAAGAAACTGAGATTACGGAATCAAGCGATGTGGCCAGTGCTCCTAGCTAGTAACATCCTCAAGGAAGCTGGAACCAAAGCAGTCTGACCTCAGAGCTACTGCTCTTGACATTACATTCCCCAAGAGATTCAATGGCTAACATCAAGTCCGAAGGTCAGCTTCATGATCCCCAGAGGGACAATCCTCCTTCCCTTTCCCACTTAATGATATAGCAAACATCTGCTGTACTGGTTATCTGTGTGTGTTCTACATATATGACACACATATACTATGAAATATTCAAAACAATTCCACTCTTAGGCATATACCCAAAATATGTGCATTCATACAAGGACATCTGTTCAACCATGTTCATAGCAGCATTATTCGTAATAGCCAGAATCTGGAAGCAACCTAAATGCCCCTCAACTGAAGGACGAATGGAGAAAATGTGGTACATTTATACAATGGAGTACTATTCAGCAGAAGAAAAAAAAGGCAAAAACAACAACAAAAAACAAAACAAAACAAAACAAAATCAAAAAACAAACAAACAAACAAAAAAACAATGGAATCTTAAAATTTGAGGGCAAAGAAACCATCCTGAGTGAGGTAACCCAGTCACAAAAAGAGGAACACAGTATGTACTCACTCATATATGGATTTTAGACATAGAACAAAGGATCAGCAGCCTATAATCCATACCTCCAGAAAAGCCAGGAAACAAGGAGGACCCTAAGAGATTCATACATGATCCTCCGGAGAAGGGGAAAGACAAGATGTCCAGAGCAAATTGGGAGCATAGGGGAGGGAAGAGGGAGTTAGGAGAAAGAGAAGGGAAGAAGAGGAGGGGAGAGGTGAGCATGAGGTAACAGGAAGATTGAGTTGGGGGAAGAATAGAGGAGAGCAAGAAAAGAGATACCATAATAGAGGAAGCCATTATAGGTTTAAAGAGAAATCTGGCACTAGGGAAATGTCCAGAGACCTACAAGGATGACCCCAACTAACAATCTAAGCAATAGTGGAGAGGCTACCTTAAATGCATTTCCTTATATGCCATTGTAGAGCCTTCATCTAGTAGCTGATAGAAGCAGACACCCACAGCTAAACACTGAGCCAAAGTGGAATTCAGTTGCAGAGAGGGAGGAGTGATGAGCAAAGGGATCAAGACCAGGCTGGAGAAACATCTTACATGCATAGAAAGATGGCCCCTGTTTCTCACTGGGATACATGGCTGTCATATCAATGTTCCACACAACATACAATAATATATATGCTCTTATGTCAAAATATATTTTATACATCTATCAAAATCTAGCAATTGATTGGTTGACGGTCGATGCCACCTATATTACCAAAGTTCCATTTTACTGATTAAGAATAAAACTCAGCACAAACATTAAGCCTCTGTAATCATCATCCATACCCAGAGTGACTCCTAAACTTGGTGGGAAAGATGGAGGCCACTTGACAGGTTAATGGAAAGGCACATCCAGAACCTTTCAAAGACAACTTGTGGCAATGTGAGTACAGGAGGAGGGACGAGAGCTGGGAAGTTGCCTCTCAATGCAGAAAAGTGGGCCAGTCTCCCAGGACTTGGCTGTCGGTGTTCCGTCACATTGCTAAACGTCGTCTTGACTATGAATTTACAACCATTGTTAATATCTCCTCCCTCAGTTAATCTGTGCAGCGGAAGTGAACCAGGACTTGAATCTCAAAACTCATATCAAACGTAGACAAGAGGTGGCAATTGTCTTTTCATTTAGTTCTCAATAATGTGCCCTCAAAGTCTTCCCGAGACATAAACTGAAATGTCATTTTACAGCATCCATTCTCTTGAACCGTAACATCTCTCCTAACTGCTTTATTTTCCACTCTGGGTCACTGAAAAAAAATGGAACACGTAGTCTTTGAGTGCTTGGGTCCCTTATCAGTGGCGTTCTTAACTTAATCCTGTCCTTTGGTGACTCTATGTTAGAGCAGATAGATTGCGCCCGGCTGTCTTTGTCAGCGAATGGGTTCTCGCGTCACGGGCCTTACTTCCTCCTCTACCAGATGTCCCCAGCTAGAGAGGACAAGCAACAAAAAGATGCAAGCGGTGGCCTGGGTCCCACTACACAATGCAGTGGGAGCACCACCATCCCCTCACCATTCCTGTCTCCTGTCTCCTTCCTCCTCCCTTCCATCCTCCTTTGCTAAAGCCAGAACACATTTCATTTTAGTAGCTGGAAAAGGAAGGGGATGGGCGCATATTTAAAACATTCTAAATTGGCCTTTAGCATATGTTGCTGGCACAGCAGAGAGCATGCTTCCAGGGAAATACATAGTGAGGTATTTTATCAAGCAGCTCCTGAGTGAAGAGGCTTCACTCCATAAATACAGAAACGGCATCGCTGGGAGTCCACAGAACCACTAGAAGTTAGGAACCTCCAGGGCACTTTCATTCCCCTGCGGGCAATGTCTTAGAGGGCTCAACAATGAAAATGTTATTTCTCCCCAATCGGATAGCTGATTACTGCATTTGAAATACATCTTAATATGTCAAGAGGTGATTGTTTTAACATTCCTATTTGAACAGGACTCTGCTGTCCCTTGCTTAATTACCAGGCAACCAAATGTATTACATCCTGGGACTGAAACGCAAAAAGAAGACCTGATAAATGACCAAAGATGGAGCAATTTATCAGCTCGGGTTCTTCTCAAATTTTAGACTAAACCTAGAGCGAATGTGTCTCGGCAGCACTGTCTCTCAACCCCGTTTTGATTTAAAGTCTAATTACAGAATGAGATGTGTCTGTCAGCCGGAAGAATTTCTCATTTGTCCCGGGAGGACCCACTGGGCCCTGGGAGAGGCGTGGGCTTCAGTCTGTAAGTGCGCTTCTGTGCAATGGGCAGGGAGCAGCCGTGTTACACCACATGCTTCTGCCCGGCTCCTTCTGCTCGCTCTCTCGGCGCAGAACGCAAGCCTTATGGTCTCTACCCTAAATCTGAAGATGTTCTTTTTTTGTTTTGTTTTCTTGCAGAGGTTAAAGCATGACATATAAACAGCAAGTCGAAGTTGGCACAGATAAATGGAAGCAATACCACCAAGGGCTGGACAAATATTTGTTTTGCTAATTTTAAACTTTCCCCTCGCCTTCCTGGGTTAAAACAGGAGCATCTTGGGGAAGCATTGATCATTCTGAGGGCTCCCAGAGTGTGAGGTGTGGGTGGTTTCACTGCAACCAGAGCAGCTGAGGCTGACGATGTCCTGTCTACCTCTTCCAGGCTCTGCAGCAACCCAGCATCAACTACTATTCCTAGACCAGTGGAGACTCAGCCTGGAGGGGGAAACTTGCTTCCATATGCATTTTGGAGATGTTCCTCCTCCTTCTTTTGCAGATGAAACACAGTCTAGTATATGCTACATACATGCAGCACATACACTGATAGCTGCTACTCTATTACATACGTTTTCATCCGGCGAAGCGTGAGATACGGATGGACTATTTACTACACAGACTGAAGTGCTATGCTGATCCATTCATGAAAATTCCAAACAGAATTCGTTCACTTGCAGGTCTTCAGCATGGCAGCTCTGCTGACATTAGCTGTTGGTAACAGTGATGAGACATAATATTTTTGACTGGATGCACAGAAGTCATCAGTAGCATAGTGTGCTAACTTGTAACGTTGGTCTTTCTCTCTCTGTACTCCATGTCTGCGCTCCAGTGCCCCATATCCAATATTAATTATCCACACCAAATGAGGAGATAAGAATCTTAAGCAGCTCTCACTTGTTGCTATTCTAGTATTAGGCACGCCAGTCTTAATGGCTTTTAAAAAACTGTGTGTCACTTCCTGTGAGGAGTGGCACCTGCCTCAAACACAAGGCCCACGGAATGGCCCCTCGCCCTGTGTTCTAACTCATTTGGAGCTTGTTGTATTAGCTTGACAGAGGGGCTCCATAGGAACAAAGCGTTAAATTGGCAGAGCCTAAACAAGTCTTTTCTCTAGGAAGGGACTGGGTATTTTGGGTGACAGTCTAATTGCTTTTAAGCCCCCAATGAAGCCTGGGGCATGGAGTAAGACCATGTGAGCAGGCCAAGTCAGCCTGCTTACCAGGCAGAGCCCTAACGAGACCAACACATCACGGATCATGTCAAACACTTTTCAAAAGGGGATCTCGAAACAAAAATAAAGAATTAACATCTGGCAATCAGTGTGGTCCCAACATGGGTCACTTCTACGAAGCAGAACAGGCTGTTTCTCAGTGTCTGCCAGGCCAGAAGCTTCCAACAAAGCTAGGCAGCAGGCTCTAAGCCATCTGGAATTTTAGGGCCTCTTAAGTACATGGGGCAGAGACCCTGCCACAAATACACAGACTGAGCAGAAAAGGAATGGCCAAGTAGGCTTTGCAGCCAACGTCTCAGGGACAAACTGAGCAAACGTGTTCCAATCGGGGGATGCGGGAGTCCACAGAACCAATGAGCCACCTGCCAAACTGCTCCCTTCTAAATGCACCACTTTATCCCTGGTGGGGTGGTAGGTATCTGGCAGAATTCCAGGCCATTCTTCATTTCAAAAGCAATATTAGCAAAGAGTAATTATAAACCTCTACTTTCTTCAACTCAAGCAGAGCTTTGTGGAAGATACTGACTCGATGCCGTATGGTATGACAGCCACTTTTTCAAAGTTATCCTCCAGGTCCCAGAATTATCGCTTGACTCTTCAACAACTGTGTTTTCCAGGACCCATGTGGAATTGATCTATATTAACGTATTGGTAAACAAACGGAACACAATAGGCCAGGAGGAAGGAAATACGCATGTTCTATGTGACCCTCGGCCAAAAGGGAGCATGCGTGCCAAGTAATAACCACAGCGATATGGTGTGACAGAAGCTTCAGTTTGTAAGGCAGAAATCGGTGCTCTTGCAATACAAGGTGGCCCACGAGAGGTAGCCAGGTTCCTCGGCCACGTAGGACCTTTTGAACAGCTGGATCAAAATCTGACTGGGGGCAAGGTTAGGAAGCGAAAGGAAATAAAATCTGGGAAACTGGATGTTCACTATAGTCATAAAAAGTATCAAATCCGTCCAAAGAAAATGGACGAAACCAGGGTGAGAGCAGGGCATGTCTGTAGGTATCCTATCCACCCATGTCCTTGAAGTTGCTGGAGCATCTACTGACTCAGTCACCCCAGGACCTACCCCAGTACCGTTGCCTTTATGGGTACCCAAAGAAAGGACATTTTAGTCAAATAATATAACCAAGAAATGCAAGCCACGTAATAATCTTATGGATTCTGGATCCCTGTATCAAATTTTCAAGAGAGTTTCATGCTATGGTAAACAAAGGTCAAGATCAGGAGACAGAATAACGGTGGGCTGCGAGACAGGAAGTGACAATCAGGACTGTTGTTCAAGCAACGCTAGGGAAGTATGCCTAGCCGAGCAGACAACTTAAGCACCTAGGGCAGAATGGAAGTTTCTCTCTTGTCATTAAGTCCTCTATTCAATTACCATTTATCGGGGTAATTAAACACTGGAAAGTGATGCCAAGCTAATTGTTAGATTATGATAATTACACGTCTTTGCTATGCTACAGCTGATCAAAATAAGATGTGGTCCCGTGCTCCTAGCTGAAGCAGCTCTATAATCGCAGACTTTCCTACAGCACCGGGCCGTTTATTACTAATTCATTACAAATCAGGCGGAGAAGCTTATTATTTGTAATGTTGCCCCCCCCCCCCAGGTCTCCTGGAACAAGGCTCCCAAAAGGTTGAGCACAAACTGCCGCCTCTCACTGGCCCATTTCCATCCCAATTACACAGCTGAGCAGCACTGGGTGCCTCCATTTGAGAGGGTTCAGCAGCCTGCCTCACAAAACCCTGCAGCCAGCCGCCTATCACACTGGCAGGAACACCCAAGACTCCTTTCAGGCTCTGCCAGCCACTGTTCTGTTCTGAGCTGTGTCCCCCGGCAACCAGAAGCTGGCAATCCAGAGGCTCCTCGGGTCTGGAGGCTCCCGTCTGCTCAGGTCAGGACCAAAGCAGGCAGGCAAGGTTTTGCTGCAGTGAGAAGATGTGGAGAATGCCAAGTGCCCGGCATCCATCCTGTCTCTCTGCTGCTTAACCCCGAGCGAGGAGAGGAAATCAAATTTCTCAGCCATCAGCCAGTCACCACCAAAGAGTGACTCAGACCTCTGTGAATAAAGACCCGAATCAACTCATTGTCCTTAGTCTCTGGCAGACCAGGATGACTGAGGAGTAGAAACATCTCCTACCCCTCTCCTAGCCAACCCAGGGCACTGCCTGAAGCCTGGCAGGTAGACAGGCATTTCCTACTGCTTTTAACTTGGGACTGTTTGTGCTTTCCCTAAAGCTATCATCATCAGAGATTGTGTATGGGAAGGAAACACCGAGCGAAGGCCAGGATGAAGCTTAGGAGCCTGCCACAAGGTACACATCATGGCCTGCTGTCTACTTCAGACATGTTCTTTTCCTTCCATATCTGCAGTGTCACACACTTAATGTCGCTCTGTCCCCGGACGACTTACGGTGAAAGCCTAACCTGCATATGAATGTGTTTGGAGACAGGGTCCTTATGACAGTAATTAAGGTTAAAGGGGGCATAAAGGCAAAACCCTCAGCCAATAGAATTGGTGTCCTCTTAACAGGAGATAGCAAACCATGGGAAGAAGGGAGCTGCTCATAGTCATTCAGATAACCCTAACCAATCCCTGCTGGAGCTTGCTATGGAACCCCCTCACCTCCAGAAATTAAATCTGTTACTTATCAAGTCTATTGTAGCTTTTACCAGTAACCTGGGTAACTAATATTGGGCTTTTAACATCACATTAGTAGTATTGAAGAAAGTGGAGTGCTTTCAAGTTATAATGGTATCAGTGACTATAATAATAAAAAATATGAATAATAAATTGATGAACGCCCAGGGAAGAAGGGAACGAGAGGAAAGGGAAGAGGGCAGTGTTCGGGACACTGTTAGCATCTCCCATAGCATACTGTGTGAAGAGATGCTATACACCCATGAGATATTCTGAGCAGAGACGACAGACACTCCATTTTCCTAAGTAGGGGTAGTTGCACCTCTGACATTAGCTCAAGGCTCTACAAAAGTGGCCGTGTCATCAAGAGACAACCGCGCTGTCTCGCGGTTTCAGCAAGGTTTTCACTTAGAAGGAATGAGGGTGTTACACAAAAGTCTCCACTCCATTTTCCTCCTCCTTGACCCTGGAAATTAAAACAGAATATGCCAGCACCCTTCAAGCACCATGGCAAATGTGTCTTAGGAACACAACAAGGCACTTCTTATATCAGAACATAGGAAATTACCATTTAATGCACACATTGGCAGGTAGCCCGTGGCTCAAGCCTGGGAAGCTGGGTACTACAGGTCATCCCATAAACATGGGTTTGCACTGCTCACTATTACTATGATTTCTTCCCTGAAGTTATTAAAAGGATGTTCATTCATACAGCTGGCTCCTATATTTACTTTTATAGGCTGGACCACAGAAAGATATATGTAAGAATAACCCAGCATTCAAAATAAGAAATGGATTGCTCTATCCCAAGGAAACAGAGAGGGTACAAGATAAACAGTTGATGATTTATTTCTTAGAAACAAATCCAGGCACTTTGGGGATCTTTGCGAACAGTAATAGCTCTACCTACTTCAATCTTGTTTATCTCAGTGACAGAAGACAGGTGATGGTTTTTCCTCCACCTGCTCTGTTTTAATAAACTCTACCTTCAAAGCTATACTTCCAAAGCTATAGTTCAAAGCCAGAGTACACGATCTTCCTCTTGAGCTTCGGGAAGTTTTGGTAGAGCTTGCTACAAGCTTGAATGATCCACTTATGTAGACCCTGAGTTTCAAACGACACAAGACACAAGGATGATGAGATAAGGTGACAAGGGACACTCCGTGCTGGGTGACAAGTCAGCACTGTGAACTTTGAGAAGAGGTCACAACTGGCTTTCCTCAACACTCAGCAGTGTAATAACGGCAGGCATCACGGTTTCAATGTGTGCACGCTAACGTTTTACTGTTATTCGAGGTGTTCTGTCTTCTCAAAGGGAGGAAAGAAAACAAGGGCTTTGGTGCTCACAAACTCAGCACCGATGAGCTGGATCAGAGAGCAATAAATGGGTTTGTGACTCCCGTGGGAGCTGCTAAATCTGCCTGGAAGTTGAACACAGAATCTGGGTCCAATGTAGAGTGAAAGGGATATAGCTCATCGTTTAATTTATTTACAGAAAAGGCCAATTTCATTTGTTGAAGTTATAATTCAACATCTGGTTCCTACTTTGCACATGCCAAATACTTAATTAAAATTATAACCCATTTTATGTGCTAAAAGGAACTTTATCCCCCCCCTCCCCAATCTTTCAAGTTAAGTATCAAATACACCTTCCTGTCCTATCTTAGAGAGGTAAACAGAAGATGCACTCCGGTGAACTCAGAAGAAGGATTGCCTCAGAATGAGTACCCCGTAGCTTGGAAACAAGAGGGAACACCCGAGATCTACCCAAAGATGGCGAGTCCAGCAGAAAGGCAGAGTCAGTGTCCCTAAAAACACTGGTGACTGCGCAAGAGTCATGTGACATGCTTTCAGCAGGTGGGTACCAAAGAAGCGCAGTTTACAAGGAGGAGGAGGAAAGCATCCACTGTTGGTACGCTCAAGCCCAACAGAAGCATACAGTGACACCCCAAGGCTGCAGGGAAGGGTTCGCTGCCGAGTGATAGCTTCATAATCTAAAATACATGATATATCTCAGCTTAGAGTTTTGACTTCTAAGGAGTTACAAACTATCCTTTTTTTTTTTAAGAAAAAAAATACAATGTATTTACCTTTATTTTATGTGCATCCGTGTTTTGTCTGCATGTATGTCTGTGTGACGGTGTCAGATCTTGGAGTTACAGAGAGTTGTGAGCTGCCACGTAGGTGCTGGGAATTGAACCCGGGTCCTCTGGAAAGAGCAGTCAGTGCTCTTAACTGCTGAGCCATCTCTCCAGCTCCTACAGACTATCCTAACCTCCTAAAAGAAATTAACCGAAAAAGCACATAGGGCCCAACAGTGTTTTTTTTTTGTTTGTTTTATTTCGGCGAAAATAAAGATTTCAGGTGTCAGAGCTAAAGAACTAAAGCTCTGTCTGCAAACTTCTGATAGGACATTAAACTTAGCTTTGTTTTCTCTTCAAATCAAAGTTGCGGCTTCAATATGTAATTAATATCGCTAAAGACGGCGGGTGCTTGTGAGTAAATGAACCCATGAATCAATTCAATGACAGTTAGGATATTTAAGAAGCTATATACTACCTGGGAGGCGACTGTGCCTACTCTAAGGGTAAGGAAAGTCATAAGACAACTCAAAACCGGACGCTTTGTCCCTGGCTTTCTTCCTGGTAAACTGCAATGCGGCATCTTCGAGCATGAGCTGAGCTGGAACTCTCAGCACTGTGTTTGTAGCTACATGTTTAATTCTGCACCGTGCGCTCCTACCAAACAAGCCTCAACATTCTGTTTTGACGCAACCTTCACAACTCAGCTGTGAGAGCCAAAGCAATGAAATCCTGCCTAAACACACCTTGAAAATGCCATTTTATTTTTTTAATGTTTTTGAAATTAAAACTTAATTGCATCACCCCCTCCCTCCACCTAGCCAGTTTCCCGAGTTGTTTCCCTCTGTGTCACAGATACTGCTCATGCTGACTACTCTTAACCTACGGGAATGACAAGCGTATGCATCATGCCTGGTGTAAGCCTGTCAAAGGCAAGCCTGCTTATGTCCCCTTGATACTTCATAGTCAGCAACAATTACATTAGAACCTCACTTCCCCATCAAGACTATACAAGCACGTGGGTTCTGAAGAGTCACGTCATACAGATGTTTGCTTTTAGGCCTGGAAATTATCTAGTATCTTTTTTGAATGCCACCCCCCCCCCCGAGAAAGAACATCAGGCTTGCATAGTACTGCCCCCCCCGAAATTTAAGTAACAGTCCAATTTTGATTCATAAAGCACTTTCCTTTCCAGGGGTGGCCCTCTGTGAATGCCTCTGGGCATTCCCACAACCCCACCCGAGAAGATCTGTGAGGAGAGCAGGGGAATTGAGCTCATGTTTTCCTAGGAAAGTCAAGCTGATTGTATTATCGACTGTCTACCGCATTAGCAATTTCCAACTGCATTACAAACTGTTTCTCTGACATTATATTGCTATTGTTCAATACAATTTTCATTGCCCTAATGAAACAAAGCTATATAATAAGACCATAAAGTACTGATTACAGTTAAGTATAACAGGAGGGAGCTAAGGAAAGATCTGCTTTTAAAATATGCAAAGAAAAAAAAATAAGAAATTGTGATAATTGGCAAACATGATTCTCTTTATTCCTTTTGGATTTGTTGGGACCAAAACTATACCGACAAATAAATTGGTTTTCTTACAAAAAATGCAGATAGTATTTTCCCTAAGATAGAATTCCTAGACTTCCCCAAGAGTGAAAGTTTCCTAAAGTAAAGACAAAAACATCCAGCCAGCCCCTGAATTTTATACCCATCTTTAAAAACGGGTACTCAATCCAGAGTGTTCTAGTATCACCCAAAGAGAACACCCAGATTCCCCCCCCCAGGTATCAGAGTTCTCTGTGTGTATGTGAGGTTTCTGGACAAATGCCAACATAACACCATTAGTACGTGGCTTATCGCTCTACGTTGGATCACCCAACAACACAAATAAAAGATCAGGTTGCTATCCTGGGCTGAACGTCACCCGAGCAAGACAACAAATCCATGGCCGACTTCCCTACCTTTTAGCAAAGGCAATGAAGATTATTTGGCAGTCCTCTACATGCTCAGCTCCTTATGGGTAGCTAGGTGTACCAACAGGGTACCGGTAGGGACAGACAAAGGTGACAGGGGACGTTCTTAGTTCACTAGCCACATCATGACGAGGAGGAGCTGTAGTGCCCAGCACTCGTGACGCTCATGCCAACACTGCTCTACGCTGAAAGGCAGAGTAGAACTGGAATGCTGGGGACGGACTCACGGTTAGGACACACTAAGAAGGTCCTGAGCTGAGCTGGTGATAGATGATGAAAGGACTGGGTAGTGTGGCAGTGGCAGTTGACAGATCACTGCCCCAGTTGCAGAAACGCAGGCAGTGGGTACAGTAGGAGGGTACAGCTTGCTGCAAGTACCTGGAGGTGAAGATGAGAGCCTCGTGTCTGGTCATGGAGCAAGCCCTCTGGAGATCTGTGTTGAGTATTCATGTCTCCCTACGGAACCCTGACAACAGAGTCTTCCCTGTGGACACAGCACGCTGAGTCCTCCACACATCGACCCCATGCCTGCAGCGAGCTCTCTCCTCAGTGCTCAGTGTACTTGAATTTCCCATCTCTGCAGCCGCGAACAGAGCTGAGAATGAATCAGCTCTATCTCTTAGACCTTTTTCAATAGCGTGTATGACTTGAACGGGAATACACATTTATCTTTCCCCGTTAGAGTGCTAATTTATGCAAGTCCGTCTGCCTTTCGTGTCTATTGATTTGATTCTTCTTGTCTCATCCTCTGCACTCCATTAGGGCCCTCGCTGACTTCACAATAATGCCAAGCCAGATGAAACTTGCACAGAGTTTTACATGCTCTCAAGTCTACAGACGTGTGCATGAGCAAAGCAGAGATTGTGGGTGGCTTGAAGGAGGGCTCCACGTCATCTCATCAGGAAGATAAAAGAAATCTCAGGGAAGATGAGCATACTTACAGCTAGAACTTCTCTTTTCCATTTTAAATAGTTATGCCTGGATGTTTGAAAAGAATCCTGTGCTTCGGGCACAGTAAGGTTAAAACAGAAGCACAATTTGAGATTACAGATTACGAAACCAGTAAGCACAGCTGCTGTGTGCAGGACAGACACATCCTTTTCCAAATCTACTTGGCAACACAGTCAAACTTAGAAGTAAAATTTCCTTTACTGCGACAACTAGGGGGAAAAAATGCTTAACCCCAGTGGAACAATTTTTTTTCAGAGAAGGTTTGCTATTTATTTGCTACTCATCTCAAATAATTCTTGATTTATTACTTCACTGGGAGATATAAATATATACCCCTACATACTTTCAATGTTAATTAGCCTAAATGATTCCAGTTTATGGGTTCAAGCAAACAAATCTAATTTTAGTCTTGAAAATAATGACAAAACTATAAACTGGTTTAGGCTGTTAATCATAGGACAGAAGTACACAGGAGTGGCCATCATACAATGCGACTTTTTTAAAACCCCAAATGTTTTTAATCTACTTTGAAGAATGTGCATGTTAACTACGTAGTTTGACTCTGCCCATTTATCCAGGGGGGTATGAAGGTCCAGGCCTGCTCTCATTCTGCTCCTGGTAGCCCTGGAAGCAGGAATCCCACAGTGGAGAAATCGTAGATGCTCCCGAGTCCACGGAAGGGGGGCTCCTCAGCTTATTGTGCATTCTACAAGCGCTCAGCCAGGGATGTCTGACAGGGCAGAGGGACACCTGGCAGGCAGAGGGGTCAGTCACCCAGAGTTCTCTAAGGAGGGTTGCCATAGCTCAAGATGTCCAGGAACACTAATAGGCATCCTTTGCAACCACCTGGGAGGTGTCAATAATCAAAAGTAGAAATCAGTGTGGAAAGAGAGTTTTGTCCTTAATCCTTCTCGTGGCACCTGGCTTTCTGAGCGCATATGGTACATTAACTTTTCTAGTGTCTGGAGGTTACCAAGGAAGCCAGAGTTGATTGCGGATATTTCAACTTTTAGACATTGCTGATAACTTGAAGGAAACAACTATTTGTTGGTTCTGGCAGGCAGCATGGCAGAAATGGTGGAGAGGAATGGATTCAGAGCCACCTGCTCAGCTGCATGGCCAGGCTCTGCTACCGCTGAGTAACCTTGATGTGTTCTAGCAGGAGACTGAGACGGTCCCCTCTTCAGTAAGGTTGGGGTCACGACGATGCCTCACTCTACAAAGCTCATTAGAGCCCACACATTTGTTTGTGCTGATGAAAACTCAGAGTACTTGGTACAGGGCTTGGTATACAGGAGACGCCCAATAAATATTAATGGTGAAGGAGACCCGACTGTATTACTGAGATAATTTATAAAGGTACACTTGAGCACTTGAGAGCTGCAAACAAGGAAATTTTGACTTTTTAAATTTTGCTTTGGGCATTATATCACACACCTGTAACCATAATACTCTAGAGGCTGAGGCAGGAGGAGCTTGAATTCAAGGACACTTGGGATGCATGGCAAGACCTTCTCAGGAAGGGCAGAAGGATGAACCAGAGGGAGGAGGAAGAGGGGGCATGTGAGCATGGCATCCCGAGAGCCTCTAGGGTGTTCACAAATGGACATATCAACAGTGACTGCCATATAGTGTAGGAAGATTGGAGTATAGTTATAAAGCACTTGTAGTGAAATCAGCAAAAGACTTTGTTTATATAGAAGGGGTCTTCCTAAGCAGCGCAGGCAGATCTCACACTTGCTATGTGGCCGGCAACTTGCCAGTCTTCCGCAGCAGACTCCTAAGTGCTGGGCTTAGAGGCGCCCACATGCATGCCTAGCTGAAAAGCAGACTTCTGAGAGACGTGGTTATTTGTGTCTAAAGGAAAAGGAAAGCGCTGGTTCATCTGAAGGGTTCCTTGTGTGCTTGCAAAGGCAACGCAGACATCCTATGCAAGTGTAACGATCAGGTAAACACTCAGAGGGAGAGTGAAGCATGGACCAATGGTAGCGTTTCCAGGACACAGACCATCGCCCTCCCAACAGGAATGTCTGTCCTCACACCCGCATGGACTGTGTCTGTCTGGGAGGAAAAATCACACTAGCTTGTCAGTGTATTAATACATTGTCACTTCTCTGACACACTAACGCCTGTCACACACCGTACTCAAACCCAATAGGCCACTAAGTATGTGGGGAAATTTTGATGAGGAAGGGGCTTGTGGAAAGAGACCCTGAATAGAAAGACAGGGTGGGACAGTTGAAGCACACTGTGACTGCTAAAGACTACCAAGGTAGGTTCCAGAAAGTGTGTTCACAATGATGTATCCTTTCCTGACGAAAAAAAAAAACATTTAAACTTTAAAACTGTGCTTTGCTAGAACAATATATTTATGTCTTATCTCTGTTAATTAGTCAGTTCTTTACAGAGAGGTACACTGACAGCCTTGTCTGATCTGAGGCATTATCCCTGAAGACAGAGAAACAACAATGAATTAGGACATAAGAGTGGGCAGGCAGTGGGATGGAGGACAGACAGCCACACAAGTCAATCACCACAACGATCAGGTAACAAATGGCATAAGAGACATTGATACTAAGCGCTATGTCTCTTTTTAGACTGTAGGAACAGATTTGAGTGAGTTCTTGAAGACTTCAGACAAGCTAGATTTTGGAACAGGGACAGATTTATTTTAAGAAGGGGAAGGGAAGGGTGGGCTTCCCAGGCACCGGGACCTGCAAACCCCAAAAGCCCTAAAGCAATGAGTTTGCTGAGAGCAAGCAAAGCTACCGAGGAGAGCCAAACTCCACCTTAAACAGAAAGGACTGGTAGGCACTGAAGAAAGAGGAAAGGTTTTTAAGAAGATGCAGACGTGACTGGGTTCGAATGCTAAAGTGATCATACTTTTAGCGCTGGAGGAGGCAGCCCCGACAGACAGAAAGCAAGCCCAGAGCAAGGAGGTCATTAGTATTCTGTTGCAATAGACAAGGCACACACACACACACACACACACACACACACACACACACACACACATACACACACACACACACACACACACACACACACACACACACACAGAGCCTTCAGCAAGATTTTTGCTCCTTGCCATCTGCCAATAAACTATTCACTTCTGCACGTTATCTAGTGGCTGTTTTTAGAGGCCCTATTCTTTGAAGGACATGTGGCATTGTTGAAAGCTACAAGTCAGGTTAAATACAAACTCTCTGACTTCTTGTGATTGGCTAGATATGAAGAGGGCTTAACCAAGGCATTTGTAGGATTAAAGAAAAGGAGGTGAACACGAGAGAGGTTAGAGAGGAGTGGAAACATCAGAGGAGGGTTAAAGATAATCCTCAGGGTTTGTTCATTATTTGGGAGCTCTCGCATGTCACATGCTGGAAGACTGAGTGTGAAATGAAAAACCTGGGTTTAATACTGTTTGCCTTTTATAATCTGTCAATTTGAGCAAACTATTGAATCTCTTAATTTATCACTTTTAAAATAAATAAGTGAAAAAGTCAGTATCACAGTTACAGTATAAATGGGGGACACACGGGCTGGTGATGTAGCTCAGTCGTAAAGAGCTTGCCTACCATACACGGGCTGGATGTAAAGTGCTTGTCTACATATTCTTATATTCTTGGCCCTGGCTTCTACCCACAGCCCTACAAGCATAACAGTTGAAACTTCCTGGGGAATGGAGATGCTCAGAGGTTAAGGTTACTGGTTGCTCTTCCAAAGGACCCAAGTTTGATTCCCGGCATCCACATGGCCTCCCATAAGCATCTGTAACTCTAGTTCCACGGGGATCTAACACCATCTTCTCTGTTCTGAGAGCATCAGGAACCCACATGGTGCATAGGCATACATGAATCATCTCCACCCCTACCATCACCATCAAAACGATAATAAGTGACGTGCATAAAAAATAGTCGGTATGTTAATGGTAACCAGATTATTTCAATAACTAAATGATAAGATTTAGTTGGATATTGAGAAAATCCAGGATTTTCAATCCTCAATCCTGTAATGAACTGGATTCATTACACCTGATTAATAACCATCACAACCATGACTGTCTGAAGACTGGCATGGAAAGGTAAGACAAAACAAAACACACAAACAAATCATGGTAACAAGCCAAGCACGATAATACATGCCTTTAATCCCAGCTCTTGGGAAGCAGAAGCAGACAGATCTCTGTGAGTTCAAGGCCTGTCTGGTCTACAGAGTGAGTTCCAGGATATCCAGGGATATGCACAGAACGTGGCAGAACTCGGGACAATTTAGATGATGGCAATGGCCAAGAAGCGACAAGAAAATGTGTAGTTACAGTTTATTCCACCCATGCTACTCTACCTGTTCTCAGCCACACTGGGGGGCGAAGCCACACAAGAGAAGATGGCAAGTGTAGCAAAGAGGAAAGGCAACGACATCATCATCTAACAATGTAACCTTCTCTCTCGGCTCTCGAACCCACTAACATCCTGCAGGAGCCAGTAGTTTCCAAATTCCCAACAAAGGAGTATGAATATGGAAAGTGTACTTATTGAAAACGACTTTACACCTGCTCAGCACCACTAAAAATGACGGGAGAAAAGACCATGTGCATTGCCCTCTCTGGACAAATAAAACTTCTCTTCTGAAATCTTCCAGAAGATAATTAAAAGCCTTAACTGAACAGGTAATTTAAGATTCTGTCCCTCTCCAAAACTGCTGGTAATCCGTTAAACAGATGGGGACCGACGCTTTTATCCCTGCCTCCGCTTCTGGGTATGCTGACACAACCGCTCTGCTGTCCTGTGTGGCAGACAGCACCGCAGGTCCCGAAGGTGACGCAAATCTTGCCCCTTTAAGCTAGCTATTATTTTTGCCAATAAACAGGGATAGCGGTGACAAAAAGAGCTGAAGTACTTTATGAGCCTCGACTTCCACATTAAGAAGAGAGAGACTCACAATGGAATGATGCTTGCCAGCAACATCTGGGGACACTGATTGCTGAAAGAAAATGGGTTTCCAGCACTGTGGGATGTCTACATGCTTGCTTAGAATTCCAGGTGAAATTTTTCATTTCTCTAGATAACAGTAAAAAAAAAAAAAAAAGACTTCTTAGAAAAGTAAAAAGTACTCAATTAGCCCCAGAGGAACGTTACTGGCCTGGGATTATACTGATCTGTCTTCTTCCTCACATGGATGAGTAGATTATAAGTGATAATTTGCACAATACAATTGTTGGAGCCTAAAATTGATCAAAGTGTTGCTCAATCAATCAAATGGTCTTTTCCAACATTTGCTGCTAAACAAGTTTTTCTGTGATTGAGCAAAAAATAACACATGAGCAGTGAGAGATGAAGGGTGAAAGTCGGGACACAGGATATCCATGTTTCATCCAAATAATGCAACAGAGCATTCATTATGTCACATCAACTGGACTCTGTTTGATGAGAGACATGTGTTTAGAATTCTAAAAACTGTAAATATATAACAGCGTCAAAATCAGAAACCACTTAAACCAATGAGAACATGTTGTGATTCAGTAATAATAGTTCTTAAAAACACACGATGGTTTATCATTTGTCCCATCCATTAAGAGAAAAAGAATATGGATTCTGGAGGATTTCTGTTCTCTCTACGTGACTGTAAGAAACACAGCTACTAGGCCTTGGCATTAATCCCTGAACATCAACCCCTGGGGGGGGGGGAGATCAGAGAACTCTCCTGACAGTGTAGAGACCACACTATTCCTAGCACGAAAATTGCATCTGAGAAAGACAGAAAAGGTTAAATATAGTTTCTTAGACCATTAAAAGTTTTTGACATGGCTTTGTTATTCATTGATACTCATCAATAAACACCATTGACCACTGGATGAATCTCAATATAGCCTCTTGTATAGTAACACCTATGTGCATCTGTTTCAAAGGTGTAATTTGGCCACTTATCCCTGCAAAGATAATACTCCCATTTAATTGCTCATAGAGCAACTGGATAAATCAGCTATATTGGTTTTTATTAATGATCTATGTACATGTGCTGAGGAAAAAAAGAATCAAGATTGTTCAACTTATAAACTACAGAGATTAGAATACAGTATTTTCTCAGCAAATCACAAATTAGAAGGTATTTCTGGAATTTGAAAAAAGGAAAAAAATTTGAGTACTCTAGGAAATCTCAATTAACTTCCTATTTTAGAGTTAGAGAGTAAATATCCTCAGTCTATATTTATGAATACAGACCACTTATGTATACAGAATGAATGCTAATAATTGGATGGATGGATAAGAAAATCATAGAGAAAACATAAATTACCGAAGTCTGGGCACACTTAAGAAATATCGGACTTACAAACCTGATAGTCACTGGTAGAAACTCATTTGTTCTCACTTGTTGATCAAATGTACAATGAAAGTGCTACACAAATCTAATTAAAATATTCCACATGATAAATTTAAAGCGTCTCTCTCGGGTGAAATCCCTGTTAGTCCTTAGTCAAAGGTAAGAATTGCACTGCATACACCCAAGAAAATTCATAAACACAAGCACACAAGGCCTTAACTTAAAAAAAAAAAACTGAATTATCTCCGCAAAAGATCTTAATACTTCAACTAAGTGGAAAGAATTTCTTATCCGTTTTCTTCCTTTCCTTTTAACATTTTTATGGATGTCTTATTATCATATAACATCATAATCAGTACAGTAGCTAAATTTTTTTAACCACGTTCATGGAGGCCAGAATAGGGCACTGGATCCCCATCCTACTGGAGCTACAGACAGTTGCTAGCTGCCATGTGGGTGCTGGGAATTGAACCTGGTTCCTCTGGAAGGGCAGTCAGTGCTCTTAACCACTGAGCCATCTCTCTAGCCCCAATCTGTGTAATATAGTAAACAAATCTTAATTTGATACAATTTTCTTCTAAAGACACTATATTCTTTCTTCATTTATTAGAGGATCACACACACACACACACACACACACACACACACACACACACACACACACACTTTGTTGTATATATTTTGTTGCATAGATGAGGAAGCCTGAACTTCTGGCTTCCTGCCTCTACCTCTAAAGCGTTGGAATCCCAAGTGTGCATCCACCTGGTTTATGAAATGCTAGGGCTCTCAGCAAGGCTTGTACAGGCTGGGCAGGCAATCTATCAGCTGAGCTACATTGCCAGCCCAAGGGTTTTTGTTTCTGTTGTTTTCTAAGACAGGGTTTCTCTGTGTAGCCCAGGCTGTCCTGGAACTTGCCCTGTAGAATAGGATGAAACTATTCATGAAACTCAGTGATCCACCTATTTCTGCTTCCCAAGTGCTGGGATTAAATGCATGCACCATCATGGCCCAAAAGCCATTTGATTTTTAATTGGTAATATATTATTAGATTGGATATTGTGATGTATAATACATATTATATATATATTATACATATACATATATATAACATATATTATATTTATGTATAATAGTCATATTCTCAAGTTCTGATGTGGCAGAATATTCAGAAAGAAAGATGTTGGACCTGGAAAAATAGCTCAGTAATTAAGTTCTTGCAGAGGACCTGGGTACAGTTCCCAGTTCCTACATGGTGACTCACAACCCACCAGGCACACATGTGCTACACAGACACAGACACAGGCAAGACTCTCATAGAAGTAAAACAAATCTTAAAAAAAAAAAAAAAAGAACAGTGTGAAGGTTATAAAGTCAATGTGTCTTCATTTAAACGTATGCTGATATTTGGTAAGTTAGACATCTTGACAATATAATATTATACTCAGGATAAATTTTATGTCACTTGAACATGTACTATCTGACCCAATCCTAAGTCTAGTGTAAGACTTCTCAGCCTGTTGTACATGGGGCTCTTTCTTCCGTGCCATTGTATGTCATTTCACATGGAAATAGATTTCTAGGAAATGAATTCCAGAAGAGCACACGTACAGAAACAAATGAAAACGCTATCTATAGGTAACTGACTTCATGGGTTTCAAAGTTATTGACCAGGTGATTTTTAAAATGGCACTAGCAACATAGTTTGCCAAGTTTCTACTTTTGGAAATGTCGATACCTTGTGGCCTCGATGTAAAACAAGCCAGAATGCACAAACTCAAGTGGTTCCAGAGGACAGAGGCAGACCCCACCAGCTTCAGCAGGATAGAGCGGGGCAGGTACATTATTGACATACTTGTTGATATGATTTAAGAGTGCTCAAGGCCATCCATCTGAGGCTAACAGCCACATGTGAGAGCAGCAGAGGTCTAACCTGGATAATTGCCTCCCCTGATTGCAATGGGTTTGATGACAATAATCAGCTCTCAGCAGCCTTAGGCAAACACGCCAGTGGAAGCGGGAAAAGCAGACAGAAGCAAGGTCACTCCCAACCTAATGTTACCAATCGGAACAAGAGCAAAGTATTCTCATAATTAGCACGGGCATTTTCCTTCTGTTACCTTCCAGTTGCATTTATACAAAGTGAAGCAAATGTGAATATTCAGGTTCCCTAAAATTAAAAATATACCTACCGATACATTGTTACTGGGAGAAAAGAAAAACAACAACAACAACAACAACAAAAAAAACCTGTAATTCACGTCAGCTTAGTTGCTTTAAGGTATCATACACTAAGAACAATAAATTGTTTAATAAGTTGTAAATTAGCCTCTCCTACTTTCTTTTCATTGTAACATTAGAGGAAGTGTGTGAAAATCATATCTTGATTTTTGGAATACAGATAAACACCCAGTTATCAACGGTGCTGCATTAAAACCAGCCAAGTCCAAGTCTCAAGGCCCTGCTTGAGAATCTTCTGCTTCCGTCAGCTTCAGGTCAAATGACTTTTGTGTCTCAGGAGTTTGGGCCAAGAATCTTTTACTTTACTATTCCCGGGTGAAAACATTTCAATCTCAAGATTTATGTTCCAGAATTCTTAATCTCTGAAAGGTGAAAACTATGGGGGGGGGGAGAATCAGTATGCAAACGGTAACATTTCACTTCCCCCAATACTATCACAGACATTCGTCTTTGTTTACATGTTTGTCACGTTTAGTACATAACACAGGACAGTTGGCTAGAATATGAAAGAATACCTTGGAGTTCCTGAACGTCTCCTAAGTTTGATTTTTGCCCCTGAAACTCTTCTTCCTACTGTGGCTATAAAAATTAGAGAGAGAGACAGGAGCAAGTGGCTGGGGTACTAAAGTCTGAGGAGTTCAAACTCAGGTCCAGGGATGGTAGGAGATGCTTTCAACCGCGGGGAAGTGTTTAAAGCATTTGATAACATGAAACACTGATTTCCATCTACCTGCCAGACTGGTCAAAATCTCCAGGCTTCGCTGGTGCCTCCAAATGTAACTGTCAGTCAGTTCGTGTCAAAACCTAACGTCTTTTCCGTGGCCTTACACATCTGGTCCCTGTCAGTGTCAGAAGGACTTGTTGGATGTGCTGTCGAGGCCAGCAGGATGATTTGTGTGCACAGGACCTAAAGATCTCAAGGCTCATTCGGAAGATGCGCTTCATCTGGTACACTTGACATCAACAAACGATCGACTGAAATTAAACAAAACTTTACATCCTGAAATCTGAGCGCCCACTTCTCCTCCACTCATCCAGACAGGCATATGGCTAGTTGGCTCTGGAATTCACAGAGGACCCGTGTCAACAGTCTATTAATAAGATGGGAGTGGGGTAAAGGCACATGAAACACCTCCATGCTTTGACCTCTGACCTCTCTAAGCTGGCACATTTTTGAAATTCTTGATGGGATCCAGAGTTACTGACCAGCCACACTGGAAACAGAAGCGTGAATATTTGGTATTCAAATGTGCCCAGAGTTTTCTCTGAAAACCTTTAACGAGAAAGACTGTATATAATGTATGAATTTTGAAAGGGGTGCCATTTTTTTTCTTCAAAAGAAGTTATCTAAGTATTTGTTTAATTGGAAGAGAAAATACTCTGCCTTTAATTTCTCTCCTATCACTGTAGGAAATCACAGGGATGTGTAATAAATCACCCAATGTTTCTTTCCTGGGCGGCCGGGCTCCTTGTGGCAAGCTGGTAATGGACAATTCTCTTCACTTTACTCAGTGTGAGGGGCTCTTTCTTCACAAGGCACGTGAAGCTAGCATTGGTCCAGGCAGCACGCGCATATGTGAGAGCAGAAATGTCAGACTGCCTGTCTGGGTGCATCTACACCAGGTTTTGGGTTTTGAATGCTTCACGCAAAGAAAGCACCAGCTTTCTCTCTCTTTGAGAATGTTTCCTGTTTATCTGCTGCCTGATCAACACAGTTTTAGCTTTGACTGATATGACACAATGTCAAAATCATTAACTCCTCCTCTGACTTGGAGGCCTTAATTGAAAACAGTTTGACAGGGAGAACTAGGGGCGGGTCATGCAGGTACCACACACACGAAGCTAAAGTTAAATGAGAAAGGGTGCCAGGGATGTCTTTTTCCAGTGCGGGCTGAGCCCTTTCAGCATCCCTACCTCTGAACACGCAAAAGCACCCCTACCTGTGAACACGCAAAAACTTACTTAATCACCCAAGAAAGAGACATAAGTGGTGGCTGCTTAGTGTTCCCAGGGCAGCCACCAATCCAAGAAGGCTTGCTCTATCACGTGAGGCACATCAGGGAAAGGTGTAAAAAGTGGCATGTGCACCCACCAGCACCATCGTTTCAGATCTTGCTGGGCCCCTGGAGAACTGAAAAGCACCTCATTTTAAAGAAGAGGTGTTGGGGGTGTACGCCCGCGGTAGCGGGGCAAACCACACTTGTCCGAGCACATCCATCCACCTCTTTTCTGCATGGTGAGCAGCGGGAGTCAGGGGGCCCCTTTAGAGCTTCCTGCCTCCCTACCTGCCCAAGTGAGTTTTCCCGTGGGATGTGCCCCGTGTCCAAGATGGCCACGCAAGAATTCGGGGGAAGAAACAATTCCATTTTCTATAAAGATAAATGCTGCTGGTATAGTCAGAAGGCACCACCCTGCTCTTGTACACTGACCGCACGCCTCGTGCTCCCTGTGGATTTCCAGGCACCAAGTCCCTTCTGCTGGTCAAACTTGGTGTACTTTTTTTCTTTCTGTTTGCAGCCAGGCCCCCCTGATCAGACCAACACCCAACAGCCAGCCACAGTGGCCCAACCACCTGCTGAACCCCTCGTTGGCATCTTTAATAGGCTTAAAATGTGAGAATTTGACGTGCCAGACGCTGCCGAAAGAAACACAACTTCTATGGTTTTCTTTTCTCCTTAAAAGTTCATCAGCAACTGATCTGTTACCCTCTCCAGAAGAACAATCATTTCCCAGTTAATACGGCACCTCAAAGGGGAGGCAGGAAACAGCCCATCTTCAGCAAGCAACAACAAAAACCTCAGCATCCTCTAATTGCTCTCCGACCCTATGAGCCACACCTCTATAATGTAACTTGGAAAAGCTATATCGTTTACTGTTATAAAAACAGTTAACTTTAGAGAATGTTTGGGCCAAGAAGGGATGTAGCCAACAGAACTCCCTGTAAATTTAGAAGTGCTCGGAGAAGTCAAATGAGATTTAAAGTATGGGGGTGGTAGGGAGGATGGATCAGTGGGTAGAGGTACTGGCCACCAAGCCTGAAGACAGAAGAAAACCGGCTCCTGTGAATGTTTTCCTGACCCCCACAGGCTCATCTTAGTACCCGGGCCCAACACACACACAATCAATAACCTGGAAAACAAAACACAATGACTTATCAGGTATCTGACTTGCCGCAACTCTTGAGAACGTGTTCCCTCAGAGCAGGGCCGTGACACGGGGCTGAGGCTGCTCATTCCCATTTTGCAGATGCAGCAATTGAGGAGGAAAGGAATTCTGAAACTTGTTCTGCTCATTGTTTTTTACCTTCTGCTCATACCCTGCTGCTCGCTGTGAACCGCATCACTCTGGATACATTGTATTTATCATTATCCTTAGTGCAGGAAGCTAGGACCCAAACATAATGCTCAATGAGGGTCACTTAGTATGTTTGTTTCTCTCACTCCTTACACCTCTTTGTATTTCAGTGGCCTGGTGTGCTGTTCTTAGTGAATAATTTGACTGATTATTCCAAAGCTTTTATTGAGTTTTGTGGTCCAGGCATCACATGGGACAGCTAGGAAGCCATGACAAGTAATGTCTAACTCTGGTGCTTACAGACTTCAGCCCCATCCTAGGGACAGATCCATGAACTTCTAATTATACTATGAGGTATGTAAGTGTCACCCTGCATATGGCCTTAGAGATGAGAAAAGGCTCACCAGAGTCAAGGTTTGCACAGGAGTATTCCTACTCTGGTTTTAGGCATAAAGTTAGCAGAGACATTCTAAGTGGGTGGACAGCGAGAGAAACAAAGGCAGGCGATGAGCAGAGGCCAGGTGCCTGCAAAGCGGACTACTTTTCAGAGATGCTGGCAGTCACAGCTCTCATAGACTTTGCATGGTGATTATGTTATGCAGAAATGACTACTACAAAACCTTAACACGGATCAGTGTCATGAATTATTTGCTCAGACTTTGAAAGAAACTAAGCCTAGAATTCCCTTCTACTTCACAAACCAAGTTGAAACATATTTTTTGAAAGTGATCGAGCCCCTCTGCGGAAGAGTGAGCATTTTAGGAGGTATATTTTTTTTCCCTACTGCCTTGTCTTTTATGAGATAAAAATTTTAATCACCCATAGTATTATCCAGGGGAAAAACAGAATAATTTAGTCTTTTGCTGCAAACTTCAGAGTCTCCCCTCTATTTTAATGAATTCATCCAAGACCTTTCTCCTTCTACATTTGATTCTTTACAAAGGACTCTAAGTACAACTCTTGATTTTCTTTTTAAATGTTGACGAGATATGCTTTTTCATAACTGACAGCTCTTTGTTGTATGGCCTAAGAAGCATTTTCTCCTTTCACAATTACTCTGAAATTAAGAAGGTTTTATTTTAAGATATCAGTTGGAACATTTTAAAAAAAATATTCCTCTGGATATAGAGAGGAAAAATAAAATATTGTAGGGATCAAAAAAAAAAAAATAGGACTACAAACAGAGGTTGAAGTAGAGAAGGTCTTGGAAACCATTTACCACACACCAATGTTGGACAGCTGAGGAGCTGTCACCCTGTAGACGTGGGCTAGGTTGTCAAAGATGCCCGGACTGAAAAATGACAGAACTAGAGAAGACTGCACTCCTGCATCCCAGGACAGTTGAGGATGTTACCTCCAGGATCACTGTGAATGAAGACCTGAGAGCTGGTACTTTATAAAATCACCCCCGGGCAGAGAGCAGAGGGAGGAAGGGTGATAGGAATGGAATTGTCCTGCAGTGGCACCGGTGAAGGAAATCTTAGCTCCGCAGACAGATAGTGCGTCTGTTAACCGTGATTAGACAGTGATTAGCACTGTCGAGACATCACCCAAGAACAGAACCTCGCTAGAGCTCGCTAACTTAGTGGCTAACTGTCTATAAGTCTCTAAAGCCTCACCATGCTCAGCCATATGTAACTACAGCCATTTCCTCACCCTTCTTCTCCAAGCCTAGGAATGGAGCTGCCTTTTAGGAGCTGGCAGGCCATTCCAGAGGGATCTGGAATGCAGTTTTAACTTCTAGCTGCTACAGTTTCTTGGATGAGAAAAGTCTCTTCTGTTGCAGGAGGACTACTATTGTCAATAAGGAATTACAGGTAGGAATGCCCTGACCTAACAACCAGGAAGCATAGATTGGCTAACGATCCACAGGGGGATAAAAGCTGAATAATATCTACAGCTTGGAAGAGTGTCTGTTTCGCGATTTTTGTTGACACAACTCTTATGATGATGAGATCAGAACCACTTTCTAAAAAAGATACTGAAAATGAATTTAAGAATTGGATCTTGCACCATGAAGCAAAGGATTATGGGCCCCATCCATTTCTGCTTCGTGTCTTCCATTATTGCCTGCTGACTATTTTTGCTCGTAAGGGACCGTGAACTATCCATGAGTGCAAAATGGATACAGCACAAATTGATTCAGTAACATCACACAGACATGTATGAATAATGAGGTTTGGTTGCAGTCTGTCACACAGCAAGCATTATCAGTGTAACTGATTTATTGAAAACGTGAGTGAGTAGAGCCTCATTCTTAGAGAAGATAGCATAGCAGCTCTTTGCTTTTTTTTTTTTTTTGTAAAGCAACAAGTTTGAACAAACTAATACCTTTTGACATTTAAAATGTGCCAGCTGAATTTGGCACACAGCTGGCCTACTTGCAATATTTCAAATAAATAAAGGAAAGGGAGGATAAATGATGCCACCATTATCATAAACCCTAAGGATCATCAGAGATGCTAATCCGTTTCAAATATCCCAAGGAACGCTGTGGCCCCTATGGGTGTCTATGACAGTCAGGAATGGGTGTCTATGACTTGTTGAGATGTGTGGAAACGAGCCTGCTAAGTCCCTCCTCCTCTGAACAATATACTAGGATATGCTGTATGGAAAACAAAAGAGCCCTTCACATTCATTCCATATCTGTCATGCAAATATGGCAGGCGCATCTGTTAACACCAAGGGAAGAGCATCAACCTCAGGCACCAACAGTCCAGCGTTTCTGAGCCTGCCCCCTATTCCTGTGTGTTTTCGGAGCAGGAGAAATTCCAAAGTCTGGCCACCTGCACATTTAAATAAGAAGAGGCAGAAATTAGAATAGATGGTGACCACCAGATCTTTCTGAATTGCCAGGTTTCAGGAGACCTTGTGTCTAAAAACAAAAGATTTTTATATAAAAAGACGAAGGATAGTTGTAACACGAGAGGGATATCAAAAGTCTCAGTTAAAACGTCCATAATTACAACACACAGTTGTAAGTGATTTTCATCTGAAGCAAGGGCTAAGCAGACACCTGTGGACATGAAACTTGACTAAGCATACAAAGAATGCTATTCTGTTGAGTTCTTTCAGGATTCCAAGGTACCACTTAGGACGCCGCAGAGGGCAAGCTCCAAATAGCATCTTTGGGGATGCAGTCAATACTCCCCTGAAGAGAGGTCTCACATGTCAGATACTAAATACAGAGAAAAGGACTCTACAGGTTGTAATCTAGGAAAGAGAGGGGATAGCCATTCTTCTGCTAAAGAAGCCAGGAACAGCTTACTGTTGCGGCGTCGCTTCTGTGGGTCAAAGAGTGTTTCCTTTACACTGAATAGCAAAAACTTCTGTCATCACCCATTTAAACCAAACAGTGTCTTAAACGTGAGCGGAGAAAATTAAGCCAATGTAGCAATAACTTGATTAGCCTACGTAGTCAAGAATCAATTATTTAACGTAAGCATTAAATAATATTTTTTTTAAAAGCATCTGTAATTTATTCACCGGCCCTAGGGATGTCTTTGGAATCAAAGACAGCGTAGCGGGGTTCTGAAGTTCTCACCACATACTTGTGCGTATTTCCAGAGCCTTGAAAGGCAATCAGCACTTTCTGCTTCAGGCTACACATGAATGGGATTCCAATGTGTCCTGCACGGGGCGACCTCTTGACCTGTGCTTCCCTGCAAGTCTTCAGCACATTTCTTTTGTGTAGAATGTGGTTAGACCCCGAGGTCACTAAGATGTCAGGATACACACACGAGGAGACAGACAGACAGACAGACAGACAGACAGACAGACACACACACACACACACACACACACACACACACACACACACTATAAAAACTACCATCTGAAGCTAGCATGCTAAAGCTGTCGTCTTCACAGCAGAGGACAGAGGACTGACAGAATCCAGAGGAAGTATGGAAGAGCAAGACGACGTAAGAAGCAGTCTGCAGAAGAATCAGAAAGAAAGAGAGGAATCTGGGCATAGTGGTGAACAATTTTAATCCCAGCACTTGGGAAGCGCAGGTGGACAAACCTCTATGAGTTCAAGGCCAGCTATGGCTACCTGGAGAGACGCTGCCTGGAAAGCAGGCAGAACAAAACAAACAAAAGAAAAAAGGTGACAAGACAAGGTGGGGAAAGAGAAGCAGGCAAGCAACCTGTTGTTTGTGCAGTGTTAGGACAGAAGGCTGGGTGTAATGGTGCACACCTTTACTCCCTGTATTCAGGGAGGCAGAGACCCATAGAACTCTGAGTTTAAGGCCAACCTGGCCTACATAGTGAGGCGTGCGCGTGCCAGCCTGTGTTACACAAGAAGGCCCTGTTTTTAAAAGAGTTTCGGGACTGACATTTTTAATTTCACTTGAGAAATCAAGGGAATGGACAGAACAAACCCTGTGTGGTTGTTAAATTCTCACATCATCCTGAATGGAAACTGAACCCACAGTGAAACAGCCTGCGTAAAAAAAAAAGAAAAGTTCCCAATCTACGTACAAGCCAGACTGTATCACACACAGCAAGGCCCCTGTGGAGCAACTGTGTTCCTGGGTTCCCCTGAGTCACAAGTGCAGGGGAAATAGCATTCCCCAAACCTCTCAGAGATCGACCAAAAAGAGGGGGGGGGGGAGGAAGAAGAAGGAGGGAGGAGGAGACGGAGGGGGAGTGGAAGAAGGGGAGGAGAAAGATGAAAATACCCAGCAAAATCCAAGTGTAGAACCTGTTGCATGAGACAGTGTCACCCAGAATTCCTGATCTGTGGCCACACACATCTTCAATGAGCAACTCGGTGGCCTCAGTTAAACCAAGTTCTATTCTCTTCTTCCACAGACTCCCAAGCCCATTCTTTAGATCTATAGCGGCTTACAGGTCTGTCATTACTGTGCCGAGATTCAAAACACGCATGAACCTGAAGCTCCTTCACGGGAATGAGGAGAAATACTTGGTGATAATTTGTACCGGAGAGAAGACACAGCTGGTGCATGTGAGCAGGAGACCCGGGTTCTATCCCCTATCCTGCCATCAACTGTCAGTGTGACTGAGCCACACACTCTCAAGAACCAAGAGACAGAGACAGCCTGGGTTTTACAGTCTTCAATTCGAAAGCAGCAGCAGGGAAAAAAAAAATCTTTTGCTCTAAAATATATTTTAAAACATGCTTTAAATAATTTTTCAAGTATGTATTTAATGTATATATGAGTGTTGTGAGTGTTTTGTCTGCATGCACATCTGTGTACCAGATGCATGACTGGTGCCCATACAGGCCAGAAGAGGGTGTGGACGCTCTTGAACCGAAGTTACGGATGGTTGTTGGACATCACGGAGGTGCTGGGAATCAAAGCTAGATTCCTTTCACCACTACGCCATCTCTCTAGCCTCTAAATACTCCTGAGATTCTTCAGTTTGGTCATTTCTCTAGCAAAACAAATGTCAGATATTACCAAGCTAAACTGAAGTCCTAAAATAATATATACAATAACTCATGTACATTTCAAACCATACACACCCTCTTTACACACACACACACACACACACACACACACACACACACACACACACACTACAGTGCCATTTATAAAGTTTTCAACATTCTAATTTTCTTCAATGGTAGTTTCTTGTATTATCAGAAAAATAGACTTTTGAAATTAAACTAATTATTTTCAGGGTTATCTCCCAACACACCCCTGTCAAACTGTGACAGTCCTGAAAGTCCATCTGAGTACATATATAATTTACAAAATGCCCCAGGTTAGTGCATTTAGTCAAAACAATTGAAACAAACACTTCTGAGAACAAGTAAAATTTAAAATCTGTTAGAGGGATGAGAAGAATTCTGATAATGAAAGCAATAAACACGGAGCTAAAAATAGAACTATTGCTTGAATCAAGTCAAGGGAACTATAGCTAAAAATTGACTTCTAATCTATTTGAAATTTATCAAAAGTGCATTCTCATACATGCTTTCATATTTCCTCTCTTTACATCTAGTGCTATGAACTTTGGTTGCTTGTAGAGATGATTTAAAGTTGCCAACATTGACCTAAGGGCATAAGGTTATATCCAGCAAGCTGTATCTAGGAATCTAACTATATGTCCCATGAGGTATCAACTACCTCACATGACATCAAGGTTTATTTAATAACATCATGGGGAGTAGGCTAAGAAGCATTAAGAAAACAATTTCAAAGCTCAGAAGAGCTTTGAGGAAATTTTAATATCAACCCTTAGACAAGAGGCGATGACTACAGAGAAGGATCATGGGAACATTATGGGGATTTTAAAAGGTGGCAAGGAAGCAAGTTAGGCCTACTCATACCATAATCTCCTCAGAAGCCCTGGCTGCATTGGCTTCACTCCAGCAATCTGAGAGCTCTGGAGAAAATCTGGAGACCCACCTCTAGAGTATGTTACGTGTTCCATCGCCTCTCCCAACCCGGGGCTCGCCCTGTCTCGTCATCTGATAAATTGACAGTGATCGTGTTGCTCCTAGCCCAGAACAAGCTAGAAAGGGCAAGAATGTACTTTTGGCAAGCTTTGTCATCGGTGGTACAGCTTCCAAACTATTGCCTGTTTCTCCTCAGGGGACAAATCTGACTGACACAACAGAGGATTCTGGGCCCAGCTTCCTATCTGCACCTCTCATTGGACATAGCTTCCACAATGCACTCCAAGAGCACAGCCCTGTGCTGCCACTGCCAGTTTAGTTATCCATGGAGCAATGCATTACAAACAGAATCCCAGGCAAGAGGAGAATCGCCCATAGGCTCAAATGAACTCTCAGTCCCCAAGCAGCTAACCCTTACTTGTCACAGAGAAAGGGCTCTAAAGAAAAACCAAGTCCGTCGTGGCAGGAGAAAGAGAAGACCTTCATGGCTACTGCTCTGCTCTCCCCACCCACAGCAGATGCTCATAGGGACCCTGTTCACGGCCATCCTAACTCTGGTTTTAATGTGAAACTCCTTCCCTGTCTTTGTCCTTGAGACCAGCACTGAGCTCACCAAGGAAATAGAGCCTAAGGGGTTACACCTGTGACCCAAACTTTCCATTCTGTATGGGGTTTCACTATTATTGTATTTTTTAATAAAGTAAAACAATTCAGAGGAAGTTTCCAAACCAGTGCTTTTCCTTAGGCCAATGGTCACCAGCAGTGACAGCAAAGCTTTATAGTGTCAAATGTGACCCAAATTATGACCATCCAGATTTCACCTTCGCTCCCTTCAGCGTCCCTCCCCAGGCCGCCTTTTCAAGTGAACTCCAACATTTAAGCCACTGGAGAAAATGGTTAAAGGTTACCTAAGAGGACCGACCAGCCAATGTCATTTCCTCCTGTCCCCTACACCCTGTTCTATCATAACTTATGTAGTACACTAGAAGAATTCATATGGACATCATTGTCTTGGGCACTCCTACAGGGCAGAACACCAAGGTCCCTCTGTTTTTCTCCCAAGAACCTATACAAATATTTGGCTTTGCTCACAGAGTATGAGCCAATATGACAGGGAAGCCAGGATGGTGATGATGACATTATGGCAATTCCCAAGAACATAATCCAACATTATTAAAATCGAGTAAATAGGGGACAAAGTAATTACCAAAGCTTCAATTCCCAGCAAACCTACCACAGCATGACAAATGTCCTGAAGGGTGACAGTGTGCCCTTGACTTCAGTTCTGGGCAGTTTGAATGTGTTACTGTGGTGTCTAAGGAAGAGAGGGGGCTGCCCATAATTCTGAGAATGTGAGTTCAAGGCCAGCCTTCGCTACACAAAAAGATTCTGTAGCCCTATAAAACCAATGGACAGGAAGGAGTATCTACGGATTCAGTATCTGAGGTTGAAGTGTGAGGACCAGAACCCACATAGAGGCCGGGGGACATGGCATCCTGCCTGTAACCCTGGGGCTGGAGAGGCAGAGGCAAACCAACTAGCTGGACTAGCACAGTGAGTGAGCTCTGGGTCCAGTAAGATAGTCTTGATAGTCTTCCTCAGGAAACATGTCCTGTGAGCACTGGAGGAAGACACCCAAGGTTAGCCTTTAGACTTCACAGGCAAGCATGCACACGCATGTACGCTTACATGTGCAAGCTTACATGAGCGAGTGCACTTACTCTTACCCATACGCAAGAGTAAAAAGGGGCGGGCACACAAAACAAGAAAAGGCAGCAAAAATAAATATACACAGTGTGTGCAAGGCACAGGTGAACATCTTAAATGAAAAGGAAGGAAAATGCCAACGGATACATCTATAATACCTAAGGTCTGGGAACTGAAAAAAGGACAGAAAGATTGAAGGAGCCAGGAGACCAGGAAATCTGCTATGAGATTGTGCCTCCTAGAATTGCCAAGAAGCTTCACCCAAGATATTTCACCTATATGGCTGCCAAAACAAGACATGCACAATGACAACACCAATGGGTAATGCTAACACAGAAGGGGAAATCTCATGGGGCCCCACGCCCAGGCAAAGAGCTACAGTCAACTAAAGAATGCTGGGAGCAGGAGAAATAGACTTCCCCAGGGATGAGCTCCTTTAATGGGTTATCAAATACAAGTGGACAGCCCTGAATCACACACATATATTCGTCGATGAATGGACTCAGGCTCAACCGGTTGTATTTATATACTCAGAGGCACACAGACACAGACACACACAGACACACACACACACGCTTATACAACCGCCTAAAACTATAACTATATATGTGTGTGTGTGTATATACATATATATATCTACACATATATACACATATATGTTATATATGTAAATATGTATGTATGTATGTATATTCCACAGGAAAAAAAGGCCATGAACTTAAGAAAGCAATGGAGAAGGGGGCATGGGAAGGGTCACAGGGAGGAAGAGGAAAGGTAAACAATGTAATCTCAATATTTTAAAAATTGAAAAAAAAAAAAAAGCCAGGATCTGTGGCACAAGCCTCTAATCCCAGCACTCGGGAGGAAGAGGCAGGCAGATCTCTAAGTTCAAGGCCAGCCTGGTCTACAGAGCAGGCTCCAGGACAGCCAGGGCCACAGAAGAAAACCTTGTCTCAATAAACAAACAAAAGGACAAGGGAAGGCTTCCTAATGTCTGGCTGGCAATGTCCCAGGTGTTCTCAGCACACTCAGCCACCCTGCTGTGAAGTAGGAATCATTCCCTCCCCTCCCCTCCTCCTCACCCCCAACAGGAAAATGTGGTGCACTAGGAGGCAAGATGTCGCCTCATGCCACCTAGCACCAAGGTACAGAACTCAGGTGCAACTCCACAACACTTGTCACTGCGGCAGAGTATCCGGTTGCTACAACCCTCTGCCACCAAAGCCTCACTGTGGATTTAGAAACAATGGACGGCCATAAATTGTGTGAGGCCGTAACCTGTGTTGGAGGCGCAGGTATTAAATGCTGAGTCAGTGCTCTGCTTTGCACGGAGATAATGCTTTATCTTCCCTGCCCATATATTCTCAGCAGCCAGCTCGGGGCGGGAGAAAGACAGCTGGGGATCCGGGCTGCAAAGGACAGAAACGATTTCTCCTCCAATCGTTCTGTGTCCACACCTCAACGAGCTTCCCGTCTGACTGTTTTAATGATTCACACGTACGGGACAAGGCAGGTGTCACTGGGCCAAATCTGGGGAGATGGAATGCTACCCCTCCCTCCTGGCTTGGGTTACGTAAGGAATACGCTTGTGCAATCAGCTTGCAGGAACTCACGCTGTGGCCCTGGCTTCCCTGCTTTCTGCCATAGTGTACGGTGTTTGGTGTCCTGTCTTCACACCGTTCCCTCCGTGCCTAGGAGAAGAGGATGCTAACTTTAAAAGGGCCAAGAGTGAGTTAGTGTGGCGACTGCCGTAAGCAGTGGGGCCTCCACCACTTGCGGGCCCTCGACACCGTTGAGATTCGATGCCAGTGCTGTAGACTGTGTGGCACTAGGAAAGGAATAGAAAGAGGCTGCCCTAGGCTAGAAGAGACCCTGAAGAAGACACGACTTCTTTAAGTGTTTCCTTGAATCTTTCCACAGCCGCATCTCTAGTCTCTGTTCTTTGGTGGAAAGTTGGCCCCAATAAGAAGGAAAAGCAATCTTTAGGAGACTACTAAAAGGTTACAGAGCAATTTACATTTAAATAGGTAATTACTGAACAAAATCGAAATACAAATCTAAAGGAATGATTATAATGGTAGAATCTGAGAGTGTGTAGGAGAGGGGGGCGGGCTTTCTCAGCACCTACCAAATCTCATCCCTCAAGGCAGGATTTGCAAAGAGAGTGGCCTATCCCCGAGGAACTATAGACACTGCCTAGCGACAACATTAGTGGCCAACGAATCACGCCAGGAGATTATTTCGATTCAATGACCTCTTCTGGCCTCTGCATGTATTAGACATACAGTGGTACAAACACACATACACGCAGGTAAAAATACACATATAATAAAATAAATGCATTTTTAAAAAGCTTTTGTGAACATCTTTCACAATGACCCAGTGAGTAACGGTGTTTACCACCAAGCCTGACGACCTGAATTTGATTTTCAGACCTCACATGGTGATAGGGAAAATCACCAACTCCCCCCAGTTTCCAAATGACCTTCATAACATGGCATGCACACCCTAAATAAGTAAGTGTAACAATAAAGAAGTAAGATTTAAAATAAAAACAAAACAAACATACTAGATAAAACTAACAGTATCTATTTGAAATAAATAAATTAAACAAATTCTGGCACAAGTGCTATGTGCCAGTAAGTAAAATTGAAAATTACACATAGACACCTTAGGCAGCTCATTTACCTACCCATTTGCTTCACTGACCCAGAGGCCAAATGTGAGATTCAGTCAGACTCAGTAGGGACTGCCCAGGCTGAGCATTGTGGCAGCAACTCCAGATACAAAACAAGACATGGTGGCTTTCCCAGGCAAAAGAGGCCAGGGACCCACTATCCAAATTCCTTTCCCTGGCAACGTGGACTGAAAAGAACTATTAAGGTAACGCAGACATAAAATTAGTATACTAGGATTTTTTTTTTCTTTAGTGAATTCATAATTCCATTGCATCAAAAGGAATATGGCATTTTTGAGCCCAAACTTTCAAATGAAGTATACATTCCTCTTTCCATGATCTAGTCATGCTTCATTTAACACTCTATACCACCCATGTCTCTGCAGAACTGACAGCAAGCGAAGCCATATAACTTTCTTCATAAAAACAGCATTATGTAAAATATGGCCTCAAGTCTGTAAAGAAATGCAGAATCACAATTTTTAAAAAAAAGGAAGAGAAATCATGACGGCCCTTTGTTTTGTCACAAAGAAAGTTTATCGCCCAATAAAAAAGAAATTAAACTTGTAGCTTTAAATAGGCAAGACTCACATTGTCAAAGTGCACATATTTCCTTGAAAATGGTCACCCTTAGGCAGGAAAGATAAAATCACTTTTGACGGCAGAACTTTTTAGGCTGAGCTGGGGAGTGCTTACAAGAAACGAGGGAACATGGAGGGAATGGGCACAGTCTCTCACTGGTCAGTACATAACCAAAGCTAGCTACAGAGTCGCTTAAAGGCCCCTTCGCCGGTGGCAATGGTGCCGGGTGACCTCCTTCACAGAGGCTGAGGCTATTCTGGGAGGGTGTCCGAAACTTCCCAGAGAGGTCATGGAATGCACCTCAACCCTCACAAATGTTCAGATCCTAGCTTTTTGGAATCCGCCAGCTCCAACAGCTCTTTTGTTTAGAACGATACGTTAAAACGCATACAAGTAAACTCATTAAAATCAATCTGCTCATAGTGTCAAGAAGGATCCAGGGTTTGCATTTGATGTAGAAATAACCAGTTGAATAGGTTTTTGTTTTTGTTTTAAAATTAGGTCAAACAGGTTATTTGGCATACAGGCTTAAGTAAATGACCTTTTCCCAAAGGAGCAATTCGGAAATGTCGTCACACCAGTCTGTATGCTGATAAGAGTGTAGATTTTAATTGCACACTGGGTGGCTGAGAACCAGGCGCCAGTGCACTGGCTGAAAGCTACCACCACCAGGAAGGCTTAGCAGCGAGACTAAGTGCTCACCTTGGAAGACGCACCCAGCACAAAATACAAAGGGGAGGGCCTTGCTAAACATTACTAGGAACTTCCATACAGGGACCAGTAAGATGCCCCATCGACACACAAGCCCAATCAAGACCGGTAAATGTGAAAAGAGAGGCAACTCCATCAGGTTGTCCTCTGTCCTCTACATTGATGTAACTGTGCCCCACATCTACATCACACACACATGCGTACACATACACAAACTTTTTAAAACAAGAATTTCAATAGAGGAGAAACAGATTTAAGCCAGCATTAGGCCAGGGCAGCCCATGAGAAGCCCCAGGCCGAGTGTCTTGGCTGCAGGCTCCTAAACTTCCCATTTACTCCTTCTGCCTTCGAAGAACTTCCTACTAAATGGGTATCCCAGGCATCCAGCCTAAATACAAATGAAAAGAGAGTGCGGCCCCCGGACAGCAGATTCCCTTAGGGATCTGAGCATGGAGGTAACCTGGGCATGTCTTCTTCCTCTCTGCCATTATTTATCCCTTATCACCATCATTGTCATCATCTTAAACAAAGACTTCCCAAAACGTTTTAGTTTCCTGCTGCAAAGTTAAACCAAGTCATTGTTTGGCTGTTGCTAACAGGCAATTCAGTGTACTATAAAGGAAGAAATTAATAGTCATATGAAAGTCAAAGTCTACGTGAGCCCACCACAGCCTGGCTGCCTTTAACCACAGTGGTGTCTTTCTTTTCCTGTCAATGCGTCTTTCTCCACTCAGACAGGATGCCAGCTACAAGGAGGGAGAAGTTACTGCCCGTTTCCTACCACAGTCACCAGAACTCTTCCACACCACAGGAATCCCTGCCACTCCCAGAGAGGGACTTCGCATTGTGGTTTAACCTCAAAAATAAATAGCTGTACAATTCTGATATTCTTTGATGTCACTCTGCCTATCAGAGCCTCGGCTGCTGTATCCTCAGCATGTGTTAGCCTCCTCTCCCAAAAGCCGGTCTCCTGCTTCTCTGTATTTCCTCCCAACTCTTCAGGCTCTCCCTGGGCTAAAAGAAAAGAGAAAACACCTACTGTCTCCGTGTTTTATAAGGCCAACCCTGACTCATGCCTGTCCCTGCATATACTCAAAATTTTGATTACACAGTGTGTGCGCGCGCGCATAAACACACACACACACACACACACACACACACACACACACACACACACACACCCACACACACACCAGAAAGAGAAGTCACTGCACAAGTTTTATCTCTGAGTTCTAGTACCATTTCCTCTTTCTCTATTTGGAAACCTTATTCTCTCCGAGCTTAACAACTCTTTCCTGGCAGTGAACTATGAAGAGGTGATGATTTCTTCCAAATTAGGAGGACATTAACAATTAAGTGTTAATGTGGACGCCGTTAACAGTAATGCAATTATAACTGTATTCCACAAAGGGCAATAGGAAATAATTACCCTGATCCTCAAGTGAGAGTTGCAGGAGAACGAGATTCTCAATCTACAATTCATTAGGAAGGGCTTAGAAACCCAGATGCACACCTACTCTGTAAGAGCTACTACAGCAGTGACAACAGCCACCTGTCAGAGACTAAGCAGGTATGCACATTCTGTCTGTTGCAGTGAGGGACCACCAATGCACTGCTCTAGGGATGGCAAGACAACATTTCAAATCGGGTTCATCTGAATAGCCCGAGATGCCATTCTAAGCCTCCAAGCTAGACCAACTGCAACTGGTGCCCATGGACTACTGAAGACGAGGAAGTGAATCCAAGGAAACGATTCATCCCCAATTACCACATGCATGTCAGCATTGAGACTTGACCAGAAATACTGGGTAATTGCAAATGAGCCATCAGTGCCTATCTCAGTTTTATTTGATTAAAATTGCAGGACTGAACAGAGAAGCTGATAGAATCTGTCGATTGAAAGTGTTTTCTCCTAATGGTGCATAAATGGGAATCTGGCCTCTGAATTCTCCATTAATCCTGGATCTCAGCGTCCTTCAATAATCCATACACTCTTTCCTCTGTCTGTGTCTCAAGGATTAGCGGTGCTAATAACGGATAAAACAAACTTTTTGATAACTTTCCTTCCTTAGTGTATCTGGTGGATTTGCCTACACGAAGAATGGGAAAACAAAACCAGGAGAAAGACCTCCACCCCCCCCCCCCCACACACACACATAGCCCGGATGTTTAGATTCTAATATTTTTCTTTGATGTCACTCTGCCTATCAGAGCCTCGGCTGCTGTATCCTCAGCGTGTGTTAGCCTCCCCTTCCCAAAGCCGGTCTCCCGCTTCTCTGTATTTCCTCCCAACTCTTCAGGCTTCCCCTGAGGGGGGACCCCAAAAAACAAAAACAAAAACAAGAACAACAAGGGTCTCCCTATTCTTTAAGGCCAACCCCGGATCAGACTCTTCACATACTCATGGTTTTGGTATCACAACCCAGAACCCTACCCTTGTCTTTCCTCTTGCTGGGCACGCTCCTACCTACAGATCTCTGCTCATTTTCCCTTTGCTTTCAGTCCCTTAAATCTGCCCCTTCAGCATTTAATAGTTTCCCTGAAAAGCTTTTATTACCTTCGCATCCACCCTCAACTCTTTGCTGAATCACATAGGACCAAGGATATTAAAGTACGATTACCTAAATGTGTGCAATTAGAGAAATGGTGTTTCTAAAATACAATAGGATCCTCATTACTATATAGTCGCTGGAATTGACAAGAGCCACACCTCCATCTTCTCTTCGTGTCTTATTGTGGAGCAAATGCTCTGGAAATGCAGGCTAGTCGGTTGAGGACAGAAATGTCATCCCTCTGACTGGAAAGCACAGTCTGGACAACTGGTGACCAACAATGCCGACTACCAGGTCAGGACACTTGTAAATTATAGATAGGGTAGGTAAGGACACAAAGCCAGGTCATGCTCATGTGGTCCTGTGAGTCATGACAGGACACACACTCTACAGGAAAGTACTTTAAGGATACATTTAGTGGTCAGTTCTCGTGCACACGGTAACCAATAAAAACCTCCTACGTAGACTCTGACAGATGTGTGATTGTATCAAGGAAAGAAAATATCGGAATTTGTTAACAAATGGATCTCTGTTGAAGGCAAGAGACAAAACAAAACAAAAAAGCAAAGTATCTATCTTCCATTTTCATTTTATCATTGTTTTATGAACAAGCATGACTGCTAGATAGTACAGAAATTAATTTTAAAAATTAAAGAACTTCGTATTCTCTACCATTTGACATTACACTTGTAGAGCATAATGAAGCCATTGATATCACAGCACAATAGTTCTTATATGTAACTGGCAATTTCTTTTATTGTTCCTTTCAACATTTCATAAATGGCATCAGCGTCTGCGTATTTCGGAAATCACCATGATATGATATCTTTAAGAAATCAAAATAGCCTTAAATCTGGGCTGACGTAGAGAAGTTATAGAAATGGTACAAAATGCTGCAGATAGATACAGGAAATACACAGACCTATGCACAAACCCAGGAACATAAGCTATCAGGTGTTATCAGTTTTCAATCCAGAAAATGTTGAGAGTAAATATGGACTGCTTTTTAGTTTTTATATGTTGTGACAGGGTATTGTATGGCTCAGGCTGCCTTCCACCTACCCCAACTCATGAGTGCTGGGAGTACAAATGTGAAATGCCAGGCCCAGCTTAAGCATGGGTAAGGAAGAAATAAAAACTCAGTTTTGATAATGTTTGGAGACCAGTATCATTGATAGCAAACAGATACTGTGCAGATCTGACAACCAGGCAAACCAGCACTATTTTGCGACACAATCCTTTTCTATGTAATGTATAGTGTCTACGCTTACAATGAACTAAATGTATACAAATAACTGGCATTAACATTAGTTTCAATTTGAAAACAAATAAACAAACAAAGAGATAACATTTCAGACAATGAAAACCACCCATTCCCAGTAAGGTCTTCTTGAAAACTCTCAGATTTGAAATAATCCCTACATTCCTGACGGCCTATTAGCAGCCGTCACTCCACAGCTTTCATATTAAAAGCACCAGCACTTGAAGACTTTAGTCTTTAATAAACTGTGCCCAGAGGCATGCGTCGGGTGACAGGACAGTACTTCTTGAGACAGGCAGACTTGTCAGCCACTGCAACAGGATCTGTCTCAATCAACTTAATTAGGGACATCTGCAGCACACGGCTCTAGCTCTGGCAGCTTATTTGCACCAGAAAGGTACAACTCACACGGGATGCAGAGAAGCTAGAATGACAAGTAGATACTCATCAGCAACATGAGCCGGCTCAGTCATCTGAGACTACTCCAGGCTGAAATAAAGCTGTAGTGCCCAGGGACACGGATGTCCAAATGTGCAGTTGATGAAAAGGCTGAAGGATATTTGAACAAGCCTTTGATACGCTTAGCCCCTGCAGGAATCTCAACACGGTAATGGAGCCCCCCCCCCCCCCCCCCCCACACACACCTGCTCAAACTCTTCAGTCATCCTCACCAAAGTTCCCAGGTTTGTCCTCACTTTTCCAAGGACCCTGCCAGGGTTTCTCTCCAAACAACTCTGCTCCCTTTTCAAGATGTTGTTACTGATGGAGATGGAGTCTTGGAAGCTGTAGCGTTTGGGCTGCTGACGTCCTTTGTTTGCAAGCTTGCCTCTGGAAGGAGCGTGCACTCCACACCTCCCAAATCTCGGCTCCTGAAGGCCAGGCCACTCTTATGCTTTGCATTCCAACTCTGCCCCTCTACTGGTGTTAACTGAGTTATTTTTTCATTCATCTTCCTTGGTGATCACAATCTAGAGTTCACTGGTGATGAAAGCAGCCAGCTCCTTACTGATTTGGCTTTTTCTGCATCCACACAGCAAAAGTTAGGTGTCTTGGGGGACTGCAACCAGGCTGTTTTCTCTAGGTTGTTATTGGGAACGCTGTCTTGTCTTAATGTTAACTATAGCTACTAGGAAGGCTCATAGTACTAAACCCAAGATAGACTCAATCTTCCAAACACAATGAATCTGAAAATAGTCCAGGAGTGCTGGTCAGTTTTATGTCAACTGGACACAAGCTAGCATCTTCTGAGATGAGGGGACCTCATTCGAGAAAACACCTTCATAAGCTTAAGCTGGAGGAAAACCTCTAAAGCATTGTTTGAATTGGAGATAGATGGGGATGGCCTAGTCCATTGTGGCCAATGCCACTCCTGGACTGGTGGTCCTAGGTTCTGTAAGAGCACAGACTGAGCAAGCATGGGGCAGGGGGTTGGGGTGGGGGCGCCAGTAAGTAGCACTCCTCCATAGCTTCTACATCAGCTCCTGCCTCTGGGTTCTAGGCCAGTTTGAGTGCCTGCCTTGGCTTCTCTCAATGGACCATTTCATCATGGTATTTCATCACAGCAATGGTAACTAAGACAGAGATCCTAATACTTTACAATTAGGGAAGGGAAGAAAAGGGTCTCAAAACAAGACACAATCTTCCAAGGCCCATAATGTGCTTTACCCAAAATTATAATTTACAAACAGATGGAGTTTTTATATGATGTAAGCATTGACATAGTTCATGAACCACCATGGTTTAGATCTACATTAGACATTGTAAGGTGGCAACCTATAATCCAATTTCAGGTATGTAAATTTAATCCAAACAACGCCATCTTCACCAACATATTTCTTGTTTGTTTGAGACAAAATTTCACTCTGTAGCCCTGGATAGCTTATAATTCAGAGACAAACCTGCCTCTGTTAGTGCTGAAAGTAAATGCTTGAGCCATTATGCTAGGTCACCAGTGTGTGTGTGTGTGTGTGTGTGTGTGTGTGTGTGTGTGTGTGTTTCTCTCCAGAGTTAATTTGCTTTATTTTTCTGGCATAACAATCCTATGTGGTCACCACAGTCAGAGAGCCTAAGTCCTCTGGGAAGAGGCTGTAGTGTGGGTTATCACAAGATGATCAATGAGTTCCCGAAGGAAAGGCTTGTTACCACAGACTCTTCCAGGGGTCATGGGTGAGGTAGCTGCAAGTCTTGGAAGTGCCATCATATGTGTTATTGGCGAAGCTGTCTAGGGTGGCAGGGTCCACAGCTGGCGTTATTAGTATCAGTCATCAGTAGAGGAGCAGACCGGATGCCAGTGCCTCTGGGGGCAGGGATGAGGTACAGCCGCACAGACTCAGAAGCAGCTTGTAGGCTCTTAAGGAAAGGTGTGGGACTTGTTCTTCTAATAGCATGCCCACACAGGGACACTAGAAAGCTTGGCAAGGTATTTTAAGGAATTTCCTATAAATCGCTATAAGAGATTTCCTATAAAGTGAACTTTCTACCTTGTCTTGAGAAATAAGAAGCTGGGACAACACGGGCTCTGTGATGCCCTGTGTGGAAATTATTGGCTGGATGGGGGGGGCAATTTCTTCTCTGGACTGTCTGTCCCCTCTGCCCGGTTTGTAGCACAGACCTGATTTACTTTCTTAGCCATTGGTGCTTACACTGCATATGCACAGGGGGTGCAGGCGCCAACAAAGAACGAATTTCAGTTTTGTACGTAAAACCTGCCCAGAGGATCAGAAAGTTGAGTTTCCGTCCAAGCAGGACTGATACAGCCATGCGCCCCTGCATTGGCAACACGGGGCATTTCAGTAGCAATTCACCCATCTCTCGCACCCTGGATGGCTTCAGCCGGCAGAGAGGACAGATCTCTACACCATCAACTGTGAAGATGCCAGTCCAGGCATCAAGTCCCGGTGAATATAGAAAGCAATGCCTTGCCTGGCTTTGGTGGCGCACGCCTTTAATCCAAGCACTTGGGAGGCAGAGAGAGGTGGATCTCTGTGAGTTTGAGACCAGCCAGAACAGGCTCCAAAGCAATACAGAGAAACCCTGTCTCGAAAAACCAAAAGGAAAAAAAAAAAAAAAAAAAAAAAAAGAAGGAACACAGCCTCAATTTAAGTCTACAATGGAATATAAATATCTAGCATTGGTCCATCAGGCTCCAGAATGATGCTGGCTAACTGGCCAGAGGTACAGTACAAAGAGAAGCATGGCTATTTGATGCTATTTCAAAATGACACATTATAATGTTTCTTATCTATATAGGCCCCTATCATCCAAGCGGTATTATATTAGTATATTTACATGAAATCACTCATAGAATAGCCTCTGTCTCAATAGATGGTGTTTGTGCAATTTGATGTTACTTTTCCCTTCTACACATGGCAGGACTATGCTGGCTGAATACATTTTTGAGTTAAGATATTTATTAGACTGGGAAACGGTTACTAGTAAGTGGCTAAAGGAAGCATCCTCAAGTCTGACCTGTGGCAGTTGTTACAGCCTTCCTGTTGAGCACATGTGTCACAGTAGACAGTGGGTAAACGTTCCCTTTGTAAGTTATGCGGTATTTGGTGTTACTAATTAATGTGTCTTTGTGGGCTAGCACGCATCGTCTTTACAACCTGGTATGGGTGCAACCTCACTCCACACCTGTGAGGTAGCTGATCGTGTCATATGTTTCACACTTCCCAGTATCCGTATCGCTGACCTCTAAGAGAAGTGAGAAGCAGCAGATGGTTCATAGCACTCAGTAACATCCTGCGACAGTTTAGAAGAGGAAAGCACATTAGGATTTCATGGGGGATGGAGGACTATGTGAACTTTCCAGGAAATTCAAGAGGAACAAAATGCCACGGCTGTCCACCAACAGTTTGATGAGGAACCTGGGGGGAAAATGGAAAGAGACTCGAAGGCTGTCAGTGGCACAGTACTTTCCGAGCGGCTTAAAAGCTATTTTTTTAGTCTGTGGCATTGCTAAAAGGAGAGGGGAACCTGAAAACCCCAGTATAATTTTAAGGGATGAGCAAGGACGACATCAGCAGTTCTGTAACCTTGCATAAGATTTGTGCATCATAGCACAGATGTATCTAGGGAATCCATAATCTGATCAAATACTTCTCAGGAGAGCTGACCCATTTAGACCACCCCAAAAAGAGGCCCCTTAGGACCACTCTTCTCCAATATATTTGCCTTTAGAGGTGTCAAATGCTCAATCTGGACGGTTTCTGAAGCAACAGGGATGCTTATAATTAATATCAATACCTTCCAGAGGCTTAAGAAATGGCCCGATGTCAAAATCTTTTTTACAAAAGTGAATTTCAAACTGTGTTCATGTTTTTCACAGCCTGGTACCTTTTGCGGTGGTACATCTGGAAAAACAATAAAACATGATCTGGGAGATGCCAGGACGCTTGAGAGCTTTGTAAGGAGAGCACTGGAGTGCAAGATGGAGCACACAATGGAAGCATGCAAACCTTTGGAAGTGTGTATTTCCAGAGCTCCTTCATGAAGCACAAGCCCAACACTGTTTCACTGAGAAACAAAGCTATCAGCTGGGGCTTTGGGGTTTCAGGACAAGACAGACCCTCCTATCCCCCATTATTTTTCCCTTCTGGCTTAATTAACTATAAAGTAAATGAAAATGGCCAGTTCAACGAGAATGCCAGAGTAGAATTTGTGGGAAAATACTTCAGTATCTTTTCAATCAAGTATAGTTCCCAGAAATCTCAGGTTCGGGAGGCTGTGCTTCTAGTTCCCTGTGAGAATGCTTTATATTTATCTACCTGCAAGATGTTCCTTTTCAAACACACATCCATATATATGCACTATGTTATCCTACATAACAGAAATAGATTATTTGCATGTTGCTATCCTGACTCCAAGAAATGATTTAGTTTACAAACAAGAGCAAGGCACTGTAAATTAGAACTTACAGCCTAAAAACAAACGCACATCAACAGAGCAGAAGAGAGGGTCTAAAAAGTTAAATCCTTGCTTTCTAAGCATGAGAACTAGAGTTTGATCTCCAGAACCCACTTAAAAGTGTGAAGCCAGGCCAGGCGTTGGTGGCACACGCCTTTAATCGGGAGGTAGAGACAGGCAGATCTCTCTGAGTTCGAGGCCAGCCTGGTCTACAGAGCGAGTTCCAGGATAGGCTCCAAAACTACAGCGAAACCCTGTCTCCAAAAAAAAAAAAACAAAAACAAAAAAACAAAAAACAAAAAAAAAACAAAAAAAAACAAAAAAAAACCCAAAAAACCATGTGTAATCCAATCCAAGTCCTGGGATGTGGAGACGGGGACCCATGGGATGCTCACTCTAGCCTAACTGGAGAGTCCCTGTCTCAAAGGAAGTGAGTGGTATTTCTGAGGGTGACACCCAAGGCTGTCTGAACACACAGAGAGACAGACAAACAGGCAGGCAGGAAAGCATGGACCCATACATCACACACACACACACACACACACACACACACACACACACACACACATATACACCTTTAAGACTTTTTTTTTTTAAATCTTCTGAAATAGATTAAGAGCTTAAAACTCATTGGAAAAACACTTTATCTTTCTAGATCACAGTTGCATGTGACTACAGATGGCAGATAAAACCTCACGTCAAAGGACTCTATCAGGCATCCATCCCTATGAACTGCTCTAGAACAGACTATGTTGAAGGCAACCATGAAAAACCATGAAAGTATTCCTGGCAATCACACTGATTCTATTTCAACTATCTTTGGTTTATCAACTGCCTTTTGGAGACAGACTTCACAAATATTTCCTTTCCCTGAGTAATCCTACTATCTTTGGGTGGACCTAACAGCAATAGCCTGGACAGTGGTGGCCAGGCACAGCCTTGGCATTCTCTTGACTGCAGTTGCCTTTTACGGGGCTGGTTTGCAGGCCACCCTATTTGAATGATAATTTTTAAGTTGGGTAAACTGTAGTTTATTTGCTAAATTATGCAAACTAGTGCACTTCCAAATCAAACACATACCTGTACTAAGGAGAGCCTCCCTGGTGCTAAAGCCCGCTTTAACAAGACATCAATCAGAGGCTGGTATTTAGAGGCAGCATAACTGATTAGTAGCAGTGGGATTTCAGGCCATTCTTAGTGATAACCACTAAAATACAGGAGCAGCTTTTCAAAGCCCTTGGAAGGAAAAAGCCTGACTCCTCCCCCCCCCAAAAAAAAGCCTCTGACGGATATGTAATGCTGTGATAGAAATACCAGTCATTATGTCACACCTAATAATCCACATGTGTCCCATTACACAGCTGTTTGTGTTACACCCTGTTGCCTCAGAGGCTCACAGCTGCTTTCTGCTCCTGCTCCAGCAATTAATATGCACACCAAGCCCAGTGGCCATCCTCTATGAAGCTGAGGAGGCATGTAAGAGAGGTGCAAATCCAGAGGCCTCAGCAGAAACCTGCTCAGCATTATTCAGGAATGTTTGGTTGCTTACTCAAATTCATCACTAACAAAGGGCCTATTTCCCAAAGGTTCGAGCTGTGTAATTAGCAGCAACAAACACTGCCCCAAATCAGGTCAACCTGTGGGATTAGTTACAAAGGTTTTGTAAATTTCAGAAGATATCTACACAGATGTCAGGAAAACACAACACACACACACACACACACACACAGAGAGAGAGAGAGAGAGAGAGAGAGAGAGAGAGAGAGAGAGAGAGAGAGAGAGAGAGAGAGGGAGGGAGGGAGGGAGGGAGGGAGGGAGGGAGGGAGGGAGGGAGGGAGGGAGGGAGGGAGGGAGGGAGGAGAGAGAGAGAGAGAGAGAGAGAGAGAGAGAGAGAGAGAGAGAGAGATTGAGAGAGAGAGAGAGAGAGAGAGAGAGAGAGAGAGAGAGAAAATAGATGCAGCCACAACCATTAAGTAGTTTTGGATCTGTGAGACTCAGACAACCAATACATTTTATGGGGGAAGTCATAAAAGTCAGATAGGAAAAAATATATGGCATGAAAGTTACAAACTTCTAGACAGCATGTAAAAAATGCAGGGAAGTGGCAGGGGCAGAGGAGGAGACACACAGACTGGATCTCATCACTCTTGATAAATAAGACAGGGTCACCTGAGTTTACTTCTGCAACCAACACAAGTCCCTTAGTATCCAATTATTCTGTAGAAGGATTGAATTTCCTCGTGCTTGCATTTACTGTTGTCATTAGACTGTTCATACTTCATTAGTCTGCTTTCAAAAATGGAACTTTCATTTTATTTACGGAAGTCTTTATACTCCTCTAAGGCTGTTCTGAAAACATAAAATTAAGCATCGCTAACCTTTCCATCAGGAAAAGTAGACTGGACCAGAGAGATACAAACACATGTCAGCATTGCAAATTGATTAAAAAGGCTCAAATTTAAGGAAAGACCTTTCATTTGGGTTAAAAGGATAATTTGCAAGTGATTGGGTCTGAAATGACATCACAGATGAATGCAAAATCTGGTGACCTCATCTTGACCAACCACTCCAGTTTGCTTAGATTTGTTCATATTTGGTAAACAACACTGTTTTACACTCACTCACGGCAACTATCCGGTTTTTTTAAGGCGGGTTGGTGATTTTCAATTCAGAAGTCAAAATATTGTGTTGGTTGCCAATAAAAATAATTAATAAAACACCTCTAGCCCAAGGGTGCATAAGCAAGCAAGTGAATGGTAATGGGTTATAAAAGTGCACTTCCTTCTACATCTGGTGCTAATTAAAATCTGATCAGAGCAATAATTGAGCAATGCCCAGGCTATCCTTAATTCTCCGTGTCACGTTTCAATTGTTTGACACAAAAGCACTGACCTCAATAAATGAAAACACATTAAAAAGTCTAAATTATACTATCCTTAACCAGGCCAACAAGTGATATACTGTCACTGTGGGTTTTCGGGTTACATGAGACATAGAAGTTTTCTAGTAAGTTCTGAGCATTCACTTCTGGAACAGGGGAATCCCTGGGACTTTCATTCCTTGGCATTCCTCCATCAAATCTAAACACAAAACTAAGTATTACTTCCCCAATTAAAATGAGGTAATAAGCCATTTCCTAAATGAATTGTGAGTGTATGTGAGCTAGGCATGTTGCTAAGCATCGCAGGTTCATGAAGGCTTTGTAGGATCTGGTAGCTGAAGTATAACTTGCTCCTGTTAACATGAAGACACACTGATTCGAAGACTGCGTTTCCACATCCCACAGATTTAGCTTATCACACTTTATTAAAGTAAGAGGAAAAGAATATATAGAGAGATACTTTGTAAACAAGGAAAGAGATAGAGAATTTCCAGCATAAAATACTAGTACTCAGGCTGGAGAGATGACTCAGTGGTTAAGAGCGCTGACTGCTCTTCTAGAGGTCCTGGGTTCAATTCCCAGGAACCATATGGTGGCTCACAACCACATGTAATGGGATCTGATACCCTCTTAAGATATACACGAAGACAGAGAGTACTCACACACATAAAAATAAATAAATAAACCTCTAAGAAATACTTGTACTCTTTGAAATACAAAAAAGCAACCAACATGTTCCTAGAACCATTCAGCCATTTTTTTTTTTTTATCTGCTCAACATTTACTGCTCCTATTTAAAATCAAATTCAGTGGTACTTTTTGGAAAAATACTACATCTTGCTTCATGAATAGATTCATGACAGAGACAAGCAATATTGTCAGCTACAGCATACGATAAGAAAATAATAAAAAGTTCCGCTTTGTACGAATGTAGCATACAAAACTCTTGTAAAAATCCTCTTGGGCACTACAGAAACCAAAGCTAGTGGCACATGGGTGGATGAGTCATGCAAAGGACCCTCGTGGGGAGGGGTAGATGTTCCATGTATCAATTCTGTGTATGCCTGAGTCCCTTCGGGAAGAGCAGAGATGCCTCAGAAGGGGCCACAATGCAGGCAGACCCAGGACAGCGAGAAGATTGGGCATGGAAGGGACAAGACAGGCCGGGAAGGTGAGTTGAGACGCACACCAGGAGCCAAACTGAAGGAGCCATTGGATGCTACCCCTTGGGAACCCACCCTGACCTTTTTATAGCAGGGGTCGGCCTGTTCTCTTTTTCACAGTCCTCCCGTACCCACCCACACACCCACTGCCATGACGATCTGCTTAAGAGCACAAGACCTAGTAACGCTGGACTGAACTTTCTGAAACCATGAGCCTAAATAAAAAATTCTTCCTTTAAAGGACATTCCTTAGGTCCTCGGCTACGACTTTGCAAAAAGTAGCGAATACATATGGTCTCATTACTACAGAGCTCTAAGGCTTAGACAATCCATTCCTCTCATAATAACAGATGCATAAGCTGCACACAGAATGTACCTTTACATTGTCATCATCATCATCATCATCATCACTATTATTATTGGTTTTTCCAGACAGGGGTTCTCTGTATTTGCTTTGAAACCTATTCTGGAACTCACTCTGTAGACCAGGCTGTACTTGAACTCATAGAGATCCACCTCCCTTTACCTCGGGTAAATGTATGTGCCACTAATGCCTGGCTTCATTATTATTATTATTATTATTATTATTATTATTATTATTGTTTAGTAAACACAAAATGAAAAGTTATTCTTGACAAGTCCTCTGCCCGGCAAATATTCATTTTATGAGGAAGGAATGGGCGTTACCCCCTTGTAGAAGTAGGGACTGAGAAGTCGATGGTGACTGTGCATGTTTCCACTCTCACTCTGGGATTTTGCAGCCTACTTTCAGGAAAGCCCTAGAGTTTGGCAAACAAAGAAAGGCTACATCTCTTGATGTGGCCTCTGCCTTGGTAGTTGCCAGAGGCTCTGCACAGCAGAGGGATTTCCTGTGGGCCTTGTCATGACATCATTTGGGTCATGTAGCCTGCGGTGGCAGAAAATGAAGCTGATATTTATACAAGGTATTAAAGGAGGGCCATCTCATGCCAGGCTGAATAGGACAAAATGTCAGCCACAGTCTTATGACCGTCTGTGGTCTCTCTCTGTGGTCCCTTTCTTTTTCTTTCCTTTTCTTTTTTGGCTGATATATAATATGGACATATATTAATGTACTTATATATGTGCATGCACACACACGACACTAAGAGAAAAACAAATTGAAAAGAGCACCGAGGCAGAGTGTATTTCACGCCCTAGTGCCAATGTTTCATATCTCACGAACCTCGGGAAAACAATTCATAGAACTAATTAGTTTACAGTGTTTAAGCAGCTTGTTCTTCGTTTTTAATCTCCTTTATGTAATACTGTGAACAAAGCCATATTATCTTCTGATTTTTTTATACAGTTTAACAAATATAATCTCCCTTTTCTTTCCAGAGATTACTTCATTTAGACATCAAACTATGTTGTTGCTGTCCCCCCAGCTCCCCGGGGAGAAAGGATAGAAATAAATTGACATCTATTCGCATAGGTCTCAATGGTCTACCAGATCCACCCAGGCCCTAATCCTCTTTGTTGTCATGGAATCCACCTGGCTTAATTATATTTACAGTTTTGTTTTTTTTCAGTTATAGCACACAGCATGTAGGTTCTTTCCTGAACTGTTCACATCTTCCTGAATCCTAGCTATAAGTCACACCCTCACTGCTGTCTCCTTTGCAGACTCTGGATAATAACAGGGTACTCTTGCCTGACACACAGCATTAGGTCCTTCGAGAACATAGCCCTGATAAATCTCCACTCAGGTCTAAGAACACAATTTAAGAGTACCCATGACATAGTCCTACTGAACGGAATTGGATACAGGGATGTACAAATTAGAGGGCAAGGCAAGGAAGAAAAAAAAAACACACTCAGGAGGTTTTATATTAAAATGTGACTCTGGTATAATTATATATACATAATATGCATAACAGCTTTGCTTTATTCTGGTTGGGCACTTAACAGCTAGACTATCATAGTGATTTTGGTATAGCAAAAATGTCAAGGTTTATGTTTGCTTATCTAACTATGTACGTATGTACGGGATGTTCACAGGAATGCTGGTACTCTGGGAGGGCAGGGGAGTCAGGTCTCTCTGGAGCTGGAGCTAAGGTCTATCTGGGTCACTTGATGTATGCTGGGAACTGACTCAGACGCTCTGTAAGAACACGACGTAATCAAAAAATGCCCAGTCATCTCATTAGTCCCATATAGTAAAACTTTAGACAATCTAAAATCCAACACTCCTTAAGGCTACAGTTGGAATAACTATATTCTCCTCGTGTAGGTGTTACCCACACTCAAAACCACTCACGTCACCGAGAATTTGCAGCCATTATCCCCACGAGAAACGTCTTTCAGCCGGCAGAAACCCTGCCTTAGACATTTACTTATGTTTGCATCCACACTGTTACAGAGATTTTATAGTCTTGGGAAAACCCAGTACTCAATACAAATCTTCATCTGCTTGCTTGGAAACTGCTGTTGGGTCCCATGGTAGCGATCTACCTTAAAGTTCGCTCTGTCCTTAATTGTCAAGCAGATTCATAGTAACTCCTAATTAGTGCAGAACAGGTTATACAACCACCACTGCTGCACACCCCTAGTATCTCTATCAAGCTGTGGAGCCCTCCCTGCCCTCCCAAGGTTAATGGTTGCTAGTCTTCAGAGAATTATGCACGTTTGGGAAGACTCCTGGCTCTCCGAACCTTTGCTCCTCAACTAATGGAATCAGCAGAAGACTCTGTCAGGTTCCCACAATGAAGCAGAAGAAAGTCTCTACATCACAAGTGGAGCGGAGTGGGACCTCAGGGGGGGGAGATGTAAATGGATCCATGGCAACAACATTTAATGTAGAGTCACTGAAATGAGGGGAAGGCCAGTGTGGCACCATCCAGCCTCTTGAGAGATCTGAGTTTAAGATGTGCAATAGCGTGAGATTTATTTGCCCCTAAGGCCCTACTCTAAGAGCACTGGGAATGAGATCACTGGGCATCCCAGGTAGGCCCAATTAATTAAGTTGAAGGTAAAGAACGAAATGGCACAGACCTGAGACCTGGGCATCTTAGGGTTTCTATTGCTGTGAAGAGACACCATGGGAAACATTTAATTGGGGTGGGTTAAATTTTCAGTCCATTATTATCAGGGTGCCATGTGCTGTCCTGCAGGCAGACACGGTGCTGGAGAAGTAGCACGTGCCTGACATCTTGGCTTGCAGGCAACAGGAAGTGGTCTGTCTCCCTGGGCATGGACTGAGCATATATGAGACCTCAAAGCCTGCTCTCACAGTGACACTTACTCCAGCAAAGCTATACTTATGGCAACGAAGCCACACCTCCATTAGTACCACAACTTCCATTAGTGCCACAATCTTTGGGGACCATTTTCTTCCAATCCACCACACCTCACAGGGCATCGATGTAAGGTGCCAGCAAGAGGCTGAGCTGTTGTGACAGCCTCATGACTTTTCCTTTGCATCCTCATTCTGAAAGACCCAGGGTGCTTCTAAGCAGGCGTCTGAGAGCTCAAGAGAGGTGTACACAAAAGAGAATACAACCATAAAATAATAATTAAAAAGAATGCCAAGGAGTAGAAACATAGTGAGTGAGGAAGACAAAATTAAGGAAACTCCAGGAAAAACCAAATAAGGTAGAATTAAAGGAAGGAAGGGAGGAAGGGAGGAAGGGAGGGAGGGAGGGAGGGAGGGAGGGAGGGAGGAGGGAAGGAGGGAGGGAGGAGGGAAGGAGGGAAGGAGGGAGGGAGGAAGGAAGGAAGACTAGAAGAAAAGTACAGCAAAATCTGAGAGGTTTAAATTTCTAATCCTGTTTTCTTCCTCCCTTTGATTCAAATTCCCGTTCTACACTGCGGTTGTCTGTACCGTGTGACCCAATTTTCATCAGCTTCCACTTACAGCAGTCCCGGGGTAGACAAAGTGGGGAGGGGCAGCGGGGGATAAAGAAAAGAAAAAGTTCCTTCTTAGCTATGAAGAATGCAAAATACGTCAAAATGCAAATTCCATGTAGAAGAAAGCAAGACAGACTACACACACTCCACTGCAGTGAATTCTCAGGCAGAAGTAGAAGCCAGCTAGTAACCCCCTGAGGTGCGCCAGCATAATGTAAGCTTTTCAAGCTTGCTGGATGACAGGCAAACAGGGAGACCTGTTACTACTCAATGAGTCTTTTCCTTTTTCTTCCTTCCTTCTTCTTCTTCTTTTTTCCCCAGGGCCAGAAAATGTTTGTGGTAGAATTGGTGGAAAGGAGTGAGTTGATCTGTTCGCTTTTTATATTGGACCAGAAATAATTACGGCCATACCTGCTTCCCATGGATCGTGTTTCAAAGCCATAGACACTCACTCTGCTTTTAGACTATAGGGACTGATTGGACCCAGGGCTCACGTTCACTGGCTTGTACTCATGTTAAAAGTCAGGCTTTGGAGGGAAAGGAAAAGACGAAGGTAAGGAGGAGGAGGGGAGGAGATGAAGACATTAAGGTGTTTAGTTGTGGAGGTGAAGGTCTCAGCGCATCTCAGCCTCACCTCCCACTGCATATAAATCCACCCTTCAGGGTACCCCCTTTCAGCTGTGTCTTTGCATGCTTATTTTTAACACGGGATAGCAAATGACTTGTTACCTACTGAATCCCACAGACTGGGCTGTGGGCTTCACTTTCCACTGAAGTGGAAAGTGAGACGCCCTCCCACCCATAGTTTCACCTTTAAAATGTGCCACAGCAATGTCACGTTCACAGCGAGTGAGCATTTTTACTTAGTCAAGACATGGGGGTCTCACAAGCAACGCGTGGCATTAAAGGCTTTACGGTAAATTATTGTATGATCCCTATCTTAGCTCAAATCAAATTGCAGTCGTCTGATAGATGGGCAATCACAAAAAAGGGAAAAATAAATCATATGGTTCTTGAGAATTTTAGGGGTAAAAGACCACCAAGGCCAGATTCCTTCCACACACACCAGTTCTGCCAAACTCAACCCAATGTGTTCAAACTCACTTATTCTGCATATTGCTTTTTCCTGAGTATTAGGACTGACGAGGGACCGTCTGAATCTTTCAGGAGTATGGCACGTGCATAAGAAGGAACTAGATGATAATTCTGAGAAGACCCAAAGCTGAACAGTGAAAGGCTGCTTGAGTGATACAGACATTCTGCAGCTACAAAAGAGAAATTGTGACAGACTGTAAGATGTAGGGGACTTGGGGAACTGAGCCATATCCACCTTTTCCCCCTGGCATTCAAGGCTGTCCCATCTCCTGACTTGGGTGGGGTTGCAAGCATCTTGAAAGCCCACTACTCCCTGGTCCAAAGTGATGCCTCAGTATTTTGTTACAGATAGGGTTGTGTCAAGATGAAAATATTGAAAAATATATAGAAATAGCTTTCAGCACCAAGTCATATGCAGACCATTGCCTACAATAATACTGTCAAGTCCTGGAAATCGTGGGCATGTCGGTTACTGTAGTACAACCTATCCTATTCTAACTAATATATGTATATCAAGGCAGGGAGGGTCCCAAAGAAACACATCTGAACATGGTCTCATATCAAGGATCTCCCCAGTGTATTAAAATAACTGTGCTTCCTGCTCTGCTGAAAATATTCCAACCTTCCACCTCCTGGAACTAACGTGACTTTATCACATCACTGTTAGCATTCTAAGACTCATGTCAGTAACACCTCTACAGCAAACAGCCGGCACCCCACTCACCCACCATAAACACACACAGACACACATAACACATACATACACAGACACACACACAGACACAGACACACACAGACACAGAGACACATACCACACACAGACACACACACACACAGAGAGACACATACACACACACAGACACACACACACACAGACACACACACACACAGACACACACACACAGACACACACACAGACACAGACACACACACACACAGACACACACACACACACAGAGACACATACACACACACAGACACACACACACACAGACAGACACACAGACACACAGACACACACACACACACAGACAGACACACACACACACACACACACACACACACAGTAAAGAGCACACTCCTCCTCAGCACAGGACTAAGCCCCACTGTGACCTCCCCCTAGCTCTCATTCCTGCACCAGTAAAGAGTTCCTCCTCCCTCTTCTCCCCTATGAGCTCCTAATCAACTTCTGGCAGGATTCACTTCCTCTGCAAGGCCTCCATCCCCTCTCCCCTCCCTTGGTGCTTTGAGCATCCTATTAGGATGCTCTGCTCCTTAAGAACAGCTTCTTGCCTGTCTCCTCCCACTGGATGGTGAGTTGCTCCAGGCAGGGACTGATTTACTTCGGTTTCCTCCAGAGAGTCTGACAGGCAGTTAGAAGTTGCAGAAATGAATGAGTAAAGGAAATGGAGGACTCACTATAGATTCGTGCATGACGGCCTTAGGCAGGCAGAGGACAGGAGTGGAGGAGGTTTTGCTGAATGGTGTAAAACAAAAGCTGAAAGGCTAGGGTGGTATCCCATCCTAAAGCCCGAGAATTCTTCATCTGATCCAGGAGGTGACAGGGAATCATTGCAATGCATGGAGCAGGGAGATGGTGGAAGTTTTGCTTAGCCTCGTAGCACCTTCTGCCCTGAATGACAGCTACTTCCATGCCAATCCTACTCCCTCTTTGACTGTAAAATTCCTTGAAAACGGGAGTCGTGTCTTAATAATATTTGTATCCCCTTCAGCAATAAGCATAAAGTTTGTATAACAGGTGCTGACAAATGTTTGATGGATTTAATTTTATAAAACTGTTCCCTCCACGGTGAGGCTAGAGAGAAGGCAGAGCTAAAGAGACACTCTGGCGTCAGCCCCACCTGAAGCTGACTCAGTCTTACCCTACATTAAAGTTTTGAGGCTGGGCCTTATGGGGAGGGGAAAGTATATTTAAAACTCTAATTCCTGGGTGAAGATTTCTTTCCTTTCCTGGAGTAAATGAGTATATATGAAGGCACAAAGCAGTGTTGAGCCAGTCAGGAAATACATACAGACATAAGCAGCTAGAAATAATGGCCAATTGCCTACAATTTTTATCCCCATTTTTTTTTGTTTGTTTGTTTTTTGAAATTTTCTTGTTTTTTTATTAATCATTCATTTACTCACTCTTTTTACCTTTATAAGCCAGCTCCATTATAGGAGACACAATTGTTTCTTAAATTTATCCAACAATCTATTTTCATTCATTATCTGTTTTACATTAACCCTTTTCATTTAATTCCCCCCAACCACATATGGTCAAGGAGGCGAGGGAGTGATGTATTTGTCCCCTCTGTTCTTTTTGGCTCCCCAGACACCTTTCTGGTTTCTCTAGATCAGACAGAACACATAGAGACACAGGTGTCAACATGGAATGATACAAGCATCTAACTGAATCTCAAAAGCAGAGCTCCACTCAGAGGTTAGAATCCGTGCAAATATGTGCAGAAAAAAAAAGTATAAATAGTAAACACTCTTTGGAGGAGAATGCCCAAATCCTGAACAGGAATGATTCTACCTTTAATCCCCCATGGTAAAATATGTATTTGAAATAGAATTTACATTTATGTTTAATATAATATAATATTTATGTATAATTACATTATGTATAATATATAATATAATGTATATACATATACATAAACATGTATATGTATATACATTATATCATATATATTATATATTATACATTATATTATATTAGCAATTTGACCACCACCGTTATTACTGATATTTCAACATGCCATCCAATCTATAGCAAACTATTAGATTTGGTAAAATTCATATAAAATGACACATACAAAAGCTCTTTTACTATTAAGACAGTACCTGAAGGGGCATGTGTCAGTGTCGGCCCTGAGTATGGCTACCGTGCTGGATTATCTCCTCTCCTGAGCATCACGTAGTGGGTCCTGATGCCACCTCCCCACTCACACAGTCTAATGCCACTGTTTAACCCTTGCCACAGAACATCACCACTCTCTTTGAAATCATTCATGTATAACAAGAAGGAAAAGGAAAGGCGTGCCCACTGAAAGAATTATGCATTACAGTTCTTTAGACCACCTGCAGGATCCAGCTCTCTGACTAGCCTAACCTCTCGCCTGACTTCTTGCCTATAGTTCTCAACAATGACCATAGGATACCCAGAAAATGCCTAATTGGTCCACACATGCTGAACTATGACCTGCCATAGTAAGCACTGTCAAGCCCCTAAACAGACGTGTATGAAGTAAGGGAGGGCGTACAAGAAATGTCTCTGAACATGTTCCTATATTGAAGATGTCTTTGATGTGTTGAAATGAGTCTCAGCCCCACTTTGCTGAGAATACGCCAACCTCCCACATCCAGTAGTATTGACCAGAACATCTTAAACACGATTGCTGTCTCCCGTTCAGTAGGACAGCAGTTCGTCCAGCAGCCTAGTGTGTCCTGTGGACCTGAGGCATACAAGTCCGAGTGTCCCTCCTTTCAGGGTCCCTCAGCTGTAGTTGAAGGAGAGCTTTCTTGGGCTGTGAGGACAGGCCAACAGTGAATGCTAGAATCTACAAGCCCTTGACATCCATTTGTAGATAATAAGTGTGCATGAGTCCTTTCTCCATAGATTCAGAGAAGTTGGCCACCAATGCCCACCAAAACTTTGGGCTCCCAGGCCATAACATTGTCTCTGAGTTAAACAGTTCTCTATCTCCATGAACTGCAGTACAAAAAGAGCCAAACATTTCGTGAACCTCCACCCTGTAGCACTAAGACATGCTCCTGCCAGAGAACAGCTGCAATCTTCACCTCATCTTCCAGGAAAGAAAGTTGTAACTGCCTCCGTTGCAAAGTCCATTAGACTTGGGAGTTCCCTTTAGAGGCTGAGGCGGGGGGGGGGGGTGGCGCTAACCAACTGACCTGTATCTGTCATTATACAGCTGAAGAATGCTGACGTGGGTTAAAAAAAAAAAATCCTGTGTGCAGTCACCACAAAAGCATTTCAGCAGAGTCGCATCACCCCCCCCTCTCTCTCTCTCTCTCTCTCTCTCTCTCTCTCTCTCTCTCTCTCTGCACACCATTCTGCGGGGAAAGAGATGAAGTGCTAAGACTGGATACACAAACTTTACCCCATTACCTTGACAATCCTGACATAGGAGACACCTTGCTACTCATCCCACATCTGAAAAGAAGACGCATTGAGATTTCATTCACTCTTTGACTTGATTTGGAAACTAAGTTTCCCCCTCTCAGGCCACACACAGCTTAGCGCATATTTTGCATTTATCCATTTAAGCTAATCTTGACATGAGATGAGTTATGAGTTAGAGAGCATGTGTGTTGTCAGGTACCAACTATAAAATACTCAGGGCTTTGTCATCACTGGTGACAGGAGATACACGGGCTTTTCTGAGGTCTACCCAAATGGCCTGTAGGTAATGGTCAGAAAACAAGCCTGCACCTCTGGCAAATGGAAATCCATGGCATGGTTTATGCCTCAAGTAGCAAGACTCTCTCAGTTCCAACATGTTCTAATGGAGACACCTTTGGTTTCTGATAAGCTCTTATTTGTCACTATTTAAGGGGAGGCTGGCATTTTTATGACTTTCTATGTATAATCACAAAGCCTATAAATGAAAGTGGAAGGGAATAATTGCATAGAAGGCTTCTCATTGTAGAGTGCTTTATAGCCCGAGTTATGAAAGAATGTTTAAAATTATATCTATTTATTTATGTGTTTATGTGCACACACACACACACACACACACGATGGGAGATGTCATTCTGTAAATATGTTTCTCGTATTGGTTAATGAATAAAGCACTGTTGGCCAATGGGAAACATGATAGGCGGGACTAGGAGACAAGGAGGAAAGAGGAAGTAGTAGGGAGGAATCAGCATGGAGAGATTGGAGAGAGCAGAACGCCAGCCCACTCTCCAGTAAGACAAGACCACGTGGAAATACTTAGATTAATAGAAATGGGTTAACAATTAAGACAGCGAGCCAATAAGAAACTAGTAACTGGCCTACAGCATAATATCAAATACAGCGTCTCAGTGTATTATTTTGGGGCTGGCACAGCTCTGGGTCCAGGGCAGGTGGAAAACGTTACTCCCTACACACACATACACACACACACACACACACACACACACACACACACACACACACACACACACTACATGTCTTAATCCATGAAAGAGAAAGGGGGGGGGGAGAGAATATAATGGCTGATTCTCTAGAACACTTCAGAGACTGTATCTAAACTACCTGACAGCAGAGTCACATGCCATCCTTCTGCTGTGATTACTATTCAGACAGAAAGACTCTTACCCACCAACACCACAAGAGTTAGAGACTTGTAAAAAACTAATGTGTTTCCAAAGAAAAGCATATTTTTTTTTCTCCTAAGGTATCCTGGCTAATATTCAGCACTTCAAGTAAATACATATTATCTATCTGTTGTGATCCACTTACGCTCTCCAATGGGACTCAAAAATCTCCTAGAAGCCTCTGGAATGTGTTTTATTGAGTCATTCACAAAAAGAAAGCACTTTATGATCCTCTCAGAACAAAATAAGACTGAGGTATGTAGGCCCTCAATTTCACCCTCAAAGAAATTACCCTACAGGTGCATTCTTGTGATAGGCACACATCACAAGATACATGTTTTTAAGCGGGGAGAGAGAAATAAAACAAAAAAACCAAGTGCCAGATTTGGGGCCACCAACTGAGAAAAGTAAATATATCCTATTGTTACTTAATGCTCCACTGCAATAATTACTTTTATTTGTTCATTTTTCTAGAGCCCACACAATAGTTTTGTCTTTATCTTTTACAACCAAATACTTTTCAGTAAACAAGAGATAAACGAGCAATAAAACCTTTGTTCTCCCTCCCATCATCCAAGCAACCCTAAGGCCCATCTTATCTCTAGGGCTGTTATCTGAAGTGAATTACTGATAAGGAGAATTAAAGCCCTCCACTGAATCAGTGAGGTAATTGCAGAGTGTTGCATGCCCTTTCTCTATTTGTGGGCTGGACCTAGAGCCACCGCCTTCTTACCAAGTACCTTGTTTAGGCAAAGAAAGCTGCCCGACTGGCTCAGAAGCCCAAGTAACTTTTCCAAGGGGGAAAAAACAAACAAAACAAATAAATAACAGCACTTGGAAAACCAAGTGCATAGGCACATTATACGTGACACTATATGGCAGGAGAATATTAAGCTCCACTTTCAAGAAGCTTCCTGTGTAGATAGAGTAGCTCCAGTGTGCACCGTTGGGAGCCACACCAGCCATGGCCCCTTACCCTGCCCACAGCCTCTGCTGTCACTAGTAACGCACTTTCTCCGAGTACCACTCTGGGCCTGTCCCATGGTTTGAATCCCTCCGTATTGAAACAGCTCTCAGTGCGTCATGCCTTTGCACACTCTGCACAAAGACGGGTGCAGATCACACGATGGGTACACAGGCCTGCTTTTCTAGTTTGGGTGCTGCCAAGTAGTGTGGTTCAAGAATCTACTTTTGTAAACAATTACTTTTATTTTATGTGCATTGATGTTTTGCCTGTATGTGAGGGCATCCAATCTCCAGGAACTGAAGTTACAGACAGTAGTGAACTGCCAGGTGGGTGCTGGGAATTGAACCCGGGTCCTCTGGAAGGATAGCCAGTGCTCTTAACCACTGAGCCATCTCCCCAGACCCATGAGCATGTGTCTCTGAATATAGCCAACAATCACTTAGTTTACCTCAGTAACAGGTTTGTCCCTACGCTAGTACCAACAAGCCAAGAGTTCTTATTCTGTAAATATCAGTCACTTTTAATAAAGCATGTATCACCCCCCTCCCCCAATATGGGCAATCTTGTGCCCAGTACTTGAAACTGCTTGATTTTTGCTTTCCCCTAAAAGGATTAAAAACATTTCCAATCACCTCCAAAATCAGCCTCTTCTAATATCCATGGCTCTTGCAATCAAATGGCTTCAGGGGGTCTGGTGTTGGCTGCGTTGCTGTGCCCAGTTAACCCTGAGTGAAAAATAACAGGAGCGCCTGGCAGGGAGCAGGAATTTCGTGTCGAAGAGAAGAGGCTGGGCCAGGGCCAGGGTAAAGCATGACCACGTATGTTTTCAACCTGCCCCTGTGAACTCAACCCAGTTCTCTCTACTCTCTGCCCCGCCCCCCAGCTGCCAACAAGAAACAGTGCTACACAGCTGATTTTTGTCACAGATAAGGGCAGAGGGTTTGGGGCACTCTGAGAGGTCATGGTGTAGTGACTCTTGTTTTAGGCTCATCGAGTGTCAATGCAGGGTGGTGTCTGACCTCCTGGACGAATGCAAAGAGCCCTCTTACAACCTGTCTGAATGCCCGGGAACCTCTACTTATTTCTTCCCTGCTACTCCACAAAGCCAGATCTGCAACCACAGAAATGCAAGGGGCTCTTCTGGGAAAAGGGTGCTGAACCTTGCTCAAGGTAACAGTTGACACTGTCGTCCAGGGCTTGCTACGCAACTTTGTGGACCAGAAAAACTACAGCACCCACAAGTACTGGACGTCAAAGAGGGAGGAACGTGCTGAAGGAGGGCTCTAGCCAGCAGACCCACTACAAACTGCCCACAGGGCAGAGTTGCCAGCTCTCTGCAGGCAAGGCCGCGGTCCCTCCTGCTGAGAGATAAAGTAGTTTTTCAGCCAGTGCAAAGTAAACCCTGCCCGTGATTGACTTCCTGGAGCAGGTCAGTTCCCATTGACTGGGGAAATAGTTCTGTCAGCTGACCAGCTCTCCCAGTGACCCAACATAGAGACCCGAGGTTTCAGAAAGCAACTCCCAAAGCTACTTCCATTTACTGACACAGTTTGGGCACAGAAACAGGTCAGTGCTGCCCAGGGGACAGTGGCATATAGTCTCGAAAGATGTCACAAAGTTATCAGTGTCTACCTGTAGTAGTCACATCCTTTCATGGCAGAAACGTTGGAACTCAGGAGGGTAAAGAAAGCCACCCACATCTCCCATGTCATTTGCAGGACAAGCTCACATTGAGCAGAGAACAGAAAGTCAGGAGAGGGCCGGGGGCAGAGCCTCCAACAGGGCAGGCGTTTCATGTCAGGACGTCCGTGTAAAACCCCTCCGTTAGCTAAGCATGTCTAGAATGTAACAAGACCCTCACATATTATTAGAGAAAATAACAGTCTGAAAATGATACCTTGCCCAGACATAAAGGATTTAAAAGGCTCCCTGAACCGTAGAGGCTTTGAAATGCAATGGAATCTGAATAAATGGGAACGTATGCAGGGAGCAGAGGCACAAAAATACATGCCTCACGGGTCACCCATGGGAGTATGTATCAGGAGATGGGGGACCTCTGCCACTCACCACAGCTGAATGGGCATCGGCGGGACCCACTATGTAAGGTTGGAGACAGAGCACAATATGAAAATCCCTTTAATGACACTACATGGTAGCACCTCCCTTCCTGGTCTCTCTCCTCAACTTGTCATGATGCTTTCTATTTGCTTACTACTGCTGTTCCAAAGAAACTCTAACATATTTCATTATTACATGAGTCTTACCATTCATCTTCATATGACCCAACAACAATTACATGCAAACATAGATGAGGGCATTTGACTAGTAAGTGAATCTGCCAAAAATGGCACTTCCTGGTTTGTGCGTGGACAGGTATCTCATTGCTCCTGGGGCGGAGAAAACTCTGAGTGAAACTAACCAGACCGAAATGAATTCACCTCACCGGTTTTCGGTTCCAACCCACACATACCCTACCAATAGTCTACAGAAACAGGCGACTTCCATCACATGCTAAGTTCATGCTTGCTGGCAGCCGGGATTCTTACACCTCCCAGTCCTCAGGCATCATGCACTGGTGGGACAGCTCAAAGATGATTTGCAAATGCCGTCACAATGGGTGATGTCGCATTGTACACATCCCCACTGCTCCAGTGAAGCTTCACCCACGGGCTCCCAGGCAGTGACGACAGAGTCTGGGGATACTGTACAAGTCCCACAGCCACTCAGGCAGCTCCATACTTCAGACCTCCCACGGCTGCTGCAGAAGGAACTACTTCTGAGTAACAATAGCGAAGTCTTAGATGATGCAGGGTTGAAGGCAGTAAAATGGGTTGTAGACGGCAGACTACATGTAATCACCCTGCAATCGCCTGCTCATAGAGATTCCAGGGCTGTGTGGTCCATAATTATATGGTGTCCTCACTTACTACTAGTGTGGCCTAGGTAGTGACCCAGGATACCATCCAGATACACATAAACATCCAATAAAGGAGATGGTCAGGGTCTCCTCTCCACAGGAAGCATGCCACCGGCTTTGTTTTTAGTATATCATAACTAAACACCAAGCACAAGAATTTACCATTCTAATTAAAAGTATCTACGTACACGCGTGAGCGCGCACGTGTGCACATACACACACATGCACACAGGCACGCACATACAAATGCTTAAATTCACTTCAGAAGAAAACAGAGCTACCTCTCCTGACTGTGGGTCACATTCAACTCGTTTGAATTGAGGAGCCTGCTTCACCAGCCAACAGCTGGAACCCAGCAACTGTTGTTAATCTACCTTAATTGCTTATTATTCTATCAGTTCTTGTTTGCGCTTCTGTCCCTCAAAGCAATTTCCCCCCACATACACACTACCAAGAACAGGGGGCTGCAAGCTGTGGCTGAAGAATTCTCGAGTTTCAACCCTTGGCTTTTGTTTTGTCGTGAAACAAAAAAACACACTAACGCTGGCCTGGAAAGAGAGAGACAGTGTTCACGAGGTGGCCGTGAACAGGGTACAGGTGCATGGCGTTGCAGGCATTAGCCACTGTCTAAGTGAGAGCAAGGCTTTGCTCTGATGTTACTTTCAATTAGCCTCAGTTCGTACGGTGCCATTTTCCCTAAACGACTCTCCCCCTCTTTGCTTTAGGGAGGGATTTCACTCCACCACTTTATTGCACGAGTGAATAAACGAGAGCTCAGGGTTCCAGGGAGGGGGAAAAATGACCAATATAAATGCATCAGGTGCAAATTACAAAGGTAAATAGTCTCACGGAGACAGTACGCTGGCAACACCAACTCAAGTATCTGAGCAGGGCCGCCGAGGTCGTGGTCATAGTTTAGATCACATAATTTACCCCGCAGTCTCCAGGAGGAATGTGCAGTGCCAGCCAGTTGTTAGTGAGGTATCTAAGACTCCATGACAGCGCCCCCCCCCCCGCCTTTCATTACCTCAAAAGTCACATTTGGGCATGGTCTCTCAAGGCCACTCCTTCACCCTCCGAGACCTACCTCAGTGTAATCTCCATCTGTAGGATCACTAGTAATTATTTGTTTTCTGGAGCTGTGTTTATAATCTGAAACAAAGCAGGACTCACACAAACATATCCACAAAGCCTGCGATCAACAGGGCATGAAGGTTGGGTTTTGTTTGTTTGTTAATTGTCCCTACAATTTAAGCTTTCTCCTCTAAAGCACGTTTGTAGTTTGTACCCTTCCCCACAGCTCGCTATGGGAAAGTCCTTCTCATCCTCTGATGATTTTTGCTCATGGAAGTCAAATCCCTTGCAAGGTTCGTACATCTTAGAGACCCATGTCCATCTTTCCCACAACGCCTCTCTGTGTCACACTATTTAGTGACTTGGGTTAGAGGGCAGGGGTCTTCCTGTTGACACTAGCCTGTTCCCATCTGCCATTTCACTCATATGTGAGCCCTCCGACCTCTTTCCTTTTTATAACTCTACTTGAATGTACACTGCTTGCCTTATTTATTTCCTTGGTTGTTGAAAAATTAGATTCTTCCACGCTGACTCAAGAAGGAGACACTTCAGGCAAGGGCAGGTTTCAGGCGAGGGCACATATGCTCGATGGTGACAAAGGGACATTTTCTTTGCCCTAGATCATCTTTACTCTATTGAGTATCAAGGCTCTGCTCTGAAGAACATTCCTTAAATTAAAAGTAGGGGAGGGGGCTTCCTGTGAAACCTGTCATCGCCTCGCAAGGAGCATTTAGCCTGCAGCCCCTGGGCAGAGGCTTGTAAACCAGTGGGATTCAGTAAAAGCAGCTTCGGTGCCCAGCCCTTGCTGTTTCTGCACCCATGTCCTCATCTTAATGCTTCTGTTTCGGAGAAACGCAGCAGACCAGGGGAGGAGGTATTGAACGCACATCACAAACTAACATGAAGGCAACTTCTGAAACTGCTCCATCTCATGCTATCTCCTACAGGAGAAAACACTTCTTAAAACTCTTTTCTATGGGCTTTGCATACGCTAACCTAAACTGCAAGGTAGCTCAACTCTCTGACTTCTGAAATGCCTTTTGTAAAGTACTCTATTTCCCTTTCAGGGTACTCCTCGCCATCTGTACAATATTAAGCACAGAATCAATAAAATGCAGCTTTTATTTGTACATTAAGCTTCTTATTCTATTTGTGTTATAATTACTATGTGGTTTGGTGGTGATCTGCAGTTTTAAATAAATGATGTGAAATCCCAGATGACTCGGAAGTGTAAACAGGAAGGGAATCTGCTTCTCATTCATCGGCGCCAGCGACTCAAATCCCCCTCAGCAAGGACATACCCAAAGACTATCATTCTCATTCAACATTCTCCGTGAGCGATGCCAATCCCTTAGAAGGAATGTCTGCTGGCCGTGGTGCCACCAGCTGTCACCTTGGTACTGGGGAGGTTCTGCAAGCGTGGGGGCATGCTGGGCCGCATGTCTGGTTTGAGGCTAGCCTGGGCTACACAGTAAGACCCACATCCCAGTCAGAGGCTGGGGAAGGAGATCATTTATAGAGGAATTGGCTTGAAGCGCCTCGCCCTCCTGCCCTACTTCCCTAGCACTGCGATGATAGGCATTTGTCACACTGGCTAAATAACAGTACTCCCCTTTGTGATGCTTTGTTGTTGCTGAGACAGGTTCTCATTCAGGCCAGACTGAATGAGACTCTAACTTGCTATGTATTCAGGGCTGGTTTGAGCTCCTACCTTTCAGCCTTTGGAGTACTGTCTCACAGATACAAGTCCCTGGGTTTGATTATTAGCATTGAAGAAAAACAGCAAATGATTTTTGCATCACCATTCACTTTTTACTTGAAAATTAAAAATACCTTAATACAATTATGAAGGAAAACACAGCCAGGCATGGTGGTGCATGCCTGTTATCCCAACACTCAGGAGGCAAAGACAGATGGCTCTCTAAATCTGAGTCCAGTCTGGTCTACAGAGTAAGTTTCAGGGCAGCCTGGGCTACACAGAGAAATCCTGTCTTGAAACACAGAAACAACCCAGAAAAAAAACATAGGTACAAACTATACACTGATGGGAGATGTTATTCTGTAAATGTGTTTCTCATAATGGTTAATAAATAAAGCCCTGATGGCCAATGGGAAATCAAGATAGGCGGGTCTAGGAGACAAGGAGGAAAGAGGAAGGAGTAAGGAGGAGTCAACATGGAGAGCCTGGAGAGAGCAGATGCAGGCCTGCCGCTCTCCGATAAGATGACCACGTGGAAATACTTAGATAAGTAGAAATGGGTTAATTATTAAGACAGAGCTAGCCGGTAACAAACTAGTACCTGGCCAACAGCCTTGTATCAAATACAGACTCTCTGTGTGTTATTGGGGGCTGGCGCAATGGTGGGACCAGACCGGCGGCAGGCAGGCAGGCTGGCGGAAAACATACACGCTACATTTGGCGCCCAACGTGCTCGTAACAATACACTACATTTTCCTATAGGCGTTTCAGACTACTCTCAACTTCCCCGAATCTTCAATGAATTCCATAACTTGAATTAAAGAAGGATGGTTTTGTATGTGCAGGGGAGAGATACAAGAAAGAGTCCCAGTTAATTTATGCTGTTAAGTAAAAATGTCACAGTTGGGTGTGATGGCATATGCCTATAATCCTAGTCCTCAGAAACTGAGGCATGAGTTTGAAGCCAGCCTGGAGAGTATAGTAAATTCTAATCTGGTCTGAGCTACATAGTGAGATTTTGTGTGTGTGTGTGTGTGTGTGTGTGTGTGCGTGTGTGTGTGTCTTTTTTTTGTTTTGTTTTTGTTTTTAAAGGGTTAGGACTATACCTTAGTGGTACAGCAATTACTTTGCCTATATAAAGAGTTGAACTCCATCCCCAGGCCTGGGAATAACAGGCCATAAACCCAAAATATTAATATATGGCACTATATGAAGGAAGTTAGAGATGTAGGTTTTAATCAAATTTGAACGTTCTTGCTTAAAATAAAAGTGGTGTAGCTTCATATAACCCTGAAGTACTCCCTACTCTGTAACAACAACAAGAAAATGACCTCAAATGGAAATCCACGGGAGTGTCCTGCCTGATGAGGTTGTAAGATGGAGCCTGGCACTTCTGGAAATCAGCTCACCACACCAACCTTGGTGCAGGGACACCAAGCACAGGACTCACCCAACTGCCCCCCCCCAGTCTACCATCTATTTATAGTAGTCTAGCATCCTGGCAACCTCCCCGCCCCTCTCCAATTCTTTAAGAAAACATATGAGGCTAATTTATGCTTAGTTTCTCCATTTCCCCTCCTGTCTTGCTGCCACAGGAAGCTGCTGTCTGTGCTGAGTTTGGACAGACTCAGCTATGAGCTAACAATATCATCATCATTTGGGGGGGGGGGATGGGAGAAGAACCTGAGCATGGATGGCACAGTCAGCACTGCAACTGTTCCTCAACACTCCAGATTTATGTGGCACATCTTCCCCATCTGATGCAAACTAATCGTTTTAGCATTTTAGTAGAGGAGGCGGTGCTTTCTAGAATGGTGAGCAGGACACTGGAGGTTTACGAAGTGCAGTGCAGTGCAGTGTAGTGTAGTGCATTAGGAAGCACAGCCGTATCCTGTTGTTTCATCTGGGGGCCTTGGACAGCACAGGACTATAGCTGCTGAAAAGCATGCACGGAGCCGATATATACACGCAGACATAGATACTCAGGACGTGCAGCAGAGGACACGGCTATGCTCCGAGTGTATGACACTATGACTTCTAGATTCCTTTCCGTCAACTGCCAGGCGAAGCACTTGATAAACGGCCCCTAGGAGAGCACTTCTCGCTGCCTGAGGACGGAATGACTCGAAGGCATATGACACTCCATCAATACAGAGAGCTGGCAGATTGAAAGGCGGGAAGGCCTATCCCAAGTGTGGTGCATCTGCTTACTAATAGCAACAGCGCCTCGGCCTCTTCCCATTCATCGCCTACAGAAACCACTCCTCGGAGAGGCACGCCAGTCAACAGATGGTCTCTGGCTAAGGTGTAATCAGGAGCAGCTTGCTAAATTTACCCAAAACAAATAGAATTACAGGCTTTTGCCCGAGTCTGAAATTGAATTGAGAACTTGGGTGGTGGATAATGCAAGCTAAAAACGGAGATGCTCAGATGGCATCAATGCATGCTGGGAAAGAACAGGGACAGGGAGAGAGCCTCCACGAGCCTCACTGGACCGGGGTCAGCTATCCATGCTCATGTCCCTTGGCTATCGAAGGCAAAATCACCTGCCTTCGTCAAACACACAGCGAACCAGACGCCACTCAATAGAGTGGGTATGTTTTGCCAGGTTACAGCACACTCACTTTACTGCTGCTAACAGCTGTCCAGCTCTTACAGGTAAGACCTGAAGTTCACTAAGAACCTGTCACTCAGGAAGTCCTCCGAGCATCAGTGTTCTAATGCGCACTCCCAGAATTCCTTGCTGGTCGGGCTTGTGCATTTGCTTACAGTAATGGCAACATAAAGCCTCAGAAACTGCCTAGGGGGAAAAAAGGTCAGCATAAAACTAAAAGTAAATCATTTAACCTACATTGTGCTTTTACTACCTACAGAGTAAAACTATGCCAGCCATGCAAATCACGGCATAAGGAAGCTGTGAAAAATAAACCAGACCAGGTATGTAGATCACTTAAACTGTGGAGAGAGGTAAGGTCTGCCACACTGATTTCCTCAGTACAGGAGCAGTTTTCACCCTCGCTGCAGTGCATAAGGGCCCCCTCCTCCACACCCTCGACAGCTGTACCACTTCTGCGTACATAGCCAAGTACACCACGTCAACAGCCACCTTTGTGCCCACATTTACTGGGCGTGGCACAAAAGCCAACATGGAATAAAACTGTGTTTCTGCAAACAGATAATTGATAGAGAGAAGGTGGTAAAAGAATGAAATTGAGCCACTTGATGGGGAATGGACACAAATGGAGACTGTCCTGTAAAGCAAAACAAAGCAAATTCAAAAAGGCAAATGTCACATTTCCTCCTATTTGTGGTTTCCAGGATTCTTTGCACGAGCGCGCGCACGCGTGCACGCGCACACACACACATACACACACACACACACACACACAGAGGCATGAAAGCAGAAGGGAGACTGGGGACAAGGAGACTAACAGTAAAAGAGGGAGGAGGGACAAAGGGGAAGGAATGGGGTGGATATGGCGAAAGGCCACATGAACCAGAGTTATCAACAGTCACTTTTAAATTATTCTTACAATTACCATTATCATTTATCACTACAGAAAAATTGCTTACCCATTAAAAACCCCTTTGAAAGAAATTTCCTCATACTATTTTGTTTTGGAATCTTCAAAAACAAAATGACATTCTGCATACATGTTTTACAGCATTCAGTGTTTGCTACATGGAAGATCTCAAGCAAGACGGGCAGCAAGCACCAAATAGGTGTCTTTAAAAACAGACCATGTGCCGGGCGGTGGCGCACACCTTTAATCCCAGCCCTCGGGAGGCAGAGACAGTCAGATCTCTGTGAGTTACAGGCCAGCCTGGTCTACTGAGCAAGTTCAAGGACAGGCTCCAAAGCTATAGAGAAACATGGTGTTGAGAAACAAAAAGTAAAATAAAGAATAAAGAACTCCCTGCTGTGCAGAAAAGAAGGTGAAAAGTCTTTCCTACAATACACTGAGATAATTAAGGGAGAAACCACGCTTCTGAAGTTTTCTGAGTGTGTCTGGGGTGTGTGCATGACAAGGGGGCTTCCTTCTTGAGGTTTTAGATCACAACCTGACAAAGGCTGAAGTAGATTAAAACACAATTATTTTTAAAACTGTCAAGTTTAAGACGGAACTAACGTTTCTGTTAAATGGATGCTGGCAAATGGGAATCGAGCAAACTGTGCCCTTTTTCTCCAGGAGGAGCCATTGCGGTGCAACATTACAAAAATAGACACTAGCAAACCTCACTCAAGTATGTGGCCTCTCCTTTGGGAGCCTTATCTGCTGTGCCCTCTTATCTTCTTACATAGAAATAGAACTCGAGCTGCGGCCAGTGAGTGGGGCAGCCTGTGAAGACCCTGCTAAGTAGTCTGGTGGCCCGAGTTCAATGCCTAGGACATAGGGGGAGGAGGGTACCAACCGCTTACCATTGTCCTCTGACCTCCACACGCATGCTGTAGCATGTTCATCCTCCCTCCATACATCATGCACGCACACACAAACACCCACAATAATAACAACAACAATAATACAGCTAATGGTAAGAGCAGACATCTACAGCACCGCATTGGGGAAACCCTGCACAGTGACTCAGTTTACCCATCTGTGCAGCCGCTGAAGCAGCGCTCTTGCCCCTCCCCAGACATGTGGTCGGAGTCCACGAAAAGCATCAACGGAAGCCCTGTTGAGGCTCCAGGCCTCCAAAGGTAGCAGGTATTTGGGGAAATGCGTTTGTCCTCGATTTTACAAAACACTGTTCTGCTGCATTCTATATTTTACGCCTTTGGAGCAACCCTCAGTATTTTAAAGTGCTTCGAAAATAAAGCTATAACAGAAAAAAAACCTAGCATAGAACCAGCAGAAAGGATTATGGCACTATAATATTGTCATATTTATTATTCAATTATTGCCTCAATAAGCCAGAGTATGTATAAAAAAAAAAGTAACCTTTGTTTTTCCTGTATCTTTAATGCAGTCTGTTCTGAAAACCTACCGTGACATCAATAACAAAGGACAAGCTCTCTAAAGAGAAAGTGCCTAACAAGGTCTTGGCAATAATCTCAGCTCAAGACAAAATAAATAAATAAATAAAGCTATGAATTAAGATGAGGGAACCGCGAACGGCTATATGTTAAGTAAATATTCATACTTTGTAATTTGTGAAGGAGCAGGCATTCCAAAAATGTAAGGAAAAAGTGCTGTTCGTCGCATGAAAGGCAATTTTAAGTAAGACCCAATGACTTAAGTGAGAAGATGGAGGGGAGCCAGCGCCGTGGCATCCCCACATCCCCAGTTTTACGCGGATTCCATTAGCCTGTGAAGCTACAGGTACACCGTGTTCCAATTCGCCATGCAAACACTGCCTCGGGCATGCTGAGCGGGAAACCCAGACAGCTGCGAGTGACAGCAGACAGAGTTTCAGGCCGTTGATCTCAGAATCGGAAAATTTCCCCCGTGACCCAAAATAAACCCAGCACATGTTACTCATACATGTGTGCGTTCACATGAATGTATGAGCACACACATGCCCTTCATACAACACAAACCCTCAAAAGAGTAGCGTGGCATTGACAAATATTAGAGATGTGTTTGCGTGACAGAAGGACGGAAGTGTAAAATGCACAGCTAGGTGACTGGTGCGACGCAGACACGGGACAGTGAGAGGCACTTATGCGACAACTCTAAACGTTTAGTTGTCTAAAGTCTTCATTTTTTGCCTCTATCTCCCTAACACCAATAACAAGCATCGTCGGCACACCACACCTTTCCATACAGGAAAACCAAAACATAAACCAAGTAATTCTCCCAGGCAAAGTGGGACGTGAACCCCGGGGCCATCCATCTGCACGTTCCAGCAACACGCTCCAGTAACCTCAAGCAGACAGGAGACACTGCAGGCTCCAGGCATTCAGAAGGTCTCTCTAGAGGAGGTCCTAGTGCTGCAAAGCAATTCTCAGCACAGGTCCCAGAGTCGCAGGAACCACTCCAGGGAAAGCTGCCCACTCTCCCCTCCGGCCCGCTGAAATACCTTGCACGCATGCATTCCAGGTTTTGCACTCATCTGTGTTGTAATTACTTACTTGCCTACACGTTTACCCTTTTGACTTGTGGAGTCACCCTGGAACCCAGCACACAGGAAGCATCCCACAGGATTACTCAACACAAGACTAACTGTCCTTGGAGCATCCCAAGCAATGGAAAGGGGTCACACTCTATTGGTTGAAATGCTTGCCTTTGATGGGGATAAATAGGAATCGGGATCAAGTAAGGGCAGGGCTAAATTATGGGCGGATGAGGAGGAGCTGATCTGTAGCTCAGCTCTAAGAGGCAGGGATGCCCCTCACGGACGAGAAGTGCAGTCCCTGGCATTAGGGCTGCACCGGGGCTCCCAGAAGGGACCAGGGTGTGGCAGCCTGGGATGGAAATACCTGTCACTGCAGACAAAGGACCTGAAATCTATGATCTGAGCCTGGAGAATGCTGAGAAAGGGGATGATAAGGTCACGGTCAGAAGATGGCATGGAAAGAGTATCTGGGGTTGCAAGAAAGGCAAAGTATATAAAGAAAAATGGCATAGTCATTATTTCTGTGTGTGTGTGTGGGGGGTTCAATCTACCCCAAATCCTCCCGCTGCAGGCAAGAAGATAGCAGAAACATTCACCACACGAATATGTTACCTTCTCCAAAAATTAGAGCCAATGGATTTTAGGGTACGCAGTCATTTAACATGTATTCCTGCCTCGTTTCCCCATGTTTTCCTGCCTCGTTTCCCCATGTATTCCTGCCTCGTTTCCCCATGTTTTCCTGCCTCGTTTCCCCATGTATTCCTGCCTCGTTTCCCCATGTATTCCAGCCTCGTTTTCCCATGAGCTGATTACAGAGGCAGTACCCCGAGAAGAACCTCAGTTCTTGGAAAATAAAATACAAGACAGAGAAGAAACTCATTTAAAAAGAAACGCATACAAAAATTTGTATGGAAGTCGAAAACAACAGCCATTATGCTTCCCCCCACAATATGATCTGTCAACAGAGACTGCGAAGGAGGCAGGCAATGTGATGAAGAACAGAATATGCCCATATGGAGATGTCACGAGGGAGGAAACCTTTGCTTTGTGCAATTAATATGCATTAATAAAGTACAATGCATTTTTAAAAAGACATTGTTAAGATCGGTGAATGATAAGACATTAATCTAATTATACGGCATTTTGCAGGTGGTAAAACTTTGATGATCAGAGCACTTAGGCAACTTCAAATATGCCGTAGGCCCAGCAGAAAGTTGTCACCAGGGACACAGTGATCTCCTCCTCATGCTGGACACCATGTTGCCTTCTTCAGGACAAAAAGTGGCTATCCTGGACAAAGAATCTCTGCCCTGCCTTTTCCAAAGTTCAACCTCTTTCTTTTTTGTTTGTTTGGTTGGTTATTTTGTTTTTGTTTTGTTTTGTGTGTGTGTGTGTGTGTGTGTGTGTGTGTGTGTTTTGAGACAGGGTTTCTCTGTATTGCTTTGGAGCCTGTCCTGGAACTCTCTTGTGTAGACCAGGCTGCCCTTGAACTCACAGAGATCTACCTGTCTGTCTCTGCCTCCCAAGTGCTGGAACTAAAGGCCTGAGCCACCAACACCCAGCTGAAGTTCAACCTTTTAGTGGCATCTATATGAAGTGTAAATGATTAAAACAGTACTGGCCATGACAATGGACAATTAGTTTGGCAGTCTATAGCAATTTAAGAACCTATCCAGGTAATATGTGAGTGGAGGCTTTAGATACAGAAAGCAAAAGATAACTCAGAAGTACACAGTCTGTAACACTGTAACAAATGTCAATTACACATGGGACTTTGAAAATTGGGTATAAAACACTTCAATGTTTTCATATTGATTACGTAGTGAAATGACAATGTTTTGGATATGATGAGTTATATAAAAATCAATTTCACCAATGTATAGCTTTTAGCTTAAAAATATGGCTATTGCACAACTTTTTTTAAAAAAAAATATGGTTTACACCCTGTTTCTACTGGCTCTGCTGCTCTTGGTACAGCAAAGAGATAAAGAGGCAACGGGGTATGCACTGCCACACGCCAAAGGAATCCAGGAAGACAAGATGGAACCCAGCCATTACAGAGATAAGGATCCCAAGAGGGAAGAGATGAGACTTCGGGACATTGCGCCATCTCAAAGGGAGAACACGTGGGCAGCTCTGCACCGGAAAGGAACCCACCATCTTTGGATACCTCGGGGCTCTCCCACCGAAGGAAGCTGACAGTTATCACTTTGTCCTCTGTAGAGCTGTGCAAGCCTACTGTCGTGCAGATGGATGGCTCTTTAGAATAGAACTGAGCTCATGCCAGTACTTGTGTTAGAATAGCATCCACCCTCCACCACCACAGTTATCGTGTGAGCATCCCAGGTCCTTATGGTGAGGGCAGCTCTGTCCTGAGCAACTATGTACTCAGCACACACACGTGGACACACAACGCCATCACTGATTCCTTCATGGCAAGGAATTATTTCTATAGGCATTCCTTAATATGCACGTGGGTAAGTGCAGACCTCATCTGTGTTATGGCAACCTCAGACACACAAACAGTAGAAAAAAATAAAAACAAAACAAAAAAAAAAAAAACCTTCCAGAAACAGGTCAATGCTATCATTTGCTGTCATTTTTGGACACCAAGATAGGGTAATTGTATGCATAAACAAATTCTTCTCCAATGATAACTGAGTATGCCAAGCTAAAAATCAACACTATTTTCAGGTAAAAAGTATTGTACTAAAAAAAATTAGGCAGCAAATAATACAAATGCATGCACTAAGGAAATCTTGTTTTTAATGACAAAAAAGAAAAAAAGTAATTCTAGAAGTTAATGCCACTTAAAAGTTTGTTCATATTTAATTGTAATGGTTTAAAGTGTTTTCTTATATATGTCATCACTTAGGGTTTAGGCTCATCTGTTCCTTCAAACATTTCATTTCATCATTTATTCATTTGTTTATTTTTTTGTTATATGCAATAATACCTAAAATATGTTTCCTCAATTATATGGATGTTTTAGGTATTTTGGTTTTCACAAGTAAGAATGAACTTCAGGTTTGTAAATGATATTTGGACAAAGTATTATTCTCATAATTAAGTTATAGGGTGACTTTTCTTCTTAGTTAATTAAAAATAAGCATGTTTCATGTTCATTTTCAATGAATATTTGTCTGAGTTTTTAATAATAGTTTTAATACAGGAACAAGTATCTTCAGACACTCAGATTCTGAAACAACTATTTGTTCCTTTAATCTCAAAAGAATCCACACTAAAGAACAAAGGTATCAAGTGTGCATCCATTAAGAACACACTCATATGCATAAAATTGTTAATAATGATTTTCAATGTAAATGAGAAACAAAGGAATTGGGTCTTCACGGGGGCAGAAATGTTTGCCCAGGATGTGTCGACTGCTGTCCTGAGAGCTCCAAGCGGTCTCCACACACAGTGGACACTCAATGAATATCCTGGATGAGCTGAACGGTGCATAACAGACACTCAGAATACAAATGATGAATGATTGGCTGATTCCTGCAAATAGTGGGGCCACTATTTGCTACCTGACCCCCATCTCTGTGCTGTCCAGATGCCTCAGATGTCTTACCCTACGATGGAAGTAAGTATTCAGTAAGTGTCCATGAACAAGAGGATGAAGAGGCAAGCTGCATCCGTGTTTTGGGAATGGAGTCATAAACTGCTAGGGATCAGAACGGAACAATCTTTTCCCACATAGCTCAGGGACACAAGCTTGAACACTGCCTGAAAAAGATGCAATCAGTGTCTCCAAAACTATGTAGACTAGGATAACAGAGCAGTCCTCTTGGGACCTGATGGAGACCAGACATCTTTCCCTGATTTACAATGCTGTCAGGTACTAACTCAACCATGGGGGCTGGAGAGTGGGAGCCATGATTATGCAACTATTTTCAGAGCGTTTCTCTCCTTCGGATGTTAGCCTGTAGACTGACTGCCCTGAAGAGTCTGGAACAATAGCTCTGGATCTACCCACCAGCAACATCAAACACCCCTGCCTAAAATTAAAAAAAAAAAAAAAAAAAAATCAATTACTGTGTGCCATGATACACACTGCTTTTCTTTTAAAAAGTTAAAATGTCTAGAAATGCATATATGCACACAATAATTATTAATGGAGAAAGGGACCATGAATTTGTAGGAGAGCAGAGAAGAGTATATGGGGGGTGGGGGTGGGGGGGCTGGAGGGAGGAAAGGAAATAGAAGAATGTAATTAAATGACTATCTCAAAAACAAATAAAAACAAAACAGAGAAAAGAGTCTGACATAGCTAACACTGAAACACCATAAAAACACTATGTGCAGGCACTGCCTGTTTGGAAGGCAAAGGAATCTTTATAGACAGGGCCCGCTCACACAGCATCCCAAAACGTTGACAAGCTTGCCTCATAGCAAAACTTTCACAAAAGTTCCATTTGAAAAGATCGCCTTCCCCTAAGACCTTGCTCACAAAGCACCCAAAAGGTGCATTTCAAGAAGACCGGGGAAATGCCAACACGCTATCTGCGACCGTTGCAATGCTTCTTCTACTCCCTTTTGTGAGAAGCAGAGTGTTAAAGCAGATTTCAAATGGTGGGCAGATGCAAATGGCACTTGGCTGAGAAGACATAAAGCAGCATTCAACTGGGGAAGTCCCGCCCCACTGAGTCTGTATGAGGCTCACTCTTTCCCTGTTGTTGTTGAAGACAGCGCTGTCAATCAATCCTCACTCAGCAGTTAAAGAACCCCAAGTCAGCCCCTCGGTGGGGTGTGAATTACCCCAATAGTCTTGGCACAAGCAACTTATTTTCAAGCTAAGAGGGAGGGGGGTGTAGTGAATAGTTTCTTCTTTATGTACCTGTAAGTGGATATCTATCCTGTCTTTTACTCCCCTAGTTTGCAGACTCTGCAGGGGTCCTCATCCTAGGGGCCCACAGAAGGTCCACATTGCACCTCTTCACTCCCATCAAGAAGCGGAGAAGCCTTCGTAGACTTCCAGAGAATACCAACAAAGAGGTAAGAGTTTGGAGAGACGACAAAAGCTCTTGCCAGAGCAATGTGAACCAGTGATGTTTTCACTGGCATAAATACCAGACCTTTGTCCTATGATGACAGCATCATCATGCAATAATTACCGAGAATGCCATTCAGAATTAAAACGCAATCTTATCAACTGCATCTTCTCACTATTCTCTTTTATGCCTCATATTGTTCAGACTTCATTACCTTAATGTGAGTTGCTTATTTTTTTTTTTAAATGAGAATTGTGGAGTTCTTTACAAATATGAAATTGTGATGGAGAAAATCGAGGCTTCTGGGTGAGGAGGTGGGCTAGCCCTGGCTCTTCTAATACTTCTAATACTCTGGGAAGCTCTACTGCTATGAAGATGTCCGTTGTCCCTTTCATGGAGGTCGTTACCAAGACTCCAAGGGACCAGCAGAGTGGTGGGGGGCAGGCCTTGCTCTTCAGCCACACGGGGTTAAAGGTCATTTATGACCTCCCTCTCAGCACCCTGTCTCTGCAGTGATAGCTGTGAAGAGAACACGGTCCACGCCCAGTTACTGTGCCCAGGTCCTGCTGCAGTCAGAGGAACCAATCCGGGAAAGAAGAAAGAAGATGTTTTACAGTGTGGTTAGAGAGATTAAAGTCAACCACACGAAATGCCTGTGGAGACTGAGGAGGAACCACTGACTTGCGGTCTCAATTAGTAACAGGGTATGACGAGCATGTTGACTTTACCTGTTTTGTTTCCAATACGCTGTTACAAATTTGCAACCCAGTCATCCTCAGAGCGTGCCAGAAACAGGTACTGGTCCCACTGCAAAAATGGAGAACTGCATCCAATAGCTCCCTTGTAGGACAAGTGAAAGCCAGATGTCAGAAACCGTGTGCCAGGCAGATGTTAGAGAATTACCTGAATGGTCCTGGATGAAAAGACAGTGCTCTAAAAATAGAACGCTGACGCCCTACTGCAATCTACCGCTCGTGTCTGTATTCTATACTTGACTACTTACAAACCTGCGAAAGCACACACATGGATCCCTAAGATCCTTCTGAACAGAAAGCACTGGGTCAATTAAAAAGAAGCTCAGCACTAAGACACTGGCCTCCTTGCTGGTTTTTATTTTAATGGCAAGAACTCGGGGAGGGACAGGACAACACTCAGTAGCTAGCTGCTAGGGTTGGATAAGCAGAGGGGAGGGGAAGTAAGTGTCACTTGTAAAGTGATCTGCAGGACCCAGTCAGAGTGGAGGAGGCTGCAAGGTAAGCCTGGGTCAGCAGCAAACAGGTGCTGGCTTTGGAATTTGCTCCCTGAACATCTGTGCCCTGATATAAAAACAGCCAGGGCCGTGGGGGCAGAAGTAGCAGGTCTCACATTGCCTTAACAAAAGCAACAAAATAAAGCACATTCCTGTTTTCTGCAGTATCTGTCACGCGAAATGACATCCCTGTCCCCAGGTTTGGCTACGTATTTTGCCACCTCATAAAACCCCAATCAATCTTCCCTCTCTCCTGGCACAAACATAGGAAGCATCTCCAATCTCCTGATCTCCCAAACCTAAAGCAAACAGCCAGGAGCTGAGGACTACCATCAGGGGCAGGCTTCCCTTTCCGTCAGAATTTGAGACTAAATACAGACCGAGCCCTCTCTTGGGACTCCAAAAGAGCTCCATCTTAAGACACATTCCAAACACAAGCAGCAGTGCCTTTCTGCCTCTAGGAGAATGCAGAGAAAAAGCAAAGATTCTGTGTCATGGGAAGTGGTCCCCCACCTCTCCGTGGGGGCAGAGAATACATCATCTCACCTGGAATGTGAGTCGTTTGTGAACTGCCTGTTTTCAATTCAGACTTTTCCACAACCTGAGGGGTGTGCAGGAGACCCCATGAGTCTGATACACAAGAACAGATTTATTTTTCCATGGGAAGGAAAACCATCAAGGCAATGATATCCTGATGTCTTTATTGTCAAGCAAATAAATAAAACCCTACAACTCTTCACGGGAAGAGAAAAGTGCTCAGGACCCTCCAACAGTTTCAAAGCAGAAGCCCAGTTGCCTGGGGCTTGCCTCTCCCAGCCCAGCATCTCTTAGCTATCAGCTTGCTTCTCATGACGCTTTACTCCATTCTGAGGACATAGTCCAGCCTTGATGCACTAAAGTGTACCATTCCCCTCAGTGTCACCCTCCCCTTGTACATTATTTCACCAGAGAACATTTCCAGGCCACTGGACTCTGAAAGCTGCCCCACAACACTCCATCTCTTTCCCCTTGCCTTTTGTAGCAATTACACTAACTTGCCACATATCCCAGAACTTGGTGGCTCCTGATGTATTCAGTAGGTGATGTATTCAGTAAGTAGCAATTCTAATGAAATTACCTGTAATGTAACTTTTCCACATGAAAGTAGGACGTGGTTCTCTGCAACACACTAAGGCCATTGCACTAACTAATCTCAATGTCTCATCCTACTCATCCTCACCCTTCCATAGGTATCTGCCTGCCTGTCTCTATCTATCTATCTATCTATCTATCTATCTATCTATCTATCTATCTACCTACCTATCTCTATCTCTATTTACCTATCTATGATGGACTATATCTGTCTGTCTGTCTGTCTGTCTACCCACCTATGCATGATGAAATATATCTACTGGCCATCTGTCTACCTATGATAGACTATATCTATTTGTCTGTCTATCTATCTACATACCTATGAGTAATGGACTACACCTATCATCTATCTATCTGTGATAGACTACATACTCTATCTCTATCTGTCTGTCTGTCTGTAATGAACCACATACAGGGAAGTCCAGGCTAGAACAACTGAAAATTATTCCAAAGTGGTTTCGAAATGAACAGAGGTGATTTTGATATTTAGCTTATTGTATATTCCACTAGTTGAATTAATCGTTGTGATACTCATCTCAACAATTCAAATGACCTACAGTCCTTAGATACTGTAGGGTTTTGTTCTCTGAAGCAGCTACAACATACAGGGATTAAGATGGCTTAGCTCTAAAGAGCCAGAAGGAAAGATGGGTATGAAGGAAGGCTATTCAGCCCCCAAACTGTGCTCCAATTAACCTGTTGGTCTGCTTGCCTGTTCATCAAACAAGTATTTTAACTACATTATGACAAATGACCACGTTATGTTTTCCCCCAGAGAATGAGGAGTCTCTGTTCTCCACACTGTGTATGAGGCACTGCATCTGCAGCTTTAAAATGACAGGGTGAGTTAAGTAGGAGGACACCCATATGTGAGCACTGTAGTGTGCATCTGGGGAGCCCATGGCCATGGCGATGATGGTGATGCCTCTGGTGTAAGCTCTTACAGACTCCAGTGGGGCTACATGAACCCGGCATGATAGCAGGAAGCCATAGCCGTTGGTGAGCAAAGTCAGGGGCCCACTCTCCTAGGGATGGACCTTAGAAAGCTTTCGAAAGATTGTAAAATAGCCAAATCCTACATGTAAACCTCATGTCTGGAACTCTCAAAATATTATGTTCATCAAAACATAAGTCAGATTCAAGATCATAACACAGTTTGATTCCACTAATATGAGATGTCCAAAGAAAGTCAAGTATACAGAGGCTGAGGCTGGATTTCCGGTTGTTTCGGGGCTGGAAACAGGAAAACTAATGGCTGAGAAAGAATACAGAACCCTTTCTATGACGGAAGCATTGTACAATTAGATGGCAGAAAAGATTAAATAGTTCTGTATACATGCCAAAATTCTCTGAACTATGTATTTCAACTCATGAATTTTAAAATCACACCTTCATGAAGCTTTTAAAAAAAATGTACGAGAAATACATCTAGTGCCTTCAGGGTCTTCCGGCTCATCGGGGCAGGGAGAGAAACTAGAAGGAAATCGAGTGCACCCTCCTTTCTGTTCTTTGCCTGTTCCTGCACAGTCATAAGGAGCTTGGAAAGCCCTGCAGGTATGTCAGGCAGGGCACCTGAGACACTGCACAGAACCACAGGCCAGCCCACATGAGCCAGATTTACAAGCCCTGGCTCCGTATCATCAGGTAAGTCACCTTCAGGTGACCTCTGTGCTCCACATCCCTGGCCTCTAATAAAAACAATGCCAGCATTTACCTCACAGGGGTGTTGGGAACATGACCCTCAATACCTGAGCGGTGTCAGAAGATGCTTGCTGCTATTATAATCCCGTTAGGATCATCCACTGCAGCCTGTAAATATTTCAGGCTTGTGTGTAGGGCAGGGAATGAGAACAAAGCTGTTGAAGCATTGCCTCAAATAAGCATCAAACTGCAATGCGTGTAAGCCGTATTCCGTGACGAGTTATCTTCTAAGTGACTTGATGAGCACAAACATCGTGCAAAAAGTAAGTGGACAACAGAAAATGACTGTTTCCTAGACAGGAAGGTTGGCGGTCACCTACAAACACATTCCTGACGACCCTGTGAACTTGCATTTTCTTCAATGTCTGGTACACACAGTACGGATGCTCGGCCTGCTCAACTGTCAGGGTCAAAGCAGAGTTGGGTTGGGTCGACTGGTGTGTCTTTAAAAAAAAAAAAAAAAACGTACTGTATTTTTCTCACGAAATGAACTGCACCCAGCAGGGACCCAAACGATATATGCAGCAACACCAACACGATTAAAAGCTTTTTAATGAAGGCACTGTAAACAGCATTTTCCTTCTGCTTCAGAATATTTCAAACACAAAATTAGCGAGCCCCAGAGACTGGAATTTCTGTTACAGGAGAGATGAAAGGTTAACTGTCTAAAAGGAAAGGATATGTCTGACATATTCTATTTAGAAAATAAAAGGGCTCCCTAATAAAAGCGGAGCCCCCACTTGATGCGCCTAATGTTTCTTCAGTGTTTGCATACACGACTGAGTAATTAGAAAGCTCACTCAGAAAAAGAAGGAAAAAAAAAAAAAAAAAGGAAGAATACAAAGCCATTGCAGACATCGGCCCCTTGTTTACCAGGCTTGCTAGAGGCCCCTGGAGGTCACTGTGATTGACAGGATTTGGGTGTTGGTAGGAGGGTTGATAATGCACACACATCTCTTGAGAAGAGAGCTCCGGGTCCTGACCATGCTTAACAGAGGAGCAGCCATTATGAGAACAATGTAACAGGAGAAGCCTGGGGGACTGGTGGGCAGAAGGGTGCTCAAGGATTGCAAATGGCATTCCCAGTCAATTAGTACTCATTGGGAAGTTGATGTATCCCATGCCAAGAAAAAGAAACGAAAAAGAAAAGAAATGAAAATTTCCCAGGGCAAGATTCTGTGTCTGCCAAAGACAAGGCATTCCTGTAGCCAATTCCGTTAGTGACATGTCAGGAACCCCAGCGCCCCAAACACATCTTTATAAACTGCTGAAGTTCAAGACACTTGAGGGAAACAACCCTGGCCTCCTGTAATGTCTGGTGATGCTACTTTCATTAGGCATGTGCGACAGGCAAAAATAAACAAACAAACATATCCTAGCAAATAGCACACAACCACAGAAAATATAACTATTGCTTTGAGTCACAAAGTCACCTTAATTTCAATGTCTTTGTTGAACCTGAATTCCTGGAGACTCACTGAACAGTACTTTGTATATTTCTGCTGAGACGAAGGGACCATGCCAATTATGCCAGCTCTTGAAGATCCCCATGGCTCACACTGAGAAAAGCATCCAGCCAGCCTCATTTGATACACTGAAATCTGGGATACAAGGTTGGCTACAGGGACAATGAATGCATTTCAGTCATGCGTCATGAAATAGGATTTGTGAACAGGACTGTAGCCGAAGAAGATGCGGTCCTTCAAGAACAGTGGTTAGTGCAAGGTGTGTCTTTAGGCCATCGCTGTGCTCCTGTTCTGCTTACTTAGGAGATCAGATGCTGCCTGGGAAAAGTGTCCACCATGAGTAAAATGTTCTTTTAAAACCCTGGTGAGAGGAATCATGGTACAGGTGGTCTTGCTCCTCAGAGCATCAATTAAAGCCACAGGCTAAAGCATGGGTTTTCCTAAAATGGGATATTTACCCTTACATGACTCCTTTATCTGAAAACGCAAGATCATTTCTTACGGCAAAAGGAAAAAAAAAAATAATCTTGTCTTGACAAGGTCAAACTAGGTTTTCCTAGCTTAATCCTTTTGGAAAACTTGTTGTCACTTAATCCATTTCATCCCGTGCAAAGCCTTGTCCTGAATTTCTATATGATACTGAAACAATAAACAGATGTGTGGGGTGTCAAAGTTCTAAGGGGGGAAAAATACACAGAGACCCTTGAAACAGTGTTCCTTCTTCCAAAATAAAACAGGCAGGAAATCGGTGTTGTTTCTTTGGGGCCCCCAGTAAGGTGATCACCCCCTCAGCAATAGCACACGCTGCGGAGAATATAAAATGAGACGTCTACCCAAACAGCACATCAGCCAGGAAGCAGGCATTCCAAAGACAACTCAAGTCTGAAATAAACATAACCTTGCTTAAAGTCGTGTTTTGACTTTAAAAGAGAACACAGGTTTCAGAAAAGGCAGCGTCCTTAATTGACTTTCATTCTGAGAGCAACAGGACTGTACCTGAGCAGAGAAGCAGCGCCCCACCCCACCCCCACCCCCTCCACACCAGGTAAGCCTCTGAGGTGTGATAATGTGGGTGCCATGGTGACAAAGCATGGTGACTCACTTTCCCATACTGTCCTGATTCCCGATTCCTAGCTTTGTTTCCCTTCTTTCAAAGGGTGAAACGACCCCCCCCCCCAACTCTCTGCCACAGGGCCCACAGAACCATTTCAAGGCTTACAGGGACAGTGTGTCACCAGGCAACTGAATTAAACACAGGAAAGGCAGATGTGAAGGCCGGAATTCTTCAAAGGCAAGGGGGTTTGACACTTCATAAATCACCGTGTCACTACGCTCTAACAAAAACTGGTCTCGTGTACTGTACCCGAGGCTGCAGCTGGCTGGACTGGGAGAGTGTGTTTGCACACCACATCTGGCCTATCACTAGGAGCTTTATAAATGCAGTGAATCGGCAGGAGGGTGACAGGGGTGGAGCCTTCCTCCCATACAATAAAGCCTTTTGATGGGGGAATTCAAGGAACCAGTTACTAAAAAATATCAAAACGCTAAAAATGACTCAGGTATGAAATGAAAATGCTTTCACATATATACACGGTGGGTTTTATGATTGCCATCTGACTATTTCCGCTACACTCTTTTAGTCTCAATATGAGACTGAAGAAAATACAGAGTATGTCTTGGCATTTGAATGTCAATTTTTCCAACTTTTACATAGTAGGTAGTGGGGATGCTCTATGTCATCCCTGATAGCATTTTCTCCTACTGTACAAGAACTAGATATTAAAAAAAAAAAAATAAATAAATAAAAGAGAGAGAAGTTTTTAAGAACAGGGCCACTTGATATCCTATCCAGTCCTGTTGGGAGCAGAAGGAAGTGACGTGAACACGTGTGGATTGATGTATGTGCTGACCTTTTTTAGGGAAGTGTCTGTCAGGATAGCTCAGGGTGGCCAGCAGTCACTCATTCCCAGGCTACAGCGTCCTTCCTGCACAACAGCTAAGCACAGGGTACTGAACAAAACACCACATTTACATATCTTCAAGGATTTTTGGTCTTTCAAATTTATTTCATAAAGACCATATCTGACAAATGTAACATTATTTAAAACTTAAGTGAAAAGTATTTTGTGTCATTTTATGATTAGATTTGTATAGAACTTCGTGCCTTCTCAGGCCAGAGCATGTATGCCTTCCTCCTCAGTAGAAATGACCATGACCGTCCAAGCCTCTCCTGTCCATGGTGGTAACACATAGCAATGGATTTTGTGATCTTAATCTTACAAAAACACTAAAAAGAACAAAAACTAACATTTCATATGAGACTATATTTTACAAAAGCAATGCCAATATAGGCATATTTGGGGCGAAAGAGTGACATACTCTTTGGACTTCTAAAATACAAGGGCTGGGAACATTACTCTCAAATATTCATGGGTCACCCAAAACTGTTTCTCCAGGCCACCAACACAAGTATCTGGGTGCTTTCTTATTTGGCTGTTCAGATAAGGCTAGCTTGCAGTCATCCTTAGTGAGGACCTGAGCTCTCTTCTGTTCACAGTGCTTGTGGCTGGCCAGTGATTTAGGTTGTTTGGGTTTTTGCTTGTTTGTTTGTTTGTTTGTTTTGCATGGTTTTCAACTTGACACAAGCTAGAGTCATGGAGGGGGAAGAGCCTCCACTGAGAAAATGACTCCATAAGATCCAGGTATAGACAAGACCGGTGAGGCATTTTCTTAATTAATGGTTGATGTAGGAGGGCCCAGCTCACTGTAGGCAGTGCCTGCTCTGGGCAGATGCTCCTTGGTTCTATAAGAAAGCAGGCGGGGCAAACTAGTAAGCAGCTGTCCTGCATGGCCTCTGCATCAGTTTCTGCCCTGCCTGAGATCCTGCCTGACTCCCTGGATGATGATGGACATCCATCGTAGACATCAATTGGTCTACAAGCTAAAAATCCTTTCCTATCCAAGCTGCATTTGGTCACAACAATAGAAATCTAACTAAGGCAGAAACTGGGTATTATTCTGACAACCTGACTGTGTATTTGGAGGAGGATTGTGCTGGCATCTGAACTTTGGGCTGGAAAAGCCCTCGAGTGCTTGGAGCTCAGTTGGCCATTTGCAGCAAGCTCGGATGCTGTAAGCAATGTGGACCACAGGGTTCTGGCTTTGGATCTTGGGGGCAAAATCTAAGGGTCCCTCAGAGATGCCCTTGGGGTTGTTCCTGGGATGTTTTGATTTCAGAATCTGGGTTCTCATCAGATGACTATGAAAAAAAAAAAATTAGCTGTGCTTAACAAGAGTCCAGGACCATGTCAGTGAAACCTTAGCCTTGGTTATCTGTAGCTGAGAAATTAGCACTGATTAAGTAGAGTCCAGCATCATCGTGGTGAAATCTTCAGAAATGTTTCCTCAGAGTAAGCATACAGAACCTGTGTTCCAGAGGCGCCCAAGGTGGTACCTCATGGTGGTAGCTGAACTTGGTAATGTGTGGGTTTCCCAGTGGTGCTGATTTTGATGGCAGCTAGGGATCTTGGGAAGCATCTGAGGCATGGTACTAGGTGGCAGGACTGAAGACCCTAACGAGAACACAGGAGAACCTGTTGGTAAAAGTGCAGCCCAGTTACACAGAACCCAACATTTTGGAGATGCGAGTACCAAGGGATGATGACCAAGGCCAGTGACAGCCTGGGAATGGGGCCTGCCTGAGTCTAGGGTACAGCTGAGTGTGCTATGGCCAGCCCTTTGGAGCCCGCTGTGAGTCTTCAGAACCTGACACTAAACTTCACACTGCTGGACTTTGGTTTTGCTTTGACATGACTGCGACTCAGCCTTGGTTCTTCTCTCTTGGAGGAAGAAAGTATTTATTTTGATTTTACAGGGGCCCTCGGTTGAGACTCTGGGGTGTCAGAGAGATTTTAGAGACTGGGTATTTTAGAAAGACTTGAAATGTAAAACAGACTTTGGATGTTTTAAAGACTGAACTTTGTTTTTTTTTTTTTTTTTAAAGACTGAACTTTGAAACTGTGAATTTATAAAGACGTGGACCTGTTAAAAGTTAGATTGTTCTATGCTGCAATATTGATATAAATACGAGATCCTGGGGCTAAGCAAGAAAGGAAAGGTTATGGTTTAGCCTTGAGGCATTTGTCACGTTGACAAGAAGTCAGCTGTGCTGGCTGGTCACGTTAATTTGACACAACTAGAATCATTTAGGAAGAAGGAACCTCAATTGAGCAACTGCATCCACTAGACTGGCGTGTGGGCAAGCCTGTAGTGCCTTTTCTGGATTGCTGACCTCTGTGGGATGGCCCAGTTCGCTGTGGGAAGTGCCACTCCTGGACCGGTGGTCTTGACTGCTGTAAGGAAGCAGGCTGAGCAAGCCAGCAAGGAACACTCCTCCCTGGCCTCTGCATTAGCTCCTGCCTTAAGTTCCTCCCCTGACTTCTCCTGGTGATGGATGGACTACACTGTGGAACTGTAAGCTGGAACAAACGTTTTTTCTTCCCCAGTTGCTCTGGTCACGATACCGCACCACAGCGATGGAAACCCTAACTAAGACAGCGAACTCTCAGACCTCTGCTTTTTATGAGTGTTGTACTCCATCTACAATCTTCAGAATGTCTGTTTATTTAGTTTAGTTATTTATTTGAAAGTTTTCTGTGTCCTGCCCCCCCACCCGCCCCAATCCAAAGTGTAGTTCAAAGGAAAGAGAATTTGGTCTACTAACACACACAGGTGAGCATCATCCATCACCTGTCGTGGGCTCTTGTCATTCCCACTGACCGAGCTTAAGACCCTGAATCTGAAAGTCCAAAATTTGAGATGCTTTAAATATGAACGTAACCCACATTGTATATCAGATACTTTGGAATAGCAGTGCTCAAATGTAAAGTCTATGTAAATACCACTCCTTCCTCTCCACAAAAACAAAAATAAATCCCGCAAAATCTGAAATGCCTTTGTTCTTCAGCTTTCTGGACAGTGACACTCAGACTACACAGATCCTTTAAAACACGGAGGTTATAATACTAATAAACTTATCAAACCCCATTGATACGGTTGCAAAAAGAAACCAACAATAGCTGATTTTTATTACTGTTCATATCCTAGGTTTTGAAAGATGCTGCGTAAGGCACACACTTCTGGGAGCCAGCTACCCTAACATTATGCAAAACCGGGAAACTGCGACGGCCACAAAGAGCTGTGAAAATGGGTCCGTGTGCTCCTTTTAAAAAGTAGCCTCAGATCCAATCTGTTTGTCCCCCATTTGTTTAAATGAAAACAGTCTCAGGTCTGTGTGAGGCATCTGTTCTCACACTGCTTTGCAACAGGCACACCACTCATAGCTGTGCAGAACCCTTTGTGCAAATACCCAAAAGGCTGCATCAAATTCAAAAGCTCTTGTTCATGAGGGGCCAGCAGGTGGAGAAGTAAAGAATCAGCCACGAGTCTTCTGCCTGCTAGGAAGCAACACAGATGCGTAAAGAGAGGATTATGGTTCCAGGCACAACTTCAGTCTGTCCAAGAGGCTGTGTCGTTAAGAGGAAACCCAAAGATGATACTGGGTACCAAATTCTACAAGCTCAAGGCACGTATCTGTCATCCCTTCGCTTTCTTTATTGAAATAAATCTCTTTGTCATAACAAACGAGGGTTTTCTTCTTTTCCTTATGCAGATGAGCAATGCATGGGTGCTTTTCATTTGGCTGGGAGGGGGGAACAAATGACAAGAGGCAGCAGAAGCAAGACTGCGGGTCACCACTTGCAATTAATAAGAACAATATGGCTCTCTCTTACCATCCAGTTTCTCTCACCCCTCTAATCACAAATAATTACACCTGCTATCAATTTAAAGAGCTTAGATCCTGAGTATCTTTAAGGTGACACAAAATAGCGATTAAAATGATCGTATTTATTTTTTGTTGTTGATTTATTTTTTGTTTGTTTGCTTGTTTGGAGTTTTTAGTGTCAATGGTTTGGATCCTGCAATCAATCTACCGAGTTCTCCTGTGTTGTAATTCATGAACTTAACCAACCAAAGCAATACCGTTTAACCCCTCTCCACTCAGGACAGTCTTTAGTGTACAGGGACATCACTGAGCCAGGCACATCCTAACTTGTAATTTCCGTGAGCGAGGCTTTGACGGGAAGTTACTCACCTAAGTTCCTGGCAGAACAGATTTGTGGACCAAAAATTCACTTTGGGTAATACAAAGCTATTCTTGGCACCGGCTGTGCCGGCAGGAACAATTACTCAACAGGTAGGAAAAGAAGAGCAATTATAAAGAAATACTGTTGCTTACCTAGTTCCAAAAAAAGGCCCCCAAGTAAAAGTTGATGAGTCACAGACAACTGACAGCTTCAAAACAGGCCAGTGCCTAAATACAGCAGAAACTAAGTAGCAGCTGGATGTGGTGGTGATTGTTGTACCAGCGCTCAGGAAACTGGGGCAGGGAAAAAGAGAGTCCAAGGCTAGCCTGGACTACATAATGAGATCTTATTTCAAACATGAAAAATAAGTGAACAGCAGCTTTAGGTACCCGGTTCTACCAGCACGCAACACATACTGTCCACACGCTATCTACTGTTTTTTTATTTTTTTAACTACAGGAAAACAAAGACTAAGACAATTAAGTAAATGTAGGTCAAATTATAGTAGATATCAGGGATTTGTCGAAGCATTTGTTGAACTGAAAGCCAAACTGAGTTTTGACACCTTTAGTATAGTGAGACCTCATACTAAATCTAAAGACAAGTAAACGTCTGATGGGAGATGCCATTCTGTAAATATGTTTCTCTTATTGGTTAATGAATAAAGCACTGTTGGCCAATAGGAAAGGAAGATAGGAGGGACTAGGAGACTAGGAGGAAAGAAGAAGGAGTAAGGAGGGGTCAGCATGTAGAGACCGGAGACAACAGAGGTCCGGGCCCTCTCTCCGGTAAGATGAGCCACGTGCAAATACTTAGATTAATAGAAATGGGTTAATCATTAAGACAGAGCTAGCCGATAAAAAAACAGTAACTGACCAACAGCATTGTATCAAATACAGAGTCTCTGTGTGTCATTGGGGGCTGGCTTGGCGGTGGGACTGACCGGCATGGAAAACATACTCTTAAACGTCTTTGGTATCTGTGATGATCCTAAATGAACGGAAGGGTCCTTGTTTTGCTGTCTCCATCACACTTTCCCCAAGGGGATGCCACTTTGCATCTTCACAATCCTTTAAATAGTGGCTTCATAGTCCTAAGAACCACCTACCTAGAAATTTCTATTATAGTCAACAACTGAATTTGTAAAAATCTAATAGAAACTAGGAAAACGTTTTTTTTTTTTTAAAAAAATATATAATGTAAAAAGAAAAACAACAGTGCGATAACTTGCCAGAGAAACAGATGTTGCAGGATTAGCGAATTAATTAAGAGTGCAGAGACTCAGTGAGTGTGTGGACAGTCAATACACAGCACATACACACACAGTTTGGATGGCATATACTCACTTGACACTGCTTTGTTGGTCCTTGACTTGATTCATGTTAATGTAAATATCTCAACGTTAACATTAAGCAATGGACACTATTTTTAATTTGTTTTTGTTGTTACTGTTGTTTTGTTTTGTTTTTCTGAGACAGTTTTTCTGTGTAGCTCTGGCTGCCCAGGAACTCTCTCTGTAGACCAGGCTGGCCTTGAACTCAAAAAGATCCACCTGCCTCTGCCTCCTGAGTGCTGGGATTAAAGGCGTGCGCCACCACTAGCCAGCCTTTTTTTTTTAAGAAACATGAGAGTGCTCTGGTGTTCTTAAAACATATACCTACATCTTCTTTCAAAGCTCTTACTAAATTTGCAGTGAGTTTTATGCTCTTGTAAGAGATACCTGTGAGGGGCCTGCAGAGATGGCTCAGCGGCTAAGAGCAGTGACTGCTTTTACAGAGGACCTGGGTTCAATTCCCAGCACCCACATGGCAGCTCACAATTGTCTGTAACTCCAGTTTCAGGGACTCTGGCAACCCCACACAAACACATATGCAGGCAAAGCTCCAATGCACATTGAGAGCAAGAGCGAGAGAGAAGAAAAGAGAGAGATCTATTGTGATAGAGAAGCAGAAGGACCAGAAACCGCACCCACAAAGTTAATCAAAAGCAGACGACATTTTGCTCCTGGTCATTCACACAGGACTGAAGGAAAAAGCAAAAACCAAAATCCAGAATCTAAAAATGTAGCTGTCATCTTCTACTGGCTTGCCACTGCACTTGGATTATGCTAGACAATGACAATGAGGATGGCACTGCCTCTTGTGATCACCGTAGACTCCATCTGGTGATGGGAGATGTTATTCTGTAAATATTTTTCTCATACTGGTTAATTAATAAAGCCTGTGGCCAATAGGAAACAAGAAAGGTGGGGCTAGGAGACCAGGAGGAGGAAAGAGGAAGTAGTGGGGAGGAGTCAAGATGTAGACCAGGGAGGAAGGAAGACGCCAGCCGTGGCTCCTGGATAAGATGAGCTACTGTGGAAATAATTAGATAAGTAGAAATGGGTTAACAATTAAGACAGAGCTAGCCCATTAACAATAATGGTAACTGGCCAACAGGATTGTATCAAATACAGATTCTCAGAGTGTTATTTGGGGCTGGTGTGGCTGTGGGCCCAGACCGGCGGCAGGCAGGATGGCGCCCTCGGGAAAAACCTGCCTGTAACAATCTGGGAGCTCACAGACACCAAGAAGAGGAGAAGCCTGGTCCTAGTCTCAATTCTGCCTCTTACAGCAGTTTTATTTACCCAGGATCATGTGTCCTTCCTAGGACCAGGGCAGCTCGTTATACAGAAAGTGTACACACAGGAGAGTGCAACAGCCTGCACATGTCTACGTGTGAACACATCAGCCCGGCCCGGGTTGCTGTGGTATATTAGGAAAGTGAAAGCTACAGTTCTCCATTTCTGGATGTGTTTTTAAATTCAGACTTTAATGATTAAGTAGTTTCCCCAGTGAAAAGAGTACAGGAAAGAATAGCACAGGAATTCTTTCCGAAAGTGAGAGTACTTTATTTTATTCTAACAACTAAATGAATGGGGTAGCAAGTTAGCCTGAGGGAACCGGAAAGAGGACGAATTCGTAAATAATAAGGTGCTGTGATAAAAATGGGAGTCTAAAGAAAGATTCCTCCGTCTTCAATCATAATGATAACTTTTAAGTCAAGAAAATGGTGAAAAAAATCATTAGAAAAGTCTACAAGTTATGACAAGAAAAGGCCTGTACTCAAGGCATTATTTGAATAAACTCACTACCGGTACCACGTGTAGTTACTTTTTTAAAAAATTCAGAGCGAGCAAGTATATTAACCACAAAATGCCAGGTTTTCACTTTTTTTCTATGAGAAAAAAATTGATAAAACACCTTCATGGAGGGAAAAATTTTTTGATTTTTTTGGGGGGGGGCTTCCTGCTTAGGAACAGCAGGTGAAACACCTACAATATCTCTTAAATGCTTACTCTTCTGTAATGTTTCTAGAAGGGTAGGACTCAGAATTCAATGGGATAGGAGAATAACATGTGTTTGGCCGCTCAGGTAAAGCATGTCTATGCCGTGTGCCCTCCAGCTGACATTGCATGATCTCAAAGACCTAGATAACTTCCACACATGTATGTTCTCACTTGTTTTAAGATCTACTGTTCTTTCTTCCCTATAGCTAACAGTTTAGCGAACCACAACCACATAAAGAATAAAGTGAAATGTTAAATTTCTCTCAGTGATGTCATACATGGTAAGTTTATACAGTTAAAAATTAAATATTTTAATCATCTCACTTGTACATTTACATAGAGGGGTTCTATCTGTGGCTGGCAGATTGACAGTGTTCTAGGCTTTTTAAACTGGGGATCCTGAATTTATTGGGCAACATCTTTTAAAATGTAACATGGAATTGAATAAGTAAGTATTTCCACTACACTTACAAGGAAAATATTCTTTTGTGAGTCTTTGTTGAATCATATGTATGTTGTATAGGTACTTGATTGGCTATTTACAAAATTAATTTTACAATGGGCCATTTTTTTAAGGCATATTTTAAGAAATACCAAGGATGTAAATTTCACCTTTTCTTTTATGACTGTTCATATAGTGGGTGGGGCACTCAAGTGTGTGAGGCAGAGGAATTGCATGAACCCAGGAATTTCAGAGTAGCCTGGGCAGCAGAGTAAGAGCCTGTTTGCTGCTGCTGCTGTTGTTGTTGTTTTTAAGAAATTAGATGGTCAGTTGAAGTTATTTCCATTTTCTCAATAATAAAGTTAGATCAGCTGTTTGTTCCAGTATTTCCAGACAAACAGTTGGTTCAATAAACAACTAGTCTAATGTTACAATGCCCTCTGCTCACTGACAACAGAGACTCTGGGTAAAGAGGTTTGTAAAGGTCTGTACTAGACTCTATTTGTATACTAGGCAAGCTCCTCAGGCTACACTTTCAACTACCCTGCATTCAAGGGGACTTTCAGGCAAAGGGAGCATACAGAGCCTAGACCAGTCTAGACTGGGGCATTCTCAGACTCTGGTTTCCAGGAAGATGTTTGGGGGCGATCAGGCTCAACACCCTGGAGCTGAGTAGGGTGTTAATCAGTGGGAGTCGGGAAAACTCGAGGAACAAGGAGGTCAACTGCTTACTTTCCTTCTCTGTGAACCACACAGGCCAGCTGCACAGGCATCGTCCGGCAACGGCAGTGACCACTTCTGCTCTGGGCACACCACCTTGGATTGCTTCTCTAGTTTCCCAACTCAGTCCATTTTTCTCCTCACTCCTGCTTCCCTATGACTGGATAGGCATCTACTGTTTCAGTCCAACAACAGCATGGTAACATGTAAGTTACTGACGCAGAATCTGCTTCTGAGGAAACGTATCTTGAGACAACGTGCCAACACAGGGGAGGACTCCATGTGTGTCCCGGACAAAGATGGCAGGAGAAGAGGGGTCTCCGGCACTGCCTTCCTTATTCTAGTTCAAGAGAACGGTGTCACTGAAAATTTTCTTTTCTCTTGTTTTTGTTTTTCAAGACAGGGTTTCTCTATGGCTTTGGAGCCTATACTGGAACCAACTCTTATAGACCAGGCTGGGCTTGAACTAACAGAGATCCACTTGCCTCTGCCTCCAGGGTGCTGGGATTAAAGGCGTGTGCCACCACTGCCCAGCAAATTTTCTTATTTTTAAAGATTTTATTTTTAATTATGTGATTGTGGTGGTGGTGGTGGTGGTGATGGGGATTGCACAAGAGTACAGGTACCTGTGGAGGCCAGAAGTGGGTGTTGGATCCTCTGGAGCAAGTGTTACAGACAGCTGTGAGCTGCCCTAGGTGCATGCTGGGAACTAAACTCAGGTCCTTTGCAAGAGCAGTATGTACTCTTAACCATGTTCTGAGCCATCTTTCAAGCTCCAGCAATTACAAATCTCCGTCTTAAGCTGGGTTCGACTTCATGATTGACAATTCAGTCACATTTCACCTTTGGTAAGCTAATAATAGTGAGAGCCAGGATAGGTGATTTTTAGATTATGAAGTAGTAACAATCAACTTCCAAATTTTTGGAGACTTAAAGGCAAGAAAGAGTTGTGCCATGCTCAACCATACTCCTACTACAGACGTCAGGAGGGGCACTGACTATGTTGATAAGTAGATACTGTCATAAAAGTTAATAATAATGGCTATACTAGAGGGGACAGAGTATCTGGCCAGCCCATGTTTCTTCATAATGCTCCTATTAAAAGGAACATGGTTCGGTTCCTCTCACAGTTGTCGGCTGCAGACAGCCGTATAACCACACTCAATTTCAATTTAACAATAAGCATAGAAGGTAAGAGAACCAAAAGCTTTGTGAAAAGTTCAAGTGGTGTCTACAAATAGTATGTGAAGTAAGCTGTCTCTACCAGAGTGTTTTGCTCCTGGACCCTAATTTACTGATTTAGGGTGACTTGCGGGGGAGGGGGGGTGAACTATGTTATGAATATTGGAAATAATAGGAGCTTACCCAAAAAAAGCCAAATCAGTGTGCAAACTTTAACATGGATATCAAGATAGAATGAACAGACTGAGTAGAAGATTTGGGCTCGAACTTTGGTCATGCTACTTGCTAACATCATGGCCTTGGATAAATCAATTAATGTTGCCAAGTCTGGTTTTCATACCAGGTCCCAAGGTGGTGGGGGAGGACAGTTATACTCACCCTGTAGGTTTGCTGCAAAGATTAGAAACACAGCAATGGGTGATCCTGTTTGACAGTAGGGACACACACACAGCAGCACAGGTAAGGAAGCTGGGACCTGTGCTGCAAGGAGGCACCAGAACACTTGGTTTCTTTTTGCCATGTTTGCATTCTTTTCCAGCGTACGTACGTGCCATACTTCATAAGGAGGATCTCTTAAACTCAATTTGACAGTGACTCAGGTTGCAAAATGATAGATTTAGAATTCAAAAGAAAACTGTTCCTTACAAAGCTGGGCCTTTGTTGTTGTTTTACGTTTTCACTCAGGATCAAAAAAGGCAAAAAGGGGGTTGACTCTCTGACTTAAGTAATGTTCACATGACTTAGTCTTAACCCTTACGGTTAACCGAAAGCTCACAATGAACCAGTGAGACGCAACAACATCCCCTCCCTCCAGGTAACCAGGTACATGAGCCTAAAATTCTGGAGTCCCGATCAATGGACACGCTACTTTGTTTGGTACAGCTAGACCACACTGCTGTGGTGCTTGGAAGGCCACTGTCTACGCCCGGCTGACAGACGAGGGGGCAAGCATGGTAAGAGAAAAGAAACAGACAGATGTGGAGATGTGAGATGCAGAAAGCGGCATCCCTACGTCCAGCACCCACAAGGCTGTCATGCAGAATGAATGCTTCTCCATGCTGTGCTGAAGAGCAGGGGAGTGTGCAACAGTCGGAACTACCCTCAACTGCAGCTGAGGGCACAACCCAACGCAGCTTGGCTTCCGGCCTACAGAGGACGCCACAGGGATTCCACAGGGGCAGAAACTGGGACTGTGTTTTCTAATCTTACCCATCTCTCAGCCTCTGGATGTGCTCTACTTGTCCTAAATAGGCATCCTTCCTTCTCCGTTTTAATAAAGACATTATAAAAAATAATAACGTAATGTGCAGAATTCATTTGCGCTGCTTATGCTACAGAAATCTTGATTTACTAGATATCCCTTCAGGTTACAATTTCTGCTGCCAGCTGCAATATAATAAAGATGCTGACAGTTGTGAATTACTTCACTGAGTTCTACAAGTTAGCAACTGCAATGGTAAATAGGAGAGGGATGAAAGGTAAAGTAGGTGTCTGGGTCAACAGAGGCGCAGACTGCCTCTCCACATAATTTCAGACTCCCGAGAACGATGGCAAGTAGATGCCCCTTGCAGAGGAAAAAGAGAAAGTATACATGGCTCCAAGTTTCAGGACATAGAGGTTAATGGAAAATGGGAAGGGCTATGTTTTATGGGTCCTGCTGAAGACAGATGGCGGAGGAGACGGGCAGAAGGTATTATCTCTTATCTAGAAGAGGTTGAGGGTAAGAGATGAGGCAATGGCGTGTGAACGCCGCATGGGACAATTATTAGTGCAGAGTTCTGACTACAGGTGAATGGCCTGCTGGGAGATGGGAGACATCTGATAGGTAAAGTCAGTCTGGCCCTGGGGCCATGACCTCATTAATAGTTAAACAACAGCACTGAAAATTAATGGCCCACACCTGACTGCCCATCACAACTGTCCGGAAACCCACACGAGCACGTTCCAGCAGGGGAGTCTGGCTGTCAGTGGTTACGGCCATCCCTGTGGAAATCAGCCGGGTTAAACGGGAAGCGGTTCCACAGATAGCGAAGACTTCATTCGACCTGCACGAAACAGGGGTCAGAAGCAGTTGGAAGTTTCGCACAAGCAGAGCCTGGCCATGTTGAAGTGTTTAATGAGAAGGACCATGAACATCCCCTGTGAGATGAAGATGTGTGGCATCTAAGAAGGGCGGGGCCCCAAGTGACCTCCACCCCAGCTGCCATACAGCTGCTGAACAAAAACAACTCACCAGCCCTCCTGGTTACCAAATTTGCTGGCTCAAGATTGTCAGATGGACGTGAGACCGTTTTTCAAAGAGCAATTAAAACCACATCATCATTCTAAACCTCAAGACTTTCCTCTTTGACTTGTAAAGGATTACCTAATGTGTCCACATCATCACAAAGACCTAAAAAATCAAAGACACCCCTGGCCCAACTGCTTCCCCCCTGCCCCCTGGCCTCCGGGTTGTCTTTCTGCTTTGTGCACAGAATTTTGAAAAGAGAGGACAATAAATTTCACATTTGACAGTATCCTGCCACTGAAGACCGGGCTTCTGAGTTGCACCTTTTTATTTATTGGGGTTGGGGAGGGAGGTGGTAATGTTTCCTGTATCGGATGCCTATACTTTGCAGACCTTTGGGGACTCATCTCTGCTGAATTCTTTAACAGCTGGGATGACAAGAATGTCCATTACCCAAATGGACATCACTCTGTATTGATCAGGGCTTCACTTAGCAGTCTCATTTGTCATCCTATTGTCTCTCATCTTCACTGCTCTGGAGGGGAAGGGGAGGGGCTTCTTTTTTTCCCCGGGTGTTAGATGGTTAATCTACGTTTCAGGCACAACTGGGCAATTGAGGCATGCAAGATTAGAACCCTCTAGTGCTCACCGACACAGTAGGCTGAACTGGGCTTCTCTCTTCCTCTCTCCCATACAGGCCATAGGAAGTTAAGAGCTAATCTTGTCCTGGAAAATGCCCAAAAGAATAACCCTCACCACGTCAAGTGCTTGCTTTCCATCCATTTCTGCTTTCAGAAACTCGTTTTTGGAAGATAAAAAAGGAATACTATATGAAGAAAGCTCAAATCCCAACAAAAGAACGGAAGGCCTACCTAATCTTGCCAGTTAATCATTAGGGGGAAAGTCTTGCTTTGCATCTAATTAGATCTATGCAGTTAAACATCCATCAAGAGCTTGCCTGTAAAGGGTGTGTTTTATGTAGTTCTCATATAAGGACTAAATTGGGCATGTGGAAAGCAATGTTGATTCATTTAATGGACTTTCCCACAACATACATCAGCATCCGTGTCACGGAGCTAGACGGCTTCTTCATCCTTTCACCAAAATGCAATAAGGGAAATAATTAAACATCTCTCAGACCCAAACTGCATAGTCATTAGGCAACGGTCAATGGCTGGAACCACCACAAGAGCCTGAACCGCACTCTACCCTGGCTTTTCTAGCTGTTTCTATTCAGAAAGCTTTCCATATCAGGATTTCCCCCAGGAACTATTTTATGGTGCTATAAAGACTGTCGGGCAGCACCTGAGCTACACACCCAACTATCGAGTAACATTTAATTGTTGGATGACACTGTGCGTCTGGGCTTGAATTCCGATCTCCAAATATTATCCATGCAACTGTCTGCAGACATGAGGCTGTTATGATAAATAGCAGCAGATAAAACCAATTAAACCTGGGAGCGGCAAACACTTCAAGATCTTGACTTCCACAGTAAACAGAGTTTGAGGATGTATAAACTGTAAGAGGGCTGATGCTATCTGCCTTGTGCATGGAACATTACTGAAGGCCTCTTTCCTCCTGTGTATGTGGGTGAGTGTTTCCATGTAAACACATGAGCTAAGAGACAGCAACACATGCAAACTGCGAAAAAGCTATTAATTACTCTTTTATCTGGTGCTGGAGAGCAAACATTGGTGAGGAATGTAAATCTAGTTGGTTTTAAAATATTATTTGTGATTTCATGATGGACTCAAACATGCCATCATGAATACAATCAACACATTTTTCTCCTTTTCCTAATGGGGGGAGGAGGTCTTTTTCTTTCTCTTTTTCCTTTCTCTTTCTTTTCTCTTTTCTTTCCTGTTCGTTCTTTTTTTTTTTTTTTTTTTTTTTTTTGCATTTCAGACAACAAGATTCTACTAGTGACTCTGTCTGTGTACATATTAAGTCCACTCTGTGACACACTGGCAGAGCCCAAGCCAAAACATCAGGCAGAAGTGCCAAACTTTAACCCCAAATTCCTTCTGGGAGACCACAGATAATGAAAGTAGCCCAAGATTGGGGTGAAATGAGCAGTGTATGTAAGCTCCCTCGAATGCTTATCAAAACCCAATGACTACACAAAACACAGGGAAACTTATCAACCAAATGATGCTGCGAAGGGAGAGAGAGTTGACAGGAAGGGAAATGGTTCAGCTTCAAAGGGGGCCTGATTCTATAAAGCATGGATCTCTTTCATGGAAAATAAATAAATAAAAGCATAATGGAAATGTGCCACTAAGGAAAATATTCCATTTTCTTTTTTAAAACTGACTTTCTATTCGCTTTGTGAAGAACAAGAAAAAAAAAATGATATCTGCCCCCCTCATGTATTTCTCTCTGAGGAATAGGGGGGAGGAGGGAGTATTAGGAGCTATTTCATTTAGCTATCTCTCACACCTGGGGTATAAATAGAGGATAATAGCCCCCATTGTCCCAAAGAGGTGGGTAATGGCGGTGGCATTCAGCAGTAGTGGGTAGTAGGTAGGTGGATAAAGGACCACAGACTTGGAAAGGGAAAATAAATGTCACAGACTCCAGGTGAACAATGGCTAGTTGTAGATTCAGGAGAAAGGAAACTGGACGCCTAATGACACCCAGCTAACAAGCAACACAGTGTGCTGCTTAAAAAGAAAGTAATTTATCAGTAATATCAGATGATAAATAAGCCTGAAGAACTTCAAAGGGTTCTTCCAGCAGTGGAGGGAGACACTGGCCCCACTAAGGCTAGGATGCTCCAACAGAAAGGGGCTGGGAGAAGATTAAAACAAAACTCTCCAAAGGCCGTCAAACAAAGCCAACCGTTTGTTGCAACCGTGCAAAAGTTTGACGGGGAAAATACACATTACTTGCACGAAAAACTAGGCATTCTTTGTTAAGTTTAGGGCTGGCTACAAAGTCCACTCAGAGTAGCAGGAATCATTTTTCTAGCTGTTAGAAAAAAAGAAAAGTGTAGAATTGGAAAAGTGATGTGCAAGAGATTTAATACTTCACTGAGTTAGCCACAGTTGTCTCCTGTGGTCCTTAGTGTCCAAATTACTAGCAATTAACTTTGGCTATGAAGATCATGGCCATCGTTACTCTCAATTAATGTATATGAGAGACTCGGTGTATGTGAGGTTAAGAGGAAATACTATCACGGTTTTATAAATACACAGGGTTCCCCACCCAAAACACGGTCTCCACTGTCTATCTGGGAAGTGCCCATTTCATCTGACCCCATGGTAGTCTCTGCAATAGCCAAAAGTCAATCAGAGAAGCTTTTGTTAGAGTGAGTTTGCACCTGATCTACATGGGGGCACTCTGAAACTTTAATAAAACTCAAGCTTTATCACTATATAGGTAGCTGGCCAATGCTTCCACATCACAGCTCCTCAGTAGTCTCGCTGCCAGAGAAGAATCTAAGTGTAATAAGACATTAAACAGCAACACGTGGAAATCTTCTGATAATCTTCTCATCTCGCTGACAGCAATAAAGAAGAAATCCTAATGTAATTGTGCTCAAATCTAGGCATCTGGATTCTTTTTTTAGACAACCTATTTGATTCTTCTAGACAAAGAGGGTAGAATAATATTGACATAAAGAATCATAACTTCTTTCAAATCCTTTCCTTCACTTCCTACCACAAGCCACTCAATTGCATCTTTATGCTGTTTTGTGGTCATGTAAACTATCCTAAAAATTATTCAATACTTTTTGTTGTGCGAATTCCATGCCTAGCATGCCTAACACACTGGTCAGGTATTATCTCTAGTGGATCATTGAGTCTTCATCATTAAAAAGCAAACAGATGTAACATGAAGTCAGAAAGTATTTATCACCAGGTATGGGAGCTCCATGCCTTTACCCTCAGCTCCAAGGAGGCTGGAGCAGACAGATATACCGCCATGAGTATGAGGACTTGTTGCACTGCAATGTAAGATTGTGTCTCAAAACAAAACAAAACAAAACAAAACAAAACAAACAAAAAACAAACCAAAAGGGTTGGGTGCGGTATGACATGACTTTAATCCCAACACTGGGGAGGCAGGTGGATCTCTGTGAGTTCCAGGCCAGGCTGGTCTAAATAGTGAGACGTGTGTGTGTGTGTGTGTGTGTGTGTGTGTGTGTGTGTGTGTGTGTGTGTGTGTGAGAGAGAGAGAGAGAGAGAGAGAGAGAGAGAGAGAGAGAGAGAGAGAGAGAGAGAGAGAGAGAGAGAGAGGAGAGAGATGAAACTGAAACTCAGGGATTTTACAAAAATCACCCTACCAATATGTCAGTCCAAAAAATATTTTTGTGGCTAGGGGTCAATAGTTCAGTGGTAAAGCACTTACTTGCATCCACAGAGTGCTGGGGTTCTACCACCAGTTCCGTTCAGAACAACAGAGGTGTGCATGCATGCACACACACATTTGTTTTCAGCATCAACTATTTGTAAAAGGCACAATTCACCACTTAGAAATACAGACAGTACAGATCTTCTCTAAAGGACCTTGTTACTCAATAGCCACAGGAATAAGAGAGGGAGGATCTGTTGCCTCCAGGTGGCTGGGGATGAACACAGGGTTTCACACACTGCACAGGACTTTGTCATTGGGTTATAACCCTATCTCGGCAACATATGTTTGCTCTGAGATAGTGTCTCACATAGCCCATGCTAACCTCAAACTTGCCTTGTAGTCTTCCTGTTCTACCTACCAAGAGCCATGATTGCAGGCACATGCCCAGCTAGGAACACACACACACACACACACACACACACACACACACACACACACACACACACACACTTAAAAGCTCATCTTCAAGTAACAACAATAATTTATTCCATCGGTATTTTGAGTTGTAGTTTATCCACAATTTAGTTAACCTTACAGATAATTCTGTGAAAAAATCTTGAGTGTTCTCATTGATTTGTCAACTTGACACAACCCGGAGTTATCTGGAAATAAGAACTTAATTAAAACAATGCCTCTATCAGGTTGCCTATAGTCAAGTGTGTAGGGCACTTTCTTGATTAACGATTGACATGGAAGGTTGTCATGGCCACTGTGAGTGGTGCCAGCCTTGGACCCGTGGTATAAGAAAGCAGGCTGAGCAAGCCACGAGGACAGAGTTCGAAATCAGCACTCTTCCATGACTTCTGCCTCAGTTCCTGCCTCTATGCTCCTGTTTCTGGTTCCTGCCTTGGCCTCCCTCTGTGGACTGGATTGTGTAAACCAAATAAGCCCTTTCCTCACCAAGATGGTTTTGGACATGCTGTTCCATCACAGTCACAGAAACTCCAATTAGGACAATGAGCAATGTACTGATGATAAAACTAAGGTTAACAGTGACAGTGATTTGCTCAACTCACTGGAACTGTTAGGTAACAGCCACACAAACCAAATTTCCAAATGCTTACCTTTAAATCCAGGAACAGACATCACTCTAATTACTTGCAGTATGCAAAAGGATTAAACCATGGTCCTGAGACCTCAAAGGAGGTGGAGAGATAGTTATGAAAGGAAGCCAGATATACACAAAGAATTAGCATAGAATACACTCCAGTCTTTGCAAATACTAAGTGATGGGCAGATAAGAGTTCCTATCTTCCGGATTGCAGAGGAGGGTCAGACAGAGGTAAGAAAGTAGAGAAAGGCTTTAGCATATGGTAGCCCTTAAGCTGTGCCTTGAAAGATGGGTAAAGCTAGATAAGCAAGAAGACAGGCTGTAGAAATTCTACAGATAACGAGTCTCCTTATAATCAATTTATAGTTCACATAAAAAAAAATAATCCACAAAGGATGCATCTTAATTTACATTTAGTGCACAAAATGAAGCCAAGAAAAGTTTACCACCACCACTATGCCAACCTTATTCCACACAGGGAATCATCTAGATCCCTTCCTCAGCCTGATCCGTTCAAATTTGTATTCTTAGAGGAAAGTTACTCATTCAAACACTTCTGAGAGTGCCCTCTGAGCAAGGCAGTATGGCAAGCTCTGGCAAGTAAAAAGGACTACGTATGCCCTCTCAGACAACACTTTCAGTGAGCAGGGATCCACAAGTGTGATGCTCAAATTAAATATTATGTAGCCAAGGAACATAAGGATGGTCTGCGCAGTGTGTGCACTGAGTTCCCCCAGGAGAAGTAGGAAGTAGATGCACAGGAAATTGGGAGGGGTTGTCCTTGCCAGTCCGCAGCAGAAGCAGAGCTGACATGAATAACCGTATGCAGCAAACTGAGCTTTGTTTAGCGTCTACATCAGAAAGTGTGACTGTCACTAGGGCTACACAGCAGGAGAAAGGGGTTCAAGAAGCCATAGTAACTATGTCCAGTTTCATGTTCCAGCAGTAAAATACAGACTCTTTCGTGATGGCATCATAGGAACAGCTGGGTCTCAGGTACAGGGGACAGGGAGGCATGAGCACCTTTTACATACTGAATGGTTCCCTTGAGGCGCTCGGCTTTTCACTTTTGTTGAGGCCGCCTTGCTTTGATATCGTTCTGTATTTCCAGCTTGTACAATTGACAACTGCACACATTAGGAACAAAACCCACTGTCACAACATTCACAGGCTGCAAAGCATAATACAAAGAATGTACACCATTACTGGCATGAAAGAGCTGATTTTAAATCTCATTTATGTCCCCAAGAAGGTTCATACCACAGGCCTCAGAAATAGCTCCCCAGATAAAAAACGCCTGCTGTGTAACAGGACAACCTTAGGTTGAGCTCTGGATGGCATGCACGCACACACGCGAAGTTCACACCACACCACCGTGTCCTTGAGATCACCTGAGAGACACCGGTTTCTCTGTATGTAGTCTTGACCACAGTCTCAGAATGAAAATCACACCTCACGGCCCTAGACTGTTTAAGACCAAACACTCATTGTGTTTGCCACTCTAAGAAGAAAGATGGAAGTCGGGTGATTAAAGGACACACGCCTTTAATCCCAGCAATCAGGAGGCAGAGGCAGGCGGATCTCCAGGAGTTCGAGGCCAGCCTGGTCTACAGAGTGAGTTCCAGGGCAGCCTGTGAAGCTACACAGAAACCCTGTCTCAAAAAACCACAACAAGGAGAAAGAAAGATGGACACAGTTTGTGAAGTGGCTGGAACATGAAAGGCTTCTCCTGACTCATCACACACAGGGGATTCCTGTCTCCTTCGAACCAGGGAAAGAGGGAGCCTGGGAAGAGCCAGCTGCAGCATGGCTGCTGACAATCTTCTCAAGCTATGACCAAGGACTACCAGCATGAAGGCCACGCCTGACATGAAAGTGAAGTTGAAGGAGACCGGGAGGATCATTCGGGTCTGAACGTCAACCAGTCATCGCACCATGGGAGGAAAACTTGCCGGTCAGAAAGGAGAGGGAGGGAGAGTTGCTGAAGGAAGTGTCGCCACTCCTGCAAGTCAGGGGGGCCACTTGAACTGCACGTCACCCAGTGGCTCTGTACACAAGGTGATAGAAGCCGTTCCTTGGCCGTGGATCCGTGGCTCTGGATGACTGTGAGAAAGTGGGTGCATGCAACATCCTCAAAGACGTGAGCTGACAGATGGTCCCAAGGAAGGCAAGGGTCCACCCTGGAGAAGGGGAGGGAGGAGTAGGAGGCAGGAGGCAGACAGAGCAAACAAAGAGTGTGCATAACTCTACGGTTTATATAAGGACGCCATAAGTGACGTCGTGGCCAAAACAGAAGAGGCACAAAGTAGCTGTTCAGAAATGTGGTCTAAAACAAGACTAAGGGTGCACGACAAAACTTGTTTATGTAAGTTTGTGGAGACCGCCAAAGAGTTTCACATAACAAGGATGCTATTTATGCTTTCACGCGTTTAGAAAGGGGAAAATCTCAGGGAAAGGAGGGTAACACACTGAAACGATTATTCATTGAGGGTTTACAATAACTCCATGAAAACGGTATTACAAAGAATACCAACAAACTAAAGAAATACAAAATGTAACACATACATGAAAATATCCACTCACCGATGAGGTTTAGAAGGCCAGTCACTGGTTTACTAAAACTAGTGACAGGATAACTCAGTATTCTAAAATGTTCAGCAATGAAAATCTGTTAAGAACTTTAACAAAGCAATCATTCAATATTTACATTAAAAATGTTCAACAGGGTCTCATGTAGCCCCCCCCCACTGGCCTCCAAGTCACAACATAGATGAGACAACCTTGAATTTTTCATGTTCCTGCCTCTATCTCCCCAGTGCTAGGATAACAGGCATGCACAATCATATACATATATGTATATATGTTTGTATATATACATATATGTATATGTATGTATATAATCACAATCATATATATGTATATATACATATATATTATAGTGTTAACTTTATAAGATTTCAGTGATGTATAAAAATAACTATAATAAGTGAGAAAATATCATAGATGTTGTAGGGTTGCAGCTTATAGAAGGGCTAAGCAACAAATCAGAGCTCTCATACACACACGGAGAAAATACTGACATTTAAGGCAAGTGATAATAGCAATCATCTGGGACCTTATTTTACTTTGACACATTAGAAGGCTACAAATAGGTGACAAGTGATAAATTTTAAGATCAGAAAATGTCATAGACATCTGTAACTCTAAACATAGCAATTAAATCACAACACCTCCACAATATTTATGAGTAAATACAAAATAAGGTGGATTATAGTTGCCACAGTTGTTATCAGTTCCCAGTACAACACTGACATGAAACTTTCTCCCTCAGAGGGCAGGTTTTTCCGTTTTCTGTTGTTGTTGATGTTGTTTTTGTTTTGTTTTGTTGTTTGTTTGTTTGTTTGTCTGTCTGGCAGTCAAGACACACTTTCATCTCAGGACCAGTCAATCTAAGGAAGAAGAAGGCAGAATTTCCTAAATAGTCAGATGCTAAGAATACTGCACTTGACAGGAACTGGAGAAGGATGAGTTATATTGTGCAAACCACACTGGCCAGATGGCAGCACACACCTTTAAAATCCCAGCACTCGGGAGGCAGAGGCTGCTGGGTCTCCAGGTTCGAGGCCAGCCTGGTCTACACAGTGAGTTCCAGGACAGCCAGAGAAACCCTGTCTTGAAAAAAACAAAAAAAGAATTTCACTGCCTTGATTACATGTGGGAATTTTCATGGACAAGCTGTGGAAACAGGCTAGCCACTATCCTAATTAGTTTCTTTGTTACACAAATATGATTAGACGCCTACATTATTGTATATGTATTTTGTTTCACAGGGAAAGTATATCTGCTTAAATGCTACAAGTTATTGAGCAAACTGTAAAGCGACAGTTAACATGGAAGTTGTTCAAGAAATGTTCGTTTCAAAAGGGAAGTTCTGACATTTTGTCAAGTTCTAGAGATCCACAGCCATTGCTATTTTAGATGGACCCAGAGTTACCATGGGCCCCAGTTTAAGGTGAAAAATACACCTTAGAGCATGGTTTCCTATGTCTTGTCTACTTTTTGGAATGCTCAGTTTTGTAAGGCTGTTTACAAAGTTAAAGTCTCAGAGAATAAGCAATGAGAGGCTTCTGTCCTCTGATGCTGTAATGAGGGACATTAATAAAGAGAGCACGGAGACCATTCTCACAAGAGCTGTTTGCTCTGGTCCTTCGGGTGCCGTGAGGATTCCCTGTGGAAAAGCAAAGAACAGCTGCTTAGTAAACGACAGAGAGGAAAGGAAAGACTCGAGGTCTGTCCTTCATGAACAGTGACCTTGAACTCCCGGGCACAGCCAGAAGGCACTGCGGCTTGTCACTTCTGCACATGGGTGTGGGTGGGGGAGGTAAGAGGCTCATGCGGTCTCCACTGGCCAGTGTGACTCATGTGTACCCTGGGAGGTGGAAAAAACCATTCACCTGGTTATCAGCCATCCTAACACCGGTCTCCTAGTGTTTCAGAACAGCAAGTACCAAGAAACCCCGACTACTTTCACAATGACTGGCCAGGAAAGTGCATCTAATCTCGGCTGTAATATCGGTGTGACTGTGGAAAGTATTTTTCATCACCACAGAGGGAATAAACAGGTTTGTCTGGCCTCAACCACCACCACACAGGCTTTCCTGTTCCCGGCTAAAATACGTGGAGAAATGTGGGCAGTCAGAAATTAAAAAATGACCGTCCCATGCTCCACTTACAACATATACACAGCAGCACAGCCCAGTGCCCCCAGAAAGAAGAAGGGCCCAGTGTGGAAACACCCACGTTTCAGACCCCACCTGGGCAGGGGTGTGGGTGTACCTGTGCAAGTGTGTAGGATATACGCTCTCCAGGAGCCTGCACTCCAGCGGGAGCTAAACTCTGCCAGCAGCCAGAGAAGAAAGTAGAAAGGAAGAGAAGTTAAGGACTCCAAGCTTTTTTTTTTTTTTTTTAAAGGGGGATTTTCAAAGCAACTCCTTCAAAGGCCTTTTTATATTTATTTTAAGGAGACATTTGAATTTAAGTGACACTGTCAATCATTTCTTTTTTCAAATATGACAACGCTATTCTACCCCTACCTTTTTCTCATAGCTTGATGGAAATGAGGGGGAAGTTATTTGCTGAGAGAATAGAATGCCTTGCAAGGGCAAGCAATGCACATGCTTTAGTTTCTCTGTTCTTTTTTAATTTAGCTGTTTTCTGTTTACTTACTATTGCTGTCGTGGTGCTCTGATTAAATAAACTTTAAGTAGAGACCGTACCGTTTTTTCTAAAATCATCAAGGGAAAGGAAAGCCACGAGTTGCAGGAAGAGTAACAAAGCAGGGAATATTCCAAACTATAACCGCTCCCCCCTTTGCAGATTCCATTAAGCCAAAATGTAAATTACAATTCTACCTGTGATATCCTAAACATCAATCTTGGTGACACGATCCTGTATCTATTTTAATATTTAATGTTTTAAAATGGGACTAAGAATACCTAACGTAGGAGCATCCCACACATCATACAGATTCTGAAATTTTAAAATGTCAAATCACAGGATACAGAGCTACTGCCCTCCCGATGCACTCGCTTCTAGGCCAGTCAGCTGGGGCCTCATCCAAGTGGTTGGGCTTCGGGGCAGTAAAGGTATATGAGAGGGAGACTTGTCAGGTGGCCCTTGAGTCCATTATATCTGTGGGGGTCCTGATAGTGGGGTAATCTAAACCTCAGGTGCATGTGTGACTCACCCATGGTGTGGGTGGGGGGGAAAGCTTTAGAATAGATGCATCTTATTCAAGCAATTAAGACCATTTAGGAAACAGAGAAAATGGGCGATAAGTCATGCACTCCTAGTGAGTCTTGCTGGTACTCAATCAGTTCTTAGGCAGACAGCTCCCTCCCGAGATGTGAGCTGCACGGCCTGCTCCTTAAAGAAAGCACTCTTGGCAAATCTGGGGATCAGCCCCAAAGAGCTTGCAAGTCTCTTGTAGAGCCATGCTCCAAGCACCCAGAGCCGTCCCCTGGCACACACGGTTTCCTTGGACACCTGAAAGCCAGGTAGAAAGAGGACTTGTGGCCTCTGTGGTACCAGATACAGGGTTACTCGTGGGTGAGAAGTAAACTAACCGAGACATAAACTAATCCTCTGACACACTGCTCAACGGTAGTACTTAGAAACAGCTGCCACGGAAGCTCTGTGTGCCCCGAACGTTATCTTCGGTGCCTCCGAGACTTGAACAATATGACAGACACAAGCAGGGCAGGCTGGTCTGGAACAGCCACTTGTCCAGAGTGATCTTGAATTGACCCAGCTGCACCACTCACCATGCCACATGCGATTGTTTATTTACATGCCACCCCACAGGGCAGCCAATGGAACATCTTAATTTTGTTTCCTCCCTGCCCCCACACTCAGATTGAACCAAGGGCCTGGCGTATGGTACTTGGACAAGCGCTCTTCTTACTGAGATAAACCCTTTTTGCTTGTCAACAAGGCCTTACTAAGTTCCCCGAAGCTCGCCTTAAACTCACTATGCACCCCCCCCCCAGCAGGCCTTGAATTTGGAAGTCCCTGCTCCAGTCTCTTGACAGCTAGGGATTACAGGCCTGTGCTGCCAGGGGACAAGCATGGTCTTATTTAAATGTTACCCTAAATTTGTAGCATGAGGCTGAGTAGTCACTTTACTGGTCACATAAGCTCAGTCTAGACCCAAATGGAAGACCATTCTCAGGTACGTGAAAAGGTACATAAGATGACCATTATCTCTATCTGTTCGTTTCATCAAACATCTACTCTATTAGCAGTCGCCACTGGCCCCATCTCCAGAACGTGACGATGTCTTTGGAGCCATTTTTAAACAGCCACCTATGAGAAACAGAAATGATAATGTCTAAAAGGCAAGGGACAGCCAAACGTGTGCTCTAAAACCCTGCCTAGGCCTCAGTGAGCTGAGGAAATTAAGGTCACGCACTGAACCTTCACTCGCTGTACGACATGACCGTCAGGGCTGGGCACAAAAGCCCTGTGTTGGTCCAGTACCACGAGCCGTAAGCCAGCTGTGATCAGAGCTACAGGCCCACATTTTCAAAAACAGAGGCGGCACTTCTGACGACTCACGTGGTTAGGTGTACTGAGTATGAAATTGTCTCTCTAGCAATTCGATTAAAAAGAAATCACCTGGAGGAAAACATTCACGGAGGACTGCAGGAAGAAGGCAGGAGCTGGGGGAGCACGGAGGGTTTCGCGGACAGCCCCAGACCTGCTTTGAGGCACGCTGGTCTGCTCCCACACTGGCATCCATTCATTACCTGAGGGTGGCAATCCGGTTCTTTCTCCCAGTGCCCTCAGAGAACGCTGTGGCTCCTAGATGGTTAATTACTTCACGCCTGGGTCAAATCCCTGTGGTGGGAAAGCCATGTGGAAGGTCCCTGGTAGCTGGAGTTTAGCTTCTCAATCTCCCAGCATCAGACAGTAATTTTCGACAGGATACAAGTGCAAAGGAGTTTGTTAGAAAGAGGGGCTTTGATAGCTCTGCAATCAACTGGGCTTCAACAGGCCTTTTGCACAGACTGAAAGCAAGCCAAACTCAGAAAGCCATTAGTTTCCCCCCGAGTGAAACGCTGTCTGTCTCTCGCCTTCTAATGCCCTAGTGAGAATTATTTCTATGAACCAGGGGAAACTTTTGTCTGTAGAAGTTTGACAACAGAGAAAGTGGCACTCCTGCGACCCTGGCATTAGTGTTTTGTTTCTAATTGGAATCCAACATCAAATAAACTTGCAATCAGGAGAGAGAGAGAGAGAGCGTGAGAGAGAGAGAGAGAGAGAGCGTGAGAGAGAGAGCGTGGAGAGAGAGAGAGAGAGAGAGAGAGAGAGAGAGAGAGAGAGAGAGAGAGAGAGAGAGGACCTTTGGAAAAAAGCATGTGGTTTTGGTAGATTTAGATTTAGTAGTAGATTTAGAGACACTGGGCTGTTTTCCATTTCCATTTAGCTGTAGCAGAAGTGGTCACTTTTTTTTTCTAATTCAGAGTGAAAAGTAGAAAAGGTGGCTTTCCCTTCTCCTGCAGTATAGAAAAAAGCTGGTAGACAGCAGGCTCAAAAGATAATACAATTTGTAGAGGCCGTGCTCTTAGCACTGCTCGGCTGCTCAGCTCGTCCTCGCAGATCAATCCAGTCGTCTCCAGCACATCTGCTTGGGCACTGACAAATGATGTATCCCATCTCTGAACCCAGAAGCAGACAGAAGCAGGCTGATAAACAGCTATGAGTGGGAATGTACGCACCTTTCATAAGTAAGACAAATCACTCATTCCCACCCAACGCTGCCACCAGGAACGCTAATTCGGTATTTATTTGCACAGCATATGTACTGTGTCCAAGGCAGTGCATTGAGAAAGATCTCAAGCAGCCAACCGCGCTGATTACAGTTAGTCACCATCATATGACATGTGTGTGTGTGTGGGGGGGACTCCATGGCAAGCAATGTAACGAGAAGCTGCTGGGGAGGGCGGAAACACCTCATCTAATAATGGCTTCTTGGGTCGGAGGGTTTTCTGAAACCAGTCTTTCTCCTCTTGCTCTGAAGTGGGATTTTTTTTTTTAATAAATAAATAAATAAATAAATGAAACACGGTGACTGTGGCCATGCATCTTAAATCTACCATATGCCTTTCCTGTCAACCAGCAGTTATTTTTATTAATAACTCCAAGAACATATTGCGGGATTCTTTTTGTTTTGAGATCCGGTCACGTGACTCCTTCCATGGCAGGGAACACTGGGTAAATTGTAATGTTCTAACATGCCAATGAATGGTCCCTTGTAGGGCCAAGTTAGTGATGAATTGGTATTTGCTAAGGCCTAAGCAAGCACAGGACACTCCATCTAGTCCAGCTTCTGTGCTCTGCAATGATGGATGGGAGGGAGGAGCAGCAAAGGACTCACAGAGAGAGGCACAAGCTGACAAGCAGTGGCAAGTGATTGTTCTGATCAAGCCACAGAAGCAGTGGCTTTCCGTGTCACCTAACACAGCTCCTACTGTGCTCCTAGCTCATGGACATACTGGGTCACGGGGCTGGGCTGAACACCAGAGCACAGTAGAAAAAGCAGGAGACCCAACGCCCTCCAGGCCCCAGAGCAGGGTCTTTTAAGCAAGGCCTTCTCTCACAGACTTGGAAAGGAGCTCCACATCCTGAGAGACTCAGCCTCCTCCTGGAAGGTTCAGTAGGTGTGCAGCTCTCCAATAACACTGACCCCTACAACACAGACCTCACTCCAGGGCCACAATGTGAGTGTTGGGAGGTCACACAGGACCCTCCAAGCCTTCAACACCAATGCTCTCCTGGATGGCAGTTTTTAAGTGTAAGTCTGAAATGTTACAAAACACCCCCACATTGTTCAAAGACACCCAAGCCTGCCTTACCAGACTGGTGCAGGTTGGGTAACGGAAAACCTGATTAGCGCTAACCCTCTGCAAGATAGTTTTGGTTGCGTCAGCTTCGGAGCATTAAGACAGACATTAAGTGGATTATGCGTTTCTATTAGGTCTCCTGTGACAGGCATTAAAAAGGACATTTTTGCTCCTATGGTGCTATATATTAACTGTGAATGTCTACGGGGCAGGCTTTGTGAGACTGTGTAACTGTGCTTCTCTTCCCCCAGAGAATTTCATGACACTAAAACTTCAGACCTGGGTATGGTAGTATATCCTAGCTCTCCAGAGGCAGAGGGGATGGGATGATAATAAAGTAAGTTCAAGAACAGCCTGCTCTACCTAGAGAATTCTATGCCCACAGGTTCATAGACAGACACTAACTCAAACTGTGTGTGTGTGTGTGTGTGTGTGTGTGTGTGTGAGTGTGTGTGAGTGTGTGTGTGTGAGTGTGTGAGTGTGTGTGAGTGTGTGTGTGTGTGAGTGTGTGTGTGTGTGTGTGAGTGTGTGTGTGTGTGAGTGTGTGTGCGTGCGTGCGTACACGCTTTGAGCCTAAATGTAACCTAAAGTTCTTGAACAACAAACACCACGCTCTAAAACAGCACTCAATTTCAGAAATGGTAACTTTCTCTCTACAGAGTAGGCTGTCAGTTCCTAAGAAGTTCTGTATAAAATCCGGAGATGGTTATCTTTGTTAAAGATGATGGGGAAAGAGTAAACTTCATTTAGAAGAGATTTTGAAGAAAACTACAAAAATCAAAGAAACTTTCATTTCCCAACATGGAAAATGAGTTCAGGGAGATAGCCTGTTTCCCAAGAGCATGAAGCCATCAGGGCTGACAATACATCAAAACTGATCACTCAGAATGAAGGTATTTATTTGAGATGGACTAAGAGAAAAACAAGCTACTTTTAAAAAACATGGGTGTTGAGAACGAATGTAAATTTTATGCGTGCTGTAAATAGCATTCTCTTCCCACACTCCAGCTTTATGGGAAAATGGGATAGCATCTATATAAATGCTACCATTTTTAATGAAAACATTTTAAGTTCTACATTTTTATGTTTGTGCACATCAGACCATGGAGCATGTGTGGAGGTCTGCGGAGCACTTACAGGACTTGGTTCTCTCTTTCCACCAAGTGGAGCCCCTAGGATGGAACTCAGGCTTGGTGGTAAGTACTTTGTCCCACTGAGCCGTCTCATCGCCCCTGCCTCTGTCTCTGTCACACACACTCACACACACACCACACACACACACACACACACACACTCACACACACTCACACACTCACACACTCACACACACACACTCACACACACTCACGCACACACACACACGTGCTCTGTACACCAGGCTGGCCTCAAACACAGAGATCCTCCTGCTTCTGCTCCCCAAATGTTGGGATTAAAGGTGTGCACCACCGCAGCCCAGCTTCCTGGTCCTGTTACTAATGAAAATGTTTTCCATTGAAATTTTGTCTCACAGTTGAAATGATATTTTTAGAAGGGTAGCTACTGAGAATAAAAGAATGTTGCACATACATCCTCAGATCCCTTTTACTAAGAGGGTCAATAGTGAAGCTGAAACCTAGAAATACTCGCTTATAACTTACTGTTATAGAACAGTCTGAGGACACATGGATGAGGCAGAGCTGAACTGCACAGCTCCTGTGAGCTGTTGAGCAAACGTGTCTAGTAGAGGCACAGAGACCCACTGGGGCCGAGGGACCATTGAATCAGTCCTTTGTTTTAGGCCCAGATGTTCAGAGCATGAACCCAGCCAGCTTCCTTGCCTATAGGAAGCCGTCAGTCAAGTTTGTGCTGACGTTTGTGGACGATGGTAGTAAGATCAGTTCAGCTGTGATCAGTGGAGCACAGTGTAAGCCTAGTCAAGAGAAAGGTTCCTGGAGAAGTTACTCCAGAGGCGAAGATGCTCCCCCAACCCCTTCACCGTCTATGTACAAGTGTATACTTCATACACAGGGGGACAGAACATTTACAGTGCCATATACTTTGCTATTGTTGTTGTGGAACATGTATTTTTAGAAGATGTTTAGAAAATATATAATCAAGCTTGAGGGACGCAAACAATTCACCCAGAGTTTGCGAATAACCTCATTTCCTAAAATAGCACTCCTCATATATCTCGGGGTACTGTTAATAAGAACCCAACAATAATCCCAAATATACTTATCTGCCATAACAAGAGTTCTTCACTTTCCTTTCTGATTGGTAGTTGAAATTGGGCAAAATGCTATGACTTGTAAAAAATAAAGGTGTCCCCACCAATCTTAGTCTTCTTGCTAATTAACCAAGAAAAAACTGTATGCCATATCTCTTAACCTACATAAAACAAGCAAGATGCGCACGCGTTTTAAAAGGGAAAAGGCTGTTAAATTTTACGCAGTTGAAAACCCCACTACTCATAGCTAATGGTCCACGCTTTCAGCTAAAAGTGGACTTTTATGACAATCATTCCTTCAATTCATTTTTTTATAGAGACTTGAATCTTTCAAAATTTTGTCATATATATATGTATAAATGATTTTTTTTCCCTTAAAGCTCTGGCTTCGGCAGAGCTATGCAACCCTGGCCACTCACTGAAGCCCATAATGGGGCATAGCATGGTAATGCTCTTATGCCCTCTGCAGAAAGCAGGAAAAGGTAGAGGAGAACTGCAAAGGTGAGTGGGAAGAGAAGCGACACAGATTATGACTGAGAGACCAGGAATACCGCCTGCTAGCATGGCGGAGAGCTGACCCTCCGCTGGCCATTGTTCTCAGCGGTGGATCGACTCATCTGATCCTTGAGCATTCCTGATAGAAGCAGCATTCCATCATTCCATTTAACAGGCAAGGAAACGAGACAGGAGAGAAGGAGGCTGGGAAGGACTGACTCGGCTATGACTGCAGGCTCCCACTGTTTCTCTTCCTCAATGAGCCATCAATTAGCAGTAGCTGACATCTGCCTAGCGTGAAGGACCATCACAGATGTAACTGAGGCTGATACATAAGGTGACTGTAATTTATGCAGTACCAGGCAGAGCCTGCTTCTAGGGGCAGAGTTTGGAGGTCTTGTTTATTTATGTTTTTCAGTCTACACAAGAATGTTCAGATGTATCCACATGCACCAGATTTGGTCTACTGTCCCTTGTGGTACAGTGAGGCGGAAAAGCTGGGTGCAGCTCCCGTGTCTGCCACTTTGAATGACTTCGGTAACCTATACAAAACGGTGACAATATGCATTCCTGGTGAGACAATGTGTAAAATGAAAGTTTGTTAAAAAAAATAAATAAATTACTGCAAGTTGCGACTTTACTGTTGCGTTCTTCTCTAAGGAATTTGATTGAGATGTGAATGTTTCTTCCAGGGTTAAATCCTAACACGAGGCGCTGTAAGTACACTGTGAAAAAGTAATGGGGGAGAAGAAAAGAATGACAGTGATCCAATTCAACTGATCACCCCAGAACTTGAGGCATTTACCTGGATTTCCCCCAGGGCCCTTACTGAGTCACAGACCAGCTGCAGCCACGCTAACAACTGGACAAGAAGAAAGTGCCTGCTCTGCAGTAGCCAGAGTCCCTGCATGGGCCGGACAACAGAAATGTCGGGGAAGAAGGGCTGTGACACCAGGAGATGTTGGAAGACGGAAAAGAAGACCTCATGCTATCCACTACTGTCTCCCTGTGTCTGCTTTCGCAGCCGGTGAGATGCTTTGCTCTAGAAGGTCAAGCCACAGAACCCCAAGGGAGATAAGCCTATCCACAAGACTCTTCTCTAAAAATTAGCATCGTTCTTTTAACATCGGAAGGCCTTCGTCTTAAATAGACTAGCGTGGTCAAACACAGTGTGCCCTCTCTGAAAAGACACTACATTTTTTTGTGGCCATCACTATTGGCATCTGTGTATTCAACGGGTGTTCTACAGTAGAAGTCACCAAACAGGTAACAGAAAAGGTGACATTTGTGGTTCCATTGACAAAATGAGCTCCCAGTAGATTCTCTTATCCAGGCCCTGGGGCTGCTTTCCATTTCCACTGGAATTTGTCAAAGTGGTCACTTTTTCAAATGAAGAAGTGAAGAACAGAAAAGGCTAATTTCCTTTATGATTTCCTTTCATAACTGAAGCGTATTGAATATTGAAATTTTGTCTCGGTGAGTAATAATCATCCTCAGGTGGTCATTTGTCACTAGTCAGTGGGAAGGGATCCCACACCAAATATCTTTCCACAGTTCATCCCTCTGTCTGTCTAGGTAGTGCTTAAAAACACTGTTACTCTTTATAAAGGGAAATTATCAGAGTTCTGAAATGATTCCTTTCAAAAGTCAAATGCTTGTGTGCATAATACTATACATAGATTTTTTTAAAGATTTTTCATGAACAAATTGCAATTAATGTCCAGAAAGCTAGCCAATCACTCCCTTATTTGCCATCATTCTAATTTGAATGGTAGTGATAATAACAGTTCGTTTAATGGGACATTGTTTCCCATAAACTATTTCAAGGCTGGCAAACTAAAAGGAGAGGGAAATTAATTGCTCCAGTCTATAAACAGGACCTCTTTGTAGAAAAAAAAAACTTAGTTAGGCTTTAAGGGTCTTTTTATAAAGCCCTCCCATCCCAACATTCCAATTTAGTCTTACACCCAAAATAAAGGAGGCGTTAACTGATAGCCATTTTTCTGTGACACTGACATAGGGACAAATAATCTTTGCATAGTACATGCACTGTTTCTAATAAAACAAGACACACTAACCCAATAATTGTCTACTTTTTCACACAAAAGCATGGATTCCAAGAGAAGAGAAACAATGATAAGATTTCAGGGAAAGAAGAATGTGAAGGGTGTAATAGACAGGAGAAAGAAATATTAATAAGATGCAGACGGTCTCTATTTAATCCTTCGGGTATGCCTGCAAATTACTATCTGCCAAATGCTATGTGGTCGGCCTTAACCACGCCAACTCTTTCACAGCTTAGGCACTATAATTCATTACACATTTTACGGTAGGAAAACTGAGGCTCAGGTTTTGGTCAAGGTTAAAGCGCTAAGAAATGCCAGAGCTGAGCCTCAAATGTCCACTCTGTGCCTTTGAAGGAGCACATGTTGCTAGACCCTACAATAGCATCGTCTTCGGTCAGGTCTAGAGGTCACCATGTTCTTGGCCTGGCAGCTGTGTGTGTCCCCAGCTGCTCTCTGAACAACTGAGAAATGTGTGGCTCCATCAGGAATTGTGCCTCAGCGGTGCTCTGAAGCCTGGGCATTCGCGGGGTCCTTCAACCCTTGCTCCATGCCGGGCACTTTGTTTAACATATCCCACAGAGACAGATGTGGAGAGCAGAGCTTTAAAAATAGCCAAGTCTTGGCCAATGCCTGGCTCATTAGGCCACACACAAGTTCACAGATGACTGGAATTCTCAAATCAGATTACCTGACAGGCAATTTCATTATCTTGCTCTGGTACACCTTCAAAACCTTGAGATAGCCAGATAGACATCACCTATTAATCTGTTTGGACGTCAGTGTGCAGCTTTGTAATCCTATTTGTGCAGCTGCCAGGGTTCAGTATTTTCTTAATATTTTCAGTTTCCCTTTTATTCACTGCTTTATGTTTTCCTGAAGGATAATGGTCATTTTATTATATACATTACGGATGTAACTTTATTGTGTGTATTACTGGACAACACGTAAGACTTAAAAGTCATTAACTTAAGTAGATTCTACCCCCTTTATTTCTCATAGGTCACCTAAAACTGAATATTACACGCTGCCATGTAGAATAAGTGCTGACCACAACCTGAGTTTAATTACCCCGAATCAGAAGAAAGAACGCAAAGAATGGATAATGCATTCCAGTTAAATGTACGATACACACATTCTTCTGTAATAGGAGTTTAAACAGCTAATCTGATTTCACTGTAACTACTCATTTAGTCTCAAGCTAAATTTAACGAAAAACAACTCTGTAAGATAAAAACTTAGTGCAAAGCTCCATTTAAATAACATAGTGAAAAGAGCGTTCACCCCACCCCTTTGGCATCCTCCATTTGGAAGCCTGACCCAAGCTTCTCCTAGAGTACAACACCAAACCTCCTGGTCCCTTCTACCTGGCTGGCCGGCAATCCTGCCGGTAATCAGGGCTGAGGCAAAGCAAAAGGAGCAGGGGCTGGAGGAGAGTTGAACTTCCTCTCTGTACTACACTTCCCTTCTCCACGTAGCATATTACTTCCCATCCCTTACACCGTCCACTGCCTTCGGGGTCAGAATCAAACCTTTTGCCTTTCTCTGGTCCAGGTGCATCCTGAACTTCATTTGTGAGCAATCCCATAGCTCTGTCAAGGATGGCTCATAGCACCGTTTCTCCTTGGGGGTCTTCTCAACCTCTGCCTCCTGAGCCATCTCCCCAGATGCATGTTTTCCTTTCCAGAGATATCATGTACAATAGCCCAGGCTGGCCCCGAACTTGCCATCTGGCTAGGAATGACCAGGAATTCCTGATTCTCCTGTCTCAGACTCCCAAGTGTTGGGACAAATGTGTACCTCTACGACTGCTGCTACTTATAGCACATTCTGTTGCCCCTAAATTATCCGTCATGTGAGAATTAGTCTCAATATGGTTAGACCACGGCAAGAAATTAAATAACATTATTTGAACCAAACTCTCCAAGATCCTGTCCTAAACCTCTCAATATGTCCCCTACAGACCCTGCATTCATCTGAGCACGCCTACATTTTGAGTCCTTTTGTGTGTCATTTCCTGATAGCCCAGGTCCCAACTGAGCTGTGAGCTCTGTGAGAGCTGTGGTGCCTGCTATGAGTCACATCTTCATCCCACAATAAATGGCGCACAGTAGGCGCTCAGTGATTATCAGTTCAATGAGAATGGGGGCATGCCGTATCACAGTGTGCAACCTCAAGATTACTCTGTCCCGTAGCCCGTGCTCACGCTGACAGAAAATGATAGGCTGTGGGGCCTCGCGAAAAACAATAGAAGGTATTTTCCTATTATTTTTATTAGTGATAATTGGTTAAAAACAATGGATTTCGTGGTGACATTTCTGCCTCCTCCCACCCCATCCTAGATTTTGCATATAAAGGAACACGTGTTACATTTGTGTGAAAAGCTATCCCTGCTTTGTAATGTCTAAATAAGGAAGTTTGTCAACCCGACAGCGGTAGAAGGGCATTTAGTAGGTTAACCGGGCATCCTCACATGTTCTGTTCTGGTGACTTTCCTTCCCAGTGTGGAGCTGTCTGCACCACAGGATTTCCAAAGGATCATCTTCCTTTTTAGTAAACCACGAGAGATCTTGCTCACTGACCACAGCTGGTCAATGACCCTTTTCTAGGGCTTCTTTAAAAGACAAATTGTTTGAATGCACAGAATTTTGTCACTTCTGTATTTAGAATTGCTTTCGCCATTGGGTAATCTAATTATTGAACCTCTCACAATGACTGAGTCAAACGCGGTGATCAGCAGCATGGATTTTGGATTCAAATAATAAGTTTAAATTATCTTTCTAACAAGTCAAGAAAAGTTAAGCAAAAACCAACCTCCCATCATAGGATAGAATTTATCCTATGGTGTGGTAGGAGGACTTGGGACTGTGGCTGGTACAGCGCCAACATAAATGTTTGTTATTATTGTTATTCTTAAATTTAAAACAAAAACCTGGACTGCAGAGACCTTAGTTGACTCAGTCAGGCCTCCAGAAAGCCCAGAATGCATCTGGGTCTTCACTTCAGCTTTAGAGTGCCACGTAGATTATGCTGTTAAAATGCAGCTGGCATCCACCCACCCACCCACCTCCATTTTCTTTATCACATTATACTGAACAATAATTTCCTGGCTTTCAAGAAATAGTAATTTTTAAATGCTTACTACCTGATTATATTCATTAAAGATTTCCAAAATAGTCCCTAGTCTAGCAAAGTAGAAATCACACTATGATTATGCTATTACAGAACTGGGGGTGGGAGGGGGGAATATATTTCTCTTCCAAAACTTCTTGAGAGTCAATATAATTTCCATTATACTTTCCTTGCTATTTTATTATCCCTTCCTTTATTAGAGGTTTAGATTTGAAGCAGCTCTGAGAAAAGGGATAGGAATAAAAAGAGACTTAAATCGTTCTTTGTCCATATTAAGGCCAAAGCTTTGGCAGATAAAGGCGAAGGGGAAGGTCAAATGCTGTGACCTAATTATGTCTTGACTTAACTCTCTTATCCTTTTATTAATGAGAACCGTCCCATTTGGGGTGGCTTAGTAATTATGTAACAATAAAAGCCATATATGTTTAAACATATCATTTTCCTGCCATGTACGTGTACTCAATTTCCAAAGGGGGGAGTGTTTATGTAGTGAAAAGAACCCGTCTGAATTTGAAAAGGACAAAGAAGCATGGGCTTCTCTGAGGCTGCCTTTGTGTTTTTCCTTCCTTGCATGTGGTCTGCTACTTCCACGTTTAAGAAAGATGGCTGGAGCCAGAAATAAAGTGAGTTTCCCAGCCAAGATGGGCAGTCAGACAACAGAATCATAAGCCACTTAATAGATACGCTGATGTTTGGAGGCACCCATACAGAAACGGGATCTAGAAATCAGGGGGATTTTAGTGACCTTGGCAAAGGCCGAATGCCATGACTGCGGTGCCTGTTTCCCTTGACCCAGTGACAGGGTGTTTCTACAATGGCCACCTCCCAGCCCGTTTTCTCCAAAGCCATTCTTCACTGTACTCGGGCTGTCAGAGACTGCATTTTCTCATCATTCATTGTGACTCTACCTCTACTGCCAGTTAACTCTTTCACAAATATCTGCCTCACCAAAAATAAAAACAAAACACCCCCAGAAACGTGTATTTCATGAGTTTATCACATTTATGTGTAGCCCTGTTGTGGGATGTAGGACAGTAGTGGACCCATGTGAACAGTAAGTGTTTACTGACGAGACGTGGGAATACATGAATTCCTCCATAGTGATGATGTTTATATAGCTTACTTCCCAAGAGCTCCTTCATAATTTCCCTCTCCTACAGTATAATTCATGGCAGAATGCTAACTTTACATTTTTATCAAAAATGTGATTACACCTACTTAAGTTCACTTCATTTCATACATAAAACTTTAAGTATGAGGTGCAATCCAAGGAATATTTATACTCTAACTGCAGAAAAACATGATCTTAGAGCTATCTGGAAGTTGCTCGTTATGCCTGTAAAGGGAGATTTATTTTTCCATACCCAACCTGAAGTTAGGTGTGTAGTTAGTCAAAGGAAATGGAAAGTCCCCCTCTGCGAGACAGGGTTAGAACTAATCCTAACCCTCCCAGAAGAACAGTTATCCTCTGGGGAGTTTAACAAAAACAAAACAAAACAAAAACAGAAACACACAGACAACTTCTGACTAAACACATTTCTACTCCAAATCTGAGGACATAAATATACTTTGAAAAAAAGATCTGGGTCTATACATATTGCTTTGCATAATGTGTGCTCTGAAATTGAAGGAACAAGCTAGCTGAGAAGATAATATCTTCGTATTGGATCCTATCTCAAACTTGTTACTGTAAAACACTTTGGTATTCTAAGAGTATTAGAGTAGTTACGTTAAAACTAGATTTATTCTGTTTTCTCCAAGGCTCCAACACCGACAATGCATGCCTGTTATGCTGAGAATTTATTTTTAAGATTGCTTTCACGATGAAAAACTGAAGAATGAATTGCTTTCAGCTTCAATTTTATATATTTATGTAAATATCTACAGCATATGAAGATTTGCAATTTTTATTAAAAAAAAAAGTATGGGCTATATTATCAAACAGAATGGCCCAGCTAAAGATGTCCAAATACTATAAAATGGTGAGGGGCCAGTGGATCTGTTACCTGGTAACTCACTTCGGCTCAAGCATCAAGTTAGTTACGTTCCTCATTGCTGTGGTAGAATACTTTCCAGAAGCAAGGGAAGGAAAGAGGACTTCATTTGAGCTCATAGTTGGTGTGCAGACCATCAGGGTGAGGAAGCTATGGCTGTTGGAATGGCTCCAGCTGGAGCAGGGAGGGCACCCACAGTCAGGAAGCAGATGTTGGTACTCAGATGTCTTCCTCCATCCCCGGTTCTCTGCAGTCTGTGATGCTAACGCATGGGACAGCACCCTCCACCTTCAGGGTGGACTTCCCTTCTGGGTCACACCTCTTTGGAGGTGCCCTCACAGACAAGCCCAGAGACACGTGTCCAGGTGGTTCTAACCATTACAGGTTTGTGAGCATAGTCTTACTCATGAACAACAGACAGATCTTGGCTATGTGTTCTGTTCGCCTGTTTGATGACTGAAAGGAACTCTCTTAGTGTCATCTGCCTGTCCTACTTTCTTTCAGCTACTGGAGTCAGTTCCACCTACGTTGGAGTGACCCCCCCCCCCACTTTTGGCTGCCTTTTTGTTTTCTACTCTCGTGCATGGCGTCGGGTGACACTGACGAGCAGATCATTCCTATGCAAAGAGGATGACACACCGCAGGACTCGTACTGCTTTTCTTCAAGTCCCTCAGTCTAACACTACATGTGTGCGCATGCCACCCACCACCATGCTGGCTACATACTTAGACGGTGCCTGCTGGAAGTCTCCCTGGGATCAGCACTCACTGTGGACGAGATCCTGACCAGGTCTGTGATTCTGCAATGTGAACACTACCTTAACATCCATCAGTGTTCTAAGAGAGACCACGTGATCTTTCCTTCAAACCTATGGGTCTTAATTATCAACTAACTTCCCCTTCGAGAATACGCCAAGTGCTACAGGGAAGCTAGATACAGTATCTATCAGAGCTGTGAGTCCTGTTTGTCCATCAGGGTCTTAGAGGGTTATCAATGAGCCAATAAAACGTAACCAACAGTCTCAAGTTAACATCTGACGCCCTGAGTGGCACCATTTATATTGTGAGCCATGTGATAGGTATCGCATGCTCTCTATGCTTATTTCACGAAAAAAGAAAGCAAGGAAGGAAGGAAGGAAGGAAGGAAGGAAGGAAGGAAGGAAGGAAGGAAGGAAGGAAGGAAGGAAGGAAGGAAGGAAGGAGGGGAATTATCTGAATAATCAGGTTTCTCTTTCTACAGCCACCAGGAAACTAACAGCTCAATTTAGTGCTCAAACAGAAGTTCTGAGGCCATCTACCAAGTGCTGCCTTAAATATTTCCATCTAAAGATTTTTAACCTCTCTTATCTCTATTCCAAGTGACGTTTCAAAGCATCTCTTGCCTGACCCATCAATGTCCCTTATCAGGTTCACTCTCCAAGATGAAAACAAAGACCATCCGGGCCAGGAAGATGTCACAAGGAAACCCATAGAACTCAAAGCAGGCCATCTACACAGCCCCACTCCCCCTTGGGCAAATGCAACCTCACTGGGGCCAAGTCACTCCTGAGGGAAGGTTTCCCACATCAAGGAACTTCCCTGTGACCAAATTACATTAAGCAAATCAGCAACTCAGGCCCAGCCATGTTCATTCAGAACTTTTCTTCCAGCTCAGTAATGTTTCCTGATCCCTTGACAAAATTAATGATGTAGCAATTTGTTACTGACGGAGCAAAAAAAGATTGCCACAATGTGCACAAGCTTTACTAAACGATGAATAATTTACCAAATGAAATAGAGCCCCTCCCTTGATTTTTGCATTTATCATTCTACCTAGATCTTCCCCTGCCCCGCCCCCACATACACCCTTCCCATAGACAGTCAGTTCTGAAGCTATACTTTTCTAAATCCACTGTGTGTGTGTGTGTGTGAGAGAGAGAGAGAGAGAGAGAGAAATAGAGAGAGGGGGGGGGAAGGGGGAGAGAGAGGGAAATAGAGATTTGGAAGTTACTACTTGCTCACACAGATAATATTTCTCTAGTACAACTAATTTTGGTTTTTGCTTTTCCAGACAGGGTTTCTCTGCATAGCCCTGGCTGTCCTGGAACTCACTTTGTAGACAAGGCTAACATCGAACTCAGATCCTCCATCCCCTGCCTCATGAGTTCTGAGACTAAAGGCGCAGGATTTTATCGGATTTCAAAGTGAAATAATACGCAAACCAGGTGTAAAGGTATCTTGCTGCTGTTGGGCCTACTCTATGGCTCGCTAGAATTGGGCTTGAAGCACTGAGGAACCTGACAGGTGAGGAACAGCTATGTTATTTGTCAACGTCAATGTTTCCAAAATCTGTGACAAAGCCAGCAGAAAACAGTGACCTCAGATAACCATCATAAGTAACATTTTCGGAACACCCACTGTGCAACAAGAGTGACCCTGCCACCACCAGACTCCTAATCTCGGGCAAGGAAGGAATCTGGAAGCAAAGGTTTGCTTTTCTCTTTTTAGAGTTGGGCTTTAAAAGACTATATTGGTGGATGACCTTCTAAAGCCGAATTATTCTCAGCATCCAGATAATTTCTTGTGGTGATAATGGGAAGTTATATTCATAATAATGTAATATTTATATTGGAAGGACCAGCGTTAAATTACGGGGCTGACTATTTGTGTTGTAAAATATGAGGGCAGGACCTACTTTTCAGCGGGCTTACAAACCAGCATGAAAGCAAGTGGCACCAAAGCTGTAATCAGCCCCAAACCTCCAGATGACGGCACAAGGCAGATGCCCAGGTTTCCTTAAAGTCTGAGAAAACATATTTAAACTCAATCAGCAGTTCCTTCTCGTCATTGATCCTGTCCTTGCTGGTTCTGAATATTTCTATAGGCCACACGCCATTATCCCCCACCCCATCCACCCAACCAAAGTCAAAGTTGATTTTTCCAAGCCCCCAGGCTTACTCTGCCCCCTTTCCTGCAAACCTGGGTGTCACCTCCTCATGCTTTTGTATCTCTTCTCGTGGTTGGAAGTTTCCTCTCCCAAACACTCAACAGGACTTTCCCTTCTTCTCTGGGAATCTCCATGTTTGACACTTGTAGCCTCTTACCTGTTAACTTAGTTAGGGTTTATATTGTTGCGATGAAAATTCATGGTCAAAAGCAACTTGGAGAGGGAAGGTTATTGGGCTTACACATCTCAACTCCCAGTCCAGAGCGAAACCAAGACAGGAGCTCAAAGTGGGCCTCCCCCTGGAGGCAGGGGCTGATGCAGAGGCCATGGAGAAGTTCTGTTTATTGGCTTGCTCCCATGTTTACAGAACCCACAATGGACTAGGCCCTCCTCCATCAGTCACTAATTAAGAAAAATGTTCTACAGGCTAAATTACATCCTAATCCTATGGAGACAATTATTTCTCAGGCAACTAGTGCTTGAATGAAGCTGACATAATGCCAGGCAGCACACTTGGATTTGTAGGAGTGATGGAGCGGGTTTTCTCTCTGCACTGTCTCCCACTGTAGGACACCCCACCATCACAACCTCTAAAGCACAGTCCCAATTTCCCAGTCATGCTGCTGCAGAGTCAATCATCATGACCCCTCGCTACCGTCCTGGTACCCACAGCTTCTTAACTAAAAACTTCACCAGAGGAGAAATTTACGTCCTGTTTACATCCAAAAGGCCTCCGCCCAGAGGGCCTTAGAGAATGTGAACAGAAAGACTAACCTGTCCAGAAATACCTATTCCTTCACATAAGGAACAGGGTCAGGGCGGGGCGAGGTGGGGGTAGAGGTGGGGGTGCTGGTGGGAGAAGCACACTGTGCAGGCTCTACTGCTCCCCAGTCTAAGCAGCTGCGTCTGCTTACTCAAGTGTCCAGCATAAATCACTTTCATGGAAGATACTTCAGTGTCTCTCTCTACCTTGTCCTACTGACCTCTTTCCCCGATTCCTCGTTCTCAAAATTCTAACATTTCTTATCCAACTCGCCTAAGAGGTCCTTCCATACCCCTCCATCGTTCGTGGCTGCCCCATCCTTAAATCCCAGCAACGTCAGATAACTGTTTGATGCTGATGCTTGTCTAGGTCTTGCTGTCTGTCACTAATATCAGACACTAGCACACTCGCCATTCCGGCATCAGGATATAAATTAAATGGTGTAGAACTAACTCCCCAAACCACCCAAATCCACCACAGGCACCAGTGAAGGTTTGCCAAATATTAAGAAACTGGAGAAAGTTAGGAACCACAGTTGGGATATTTTAATCTTAATTTGCATTAGTCTTTTTGATACGCTGCCCTTCGTATGTATTTCCTAATAGCATCATCATGAGTATGCATTCTACACAGCCTCTGCCAGACCCCCCAGACCTATGCTTGCCTCCCCTTTTTACTCTGTTTTCTTTTTTAAGATTTAGAATTATTAACTTGCTAAGAGTACACACACACATCCAATTGCTCATTATCTGATCTCAGAAGTATGTAAGCAGTTGGAAGTGTTACATAAATCCAGACTCCAAGCACTGAGCTTGACGAGCCCAAACATCCCACCCCACAGTCTTCCTCCCAAGAACCCACACACCTCTCAGCGTGGGTAATTGGCCAAGAAGCAAAAGCTTCACGTCACTATTGCAGGAAATTGCTGGTAGAGAATAAAAAGTTGGAAGTACTCTGGCAAATGTAAGGGCCGATAATATGATATCACTCCAACCAAAAGCCACAAAGAAAGCCTACCCCAGAACTAACGGGTACCAACCAAAACCTGAGAACACTCACCCTGCTGTTGTAAACGAAAAGAATGAAAAATAAACACATTTGGAAATTTAAACCATGCCAGGAACAAAAAGAAAATAAAAAATATGGACGGAAAGACCACAGAAGAGTATTTTTATCAAGATAGAGTCAGGAAAATATGCATAGCTATGCTATCTATTCATATGCCAAGTTTTCATTTTGTTTTATGTTTACATTAGGGTTTCTCTCATTTCATCTGTCTGTGTTTAATAAATTATAATATATCAAACCCAGATTTAGAGTATCTCAATATAAATACGTGAGTGATTCCTGTTAATATTGTCATAGGACTTAAACTTTAGATTCTTTTTTTCCATGTTTCTCTGGAAAGTAACACCTAAGCACAAAAATTTAATTCAACCACATTAGTCCATTGCTGAATTATGCGTCTGTCATTTGCACAGGAAAACTGGCTATATCTGTTATAGGCTTTGTGCCTATTTAGCAGTGTGTATGTATTTTTTTCCGGTTCAAAGAGGTCTGGGTATGTTAAGCACCTTTTCCTTTGTTACATATAACTTTTTTCTTTTTAAGCAAAGAGCTAAATGGTTAAAAAAAAAACTCTATGAACCAATAAACTGGCGGAGAAAATTAAATAAATAAGTAAATAAATAGCTGAGTCCATCAAGTTTCAACTCTGGGAAAGAGGGGGGGGGTTGGCGGGGACAAGCCAAGTTTACATGATGCTGCGTGATTTTAAGTTAGCTGCTCTTCCACTCCGTGTCTGAAAACACTGCTGGGGAGTACTCTTTTGTCATGTGTACAGAATGGCTTTACTATTGTCCTCCCGGGAAGGCTGGCAGCAGCCTCTACACTTTGACCTCTAACCTTGCCTCAGCAAGGGGGCTCATTGATAGTTGCAGAAGTTCCTCTCAATGGATGACAGCCACTGAAAACAAACCCACCCATTTGGGCTGGTGGTCCCTATCCCCACCCTGTGCTCTCGCCCTCTGTGAGTGGTGGCATGCAGGTCTGGTCAACCCCAACAACTTCAGTCACTATTTTTCATGTCTATTTGATAGGCCGTTGCCTCGCTATCAAAGCAGCTTTCACAGTCATGTTTGTGTATGAGGGCTTTCTATTATGGCCTCATATTTGATTAATTTGCAGCATTCATGTGCCTAATTCTCTACACACAAAGGGGATGGACTAGCATGGACTCTATTGACAGGGCATTTCCGCCAGGAAAGTTCAAATGGAAATCAAATGGCTGTTGGTGGAGACGGTTCCTGGCATGCTAAAAAAAAAAGCATAGGAAAACAATAAGAGTCCAGCTTCAAATAAAACAAAATGCTGCTGTCTCTGCCAGTGGTTTTGTCGGTGATATTTTAAAGCATGGAGGAAGACATCAGAATGCTGTGCCCCTCGTCAACACATGCATACATCTTCACAAGAAGGAGCGTCTGAAATTACCGCAGCTGTAGACACCACACCCACACAGAAAAAGTCTCCTGGCTTCCTTTCAAATCCCACCACTCAACTCTTATCAAGCATAGGGGAAGCAGGAGGCGATAAACAGGGTCTGAAGTTATCATTTGGGTTTTAAGCTTTGGGTCTATTCCACCGGGCGTGTTTGCCAAAGTGTGAAAGATTCGGGGAACAGAATATCGTTCTCTCTTCTTACTACTTAAATAAATATTTTCAAATTTGCCTCTAAACACTATTCATTATCAGCCCTTCAATTGATCCCGGTTAATCCTCCAAGAATGCCAGCAAGCACAGAGAGTGTCAAGTAACCTCCTCACTGTTTCCCATGTCATCATTTAGGAAAATGCCTATTTAATGGTCCTTCAACATTTACAAGACATCTCAAAGAGCTTAAAACTGTAGACAGATTATTTGTAAGAAGTAGGATAAGGAAGACTCATCCTATGTGTCACCCTGGGTTCCATGTGTCCCTTAATTAAAAAAAAAAAAAAAAAAAGCAAGATTCTGGTCATCTCATGATGTCACTGGTCCCCTGTATTTTTAAAATCCCTAAAGACCAAGTTCTACTTCCTTTTTGTGGAGACAAAGATGAAATAAATCTTTATAATGTAGAGAAGGAAAACATGTGCGTGAGTTCTTCCAGAATATGCAGGGGCGCCTGCAAGGAACAGGTAAAGAATCAACAACTTGGTTTCCAGATTTTTTATTTACTTCAGTAGCCTTGGGTTTACACCCCTGGTAGAACCAGGGGGAAGGGAAAGGCCGAGCCAATGTGAGCATTTCCAGGGCCTTTGGGACTTGACCAAAAGAGTCACCTCTGTACTGTGGGAAAGTCAGAAATTATGGCACCAAGTAAATGGGAGTAGAGAACAAAGTACACACAGAGATTCAGATCTTAGGCTTCGATGCCTAAACCCAAGCTGCCTGCAGCTCCCAAGAAAGATCAGACGTCACCCACAGGGTTCTAGTGACATTCTGCCTTCATAAGAACAAAGTGGCTACTAACCTGGAAATATCAATACCCAAGAACAGAAAAGGAACCCAAAGCAGAGATTAGTGTGTCAGTTTTTAGAATATACTAAGAAATTGGGGGAGGGGGGGTCAGTTGGCATGTGATTTGGAATACAAGTACATCTCTAGCATACTGAGTGTGTGTGTGTGTGTGTGTGTGTGTGTGTGTGTGTGTGTGTGTGTGTGTGTGTGTTAATAGGGAGGTAACAGGGGCAGGGTAACGATGGTGACAAAGTAACCCACAAGAAAGCCAGGAGAGAGCAATTAAAACAGCACTATATTAGCACTCACGTAATGAGATGGGAAAAGAGCAAAACCATAAGGACAGATGGAAGCCACAGACCCACTGGCTGTCATCACTGCGTGCCTGTGAAATGCTGTGACTCCTCTCAGGGCTGCTCCATGAAGTCAGGCTGGCAGATGCAGAGGCACCTCTCAGCACAGCTAGATGTGGACCATGTGAGCGAGTGGAGAATTGCAAGATACAAAAGAATCATGCACCAACATGAATAAACCTTCCGAATTTACTAGTGATCTGAACCAATGTGATGAAGAAATAAAAAGCCTCAGACGTAGTTACAATTTGATCATATAGGTTAGGAGCCTAGCTAAGAGACAGAATGTCTGCACAACAAACTCAAGACCCTGGGTTTAATCTGTAGTACTACAAATAATAAGTAAATGAATAAATAATATGTCTTAGAAAAAAATAACACTTCAGTGTTAAAAAAAAATGAGTGTAAACACACTGTATTTTTACAAGTCCACCTGTTTCTTGATTTAGCGGTAACATATATACAAAGGGAGCTGGCACTAGACTCTCCTAGAAGGGACATGCCAGGACAAAAGAGTGTGCCATTAAAAACTGCCAGTTCTACCATGATTCTTGCAGCCTACTAACCTACCTAAGTCCTTCCTCTAAGCTTAATCACACACACGCGCACACACACACACACACACACGAAACATACACACAGACACTCACACATATTTACATATACATCATATACTTATACATAGATATCCACAGATACACACACACACATACTCACATAGAAACACAACTACAATAGACATATAAACACTCATACACACACTCACAGGAATTTACACATACATATAAACACACAGATACACACACACAAACACATTCACACACAGAAACACACAGACACACAGACATACACATTCTCACCCATAAACACACACTCACAGACACACACACATAAACATTCACATACAGAGACACATATCTCACATGTAGATACACACACAGACATACATTCACATATAATTCACACACAGACACACTCATTCTCACACATAGACACACACATACACACACATACACACACAAACACACACACTCACAAAACATGCAACTGTGTGTGTGTGTGTGTGTGTGTGTGTGTGTGTGTTCCATTAGATCTCTCGTTACTGACTTAATGCCAAGATGAGCACACACACACACACACACACACACACACACACACACACACACACACAGGACACTGCACATACAAGTCAGAGCGTGACTGCTTAAAGAAGAAGCCAACTCTGTTGAACTTAACAGAAATGATGTTGTTTCCTTTAAAGAGGAACCATCTTCTTAGAAAAATCTAGCAAATTAGAAAGCAGCTGTCCTGAACGTCAGACTGCAGCCACTGGAACAAGAGTGAAGCCATTGCTAAGACCTTCACATTTCCTCCCTAAGCAAAAACATTAGCACAGTAAGGTCGGACACAGACCTGCACCCTGGCTGTAAGAGGTCGCAGGCAACAGGACGCTGGCCTTGGGGCTTCTGCACTGAAGGTGAGCCCCTTCCCTTCCTCTCTCCTCTCCTCCCCTTGGGGCCTTAGAGGTGGCTTTGTAGAGGGCTCCTCTAAAAACGCAGGGGTCACCACAGAAATGCAGCTCTATCCCGAAACACACTGGCAAGCAATTGCACGCTACTGTTTTTCTAGTAAATGCTGTGATAGTAAATTTATTTATAGAAAATAGTCTAGATTTTTCTTTTTAAAGAACATAATATTCCAAGAAACAGGCTTTGAGTAAAGGGCAGTGAACTATTAAATTCTACCCCAACCAAGTATATGTCAGGTTTTATTTAAAATTCAAATGCTAGAAGATTCCAAATGAGGAAAGGGTAAGCCAGAACTCTCGACATTCGTTCTATAACACCTGAATTATGACACAGCGTATCTGATGCATATTTAAAAGCTTGCTGTATCTGTTTAACACAAGTTCAGAGCAGAGGGCTAGCCCCTAAGAGGGAGAGAAACTGTTTCCATACTTTGAGAAGGCCCAAAAATGAAGGACTTCTAATTTCTAGTAATTACCCTGGTACCTTCAAGGCCATAATTACAGAAGGAACCATGCCCTAAGCTGGCCTTTAGTTTGTTCTAAACTCAGTGCTTATAATTAGCCTTGATTAATATCCCACATTTCACATCAATGGCAACTGTGAATCCAGATGACCCTGTGTTTTTCTGCCTCCGGAAGCCTTGCTGTTCAACTTCTGTGCCTTTATCAGGGGGACGGGCTGAGCAAATGGGATCAAATGAAGCCTTGGCACCCACCTTGGCCTAAATATTCACAGGGAAGCAGCAATGCCTCTCCTGTAACCATCTTAATCCCTTGTATCAACTAATTAATACACAGAGAAAGCTTTTACTAGCCTGTGAGTAATTATACCAAGTTCCTGGTCGGTGTCCAAACGGATTCACAATATAATTTATGAACAATGAGGCTTAGGGAAACACACTGTCTAAGGATGACTTCTGAAATGAAAAGGAGTTGGGGGAGCAGACATTAACTGGCTCTGTTAACACTGGGATGTAGAAAGAGAAAATAAATGTCATTTTTAAAATTAATTTGGAGGCCGTATTTGCACATGGCTAGCTCAACCTAGTCCATATATGTGAGCAAAACAGAACCTACAGATACCATAGAGTCGTGACTGTGTTCTTAGATAGCCGAAGCAGCAGAGTAGCCTCTAAGTGATTGGGAAACAAGGACACCTCATGTCCCCAACGACTGGCAACTGCGAAAACGTCCGCGCAAACTCACTGCACAAGGTCTTGTAAGAGCCATCCGGATTCTAGCTCAGTGCTTTCCCGTGGCTACCCAGCCAGTACCTGTGTACAGCTCTGTGCTTTTTCTTTTTTATTTGTAACAGTAAGCAACAATTCGGTATCCATGGCTGCCCGAGGACTAGCCAAGAACAGGGGGCCAGCATCAGAGGGCAGGGGTGCGGAGGACGGTTCAGCAGCCCGAGGCAGTCAGTGTACAGCAGCCCTGCCCCGGCCAGAGTGGGAGCTGCTCCAGCCAGCGTCAGGGCAGCTTGGCATCCAGCAGGGCAGAGGGCACAGGCACCCAGTGGCTCCCGCACTGAAGAAAAGGCGTTACATTATGGTAACAAGGCCGGCCGAGGTGCCCGGTGAGAACTCTCCCTACTCTTGCTGGCTGGGACAGCTTCACCCAACAAAGCCTAGACAACAAGTTCACAGAAACCATGCCTTAAGAAACACAGTGCTTCCTCCAGTCGCCCCCACCAGGCGACCAGCTCCCACCCATGGGAGAACAGAGAAAGTCCAATTCACAAATTACATAGGTTTGGACAGTCTAAATTACTGGACTGAGCCTCCCTGGGAACCAGCCACTGTCCTCCCGGCTAGAAGGCTAAAGAATGAACCTTCACCCACCCATGGAATTTCCAGGACCGTTTCCCACCTTCCCAGTGTATGCCCACCAGCAAGAACCAAAGGGCTGTCACCCTGAGGAGAGAAAACAAGGCTACAGGCTGCTTTACCAAACAGGTTTGTCCTTCCCCATAGAGACATTCCTTCATGGTGAGGTCATGTAAAACAGCAAAATGCTCGGTGAACACACTTGGTTCTGTTCCCTGCAGGTGACCGTGCCCTTCAGCTTGACCCGTGACACAGAAAGAGAGAAAGAAACCCACTCACTCTCTAGTTTCTAAGTAAAAGGAGGCCAGAAGGCAGCTAAGGCAAGGCAGGCAGAGTCTACTGTTAACAACAAAAAAGAAACAGAATGTGATGTGGACAGAAATATTAGACAGGTGTGGCGCGGGACCTGGGAGCCCAAAATAAGAATGTTTCTGGGGTTGTATCTTGCGCCAAATTAATTTAAATGGACGGGATGGCCGGGTCCGCGACATTTACCGGGCTGGCATCAGAAAAAACAAAAACAAAAACAAAACCCAGTTCTTATCTGGCAAGGGCACCCCCTGCTGGCCGCCTCTGCGAACTCCGCCTCTTGGTCTCTCTCCAGAGCCGGCAGAACTGTTTGCACAGCACCCAGAAAGGGGCAGAGCGAGGTGGGTGAGTCCTTTGCAAGGCACACAAAAAGAGCACAAGGTGCGGGCGCCGCCCCAACCACAATCTTCGCCCGTCCGGTCACGGTTCTCTGCAGTCAGATAAATTACAAGCTGGCTGAAGAGTGAACTCTCTGATTGCCGCTTTGCAGGCGAGAAGTAGAAAGCCTGGGAGGGAAGAGGCCATGTTGCCCCTGTTACCCTGCCCAGCCAAGGAAAGGACTCCTCAATTGCTCACACATTCACCGCGCTTGACTGCTGGAGTGGATCTGGACTAGCCTCCTAATGGCTCTACTTTATTGTGACATTTTTAATAGTAATTACTTAAAGTCCCCAGCACATGACATTGCGGCCTAGAGCGTTCAAACATCAGGGCGGGACATGTTGGCAACAAAACTAGGTCCTGAGATCAGCTTTGCATTCCCACGGCTCCCTCACCTCCCCCGCCCCAATCTGCCTGAGCGACTAGACACGCAGACATTCTTCATCTGCTCCCCCCCCCCCCCCCCCCCCCCGGTCTTCACCTTCCTTTCACCTATTTTGTCCGTGTTGACCTCTTACTGAGCCATGCCAACATCTCAGAGTATCATCACACTGTCCCCTCCCCTGACAATGCGTCCCCTCAAAATCCCAGCAAAAAGTCATCCTCGGAAAATGTTTCGTAATCTGGGGCTTGTGTGCAAACTCGCTGTTGTCAACCAGAGCCCCTTACTTAAGGGAAACTGCCACGACATGCACCAAGACGACCAAAGAAGAAACCTGTTTGTAAAGGCGCAGTGGGCCTCTGCGCTGCTGACAGAAATGTCAAGACTTGAGTGTCTGTAGCTCAAGTCATATGCTCTTAGTCTCGGGGAGTTCACCAGCTCAGGCTGAACTTGGCTTCTCCCTGGGACCTCAATCTCATGTCTGTTCCCAGCTCTCAACTTCAAACACAGGGGACAGAGAAGCAAGGCATCTAGACGTGAGCAGAGAAATATAATGGGCAAAACAAACACACTTCATCCCCTTTGGGTCATTAGGTCTGGTGCTCACTTTCCAGTTTACATAGGAAACCAAGGGGGGAAGGAGGAAACACCCGTGGAATACAGGACCCAAGGAAAAATGTTCTCGTTTCAGAATCTGAAAGAAATTTCCATACACTGGAACTTTGTGCTTGTTCTTTATTTAATTCCGTTCTTTAATTTATTTTATTTGCTGCAATTTCTAGGTTTCCTGTCCTTGTGTTCCTTCTGTAACTGAGAGGCCATCAGGATAAAACAGGTTTACAGTCGTGTGTTTGTTTGTCTGTCTGTTTGTTTTGTTCAAAGACCACTTGCTGAATGTCTGATGTGCTTTTTTCAACAAGTCCTGTGTGGACAACATTTAATCCAAGAGTATATCTTTGTCACCGCTTCCTTTAGCTTGCATTGCAGGCAAGAGTGAGTCCCTGGGAATAACATGATTAGGTTACCACGCTGTGGCTTAGGGAGGGCAACCCTTACCTACCAAAAGCTGTGAGAATGAGGATGTGGGTCTGTTCTTATTCATAAGAGGGGAGAACTGAGCAATTTTTGAATGGACAAAATCAGTCTGTACCAGTTGGGGGGATAATTCTGCTCCGAGAGAACTATCAGGACATCCGCAGTCTACCTGGCCCTGTGTCTAAAGGAGTTCAAAGGTTTCCATAATAATGTTTTAAGTGCAAAGGATTTTCATTGGCTAGCGCTTACACAGTAGAGGACTCAAGAGGCTCAGGGTGACTGTAGTTGTTCCTCGTGTCCACACATCTGTTTACACTCACATGCACATGTGTTCCCTAGGAGAGGCAGAATCAGGACCACTCTGTCTCAAATGTGGGGTGAGTACAGTGGTTAGCAACCACCATTCTTACTGACTTGAGTACGCAGTCAAACTGTCTTTAATAAAATCGGACATAAAATGTTGCCTAGAAGAACCTTCAAAGACATTTTCTCCCGGCTTCAAACATCACTAAACAGTAAGCGGTGTGGGAGTAGGAGGGAACGTCTTTCACCAACGGAACCTCTTTTTACTACTCTGTGTCTGTCTCTCATAGTGCAACCACACTCAGAGACCTCGCCCGCAGAACGAATGGGAGAGAGGGAATCAATAAATGAGCTCCGTTGATACCCCCTGATTAGACTCAATATGCCGTTAATATGAAAAGAATTTGACAGTTTACATAAGGGATGTGACCTGGTGCCAGCAACCTCTGGCTTCCTCATTCTCCAGATGGTAGCAGATTAGTAGGCAGCCTTTATTCTCCTAAGAAGATTTTCCCCCCATGGAAAAACTATAAAGACCAATTCTGTTCCAAACTTCGAGTCTCCTTCACAAATGTCTACCCGATTCTAGGCCTCAACTAATGCCTATTAAAAGAAGCCCTTGGGCTTGAAGTTATGCAGTGTGGGGGGAAAGACCGAGGCAAACTTAACTCTAATGCCCGCCTTTAAAAGATCTATTGACAGAAGCAGTAGGGAGAGTTTGAACTAATGTTAACTTAAAGAAAAGGGCTGGCGAGATTCAATTGTGGATGTGAATGCTTGCTTGAGTTTGATCTTGACGGGGGCTTAAGATAAGGCAGATAAAAACCTAAGCCTACTTACACATTAAAAAATGCAGTCGCACTAAATTCACCAACACACCAGGGCTTGCGATTTGTTTTATGCCCGTCATCACTGAAGCTGTGGAATGGTACTCTGTATCAAGGGGTACAAAGCCACAGCAGAGGGCAATTGCTCCTCTCTGCTGACACTGACAAGAAGAGTCCTTTCCTGACATCACACAATGTTCCGTTACCCTAATCCTTTGAGTGTAATGCAAAATAATAGAATGGAATTTTTCTTCAGTTTTCTTCTGAAGGTATAACCACAACAAGTGGTTAATCAGAGAGATCTGAGAGATGAAAACTAGTTCTTTACTTGGAAAAAAATATCTTTCCCAGGCCAGACAGGAAGGGATCTTTGAATAATTAGGGAAAAGTCACATATTTTATAAACAGACTGACCCTGGTGAAACTAAGAGTTCAAAGCTACACTTAAAGCCCAGGCAGGTGAGTGGACTCTTCTGGAGCCAGCAAGACACAGGCCATCCATCTGAGGGAGGGAGTGACATTTTCTGAATACCTGGAAAGATCCCAGGAACCATCTGCATACATACAAACTACTTCATACTATGTTGTAGATGAACATACAAGACATGTTAGACACTCTTGCTACTCTTTAGTGCTTCTACCAGACTCTTCACAAATGAAAATGGAAATTGGGAAGTTTTGCCTGGCATGGCTTTTATTTTCCTTTGCTGACAAGTTGGTCTACAAAATAATCTACCGCAGAAACACCACGCAAAATCAAAACAAATAGTATGAGACCCCTCTTCTCAGTAAGGTTGAATCCTCCCCCATAGACACCGCATCAGAGAAATGAAAACTTGCAGAAAGGATTCAAGATACTAGGAAGGAAGAGATTACAGAGCACCTCTGCCTTTTTAGCAGGACCTGCTCCCATCCACTCCTAAAACCATTTAGGTAGGAGAACACCGGCATTTGCCAACAGCAAATATACTTCGAGGTCCCCAGAAGTAAAAGTTTTGTGGAAACAACAAAGGCCATAAAAAGGGGAAGGGGAGAATTTATTTAATTTTTTTTCTGCACACTGCCTCATTTCCTAGAGGAGGAAATGTGAGACAAACAGTAACTTATTGGTCATATAAAACACTCGCCCAAGGATGTCATTAATGGTAACAGCCCAGAACTCATCCAGGCAAAGCATGGAGCTCTCTAAGCACAATGGTGTAGTTCAAAGCCGAGTTAGTCCAAATGGGTATTTTCTTGTCTTGTGGTCCTCACTATATGTCCTCACAGAAATGTCCCTTCCATTACCATTCTCATAGTCATTTTAAGGGGGGTGGGGGGGAAGAGGTCACAGCCAGTTCTGGAACTGTTCTCCAATCCAATAGCTGGGACGGACCATCACAACAATCAGATAAGGAGGTTCGGAAACAGCTTAAGGAAATGAGCTAATAACATGACTGCCCACAAGCAGATTATCCCTGATTGCTGCAAAGAATGCTGTTAGGGGGCAGAGTGTTTTCAACTGATCATTTTTCCAGCCTGTTACAGAAAGGTTAATCTGCAACCCTGTTCATAAAATCAATTTTTGGGACATGCTAAATACAAAACAATTGCATTTAAAACTCTATCACCAGGAGCCACGTTGACGTTGACGTTGCTTTCAATTGTCTGACCGATCCAAGTACTTTTCTGACCATGAATTGACCAGCGAAAACACAGGCTGTAGACCATGACTGGACCAGAAAACTGTCTATCTAGCACATTTGGAACAGGCTCGTGAGAAGAAAGCATAGTTGCTGTTTATAAAGACTAATAAACTTTAACTCCCAAATTCCTCCCTTGGCGGGGCGGGGGTGAGAGAACACATCCAGGCAACACCCCAAATATTGAGCCTCCTTCCTTCCAAGTCCCAGGAAGCCAGCTGCCGTTGTCGGGGAGTGCTGAAGTGGGATGAAACCCTGTCCAACCCACATTCTGACAAACTGCTGCAGGTCCCTCCCCCACCACGCCCCACATTCCAGGGTTATCTCCGGTCCAAAGCACAGACACCTGTTCCAACCTGCCTACCTACCTTAGCCTTGGTCAGAGGTCAGAGACTGTGGTCTAAAGAGGGAGCACCTGCATTTCGTTCTCCTTCTGAAGAGATCGAGTGGCCAGGCACACCAGATTTTCGCCCTTGGCTGGGAGGGAGATCAGATTGTGAAATGTAAATCAGAGTACCTTTCCCCTGCAAAATGACTACCATAAATACCAAGGGGAATTTCCTCCAGGCCCGAGGGAGCTTTCAGAGGCACCCCACCACCTGGGTGCTCTGAAATAAGTCTTCTGTGAACACAAAATCCAAACCTCGGCTCGGGAAAGCAGGCTGGGAAAGTGGGAAATGTACCATTCCCAAATGAAGTCAGTTTCTCAGCTGGGCTGTGGTGCTGACAAACATTTCACAGTTTCTCAAAATTCTAAATATCAGCTTTTTTCTCCTACAGGCCCCAAGCAGAGCATAACGTGCCTCTTCCCACACAGAAGACTCGTGGAAACCGAGAAAGTTAAGGATGACCCATTCTGGCTGGATTACATCCAAGACCCACTTATCTGACATGGAATTAGACCAAATGTCAAAAGGAAAGAATGGACAGGCTTACCCCTTCATGTTTCAGGAAGAGCTAGCCTTAGTGTTCTGATGACATTTGAAGTATAAAAGGAGTCTTATTGTAAACTTTGGACCCCTAGAAGGTCTGCTTCTGGAGAACTCTGAAAGGAGAGATTAGTTGGGAGAGCGTCAGCATTGGATCCCACCCTTCAATCTTGTTAGACACAGGGCTTTAGCCACTTTCGTGCCCAAGAGTCATGCATGTGGTCAGAAGTTTAATCATATCACCAGCTGCAAGGGCAAGTGTATTGTCTCTCATCCACAGGAGGGAGAAAAGCTCTACCAGAGTGCCGGGGTTCGGCCATCACAATGGAGGAGTTCCACAAATTCTCGGGCTATGCCTGACAATTGCTATTTTTATTTTTCCTTAACTGATCAAAGAACACACAGCCTGGATTCTGATGAGATTCTAGAAGATTTCTCTCAAATTCTCAACTTTTGGCAGGAGTCCCGTTCCTTCCCCCAAACAGCTGAGTTGTTAATGGATGGAGTCTAAACACAATCGTATTGGCAACTTTTACATAACTCCCTGGTGTTTGGCCAGCAGCCATTCCATCATTCAGCTGACAGGAATTTAGTAAATGCTTAGGTGTTGAGAAGAGAGCCGTTCCCAGAGAAGCAACGCGATCTCAGCCAGGTAGAACATCAACTAATTAGGCTAGTTATGAGTCAATGAAACGAGTTATGCATGTAGACCAGGCCAAAATCCATGAAGTCTGAGGTAACCGTGAGTTTCATTCTCAAAGTTAAGAAATACTTATTATAATCAGTATGAGGTTGTGGCTTTAAGAGACCCATGAGCTGACAAAAACTTGTCTGCTTGAATCAGAAGGAAGCCAACGAGGAAGAACCTGCCTTCCAGATGAATAAGAGAAGTCTAAAGTGGCACTACGTGTCACAGAATGCCATGAAAAATGGTAAAACAAGCTAAGTCAGAAGTAGGAGGAAGAGTCAGTCACCATCCTTACAGACACACCATCTAGCCAACATCAAGGGTGATAGGTCATTCCCAGCACACACACTCCCACCCATGGACATTGGATGAGCATTCTCATGCCCATGGAGAGGACCTTAAGACCAGCTTGCTGAAAAAGAGCCTTTGACAATTTGAGTTGACTGATACATGGGGCACTGAAGCCAGGCCCTATACAATGTTTTCAATTTCTTCTAAAACCCAAAGGAAGGGGGAAAAAAAAAAATCAGTAAAATTTAGGCTGGATTATGCCTATCTTTCTTCCAACACAACACTGTCATGAAGAGTGTAGTGTGTGTGTGTGTGTGTGTGTGTTTTAAGCAAAGGAGCTGCAGGCTATCATATGACAATGATCCTAATCAGACCTACCACTCTCTATATCCCTACTGAGAACTATGCAGTTACAAACCTACTCTAGTCCTCCCAAACTCTGCATTATAAGTAGTAATTCTATCCTCACTTTATATATATATATATATATATATATATATATATATATATCTCCTCACTTTATATATATATATATATGCATATGCATTCTGTGGTTAAAGAACTTGCATAACCATAAGGCAGAAGGCTACATATTTCAGACATAACCACGTCTAGATTGGAATTTTGGCTTCCCCATTAGCCAGCTAGTAAATATTGAGCAAAGTACAGCATCCGAGGGCTGAGAGGATTAAGTAAAATGTGTACAAAGAGCTAGCTCACAATAGGAGAAAAGAGCAGCTACTACTGTAGTTATTGTTCAAGGTTGAGCCAGTAGTATTCCAACTCGGGTTTGCTACCTTTGGCCACAGAATGTCTTCTCTTTAGACTTGCATGATGTACAAGGGGCTGCAAGACTCTGAACAGTTATTCAAGCCCATCTTTCAGAAGAAAAGAACGTAGGGAGAAAAGTTATCCTTGACAAGCTGTACTGTGCATGACAGAAAAAATTAAAAGCCACAGTGGGTGGCACCTTCATTTGTCCACCAATCCCTGGAAATAAGCAATGTGACTCAGTAATTTCAGTTAACACAAGCATGGTGATTTCACCATTTCATCATGGCAAGGATCAACCCACCCCAGGGAGACTGGGCCTACCCTGGGTTCATTTCCAGCAGAACTTTCTATGCCCTACCTTAGCAGTGTCGAGTGTCATCTGCACAACTGTACCTTCTGACCTGTCATTTGGGGATTTCACATTCTAACAAACTTCCCCCAGCTTTTTACACTATTTCAACTATGGAGGAAGCCACAGATTGCTAACTGACCACAGCTCAGAATATTTATAATAAAAATCTTATCTATAAGTCTTTTTAACAGCTCACTCTAGCCTGTAGAATTTCCTGGACTTCAAGGCTGCTGGTGTATGCTCATATACATATATGAAGGTGCCAATTTGGTCTTAACAGCACTTGACAAGTATCCACAGTGGCATACATATTTCAATTTAAAGAATTCCTTTTGCATAGCAACCTTGATCACAAATTACAAACTCAATCTTGAACATTAAATCTGTGACAACGGTAAGCATTGTGAAGAATGCTTCCCATCTGGAGACAGGACTGATCATATATTGAACTCCAAACCTGAATTTTAAAAGTTAAGTGTACTAGCATGAGAACAGAGTTTCTATTCTATCAAAGCCTGTTGTGGGGCCTGGTGTATTCATTGCCCTGCTGAAGAATTCTCAGAAGAGTGACCAAGTGCAAAGCTGTAAGGGGGACAACACCCATACACCATCATTAAAAAAGGAGAAATAAAAGGAAAAATAGGAAGAGGAAGAAAGGAAAGACAGAGATAAGGGGGGTACAGGGAGAAAGAAGGGAGAAGGAGAAATAGCTCCAAATACGTGTAGGCGAACACATCCTGTGGGACCACTCTAGCAGCTGAATCCACACAACAGTTTGGCTGTGTTGTTCAACATGTTGTTCTCCAACCTGTTGGAATCTCCGAACTTAATTAAGTTGGTGTGATCTAAAACAATAAAATAAAAATAAAATAAAAAAGGCTTCCAGAATTCCTAATCTCTACACTTGGGCAGTACATCGAGGAAAATGTTTACTATTAAATCTGTAATGTGGATAAAACTGGAAAAAAAAAAAAAAAGACAAGGAAAAGTAAAATTTTATGATGTATGAGTGTACATAAAATAGGCAGTTGTAGCAAGACATCATTTCATTTCGATTGAGCAATCCAGGCTGTAAACAACACAGCCGGCCAACTTGTATAATTTAGATCTAGTCCCCTCCTCCCCAGGCTCACTGAGTTGCCAAAAGGCACTAATATCCTCCAGCAACATCCCAATTGTCACCCGGAACCAACTCGCGCAGGTTAAACTGTTCAATCGGTGCAGCCCTGAGAAAGGCAAGAGAAACTACTGGAACTGCCTCTTTGCACGCCTGCTAAAGTTTCATTCCCCCTGCGATCCGATCCGAAGAGATCTTTCATTATCGTGTTCCTTTACCCCGGAGACATGCGAAAGCATAACAGAGTAACAGGGACGCATTGCGCCCTTGGGGATGTGGACAGCCCCAAACAGCGAAAAATTCCACCAGTCTAGGGCACCTTGAATATCTGAGCAAGCTACGGCCTGGAATTATGTGTCAGTGCCAATGACAAGGGTCTGCAATCAGTTCTGAAGCCGTCTGTACTGGTGAGCAAGGGTTCCCTCCTGGAGGCGCCAGGGCCAGACCTACAACAGGAGTTGGATTTCCCCAGAAGGTTCACTACAACCCCCAGTAACAGTTGCCACATTCAGGTTTCATGTGGTGTTAACACCCTGTGATTTAGACGCAAGTTGTACTTGTACAGCTGCCTGACGGAGTGTGTCCATGAGAACAGAGGAGGCTAGGCAAACAGAACCATGTGCATCTTAACAGACAAACCCCACATCTGTGGGCTCCTTCAGATCCTGTGCCCTTGTGTGACTGTAGTAGCCAAGACATCTGTGTTCGACATCTGGAGTAGGATTGTGACTGTAAGTTACAGGGTTACCCCAAGTCACAGACTTGTACGGGAATCAGAGAGAGAAAACACCTCAAATCGCCACATCACGGCTTCTGAGTCCGTGCATACACACCGATCACATGCAAATGAAGACAAGTGAATTAAAATGTCTCAGTAGTGGCTCTGGTAAAATGATGCCTGACCTGTAAATTCGTGTTCACTTGTAATCAGTGTTAACTATTTTCTATATGTCAAGGTATCCGCCAAGTGCACAGCCTGATTGATAGTAGCAACTCAGCTGATAATGACAGAACCTACAGATGTTGCTGTGGGTATGTGTGGCATGCGTATTTAGTATACATGTGCATCCATGCTCATGTGTGTGAACGTTCATGTGTGTGAGTTTACATGCAAACATGGCATGGTGCGCGTGTGGAGACAACCCTGAGTTCTACCTAGTGTTCCCCCTTGTTTGAGGCATGTCCCTTGATGACGATGACTGTGTATGAAAGACTAGCTGGTCCCTGGACTTACAGGGATTCCCCTGTCTCCACGTCCCATCTCCCGTCTCAAGGTAGGTGCACTGGAATTACAAATGTGTAGTTTCACACCCAGCTTCACAAGCTGGGGGGTCCAAACTGTGTTCTCCGTACCTGCGTGGTGATAAGCACTTAGCCACTGGCCCATCCCCTTCAGCCTCTAACAGGTATTTTTAAGCTACATGTTGAATATCCCCTGTCAGAAATGCTTGCAACTAGGTATTTCAGACTTGGGATGGTTTTTTTTTTTCCGTCTTTTAAAATATTTTTATATATGTATTTCTAGCTCGGAGCAGGAAATTTACTTATGTATTGGACACACATACCCTAACGATAATTTTATACAAGGTTTTTCAATAATTTTGTGCATGAATCAGAGTTGTATAGATGGTCTCTTAGAAAGTATGATGGTCAATCTTGTGTGCTATCGCCACCACTCCCAAATCTGAACATATATGCTACTGATAAGCATTGTTTCCTTCTATTATTAATGAATATAATGAAAATATAGCACGTTGAGAGTAACTGAGAAGCAGGAATGCACTGTGTGTGGTATCAAGTTGATGCACAAAATGTTTGCATTTTGGAGCATGAAATATTTTTAATTCAGTTTATATTTGTCTTCGTGGATTTTTTTTTCAATATCTGCTTAGGAGCTTAAGTTCATTTGTGGAATGGGACTGTGCCTCATGCCTTTGAACAAGTATAAAGCAGAGTACAACACAGGGTAAAAGACTCAACAAACAATTAAAGCACAAAAGCCTGGTCTTCTGAAGACATTAAAAACCCGCACATGCCATGTCTTCCTGCGTCTGACACAGGTCCCAGAGGGTAAGAAGCTGGGGAGCCAAAGCGACAATCCCCCATTGTTCAGATGCTTTTGAGCTAATTCTCAACTGTTTCAGACCCCAAAAGGTAAAATATCTAAGGAATACATGAAAATGCCGTTTAAAAATTGAAGACAAAAATGGAGGAGAGCGGCCTCTTTCTCCTCATTCTTTTCCCCCTCATTTCTACTGGCTGGCCAGGCTGACAGCAATGATTGCACATTCTCTTCCAAACACAAGATAGACAGAAGATTAGCTTTTCGGGGAAACTGCTGTAAATAACTATAATCTAGTTAGTGGGGATCCTTTATGGCTCAAGAGGTCAGAACAACGGGAGTTCTAAATTTCCCTGATCAAAAAACTTTAATTCCCTCCTACAGGGAAACACCAGGCTGTCCTCCAAAGATCAAAATAGGTCATGTGCTTAACATTACATATATGAGTGAGGATAAATAACCAGAATAAAGAATTTTAATCTAATACAACTTATTAAACACGAAGATTCAAGAGGCCCACGGTATTTTCTGAGGATCTGGTGAACGGAAAGGTATTTTAATCAACCAATCGCATATGGTCATAAGGGTGACCCTCGCTAAGAAATACAACCTTGAAAATTCCTACACTGACTTGGCTAAATTCAAAGCAACTCAAAATATAGCAGAATAAATTATTCAGGCGCCGATTCTGATTCAAGTGGAAGTAGTTTTAAAAGGAAAATACAAAAATGAGAGATCATGACGGACAGTGATGATCTGAATGTGAAAATGTTAGCTGTTGGGATAAGCCAGGCACTGTCAAAGCAATGGAAAGATGCTGGGCGTAATACCCACTCTTTCAGAACCCTTCCAGATGCATGATGGCTTGGGGGAAGACGCTGCTTGTCGAGAAGAGCAGAGCAGGCATGTTGAAGAACTTGCCTGGGTCCTACCACACCTGTCAAGGAAAGGACAAGAGGACGCAGGGAGAAGAGGAGCTAAAAAGCGACATGAGCGGTGCTAAGATCAGTTTGTGTTCCACAAGGCAGCCATGGAAACTGGCTATTCCCAATAAGACACTTGCCAGGAGAAGACAGCACTCAGCCAACCAGAGCAGAATCATGTCTACTATCTGACCATGTGGCAGTATTTTCATTGTCTCGGCCACCAACCCTGAAGGCACAGCAGATTAGATACAGGTAGGTTATATGATGCCCTTGACCTGTACTTCTGAGCAAAGACGAAGGCCCCAGGGGTTCGATCCATTATGGACCTAGGCAGCATCAATGTCCGGGAGGGTTTGGACAGCCCTGGGGAAAAGCCCACATGTTAACAGTCCCAAAGGCTCAGTTAGCTCCAGGGAAACACTAACAAGGCCTAGCATGCTCTGGGAGTATAAAAACAGTTCCAAAGGTGCAATCAGGATCCCGTTAGGAAATCTACATAGGGAGAGCTCTGCCCTTAAGAGACAAAGCAATCAGGCAGTAAGCCAAAAGTACAGAGGGAATTATCCTCTGAAGCAACTTGAAACTTTCACTGGGACTAGAACCCATCAAAGACCATATTTGCTTAAATTGGTTGCTTCTAAATGCGAGGAGACCAAGCTCTCCAATGATAAATTACACTCCACACTTGGCGTTCTTACACTCAAAGTGGGAACCCAATATTTAGCCCTTTCAGGAAAACGCAGCTGAGGTATCATCCATGTGGCCAGCAGCTGCATTCTCCGTGGTTTGATCTCCTAAATGTATCATTTAGGCAGAAATAACAATTCAGTGCAATTCCCGAACATTTCTGTTTAAAAAATTACCTAGATTCCTCACCACCTTCTCAATACGACCAGCCTTTCCTCACTTACACACAACTCAACCATTAAAAATGCTAATGGACACCATTAATTTCTCTGGTTTATTTTCCTTCCCAAGTGGCAACATTTACTAACAATTATTTTTGATGAGATACTTGCTATCATGTTTCCCTGTTGCTAGCTCTGGGGCCCTACCTAGCAGTTAGTAGAGACTCAGTAAGTGTCTATGAAAAATGAGTGGCTGCATAGACAAAATCAGTTGCTGTACGATGATTGTAGACCTCACATAAGGGATGTAAGAATGTATTTGATCTACCCACTCCATAGTTCTGAAGCAAAGGTAGAAACTGCATAGATGGACACAAAAGTCACAGCGGTCATAATATTCGCAAGACTTCTAATACCTAGGAGAGATGCATATTTTATAGGGACTATTCCTTGGTAATGAGAAAAGGACATTTACTGACACGCTGACACATGTGAGTATCATGAGGACACCTGGGCAATCCGTTTGGGCTGCAAATGGAGTGAACATCTACTCTAGGAACAAACTCCACCCTCTAGGAAATACACATAAAAGCCAGATGGGATCTGAAAAGCAAAAAAGAAAAGTTGCATGCAATATCCACTGGAATTGGTAGTGTGTATATCTTCCTGCTTCTTTCTTATAATCAGAGATCGCGAATAGAAGAAATTCTAAGTTATCTTCTACAAAATAGGAGTGCCAAAGAAACTTCTCACAGGAGAGCCCCAGGAGACGACTCACTCCTGTTGCATGGCATCAAGAGGAAAGGGGCTATCTATCCCTCAGTGCGTCGAATCCTTCCCATTCCCATTCCCATTCCCATTTGCAGTGGCAGCCAGTTCGAGGCAAGCCAGGAAATGGCTTGACCATCTAGATATATGAATTCTTTCAGACAGAGGATGATAGCTGAATTGGGGTCGTGAAAAAAGAAAAAGGAAAAATCTTCACATACAGGAATGGCTGTTCCGCTTCTGATCTAAAAACGCAAATGACTGAAGAGTTTTCATAATAAAACCAGAGTGACTCAAACAGCAAGGCCCATACCGTCCCCATTATCTATGGCAGGTGAAAGCAGCTACATAAAAGCAGGGTAAGAGGAGATTATTAAATTCATGAATCCTTTAAGATCAAGTCGATGACTAAATATGGAAGAGATAATTTTCTTTCCGTGAGAGAAACTGACATGTTGCCATAGCAGAAATTAGCCCTGAATGTCTCAGAACTGTGGTTAGGAGTTAAGTTACATAAGAACATCTGGGTGGTGGCGGAGCGGTGGAAGATATTATATGGTATAAAAGAAATTACATGCGGGGACAGTTCAGTTCACTGGCATGCTTCCAGCTTTGGACGGCACAGTGGGCAAAGCTACTGACATGCGGACTGCCACGCAGAGCAAATCAGTCAGGGAGAAAAACCGGACTGACATCAAAATCCCCCTCACCCTAACACTGGAGTAGCAGCACTCTCTCAAATGTGACTTCTCATGCCACCGGTCTGGGAAAAAAAAAAAAAAAAATACCATGTTTACACTGTTTTCCTTTGTTTCTGAAGTCTTCGGTTGACTCAAGGGATGGCATAAACGTAGGTATTTATGTTTTGTTCAATCATGCTCAATTAAGAATGCAGCTTGCCTAAATAAAACTCACCACATAAAGATCTGCAATTATGAGAATAATTGCCCAGAGTAATTTTTTTTTCACAGTAATGGTTTTTAAAGGCACCTCATACCTAGAAGTCAGAATGAGCTGGGTTTCCCCACAGAGAACTAGACAAAAGATGATTAAAAAAAAAAAAAACAAACCACATTCCCATCTCAAATTAGGACTATTGAGTAAAACAACAAAACGGCCCCATATAAATATGCTAAAAGAATGAGTTGCGGTTGAGGGAGGGCACACACCATGAACGCGGAAGGGGGGGAGCTGTAGGACTCACCGCTCTCCCCGCTCTTTGCACAAAGGGACAGTGACCTCTGCTGCTCTCCTGTCCCCCGGCCGCCCCCACCATGCTCTTATTTGCTAAGTGTCTTCACTGAAACTTCTCCACCCAAATAATCATTTCTGTCAATGTATACATCTAAAATCAAAAAGTGTTTAAACATGTTTTGTTTTTCAATTGTATGACAACAGCCAATGGGAAAGTAGCTCCAATAATATGACATTTATAAAAAGGCACCAAGATAGTTTTCGTTTCAGATTGCTTTATTTTATATGCACGAGTGTTTTGCCTGCATGTACATCTGGTTACCACATGTGCGCCTGATGTCTGAGGCAGTCAGAACAGGGAATCGGATCCCAAAGAACCGGAATTACAGATGTTTATGAGCCGCCATGTGGGCGCTGGGAACCGAACCCAGGTCCTGTGTTACAAATAGCCTGTGCTCAAAACTGTTGAGCCACCTTCCAGCTCCCACATGCACCAAATCTTAAAGAAGAATGTAGATTAAAAAGTACAGATAATCTCATCCTCGGTAGCGACTGCTTTTTGTGCATATCGGGTGCCTGACTGGAGAGCACAGTGAAGTCCCCATTTCTAGACAAATTAATTGAAATGCTGAAAGGCGTCCCTCAGATATGACTGGGGGCAGTCTTACATACACACAGAAGGATCGACTTGCTTGTTTCTCCTGGGAACTCCCCAGCCTGTGAATGAAGATTAAAAGAATATACCACATTAGAGGTCACATTTATTTTCACCTGTATCTCAGAGAAATGAATAAAGCAAGAGGGTAACATGGTTGAGTGTCTTAAAATAAAATGATAATTTTATCTGCACGTCACTTGGGCAACACTCACAAAACAGCAAGCCTGGTAGTGCACTCTTGCCTTCCCTCCTCCCCTTATGCTGGAAAACTGGGAAAGCAGTAAACGTGGAACCCTTTTGGCCTCCGAAGAAACCAAGAAGTTATTTCAGGACTCTCTCAAGACTTCTTAACCTACTTACATGCTGGGGGGGGGGGGGAAGAGGAGGAGATGGGGCAGAAATTAGATTTAGGGTTTTTAAGGTTATGAAAATCTAACTTGAAATTGTACGCATCACAATAACGGCATCCGAAGACGATGCCAGAGGCCGCCTTCCTGTCTTCATCATCTAGACTTGTAAACTAGGATGACTGTTCCATCTCCTGCAGTAGCCACTCTGTAACACCCTGAAAATAATCCCGGCAGCAGGAGACCCTGAGGAAAGATGGGGACAACATGCTAATGACCAAAAGGCTCTGAGGTGCCAGCAACCGGTACACACACAAGAGTAAGCAGTGGAGACCAGACCCTCATCATTTATTATGTACAAGGATGGGGCTGAAGATTCGCAATGACTCCCTCGTGCTGTCACTTAAAAATATGGGGGAGTTAGCAAGAAATTAGCCAGACACACCAAAACACTTCCTAGGAAGAGAGTTCAAATTCTACAAGTGGCTTACAACGGTCTGATCTTTTTTTAATATCTAGATTTCTATTTTTGAACAACAGGCAGCTGCCAGGTCTTTTGGCATATTGTCCCATACTCAGCACCTATGACACGGGGCTCACTCTAGTCACCCCATTGTACTCTGGGGTCCTAGGAGTAAGCTTCTCATGGGTCTTCTTTTCTTCAAGGGATGTTCACCAACTATTTATCCTGGTCTCTGCACTGACACCAATCTGCCTTGAAATTGGCTGACTCTGTTCGAGCCCTGTTTACAGGGAAGTGAGTTTCATCAGGCTGTCTTGCTCACAGACCAGCTTATGCTCTGGAGCAGAAAGATTATTAAAAACTATATATTACGTGCATCTACTTTCAAATGACTCTACTTGGGAAAGATAACTGTATCATATCTGCATTTCTCTGCCTTGGTTGCATAAAGGGGCCAGGTAGCATCACCATCTTTAATGAGAATTGTTTCCTAAATATATTATCCTCCATAAGAAGCACTTAGCAACTGTTAGTGCCCAGGGGACAAGGCTAAGGGGGAAAAAATGTGTGTAATAGAATGTAGAGAGAGATGGGAAGAGAGAGGAAAAGGTCTCATTTAAATTATCAAGCTGAGCATTAACCACAAGGAGAGAAAAACAAATGTTCTATGTTTTGCACAAACATCAATTATGTCTGGTAATTTGGTTGATTCCTCTCACTGAACAGGTGTTCTGGCTGCAGTGTAAAGTGAGAGAATGCACACCACTCTGCCTCCCCTAAAAGGTACCGAGGGCCCTTGGCCTGCCATGAAAAAGACTCCAGCAATTCCTGGCACTGCCATTATCCATACTTAAGTAGAAGCCCCTACAACTACGAAGCAGTGTGTGCGCGAGTGAACCCGGCCTAGAGACTTGCAAATGCAGAGCAAAGAAACTCAGGCATGATACAAATGGACATGGACTTTGCTATGTAAATCCAAGTGAATTATGCTTGACAAGGAAAAGCAGGATAGCTGAATTAAGATAACCACAAACTCTAATCTAACAACAGATATAACTTGCTCACAGACCTACCTCCAAACTGCTTAGAAAACCGGAGCCAATCAAGCTTAACTTTTACGCCTCGCCTCCTTCCAGTTAGATCATAAAAAATGAATGACTAAGGGACCCAAAACAAGTATAAAAAAGAGACAGCACCAACAGCCTTGCTCAGATGCAAGCAAAGTAAATAACCCTCAGAACCCTGAAAGCACGGTGTGCATATAAGCACATGCCCGGAAATAGCATAAACTCTCCTACACAATGAGTCTGCGAAATGTGTGGAGTGAAGCAAAAATGTTCAGCAGACACGTCCGCACAGAGATCCATCGTGAGCTCGGGAAGCGTCCTCCAACCATCTTCCCTACAGCTCCACCCTGAGACCCTAAGGGTGTGACGTCATCTCTGCTTCACCGTCACCATTTAAAAACAAAACTCCAGGAAAGAAGTCCCTTTAACATTCTTTTTTACCTTCCACCTTAACCACCGATGGGGTCCCCAATGAGGAAAGGCCTTAACTACCCACGGAGACCCCAACGAGGAAGAGGGCTCTCCCGAAGAGCAATCATTTGTGCAATATCCGTGTAGTGGTGGTTTATTCCTTGCTGAGCAAACATAAGTGATCTAAGTGTTTCTTCTCTTGTTTATAGTTCTTCTTGAAATCCTGCCAGACCAAGAATCCCTCAGTGTGCCTGCCTACTCTTCACAATGGCCAGCTATACTTCCTTGTCTTATATAAATACACAACCCACAAAATACTTCTATAAAGCCAGAGAATACAGACACTCATTCTCCATGGACCTAACTGAAGACTGATTTGTATAGACAAGTCATCTCTCTACCTTGGTTTCTGCCTTATACAACAAGAGGGGCAAAAGGCGTATGCCTCTTACCAAAACAGTGACGAGGATAAATGCAGGTAGAAAAAGGCAGATTTCCAGAGCTTCCTAAAATGCTAAGAATACAGAGTAACTCATCCCTTGCCGTTACCTTCTCCCCTTAGTCTAAACGGGAACCTTGGGAAGAATGACATTCTTGAAATGCTTCCAAATGAATTGCACCAGGGAGAGGTGAGATTATAGTTCCCTGTCAAATGTCAGTAAGTCAGGGCCTGTAGTCATGAACATAATTTTATCTTAAAGGCAAATGACTAAACACAAAAGGCAAGAATCTTAAGAGTTTCACAGCCATGAGACTAGATCAGACTTACTGAAACCACAACTGCATTTACAAATTATTCTGAGGAATAATGTGGCCATAACTTGCTTAGTCATTTGGATAGTTTATGCACCTATACTTATGAGGACTTTCCACAACAATAATCATAGAGGCTTGTAACCAGTTTGGATCTTAATGCAAAAAACCTTAACAGTTGTGTGGGTGGGTCAAGAGGGGAGTGTGTGTATATGAAATGGAGCTATCGTTGTACATATTTTACTGCCATCTGTTCTTTCAATAATTTGTAATCACTCAACACGAACTTCTCAGTGCTGAGATATATTTTGAAGTAAGGCTCTAAAGTAAGGGACCGTGACTAAATGGCTTCCATGCATCGGGCAGGATGATGCAGAGAGGGGAAGAGAGACTCAAGGGTCGCCGTCCCATCCTGCAAAGTCTTCAGCCTACAAATGTTTCTCGAGGCTGGTGCAGATTTTATTTTGTTTTTTTAAACTGAGCTGGCATCTAAAAGCCAGTGTGTAGATGACCTCAATATTTAGATTGCTTGCTTCTCATAAAAACACGGTCACACCTGACAACACTGTTATTAATGTTCATGTCCAGGCATCCAGCTGACCCACAGAAAACCTTGAAGTAGGATCTCCACTCTGCTTGACAATACTCCCCTTCTCTCTTCATTCTTTCTAGAGCACCCTACCTCTTTACTTATGTATGTACTTTGCTCGGAAGACATTGGCCTTTTGTGAGACCCTGATATATTTACATGCAGATCAAGGAGACTGACACATAGTACACACTTTTTAAAAAAATCTACTGAATGAATGAATCAATGAAGAATCAAATAGTTTAAAAAACCATCTTAGATGAGCCCAAAATGTATTCCCACCTATTTCCCAAAGGGGTTACTTTTTAGTATTGCCAACTCCATAGAAGTATATTTCCAAATAGATTCCTCTTATTGTATGTGTGAGGTCATTCACACACCACGGTGAGTGTGTGGAGGTCGAAGGACAGACCACTATGAGCGGTGGGATCTATTCTCCCACATTTACGTGGGTCCCTGCAGGAATGAAACTCACCTGCAGGTTTGCAAGGCAAACCATCACTCCACTGAGCCATCTTGCTGGCCCCTCAAATGGATTTCTAACATTAAAAACACAGCTGGTATGTGAAGTTTTGTTTACACACCAATGTTCAGCTTACATACAGACAGCTCTGAGCCTAATGCCAAATGATTACTTATAGTATGGACATGCTTTAAATACACTATGAATACTCTCCTTTTTTGTCTTAGAAATTAATGTGACTCACCCTAGATGCCTTAAAAATTACTAAAAACTGCTCCGTGCGTAAGAGAAATACGATAGTCCAGCAATGTCATTTCCCTCAGTAAGCTTCATTTTATCCATACAAGTTAGAGGGGCACCAGGGACTTGCCCGAAGCCACACTCTGGACAAGCCACAGAGACCGAACTCACATGGGGACAGTGTGGAGCTGGGGTGGGACCTCGGCGGCTGGACGGATCAGCGGCTGCGAGAAGAGCTTGCCGTGAAACGGGACATAATAGGGAGGTGAAATGAATCTGTGACGAGAACAAGTCATCACTCTTCCTAATGCCTCCACCCGAATGACAAGCCAGGGAGCCCTTCACCATCCCCTGCCCGCAAGTCCAGCCCACCCGCTGTAATGGGGACGGGAGGAACATACAAACAAAAACCGGCACCATCTTCTGAGTAGTTTCCCTGAGTAGTCCCACAGAAGGACGGGTGAAACAAAATCTGTCACATGTAATGTTTCACAAGAGCAGAAGTGAGACACAGAAAGGGCTGTGAGCTACTGACCTTGAGGAGGGGCTGGGGCCTGTGACCCCCACCCACATCCCTACTTACGCAGTGTCTGTGTGAGTCTGTGTGAGTGTCCCTGGATGGACATTAGCACCTGTTCTAAACCAGCTTTGAGAGCAGCTGAGAGCCCAGGGCTGCAGAAAACACTCCTCAGACACAGATACGGGGCCATTATGTACACTCCTCACTGTCAATCATCCATCCAGTCCGTCAAAACCAGGCCAGATGGTTTCTAGGAGGCAGTGTCTTCTCGGCAAAGGGACCGGACTTGAGCAGCAGGCCACTCATGACTGCACCAGGAGGACAGATAATGCATTCTTTCTGGAAAGAAAGGAGACTTCCCACAGAACTCTGATTACTCCACTGTGCTGAGTAAAGCCTAGACTGCAGTGGGCTATTGCTTGTAAGTCCCCCTGACGGGGAAGATCCCGACGCAACTCCAGCTCTGTAAGAGACATTTAAACTGCAGGAGCAGGACGCTCGCCTCAGGATGCACGTAGACCAGCCTGGGGCGTAATTTTAAAAGACCGACGTTCCAGCCTCCCCCGACTCTAGGGAAAGTGACTGTGTTGTACCCACCCAAGGTTATTTTAAAGTCTACATTGCTGAAGTGTGGGTCTAGAAAAAAAAATAAGTGAGAAAGGAAGTAGGAACTGGAAAACTAAGGGCAAGACGATCGATGTTGGGGACTCACACCACATCACTGCAAACTCTCCCTCGATTCCACAGGTTAGGGCAGGCGCATTTCCTCTCCCAAGCCTGCCGCCATCCCTTTCACCTGCAAATTCTTCTTGGCTACCTCGTTTAAGGTAGAATTACATTCGGCCTTGAGATGCTTCTCCTCACATGGCGATCTGGTTAAGAGGTAAGACAACACGGAGACATATCCTTGTCTCCCCATTCTCTTTATCAGTAGCTTTTCAAAAAAAAAAATTAAAAGAGCAAATGCATCTTGTTTGAAATAATAATCCCTAGGCCTGGTGTAATCCCCTCACACTGCAATCCACATCAGTACTGAAAAGCCAGTGCCCTTGGCCGTAGTGAAAGCAGGTCCTGGAAAGAAAGACGGACATGCAAGATGACATATCTGGGTCCTCATACTTCATCACTTTCAGAGCGGGGTCCCACATGGATGAGGTAGCAAGGCTTGGAAGGAGGCAGCCGCACTGTCTTGTCGCTGGACGGATGGGCACAGGGGCTCGAGAAGGAAGCAGGAAGGTAGGAAGGTAAAGGCCGTCTACCAGGAAGGGGCAGGAAGAGGGAGAGAATAGAATGAACTCTGTCATTAAGGGTGTGGCTCGAAGAGGTTTGGGAGAGCTGTGCCAGCTACTGTAATGACTGCCATGCACAAGCCAAACCCTTACACACAAGCTCGGGCATTCAAATATTTTTTTTTCAAAAGTTAATTTTTTTTTTTTTAAGCAAAACCCAACTTAATAAAATGTTCCAGTAATCCCCTATCATCAAACTTTACTCAATTTGTGGTATGGACTTCATCTTCATATTTTTAGCTACAAAGTCAGGGCCTGCTCTCTTCCAAACATTTTCTCACCCTCTCACACAGCATTCCGCAGGCGTGTCCCCAAGGCCCGGTCAAGTGGGGTCACCTCTTGTCCTGCTGGGGACACTGACGTGCCCCATTTGAAATCAGAAGGAGAAGCGGGGTGAGAGCACAGAAGATCAGTACCCTCAGACGCAGGGAGCGTTTCTCCATGGTCCACTTCTGTGACCTGGATCCCGAAGCAAACCCCAGACCAACACAGCGGCTAAGTGGGCGTGGCCGCTTCTTAATTACTGTGTCTCATATCAGATAGTTTGATCTGGGGTAATTTGTGGCATGTGGCTGTGTTACAAGAAGGAACAACATGGAATCAAAGGAAAGGAGAAATAAAAAAGGGTGGGGTCAGTGGTCCACTGCCCCCATCCCCTTACTAGCCAAAAGACTACAAAACCCAAGATTAAACCTTTAAAAAAAAAATTTTTTTTTAACTTCGATTACACAGTTGAGTTGGTTTGTGACTATGGTAATAAGTATAACCTTTAGAATGGGAAGCAGGATGAGCAGATGGGACCTAATTAATAGTGAAATATTATTAATCTGTCTTCGTACGAGGAGGAAAAAGTCAGTCGGTCTTTACAAAGGAATTTCTCTGTACAATTTAATAACGGCAGGGCTCAGCATACAACCGGGGGGCTCGTTATGAAACAGATATGTTTGAAACAAGCCTATCCCAAGCCCCAAGAATTAAAATCACTTTATCCTATCACATAGAGCTTAAATATGCTATTAATATGAACTCAGCTGTTATATATCATCATGCACCAGCTAAAATGCATTATTTAATAAATATTCTTTACAGAAAAAGAAGCCATAATTCATTTGGGGGAAGCTGGAGATGGAAAGATAAAATTAATTTACTAGGAACTCAACTCTCTAATTTCTCAGAAACCATACATCTTATGTTGAGAAGAGCTCCCATCTGGGTAACCTTCCCACAAAGCAGAAGTCACACCCACATCCCACCGGTGCCACAACCAGGGACCAGAAGCAAGAACCTCAGAATGCAATCCAAGGGCTCAGCCCCAGCGTCTAGCCTCTGCCATCTGTGTGACATCAGCAAGTTAAACTATCCAACCCTCGGTATCCTAACTTCTAAAGCAGGTGTAAGATGCATACATCAAGTGTCTGGCACATCATAGAAAACACACTCTTAGGAGTGAGGCTGAAAATAATAGCACACATATTCACATATGGAAGCGAGCAAAAGACATCTTAGGGCGGCCACTCGGACTCCCCACACACACACTTCCTTTCCTTAAAGGAAAGCAATGCTTCCTTCTTCCTCAGTAAAGCAGCACTGAAAGAGGGAAGTCAAGGCTAAAGTAGTAAAGCTAAAACTTTCCTTAAAAACACTCTGTTGGAAGAATAACGTTTATTGTGTCAAAACACTAAACTCGCCATTTCGACCATTTGTAAGCGTGCAGTACTATCACAACTGGCAATGTTTGCATCGCTGAGGCAGATCTTGCGAGTTCATTATCTTGAAAGAGTGAAACCCTATGGCGGGGCAGCACCAGCACGGCCCTGCCCCTCAGTAATCATGACGGCTGAGTAATATTCCATACACATCGATGTGGCATTGTCAGCGCCTGGACACTGAGACAGGGTCCCTCTCGTGAGTACTGCAGTTAAGGTGGCGATCAGCACTGGAAGCACTCATTTTCCTCGGAGAAGATGGTAACAGGTGCCTCCCATTTTCGCTAGTCATTTATCAAAATTAATTATAATAATTTATCAATATTAATTATAGTAATTTGGAAAGGAGCCCAAATCTGCCTTTGGTCTCAAAGTATTTAAAAGTGCTTTAACTCAGGAGGTTGAAATTTTGGGCTCCCAGCACTGATGTGTGGAGTTGACCGCTTTTTACAAGATTCTCCTGCCCATCGTTGTCCAACGCAGACTAGGAGAAACTACTAGAGGTTATACTGTTTTTACTGCTGAGACATCATACTCTTAGAGGAAAAAGAAGTTTAACGTAATAGTTGTAAGGGGAAACCTTGCTGGTACCTCCACATAAATCAGAAACTCAATAAAACGTTGAATTGTGTATAAATCAAGACTCAACATCCACTCTGGCACCTAATAACCATGTGGCCATGAGCAAGCCACTCAACTTTCCCGAGTTTATTTCTTTACCTGTACACTGGGGTTAATAACACTCACTTCCTGCAGGACTAGAACAATGATTAAATTAGACAATGCAGTTAAACTGCCTGCCTAGCACACAGAAAAAATTTTAGGAAATAGTATGTTATTTTTTAAGTTACTTTAGGACTCTTGTTTAAAAGATCCAAAAAAAGAAAAAAGAAAGAAAGAAAGAAAGAAAAGGAAAGAAAAAGAAAAGAAAAGAAATCCCAGCAAGACAATGAAAAATAATACATTTGAATTCTTCTAAAGAATTAACAAAAATTAACTATCAAAGGAAAATGTATCTTACATCCACAACGCATCATCATACGTATATTTGAGTAGGCAAAGATAGAACACACAGCCCTCTCTTGGGCAAATTTGGTTTCTATCAGACAACCTCACAAATTCCAATGTAAGCTCTGACTCAGCCAACATTACTTAGAAATGGATTCATCTTCCTCAAAATTATTTCCTTCTACTGGCACTGACCCATCGCCACAAACATCAGCTAGGGTTTTTTGCTGGCTTTTTTTGGGGGGAGGGGTGGTTTTTCATATCACTAAATTAGTATCTGGATGCAAAGCTGAGGGAACATCTTGACACGCAGCCATATTGTATCACACAGAATATAGCCTGGAAAAAAATAATACTTTTCACAAACAGAAAACTTGGCTAGAGAAAAGGAAAGGGAGATTAAGACAAAATCTCTCCAAGCAAAAGTGTAGAAAAGAAATTGCAACAAGAACCCGGAGAAGTCCGTGAACTCGAACCTTGAGCCCCATCACTGCTTCCTGGAGACGCGTTTTGAATATAACAAGATGAATTTCAACAGACCATGAACCAGAGATTTTGAACATGATAGAGGGGAAGCGATATACATTCAATTTTTACAAGCACTGAGTGAGGAGAAAACGGAAAATTCCTCAGCAGCTCATAACGTGCTGATAGAAGTGTATCCTCTGTGGCGTTCCTAATGGACTTCCAGAAAAGTAGAGTAGTGAGCAGACAGAAATACACACAGGTAGCCGCGGGCGCAGACCACACCACCTTTCTAGTTTTTACTAGCATGAGATGACCATTAGATACCATTTGGATAATTTAACCATTTACAATAACCCTTAAACATTCCCCAAATGCAAAAAGAAGTCATAAAGCAATATATTATACTGGAAAAAAAATAAATAGAACGTCTGTTTAGTGGGCATTTGCCACAGTTAAACACCACGACAGGCACTTCTCGTCCTCAGAGTATCTCTCAGTAACAACCAGGGAAGACATGATAGGATCACCTTCATCTCACAAGTGAGGAATCAGAAGAGTCAAGCATTTTCCCTACGGAAAGCATTCTACTGGGTCTGGCACCATTTTGTAACAACTTATCCATAATACTCTGTGTACAATGGAAACACACGCAGTAGGGGTAAGAGTAAGTTGACTCTTATTTATTTATTATGGAATTTATTCCATTCTTACGAATGGAATACGTTAATTCTATGAAAAGACTAGTTCTGAAGAATCACTGGAGACCCAAAGTCTCCAGTGTAACGGCACACGCTTGTGACTCCAGCACCCAGGAGGTAGAGGCCCGCAGATTGGGGGCTCAGTGCCATTTGCAGACACACAGAGGAAGCTCAACGCCAGTCTGCATCGACTCTATCTCAGGAAAGGGGGAGGGATGGAGGGATGGAGGCAGGGAGGTTGCTCAAGATACAAAGTGGGCAGCACACTATGTAAAAGGAGATGATACAGTAGGAACTACAAAAGAAAAAGAAAAGAGTTAAGAACAAAATAGAACTATTTACTTGGAAAGTTTACAGTCTTTATAATAGGGAATGGAATTAGGAACAATATTGTCTAGGGGAGTTAATGGGAATAACAAAGGAGGAAGATACAGGGTTGAATACAATCAAAGTATATGACACACTTGTATAAAAATCCCTTATTAAATTAATTACTCTATACAATAAACATATGCCAATAAAACTTACATTAAAAAATATTTACGAGCTTTCCTGTGGGATGCTATGTGTCGCAACTGCCCCACAAGGCAACTCTCCTGCACTCACAAATAAACACGGACCAACATATAGCTGGTTCTTCCAGATCAGAGAGCTATGGGCCCAAAACAATATCCTATGACATGAATTTGATGCTCAACTATTTTTATTTAAGTTTTCTACCTTTAAATATCAAAATAATACCTCTATTCTTTTTTAAGTCATCGATAAGTACATTTTTAAAATATTGCACTGGTAAAATTCCCCATCGTTTGACTATTTACATCTCGACAGTGGGGTGTTTCCTCTAAATTGTACGCAGTCTCTTTCAGCTCAGATACTTAGTTATGTTGCCCAGAGGAGTGCAGAATTGAGACTCACAGGAAACACAGACAGTTCAGACCTGGGGCATCTTCAAGGCATTGTTTCTCTAGTTGGGAGGCCACTGTGAATGACAATATGCACACGCAGATTTCCTGTGGCCCAAGAGGGCTACATGGACAAGGGCAGCAGAACAGAATGTAAGGACCAGAAGACAGAGTGCTGAAATGATGTGCAGGAGGTCACGCACTACAGCAGCATCATTTAGAGAAATGCTACAAGAGTCCACTGCAGGATTACTCAAACTGTAAGATACCCACACAGCAGGACGGCATGGTGTTACCATGAATAAAGGCAGAGCTCTCCAACTGCTGATAGTGATCTCCAATTTTACTTATTTATTTGTTTTGGATTTTCGGGACAGAGTTTTTCTCCTGAATCCTGTCCTGGAAGTTGATTTGTAGACTGGCCTGAAGCTCACAGAGATCCGCCTGCCTCTGCCTCCTAAGTGCTGGGATTAAAGGCGTGCTCCACCAATGCCTGGTGTGAGCTCCAAACTTAAGAAGGAAAACACAACAGGAAACCATATGCTCTGAGTGTGATAACCTCTTGGTAAGGAAGGCAGGGTCGCAATACTGTTATGCATATGTGTTGTCACAAACGTAGAACCCTCAAGAAGCAGGCAGAAGCGTTTCCCCTTGGGGTGTGGTGCAGTCAGGGAAATCGAGGCAGGGTGGAAACGGGGCTCCTTGGTAAGTTTCTTTTTATATCGTGTTGATTTGGGACCTTCTAACTATTAGTCAGGTAAAGTGAAACAGACTGGAGGCAGCAAGAATCTTCTTCAAAACCTTTGGTAGCATGTGGCAATGACTACCACTGTGGTGGAGAAAGAGTTACTAAATATGTTATACAAAGGAAATAGTTATAAAGAAAGGGACAAAACTCAGATGTTTAATGAGGAAAAAGCCACAATTGCTAAAAATATGTTCCTATTAAAATTTTAATCACAGTGGCACTGCTATAGAGATCTCAGGGACTTAACCTTTCCATAGTGGCATTACTCTAGAGATGTCATCGATTGATCGCCTTATGTTTAGAAATGCATGTCTGAGCCTGTGCCTGGTACACACTCAGAAGGAAGTTACCTCTAGGAAGACACACAGACAAAACTGAATGCGGCCGCTACAGTCCACGGTAGCAGGCCCTTCGAAGGAATTTCCCCATCTGTATGAGGCTTCCCACGTCCATTGAAAAGGTATAAATGAGTCTCAAGAAGGCTCATTACAGCTCGGGAGGACGTGGAGGCCGAAGTTTCTCTGATGCCACCCTGATGTCAAACATGAATGATCAGTGCCCAGTCAGGGTTAATCACAGACTGTTTCCCAGGGGAAGTGAATGTAAGCCAAGGTTTGAAGGTGACAAAGGAGAGTGCCAAGTTGACAACAGATGAATTACAGTAGGACCTTCCAGGGCTGTGTGAACAGGACAGAAGAGTGGCATGGAAGCTGGGGTGTGGGCAACTGTAATGGCATGCATTTAGGAGAAATGAATATAAATTACACTCGGAGGGTGATCAATGGGCTTCAAAACGACAGTTACAACCCCAGAGGAGGAACTGCTGGCCGCTGATGACTATTCACTGAAGATTAAAACCATATATTGCTGTGGCCCAAATGCCAACAGTAAGTTGAACGTAATTGGCGAGGTTAGTAGAAATGTTTCCCCCTTTTAATTCTCAGATGCAAAGCATGCTTGCACCTGGTACTCCATCTGAAAAGCTGTCCATGCCCTTTGAAGAGCCAAACGGGGTCCAGAGAAGAGAAATATATGCTGATCAAGACAGGGAAAGGCTCCAAGAACTACAAAAGCTAAGTGGTGAGTCTTTAGACCTGCAGAGAAGTGTGGTTCTCAGTAAGAGATGGAGACTGTTGCAAAAACCACATGCAACCGAAGTGAAAAAGTTGTGGAATGGAAACATCTACAACCCAATCAGAATGGATACCGCCACACTCCCACGCCCAAGAGAACCCTGCAGAAGAAGGGGCGGAAAGATCGCATGAGCCAGAGAGTCAGATCGTTTGCTACGAGACTGTGCATCTGAGCAATGTCAGAGAAGGCGCCCCATGAAGTCTCAACAACATGGCTGCGTACACAAGGCCTAAGTTAGGGTGACACCAAGAGAGACGCTGAAGTGGGTGTGGAAAAAGTCCAAGAGGTCTCAACCATACCAAGAGCTACAGGCAACTGGGGAGCTGAGAACAGGAGACACCATCTTCCCAAGAAGGGGCATACCGATTGGTTACCCAATGCCAGATGGTTAGCCCCAAAAACATCAACATACAAGTAACATCACACAGACTAGACAGGTTATATATTTAGGAATATATATACACCCACACCTACAAATGTAACCATAAAAAGCTCCGACTTTGAGGTAAGGCGAAGGGCACATGAGGCAAGTTGAAAGGAGGAATGAGGGAAATGATGTGATTGTATTATTATCTCAAAACAAGTTTAAAAAAACAAAAAGACGATAGATTAATGAAGAGTGAGCTCAAGCTAACCATGCCTTCAAACAAGTAGACACAAAGTATTAAAGTTAAGGGGCTTTCTTAACTGCAGACAAGTTCCAAAGTGACTTCTAAAAAGGTTTAGTTTGTTTTGTAGTAAGTACATTCATAATACATTATTAATTTTTCAAAAGGTCCCTTTGTACTATATTCCCGAGGAGGAGAAGAGGAGACATTTGGCTTTGCACAATTTTTTTTTCTTTTTTGACCCAACCAATCGGAGAGCATATACGTCCTCATAAATTCCCCTTTCATCTACTTGGCTCTTGCAATCACTGTAGGAGATGCCTGGAGAAACGTCAGAAGGGCAAGGTAACTCTCAGCCTCCACTGACAACTGCTTAGAAATGCACAGTGACTTCAAGCCTGTAGAAATAAGTGTTACTGTGAGAAGACAGCACAAGTCAACAAAGCACGCCAGAGCGAGTAAGGCTGGCAAGGAGGACAGTAAGTCAACATAAAAAAAATTAGTCAGTTAAGACAAGGATCTCCATAAAAAAAACAAAACAAATAAAAACCAAACTCCAAGCCCCATACATTAATAATATAATGCCGGGCTTGAGAAGCTGAGGCGGGAGGGTCAGCCTGGGTCACACGGCAGGACTTAATTTCAAAATCAAATAGAATCTCAAAGAGCAAAACAAACCAAAGGCATTTGAAACACAGTCGCAGAGAAGTGCCTTAATGGAGGGACACTTGGTAGTCACCAGACACTGTCCTGGGTACTGTACCTTAGCCTGTGCTTTCTCTTGTGCTTCTGATTGACATCTACATAGGAATGGGATCATATGGTGGGTCTAACCTGGAGTCCTGTGAACCCACTCTACAAAGATGAGGGGCTGAGGCAGCAAACTGTGTGAGAGCATCCTCATTAAATTCTCGATGTCTTCTCAAACTCTCTGCTTTTGCATGGAGTAGTAACGTCACAGCTTTCCAGGAATCAATTATTTTCCCTGTCTAGCCTTAATGCATGTATTTAAATTTTCCTGAAGTGACTGAACACCAGTAATGAGCACCACATCGAATTTAACCCCCTCGTCAATCCTGAGAAAGAGATGTGGGTTCATACAGGAGGCAAAGGCAGAACAGGAGTTTATGATCACTCAGAAAATGTGTGCATTTAATCTCAGGACACAGAGCAAAAACGCATCCGATAAGTACCCTCCACCACCCCACATTAAACCTGAGAGTTAGAGGTGGAGAACGGACAGTCCCTTACCTTTATTCTGTATTTACAAATCGCCCCTAACCCTGAATGTTACTAAGTGGTGGGAGGCGAGGTTTGGAACGTTATTGACGCTAAGTAGATCTGTGGATGTGCGTGGATATTTACTGCCAACCAGCCAATCATGTCAAAGAAGAAATAAATCTCACTGGACCTTGGATCAAACGTGGAAGTAACAGTCAGTTGTTTGCCTTGAGAAGAAAGTGGGATTGGTAGCCTCTTCTTTTTTCTTCCTTGCCAACACTTGGGAACCACAAATAACAGGAGACAAACAAAAAGTTATTAGGTAAAATGAGAAGAGCAGTTAGTTAGGGCACGCACTTTTCTTAGCTGTACATCAGTGATGTCAAGTGTCCTCACCAAACAACGCTGGTCGGGATAAAAGAGGCTCGACTTTGTGATTCAGTTAGTTTACTGATCTAGATCCAACCAGAAATCTCAGGCTAGTTCTAGGTTCCACAGAAGAAAGGGGAGAGGCACTCCAGTAATCTGGAGCAAGCTGCCAGAGGCCAAAATTTGGCAGAGACAGGAATGGTCACAAGAAACCAAAAAGAAAAAAGAAAAAAAAAAAAAACTAATTAGAAGATCACAATGCCTAGAGGCTCTGGGATTTGGGATTAAAAAAAAAAAAAAACCTCAATATTGGCAGGAGGCAGGGGAACCGGCCATCTGGGGAAAGTCATAAAAAAGAAGTCAGTTAAACCTGCAGACTAGGAGGCTCCAGAGCTCATCCCAGTCTTGCCAAAGAGCTGTGCGGCTGGTTTTCTTAACGAGGGTCCTGGGTCCTGGTCCATTGAGAAAACTCCCGTACTCTAGCAGACCTGGTCTTGTAAGAATTGTGGCATTTTCAGAACCATTTATAACTGTTGCATTGTTTAAAGGATTAAGCGGATTGAACCAGAATTTCCCCTTCCTAGACGCTCCAGAAGAGTTAGTTCCTGGAAGGAAGGTTATCTTTGCTTAGAAGGGATGAAATACACAGAATTAATTATAGTTCTTCAAGACTCTGTCATGAAACTTTTTCTCAGTTTCCTACAGGTTTTAAGGCCTTTCTAAGCAAAATGGTTGCACCGCTCTGTTGCAGGAGGATTTACACGTAACAGAGATTAACAGGCCATGCTTTAGGAGAGCAGACCCCTCCCTCGTTCTAAAAGACACATGAGCCAAAGGAAAGGTCCCTCATTCACCCCATCAAGCAGCAGTTCATGTCAATCACCACAGGTACCCCAAAACTGGAAAGTACTCATCAGCAACTTCACGAGTCTTCCCATGCTTACACGTTTCTCCTGTGTGGTAAACTGTGTCTATTGAGAGAAGAGAAATGCTAGGCACATTGTTCTCACCCCACCCTGTCCCTCTAACCATGAGGAGCTGTAACTTATGTTAGGAAGTGAAAACTGGTGGGCATGAAATTTCTCTTACAAGAGCAAGCCAAGACGACAGCAGAAATTTACTTCCCGAGGAGAGTTTTTACAGAGCTGCAGAGTGGTTCCTGCCCATAGAACAGAGCGAGCTAATCTACTTTGCAAGAGACAGTGACCTTTCAATCCAGGCTGCGATTGGCTGATTCCTCACTTCGAAAAGACTATCAGTTCTAAAGCAGAATCGTCAGGGCAAGGTGATTTTGTGGGGACTAATTCAGCTATTCCTTTCTCAAGGTGAAGGGCAGACATTTCTCAAATCTTAGAGGATATGGACCAATGGTTCACATATGCAATGAAATACAGACAATCCATAGCTCTTCAATGATAAATTGAGAGCTGCACATCTGTAAGAGCCGTTCCTTCTCACTAATGCTAGTCCTGGTTTTTTGTTTTTCTTAAACTGAACCAATTTCATGTTTTAAAAGTCACAAGATTAAGATGTTGTCCGTGGGTTTCAGGTCTTACTTCCTCAGCAACAATAAGAAACAAGCAGTTGCAGAAACAGTGCTGCAAAGAAAATAAAGTCATTTGTGTCTGCCCTGTGAGTCCTCTTTGGCCTTGAAGTATCAAAATAAATAAACAGATTAATAAGTAATGCAGAAGGGATAAGGATGACGTGGTGACATGGGTAGCATATGAGAGAAAACACCTGAACTTAAAAAAAAAATTGAAATTAACAGTACAAGTGGTTACTACTGAAGCCATGGTGGAAAGAATATTAGCAGTCAGTCACATTTGTCATTCCTGTGATTGTTAAAATATGGGTAGAACACAACTGAAAAGAGCTGGTGTGTTTTGAAGTTGTAACCCCCTAGACTGTGGGATATCAACCCTCAAGTAAAACCATTCACTTATCGAAGCTTGGAAGTCCATCGGAGGCTTACAGCCTCGCTGGCGTGTCTTTTTCATGCACCAGGTAATTGGAGGCCGCCTTGACGGGTCTAATGGCATGTAAGATGATGCTGTTGGTCTCTCCGAGCACAGGCAGCTAACTATCTGACTCTTTCCCGCTTACAACCTTTAGCAAATCTGCACCCTACTGACAGTGACCTCAAGGAGTCAAGCTAGTTAATTCTTCCTATTTGCTTCCCATCACTTAGGGCAGCGAGGGAAGGGGCTGTGGCTGCACTGGGATTACAGCATGTGGGACACATTAGGCGCCCCTCTAAGTAAGGGTTCAAAGCTGGGAATGGGGCACAGAGCTAACCAGAGGCAGCTGCTAGGATGCGGCTTTAGTATTTATCTTCTCCCCTTCCCCCAAAAGCATCTTAGGAGTGTTAGGAAGCAAAGCACACGCGAGACACAGTGGATCTGTTCTCCTGAACAGATGTAAGGCAGAGGCCTTAACTCAGCATGCTGAAGACAAAGTTACCGGCCAGGAGAATGAGCTAAATGGCTATAAACCTTTATTTGATAATTTTCTTAAAGCCTTTTTCATCTCAAGACACTAATACAATAGAAAATTGCACTGCTACCAGATAACAATCATGATAACTGAGAGCAGCAGTAAACCCAAGCTAACTGGGGGTTTAAAGCTGACCTACCAGCTGCAAATGGTACATCCTGTTGCCTCTGTGACCTCCGCTCTCCACCCCCAAATTCCACCTTCAAACTCTCACCCCAAGGCTTCAGTGTGGCGCACGGCCAGCACCTTCAGCCTTTCTTGGGTACTAAAGTAGTTCTGCTGTTCTATACATATTTCAGTAGGCTGGGCTTTGGGAATTAAAGTCACATACTATTTTAAATAACACAGAGAATGTATTGTTCTGACAAGAGTCTCCCTTTCCCTGACTGCCCTGACCTCTCTTCCCTTCAATATTGTCCTCAATAACGGGCTTTCTTCCCTCCTTGTAAAGCCAGAATGGGGCACTGAGAGGAAGCAGGGGGGAAGGGAAGGGTTTCTATTGCTCTTGGCACTGAATAAAACAGTTTTCTGAAGACAGAATAGCTCCCCCATTTTAATAAAACCCCTGCTTCCTATGCGGCATCCCTAGGGTCACTTCTAGGTGAGAAGGTGATCAGAAACAGACGACAGAGGAGGACAGCGCTTGTGGGTCAGACTCTACACAGTCAGAGAGAGCAGCAGCAGATCTCACCAGCCCTGCCACTACCCATTCACCACGAACTAAGCAATCCCATATGCTCAGACTCACGGGGGCCGCAGTTCGCCAATATAACACACTTAATATAACACACTTCCATTCAAACTTTAAGGAAACCCTTCTCAAACTCAGGCACGCTCACCCCTAACACGAGGAACATCAGAACTGATTCTCTCTCGCTCATGGCCAACATACCTGCTTGCACCTGAGTTTCTAAAGCGGGTTAAACAATGTGGTAACGCTGACCTTCACTCTTAGGATAGACCTTTTCTTCCCAGGAGATGAGTCAATGAACACACTGAATTCAGAGACAACTCCTTCCTCCCTCCCTATCATTCATCCAGCTATCCGTCTACCTGTTCGGCTTGTGATGGCTCTGAAGTTCAGGCTCCTATACTCATGTCTGTACACATGTACATGCACACCCAGAGCTACTAATGCAATAGAATTCCTACCCGAACTACAGCCTTGCAAAATACCCTTGGAAGGTTATATAACATCTCCAAATACTCAACTTCCAATTCCATAAAAAAAAAAAAATATCAAGATGATAACTGTTGTCTCATAAAGCTACCAGATAGCACCACAGTCAGCAAGGAAACTCTATGCACGGTGGTTACCATTCTCTGCCCCTCCTGGACCATGAGCATCCATCATTCTCTCACTCTCCTTTAAATATAAATGTTAAGAATGGAGCGGGGGGGGGGGGGTCCCCAAAGGCTATAAATGGTGGTGTTTGCCTCTTCATAGTCAGTTTTTCATTTAGATATTTCTTATCCCTTCTTTCATAAGGGCGCCTTTCTCTCTTAAATAGGTTGTTTCTCTATCCGAGCTTTCTCCAGAAAGGGTCTAATATAATGATGAGAGTTAGCACCATCTTCTCATGAGCGATGTTTTCAATTTCCAAATTCCATAAAAGTCAATATGAAACTTATGTCCTAAAATACAAGAGAAAACCCTTCAAATCACACTACTGTAACTAATAATGTGTGTCAACCCATAGGGCTAAAAGATGAGAGAGGGGTGTGCGGGCCTTCCTCCCCTATCCTGGAGGAAGCGCATCACACACACACACACACACACACACGCACACACACACCTCTTACATAGCGTAATGAGAGGCCACCCGTCTGCCATCTGAAGACAGCTGTGTCCACCCCCCCCTCCCTACCCCAGCCATCTTCAGTCGAGCCTAAGCCCAGCTAACCAATACCTTTCCAACATCACTTATGACAACACTGTCATTTTACTTTCCAACTACTGAATGCACGAACTTTTAAAACTAACGATTTTCCCCCAAGTGCCTCAGTTCTACTAACCTGCATTCAGACCATAAAAACAACAATGTGTTTACATTTTAAATCATCATGACGCTGATGACATCTGGTAGCTGAACTTGAATTTTTTTCCCCCAGAAGCTCACTGAAGAATGAGCTTTTCCACCTGTGCCTTGGCCCCCTTCTTTTTTCCATCTCTCAAAAAACTTTACTCTGCAGGTGAAATGGGGAGTGGCGGGGAGTGGGGGGGACGATTTCCATAAAACAAGATGCACGAGTCCTCAATGTGTGGACCGAGTCTATAAAAAGACCTAGACCAACCACACTCCTAATATGGCTCGGCACCTCCTCCTCCCCTACCCACTTCCATCCCAAAGCTGCAACCTTCCCAACAAAATGCAGAGAAGCTGCCAGCGACTGGTAGTCCAAGCAGTCTACTCTCCATCTGCTCAGAATTTTCAGCGAGTTTTTAAAATTCATAACCGAGAAGACGGAAAGCAGCATTCAGTAACGTCAAGACAGATAGGGCTCGATGTGAGCTCTAAGGAGGGCTGGCAATACCACACTGCTGCTTCTACAGTTAATTTTGAAGCAGGAGCCGTATTTAAATAATCACGTAACTTCCCTTGCAGCGATGGTTTCAAAAAATTCAATGGTGGAGTTAGCTTCTAGGTGCCTTGTTTACCACGGAGAGCCCCTGCTTCTTAGTTCCCCAACAGCTCTGCACTTTCTAAAGCCATTGGCAATTCATGTCATATTGTCTTAGGCAACTATATTAAGAGACTTGATCGAGACACAGTGGCCTGATTCTGGTGAGGCCAGAACCGTGTTACACCTCATCCACCCTAGGAAGAGACTAAAACCCTTAGGCTTCTCCCTGGATCGCGCAGGCACGCTTTCAATGTTACATTCCAAGCAGGAGGGACATTTCTGAAGGCCTACTTCAGCTGCATATGCTCTTTGCAAAAATGTCCTTGTCCCTTCATGTCATGATGTGAGGAGGCCATGATCAGAAAGAAGGATCACAACTTCCCAGGGCAGAGACATCTTAGAGCAGGGAATGGGTACGCGTGGCTGTGTGACCCATGATGCAGCTGTGACTCACCATGGCAGGAGACACTGGCCCAGTTCCACAGCTGGGCTCACCCCCACAGGGCAGCAGTGCAACCCTCTACGCTGTGTCCACAGCCATCAGCCACCCTGATGCTAACGACGCACCCAAGTCCCCGGGCTCAGCTTATTCCCAATGACCTATCTCTACAACGTCATTAATTCTCAGTCGGTGGGACAATTCTCAAAGGAACGGGGAGGGATCTGGGGCTTCTGATTTAACTCCTAAATGCAATATGTATAGTAAATGGGTGCACCACAGATGGGCTGCTACCTCTCTCCATGCACCGAATATGTCTCCCTGTGAAACCGTAATGAAGTATTTTGTTGCTCCTTCTGTAGATCGCGGGTTGTTTTTGTTAGCCATAAGGGGAATAATAGCTAACATGCATTTTTATGTATCTATCTATAGCTACAATACCTTACATAAAAACGTATTAAACAGTCAAGTGGCAGTTAAATACAGAAACTAAAACCAAGCAATGTAAATAAAGGGCTACCGTCTCTAATAAGATGCACTCGGCTGCTCTCCTGCAGACTAAGTATAGAATTTATTCCTGCATCCAAACCCAAAGGAGCAACGTAGACGAGGAACACTCACTATCAGTCACTTCCACTCACTTGAGCAAGAACCACGCTTTGTCCTTGCTAAAATTATCTACAGACTGGGTAGTTGAGACTAGCCGTCTGTCACACCAGCCCTGGCCACCTTCCTGTCTTCCCGGGTCGTTCTTGGCTTCATTCATCCTGCCCCTCTGGTTCTAGAGATCAGAGGCAGGATGTGACAGCAGAGCCACATCAAAATGAGAGAAATAATTCCTACGTGGACGAGGGATCCAACACAGCAAGTACCCCAGCATCAGACTCACACAGCGACGGGAAGCAGAATCATCCCCAGCCCATCTGGGAGTGGGGGCCCCGGGTCACAGCTCAGGTGCCTCGCCTGCTCCATCAAAAGCATTTGCCACAGAGGTCACTGTCGCAATAATCTCTCTCCAGATTTACCCACGATGTACTTACTTCCCCAGCTCTCCAAGGCCAAAACATTCCGAACACACAGTCCTTCAGCCTTTCCTACAACTCTCCAAAACACCCTTGGCCTTGGCCTCTGCCAACTAAAATGAGACGGCTGAATGGTGCCTCTTGAAAGGTCGCGATAACAAATCCAATTTACCGTTCTCAAAGGGACAAAACCAAAAGGTGGAGGCATCTGAATAAGTGAAAAAAAAAATTGTATTATCCTTTAATTTCATTCATCAACAAGATCACCCTTCATTTAAGAAGCTCGGCTACATAGCAGCATTCAATAGGGTGGGAAAGCTTCCGGAAGGTGTGGAAGGGAATCCCACTGCCCTTCAGAGTATAACCCGTAGTTAAATTCTCGCCTATTATTTCTGTCCTTAAAATAGTGAGACAGCAATACGTTCAAAGGTGCACAAAGCAGTAATAGAAGAACCGCCTCCTTTCAAAGGGCCGGGGCAGCGACTTAAAGAGTTATTCAGGTCACAGAGAAATTACACTTCTTCATGCGTCTATAAAGAATTCAGAGTTTTCCATTTTTATTAGCATTATTGTAATATCGAAGGTTTTCAGGCATATCATGAGAGGAGCATTTACAGAAGCGCTGGGCAGCCCAGGCTCGCGCTGCACCGCCCGCCTCTCTTTATGAGGCCCACAGCCCGGCAGACATTTTGAAGAAACTAATGAACACATAGCATCTCTCTTGTGACACGTAGCCAATCGCTTTATGTAAAAATGAAAAGGATCGGTCGTTTCTGTCCACTATAGAGACCCCCACATGATGCCTCATCTTTGTGCAAACAGACTCCTTGGGACCACTCCATTCCTCCCCCAGAATCGGCAGGCTGTCATTGAATTGTCATAGAAAATGTCTCATTTTAAAAAGGGTTTTCTTTAATTTTGTGATTAAAAAAAAAAAAAACAAAAACAAAACTAGAATTACTTTTGATTCTTTGCTAATGCTTAGAGTGCCGAAGCCCCTAGTCTCTGATACAGTTCCATGAACATTAAAAAAAAAAAAAAAAAAAAAAAAAAAAAATTGATCCAATTGTGTCACTGGCTAATTTCACTCACATCTCCTGGCTCCTCCCTGGCATCACCATGGCAGCCCTAAGCCTCCCATAGTGGCACTGTACACATTCAAAACTGGAAGGCAAAACAGGTCATATAGCAAGCAGAGAGTTTTCTAGCAATGTGGGTTTCGATCTTTGCTATTTCAGTGTTATTCCCGCTGAGCCTAGCGTGCCAAGAATACCACTGGCGCTGTTCAGAGACACTCATGACGGCTCGACGGAGAATCGGGAGACCTGGGCACTTAACTTGGAGCCTATTCCCAATGATGCTCTGTCTCAAATCATTTCCATCCTCATAGAAACATGAAGGTGGGGCATTGACAGATATGAAGCCCAGCATGAGCTGCCTGGAAGAACTCTGCCTAGCAACACAGCTTCATCATTCCACCATGCATATGAGACCAGAATCTGGGGGGGGGAAATAATGACATAAAGACCCTGCTGAAGATACCGCAGTTTAAGAAAAGCTACAAAAAAAAAATCAAATAACAAACAAAGCATACCACAGAAGTGAATGGTTAAAATAACTTAATTTCAATAGCTGAGTACAAATGGAATTTACTAGATACTTTATTTACAATCAACTAAACATTATGTCAGTGGTGTGTGTGTGTGTGTGTGTGTGTGTGTGTGTGTGTGTGTTTATGGAAATAATGTATTACATATAAAGATCTATGCTTATAAAAGTTCCATGCAAGAAGAAATTAAACAATATGTCCAAGTCTTGACTTTGTCCTTGATATAATAAAAGGAAACTGGTTATTTCAAGGATCATTCAAACCATCTAGGTCAATGAATCCCAACCTGTGGGTTACCCTTTGGGTTCTAATAAGCCTTTCACAGGGGTCTCCTAAGACCATTAGAAAACACAGAGATTTACATTATGATTCCTAACAGTAGCAAAATTACATTAATTAAGTGGCAGCGAAAATAATCTTATGGTTGGGGCTCGGCACAACAGAGGAACTGTATTAAGGGTTGCAGCGTTAGGAAGGTTGAGGACCACTGATGTAGGGTACTGTCAAGCTTTCTTTAGTCTATTTCATGAACAGAAATGTCTAGAAGGTCCATTCTTGCTGAGACATTTTTTTTAACCTTTAAGAATTGTAGCTTCCAATTGCATATATGTTTTGACAGGGCATAGACTATGAGTTTGTTGTTTTTCAGGGAGGAGCAGATGGATAGAAGTTCATGCTTTGGCACATACACTGACCTTTCAATCAGTCAGTCTCAACCATAAGAACTGGAGAGAGAGAGAGAGAGAGAGAGAGAGAGAGAGAGAGAGAGAGAGAGAGAGAGAGAGAGAGAGAGAGAGAGAGAGAGAGAACAGACCAGGGCTCTGACGGGCATCTCCAGTACTGGAAGTAAATACAATTAGCTAGTCTAATGCAGCCTAAACCCAAGTCCTTGAGTTGATTAGTAGCAAAGAGCACTTTTGTGGCAATGAATGAGTAAATGTACATAGAGGAGTTACTTCAAATCATTTTCTTCACTGGAGTTCATATTAAGAAACCAAATGAGTAACTGTGCCTGTCCCCGGCTATGCAGCAATTCTGACATTAACAGTGACTTAATAAAACAGTAGAGTTGGTGACGGCTCACACACACCCTTCAGAGGGGCCTGCTCTCCTCAGAAGTCAGCAGTGAATTCTCAGATGCATTCTGTATTTCTCCAGTGTCAGCAATCACTAGGCAATGTCTATGCACTTGCACACTGCTTACGGGACATTGTGTACAAGCATATATACAAAAACTGCTGAGGCTTTAGACCACATTTATATGCACCATTATTAATTTTGATGTTCCTTAGGTGGTAAAGTTTACAGGACACATATCAGCATCTATGTCTTTTCTATTCTATTCTATGTCTTTTATAGTGAGTCACATTATGGTAAGCATAATACGATTCTACAGAATCAGAAAAGCACATGACATTGAAGAATGTCAGACAAAGGAATCTATCTGTGGACCTTGAAACTCCTACAGTCAGAAAAGCCTAGCTGTTATCAAAATGGGCAGTTGCCAGTAGCCTGTACAGGCAGAGAAAAAAAAAATGGAGAACAAAAATACTCTTTAAAAATATAAACTAAAATAAGACTTTACAAAAATAAATAAGTGCATCCAAAATACCTTCCCTGATTGGACCACATGCCCAGGTGGTAACTGTCAAGCCCAGAGCGAGTCCACAAAAGTTTCAGGGGATGACGACGATGCTGGAGAACCTTGGGCAAGGCAGGCAGCCGTCTTTCGGGGAAAGGCTGGCTGCTCCGTGCCACTGGGGCCAGTCCCTGTGTTACTGCACGGAAGTCAACTCCATAAACTGAGAATAGAACAGAGCCACTAGAAGAATACATTCCGTGTTTACCAGACTGTAAAATCTGCAATAAGATCCCAGAACTTCACCCTCTCAGATGAATGGAACTTAAAGGAAATAACCTTCCAGACACAAAAATTCAGTTGCATAATAAGAAATAAAACAGTTTCAAAAACTTTCTCAAAGACCCCTTAATTTGGCAAAACCTACAAAATCATCTACAAACAGTAATAAAGCAACACAAACAACCTGAACATCTTGAACAATGACTGCAATGATTTCCTTTTGTGATAAAATAATGATAATAATAATAATAGTAGTAGTAGTAAAAATGATAAAGATAAACCTTGGGAAACTCTGTGAGTTTATTCATTTTATTAGCCAAGCAATATAAACTAGAATTATGTCACCAGGTTCACTTACTAGTTAGTCATTTCCAAGTGTCTTAGACTAATAAAAATAAAATCTCAAGGGTTTTATAAAAGTAACAGGCCCGGAAAATTGCTGAAAGTATTTTTAATATCACATATAAGTTTCTTTTTTATTTTCATGCCTCTGGGGAATAAAGAAGTGACGCGCACGTTATTAACTGTAATGTGGCCAATGTAATTACTACCACCAGATTACAGGAAACATAATCTTCAAGATGGTACAAGTATTTGAAGAAGGAACAACAGCACTCGGAACCTGCTAAAATGTGTGATGGCCCTGGCTGTATGAATTTCTGTTCTCCAGCAATTTCTTTCTGATAGGTCATGTGTCTAGAATGAAGTAAATTAAAAACAATTTCCAACCGGTTGGTACCTTTTTAAAGGCAGTGCACCTTGAAGGAGATCATTTACATAACGCATTTCAAGAGTTACACTGCTAAGTAAAAAATAAATAAATAAAGTAATGGCCCCAATAAGAGATACCTGAATTACTAAGTAATTTCAAACAAATGGAAAGAGAATGAACAGCATTTTTCTCCCTGGATGATAGACTCCTGATTAAATTTCCTGACATTCACACGGGCCTTGTAGCCCTCAGGGTCTTTGTTTCAACTAAGGTCATTGTGGAAATGATTATCAGATAAGCCCAATCGGGAAAGACTCAAGTTTCCAGAGCCTGCAATTCCATAAGTTTTCTGGGCATCCTGACTGGCAGTCTTGTAAAACATAAGGATAATTAAACTGACATGAAAATCACCACCCTGCATAAATCCTAACAGCAGTTTATCTAACCTCCTGGTCCTGGTAGGACTCAGGGTTGTCCTTGAACCTGTCCCCAAACACCATGCAGTGACCTTCATAAAAAGATCAATGCCCAGCTCTCACGCCCTGGGTAGTTTGCACCCATAATCCACACCCCCCAGGCTAACATGGCTGCACTAATTTTGCAGACAATGCGTCTTACTGGAACTGGTTCACAGCAACATTACTCTCTTCTCCAGGCACAAGACAGAGTTAAATGGGTCTCCAAGAAAGACACTTGAAGGCGTAAGATTAAATTTGACTTTCAAACAGCAGCACACCAAATACTTAATACTTTAACAGTGTTGACAGTGTTTAAATTTCAAGTGTCTTGACAAAGTTAAGCCGTACTTTAAAACATCTCAAATTGTATATACAGTAGTATCACCTAATGCAAAACAAGCAACTTATTAAAATTAACACTGAAACATATGAATTTTAAAAGATAAATTAAAAAAAAGGCTAGGTGAATGAGAAAAAAACTCTTGCTTGCCAATGGATTTCTCCCAAATGGAGGTGATCAGGTATTATAAGTCCACTTACAAGTTCTGCCTATTTGAAAAGTACACACGCACTATCTTTGAGTACCTGAAGTTGCTTCTAGATAAGGTTCTTCTCTCTAAGTCAATGGTTATTTTCCCTAACACAGACATAGTCACATTAATTTCCTTGTAAGGCTCAGGGTTGAGTGAACATTCATCCCTCTCAACAAATCCTAAAGGAACTTTTGAATATGTATGTGGTATTAAGCAGGAAAGGCAAAATCCAAAAATATAACAAGCAGCATGTATTAGGAAGTTATAACATAACAATATATATATAAACATTCAAACTCCCTAACAACTTTCTTTTTAAAATGATGCCATAAAGTCACTCATCAGCTCAACTCTTGTGACATGGGATTTTTCTTCACCTTATCTCAAACTACTTAAGGAGCCATCGCGTTTGGCTGGAAAGTGCCTGCCCAAGAGACAACAGGTACTGAGTAGATTTTCATGCAAAAAGCATAGAGAAAATTGCCATGCCCTGCTTCTAAGAAATATTACCACTGCCCTCTTATTTCTACCATCCTTTTTGTTCAAAATCTTTAAAGTGACAAGGCAATCTTAAATTGGAGTTTTAAGGGGTACCTGCCTGGCTTGTCAGACTAAACTAGCATATTTAACTTCACTCATTGTGGCACCATGGGGGCCTCGGTTTTTATCGTTTTGATAACCCCTCCAGGGTTTCAATCTTCTCTCTTGGAGCTCAATCATGTTCTGTGATGCTTTGTGCCTATCAGAGGAGGAGAGAATTTCTATTTAAAAATACATAGGGTGGGGGGTAGTGTCAGGTACCACTGATTGAGAAGGCACTCCGTGATGATCCCTATTTTCAGTTAAAATGCGCACTTACAGTTTCGGATTTACCACCCCTGCCTCTGCAGTCAGACAGTCATTTAGCTGGAGTCAATCAAGCGTATGATTAGAAATAATAACTCACAAGCAATGAATTCAAAGAGATTAGATCTCTGACGAAATGCACAAGTACAGCATCCCAATATGCATCCTTTCCTCCCGGGAAACAGAAAAACAAAAAACAAAAAAATATCTCCCATGCATGCTATAATCTGCCTTCACTTGAAATCTGACTAATCTCCTTGTGATCAAACCCTCGGTCCACTAGCGACAAGATAAGAGACTTAAGCAGCAGAGGGGGCGGGATCTCTTCCGTCTTCTCTTCCCTGATGGCAAAAGTGGTGCTTTACACTAAGTGGGTCAGGAGCTGGATTGAGTTTTATCTTATTTACATAAAAGCACAAGAGGCAGAAGAACCCGGGGAAGCCTCAAATCAGGTGCGTTTCCAAACAGCAAAGAACGGTTTCTTCTACTCTTCCAAGGACACCTCACCCCCCTGGCTAGCATCTCATTCAAGCTTAGGGTGAGAAGTAATTAGAAAGAGGCTATGTTTGGATTTCATAAAGTATTACATCGCAACCCAACCTCAATCAACCTCTCCAGTATAACGTTCAACAAAGTCAAAAGGATTTAATATCACCAATAAAACCAAGAGAATGTGAATGAGTTAGGCAGTATTATGAGGTGTGGGGGGGGTTTATCCTTAATCAGAGCACAAACAATATGATAGTATATCTAATTCGTGGTCAGCAGTAGTAAGAAATGGGAAAGATTATTCCAAAGAAAGGATTGATGATAACTTTTTATTTTATTTTTATTTATTATTTAGACTCTAATGTGGACGGGGTGAGCTGGTTTGCCTATACTTACTCTAGGCTGTACTATGGCAGCTCACCCTGACAACACTAACATAATTCACACAAATAAGATAGCACACAGCAGCCTAGGAATTGAATTTTTTTCTGCAGATAAATCCCAAGGCTGAATAAAATGCACGTAGGAAACAGACCCAAGGCCGTATAGATGTGTCACATATATTTTTTTAAATGTGTGTGTGTGTGTGTGTGTGGGTGTGTGTGTGTGAGGGGGTGAGTGTGTGTGTGAGTGTGGGGAATGAGTGTGTGTGTGTGCGTGTGTATATGTGTGTATATGAGTGAGGAGGGATGAGTGTGTGTGTGTGTGTGTGTGTGTGTGTGTGAGAGAGAGAGAGAGAGTGTGAGCGTGTGTGTGAGTGAGTGTGGGGGTGAATGTGTATGTGTGAGTGTGTGTGTGTGTGTGTGTGTGTGTGTGTGTGTGTGTGTTTCTTTAAAGGAAGCAACGTTCTTTCCTATTGATAATGGAATGGAAGATATCTTACCAATTAAAGGATATCTGACCCATAGTCACACACTGAAAGTAAATCATACCAGTAAAGGCTTCACTACAAGTTATATGCTAAGAAAACGCCACTGAGGACATTTAAGACATCTATTCAACAACAACAACAACAACTGACTTTTTAAAAAATCTAAATATTACTTTGGATACTTTTCACCCCAATTGAAAATAATCTTACTTAGCACTGCATTTTCTTTCAACTGCCAGTTGGAGAATCAAATTCCATCCCTCTAATGTGATGGTGACACCATCTAAGCACAGAGGACACATCGGGGGACCTACAACGGAAACCCTGGCCCACCCCTAATACACATCCATGGAAGGACCACAGAGAACCCAAACCAAAGGTTCTTTCATATCGTGTCTCTTTCCTCTGGGACCCAGAGAGCATTCGCCGTGATTCGGGAGATGCAAGAATCATCTTACTATTAAATTCCCAGAAAAGGGGAAATATAGGACACACACGCACACACGCACACACACTTCCCCAGCACACAGGAGGAAATGGAGCCAGGTAACATCACTACCCCTTCAACTGCCACTTTTGGGAACTTACAGAGGAATAACCTCTAAAAACTGACAGACATGGGGAAATGCCACATCAGGCTTGCCTCTTTGCAGCTGTCATGGGGCAGCTGACTTCCTGCTGAAGGGGCAGGGATCCCCAATGTTTATAGCTGGCTTGGCTGTTACTACTGCTTTCGTGAGGACGGGCAGAGACAGAAGAGACTGAGTGGCGAGTCTACGCGGAGACTACATTTATTTATTCTGAAGTGCAAAGGGAGCATCAAGAACCACTACCCAGCAGGTCTTCGCCTTTGCCGTGCACCAAGATAGGCCATGCCGCTTACGAACCGAATCTCTCTGTAGAGACCCAAGCCTTCCAACAGAAACGAAAGGAAAATACAGTTTAATCTGTGTTTACTTATCTTTTTTCTTGTTTTCGCCTTACAGAAAAGAATCCATCTAAAGTAGGTCAACTTATGAAATATTTAGATTAAAAGCTGTGGCTTTTAGGGAGAAAAGAAAAAAAAAGATCTCCTCCTCCAGCACACTATCTCCAATCACTCAGTCCGTTTAAAGATTTGAGGCATTCCTGTTCTGTGACAAGCCCACTCCCGAGCTGGTGTCTGATGTGCGTTAACATGCAATATATAAATAAGCAACACGAAGATTCCACAGCCTTGTCCCATCAGCCATTCTCTCCTACTTCCTGTGAACAACTGAAGCCCCCAGAAAGAAATTGTGAAGCTTCTGGTGCTAATTCAATTATAAACTCTTCGGGCCTCCCGGTGACTCCGGGCTGGTAAGGGGGCGCGTGCGTGTGAGATTCCTTTTAAACAAAATTCATTAAATGCACTTGTGACTCCCAGGTGCTGGTTCTTTTCGACGTCCGCAAACACTAAGTGACAGCACTTGCACAGCGATGGCACTTCTGTCCCAGGAGTAGACAGATATATTCCCCAGGCCAGGGCGCCGACAAATCAGGAGGTGAAATACCAGCTTGCATCAGGTGAAACGTGTCAGGAAGTACACTTGGCGTCACCGTCAGAGACGCCAGGTTTGGCGACATCGGGATAGGCAGTTTTCCTGACACTCTGAGCACACTGAAGTTCCAGGAGCCAAGTTAGAAGGAGCTGAGGAGGCAGGGCGGCACGGGTATCCACTTTTGTCTTCAATTTCGGAGGAAAGCACACCCATCAAAGAGGAAACGTATGAGGAGCCGCCCGGCCTCTGACAAAGATGTCTGAAACGCCTGGCTGCCTCCTCAGCGCAACACACAACCAGGAAAATGGCGCAAAAGGATCAAGAGTCCGCGCTTATGAAAAGCACGCTACCTGCGCTCCAAGGCTTCCTTCAGTCTCGGGCTTTTCACATTCCCAGCGCGCATAAAGCCAGCGGGTACTCCAAGCATGTGCCAGGTGAGAGCCCGGACCCATAGCATCCCACGGCACTGGTGAGCAACTTAAAACTCAGGTGAATACGTCCTCGGCGTGCGTGTGCACGGCCCTGCGTGTCACTGTCAGCCCTTCTACATAATTCCTTTGTAACACAAGGCAAATTAAAACCCAAGAGGCAAACTCCAGTCTATATTAGGTTCTTTTCCAGATTCTACACGGGCCAGACTGTGCCCCACTTGCTTCTCTTAAGCCCATCAGCCCGCCTCCCCAGTACACGCTCAAACAGTCCCAACCCACAGAAGAAACAGCTTCATCAGGTCTCCAGGAAACACACAGGGAGCCAAGATCTACATTTCTACCCCTGGCTAGAAAACTCTTGACTCCTCCAATTCTCCGTTTGTAAACAGATCTCCGAAGGAAACCAGCCCAGGGGCAGCAAATGGTGGTCTCGGCAAGGCCACTGCAGACTGACAAGCACAAGCCTCCTCAGAAAGTCAGGGCAGCATGCTCTGTGCAGGCAGACACGTGCTCCCCACCCTCCAGCGCTGTCAACCTTCATCTCGTTTTCATTTATAAGTGAAGTTGCACAAATCCCCAACAATAAAGAATAGGGATAAAATCTCTGTTAGCACTTGGCATTCCACAAAAGCAAAAGCCAGATCCCCATTGGGGCAACCCTAAGGGTGAGGCCATGCTGCATCTACTTACACCCCAACTTAGTAGCAATCCGCCAATATACTGGTGCTGTAAATTACCAAATACTATAAGTTACTTATCGCAAATTAATTATGATTTGCATATTTATAAATACTATACACACTAAAAGTTAAAAACCATTTTTTTTTTTTTTACTGCCTAAGTGCATACATCCAGTCTCCCAGATGGCATAAGTACTAAATCAATTAAGAGGTTTCATTTTAAAAAAAATACTTTTTATGACTTAACATCGGCTTTTTATTTCAGCACGGCTTCACAATCTTTTTTTCTTTACAAAGGAGAAAAAAAAGCCATTTTTCCCCCACTATATTGGGCAAATATAAATATAAGGCATCCTTGCAAGAGACCCTTATTCCAAGAGTTAATCAATTCCGGGTATGTACTCTTCAGTGAATATTTATTGAGCGTGAACTTGTGCCCCCATCATGCTTGGTTAGGGAAACAGAGTAGAGAGAAACAGCACTGGGGTGTCCCTAATATTAACCTAAGGAGAAAGAAAGACAAACAGTTATAATTTCTAATGCTAGCACAAAATTTCAGCCATGTGGAAGGAGTAACCACGTGATCTGAGATGCGAGGAATGACCCGGAACTGTTTAACTGGCAAGGGGTTAAGAGCACTCCATAGGTGGGTCCCCTCGTATGAAATGAGTTTGAGAACACACGAAACCTCCTCACCAAGAGCCATTTGACATGCCCAGAACGCATGAAGGCTTGGGGTGATTAATCCAAGAAGGAACGGTGAGCTGGTAAAATGTCTCCTTCAGAATAGGGAGCCCTCAGAGTATTTTAAGCAAAGAGCAGATGTGGGCAGATTCTTGGGATTGAAAGGTAACGGTGGCAGAAGACAACCTTGACAGAGATGGACTGGAGGGCGACTAGGACAGATACAAGCAGCAGGTGCCCGACGGTTCAGGGCTGGGCGTCAGATGCTGCTTTCCACCTTTGCTGTAGTGACAAGGGTTCTGCCTAGAAGCAGCGTAGACTGTAGACCGCCATTGTTCATATGGCTCACTCATTCCAGGAAAGGACCCTCATTCAAGGGCAAAAGGAAGACGAGGGTTGCGACCTTCTTAGAGACTTCCCTCAAGCAAAACTATGGTGGCTGCTTTAAGACCAACACAAGAAAATGCAGTAGCTGATTATACTTGGGAGGGCACAGGGCATAAAACCACCCAGGATGTGTTGAGTGAGGAATGCTGAGTCATCCCCAAGCTAGCTGTGCCCTCCTGACCTTCCCGACCTTGAAGGAGCTGCTTTCCATATTGTTCTCATGTATAGAGTAGGGGTGATACTGTTTACTGGTTTGTTATGAGAATTAAATGAGCATTGAGCATCATTATAATGGATAAAATAGCACAGACTAAAAAGGAAATTGAGGAGAACATCACAGATAAGACTACAGCTGGTTCTGGAACAAGTTTCTTGAGTTTGACTCAAGATGAGTTTAAATTTTATGACTAGAAAGCATGGAAGATAAAGGCATTTAGATAAAAGGCAATGTCCCCTCCCTATACCCTCTCTTGATTTGACATTTGAATGTCACAACAACTAATGCATCCTTATATATTTCCCCTAATTAAAAAAAAAAAAAACCTTTGTATCCTTTGTGTGTATGTTGGCGTGTGTGTTAGTATATGTCAGCTGTGTGGGGTACCCACTGAGGCCAGATGATGACATTAAGATTCCCAAGCTGGGGTTACAGGTACCTGTGGACTACTCAATATGGCTGCTTCCTACGACCCAAAATTGGACCCTCTGACAGAGTAGCACTTTTACAGCTAATTCTCCATGTTATAGCCTACTACTCCTTACAGCTAGGTAATTAAGTAGTGACAAGTCTGGGAGAGCAGGAGACAGAAGAGCTCACGCTAACCCCTAAGGTTGACTACTCAGGGTAGCCTCCGTCACCTGTACTTTTGGGTCCAAGAGTTTCCCCTCCCAACAACGGGTCTAAGAGAAAGTAGTGGCTCTGTCTTGGCCGTCTTGAGGAGCTAACTTGAAAGTTCTCACTTGTGTTCATGTAATGCTCTCTCTGCCCTGGTTCAAGCAAGCAGCAAGCAAGCTCAGATCAACAGGAGAAAAAGTAAATGGGTGTGGAGCCACCGAGCCTCACCCAGGTCCAGCTTCCCGGCTTAGAAGCAGAAATAAATTGAGTGAGATGCACATAAAAAAAACAAAAAACAAAAAAACAAACAAAAAAACCCTCTTTCTTTCCCAAAGTTTAATCATGATTTATAGCCTTAGAACATTTGTGAATTTAACAGCCCATCAAAGTGTCTGAGAGCACACCAGCTCTAAGGACTCATTAAGTGACATTAAACATACCTCTCCAAGAAACTGCAGGGGCCACGGTGGGCAGCCACAGCTACATAATGTATTGTTAGTAATTTTGTCTTATTATGCCCAAAAACATTTTAAGGGGGGGGGAATTGGTGTGTGTGTGTGTGTGTGTGTGTGTGTGTGTGTGTGAGAGTGTGTGTGTATGTGTGTGAGTGTATGTGTGTGTGTGTGTATGTATGTGTGTGAGTGTATGTGTGTGTGTGTGTGTGTGTGTGTGTGTGTGTGTGTGTGTGTGTGTGTGTAAAAGTGCTCCACTACTTTGCTGATACTATGAATCGGATGGGCAGAAAAATCTCTAATGATTTTAATTTTTTTCTCAGTCACCCCAAAATGACAAAGAAAACATCATAAGATTATTATTGCACGGTTACATTCTTCCCAACTCAATTCCTCCCCAAATTCCAAAGATCGCTCAAGAAAACAAACCGAAAATCTGTGGAATTTTTCTCGCAATACACAGGTGGGGTGCCTCCTAATTCAGCCAACTCACACCCTCAGATGGAATGTCTTTTGGTCCAGAAGAAATGCAAAGGTCAGAAGCTAGCCCTCCTTCTATATGATTGGTCTTTACTGTCCTAGCAAAGCCCAACAATTGGTAGACTAAAAGGGGGGTGCTCGAGTTCCCTCAAAGCGTGCATGACCAAGTCACAAAGACAAAAGTAAGTGGTCAATGTTGGACCTTCTCTGTGGAAGCAGCCTTCAGTTCATTCTGCTCGCTACAACAGCCCAGTAGCTTGCCCAGAAACAGCCTGGAACCTTCTTGTTTTCCATCCTTCCGCTTTAACTGGAGGCTTAACAGGATACAAAAGGTTTAACTCTCAGTACCCTACACTGAGACAACACAACTTCATGCTGACAACACAACTTCAACCATGAAACACATCACTTATTTGGCTTAGGACTTGCTTTAGACATAATTTTTTCTCTCTCTCTCCCTCTGGACCAGTGCAGGTGTGTCTACATTCCTTTGCCAAATTCTGCACTTCGCTTTTACTGGTTTTGTGGCTAAAAATATTCCCTCCACAAACTTCAACGACTTGGTAGTGAAATGTCTGTAGCAGCAACAGGTTTACAGAAACAAAAGTGAAGTCAGAGGATTACCATGACCTCAAAAGGGCAGCCATGTTGAAAATGAACTCAACAGCCTCACAAGGGCCTCGGCTAACTCTCTGCAATGTTCTTATCCATGAAGAACATACGTAACAACTCCTGCAAATAAGGCCTGCTGTGCCCAAGGTTGACTTCAAAACTTTTTGGGAATTATTTAATGTGAAATGTGATTTTCACAAAGATTATATTTTACAGGTAACCACTCAACTCACTGTTTCATATAGCTCCAACCAGAGTCCAGAATTAATTTCAGTGATTTTTTTTTCTTTTAAAACTGGGTCAATTTATGTCCACAAATTTGTGTGATTTTTTTAAAATTACATTTGTTTATTTGTTTCTGGGTGTGTGTTGTGTATATGGGTCTATGAATCCTATGGCGTGCACATGGATGCCCATGGACAGCCGTATGTATGAGAACTAGCTCCCTGCCTCCATCATGTAGGCTACATGGGAGGAACTCAGGTCAGAGAGCTTGGTGACAAGCACCTTTATACACAGACTTGCCCAATTTGTGTTTCTTTTTTTTTAAAAAAAAAAAAAACCTGGCATCCATAACACTAATTCTTCCACAACTCAAAGGTGAACATCTGCATATCTACACCTACTATGGTGATTTCTTAGTTAAGAGAAGAAAAAAAAAAAAAAATCACCAAAAAATAGCAATACCTCCTAAGCTGCTGCTCTGTTTTTTAAATCCTATTCAGGGGCCAGAGAGATGTCTCAGGGGTTAAAAGCACTGACTGCTATTTCAGAGGACCCAGGTTCAATTCCCAGCAGCTCACAAGTGTCTGTAACTCCAGTTCCAGGGACTCCAAAGCCCTCTTATGGCCTCCAAGGGTACTGCAGGCATATGATGCACAAACAAGCATCCATACACATAAAATAATATTTTTCATTATAAAAAAAATACAATAAAATACAAATCCTGCTCAGATCCATTAAACATGGAAGCTTTCTGTGGCGGTTTGAAAGAAAATGGCCCCCACCAGGAGTGTCACTCTTAGAAGGCGTGGCCCTGTCGGAGTAGGTGTGGCCTTGTTGAGGGAGTGTGTCCCTGTGGGGGCGGGCTTTGAGGTCTCCTATACACTCAAGCCATGCCCAGTGGAACAGAAGGCTTCCTGTTGCCTGCAGATCAAGACATAGAACTCTCCGCTCCTTTCTCCAGTACCACGTCTGCCTGCACGACATGTTTCCAGCCATGCTGATAACGGACTGAACCTTCGAACTGTAAGCCAGCCCCGATGAAACGTTTTCTTTCTGAGAGTTGCTCTGCTCATGCTGTCTGAGCACGGCAATGGAAACCCTAACTAGGATGCTCCATTTTCATTACTCTTGGGCAGTCCATTGTTGAGTTAAATTGTCTGAAATTAGTTCAGGTAGCTGGCTGATGTACACTTCTTGACAGGTGAAGTTCAATTCTCTCATAGGCAAATCTGTATTTAGCGACCACCGAAAAGTTGGAAAGATGATTAAATCCACAATTAATCACTTTCTTCCAGCATTTGTGCAAAGAGAAGCAAGAAAAATGAAACCTATCACCAGACTGAGTGCCTCCCCTATTTTTTCCTATCTCTAATGCCAATTTATATACACTTCATAACATATTACAATATGAAGTGATTTATCCACTTTAAAATTATAATTCTAATTCCTTATTAATTGGTGTTAAGTAAGAATTAGCAGATTATTCTGAAGCTAATATTCTATCATTGCCAGAAGAGGCAGGTTGAGCAGTCATCTAAAATTAGCTTATTCACTGTAAAATAAAGATGGAATGTTAAGGTATAAAATTATTCTAAATCCCCAAACACACCAGAACCAATTGTGAAATTAAATGTGACACTTTCCATAATTCAAACTACAGCATTTCGTTTTTGACTTTCTCCTCAGCTACCCCTAAATTAAATTAGCCTTATTGATTATAGCTCAGAAATAGTTATCTTATTACTGCGATTTTTCAAATGTTAATAAAATGCACAATTCAGTTGTACACAACCAAGTTAGTGTTCTTAAATTACAATACAGTAGGTCAAAAAGCAGGATCTGTTCAGCAAACGGTCACTGCCACAGCTTCAGACTTAATACTGACAGGAAAGCCCTCAGCTGCCTTACAACAACCATAGAGGCACACATTCCAAACCTCTCTTCGGGCCCACTGAAAACCAGCAGCCAAGAGCTCAGCAACTGTTCGGCGGTGTTACTTAACCAGATATTGATGGTAACAAAGTTGTTTGGGGATGAATCAGAAGCCCCGTCCAGTTAAAATCTGTCACCGAACTTAAACGATGAAGGATGCCTTCAGGGAAAGTCAAATGCAAGTTAATACTCAGAGGTCCTTATCATAGGAACAGGAAAAGCACGTGCTGGTGCTCATGCTATGCATTTGCTAAGGAGATGTAGACACACTATGGAGCCCAGACCGCCGGCTACTTTGTCCCCATCAACCGCCTCCGCTGTTAACTTCAGAAATCCATTTGTTACACTCGCCTGTATCTCAGCAGCATTTTCAATGTAGTGAGATTTGGATTTGGTTTTGCATTTTTAATTTGGAAGAAAATCACTTAGCTTTCTCCTCACAACTACAGTTGGCAGAGAATGGGGGTGGGGTGTTGAGGGTAAGGGAGAAAGGAAAATAAAAAGTATCCAGAGAACCCTTCCAAACCATTCTCCTACCTCCCTCGTTCAAAGTGGGGGCACTAACCCCCAAGCTGTTCTTATTTGTAATTTGTGGCGGTGAGAACATCCTCCTAGCTAATAATAGATTCTATATGCTGCCACGAGCCTTGTTACTTCAGTAATTGTTGTTGGTTTTTTTTTTTTTTTTCTGTCTTAAAAAGTGTACAGTCTATCAGTATCACCCTTGTTCCTTTTATATATTTAGAAAAATACGCATGTATACACAAACAGAGAGAGAGATGGGAAACAAAGAGAAGGAGGCCACAGATTTGAAAGAGAGCAATGAAGAATACATAGGAGAGTTTGAAGGGAAAGGAAGAGATGATGCAATTGTATTAAAATCTACCGAAAAATTACTTCTTCTTTAAATGTCTGGTCTTCTTGATAGAGCATTAGTTGAGTGAGTTTTTTTTGTTTGTTTGTTTGTTTGTTTTGTTTTATTTTTTTCTGCTAACTTTGGTTAATATAAAACTATTACCACCGAGTAATATTAGCATACCCAGGAGGTTTAATGAGTTTCCTACACTCCTCTTTACAACAGTAGTGATGCAACTTTCATTTTCTCCGCATAAATATAATAACATATACCGTATTGTCACTGAGGGAGTGTTTAGCATGCAGATGCCTCTATCAGAGTTTACATTTTCATTCAACAAAATGCTAGTCAATTCTTCGCTCAACAGCGCCTGGCCATTTACAATACTCCAGAAATAAATGAGGTGCTACTGTGGATGAGAATACATCAGCAGTTAAAGAGCACTCAGCCACTGTTTCTTCGTCATGAGGCATCAATTCTCAACTGCAAATACACCGATATACATTTAATTGCAATGTTTCCTTTTTGAATCAGGTGGTTTATGTCATGACAGATCTCCATTGTACATGTTAGACGGTGTTTACGCACGTTACAAAGGTTTGTTTAGACTCCAGGAAAGTAAGTCCTAATCTTTAGCACTGTTCACTGTCAATTATGAAATACATTTGCTTTCACCATCTAAGAGGTACAACATTTACTTTTAAAATATGCAATTGCTCAATGAGAATGAAATTTTAAAAAGCGTTGGCATGATGCGGACATTACTTCCATAAGCCATCATTCAAACAAGAATGCAGGCTTGCATATGTCATGCATAGAACTGGTCTCTCTGTGAGTGGCACGCGCACTCACTGATGCCACCTGTGAAATGACACCCGGGAGCAGAAGATGCCTTAGCATTTCTATTTCACAGGCGGACGCGATGATACGAGGAGTTAAAAAACGTCTCTACGAACACAATGCCAGTGACTGGCAGATAATTGATTCTGGAACTGATGCTGTAAATTTTAAAGTAAGCCAGTTATGCCATGATGCCTAAGTCTCATTGGAATTGAATGCAGTGGATTACCAGCAGCTAGAGAAATTTTAACGTAAAAAAAAAAAATGTATAGACCCATTAAGTTATGCACATTGTAGCACTTTAGAAAGTTTACCATAGACATACTCAAAAATGTTATTAGCATATAAAATGAAACTCAAAACACAAGACACCTAGAATAAATGTTTTGCATGAACCCGAGTTATCTATCTCTTGCTTCTTTTCCCCAGTCCATTCATTATAAAAATTTGTCACTGAGCATATGGAGCATCTAAGCATTTCCTGTTTCTTTCTTAAGACTACAAGCCACTCATGGTCTATGAAGGCAGCTAATCTCTTCAGTACTGGAAATGCACACCATATTACACCCAGAGAACCTCTGATAAGTACTAAATATTATACAAACCATGAGTAACTGCACCTGAACAGAAAACCACAATTTAACCCAACAAAGAAATGCTACACTAAAATAAGGCAGGTGGGAGTTCCATTCAAAGAGTCTCTCACTGTAGTCATTTGAGCCCCGTGAAAAGAGAATGTCGCCTTTAGGACAAAGGAAGATACCGTTTTTTAAAGATTAAGTAAAGACAATGACATCATTTATTAGTATTACAATGTTAAGACAAAACCATGTACAAATGACGAATATAAAGAAAGGACAAACTGTCTTGTATGAGTGTCTCCGTGTCTGCATGAGATAAAATACATAGCTCCTATGTCTCCTGGGGAAACATGATGGGAAGAGCACATTCTCAAAAGTTTTGGGATTCTTATGTGTTATGTATGGACTGAAATTTTCTATGTGTACATGCTTTCATTTTCATAAAACCAAGATTTGGCGCTTGTCAATATTTACCAAAATCACAGTTAGTGTTCTACTTAATGTTATCTTAAATAATAACAAGTGATTAGTTACTCTGAATATTCTTTATCTAAAGTAATAAGAAAAGGAGAAAAAGAAAAATATTTTAAATTCATCAAGATGTGTCATTTTTATATACAATTATGACTCATTCAACAACAGAAACGTGTTTGACAAATTAATCATTAGAAGATGCTATCATTGTGTGAACATAAGGGTGTATTTTGATGGAATAAGACAGATGGGACCTCACTAAATAATATCATGCCACAGACCACTGTGGTAGATAATGTCTGCCACTGACTAAAATGTCATGTGGTACATTGTCATTATATACACATGGAATTAATATGTGTGGTGCTTTAGAGCAAATAGTTAATATACAGGATGCAAAATAGTCAATACATAGCTTTGCAAATCCATGTTTGGAAACACAGGGAGTGAAGCCTATAATAAAAACTATGAACTTTGAGTGATAATGTGTCTCAGTGTGGATTTATCATATGCAACAAATGTATTTATTGCTCTAATGCGGGGGGGGGGAGGTAGTCATGGCATAGGACAAAAAGTATATGGGTAATCTTAAATCTTCCTTGAAAAATAAGTTCTACTAAATATACTTTGACCTGTCTTTTTCACATACATGTATTATCAGATGTGTGGTAATATATATGCTCACACATTTTTTAGTTCATGTGTGTAGTCTCACGTGTATCTTTTATATACGCATAAAATTTCACATTGCAAAGAATTTGTTTATAGACATCCACATGGCAACTAGTTTTTCTAGACACTAAACGATAATAGTTCTGCTAGATTATAGATGGATGTGAAGTAAATAATTGCTATTGAAACATTCCATACATGAAGAAGTATAATATGAAGAGCCATACATGCAGAAATTCCTAATAAAATATATGAGTCTCTACAACCAAAATATTTGGCCCCTTTTCAAAAGCACTGTAATTGGCAGTGAATACTAATCTCCCTATGGCAAGAAAATGGAGGTGGCAGAGTTACCAAAAGGTTACGAAGGTTTCAGTTGTGATCTACCCTCACAATACAAAGTGTGCATCTGAGTAGTTGAGAGTGGTTCGAAACTTCTTGGGGCCCCACCCGCTTTCGCTCACTGCTCACTGCATCTCTCTGGGAACTCCTGGGACGCAGATGTGAAGCCAGCCACTGCTGGTGGCAGCAGTGGCAGAACCATGCCCACAACAGAAGAAGAACCAGCCACCTCACCCTCTGGCTCCTCCCCCTTCCTCTCCCGTCCCTTCCCCATCGCCCCAGTCTTCCTTTCAACAGCCTTGCTTCCTCCATCTTTACTTCAGCCTCTAGGGTTCACTGCCCTTCCCGTCTCTTGATGCCCTCGCCTTGCTCTCCACCATCTTCCTGTCCCTGCTTCTTCCCTTACTAACACTGTCCACTTCTTAGCATATTATATCCAAAAGAAATTGTCATAATACACAAGGAACTGTAACATGTGGGCCAAGCACCAGCAGGAGAACTTGAACAGGCTGGCAAATGCGGGCTCTCTCAATGTCCTCAACACTAAGCTTCCAACCCCCGCCCTGCCAGCTCTCCTGGTCTCTGTCCCTTGACACAGTCTCTCCACCCTCATTACTCTTCATTCTCCACTTCAGCGTCCCCTCTGCCTCTCCTTTGGTCTTCCATCGTCTTTATTATTTAAGTTCAAGAAGGAGCTTCAACCGCCGAGCCTTAACAAGCTTTCCCTTCAACATTTAAAAACGGAACAAAACAAAACCCTCACTCATTTTTATCATGAGATGGATGTGTCTCCTTCATCCTTCCCTTTTACTGTTGTTTTTTGATTTGTTTTTGTTTTCGTTTGAGACAGGGTTTCTCTGTGTAGCCCTGGCTGTCCTGGAACTCACTCTGTAGACCAGGCTGGCCTCGAACTCACAGAGATCCCCTGCCTCTGCCTCCTGGGCGCTGGGACTAAATGTGTGCGCCACCACCCAGCTCTTTGCCCTTTCCTTAGGAAGTCTGTAACAGAAAACTGAGAGGGTGTTTCCTAAATAAACACCCTCCAAGGATGGAAATAATAACTTTTTAACCATCACAGATGTCTGTTGTGGTTGTGGAAGCTATTCTTTGAAAATATTTTCCTAATCTACTCATGTGCCCGAATATTTTATTTAAATTAGGTTAAAATTATTCTTCCAAAATAACTTGGCCAACATTGCATTTTAGAAATCACTTCATAATTCAGCAATTCTTCTTTCTATGCATTTAATCTTCTCTAAACTCATCCTCCGTGCAAGTATACTTTTACGTACATAGCCGAATATTTTTTTTGTGTGTGCCTTGCTCTCCAAGAAATGGCACACGGAGGCATTAAACAAAGTCCTTCTGTGGTTTACATTAAGTGTATTTCGTAAAGTACACTCCGGCTTTTGAATTTTTCTCCTTGCTTTCGTTATCCTAAAAACAAGATTCGGGGTCCTTTTTGTAATGAACTGCTCCTCCGAACACTACAAACTACACACATTGCGTTCTAGTGAGAGCTAGGACCAAACATGACCTTTGGCTGCAGGAAATCTGATGTGCTGGCTCTGGTCCCCTTTCCCGCCCCCCTTTTTTTTTTTTTTTTTTGCATGGACATGGCAAGTGGCAGAGGGAGATACCCTGACAATAGACACATAAGCTGCTGTCCTGGAGCAAGGGGTCTTCCTTCGGCCACTAGCTGGGGTCCAGGCCCAACCCCGCACCCCCAGCCCGGCCAGTAGAGCCCTGCCACCTCGCTGCACCGCTGAGGCACATTACTTCTGCTTTTCTAACTTTTCCACTTCAGAGCACCATCAATTATGCACTAGAATAACAGAGGGCTGGCCAAGCACTGGGACATGAAGGCCAATTATGACGATGAATAATTTAAACACCTGCGTGCCATGTTCTTTTAACCAGTGATAGAAGGCCAGGAGAACGTGATGCGCACGGACGCCCCGAATGTCCCAGAATGCAGAGCCTGGGGAGTGTGGGCAGCACACTCAACCTGAAACTTCCCACCCATGCCCTCCCTTCATGTGTAAAAAAGGCATAAGTCACGTGTGAACTCAGTTGTTCCCAAACCGGGTAACTCGCAAAGGCCTCACATGTAAGCAGCGTCCATTCACTGGTTCTAAATTCATGCCAAGAGTGTTAGCACTGGGCACCATTTTGTGATTTCCGGTAAAATCTGATGTAGGAAGGCTGGATCCATGCTAGGTTATTAAGGTTTTTAAGAAATGACAACTTTAGGAGCCTTTTGCCTGACAGTATACATCACTTAAGGATATTATATAAATGGAAACCGGTGAGGGTTACAGACGGGGACGCACGGGTCATTTCCGTGTTAAATAGGACTGTGTACACTGTCAAGCAACTGTAATTTGGAAAGTCTCTTTAGCACCCTGATTTTTAAATGGTGATCTGAAATTTTACAATGGAAGGAAGTGGTCCTGCAAAAACTGTAAATGCAGCAAGGATCCTCTGGGTTGGTACCCAGCCAAGTTCTAAACAGCAGCACGATGTCTTAGGATGCAGGAGGATGCTGCTTCCCACCTATGAAGGGGACAACACGATGTCTTAGGACGCAGAAGGATGCTGCTTCCCACCTATGAAGGGAAAGTGAATTTTATTTCGTTTTTGGTTTTTTTGAGACACGGTTTCTCTGTTGCTTTGGAGGCTGTCCTGGAACTCACAGGGTAGTCCAGGCTGGCCTCAAACTCACATAGATCTGCCTACCTCTGCCTCCTGAGTGCTGGGATTAAAGGTGTGCGCCACCACCGCCCAGTGAAAATAAACTTTAAATTGGATTTTTACCAACATACAACAAATGGCATTCCATATTGAAAATATATATATATAAAATCTAGAAATTTTCCTCAATTGTATTTTTTTGTGAATTTGTAAAGCAACATTTTTAATGCTTAAGAGTAAAATAGCCCCAGAAGTCTGCAGGAGGGCGAGGGAGGGAGGGGTGAAACTAGACTTAACAGAAGGTTTAGATTCATCAGCCTGGACCTTCAGCCATGGCATCTAGAAGGACGGTACTTCATCCGAGTCAAATGATACTCGCTCTGCTTCTGGGATAAGGCTTTCATTCTCTAGAAACACTCCAAAATTTATCCTTAGCCTCTATGAGAGCTCATATTACATTCTAAATGCAAATGGATGAAGGAAAAAAAAAAAACTCTAGGGGAAAAACCATTCTGAACTGTGGTTTCCAGAAGGCTTCAGGTTTAGTCATGTCAAATTAAAGGGGAGCAGAGCTTCTTAAAACAAGGTTCTTGCTAAATCGCAGCCATGTGACTTAGCAAACTGATACAGCCAAAGTCAATAAATCATGATGGAGGTTTTTTATTTTAATCTATGACTGCTTTCATTTCATTTCATCTTTATTTTTATTTTGCTTCGAGCCAACTCTTTAAAATTTTTAGCCCAGAGTTAGATGCATATCCATGCCTGGGCAAGATGAGCTACTTCCCTCATAACGGGTTCCTGCTTCTCAGCTGTAACACAGCACCAGAGGAAGAGATCACCCCCAAAGTTCACCGGGGCGCAGAGCCGCCTGCCTCTGTGCTCACACCGCCGGCTGTGTTTGAATGTGGGGGATTCTTCACCACTCTTCAGTGTGTAAGTGTTCCTTTTTGCCTAACCCCGGGGATTTCATTTTGTGCTGACACATACCCAAGAAGCAATCTCCATGAAAGTATCCTTTTAAGGCAAGCATTTTGTGCGCTCCTTAATGATGGGTGCTTAAGAGAAATGGTAATTATGATGGATTTTGAGCCTTAGGTAACAGCCTCACAGTGAGAAGGTTCCCTACATTTAAGACCAAACTCCTCATTAAGAAGTGGAGATGCATCCATTGAACCCTGTGCAGACACACTTGACAGCAAAATCCGGGTTAGGAAAAGCATCCATCCATCCCCACGATGGATGGTCTCAGGGTGAACACACGTGCAGCAAGATCATGCTCGTGCACCCACATTTGAGCAAATGAAGCTTCTCGGGGACAATGAAACCTAAGGAACTTTGGCTGGAAATATTAAAAAGCATCAGTGTTTAAAATACTATTATCCTCCTTCTAACACTTTTTATGGATTTTTTGTTTGATTAAATCAGTCACTTAAGCTATCATATTGGATATTCTGCATGTTCTAAATGATGCTGTATCATAGTTTGACAAAAGCAACCTACAGTTCTTGACTAATACTAGCAGTAAAACTACCATGAAAACATATTTGACGTGCATTGGGGTATGAGGACATGCATGTGTTGTGTGTACATTTTCCACACACACATGACTCCTAAGACTCCCTCAAGATATTACAGATCAGCACTACTGTTAAACCAAAGAAAATAAGAAACTACTTGCACCAAGATGATATGACCTCAATATTTCCCCTATCCAAGCAGGGACATACAAGACTTTCTCACCTAGCTTGCTTTCAAAGATGGCAAATAGAACTCAATATTTTATAGAACGCTAATCAGGGTATGTCCAAATTTGATACAAAAAAAAAAAAGCTTTCCCTCTTCCCTTACAGATTAGTAACCTAAAACAGTTGAAAAACTTCAGAAAACTATGCCAAGTTTTAACCAAATGACATGATGTAAAGTTCCTTCTAGACACCCTCAAGCAGTAAGCAAGATGGAAAAATTATATTTAAATAAAAGGTTAATTTAATTAATCTCCTTACTTTAAAATATTTGTTTCCAGAAGGGCTGGCATATCCCATTACATTATTTATTGCATCTAGAGTCACTTGGAATATCTTACACAACTGTTCTAAAACAGAGCAGATCACACTTGAGAATACGGATGGTTGTTACCATCCTGCATCTTGAACAACAGCACCCCTCCTCCATGGAGATAAACCCCACAAAGCCAGCGAAGCGTAAGAAAACCAGCAACCCAGCACCACAGCAACCAGCTGTAAAGGATGGAGGGGTCTGGTGTCCGGGGAGTGGCAAGGCGATCCAGAACAATAATCTATGAGCCATCAGAAAGGGGCACAAAACGTATTTAGCGCTTTATAAATATTCGAGAGCAGAGCAAAGCATTTCTGGTTTAAATCAACCAGATTTTAAACTTTCTGGTTTTATAAGAACATCCTGCTATAAATCTTTCTAAAATTTGCCTGCTTTTCGTTTATTTTATTTTACTCAGGCCAATAATGACCAGGACAAATGTCTAAACGCTGAACTAAGCAAGATTCTTCCCCTAAATTGTGTGTGAGAAGCTAGAATCTCTTCGGCAAAGCCAATGGCAGTAAATGGGCTCATTATTGGTCACTTTCCTTTTGATAACTGTAACCAAAAGCTACAATCTTTTTAGAATTTTAAAGGGAATCAAAAGTCTGAGGAAAAAATAAGATTATGGCCTTATACACTCTAATCTTTAATCTACCCCCCAAAATGTTTCTGGTAAAATAAGTCCTTTCCACCTATAAAATTTACTATGACAAGAGGTCCTGTAACTCCAGCCTGCCTCCAGCATCTGTCAAGAAAACCACAATCCTCACTCTTAATTTGCAGGAGAATGCTAACAAGGGATGGAGAACCCTTCAGAGGGAAGGACACATTATCGCAAAGGCACGGTACGTGGAGTGCTCTGAGATGCTCTCTCATGCGTGTGGTCAAAACACAGGTTAGTGAATCAAAACTTCATATAGAAGTGTTGTTTTTCATTTAAAAAATACATCAAAAATGTATTTATGTACTCACACATATGGTTATATTATTCACACATTATTGTATGCACGTATGAAATCAGTTTAAAATGGGGCACCAAAAAAACCTCAGCTTGAAAACCTTAACTAGTACGTCATAATGTTTAGGTTTCATTCAACACTTTAAACATAAAACCACCTTTTTATAAAAAAGATTTCTTTATTTTGTGTGCATTGGTCTTTTGCCTGCATGTATGCCTGTGTGAGGGTGTTAGATTTCCTGAATTACAGACACTTGTGCCATGTTGAGTGCTGGGAATTGAACCCAGGTCCTCTAGAAGAGCAGTCAGTGCTCTTAATCACTGAACCATCTCTCCAGCTCTGTAAAACCACTTTTAATGGTTTCTGTTTTTCAATTTACACAAGAGATTGTTATGAAACACAGTCCTCTGCCTCACCAGCCCACCTACATGTGGGGTGAAACACCGCAGGACTCAGGGGTCAGAGAAGGAAGACAGATCTCAGAGGCAATGGGTGATGGCAAGGCTTCAGTCAAAAGACACAAAATTTCAACTCAGGGAAGATGAGAACTGCTAAGAGATTCCAAGTAATTGTAACTACAGGAAAGATGTCATGTTCATGGTAAATAGCAGGATTTGACCACTGCACAAAGTGCACGCCTTAAAACACAATGCTGCATAATATACGCTTATGCAATGTGTGTATTCCATTAAAAACAAATGCTGAAAAATTAGCAAAAGAAGGCGAAGAGACGGGTACTTGCAGAGGACGGTAAAGACGTGTCCTGACTGCACTCTGCAAATATTTTTTTTTTTTCAAATTAAAATCTAATTACGTTTCTCCCTTCCATTTCCTCCCTCTAATAAGAACTCGTCGCTCACTCAGGGGTCTTTCATCTAAAAAAAACATTAATTTGAACATTTGTTGCTTTTCTCCACTCCAAGCTTCACAAATGCAGAGAACTACCCCATGGCATTGATTAAAATGGCACCCTGAAGATGGTAGAGGTGCGGAGAGCCAACGGAAAACAATGCTCACTTGGTAAACTTAATAATATAAACGAAATAATAAACCCACTTTGACAGCGCTGGAGGCAAAGGCAGCCAGGTGCAATGGCCAGTGCCACAGACTCTGAGAGTCACTTGTGTGGTGACAAGCCTTGCTTTCCAGGAAAATGAAGTTATCAGTAACAAAGCTTACACACCAGGGTATCACACACATAAGGACCTCACATACACATGGTGTTTGTAAGAGACTCACAGGCAGCAAGAGCTACGCCATTCTGTTTCCCCTTCTATCTGCTTGTGCAAACCAGTCACACGGCTAACTGCTCTACTCAGTCCTCACTCAGTAGCTTGGGAACCAGGAGTGTTTTCACTTTAATGGCAAAGGATAGTAAGAGTTAAGAGTTATTCACTCTTAGCACCTTCATAGCTAGTGAACATGCCAGAAGCTCCTCTTTGCGTGTACAATCAAAGAAATGTATGCTAAAATATTTTCTAAGCGAGATCTTAAAAGGAATATTCGCTGCCAGCTGGGTGGTTGTGGTGCATGCCTTCGGTCCCAACACTCAGGGGCAGAGGTAGGCAGATCTTTGAATTCCAGGCCAGCCTGGTCTACAGAGCAAGTTCCAGGGCAGCCAAGGATACACAGAGAAACCTGTCTTGGAGAAAAGGAAGAAAAATAAAAACACAAAAGGAAAAACTCCATCGCCAACAGAGTATAATGAAACTATAGTGCAATTCAGAAATATTATCAAAGCCTATTACGATTAAACTGTTTGACTCCACACTTCTAATACTCTATCTTAAGTGAGAACCAAACTATGAGAAAAGCTTTAAGAAAAAAAAAATACTGAAGTTGCTTATATGTCATTTATGTTATCAAAAATCAAAGAGATGCCTAGCCATGAGGAATAGCGGGCTGGTACCTTACAATAAGAGGTTAGGATATGCCCCACATATAACTAATTTCTCCACCCAGGCTCGTCAGTTATTACTTATTCAGTAAAAATCCTGGGAGGCTCAGGGACATCGTATCTTTAACTCCTCATTTCCCAAACACCTTTGCTAACAGACACTTGGCAGCTGTAATCCCTCTGAGGTCCAGCACCACACAACTGAATGGGAAGCTATGGGTTAGTTCAGGAGGGGGTGGCGAATCTTGATGCAAATGTATGATGTCATCAGCAAGAAACCTTCAGTACTGCAGCCTGCTTCCAATGGCATGAAGAAGACTGCATTAAGTGGGAATAGAGAGAGGCTAGATTCAATGCATTAATTAATAGCCAAGCATATGAGGGGAGCTTGAAAGGAAATGTCCTGAGTTGTGAAATTCCAATGTGCAGGTTCCTATAGCGTGATGGTACTTCTGCAGCACAAACAAGTCCACAGGGATGACACCAGCAGCAGTACAGATAGGACCGATGTGGGTTGATGATATGAAGTGCCATCTTCAGGCTTCCTGATTTGGAAGTATAGCTTGTTTATCGGGCAGTTACTTTAACAAGGCTCGAGGGGAGCACAGTTAGCGAAAGTGGCCTGTAACGGGGAGCACAGGACAAACAGAACAATCACTCAGTTTCACCAGAGCAAGACATGGGAGCAGCCAGAGCTGGCAATCTGGAAAAGGCTAATGGAACATTATCTGTAGGTGAGCAGACTGTCTCCCAACATTCCAGCTCTAAGCTACAAATGATTTTTGTGATCACACGGGAAACCGTTGCACAGATGAGACTGCTGCTACACGCTACACTTGTCACAACCTCCGCACGACCTGGGTGCCCCTTCTCTAGAGATGGCCTGGGGACTGGTGGGCATGTTTGCACAGGACGGACACACAAGTCTGGATTCAGCAACTTGGGGTATATGTTGATAGACAATAGCTATGCACACACCTGTGTGTGTGAGCACATGTGTGTGTGAAAGTTCATGCATGCTTTGAAAAGACACTGTGTTGAGAAAATGAATAAACATCATTTTCACATGTATCTGACAGTCCGATTTGAAAGCCTGGACTCCCCAGGTTGACCAAGACAAGTTTTTTATTTGATGCAATGTATTCCGTTCAGGGAATCCTCCTTTCTTTCTATGACCCAATAAGGCATTTTCGTTTTTACAGATGTCATTTTTAAGTGTAGAGAGTACTAGAAAGGCTGCACACAGGACGTGTGAAGCATCTGTTCAATGTATCTGCACCCACGACCACAAAAATTAACCTTAATCTAAAGAGGCACAAATGGGTTTCCATGCCATCAGGAGGCCCGAGCAGTTAAAAATCAATGACTGTCCACCCAGACGGAGAGCAGCTGTTTCCTGACGCTGCATTTCCATCCGATGAGGAGCCTGACATGGCCCTCACTATTGTCTCCCAGTAAAACCCTGTCAGGGAAGGGCACCATCTAGAAACCACAGGCTGCAGTGAGCAGAGACGAGGCCGTTGGTACTGCCAAAAGCAGCTTCAACCGCCATCACTGAGCAATTAAGAAAATCCTACGCAATTTTACATCACGTGCCCAGAATTCTGCTAATGAAGTAATTTACCCCACTAACTTCAACTGAACAGGAGGAATAGGTTTCAAGGATGTACTGGACATCCCCTGGGACTGTGCTTACTAACATGCTACTGCAGCAATCAGAGATGGCATGGGTATAAATTTTAAGGTTCTGTACACACGTGTGTGTATGTGTGTGTGTGTGTAGAGTGTTTCATTTAGTTTGATTTAACCCCTTCGTATTTAATACAGGCATCAAATCATCCCTTACACATTTTAATGTGCCTTTCCACTTGACAAAAGGGGCAGAGCATCCTGACACCCTTGAACTCAAGGATTCCCTCTGTGACATCCACGTGATATCTACAGACTGTCACAGGCAGGAGAAATGGCGTCTAACCAGGCAGTTAAAAGAATCCCTGAAGTATAGGCACGTTGGCTCTCCTGGTGGAGAGATCTTATGGAAAGATAAAGACAAAAACCACATTTGCAAAGATGAAAAGAAACAAAAGTATGAGAGCAGTGACCATGGCCGCCCAGGGCAGCAGCTCCGGACACTGGGGTTTTCTGGGAACTCTTTCAGGGACATTTTAAACCAAGAATTTCATGAGAGAGACACACATGCGCTCTCTCTGCTAAAATGTCATCTTTTCTATATCCATCTGAGGGGGGGAAAAGACACACAAATAAAGCCTTACCTAAAAGATTTCAAAGACACACACATGTCTTTAAATGCAAGTGCATATCCCTCAACATGGGGCCGTCTTCACATAGTTCCTCCAATTCTCAAATTTTAACTTTAAAGTTACACATTGGGACAAAGTACCTAGGAGATTCTTTTAAAATTTCATCTCAAACTTATTTTCTGAAATATATATATATATATATATATATATATATATATATATATATATATCCTCCACACTTGGCACTAACTAGCAAGACACCGCGGGAACTGAATGTTTCAATTTAATGGGGTTTAAAGACATGTTCCCATTTCCTACTTTTCTTTTTATGTAAGATAATAATTCTATATATGATCTCATACGGCTATAATTTTTCTCTTCCTTAATTGCACTTTTGCCACTTTAAATAAATTTCCAACCGAAATAAATAAACAGAAGTGAGAAAACAAAGCCACATGTCTTTTAACCCACATAACCCACAGCACACAGCAGCAACCAATATGGCACTCACTGGCTCCAACAAGAGGCCATCCAACACCCTGCAATGTACGGGTAATAACCACTGTGCAAGGCCCTCATCAGCACAGTGAGGCAGCGAGGTCCAGGGCCCTGTGACTTTAGGACTGGCAATTCTGACTGGTCAACTCAGCCATTTAAGTGATGATGAGCCCCCACCCCACGTGTTCAAGAAGCAGCAGGGAACGCTCTCTCCAGACTGCAACACTTGTGGCCCATCTTTGAGCCTGTGGTTCTGCCTTCCAGAATGCATGGGAGGGGGGTGCTGCCTGAGTGCATTCATCTGGGCCCTCAAAGGGCCCCTGACTGTCCCCCTCCCCCTCCCCCCCCCACTGCAATTGTCTGCAGAACCCCCTTCTGAGTGTCAGGCATCAGGGCTTATTAAAACCCCAAAGGGAAGTAATCCCTGAATGCTGCTAAAAGATCTCCAGCTGCTACCGTTTATGAGGAAGGCTGGATGTGAGGGTGGGGTGCAGTGGGGCAGGAAGGACAGACAGACGGGGGCGAGAAGAATTTAGACAAGGACGAGTTATCCAAACAGAGCCCCGATCAAGACAGACAGGGCTGTGTTTTATCAGCTTAAGCTTTCCTGCCTCCTTCCAGAAAGTATTCCTCCCTTCAACTCCCATTAACTGTTCTTTCTAGCTGAAGGCAGAGCAAGACCTGAGGAACCCTCAGAGTGTGTAAAAATTAGAAAGACTAGCCTGGTGAGTTACGGGGAAATAACCCAGTGCCTTGCTCGTGCAAAAGAACTAAAGCAGCTCTGGTTTCTCTCTTCCCTTCCACATCCTTTTCAAAGATCCTTTCATCCCATTAAGTTAAGCTGATTAATAAGAAGGCAGCAGTTTGCTCAAGGACCCTTTAGAAGTGGTGTTACAGGCTGAGAGATGGGAGCGGAAGGGTTTTGTCCTGGAGACAATGGAGGGGGGGGTCACTTCTTAAGCCCACCCCTGTCATCCTCCATTAGAGACGGTCACCTTGCTCTGATGCCCCCAACACTGCACTGCTTGGCACTTGCTCTCCTGTATTAACCCTTCCCACAGAAGCACACTCGCTTAAAATTTAGGAGGAGAGAAAGAAAAGTATGTGGAGACAACACAGGGTGAGAACATCTTACTTCATTTCCAAACAAGTGTTTGCTCAAATTGTCCCAACGAGTAACAATGCACAGACTACAGGAGTAGAAGGTTCATTAGAGAAAAGGCAATTTTAGTCAAAGAAATCTCACACATAAACAAAACATTACACTTCCTTTCATGAAACGCTATTTTGCCATCCAGAAACATTGGCGTGAATTGCCTAAATAAGAACCTGACTGACAGACAGCAGAAGTAAGAGTTAATAACTTCCTCCACAAACTTTAAGCGATTGTGGTTTTCTTATGAACCTGAAAAAAAAAAAATGTCAATATTATAATGCTGTGATAAGCAAGAGTTATCGGGGGGGGGGGGGTCCAGGCATAAGCTGAATTCACCTAGAAAGAAAAATGTATACAATACCTACCATGTGAAAATCTTTGAACTAAAGATGGACATATCTGTTGTGGGTGTGGAACATTTTCCCAGCAACTGTTAAACCAGCCGGACACTAAACAGCTCATCTGAGTTTTATCTAAAGTGTTTTTTTCCAGAAGATTGAATTAAATTTGTACTTCATGAGATTGTGCCTAAGAGTCCCCTAAGTGGCTATGCTAATAACCCTTCCAAATGTATATCTGTCAAGTCTTTATTTGTATACAACAGGGGTTTTAGCGTCTTTTTAACCTATATGTCCATATAGGGAATCAGATTCCATCACCAAATGTACCCTAAGATACCAGATCAAACAAATACAGCCGTCTGATTATGATTCAAAGGACTTGGGAGGTAGAATTTAAATCTCATTGGTATTTCACACACTTCTAGTCTCTACTAAAGATCAGCTCCTGCTTCAGTGGAGGGCATTTCATAGAAGCAATCTTGACTTACAAAAGAAAAAAAAAATCAAATCACCACGAAACCTCACCCTAAGCTCTCACCAAGACATTTAGCCATTACTGTTTGTTCCAGATAAATATGGAGGCTCCCGAACGGTCAGGAGACCAAGTGCACTGACCTCACATTCCTTGCGTGGCCCATTTTGCCATTATCAATCTATCTTTTCAAATCTGGAAGGGCTCTACCCAGTCAATACAGCTGAGGAAAACAAAGGAAATGGGTCTGTTTACAATTCAGAGAAAACAAATCCTAGTTAGCTTACCTTCTTAATCAGCAAGTCAGAACACGAGGGTCACTAAAGCACAGGGCCCTTCCTAGGAAAGGAGTAAGTCCTGAGACTTAGTGTCTGGTACTAACAGGTAGGTCACAGGACACAGGATGAGGTGATAGAAGAGGAAATAAGTCTGAAGATCTAATGGACATCATGAGGACTACAGTTAAGAATATTTTACCAAGTACTCCAGTGAGCCTGGACACGCTAATCTCCTTGACTACGACAACCGTCTCACCATGTGTGTTGGGATCACGGCCTGTGAAGTATATCTTGAATATATAATATACACAAATCGGAAATGAATCCAAAAGCACACATATGTGTAAAAGCATGGTCACTTCTGTAATTTGTAAGTTCCACACTGTGCCCACTATTTGACTAGCTAACTACCACACACACAGAGTTAGGAGTCTTAACCGGGAGCCTGAGGGAAATAGATACATCTTCACATGACAGCTTCCCTGACGTGAGAGGGGACATGTGGATGGGGCGTGGGGAGGACACTGATTCAGTGAGTTATTAGTAGCTCTTCACTGTACTGACGGGCCTGAGTTCAGGGCTCCCCTTGTCTGACACAGGCAGGAAGCAGCACACACATCCGATCATACTGTACATGGACTAGAAGAGTGAGGCGGAAGTTCTTCCAAAACGGGAACTAACAGGTAAGGGGCAATGTCACCCATGGTCTGGTACCATCAGGAACAGTGATTCTTAAAACAGTGTTTCTTTGATTCCATAGAAATGAGGGGGGGAATGTTGAAAAATCTTCAATCCTTATGTAGGTTTCTGTGAAATGTATGAACTCTCATGACCAGGTCCTCTAGGAATAGTGATATAATAATATAATATAAAAACTCCATTGGAATCTGGACTTTTGAATGATTAACACATTGTAAGCAACTAATAATCTTGCTTATGTAAAATATAAAAGATAGTTGTGAAGTCCATAAGACAGCCTATAACACAAATTATTTGCCATTCTTTTTCAACTATATCATCTCTATGATATTTTTCCTGGTACCTCCAGATAGTAATGCAATGTAAAATGATGTGTGCTTACATGTTTTCAAATAAAATAATTTCTTTTACAGCTTGCCTGATATCAACACACTTCTTTCACACAATTCTGAAAACTAAGAAACCAGACAGGTTTTTTTGGTTTTTTTTTTTTTTTTGGGTAGAGGGATATTTTATATAAATTTTCATCATCATCATCATCATCATCCTAAATACATTGCTGGTACAACCATCTGTAACAGATTAAGATTAATTAACTCTTTTAAAATATATATCAAAACCATAGTCCCATACTTAGCACTGTTATTAAAAGCTCTTATTCTTAAAATGTCTTTAGTGAAAATAATTACCTGGTAGCTGAAAATAAGCATTAGTGAAATCTATATTAATCCTCACTCTGATAACCAAAATAATCAACATTGCAGAACTCTAGGTTTCTGGGGGGTGGGGGGAAACAGTTCTATATAAGCTAAGCTTATAGTCTTAAATTCAATACTGTTCATTCTTTTTACTTGAGTAGCCAGGAAATAGGAAACACTAAGCTCACAGACAACAAATTGCCAGAACACAGGCAAGCACACGTTTTTCTGTCGGTAATGGCTGCTACTCACAAATCAATCTACTCGCTTGTGAACAGGACCTCTAAGAGCACACACATCTTCCCACTCTGTGACCAAAGCCACGCTGGCACAGGAAATGGTGTGAATCCAGTGCAGCCTGCCCGTGGAGGGATTAGGAGTAATGTGACTAGAAACTGCAGAGAAAATAGACCCTAAAGTGGGCCAGGAATCTCCAAGTAAATGACTTGGTAAACAGGACAATCCAATGCACAGAAGAGCTGGAACAGGTAGTAATTAGTCGTTGCTATTTATACATCTACTGCTACACTTCTCAGCACCCCGACGCAAACGCACTCCACAACTTACTTCAAAACGTAACCGATTGTATGACTGAAGCCATCCTTTCTCACACAGCAAACTGGCATCTTGGGACTTAAGAGATTTAGTATGTCTTACCTACTCAGGTTTTCCTGGGTTAGTAAAACAAATTTTGAAACGTCCACTACATATTGCTTACTCTAGTGTTATTTGTGTTTTTTCTTTTTAATAATCACACATTTGGAAAAAGAAATGTGCATTAACAAGGAGAGTGCTAAGTGGGATTAGAAATATGGCTTTGGGATTGTGTGTACACAGCTCTGAGAGAGGCTGCCACTGTGCTGAATTCCAGTGTTTTAGGTATTGAGGCGATTGTTTAGAGGCCTTCCTCGCTCTGTCTCTTACCACCTCCCAAAGGCAAAGGAAAAAAGAAACAAATGGGAGCCAGTTCAAGAAATCAACTTATGCCTCATTGTATGAAGCTGTGAAAGAACATTTGATTGTATTCTAGGTTCTCATTTTGTCCTCTTGAAGCACATAAGGTTTTGTTTGGTTCTGTTTAACTATCCTGGATTTTTATAATTTAAATTTGGAGTTCAATCAAACACCGCCTAGTTGAGATTTCCCCACAAGGGAGGATTTCCAGATTTGACCCATCAACACTGGGAGGGCAGCTTGTAGCTTTTGTAGCTGAATACGTGTGATACATTACTGTCACTACTCACTAACTATAACTGTAGTAGTTTTTCATTTGCAAAGCCTTAAAAAGCCATGTGTGGAAAGAAAACAGGGGAAAAAAACACTTTGATGATATATTTAATGTCATATTTGAAATTAAAGAAAAAAAAGTGTGTTCAAAAGTTTACATTTGTTGTAGGTATAGATGAGTGGATTGCCTTGCACTGACAAAAGGATGTGTGCATGTAAATTACGTTTCAACCAGGTCGATTTAAAAGGCTAACAGATTTGTGCAAGTCGGAGGAGACCTGGAGAGGGTGGTCAGGACTCCCCCCTCTTCACAGGTGAGGAGCCGCAGCTTGACCTGGGTTAAATGACTTACCCAACGTCAAGCAATTAACAGTGTCAGGGCTCTGACACACTCGATGCAAGGAATCAGGTGTTGTCACCTGAGACACCAACCAACTCAACCATCCTGCGGAAATGAAAAGTCCAGTTCCGGGTGTGTGGGGGTTTTCCTAAGGTCAAACATCTAGATGGGAAAAGTGGGGGGGGGGAGGAGAGGAAGGGAGGCAGGGAGGAAGGGAGGGAGGGGGATGGAAAGAGGGAGGGAGGGGGATGGAGAGAGGGAGGAAAGAAAGGAAGGAGGGAGGGAGAGAGGGAGGGAGGGAGGGAGGGAGGAAAGAAAGGAAGAAGGGAGGGAGGGAGGGGGATGGAGAGAGGGAGGGAAGAAAGGAGGGAGGGAGGGAGGGGGATGGAAAGAGGGAGGGAGGGGGATGGAGAGAGGGAGGGAAGAAAGGAGGGAGGGAGGGAGGGAGGGAGGGAAGAAAGGAAGGAGGGAGGGAGGGGGATGGAAAGAGGGAGGGAGGGGGGATGGAGAGAGGGAGGGAAGAAAGGAGGGAGGGAGGGAGGGAGGGAGGGAGGGAAGAAAGGAAGGAGGGAGGGAGGGAGGGAGGGAGGGAGGGAGGGAGGGAGGGAGGGAGGGAAGAAAGGAAGGAAGGAGGGAGGGAGGGAGGGAGGGAGGGAGGGGAGGGAGGGAGGGATGGAGGGAGGGAGGAAGGGAGGGGAGGGAGGGATGGAGGGAGGGAGGAAGAGAGGGGAGGGAGGGATGGAGGGAGGGATGGAGGGAGGGATGGAGGGAGGGAGGAAGGGAGGGGAGGGAGGGATGGAGGGAGGGATGGAGGGAGGGATGGAGGGAGGGAGAAAGGGAGGAGCAAAAGAAAAAGAAAATCAAACATCCGACCTGACTCCAGGCTTTGATAGTTCTGGAAAAGACACCAATTCACTTTCAAAAGGTCCAAATCAGAATTTCCTTAGACTTGGCGCTTGGCTTCAGTCAGGGTCTCAGAACATGCAGCTATATTAGCAGCCAGGAGAAGCTGTGTGCAGACAGTGGAATCTGTATGATAATACTCCAGTATTATCCTCTAAGTGGCGGAATCATAATAACGACCATGATCCCTGCATGCCACTGAAGAAATATGACACATTCATTCTCTTAGTCATGCTCATGTTCCAAATGACACATCCTCCCCATTATATGCCAATGAAAACTGAGGGTCGGTAAAACCAGCCGCAAACTTAGATGAGGCTGTATTGACACACTTCTATCACTGTAGATATTTTATACCAAAAAAAAAAATAAACCCAGAAATTCATTTGAATCTACCTATTAATAGGTGATATATGTTGCCTACACAGTATATGAAAACTATTATAGGCTTTACGTGCAAAAATACATCATTTAATTGTGGAAATAGTTCCGCTGGATAGGGTATGATGATTTCGTTTTGTAGACCAGAAACTAAAGCGTGGAAAGATTCATCTCTCCTGAGCCTGAGCAGATACCCAGTGAAGAAGGCTAGAACTATACCCAGAATCACCAGAAACCCTGGAGCATCACAAGCCAGTCCAGTGTGGAGTGGTTTTGCATGTAAACCATAACCTCTGACCTCAGAAGTCACATAATCTAGAACAGGACACACACCAGCACCAAAACTGTACATGAACTACTGCTCTGCAAATATCTTTAAATTATTCCTATCAGCAACTGAGGCAGGAGAGAGCATGGCAACTGCAACCTGGGGACAGGAGGGATAATGTCCCTAATGTCTCCAGTCACTTCTGCTAGCTCTGGCTGTCTGGCAAAGCAGATGTACAGAGTGGCGAACGGAAGCACCAAACCCTCTCCTCCTCCTCCGGCTCACACTTCTGGAGGTTTGAGGGGAACCTCATCCACTCACAGCCTATCAGGAGGCTTGTTACCAATAATCGGGAATAATTTACTGGCTCCAGGGCTATCGGGCAGAAACCCTGAAGGAAAGACAGGAAGTGGCTAGAGGAAGAGTTCTAGGCCACAGGAATAAAGTCAATTAATAATTATAAATTCATAAATTATAAACCAAACTCAAATAAACATGGGCTACTCTCTATTAGTTTCCTTATTTTAAAGAGTAATCTTTTGAAATTACAATATAATTACATCACTTCCCCCCTCCCTTTTCGCCCTCCAACTCCTCCCCCAAACTAGTATTTCATGCTTGACATGGTGTATGTACTGTAGAGTAAAAAAAAAAAATGCATTAAAAGTTTAAGTCAACTAGAGAGGCAGAGGCAGGTGGATCTCCGTGAGTTCGAAGCCAGCCTGGTCTACAGAGGGAGTTCCAGGTCAGCCAGGGACACACAGAGAATCCTGTTGGGGGGGGGCGGTGTTTAGGTCCACGGAACAGTGAAGCTTTGGACTAATTATGTGCCGACTGGTGCGATGGTTTTGCTAGCTCCTTCAGCCCATTAAACACTCAATAAGCTGGACTAGGAGTATGCGTTTTTTAATACTCCTTTCATATTAGCATAGATTCCCTATCATTTGACACTGTCGGTCCTCAGAAATTTCGCCTCAAGGTCATGCTTCAACATTTCACTAAGTTCTATTAAACTAAGGATGTCACTTTACACAGCCCAGCTGAGTGGTTAAGGGCCACTTACGGCTAAGAGGCCTTGGGCTAGTTTAAAATATGCAAAACCCAGTTTGCTCATCTGTAAAGCAAAAATCATTATAATGCCACTCTCACGAGAGCTCTCATCAGGACCAAATAACTGGTAACAAGTGTGAGGTCCCAAGGCACTGTGCAAGGTACACAGTAAGCAACAATAAATGAGCTGTCCCATTGCTCCTGTAGGAGAAGCCAGCACTGCCACGGCTATACAAGCAAAAGTAATTCTCTTCCATACAGTAAATGCTGGGTACCCACAGGGAATGCCAAAGCCTGTCCTGTAACTTAGGTGGTCTAAAGATGGAATTCAAAAATCTAGGAGCTCCTCACATCCTACAAGTCTGGAAACAGAGAGTGTGTAGACCACAGATCCTAAAACCTTGAAACAGCCTAGCGTCTGTTTGGTGATGTTTGATCTGTTTTTTATATTAACTTTCCACTGGCAGTTTGAGGCAACAATGGGGTTTTTAATTATTATTGTCATTACTTTGTTTTGTTTTTAAAACACACAAACAGAAAAGGAATGTGAAAACAGCAGCTTAATCCATGGCAGGAGCAAAAAGCATCGAAACAGATCAAACCGTCCCAGCTTTTACCTGGAAACACCCAAGTTGCCCGGTTTTATCACCCCCACAAAACCACTTACGAGGTCAGTCTAGTGTGAAGGCCTTCAATGTTCACCACTACCTGGTTATACTTACAGAAATAAATTGTAGTAACCTGTACCCCCCGACATATTACAAACGCTGACTCATGAAGGGGCAGGGTCTACGGGATACTTCTGTATCTTCCTTCAGTTGTGCTATGAACCTAACACTGGTTGGTCTAAAGAACCAAAACCAACAACAAAACACCTTTTTGTTTTTCCAAAGCCAAAACACAGCCTCACATTCACAGCCTACAATGCGGCTAACCCACCTGTCCCACACACACGTGGGTCAGATAACTTCCCACAATAAAAGGCCACAGCCTGAAGACGTCAATCCTGCTGTTAAAGGTCCCTGGAATGCTCCTCTACTGTTTCTGTCTTAGCTATTAAAACCATGCCCGCTTTATTCATAATCCAGACTAAGTTATGTCCCTTCCAGGAAGCACTTCCCAGAGCCCCCACCTCCCCGGACAGATGCGTGTTCTTCTAGTGTGCACAGCATTCCATGCTCTATTGTGACATTATTTGCCCCAACATGCTAGCAGAGCAGAACAGTTTGGTGATTGTCTTAGCAATTAATGAATATTCTAATCACCCTGGTATTTGCCTGTATTCGGCCTTCAGCACTGGGGTGTTCTCATCAAACATCCCGGAAAGTCTATGCTTTTTACAGTCAGCCTTAAATACCAGCATCGATGGGAACTCCAAACACGTCATTGGCTTTCACCGTGTAATTTATTAAAAATTACGCCGTAGCCAAGACGCGTGAGGATTCCTTTACTTTCTCAGTTAGTAAGAGTATCAAGATGGTTTTCACTAAAGTGTAAGTCAGCCAGCTGCTTGTTTGGGTTCTTGAATTGAATTGAAAGATTAAAAAAATTAAAAAAAAAAAAAATACTTTCACTTTTCCTCACAGGAGTCCACTTTCACACAAGAGGGTCTGCACTCTAAATGACGTCATAAGAAAAAGTTCACATTTTTCATGTGATAAGAACAACTCTCCAGAACCTCAGAACTTCATTTCAAGTGCCATATGACTCTCCTGCGCCCATCTGATACCTTAGGGATGATGCTGTGACACTTAGGAGACCAGGGAGGGTGTGTCATCCAACATGACAGCTGAAGGCTGAGCAGGCCTCAGCACAGGCAGCAGGAAGGGGGGACTGTTACGCTGGAACTCACATTTATCAATTTCTCTTTCCAGTTCATCCAAAAGCTGCGCGTGATGTTGTCCAGAAAAGGTGGCACCACCACCGCCACCGAGGAGGCTATCAGACACCAGCTGGACACCCACACACACCCCAGACAAGCAGCTTCATGTCTGCTGAACTTCTCCGCCACAGACAAGACAGCCAGTGTTTCTGCCCTCCAGGCTCCTAAATTTCCTGCAACCCTGCATAAGCCCCGGCTGGTTTTGCAGCCAACTTCTCTTGAGTTCAGCTGTGGGTCTGCTCATTCCCCTCCACAGCCTTTCTTCCCTGCCTGACACATGCATACTCCAGGCTGCGCTGGAGTGCTGAGTAAGGGGGAACAATAGGAGGCTTTGAACAAGGCTCAGGCCCGGCCCAGTCAATATTTACTTCAGTGTGAAGCCACTGTCTTAAAGCAAGCTCCTTCCAAGCAGAATTCAACAGGGGGCAATGCCTAGAGGTTTTGAGATTTTATTTTCACAAGAGGTAAGAGATGGGTAGAGATGGGTAAATAGATTACTGCCCAAGCCACTTTCTCAGAGAAAATAAAGGAGGATTTTCTACACAACAGGTTAGACTTTCAATGCTAATTAGCAATTTATAGCGAGAGGAACCAATCGTCTTCCAACACTGATACTGCAGTCTTCAAACTCCAACACAGCCTGCACTGCAGATGCATTTAATGTGACCCCTATACGTCTGCGAGCAGAGTTCTGATTCCATAAACCCGGGGTTTGCCAATGTCTGCCTGTGCTGCCCAGAATGGGACTATGGGACGATGGGCGCACTTACTCTACCATTTATGGCTTGAATTTTTATCCAGATCCTCTATGTACTGTCCGTTCAAGTGTATCCTAAAGTGAGATTGTGATGCCACAATACAAGTCCTGACCGTGCCGTCTGTCTTGGCAATAGATTGAGAAGGTTAATCAGGATGCTAAAGAGGGTAGCTGGAAAGTCATATGTACTCTTTTCCCACAGCCAGAGGTGGCTTATTAAGGAACAGAAGACAGGAGGGGACTTGTTGGCTTCCATACCATAGTGTTGTCAACGTTGTTGAAATAATGTGAGGAAACTCTACTTACTAAAACCAAAACTATTTAACTGGAAATATGTTTAACTGCTCAGCTGACTTAATGTATTCTGAATTTTTAAACAGTCAATTCTCACAGCGCTAACCCCTAAGAGGTTGGGAAATAATCATGAGATTATTACAGATTTCCACCATATTCAGAGTTGTCTGGTAGAGCCAATTGCAATGCTTACCATTCCACTCTAATCAATAAGTGAACTGTGCTATTTTTGTAACCTAATCACATATCATACCCTCATTTTATAAAGCGTCTGTAGGGACAGAGAAGAGGAATCCAAGCAGTTCAATGACAAGTGCAAGAGGACCTGCAATTGTCCAGAGTTATCATTTATGACCACTCTGTACCAAGGGGCAAGTCATCACAGTCCAAATGCTAAGCATGTAAACACAGTGAGACAACTTAGCCTTTGCAAGGAAAAAAAAAAAAACCAATGAATTCAAACCACCCTTCCCTCCAAAACATATGAACAGAGCCTACAACAGAATTACCAATCCTGTGACAGTTCTGTGAAGTCACGAGCTGCACTGGCTGTAATCCTTACAATCCTATTCCCTCTATTAGTAAAAAAAAAAAAAAAAAAAAAAATGAACAACCCAAATGCATTTCAACCCAATTGTTTAACATCTAAAGCAATGACTGGATTGTTGTGCACTCAGTTTGATCAATAGTACACTCCCATGAAAAGAAACTACTGAGCAAGCCTGGCTCAGCTAACTTTCTGGCTGATACTTTATAAAACTGATACACAAGAACATGAGTTAATTTCTAGTAACATATCCTGTCAATACGTCCAACTTCTTAACTATTCTTTCACAAAGAAAATAAGCTTGGTGGTGTGAAGGGGCTAGAGAGATAGCTCAGCAGTTAAGAGCAATCAATACCTACTCTTCTATGGCCCCAGACATCCATTCCCAGCATCTTCCTCAGACAGCTAATAACCATCTGTACCTCTGTAACATCTGTACCTCTGTAACATCTGTCAGAGCTCCAGGGGCTCTGACGCCCTCTTCTGGGCTCTGTAGGGATTCACACATATGTGTGCATATAAACACACATACATGCACACACATGAATACATAAAAATAAATGAAGAAATCATTTTAAAAGAGAGAAAGAGAAAGAGAGAGAGAGAGAGAGAGAGAGAGAGAGAGAGAGAGAGAGAGAGAGAGAGAGAGGATCTTAGCAGGGAAGTAACTGTAGCCACTCCACAGAATCAGAAGGAAAGTTATACAAAAATGAAAGGTGCTGTAAGCTGGTTTTCATGACAAACTTTAACTTCCAACTTAGGGATTTAAAGCTTTGGTATGTAACGATAAAAGAACAAATATAAGTAAGCCCTGTGGTCCCGTGAGCATACAGTTTTAAATATTAAATCACTGTGCTTCTAGGGGAAATCTGTTCTGCCACATTAACAGTGCTCATTCAAACAAATTCAGTGTTCCTAATGATAAACTCATTAGGCCCATAAGCACTGGTCAAGCAGCCTTAAACCTCTGGGTGTTACACAAAAGGAATCATGATAATTTCCCTTCTGGGGGTGGTTGGGTATAACCAAGTGTTAAAGGGTGTTCTCAAATAGTGACATAAGGACATGAATTCTATTTCAGAACAAATGGTGAGCTCATTTGCCATTCACCTAACTAACTATAAACATACGAAGTAAAATCTGCTTTGAATAACTCCCAGCCAGCTCTCCAAGGAAGCTATCCTTTGGCGGTGATGCTACTCTACCCAGGTTTCGTGGATTAAATGTGTGCTTCTTGACAAATTCAGCTGGATGCTGCGATCTGTCTGCGCCCCTCCTGTTAATGTGTGCATAATTAATCTGTAGTAAGTTCTAAGGCCATCAGGAGCAAGACTTCTGGAGCAGACAGGCATCGAGAGCCTTAGTGCCACAACCCAGAGCAGTGGGGCTCAGATTCAGAAAACCAAGATCTCAGGGCCAGCCTGACCGCCTGCAAGAACAGCCCTAGACAGGAATTGATTTGTTTCAACAAGCTCCTCAATGTTAATACAAGCGTTCTCCAGGAGGGTGTCGGTATTCATTAATTTCTCCACTGAGAAAGAGATATCTCATTACACCTATGAAGGCCAAAGTAGAGAACACAATATAGACAACCAACCGGCACAAAAGAGGACATCAAAATAAATGACCACATTGAAGAAGCAGACCCAGAACTCGTCTCTGGGAGAAGGGGCTTGTGGACACGCCCTAAGTACCACTCTTCCCACGCTTCTCCAGTAGGAATCAAAGAATAAACTGTAATGAGAACTTCTTCAAAAACAAAAGCAAAACAAACAAACAAACAAACAAAAAACACAACGCAACTGCAAAATTCACAGCTTCCGGATACAACAGCGCACACTGATAAAACCGTCTTTTAAAATGTTAACTCTTCCAAGATGCTTTGAAAGTAAGGTTTTTATTTCTGAGAATGCCTCGGAGTTTCCCCGCTGGCTGTTTTTGTTTTATAGGGCCTGCTTGTGTTGAGACAGAGCGTCATTATATAGCACGGGCTGGCTGGCTTTGAACCCACGACTTCTGCTTCCGTCTCCCAAGGGCTGGGCCAACAGGCATGAGCCACCATCCCCACCTTAAGAATATTTCCACCTGCAATCTCTCAGGATATGTTGGATTTTATAAAGGAGGGTCACCTGCATGACGTAAGCGTGTCCCCCTACCTTAGAAGCATGCGTCCCAGAACAGCGCACTCCAGGAAATAAGCTATCGGAGAAGGTAGTGCCAGGCAGAGGCTGGGCTCCGCTCAGTTAGGCCGTGTAGGCTATGCACTAGTACTGATGAGCTCTGCCCATCTTATGAACAGTTTTGTAGCAATTTTAAGGTCTCCTATATATACCTCCCTCTAAATTTCCACAGAAGGGAGACATTATTTTTACTGTAGCTATTTATTTATTAGGTTGAAACAAACGGAGGTTTATATGTGCCACTATGAAGGGAGCTTTCAATTCAACCAGCAGTAAAATATAACTAGATCTAAAATTTAACAACAACAACAAAAATACATATATGCTGGAAGATGATTGGCAAATCCAGCTTAATATGATTTTGGTTTTTTTTTTTTATTTGTTTTACATGTAAGAGTTGTTTTTCCTGCACTATGCATATAGCCTACGTGAGTGCTTAGTAGCCACGGGGGTCAGAAGAGGGCATCAGATCTCTGGACCTAGAGTTACAGATGGTTGTGAGCTGCCATGTAGGTGCTGGGAACTGAATCAGGTCCTCGTAAGAGCAGCCAGAGCTCTAACTGAGCCATCTTTCCAGCCCTTTGATGTATTTTAAATATGTTGTTCTCTTAACCCTTTGTGTTTCTATAATACTCAAAAAGCAAAAAGGCTTTACCCTAAACATTTGTGATTACGAAACTCAATCTTAAAAAAAAAATAGATGAATTTAATGTTTTTCCTTCTTAATGCTACCAATTACACACGCACACACAACTAATAGATAAATAGAGAAAAAGAAAGAAAGAAAGAAAGAAAGAAAGAAAGAAAGAAAGAAAGAAAGGAGCACGGCGTTGGTATCACACGCCTTTAGTCCCAGCAGGTGGATCTCTGTGAGTTCAAGGTCAGCCTGGTCCACAGAGCTAGTTCCAGGACAGGCTCCAAAACAATACAGAGAAACCCTGTCTCGAAGAGAGAGAGAGAGAAAAAAAAAATCAAACCAGGGTATTTCTAAAAACTCAATTACAATTTACTAATCTGATGGGGGGGGCACTTTTAATAACTTTGAGATATATTTTTAAATATTCAATATATTTATTTCCTGTTCTTTTTTTTTCAAATGGGGGGACAAAGCCAGGTGGTGATGCACGCCTTTAATCCCATCACTCAGGAGGCAGAGGAAGGTGGATGTCTGTGAATTCGAGACCAGCCTGGTCTACAAAGCAAGTTCCGGGACATCCAGGTCTACACAGAGAAACCCTGTCTCGTAAAATTTACAAAATAAAAAATGGGGAATGACAAAACACTAGTTAGAACTACTGGACATCTTCTACTTTACTCTAAGCCTGTCAGTGACCGTAAGACTTAGGTACAGGATCCCTTCTTGAATGAGGCCATTCCCGTGGAGATATGCAAATGACTTCACTTTAATCCGTAAATATAGACTGCCCCTAAATTGAGGTGTCTAAGTACGCAGCATACGTCCCTTTTAAGAGCCACTTCAGCTCACACACAGTCAGGTGCTTCTCGAAATTCTTAATCTAGGAGGATTATAAACTCTAGGAACAGTGAACAGTCCCCTCACAGTCCCTGTTGCAACCCCCCCCCATTTATGCTGGAGGAGCATAAACACACGCTTACAAATGAACAAACGGCCCTGTGCTGAATCACCATCCTTAATAATGTTCATTGTTCTTACCCACTGCCGCCGGAATTTTAATTAAATTCATTATATCAAGAATTTAACAAGAAGGATATTTGCTTCTACTTTATAATTAACTACAAAGAGTGTTGGCAAACACGGTTATCAAATAAGAGCAGGCCAGGCAGTGCCTGCCTCTTTTAATCCCAGAACTCTGGAGGCAGAGGCAGGCTGATCTCTACGAGTTCAAGGCCAGCCTAATCTACATAGTGAGTTCTAGGCCAGCTAGAACTGAGAAGCGAGACTGTGTCAATAATAATAATAAGTTAAAAAGTACATGCACACTAAGTGGAATGCTCACGATCTTGTTTTCGTAAGTACCTGATTAAAGCAGACTTATCTTTCCTCTTGTAACACCATCAAGTCTACAGAATGATGCTTTCAGAGAGGCAGGGTGCACTGAGGTTGGCAGTACTGTGCTCACAGCAGGGGATAAGGACAAAAACCATAAGCAAAAGGAGGAGTACCCAAAGGCAAGCCATCCCCGCTGGTGCTTGTTAATAAAATCATCACACACTCCTCGATACAGGAGAAAGGGACGAGTTGGGAAGTTCGGGACACAGAAACATGTCTATAGTTGCTACAGGAGCAGTTTCTCACTAAGGACACTGGAATCGTAGAAATTAGAATAAGAAGGCGGTTTCCCCCCCAAGTCTTTAAAACTCTGCTGAAAATACCGGCTCCAGAAAGCCCCCATAGGAAATTCAGCCACTGGAAACAGAAAACTGTCAGTAGGCATCTTCTGTGCTGAATATAAATAAAATAAACATTTTTGGGCTCATTTGACCTCGTGGAGTTAAATGAGGAAGTGTTAAAAATCTGTTTCTGAGGTATCACTCTGGAGCTGGTACTTACAGTGCCTTGGGGGAAGCTTTGCACATAAATGCCCTTAAAATTCACAGCAGGCTTCTCTCAAACTTCTTGGACCACGGACAGCACGTTCACTGCAGTGTAAGTTCCTCTACAGAGGGGACTTACAACCAAGTCCCCAGCCTTCACCTTGTTAACCGTGCCTTCCTAATGAAGCGGAAACCTCAATGTACAATTTTATTTTATATGTCTGCAATTCGGCGGAAAAGTCTAGAAATGAAGACTGCTGGGCCTGTCAGGCCTTTTAAATGACAAATAATTTCACTCCTGCAAATATGGCGCCATTTTAGAAACCACAGAGATGGTTGTATTGAAAACCCTGGGCAAATACTACCCCAAGTCCTTAGGCAGAGGCAATCAACCTTCTCCACTAATCCGCACGGAACACCCAACTCCAAACCAGCTCACAGCCAGGGGACTCAGCAGCACTGTACATGACAACCTCCCCTGGGAACCTGTAAGACACTGGGCTCCTACCCAGGTCTACTCAATTAAAATCTCCATTTCAGCAAGATCTCCCAGTGCACCCCAGAGGTGAGATAAAGGAACCTAGAGAACACTAAATGAATGTTTCCTGGTGGCTGGCACGCTGTCTGCAACACTCCATTGCCAACTCTGAGAACAATAACTGGCCCACGTAGACACTTTGCAGGCACCTGTCAAGAAAAGTGACGTGAAGATTTCTTACAGTACATTCTACTCCATACTGTCATTAAAGCCACAAAATTCTCAACTCTGAACCAACCCTTGAATTCCTTATGGGCACAAACATTGCCTGCCTTCTCTGAGTCTCTGGTATGCCTCTCAGTGTTTTAGACATGGTATCACTCAATAAATATTTTATCAATCATAACGTCTAAGTATGATGAATATATTATCACTAATAAAATATATTATTACTAATACCTGTAACATTCCTTGAATGTGAACTGTTTCTTTTTTGAAATATGTTCCAATCAATATAAAATTCCTGAGTTCCCCCATTTGGCTCTAGTATGAGATACAAGAAATACATTCCCTTCAAATAGAATTCACCTGAAGAGTGAAAAGTGTTAACCTAAAACATTTATGTAAGACACAGTCTGATTCTGCACAGGATTCTTCATATGAGCAGAGTGTGAAGTCATTGCAACTCAGAAACACCCTGCTATTTAATAACTTCAAAGGCTTGTTACCAAACATACAGAAGCTGTTAAAGTTTGAAAAGATACTTTTTTTTTGATTTCTGTATTTTCTTTCTTAAATACATCTAACAATGACTAGGACAGAGAAACAGCACCAAAGAACTATATGGAGCAAACTGATCACACAGATACATATGGACACAAACATTCAGGTAAGGAAATGACAATTTTCAAGAAATAACTGTGAGAAATAATCAGATAATTAACAACACGTGTGCATTGATTGCAAGACCATGCCCAAATAACATTTAAATTAATGAGCTACTCAGAGGCATAAATTGACTGATTTCCATCTCTATTATGAAGAAAGGGCACTAAATTGGGGGATTCCCCATCAAAGAACTGTTTGTCTTGAACGTAATTAGCTGAATTAGATAGCTCATGTACAATTTCATTGCCAATTGTTTATTTAGATTCAGAAAACATATAGCAAAAAAGAAAAAAAATGAGCCAAAATGTATGTTCGATCCAATGTGTATACATGTATACATATGGACCACAAACACACATACACACACACACACACACACACACACACACACACACACACACACACACACCATGTTGTTGTCCTCCCAAGAGGATAGTCAACAATGGTGACAGCTGAGTGTGTAATTAGTTTTCATTGTTCCCCGGACAGCTATAGTCCAATACAAGACCTTTTCCTTTTTATGTTGTAAATGCTATGGGGAAACACACACACACACACACACACACACACACACACACACACATTAATAACAGGCATTTAATTATGGGTCCAGCAACCATAGAAGAAACATGGCCAGAAAAAAAGTAGGGTCTGTCAACAGACAAGTTTTAATTTGAGGGGGAAGGGAGTTTCATTCCCCAGTCAATAATAATCTCCAAATACTGATGACTGGCATAAAATGAGAGAGAAAGTTTTAAAATGTTCCCAGGCCTCTTGACGATAAAGTATGTATAAGTGCTACACCAAAACTAAAACTAAGAATAGTATAGTGCTCACACTAAAATATTAATAAGAATGAAGGCATTGCTTATTAATAAGGGAAATACTCTTCAGGGTGGCTTAATGTTTTGATAATAGCTGTGAAGAGTACAGAGATTCAGTTTTAAATGATGGTTTTTGACTCACTTTTCACAGACTTTAAAAAAAAAAAAAAGGGGGAACATTTGTATCTTCTATCTGGGTGCTACATTTCCTAAGGCTTACTTTAATTTCTTTTAGACGGTATTTAAAAGGAAGCATCCCCAAGTTGCTGCCATGGTGGACAGATCTGCCACTGAGGTCCTTTCTCGTCTGATTAATTAGTCATTGGGAGACGCATTTTGGCAGCTTTCACGTCCCTATTATCTTCTCTAGTTTGACACAAAACCCTGTCAGAAGCACCACTATTTGAACTGCACCTCTCTTTAGTGCTGGGTCACCAAGTGCTAATACATGAAGCCCCTGCCAAAAAAACTACAGAAATAGGCATAAAAGTTTATTGAGGCAGCAACAGTAAACAAATATATGAAGAAAACACTGAATGCCACAGTAGCTAAAACATTAATAGTCTGTCTGAACCCAGAGGTTATTGGCGAGATTGCAGACCTGGAGCTTAAAGAAAAGGACTTTAACAAAACCACCTCTTTTATCTGTCTTTAAAAAAAAAAAAGTATTTACCAAATAAAACAGCCAAGTGCTTTGCCCCAACAGAAAGGTACATCTGAGCCTCCCTCATTCTTCTGCATTATTCCAAAGGATGAGGGAAAAAAAGTATTTGGAAGCAAAGATTTATAGCAACTACGCCGACGGAGAACACATCCAGAAGTCACCAGAGCTCTGAGCCAGAGAGAGATTTTTCATAAAGGGGTGGGGGGTGAGGTACTTCAGCTGAAGTCCAGTGAAGCCCCAGAAAGCTGCAGAATCGGAGTCAGGATCCCCATCTCAAAGTGTCAGTCACTTCCAAACACTACCCTGCTAGGACGTGGTGGCTCGGGACACTTATGTGCCAGGGCAGTGGCCATGCTGTGCGAGTCAGAGGTCAGTGCTTCCACATTCCGACATCTGTCTGAATCTCCTTGCTCTGAAACAACAGAAGGGGGCCTAGGTCCATTTGCTCCCACTTTGTTTAACCTAATTGTTAAACACAAAAGACAATTTCCCCATATTGAGAGTTACTTTAACCTTCCTTCCCATTCTCACTTGTCTCCATCAAATTAAACACTATAAAAACTTTATTCACAAGGTTAAGAGTCTCCTATATATCAACCTCAGGAAAGGCAACAAAATGGTAGCAATCCCACTACATCTCAAGAACATCAAGTATCGTTGTCTGCCCCCATCATCAAAACCTGCCTGTCCAACAATCTGTGCTACAGTTAATGACTTCACTAAACCATAACTAAATTTTACTCAGACCACAAGACCACATTTTCTATAGGAAACCGCTTTCATCATACGTATTTCCATAGGAAGAGGCAAGAGCTAATTGTTAATTACAGCTTTTACCTACAAAAATAAGTCACTAATAAAACTTACATGTTTTCATGGTGAGAGGCAAGAGCTAATTGTTAATTACAGTTTTTTTTTTTACCTACAAAAATAAGTCACTAATAAAACTTAAAATGGAAACTCTGACAGCCTGGGAACAACATTAAAAAGAAAAGGTATTTGCTAGTTCATTTGAAATTAAAGGTCACTTCGAACACTCTGTTGTTTTCATCCTCCCCACCAGCCTGTCAAAGGAGAGCAGATGATGAGCCTCAGAGGAGAGGCCAAAGCCTCTGCCAACTCAGACCCTGACTTTAACCATCAGATGCCTACGTGCCCCTTAAACATGCATCTGATTCACCAGCTTCATCCCAAATCCATAAGCACCCAGCCCCTCTTCTAATGGTCTGAAACAGACTGGGCTCATCGGGGCCCAGTTTCAATTAGACAGACTGTGTAGGGCTACTTCAGAAACGTACCTTAAGGAAGCCTTGCTTTTACCGAAATACATGATAGTGATGTTCCCAGACACCATCAAACAGATGCAGCAGCAAGAAGTGTAGTGTAAAGTTTGGATAAAGTTTACTAGGCCACATGTTCTTCCAAATGTACCCGGAAACACAGAACATGGTAGGAAACAGGACAGACCCAGCCGAAATGATCTCACAAGTTTCAGGAACAAATGTGTTTGCCTCTGAAATAATTCTCTTTTAGTACCCTCAAAAGGCTGTTAAAAAAATAAAAGACATGAGAAGCTCTATTTTGGGGGTGCCTGGACTCTGACTTCACATAGTACTTCTCAAGGCACACACATGCTTTTATTTGGGCAGCATCCTCATCTTTACCCCTGCCTCTACTGCATAAAGATACCTGGTAACACTCAGCAATTATATATGTGTCTGCTGGGCTGGGGACTGATGTCAAACCAGAGGAAGGACTACAACTACCTGATCGGCTCAACAAAAAGAAATCAGTACAGAGGGTGGGGGTGGCAAGAGGGGCTGCCGATAAATCACTTTGAAATTAGCAAAGAATTGTAAGCTTCAGGAGAAAAGCATGTATGGAAACAGGGTATAGCCTAGCATTTAACATTAAAACCTAATACATCTCGGCTGAGTATGCTACCACTATTTGCAACGTCCTTTTGTCAACTAAATTCAGGAGGACAGCATTTCTATGACTTTGTACGTAGAGACAGCTCTTTGCCGTGGAGTCCCACCAAGATGCCTACTTGGTGGTTTAGTCCGGTTTCTATGTCCATATTCATTTCCAGGCAATGTTCATGAGAAAAATGGAATCGCTCCTAAAACAAGATGGCTGCTTTGAGGGGGGCTGGGGAGAAGAGAGAAGAAAGCTGGAAGCCAAAACCAGCTTTTCTAAATGCAGAAACATGACTTTTATCTCGTTCTAACTGCTGTATGTTCATGAACTCTCACCTGAGAATACGTTGGTCACACTGTACAGATATTTTAGAAGTATTGATAACAAAGCCACTTCTCAAAATGCCCCAATCTTTGTGTGCAAACAGCACGGCTGTCCAGCGCCTACACGCATGTGCTCATCAAGGATGAGCGAGCTCTCACGTCTGCTTCACACTAAATCATGACCATCCGTCATGCAAACCAGGCCACTGGCTAAATCACAACAACAGTGATATCAACTCATATCTCTTAATGATCCTATATATAAAAAAAAAAAATACCCTGTAATACATAATCAGTTCAACCATTTGACTTCTTATGGCTAAAGCATAGGAAATTAACTGTCCAGAATGTCTCCTTGAAATGCACTCTGTTGACCTCCCCTGAAGTAAGTGCAGATTAATTTTATGATTTCCACATAAAAATTAAAAATATTTCCCTCCATTTTGAAATAACTTTTAAATAGATTTTTTTAAAAAAAAAATCATCTAAGCCTATTTTTATTCCTCACTTGTGTGGAAAATAAGACTTGACAGTAACATTTTCTTCAACCTGTCAACTGTCAGTTGTATGAAGGATGTTCCTGAAGATGACAAAGGGTTATTTTTCCTTATTGAAAATGATAGAATTCACCTGAATGAAAGCCGAGTGAGCTATCGCTTGTGTGTGGCAGTCACACAGCAGCTAGGTAACTTCAGTGGGAGTTTTCAAGATTGTAAAGTAATGTTTTGTTGAAACATATGGTTCACTGTTTGAAAACTAGACCCAGAAAGCTCAAAACTCAAAAGTTTGCATCCATGTAAATTTTCTACCAGCAAATGGCACACAGGTTTTAGAAGCTGCACAATGACCCTTTAGAAAATAAGAACGATGGACCATCAAGAAGACCAAAAATCATGGATTTCTCTTCACCAAGAAGTGTGTATAATAATTTCAGTATAGAAAGCTCCCATTGCTAATGTCATTGTACTGACTTGTTCGTGACTGACTACATTTTGAAAACATAAAATGCAAACAAATTCAAGAGGGATAAAAGCAGACTTCCTAGTATTGAGTAATATCCTATTCAGAAACACTGGAAGTTCACATTAATCACAAGAAACTTTTCTACAAAACATCTCAGGACATGGGTTGAAAAGCAGACTAACATATAAATGGGAACATATAAATCAGCCCCCTTCAAAGAGACAGTAATTTATTGACGTTTGGCCAAGACCACTACGGTAAGACAAATTATTAAAAGTGAGTATTAATAAGTCATTCCTCATACTCCTCTTTGAAGTTGTTATGCCTGAATATGAAGGTGTTATTTGTCACAACTGATCAAAAGACAATTTTTCCCCCTTTGTCCCGAAGACTGATCTGAGTGAGTTGTCCCTGGTAAGGGGCAAGACTAACTTCCTGTGCTTAGGGGAACACAGGCATCACTCTCACCATGGGTATTATGATACTTTAATACTTTCGTATTATATACTTTAATACGAATATTAAATACGTTAATAGTTTAGATACCTCTTCTGAAGAGAACCATACAGACTGGCTCAACAGAGTGGTTTGTTACTGAACAGATCACATGTTTCAAAGTCCTTACCGCTAAGGAGGTTACTCAAAACAATCAGAAGGAATGGAGTCTTCTTCGAAAATTAAGCAAGTGATTTATGTTGGAAAATAAACTTTAAAAATGTACCAAACTCTACTATATACATAAATTTTTTAACATAGTCTTATGTTTTGTTCCCCGCCCCTCTCTCTCTCCAACCTCCCTCTCTCTCTCTCTCTCTCTCCTCTCTCTCCCTCTCTCCCTCTCTCTCTCTCTCTCTCCCTCTCTCTCCCTCTCTCTCCCTCTCTCCCTCTCTCTCTCTCTCTCTCCCTCTCTCTCCCTCTCTCTCTCTCTCTCTCTCTCTCTCTCTCTCTCTCCCTCTCTCCCTCCCTCTCTCTCTCTCTCCCTCCCTCTCTCCCTCCCTCCCTCCCTCTCTCCCTCTCTCTCTCTGGTAAATTACTCTGGCATCTTCTTTTCCGAAGCTAGCAAAGCCCAGGGCCCCTGAAGGACCAATTGTGTCATTCACTTTCTTGGCCCAGCGTGAAGCTGGGAGCTTGTTCCTTTCATAGCAGTAGGAGAGAAGGGAGGTGCCATCTTTATCTGTTCCTGTCCAACAGGAAACCAGGCCAGTGGGGAAACTGCAATGAAATGCCTGTTCAGAAGGTATTTTGCAAGATTAAACAGCAGAACATTCAGGAAACTAATAGCTAAGTGTTCCACCTAAACCTGCCCCTGCAGTCACAGGCAGAAAGCTCCAACGCTATTGTGCATCAGCCCCCAAAATAAAGCTGGTTCATACCACTCAAGTCACACAACCAACGGAAGAAGTGAATTACTGAGCACTGTCTCTGATCTCTTTGATCACTCACAGTTTATTGGAATTGGTTCCATACTAAAAATGCTGAGTGAGCCTGTAGAGCTGCCTCACACAGCACTGGCCTGTCAGTCACTTTAACAGCAGACTCTTTCTGCTGTTTACTATGACTATAAAATAATGCACATAATGGCTTGGAAATAATACAACTCAGTAGCTAATCTTGCTCTGTACAACTCCAGGAGATAGCAGCCAAAAGCTAAGAAGAGGACTTCTACAAATGTCTATATTTGAAGGAGACGGGAGGGGAGGGAGGGTAGGGTAGTCTGCAGATCTATAAATGGACACACATAAGGACATGGGCTATCCATCTAATGTAGAGTGCTTACATGACTGATATAAATATAAAAATGATGAAATTATCCCAGTACAGCTAATAAAACGATGCATTATACGGCACTGAAACTCGGTTTTCATATGATGCCATCTATTATTTTTAATGTGTCTTGAACACATAAAAGACATTACTTTAAAATTTTGAAACTTCAGAAATAAAGGAATTCTTTACACATTCAGTGATAGAACACTCTGGAAATCAACTGCTTCTGAGATTTAAACAGTGACGGTTTAACTTATGTGTCAATGGAGAGAAGCACACAGTGCCAACGTTCTGGCATGCACGACCAAACTGATGATGGTCCAGACTCTCTGCAAATGAACCACTGAATCTAGAAAGAAAAATACCTACGGGAATATTCTCGGGAAAATATTAGCACTTCTCTCCACTTAGCTATGCGCATAGGTCCCTCACATTCAGAAACACCCACGACTGCGTGCTCACAATTCTAACAACTTTCAGAACTCCAGACGTAAACACAGCTAAATGGTTCAAGTGGGACACTACTTGTATGTGAGATGCTTGTGGGTCCTAAAGAAATGAAGGCGTGAAAACACTTGGTTGTGCTGAGTCAAGTCTTCAGGGTTAAAAGAAGAGAATAGACTCTTAAACTTACAATATTCAAACCTTAGCAGAAGCAAAAGACAGCCTAAGGAGAGCTGTATTCATCATGTCTGTAACCCCTTTTATTTTCTTTCCTTATTTCCTTACCTACAATACAAATCAGAAGATAATATTTAATGACTCTGGCATCACTTTGGCCAATAGAGAAACACACAGCATTTAATACTAAGTCATGTCTATTTGTACAAGAGTAGCTACCCAGGAGCAATGCAAATAGTTTTATCTTTAAAAGTTCCTTCCATGAGTTAGGTTTGCATGGTGCAGGTGACACCCTTGCAGCCCAGCTAGGATGCAGTATAAAGGTACCAGGACTGTCCACACTTTTAGGTAAAACTCCAGCAAGGCTTCAAAACTGAGAAACCTGAAGGGCTCAGTTAGACAACTCTGATAGAATGTTTCTATTCAGAGTGATACTTCTCACTTGCTACTTGTGCCGACTAGACACATAAAATCAATTGGGCTCACTACCTACTAAATACTGGCAACTGAAAATTTAGCAACATGCAAAAGGTGAATATCCATTTCCCAGAAGTAACCAGCAAAGACATGGTTACAATTAGACATGGGCTCTAATTGTAGACCTATGCTGACAGCACACGAGTTGATATTTTCCTGAATCAACAGAGTATAGATACTTAGGGCATCAATGCAAAGCCGGTAAAGATAACCCATCTGGTAGACCAAATTCTATCTGCCACAGAAGTTAATTCAAGTACTTGTTACAGAGTACAGAGTGAAATGCCCAATGCTTATAATCAAGATATATTTCATTTTATCTCAACCTAAGTGAACACAATTTCAAGCAGAATCTGCTTGCATTTGTTAAAATACATTTACTTTGTTTACAGAAACTATCCATTCTTATCAGTTTAAAGTGCTCACTAAACTTCTAAGTTAAAAAAAAAAGAATTTAACTTGCAATATTGTCTACTTATGTTTCCAAAGGCTGAAGTCTGTTTATTACTTTATTGATTTAGCAAACTCTTGACCCATCTATAGAAGACCAAACGTCAGAGTTATCTTACTTTACAAAATCATAATGTATATGAAAGAAAATATACAACATTGAATTTGTAATACTAAATAAACTCATGCAAACTCTGAGATGCTTTCTATTCTTGTGACGTGTTGATTTTCAACTTGAAATGACTTATTTCTCATTTGCCCCTTTGGGTTACATCAAACTGACTTTTCCTAATTTGTAAAAAATACATTTCACTCAATAAATCTGAATTAAAACTGCCTACCACTGCCTACTTTTTAAAGTAAGTTTTAATGTAACAACATATCATGATAAATACCTCCATAAACTTCTAAGAATATTAAATATTGGATCTGAGAAAGGTCCCTGACTTTCTCTCTTCCTTTCTTTCTTTCTTTCTTCCTTTCTTTCTTCCTTTCTTTCTTTCTTTCTTGGTATATCATCAATTAGCACTCTGGTTTAACGCCTACCCTTGCTGTTTTAAGAGTCTACAGAGTCTGACTTTGAGCGGGTTCAAAGCTACCATGCCATCCTGAAAGAGTTTTCTTTAGGCAGGGCAAGTCTATCAAAAAGCATGACCTATGACAAAAAACAATGTGCTAATCTTAAACTAAACACCGGTATCAAAAGCATAAAACTGAGATAAAGTGTCCTGCAACTTATTGAGCCTAGCTTGACAGGTGGGGGTGGGGGGGGGTAGATCAGGCCCTCTGAGGCTTCCTTCTGCTGAAACTCAGGGCAGAGTAGAGCGCTCGCCTCACTAATGAATGAATGCCAGTGTCAAACAAAAGCAAAATGTCTCAGCTTCTGATAACTGACTCTGCTGGCTAACGCACTTAAATTTAAAAATAATAAGTTGATGGTCCATGCATGCTGCCCAATGAAGTCCGAAGCTGCATAATTAGACTTGGTTTTAACACCATCGCAACTGGAAAGCTTGCTCTATCTGTCTTGTCAGCTTTAATAAAAGGCATATATTCTCTGGCAGAGTGTCGCCTCTTCCTCTTTTCCTAATAGTGGTTAGTGGCATGTCAAAGAGAAAACAGTTTCCCATTCTAATTCCCACCCCCATCACACCCTTTTTATTAAAAAGGCAAACTTTCAGGGACGTCTCCGCTCGTGCTAGGCAGGCACTCTGGACTTTGGGCTACCAGGGTGTGACTAGGCTTAAGTAACAGGGCGGGGCGGCTTCTCCTTAGGCCGGGCAGCCCTTAGAGCATTGCCGGAGGAATCTGCTTTCTTCCATCTGACCCCAGTCAAGCCGGGAATCCTGGCGAAATTAACGCAGGGAAGGCTGGAGGCGCTAGAAGGGGCTGGTGGGACCTGAACTGGAGACGCCCACCGGCCCCCTAGCCCAGAGCAGCAGATGCGCCACAACCGCAGGCTCTGTCCTCGGCCTCCCGCCTCTTTTCTCGCAACTTCCACTTCGGCTCAGAGAAAAACCTATGACCCTAGGTACAAACGACACTGCTTCCCTCCCCAGGCCACAGCTGGAAGCAGAGCGAGGTGGGCCCAGCGGGCCCGACTGCGGGTTCAGATCCGGGAGAAAGTAAGGTCTGGGAATGCGCCGGGCCGAGGGGGTCTGCCTGGTGCAGGGGACCACCCTCGTCCCGTCCCCAGGATGCAGAAAGGCAGGGTGGCTGCGGCTGGCTGGGGCCCGGCACGTGCGCTAGGACGGCGGCCGGAACCCGCCTGCAGCCTCCCCCGTAGCCGCGGGCTTGGGGTCGGGCAGGCAGTGGCAGGTAACCGCGTCCCTGCAGCTGGCCGCGCCAGGCCCCGGGGCCAAGGCTCCCACCTTCCGGCTCGCCAACTCCCGCAGCTCGCTCTGCACTCGTGACGTAACCCGGCATTCGATCAAACTTTCTGGCACCTGGAGCCCACTGGGGCAATGGAGGAGGTGCCCGAGCTAGGAGAATCCGTTCCCGGCCGAGCGCGCCCGGCCTAGGCCGACTTCGGGGGGAGGGGGGCACCGAACAGTTTTCTCGCAGTTAAAAAGAACATTAAAACCTAAAGCTTCCGCTTCCCATCCACACCCCCCACTTCTGCTATCCCTAACCCGTGCGGTCTGTGCGCGCACAGGGGGAAAAGAAGGAATTATGTTTACATTAAAAAAAAAAAAAAAAACCCACTGGTGTTTAGCAGGTTCTCGGCCCCAGTCCTGCGCCCCGGGGCTCCGGGAGCGAAGTCCGGGCGGTACGCACCTAGAGGCTTCACCAGACCCGGTGCCCTGAGCCGGGATCCGGAGGTGCGAGCCAGCCTCCCCGGCTGCCGAGCCAAGTCCCCGGACCCGGCTCGCGCCCACCCGCGTGCCTTCCCCGCACCCCTCGGAGGCAGCGGCTCCGCTCAGCCCCGGGGATTCCGAGCCGCAGCCAGCCGGTCCCGCCGCCGTAGCTTAACAAAGAGCGGCGCGGAGCGAGCGCTTCCCGCCGGCGCCCGGCAGCCAGCAGCGACAGGCGACGCAGGCTCCGAGGGCGCGCGCTGCCTGCGGCTGGTGCGCGCCGCTCCCGGCCGCCGCCGCTCCCGGCTCCCGGCCCAGGCCCGCGGGGCCCGAGCTCTCGGCGCCCCCGCCCTGGCCAGCTTACCTGGGGTTGCTGCTGTTCCAGTAGACAGCGTAGCGGTCGGCGACGACTTTGGAGCCCGGGTCCTGGCTCAACACACACATCCAGAGCACCAGAAACAGCAGCGTCAACATCTCCACGTGCAACATCACGCCTGGCCAGCGGCGGAGCCCCCGACGCGCCACTCCGGGGAGAGAGCGGGGATCCGGGGGGGAGGGAGGGAGGCAGAGGGGTAGAAAGAAGAGACCGGACGCCAAATAAATATGAATAAATAAGACGAAGGGGCGAGAGGAGCGCGGCGAGCGCGGGAGGAGGAGAGCGAGAAGAAAAGAAGGCAGTGGGTTGGGGCGGGGGTTGGGGGGGGACAAACTCGCACCCCCACTGAAGGGCTGGGGGGGAGAAGAATCACAAGACGGAGAGACGCGTGCGTGTGTGTGTGCGGTGGCGGCGGCGAGGGCGGGGGAAGGGGTGCAGAGCTGTGCCTCGGGCGGCGGCTGCAGGCCGGTCACCCCGGGAGAGGGAGGTGCGTGCGGGGCCGGGCGGCGGCAGCGCGGGTCGGGGCAGGCGGCGGCGCACGCTGCACAGTCACCGGGAGTTGCGCGCCGCGGCCGCGGGGAGACATACACCGGCCCGCCGGGCCCTGCTCAGCGTCGGCGCCGCGGTCCACGCAGGGTTCCTCGGCTGCCCCGGGCCCTCGCTGTGCGCCCCGCTTTGTTCCAAGTTACTTTGGCGGCCGGAGAGAAACTGCGGGAGGAGGAGGGCGCTGTGTGGACGGGGGGCGCGGGGGGGGGGGTGGGATGCGGCGAGGAGGGGGGGGGTCTTCACGCTTGTGGCCCCAGGAGGCTGGAAGCTGTCCCGAGCCTCCCTCTCTGTCTTGGTCCGGCGACCCCCGCAAGCCTCGCAGGAGTCCTAGGTACTGCGGTACCCGGAGGTGCGCAGGGAAGGGTGGGGACCCGGATCCGCGAGCCCAGCTCGGTCGGCGTCCTGGACGAGCCTAAAGCCGCAGCCGCTCAGGCGAGGCGAGGAGGAGCAGCGGGCTTGCCTCGAAAACCCTCAAAGAAAAGTTTGGCTCTTGACGCCTTCCAGAAGGTCCCCAGAGGAGTCGGACCGCAGAGGCAGAGAGAGATGGCACCCCCGGGCGCTGGCTGAGTCGGGGATCTCTCGGGCTTGCTTTTCTTGGCCGGCTGTGGGTGCAGCAGGGAACGAGGAGCAGAGGTTGTGAACCAGCCAGCCAGGCGGGGCTGGGGTGCCCAGACCTGCAGGGCGACGCCGACCCAACTGCCGAGCTGGAAAGCGGGAGGGGAAGCAATCACTTTCCAGCGGAGCCCGGCAAGTCCGGGATGGGCTGATGTCAGTCTCCGATCGCCTTCCGGGAGCGAGGCTGAGCCCCCGCACCGCGCGCCAAGAGCCCCGGGCCGAGCTCTCAGAAATGTCCCTGTGACTCCGACCGGTGCGGCCCCAAAGCCAGCAACTTGTAGAGATTCATCAATCAGTTTGAAACCGGAGGGGGTGTGGAGAGGGAGAGGGAGCGAGCGGGTGGCACCTCCCCGGCGGTGGCTACATCAGAAAACCGTCCCCGATGCGAAGCTGCCTCCGCTTTTCCTCCCCAGGCAGCGCAGCAACCAGAGGTGAAAGCCACCGACCGAATCCTAAAACCTCTGCCCAGGCGGGAAAATAAACTTGAGTGCAGCAGCGCGAGCAGCCTGGAGAGAGGTTGGAAGACCGGCGAGAAGTAGGAAGGGGTAAAAGTCAGTTTTGCAAAAGAGGAGGGAAGGGAAAAAAAAAAAAATAGGAGAGAAAAAAAATGCTTGATGGGAAAAAAAAATCTCGGGCACGCCCCCTCGTTAATGACCTGCGTGTGAAGCCGACTGCCGCGGCGGCCCAGGCGGGAGCAGCCTCAGCACCGCGCGAGGCCGCGCGCGCGGACGTGGACGTGGGCGGGGAGGGGGCTCCGCCCGGGCGTGTGGCGCGGGGCGCGGGGCTGGCGGGCGGGCGAGCGCGGGTGCGAGCACCGGACCAAGCAGGGGGGGTGGTGCCGCCAGCGCCGCTGCCTCCGCGGCCCGGGTCATGTGGGCTGCTTTTTTTTTTTTTCCTCGTCTTGCGCCCCCCTCCACCGCTTTCCAAGCAGTTTACTTGTGAAGGGGTGGGGGATGATTGGAGTAACCAGTCAGGGAGAGGCCTGCTGTTTGCTTACAGATCGGGGTTTTTTCCTCTCTCTTGCCTCTCACCGGATTGGTTTGCTCCACGAGAAAGAGGCGTTTTCCTGATCTCCTTCCCTCCCCACGCCTCCACCCCCAGCCCGCCCCACCTTCCTGAAACCTGACTAATTGAATTACCGAGAGTGCCGAGGCACCCTCTGCCTGGCCCAGCCCGGCTGCGCGTGTAACCCTTTGGTTGCTGAAGTGCGTCTGGACTCCGGAGTGATTGGGCATCTTTTTTACCTGGAAGGGGGGGGAGGGTCTTTCCAATGGAAAGAAACTGGCTCCCGCTCCAAACGCAGAGCCGGACACTGCGTCTGGGGCCGCCCAGGTGAGGTGAAGGCTACACGGACAGGCTGGAGCTGCCCTAAGTGAATCCGGGTTCGGATAAAGCTCAGCTCGGGTCTTCACGCCGCACACTGCCCTGCGCTGGGTCATCTGGGAATCTGAGCATCTCTCCTGTGCCTTTCAACGCCCTCTTCCTACCCGAGATTTACAGGCTTGGGGGCTTTTCTTTAACGTGATGCTCGCTCTGAGAGCACGCTTTGAAAAGTCGGTGTGGTGGTGGGGGGGGGGGTCTCGGTTTAAAGTGGTTATGAGCATTCAGGGCGAGCCTTCACCTGGAAGGGGATGATGCAGCGCGGGAGCCGGTCGGCACTTTACACCTTTTCCATGCCGATCCCGGGGCTGATTTGCTACGCACACGCACACCCCACATAAATATCTTGAACTAAACTCCTTACGAGAAGAAAGGGAGAAAAATGGGAGGGAAGGCAACGCCTTCATTACTGAAAAAGGCCACGAATTCCTGGAGGTCGGGAGGTTGCCTCGCCCCGGCCTTTTGAGACCAGCCCAGCTGGACCTCCGGGAACCGGGGCGCCTCGGGCGCCTCGGGACGGGTCCCCAGTGGTCCTGCGCCCTGGCAGCGAGCCCCACACCCGGCGCTGCGGGACCTGCAGCCCAGGCTTTTTATTTTGGTCTCTGGTGTATGCCGCCTGGTAAGAAGGCCGAACCCAATACAAATTTTAAAAAAAAGCAGTTTTTTTTTCTCTCTCTCTAACACTGCGTCTTTTCCTTTTTACATATCACACAAATAAAATCAAATATCATATTATCTGTCCTGTGCCTTCCAAACCTCGAGCCCTGGGTTTCCAGGAGCTTGGAAGAAATTTGGAAGCGTCCAGACGCCCTCCAGTGGTAGGCCTGCAGGCCGCATCCAGCAGGGGCATTGCCAACAGCCTGGGCCCAGGTCGAGCTTCTAGGGAAAATCTAAGGTCTGGAGGAGTGATGACTTCAGGGGAGAGAGCAGTTCCCACAGGCTGGGCGTTACTGGACATGATGGAGATTTTCCCCTTATTATCCTGAAGGAACGTTAATGCTGAGTGACCAGAAAGAACGTTAATGTTGAGTGACCAGATGTAAATTACAACCGTATCATTAGATTGCATGACCAACCACCTGAGAGACATCACCCTCCTAATTTATAAAGGAGTTGAAACTCAGGATGCTCGCTTTAACTCTCCTCTGCTTATTTCACCAAATAACAGCGTCAAGAAAGAAGACTTAAAGAAGCCGCAGGATGAGATTTTATTTTTTTAAAATAAATGTTTTTATTATTATTTAAAATGCTACTATGCCTCTGGTCTGTATATAATCTGTTTTGGTTTTTGTTTATCGTTTGTTGTTTTCCTTACTATGGAAGGTAGATTTCTTTCCCCAGCCTTTTTGGTAGTAACTCTAAGAGGCACTCATATGATAAAGACAGTTTTGCAAGAAATATCCAGGCCTTTGTAAATGATATGTGTGTCTTTGGGAAGGAGAGAACCCACGACTTTTGTCTTGAGGAAGATGCTGAGCCTGGGAAAGAGTTGTCTTATAGAGTGATCAGATATCATGGAGCTAGTCAGCTGGCTTCCTGGGGCATTACAGTGGAAAGGGGTCAGACCAAAAATAATAATAATAATAATAACAATAACAATAATAATAATAATAATAATACTTATTTCTCCCTTAGAAGTGCATATAAATGGGGGGAGGAAAAAGTTGGCATATCAGAAGTGCATATAAATGGGGGAGGAAAAAGTTAGCATATCAGAAGAATGAGAATATTTTAGTATCTTAAACATCTCTACTTTATTTAAAATGTGAATGGCCCTATTGTAATAAGAAAAAATAGATATTTTGTTGTGGTCTACCTTAAAATGATTCATGGGGTTAGAATAAGATACTGGAATTTGAAATGGCTCAAAACAAAACTCAAACTCAGATGCTATGAGAAATAATTCTCAATTAACGTCTCCTCTGGGGCCAAGTGTTGACATTGGGCTTACTAAGCAACATAGCCCTTAAACACTTGAATAGATAAAATTTGAAGAGAAGCATATATTAACTATATACACATTACTAGATGATGTGACTCTCTCTGCCGTAAAACACATTTTAAATCTACAGAAAGCAGTTTCATATAAAATAGCATGTTTAACCCCTTGTTACCAATCTGGCCTTTACACAGTAAATGCTTCCTCCCCATCTCCCCAGCTAAGGCAGGAAGTTCTCCTCTGACCAAAAGACAACAGCCATCAAGAGCAAAGGAAGGAAAATGCAGGGAACTGTTGAAGATGAAATCAGTGGAGCACCTGAAAAGTAGGTTGGTAATGGTCTATGAAGGGGCTTAGCTATTCTGAAAATGTTTGCATTTAAGAGCACCAAATATGCTGGTAGCTTTAAAAACAAGCTATATTGAAGCAGTACCATGTTTGCCCTAAATTAAAACATGAACCGACTCTAATGCATTGATTTAATATTTCTGCTAAGGTTTCTAACCTTGGCTATGAATTAGACTCAGTGAAGGGAGCAATCTGTACTAGGGTAATGCCTGAGCCCACAGTTCTGTCAGGATAGCCTCGGGTCTGTAATTTTATAAGCTCTCTGGAAGCCAGGATGTGGTGGCGCACACCTTCACTCCCAGAGGCACATAGATCTCTGTGAGTTCGAGGCCAACCTCTACACAAAGAAACCCTGTCTCCATAAAAAAAAAAAAAAAAAAAAACCAAACTCTCTGGAAAGAATGCTAATGAGCACAGGGGATGAAGAACCACCAATCCACTGATCCCAATCCATATAATTTATTTTTGCCTTAATTATGTCAATCTTCCAAGAAAATAAGTCCCGTTCTTATTTATCAGGAGAAGAGGCCCAGAACACCAGGCAGAGCTTCTTGATCCTGTCTACCAAGCTGCAGTGAGGCTTTTGAGCAGTTTCCCATGACATACACAATTATTTACAATTATTTGCAAGTGCCATCTACGAGATGTGGCTACACAGTAACGCTTACTTTTAAATATGGACAAATCCTTTTTTTTTTTTTTTTTTTTTTTTTTTTTTGGCTTACTGGAATTAGCTTGGAAGAGTTCTATATGTCAAGTGTCCAAACAAATGAATTAAATAAGCTGGTGAATCAAGCCCCACAGTTCATAGATCAAGCAACTCTTAATTTAGCAAAATTAAATTTAACTAGATATTAAGATGTTAAATTGGAACTTGTATCCAACAGAAATAATAAAGGAAATAAACTCTAGAGCAAAGGTTAAAGAAATTATAATTAAGAAGAAAAAAAAAAAAACCTCCTAATGGATGACTAACATAGTATAGGAGCCAACCCTTCTGTGTCTGTAGAGATTTTAGCTTTATTCTAAAGCCCCAGTAAACCAGCCCGCACCACTGAGCTGTCAATCATGGGCTGCCCTGCCCCCGCTGTTTAACCCATTTCCTAAGAAGTTTCTCAGGACATTCAGAAATGATAACTTTGCTGCCTTTTCTCTCTCCTCAGACATCCTGAGGAGAGAAAACATTGGTCTTCAATTTCTGGCCTTACTTAGAGAGTACCACATCTCTCTCACCTTTAATCCTATCACCCCAGCTGCTTTTTCTGGCTACTGGGACTTCCTGTAGTTGATTTCAGCATCCTTCCTGTGACAATCTAAAAAACAAACAAACAACAAAACAAACAAACAAAAAACAGAAACAGTGTTTCAAGTTGTTGCAATATTCTCAAAGAGGCATTTAAAAACGTTTCGCTTCTGAGTCTGTTGATGGTGGATCTCTGGGGGCTCAAGGCCAGTCTGGTCTACAGAGTGAGTTCCAGAGAAACTCCACCTCAAAAAAAAAAAAAAATCATTAAAATAAAATCCACTTCTGAGTGTTATTTTTCCTATTTCAAACATGCTTTAAATAATGCCACTGTTGCAAATTCTCCAAACATACATACGTGTTAGCGTTTATTTTGATAAACACCTAAATCTCATAATAAGGTACACGTGTGTGTTTCTTGTATTAAGAGAGTGTGTGACCACGTGTAGTTCTGGAAGTAAACGAGAGGTGAAGTCTCAACCAATCTCCACACCAGTTTCTTATGCAGACTTCAGAATAAATACCACACAGTTTTGTCACCAGCCACTAAACACACGAGTGAATTTATTTCAAAAGCAACTTTCCTATTCTCTCTTGCTTGCTGAGCATGTATATAGTTTTAGTCTGTATTTCCCTCTTCAGATTTTTAAGTGAAATTCTATGAATGAAAATTATCTCCATTTTAAGAATCCAATCATTTAGTATAAAGTATAATATCCAATACTGTGTTTTGTGAATTATTAAATAATACATTAGAATCCTTGCTTAAAACAATGTTACCACAAATGTATATCAATAACGTAAGTCTGTATCTGTATTTTACAATCAGAGCCATCTATAACATGCCTTCTTTTTCTTAATTTTTTTATAACATTCCTTCTTAAAAAGAAATGTAGTAATTACAGAAATAAATTCAGTTTATACATCTTACCCATGATTAGGGTATGTGTCTCTGCCAGTCCTGTCTGTCATCACTCAGAGGGGACACAGTGTGCATTTTTTAATTCTTTTTCTTGGTTTGAGGCTCCACAAAAGCCAATACATTTCTGTAAAAGCTGCCAGTGATACCATGCCATACGTGCACACCTACAGACATGTAACTCTTGTGTGAGAACACAGTGAAATGTGAGCACAGGGGTAGAGAGAGCTTGGTCTCAATCAATTTTTCACCAAAGATTTTCATCTACTTCTGCAAGAATTCTATTTAAAGATGAGCCGGGTATGCACCCTCCAGTCAATAAGTGTGGTTATATAAGATGGGGAGGCTGCTTCCAAGCCCTTTTTAGCTTTGGCTTTACTTTTTTCCCCCTCGGTTCAAAACTGGCAAAGCAAAGTAAAATGCAGAACTGTGGCAAACTAAGATACTCTTTTCTTAAAATATGTGCATTTTTTCCGGATGAAAGCTTCTTGGGGGTCTGGATCTTGGTGTTTTTCCATTCTTAGCTATTTATTGTTTTATTTATCTAAATCTCTTCCTCTGTGTGTGTGTGTGTGTGTGTGTGTGTGTGTGTGTTTATAGATATATATATTTTTTAACTTGGCCACACAATAAATATAATATTAATGTTTTAAAAAGCTTCAGTCCCAGTCCTCCAAATACCTTTGCCAACAGTGTAAGTTTTATACAGATAAATTAAAAGATATGGTGAGGGTATAATTTTTAAAACTCGTCCCACTTGCAGTTTGGGAAAACAGTTGTAATCCTGATTCAGAAGCCACTGTGATCTCTGAATGGCAGATAATACATAGGATTATAGATCAAAACTTTTTTTAAATGAGAAATATTTTGCTAAATTGAGTTCTTTTCAATCCCGTTCTGTGAAGGAAAGCGTGCTGTGGTCGGCGCTCTCTAATCAGAGAGCATCACTCTCCAGGTCCCCTGCCCTCCCTTTTTTGGGCATGTGATGTATGCTAAATTAAATAGGATTTATTGGTTCAGCTAGATTCTGAATTACCCTATTTTCCTGTGGATTAGGAGAGTGCATTTCTTAGCCCTTCCCTTCAAATCCATCAAGGTCTTTTATGTGGACTATCTGGTATTCTGCACACTTCCAATGCTTAGTGTGTATTACACTATAGTATTAGCATAAAAATAAACCATCTTAACGTACTACACGGGCTGCTAACTGAGAGCCTCTTCAATTTTGAGCCAAGACATCAAAAAGTTTTATTTTCTCCATACACATTCAAAAATATTTTTTAAAAGAACTCCCTTTTTATGAAATGCACTTGTATCCAAATAGTCTACTTCCTACAAACAGTGGTCAAAAGTATCTTTCAGGTACATAATTATTTGTTTAATATATTGTGAGGCCCAAATTTTCTATTTTAGTGTTCTTAAATGAACAAAAAAAAAAATGACAGTAACAACATATATCAAATGGATATCCTCTTTTCCATGTCAAATTCTAAGATCTGTTTTCACAAGATCACCAGAGCAGATAGATATTGTTCCTTGTTATTGAGAAATTATTTTGTCTCTGATGGGTGATGTCGCATGGGCCTTGACGGACAGCAGCATGAGAGCTCCCCTCACAGTTACAGACAGGGTGCAGAGAACAATTCCATTAATGCCATCTCTGCTTGGTTGGTCTAAGCAAGAGCCTGCTTTTAAGCTATTATAAAGAAAAGTATAAATGTGTTTTCCCTTCTTGTGGTTCACAGCTGAGCACATAGCTCGGTGGTAGAGTGTGAGCATGTGTAAGACTCTGCCTTCATCCCTAGTGGCATGGAAGGGAAGGAGGGAGGAGACGGGGCTGGGCGGGGAAACTAGTGTGTAAATATTCTACATTCATAGGCTAGGAGTATACAGCCAGGTGGTAAAACATTTGCCTGGCGAGGATGAGATCCTGGGTTCCGTCCTCAGCAGGGAAAGGAGAAAAGAGGAAGGGGGGCAGGAAGAGAGGGAGGGTAAGGGACACTTTCCCCACATAGGAATCAAATGGGATAAAACGAGGCATCGTCCACAGTCAATAGCAAACATACGAAATGGCTTGTTTACAGTGCACCTCTATAACCAGTCTCTCTTGGTAACAGGTGCGGCCCTATTCTCCATCACTTGAATCTGAGCATATCTTATGACTTTTTTTTTTTTTTAAATAAAAGTATGGCAAAAACAATGTACCAATTCTTTTATATTATACCTTTTATATTCAGGCTTCAATGGTCTTTCTGGAAGCTCTGCCCAGTTGCCAAGAAGACAAACACCAACCAAGTTAGCCTTTGGGTTGGGGATAGAGAAGCGACACAGTGACACTGCGTCGTCCCACACAAGTCCCAGATGCAGAGATGCCAGGTGACTGCCAGATGCCTGAAGGTGGCTAAAGAAGCCAGTAGAGCATAGAACTGTATGACTGAGTCCCACCTAAACTGTGAAGCCAAAGTATCCTGGCCTGAACGGCGCTGTTATTCACCAAAAGTTTCAGAAACCGTTTCTCGAATTACTAAAAGCGAAACATTGAATATTACTTCAATCACATGTTATTCTTTCATAGCTCTTCTTCGTTACTGAGTTGCTGGTGTTAAATCTACAATTGGCACAACTTTCCGAATGTTTGTAACACACATAATTACGAATTTCATGTGGAGACTTCATCGTCAGCAAATGAACTAGCTGACACTTGGGGACCTTTCTGGTCCTCTTTGGATCGTGTTATTATTTTCGTTAGAATAGTAAGCCTGGGCAATTGATTTACCCAGAGGATATTCTTCTTCCAAAGTAACGCCCTGCAAGAAAAATGAAATGGTGAGATCAAGGGAAGCTGTGTTTAGCTTCAGCTCTAGCTTCTGCATCACTCACCACTATTGATTTAACATCATGGCCCCTCCATAGTTCAGCAGGAAGATCTGCCACAAGACAGAAACTGTAGTGACCCTGCAAGGGTCATCTTGCTGTCAACTTCAAATTACAACATCTCTACCGTTGGCTGACAGCCGTGGCAGTCTCTGGATGGCACAGTTCTCCTTCTAGATGGAGTAGGTGTTTCGAGGAAATGAGACATGAAGTAAGAGATATAGCAAGTCCTATATCCCTATCATTTTAGGTTTAAATATGAAGAGGGTTTAAATCCCATGGATTGTTCAGCAGCCTGCTTACTAACTTGGGTTTCCAGTGTCTACCACCCAGCATCGCGCCTAACTCACTAAGTTGACCTTATAGTCTTCATCCCACCTGCCTCCTCTGCAGCCAAAGAAGCACCACCCGGGTACTCTCTCTTCTTGAAACTTCTCTTTTAACATGCATCCTTTAGCGGGGTGGTGCCTTTAATCCCAGCACTGTGAGTTCGAGACCAGCCTGGTTTACAAGAGTGAGTGAGTTCCAGGACAGGCTCCAAAACCACAGAGAAGCCCTGTCTCGAAAAACAAACAAACAAACAAAAAAACCCAAAAACAAAACATGCATTTTCTCTTATGTCTTTGACTAGTCCCTTATGCTGTACTTGAACTCACAGAGATCACCTGCCTCTGCCTCCCAAGTGCTGGGATTAAAGGCGTGCGCCACCACCACCGCCTGGCTCCACTAGCCTCTTATGTCTCAACACCAAGTAGTATTTGTGAAATGAGTACATTTATAATGCCCACCCTGACGCAGATATTTGCTTTAGGCCTCTCTTCTTGCTTCACCAGCCCTGATACTCTTTAGCGCTTGTGTTTATGCTCAGCTCCCGTTACAGTCTCCTCAGGGCTTTCGCCTCAGGTGTGCACACTCCCTTCCCAGTCCTGTCACCGACTTTTCCGTGTCACTACCCACTCTCTGGAGCTGCTCTTCTCCAGCTCACAGAAGAAGAAGTCTCCCGTAGTCCTCAAATGAGAACTCATAGCTGTCAGGCGCAATAAAGTAGAAGACTCAGTTAAGGAAGGTAGGTTTCCAAAATTCTCACTTCTCTGCTAGGCTACCTCCTCCCAAGAACAGCTCAGCCATTTGTTGTTGCCCCTGCCTAACATCTAATTTGTGGCTGGGATAACACATTCCAAAGGGGACTTCCAGTGTCACTTTCTACTGCTTAAATAATGTCTGCTATCACTGAAAATAAATTTTGACTAGTATGGCTCGCAACACCTACCCAATTTCCTCTTGACCCAGTAAAATCTTCCCCACTCTCAGAAACTGCAGCCACGCTGCGCATCGAATGCTCCCTCACAGTAGTGTGGTGTCATCTGTCTTCTCTTGTGTGGTGTCCTCTGCCTAACACATTTGAGCCCTCTCCTGGTCAGCTTGAGATCTGTTATGAGCAGTTTTCCGCCAGCCTGGTCCCACTGCCTCGCCAGCCCCAAATATCACACAGAGGTGCTGTATTCGATATATACTGTTGACCTGTTACTAAGGTTTCTTACTGGCTAGCTCCATCTTAAATATTAATCAATTTCTAATAATCTAAGTATTTCCACATGGTCTTATCTTACTGGAGAGAGGGTCAGAGTTGTTCTCTCTCGGTCCTACATATTGAATCTCTCTCCCTGGAAACCTCCTTGTCTCCTAGCCCCGCCCATCTTGCTTTCCTATTGGCCAACAGTGCTTTATTCATTAACCAATGAGAGAAACATATTTACAGAATGACATCTCCCTTCAATTCTCTGCTCCATTGCTACTTTCTTTGGTCAGTCTGCTCTGCCACGTGGGATGGATCAAAACTGCTTCAAATAACCACATGGCAGTGAGTTCCTTTCCTTCATATCACCCGTGTCCTGGATAAAACTGCGTCTCGCGTCAGTGTAGCTGGTCCATCCCTTCCTTTCTAGTCCACTTGCTGTGTCTTGCCCATGTCTAGCATATGCAAAATGTGGAGTAGACTTGCTCTAACCAGTGGATGATTGCAGTAACGGGTGGAGGCACCGCGTGGTTCCTGCACTTTTCACTGGAAACCAGACATCAGGTTATATGAAAGGCAGGAGTAGTCGGAAGCACAGTACAACCCCTCTCAAAAGTTTGGGGGTTACAGGAACTTTAAGCAGCAAATCTCCACACAAGGAACCCCACAGGGACTAAGAAACCATCTTGGGAAACGTGTATAATGTAGAACCAGACGGAACTGAAGTCCTTTTTCCTTTTCCTCTTTTGGTCGTTTGAATGAGCTCCCACAGGCTCACATGTTTCAATACTTGGGGTCAAGTTGGCGGAGCTGTCTGGGAAGGATTAAGAGGTGTGGCCTTGATTGAGGAGGTGTGTTAGATGTGTTAGAGGGGCTGGCTTCTAGGTTTCAAAAGGCTCGTGCTATCCCCAGTATATTCTCTCTCTCTGTCTCTCTGTCTCTCTGTCTCTCTCTATGTCTCTCTCTGTCTCTCTCTCTCTCTCTCTCTCTCTCTCTCTGTCTCTCTCTCTCTCTCTCTCTCTCTGCCTCCTACTTGTGGATCAAGGTGTGACCACTCAGGCTCTGTTCCAGCTCTACCTGCCACCATGCCTTTGCTCCACCCTCATGGACTCTAAACCCCATAAGCCATAAGCCCAGTCAAATGCTTTCTTTCCCAAGTTGCCTCAGTCATGGTGGATGTGTCATCTGCAACAATAGAGAGATAGTGAGGGGGTATGAAATAAGAGATAAAGGCCTGAAAGTGGCAGTAAGCAGATCCTTTGGGTATCATAAACCTTTGCAAAACTGGAGATGTTAAGTGAAGAAAGAAAAGAAATAGAGTAGAAGGCTCAGGTGGAGCTAGGACCTGAGCTTAGCAGGGTCACCGTGGGCAGATCTCCTGAGAGTCCCAGGTAGAAGACCACCAGGGTTAAAGGAATCTGCTGTTAATGTATGATCGTTCTAGGGAACATCCACATGGGAAGACTGGAGGACGTTTATCTATGCTCATGCTTTTGACTCATTAATGCCTCTTTCATTGTCACCCATTGCTACTGCAGTACGTGGTCAGCAGATGAGAAAATGGTACTAGAGATACTTGGTTATCAACAAACTCTCCTTCCCCTAGAACTGACCAGGAAACAAGAGAGCAAGATTGAAACAAGAGCGTGGTTCTCAGCGTCATCGCCAGCCAAAGAGAAGCAGAGCTCCCGCGCAGGTGGGGTAGGGCTTCAAGAACAACAAGACTTTTGAATTAATAAATGGCTTACATCGAAAGAAACAAGGGGGAGGAAATATGCATGAGCCCCGGGAAAGGATTTTATAATGTATCCGAGTCAACTCAATGATAAATGTACATAATTAATCATAGACACCATTTTGGCAAACGATATTTTTAAGTGATAGAGGCAATTATCTATACAATTACATATGCACAGTAATGCATTATTTTCTGACTTTTAGCAGTCAGCCTTCATCATGGTGTGAGAGAGAGCAAGCGAGAGAGAGAGAGAGAGAGAGATGTCTAATTTAGCATCCTACTTCGAAACTTCATTTCATCAAGGACATTTTTTGGTGGCTAGATGTTCAGAGGATGAACATGATAGTAGAAGACTCTTAGTTGTGCTACTACTATCTTTGTGAAGTGACCTAAGCAGTTGCGGTTTCCATTTTGAATATTGGCATTGATTATATACCTTCCCTTTCCCCTTTGCATTGAAAGGATATAAAATAATGTTCTAACTGCTTTTTCCGTAAATGTTCTGAAAAAAAAAAGAATGTGTGGGAACAATGGAAGAACATGAGTATGCTCCCCGAGAACAGTGAATGCTCCCCGAGAACAGTGAGTGCTCCCAAGAACAGTGAGTACTCCCCGAGAACAGTGAATGCTCCCCGAGAACAGTGAGTGCTCCCCGAGAACAGTGAGTGCTCCCTGAGAACAGTGAGTGCTCCCAAGAACAGTGAGTGCTCCCCGAGAACAGTGAGTGCTCCCAAGAACAGTGAATGCTCCCGAGAACAGTGAGTGCTCCCTGAGAACAGTGAGTGCTCCCCGAGAACAGTGAATGCTCCCCGAGAACAGTGAGTGCTCCCGAGAACAAGATTAAAGTGAGAGGAAAATGGGTCCACTGGAGAAAACGTGTTCTCTTACTTGGTAGAGTAAATTTGCCTGGTTCTAAGTCGCATCTTAGAAAGGCGGTGTGACATGATGAATCCCACCCAGAATCAGACAAAGGCAGTTTTAAAGGTGGCTCTGGAATTTACTTCTCTGCTAACCCATGATTACAAATTACCAATTTCTTGTATGCAGAAAGTTTATCCTATCAGTCCCAAAAAAAATTTGCCATGTGAAATTATTTCTATCAAATATTATATCTGGTCTAATGTCAGATATGCAACATGCTGGATTCTGTTTTAGTTTGTGATTAACGTTAAGTCTTGCCACCCCAAGCTGTTTTATATCTTATCCTTTTAAATTAATCATGTCATTCTGTCATTCATTCCTGCCAATATACTGAATGCTATGCATGTGTATAAGATTTATATTTATATATATATATATGTATATGTATATATATGTATATGAACATCTCATTTTATTTCATTCAGATTCCTACACTTTAAAAAACATTTTATTAGCATATTCATAGTTTAAAGTGAGTGGATTCATAATAATATTTCCTTCAAGTATATCATTTGGTATGACATTGGCCATACCATTAATCTCACACCCCATTAATGTCCTATAGAAAGAGACAGACTGTGTGTATGTATATATATATGTATATACATATATATATATATATATATATATATATATATATATATACACAGTCATGATAAGGGGAGGCATGGCTACTGGGGGCGCCCTGTCTATTGCTGTGAGAGCTTGTGAAGCTTTGTTCATCTTGGTGGATTGGGAAGTGGTGGGCATATGTGAATATGCTCTCCCTGGGAGACCAGCATCTGCCTGGCTAGACCAATCTCAAACCTTACAAAACAATGCCATCCACTGGGGAACAAATACTCAGTATCCAGACAGGCCACAACATTTCACATTCGACCATAACAATAGCCTTTTGCAATTATTGAACATCTAAAACGTGTACATTTCGAGTTGAGATATCCTGAAAATGTAAAAGCACACACCAATTTTTAAAGTCTCAGAAGAAACACTGTAGTCTCTCATGGAGACTTGTTTTCATATTGACTACAAATTGAGATTGTAACATGAGGTGTATACCAGGTGATTATTACATGTATTGTTCATAAAGTATTTTTAATGCATTTGTTTAATTTTTTCTGCCTGTTATATGTGACTACTAGGGAAATTATAGTTCTGTGAGTCATATTTATGGCTGGCATTGTGCTCCTGCTGGGGAGCGGTGATCTAAACATTTAAATACAATGGAAAAGACAGGGAGAAGAAAGGGAGGGAGGGAGGAGGATAAAGGAGCCAGAGGACAGTTTTCAAGATCCAGAAAGCTAAGAAGGCAAGAGAGATCTTACCTTCTGCAAATGCAGTCATGGTAGAGCAGCTAAGAGGAGGAGACTGCGGCTAAATACAGTGTGGGGTACTTGGCGCATACTCGGTTCATATCGATGTTGGTTCAGTACAGTTTTCTCAGACTCACTGTAGTAGGTCCTAGCATTGCAACAATGAATAAACAGTGTGGTCTGCCCAAGAGTGCCTAATCTAAAAAGACAAAATTTTGTAAACAGTTATATTGTGTATGCTTATTGCTTTCATGGATCTAAACTATGTTAAACTTTGATTTTTTTCCAAGACCTTATACACAATTTCCTATCCGACTCTGATTAGAGCAATAACCAAGAGTTCTATTTTGTAATGGGAAAAAAATTAACAGGAGCCATATAATGAAGGGTAAAAAAAGAAAAATCCACTTGCTAGTATGTTTCCATAATAAATATTAACTTGGACGCACTTGCCCGGTGTCTATTCCTGTGCTATCTATATCTAACGTACTGTATGTATCATTCTTATGAAAAAGCATTGCTGAGTCCGGAGTCCTTTATGAAGCCCAGATACTGGTCCTGTACATATACATGTCCATATACAAACAGAGTATAAGCAGGAAGAGACAGGAGCTTACTCCCTTGTCTGCAGAGATGCTAAGGAGGTAAGGTGTGACAGTGGCTTGCTCCTTCTTCTCTCTGATCTCCCAGCATTCTCTCTCTCTCTCTCTCTCTCTCTCTCTCTCTCTCTCTCTCTCTCTCTCTCTCTCTCTCTTTCTCTCTCTCTCTCGACCACTTAAGAACTCCATTTACATACACACATTTCCATGTGTGTACATGCATGAGTGAAGCAGCAAGTATGTTTCTGGTTGGCCCTTAATATTTTCCCCTCCTCTGCCACCTTCATGCCTCTAAGAGGCTTGCTCCCTGCTTGTGCACACAGGACTAGCCTTTTTTTAAAAGGAATCTGGGCTGATAGAATATGAGGTGTTCATTGGAGATTTACATCTTAAAGGAAAAAGAATCCTGTCCCTGGAGGAAAGAGAAGGAAAGTCCGGCAGGATGCAGTTAGGTGTCATTTTGGAGGGGTTGGGAGAGAGAGCATCTACAACTTCGAAGGTCCCTGGGTACACCTGGTACTTAGAGTCCTAAGCACTCTGTGTGTCACTCCCTGTGCCATGTATTATTGGCTTGCTAACTAGACTTCCAGGCCTGTAATTTAGTTACCAGCCCCAGGCTACTGAAGGAGGCTCATTTATTTTGACCCTCACTAGGGCAACCTGTTGCTCTGGTTTGACTTGATCATCCCCAGGTCATGATGCTATCTTGGGAAAATTATGACTAGCTCTTACTTTCAGTCTTAAAAGGATACATGGTCAATTAAAAGATCGCATTGGAACTGGATAAACCAAGTCTTGGTATTTTTCTGGGATTTCTATCAGTAATGATGCAAATATTCTGGTTTTGAAATGTCTTTTTTCTATGTATTAGATGAGGCTTACAGTGCCCTCCAGGCAGTGCACTCTGCCCACTCTGTCACACCCACCCTTCCCTAAACTCTAGAATCTTTTCTACACTCCTCTCCACAGAGGCTGCAACCCAAAGGTATTCTCTCAGTTGTCCCGTTTTGTGGGCGGGAAAGGGGGGCATGTCCTGAAGCTGTGGGAGTGGGTTATCCTGGCTTTCTCCACCCTTGGATGACTCGAGAAACAGTCTGTGAAGTACAATGTCTATAAGAAATAATCTATAAGGAACGGCAGGCAGGCACCTTCAGATGACCACGCACACTGATCCGAGAGAAACCTCAGATCACTACAGAAGAATACGCTGGCCCTTGGTTCTTCCTTCTAGATAGCAAGCCCACTGCAGGCTTCACACAGAGAAATGCAGAGGCCAGAAACAGCCATTGCTTCCCTGTCCTAGTTCACGTCTTCCTGTCCAGGCTCTGACCTTTCATCCCAATGTCTGTGTGTGATGTACTATGCGGGAAGGTTCTAGGCTTGCTTCTCCTGAACCTTTACCTTGCATCCCAGCTCTTCCACATATGATCCCCTCGCCTTCCACGGACCTCTCCTCGTGGAGCTCTTCCCAACCTCCATTTCTGGTGCTGAGCCTCCAAGAACACACAGCAGTACTTAGGAAACCATCTCCAAGTAGATGGAGACCAGGCCGATTCAGTGGCAGAACCCTTTGCTACGGCCATAAATGTAGCCTGCTTCTCTTTACTGCCTGGTCTGCCGTGGTCTCATCGAGCCTGGGTTTCTGTGAGAGTGCGGGTCGGAATCGCCTCCACCTGTTCTCACTTTACGCTGGGGTGTCTTCCTTGACCCCTTCCCTTCCATGCAGCTTCAGCAAACTGCTCTACAGTCCTCGTGTACAGCCTCAACTCCATCCTGCATAAGCTGCTAAATTTGTTCAGGAGCTAAAGATTGTGTACTGTTAAATATCGAGCTTCGGGATTGCAAAACTCGGTTCCAAAAAGCAGAGGATACAAATGCAGGTGTCCAGAGGGGCGGGCGGACTGGCTGGCGCTTGGTAGGCTGGGTGGGAAACGGGGCAAGCTGCCATGCACCTGCTGCATTTCAAGCATGCAGCAGTAGACTGCAGGCATAGAGGAGTGCCAATGCCCAACACTAGAGCTTCCCGCCTTTTCCAAAAAGAAAGAAACCAGGATTCTTATAAGCCGTCTACTGATTTGTCTTACTCTATTAGATTTTAAAGAAATGTTGACTGACGTTTATGAAGACTCCATACTGGTTAAATTCCATCGGTCGGTTAGCATGACCTTGCTTTCTGGTCTGCTGCTTCCAGTGACCCTTAGAAGTGTATTTGCAGACAAAGCTTTATGCAGTGTGATTTGAAGGTTGAGAAATCATCTGCGGCAAACCTACATGAAGTCAAGTAGTATAAAAACCCTAAAGAACCTCCTGGAAATAAACGCAGGGCTGCTCGTATTTGTGCATGAGTGCAACGGTGGCGACAACAGGAACGCCTATTAAATGGCAAATGGCCACTTAAGAAAATCTTTTAATGAAAGTATATTTTAAACATCCTACAAGAGGTCCACTGTGCACTCTTTTGTGTCTGAATACCTCATTTTTCATAAGCAAAAAAGCCTCTAATTGTCTTCTACTTTAAAATATCTTTGTCAGCAAGGATATTGAGGGGGCTGTAAAAGCTGGCAGTGAAATCAGTTTTCATATCCCTTATGACAGTTTACATTTTGAATGACAACTAAGGTTATCAGTTTACAAATCTTGTAGCTTTATGCACAAAGGGATAGGAAAACACATCATTTTCACTATTTACTGGACATTATCTTGAAAAAAGAGAGAGAGAAAGGAAAAATGTAATGCTTTAAATTAAAAAAGAAATATTTCAACATTGGTTGGTAAAAATGGCCAATTGACTAAAATTCTGGGACACAGTTTTTCCAGCCTAGCGCTATTGACAAATGAGTCAGATGCGGTCTGAAGGCAGGAGTCTGTGTGCTGCAGGCTACTTGGCAGCAATCCTGGCCTCTGCCTACTAAATAGTGCCCTCCCCAGACCATTGATTGGTAACACCCAATAGCATCTCCAGACACCACCAAAATATTTCTTGGCATGTAACTTTGCCCTCCACTAAAAACCTTTGTTCCAAGGTGTTATACATGGCAACTTGGATTTAGAGCCACAAAATATCTTGAGATGGTAGTTTACACCAAAAGAGAGCTATTAAAAGAAACTTCGCTGAGTTTTCCTTCAAGTTGCTCTGTGGAAATGAGAGAGCCAAGAGCACTGAATGAAGGGAGAAGTTGTTGTAGGTAGCAGGATTAGGAAAGGTCTGGAATGAGGAGTCTAGTCTTGCCATTGTCAGTGGTACCTCAACAAGTAGGAACTGATAGACATGAAGGCAGCTGATAATATCTGGTATGCTCTAGATTTCAGATCCAAAATTTCAACCTTCTTGACTCTGATTAAGCCAAATTAGAGGTAAATTTCCACACCCAGTGTAGCTTTGCATGTTTGTTTTCCGCCAGCTCGCCAGCCCGCCAGCCCGCCTGCTGCCGGTCTGGGCCCACAGCCGCATCAGCCCCAAATAACACTCCGAGACTCTGTATTTGATACAATCCTGTTGGCCAGTTACCATTATTGTTTATGGGCTAGCTCTGTGTTAATGATTAACCCATTTCTACTTATCTAAGTATTTCCACATGGTCATCTTACGGGGAGCCGTGGCTGGCTTGCTGGCCGGCCTTCCTTCCTCCCCAGTCTCCATCTTGACTCCCTCTTACCACTTCCTCTTTCCTCCTTGTCTCCAGCCCCACCTATCTTGCTTTCTCATTGGCCCAACGGTGCTTTATTAATTAACCAGTATGAGAAACATATTTACAGAATAACATCTCCCATCAACCCAGAGAGACGGGATGATTTAGAAGTTAGCCATTAAATAAGAAGTCCTCTTTTACCCATCATTGTCAAGTCAAATATGTTTCCAGGGAAATCTGAAAGGTCTTAATAGTAACTTGAAATCAGTAACTCTCAATTATTTTCTCTTTTGTTATAGAAGATAGCAATAGTTCTATAGACCTCATAGGCACAACCCGCTCCATGGCAGGACAGAAATTAAATAGCTATGTGAACCTCAGGGGAAGACACACTATGAAGTCTTCACATCAAGCTTTGAGCGCGGGGCACAAAAGAGAGTGAAGTAGAGGAAGTGCTGGGTGCATTTGCAATTTAGACACAACTCTTTTCCAAAACAACTATAGTTTCAAAAACAACTTAGAGTTTCAAAAACTACTTAATGCTCCTTGCATTGCTTTTTTGGAAGGCGCTATAAGGAACACAACCGCTAAGATTTCGGTTGAGTTTTTGGGGTTATTTAACTGGTTTTGGAACAATTAGATATTTCAAAATGGCACCTCCTAGGCTTTTTAACAAGGTATATTACAAACTGAAAATCTGTTTTGATGGTTTTGATGGTGAATGCATGACATGAGACTCCTGTCAAACACATAAAATCTGCAGCAGAAGGCAACTCAAGGGTTCATCCGGGGCTTCCATTAGCAACAATGTTTCAGTGCTGTTTCTTCAGTTACTACAAATCCACCACACTAATAGAGGAATTCTCTGTACTTGCCATTCACGCTCTCCATAAACCAAGTGCCCTGAAATAATCCTATTTATCAAAATATGCTTTGTAAATTTCACAGTAAGAACTTTCGGGGGTGCTAAAATTCTCTATGTATTTTTTTTTAAAGGCCCTGGAAGATTGAACAAATCACTGGTTATTCTCGTTCACTACCCAAGATGAAGAAGAGAAGGGACAAGCCTTCCTCACAGCAGTCTGGTCATGTGCCATTCTTACCCAAACTCGTGGAAGCCCAATTCCAACTTTGTAAACAGTGGATCTCAACCATGCACGCATTTTGCAGCCTCTCCATTTCAGCGATTTCTCAAGCGTTTGTGTTTTCTCCTTACGAAATAACTCTCGAAGGAAAGTTCACTCATAATTGTTTACAATGCATCACACACGATAGGCAGAATTTGTGTCTAATTTACAGCATCTAGTGCCAGCCAGAGAAAGAGTAACATGATGAATCAGACAGTCTTCCCTTGGTCTTTATGCAGTCAGTAGCAAACAAGGTGTGAAGCTGACATATAGCGAATTTGTTTTCTCTGTGACATTCTGCTCACCCTGTCATAATAACTATAGATCCCAGCTTTAACCTCTGCCACGTTGGAAGATTTTTCAAAGCACAAGTTTCTTGGCTGGTTGTCAGAGGGGAATCTCCAGGCTCATTAAGACCCTCACATCAGTCAGAGGAGGAAGGCTCGCAGTGTAGCTTCATACTAGAGGAGTGTAATGATCTAGAGAAGTTTTAAATGATTATGTGTTCAGAGAATATACAGTCTAGAGCAGTGGGTCTCAACCTCCCTAATGCTGGGACCCTTTAATACAGTTCCTCAGGTTGTGGTGACCCCCAACAATGTCATTATTTTCATTGCCATTTCATAACTGTGACTTTAATATTGTTATGAATCATAATGTAAATGTCTGTGTTTTCCGATGGTCTTAGGTGACCCCTGTGAAAGGCTCATTTAGATACCCCCCCCAACCCAGGGCTTGTGACCCACAGGTTGAGAACCGCTAATCTACACTGCGGCCTAGAACCTGCTATGATGACAGGAAAGAATGTAACTAAAGCAACTCAGAGAAAATCCACTGAATGAAAGGCAAACCCACAGCAATCGAGTGCTCTATGCACAGTAAGGAGGCGCAGGAGTGGGCACCCACATGGGCTGGATCTGAGGGAAGTCAGGCTCCACGGGGGCTGCGCAGCGCTCGGTAGCTCTTTAGCTCGGTAGGGTAGGCCACTGCTCTGAGCCTTCTTCACGCGCACAGCGTTTGTGCTGAGTGTAGAGCTTCCGTGGTGTTCAGAGCAACAGCACCTTCACCATTTCAAAAGGTCTGTGGTTCTAAGAAGTCCCATGAAAAGCAAGGTGACTAGATTTTCAGGTCAAAATTTGCATTTCCAAAGCACTAAGAAGAAACAAGTGGTATTTTGAAGTAAGACTGGAATCTATTTTTAGTGATGGGAAGAAGACACAATACAGCTGAGAGAGAAACTCAGGGGTTCTGCAGTACTACGTACAAGCTTTTATTTACATTCCCGACAGTAAACAAAATCTGGGTTCTAAACTGTGCACGCTGTATAATGAGGGCTTCTTATATTAGCATTTATATTTTCCGCACATGTGCAATATTTTAAAAATAAACAAATCATGGGGAAGCAGAATGGATAAATTTTGACCACTTTAAATATTTGTCTGTATTGCTTGGGGAGTACTGAGAAATTTTATTTCACATTTTGTGAATTTGGGTTCGGGTTCTATTGTCTGTTTCTCACACTGCTCAATACAAATTCCATGAGGAGGAAAACTTGTTATCAAACATTGACATAGCAAATGCATTTCAGCTGTGGAAAGTTCCATTGCATGAGTCCGCTCCCATTTTGATGATTAATTACTAGATAGACAAGGAAAAAGTAAAGTTGGACTCAAGGAGCCATTACCAACAGAAGGCATAATATGTTTATGGCATTATAAAATTTAATTTACCGAAATTTATCTTCCAATGCTTTTCAAACCTGCAAGTGCTGTGTAAAATGAGATATACCAGTAAATTCCAAAGTAAAGCTCAGGCTCTTGGGACTCTACACACCTTTGATCTCGTCACAAATTGGCTCCTGGAAACCATGTCTCCAGCACTCAGGTCTCTAGGGACCTTAACCCTGAAGCATCTCAAAACAAATAAAGTAGCTGAGACAGATGCTAGGCCCAGACAGAATGGCAACTATTTGACAAAATTAACCCCAAACGATGTGAACAAACAATTCCCCACATGTCATTATGTCCCCGCTCCCCCTTTCTCTCCCCCACGAAATCATTCTATCGCTTTGGCTTAAATGCAATAGATAGAGGTATTCAGCCTGGGTTGGCAATATTTCCGATACATATTTCAATAGATGATCCCGAATTGGCCTCCTGGAAGCACTTATGCTGACCAGCTTTGCAAACGTCTTTGTCAGCCCTCTCCCTTACCTGCTCACACCCGGCGCTAATGGATGCAAGCAGGGGGCGATGATAATCACTGCCTGTCTGCCAGGCCCTGGGTATGCTGCCTGCGCCTCCACAACAGCCCGTCTGGAGGGGGGCGGGGGGGGGGAAAGAGAAAGAAAAAGAGAATGTAATTCAATGAATCCTTGGGAACCAAGCTCGAGGCTTTCTCTTTTTAAAGGAGAAGTGATATCAGAAGCAGGATTATGAAAAAGAGTTAGTAAAAATAGGATCATTGTGAATTAGAACAGCAAGGGCATTTCAAATTGAATTACACAGGATCATGACAATTAGAATTGGAAAAGATCTTTCAGTCTTTGTCAAAGCTTGATCACTCCCAGTGGTATATTCTTCCGAGCCCAGTCCAGTCCAATTTTAAACGAGGCAAGTGATGGAGCGTCCTCTCTTCTCCTGGGATATCACTTAACAGTCAAAAACAGCTAACTGCTATGGCATCCCTGCGCGTATTTTTTTTTTTCTTTGCTTTATTTCCAGTATTCTGTTTTGTATTTCCCCAATCCATCTTCAAGTTATTTGAATTCAATTTTAAGTGATTATAGTCTACATTAAAATGATTAAACCCAGCTGGGCCTGAGTCTTTATCCGTGGGTTAACTTGTCTCTGACTCTCATTCTTTCTTGCATTCCCCCATGTATATACTTAGACACATGATTATGTAGCCAATAAACATACATACATAACGCACATATATAATGCACACAGTCTGAAAATATTATACTGGTTGATTTTTCTTGTGAGAATTAAAGGCCTGTAATTTTTAGATAATTCTTTGATTAAACAATTACCAAAGTCAACAACCAATTTCTTTAAAGCTGATTCACAGCAACAGATGTAAACTTAAATATTCTATTGTGTGTGTATATTTCTCCCACATAAATAAAATGTTCTTTTTCTATGATTTTCACAATAAGTTATTTGGTATAAATAACATGGATTCACAATATAATACTAATATTATAAACATTTCTAGAGAATATATAATTCAAAGCTTTTCTGACAACCATTGAATACACTAACTCATATTTCCTTTATAGATGGACTCATTCTTCCAATAAATATGGTTTAAGATTTGAGTAAGTAGTGATTGCTGGAAGAACAGCTGGGGTGTTCAAGGTTAATGGGAATTGCTTAAAGGTATTTAAAGATAATCAAAGAGCTTATATAGCTTCCTACTTCCTTTAGTAGAACTGCCCCAATGTATTTTTCACACCTGTCAATCAATGAGCCAATGTGGAATCAGAGAGGAGGATAAATGCACTAGAAAAAAAGGAGGAAAAATATAAATTAATAAACTTTTTTAAAGAATAGAATTCACCGTTTCTATGAAAATTTTATGTCACTAATTCATAAAATTTTTCAAGCTGTAACATATCTTAGAAATCATATAACTCATGATTACGGTTATGTAGTCATGATCTAAAAAAAAATAGAGCCTTATGTAAAGGCTTTATATAAACTTTAAACTTTTAAGTGTGTGTGTGTGTGTGTGTGTGTGTGTGTGTGTGTGTTCCTATGTCAAATTCCTTTATAAATCTTTCTTTTTCTTTCGGTTCTGGGGATTGTCCAAGTGTTCTGGACAAGTGCTTTGTCACTGAGATATACACTAATTCTTTTGTATAAATCTCAAAAACAGACATGTCAACAAAGAAATGTTTAAAACACAAAGAATGTGGAATGAGACAACAATAGAAGACATAACTATGCATTTGGTGAGAAGAGCGAGATGAGAGCAAATACAATGAAGAACTTAATGAATGGGAAAGGCTAAAGAAAACGAACACAGTGTTAATATACAGTTTGTATATTAACACTGGTATAGAAGCCTGACATGATTTAATTTGGTAATCTCTGCATTACTCACATTTATCAGATAATGACCCTGAGTCACGATATATTAGCATGACGGTTGTTGTGCAGCAGGACTGGTTCATACTGCGCACATCTGTGCAGAGGAGAACATCCAAGTCAAACTGCCCTCCAAGCCTACAAGTGAGCTGCTATTGGAGGGCCCTCCAAGGTGGACGGAGGGAAGGGAAGAGTGATGGGGGAAGGGCTCGGGGCGGGGGGGGGGGGGGAAACATTTAAGTTCTATTTTACTACGCCAAGTGAGTCAGAGGATTGGAAAAATTTTTATGGCAGAAACTAAATCTTCCGAGGGGCACATTAAAAATAAACCTGACACTGTGGTTTGTCATAAAGGAGCCAACCAGTCACCTGATATCCACTCAGTAATGCCTGTCTACAAGGCTCTTCCGCATAGGAAAGGCTTGCTATCAGGCATTATTGCATCCGTTTTGATAATTGCGTTTGTTGATTACATCAGCTCTTGATAATACGTTGGCTTCCCTTGTAGTTTTGAGTGTGTGTGTGTGTGTGTGTGTGTGTGTGTGTGTGTGTGTGTGTGATTAGTTTTTGCTGGGTATTGTACAGTATACACAAAAGAATAATGGATACTGAGAAAAATATTATCTGCATATCCATGTGAAAAGAAAGGAAATTTGTATCCTGCCTTAAAATCCTTAATAATAAAAGAGAAAATCAAGATGTTCCCCTAGTGCACGAACAAACTTCCGGAGCCCGTTCTGCATGGAGGGATACGCTCTTAGCCTAGGTACACAGGGGAGGGCCTAGGCCCTGCCCCAAATGACGTGACAGATTCTGATGATCCCTCATCACCCTCCCTGGGGAGTGGATGGGAGGATGGGAGGGAGAGGGAACTAGGATTGCTATGTAAAATAAGATTGTTTCTAATTTAAATAAAATTTAAAAAAGAGAAAATTGCAATGTATTAGTTTAAATTTGAAGTTTTTAGTGTGACATGTGATGTGTGTGTACATGCACATATGTCTGTTGAATGTGCATATATGTATGTGTATATTCCTCTGTGTGGGTTATGTGTGTACATGTGAGTGCACATGTTTGTGGAGGTTAGAGGTCAATTGTAGATGTCATTCTCCAGGTGCTGTCCACCCTGTCTTTGAGACAGGGTCTCTCCTTGACCTGGAGCTCCCCGGACAGGCATGGCTAGCTCTGCCTGTCTATACCACCTGGGGTAATGTTCAGTCTTCTTCTTCCCACTCGTGGAACCAAGCTAAGGTTGTCATATTTGTGCAGCACACACTTCACTAATTTGGCCACCTCTCCAGCCTTTCCTCACGCCCACGGTCACTCCAGTGTTGCCCGAGTTGAAGGCGTTGGTTCCCAGCTGATGTTGCTACCGAGTGGTGACTGGATCGACCGTGAGGACGCCAGTCTCATCACTGATGCGTCCATCATGAATGGGCTATTAGAAGGTGGGATCTGATTTAGGTAAGTAAGTAGGGGCATGGCTTTGGGCAGTAAAACTTATTCCTGGCTCCTTTTTGTCTCTTTTTGCTTCCTGGTCACCATCAACCGAGCTGCTTTGATTGACAAGCCCCTCTCTATCATTGTTCTGTTTAGTCAAAAGCAATGGCTACAGTCAATCACAACTTGAAGCCTTTGAAATCATGAGCCAACACGTATACTTCCTCCCTTAAGTTTCTCCTCTCTCTCTCTCTCTCTCTCTCTCTCTCTCTCTCTCTCTCTCTCTCTCTCTCTCTTCAGATATTTTATTATAAAGGTTGGCACTCATTTTTATACACCACATTGAAAGCACCTTCAAATCTACCCAGTTTCCAGTGTGGTCTTCTTCTTTTTCTTATCAATATACAGAGGTGTTAGTAAGTTAAGGATATAAAGACAATTTAGCTTTACTTCTCTTTCGTTTGTCTAGACGAAGGAGCATTTGTGAAAAGACAGACAAGTGGAAGAACAAAGGTCAAAAGGCTTAGGAGAAAGCTTCTAGTACCATAAGTGTGGCTGTGTTTGAAAACTTTAGTTAAAGATGACATTTTTAAATCAAGAAGAAAATTGTTCTCCTGGTTCCAATGTATTTGGGAACATCTCCTATGTATAAATTTGCATTACACAAGGAAGGCATTAACAGAATACAGTTCACCAAAAACTTTAGGAGTTAATTCTTGGAATGACAATGAAAATTTTTCTTTTTAAGAATGGATATGTCTTTTGGATAAACATGGATGAAAGCTTTTCCTTGTTGTGGCATAATAACCCCTGCAGGCCCACAGCTGCAGTCAGCCCCAAAGCATCTTATTGCAATAAAATCAAATTTAACCTCTTAAACTCCAGACATAAATCACTCATTTCTCTTTCAAACAATTTGTGAGTATATTATCATAAATGCTACCTGCCACAAGACTGACAGCTGTCCGTAGCTAAAAACTATGAATAAAATTGGAAATGCATTTGAATAGGAGAATCATCATAGCATTTTTTCTGGATAGGTAATGATAATAAAAGGTTATGACAGACAAGAGAAAGAATCTCAGACAGTGAAATCAGGAAAACTTTCTTTAAATTAAAGACAAAGCCAGCCTCAACAGAGTTTTATTTCCACAAAATTACGTCAGCAAAATAGCTATTGGCCCTTGGTAATATGCAGCAGTGGCAAATTGTGTTTTCTTCATGAGTTTTTATATTGAAAGTATGTATAGAATTGCAGGGTATGCTTTCAAAACTGTACTATCTGAGTATACATCTTTGCAAATGATCCTGAACCTTCATTAATATTTCTCCAACAATATATAATTAATGCCTTCTGAGCTCTAAAATACACTTTTAACCACTCACTAGAATGAGTACATCCAAACACCTGTTAAAAGACCCAACTCAATATACTTTAAATAAAGGAAGTCTCTTCCACATTTTGAAACTCAATTTGTCTCTCTTTTGCATTTTATGATTTAAAGAACATAGCATCACAAGCAATGATTTAAGTGGATCTCAAGGGCGTTATGCTAAGTAGGAAAAGATGACCTCAAAAGGTTATACACTTTCCAATTCCATTTACATAACAGCCTTGAAATGACAAGCTATGGAGATGGAGAGAATATTCTCAGTTGTCAGGGTACAGGGGTGGAGGTGGTTGTCACCAATAAATTGGCAACACTCAGAGAGTTTCTCAGTGTTGTTGGTTCTGTGTCTTGTCATGCTCGTGGCTACAGAAATCTATGGACAGGATAAAATGGCAGGGAACAATGTGCATACACTCGTGACTGCATGTCAAAACTGCTTACAAACTAAACGAAGTCTGCTGTCTGTACAGCAGGTCTGCACCAGCATTCGTTTCCTGGTTTTGATCTTCTACTGCAGATCAAATGATGGCATGTCACCATTGGGAAAAACTAATGGAAAACTTCCCAGACCTCTAGCGCACTGATCGTGGAACTTTAAATCTAATTAGTTAAAAATAAAGAAAAATGGTTTTTGAAATTACAATATCTCCCTATTCACATTTTATCCTATACAGACTGTTATCAGAAAGGAAGACAATTATAATCTTCAGCAGCCAAATCGTCCTTCGCAAAATTCATGTACCGGTAAATGTATTTTACTTGCTGGAGAGTTCCTTAAACTCTCATTCAGGGCTTACTTGTTCTTGAAATGCATTTTGGATATGCTTGGTTATCTAGATTGCACAATTACAGAAGATCTATTTATTCAATCAATCAGGTATCTATTCATCTCTTTCTCAAAGTGAAGATGCATGGGCTGAAACTTGGGAGAAACAGTTCGAAACTACAGATACATCATTGTGGAGCTCTTATGTGTCCCTTGGGAAGACATTCTTCCACTGTTCCAAAGGGAGAGCTGATGAATGGGGAGATAAACAGGGCTAAATCGGGAGAAGCCCTCCTTGTGGGAGTTTTGTAAACTGTCCTGCAGATAATTGAGCACTATCAAAGGGCCCTCAAGTCGGGGTGTGGACTTCACAGATTTCAGTATGCAAGGCTTGAGGTGAAAGATGAGTTAAGAGTTGTTAACAACTCTGAGATGACTCAAAATATGTGTGGATGGATAGAAAGAAAGAGGCTAACTCAGAAGGAAAGATTGACAGGAGTTAGTTCCAATTCTTCCTCATCATTATAGAAATGGAGGTATCCAAAGATGACCCAAAGATGTTTGGCTTCAAGAGGAGCTTTAAGCCAGAAGGATCTATTCAATTAATGTCATGTTCATATCACTTTAATAGCTCCAAACATGAGACAATCCTACTGTCCTTTGGCTAATAAATAGAGCTTGATGGATTCTATAAAGCAATGAAAATGAACCAACTACAACTATACATGATGACATAGTTGTGTCTTATAGATGCAATATGGAGAAAAAGAAGCCAAACAAATGGTAAAGACAGTAGGCATCTATTATGACAAACCCAAATACCAGGAGGCAAAATTGTAGTTCCTTTCATAGAGGACACTATGGAATACCAGTGGCACCAGAAGAGGAGGAGGAGCTGAGCTGGCTTCTGGGGTCTGCTAAAACCCTTATGTTGGTCTTGTGTCCTGGTTTGCTTTCTATTACTGTGACAAAATGCCATGACCAATGGCAACTTGGAAAGGAAAGGGTTTACTGGGTTTGCACATTCCAATCAGAGTCACATGGAAGCCAAGGCAGGAATTCAAGCAAGCCAGGATCCTGGAGGAAGGAACTGATCCAGAGACCATGAATTCATGCTGCTTGTTCCCCAAAGTTTGCTAAGTTTGCTTTCTTATATAAACCAGGAACCTTTGCCAAAGGATGGCACCACCCACATCAATCATTAATTAAGAAAACACCCTTGCCCATAGGCCAATCTTATGGAGGCATTTTCTCAATTAAAGTCCACTCCCCCCTTTCTGGGGCTGGAGGGTTGGCTCAGCAGTTAAGAGCACTGGCTGCTCTTCCAGAGGACCTGGATTCAATTCCAAGCACCCACATGGCAGGTCACAATTTTCAGTAACTCCAGGCCCAGGAAATCTGACACCCTCACACATGTGCACATAAAAATAAACAATAAAATAAAAAGGTCTTCTTTCTAGCTTATGTTGACAAAAAAAAAAAACCAAAAAACAAAAACTAACCAGCACTCCCTGTGAAATTTATTTATTGTACATTCACTTTTTTCTATGTACTTCAAATTTTGATTAAAATTTCACATAAAATATGCACATAGTAGCAAAAACATCCTGAAATACTAATTTGTCTATTAATGAAGCTAATTCAAAAATTGTATACATGTTGTCAATATAAGTTCTCCTTGGAAAATAATATAATACTTTTTGTCAGCAGACATGGGTTAGATGTAAACACAGAGCGTGAATTCAATGGCAAACAACACAAGAAATATGATTACTATGTTAAGAAATGAGAGAGATGAAAATATAAAAAATATACAACTGAAATTAGAAAAGGAAGGTTCGAGATGCATCTCAGTGATACAACGCCTATCTAATATGCACAAGACCCTGGATAAAGAATGGAAGATGATGTATTTTTGCTAAATTCAATGCTCAAAAAAAAAGTAGAAAAAATTGTATTCAGTTCAGAAGTGCAGAAATAACAGCGAGGGATGTCATTGACTATAAACTGGGCAGCATTGTGGTAGAAGGTTCCATACTTCAAGAAGACAGCAATTCTGAGTGCGTATGAACCCAATGACCAAGCATAGAAATGTGAAACAGAAGTTAACCTGAAAAGAGAAAGAGATGAATGTAGTATATAACGGAATATTTCAGCACCTCACCAGAACTGGACAGATCCAGCAGGTTAGAGTCATTAAGCACAGGTGAACTCACCGCTACCATCAGTGAATGAGACATAATTGAAACCTACCGTAACAAAAGCAGAACATTCACCATGGTAGACCAAACTTGTCACATGAAACACACCTCAATGATATTTCAAAAATAGAGATTACAAAGTTCTACTCTTAGACACTAAAGGAATTAGACTAGAAGCGCTTTCAAATGAATACAGTTAAAGACTGGATAGCAAGAGAAACTTAAAATATTTTGAATGAATGACTTGAAAACACAGCTTATCAAATTCTGTGGGATTCAATAAGGGCACTAATTGGAGAAGTTTTAACATGTGGGGTATATGTTAGAAAAGAAAAAACGATCGTGGTTTGTGCTGCTTCTGAGGCCCATATTTGCATCTGTGGTCCTAACACAGCTAGGGGCTAAGCTGATGCCCATGGCCCACATTACCATCAATAGCCATGTGGGGTTTTGTGGTCTGTGCTGCTGCTTGAAGCCACATTGATGTCCAGTGGTCGGCTGCAGCCAGGGATCATGTTGGTGTTCACAGCCCATATTGCTCAGGAAGCCATGTTGATGTCTTTGAGTAGAAAATCCAACTGAGTTAGCATAAAAATACCTTGAGCCAATAAGAGCTATAGAATTATAGGACTCTATAATGTTCATATACAAAAGTTACTCATCTTTCTCTATACCAGTAATTATCAAGTGGCATTTTAATTTAAAAATTCATTACCATATATATATGTATATATATATATACTGATATCCTCCAACATCAAATATTTAAGTGTAAATATAGAAAGGTATACAAAGGAGCTATATGAAGATAATCAAAAAACTGATAAAAATACATCAAAGAACTAAGTAAATGCTGGGATTGTCTATGTTCATGGATAAGAAGACAATATATCAAGACATTTGATTTCTCTAAATTAATGTATAGATTCATTCCAATTCATTGTAGTTCCAACCAAATTTAGCAAGCTGTTTTATGTGGGTCAGTAAACCAATTCTAAAGTTTATATGGAAGGACAAAAGATGCAGAATTAGCAATTTAATGCTGAAGGAAAAGAACCGAGTCAGAAATCTAGCAGTATTCTAGTTCAATACCTAATTGTAGGTCTACAGCAATAAAACCAGTGCGGAATTAATCAGAGGAAACAATTAGATCAGTAAAACCAAACGCAGAACCCAAAACACATAAATACAGTCAACTAAATGGCAATAAAAGCAACATAATATAACACAACAGAGATGGCCTTGAATGGAGCCAGAACAGCTAGAAATCCCCATGTAAAATTACATAGAGTCAAACCTAACAGTGTCCACACACACACACACACACACACACACACACACACACACAATTAAATCAAGATGGATCACAGGCCCGAATGTGAAATGCAGAGCTATTATACTCCTAGAAGGTAGCCTAAGAGAAAACCCAGATGACCTTGGGGATGGAGACGACTTTTTGATGGCGTGATTCATGAAATAAATAATTGATGAGCCGAGCTTCATTAAAATTAAAGACTCTGTGAAAGAGAATGTCAAGATAATGAAAAGACAAGTCTGAGAAAATATTTGCAAATGATGCATTTGATAAAGGGCTGTTGTGTAAAATACAGAAAGGACTTTAACTCAGCAATAAGAACTAGGAATATAGCTTTAGTGGAAGAAGAATGGCACTTGCCAAGCTGTGGGGGACCTTGGTTCATGATTCAGTCCCCAGCATCTCAAAAAATAAAAAAAAAAAATTAAAAATTAAAATAAATGAAACACCTTAACAATAATAAAATACACAACTCATTTATTCACAGGAAAAAGGTCTGAACAGATTTACAGATGGCCAGTGAGCGTGTGAAAGTGTTCAACATCACTTGTTTCTAAAGAATTGTGATGTATGACAGAGATAGCCATAATTCAGAACTCCGACAACACTAAATACTGGAGAGCATATGAGGCAACAAGAAGTCTTATCCAGGGGGCTGTAGAGATGGCTTAGTTGTTAAGAGCGCTTGCTGTTCTTCCAGAGGACCTAAGTTTGATTCCCTGCCCTCACATGAGGGGCCCACAAAGACTTATAACTCCAGCTACAGGGGTCCAATGCCCTCAATCACTGGCATACACACACACACACACACACACACACACACACACACACACAGACAGAGAGAGAGAGAGAGAGAGAGAGAGAGAGAGAGAGAGAGAGAGAGAGAGAGAGAGAGAGAGAGAGAGTACTTATTTACTGCTGATGGGAATGCAAAATAGAAGAGCTATTTTGAACACTTTGGCAGTTTCTAAAAACTTGAAACCACTCTTACCATATGATTCAACAATTGTGCTCCTTCATGTTTACCCACATTAACTGAAAACTTACATCCACACACACAAAAAAAGCTGCACTTGGGTGTTTATAGCAGCTTTATTCATAATTGCCAAATTCTGAAAACAACCAGAATGTTCTTTAGCGGACTAATTGTTCAACTGTGATGCCTCCAGACTTTGGGATATTGTTAAATGCTAAAAGCAGAGATCTATGAAGTCACGAAAGACATGGAGGAAATAGAAATGCATGTTTCTGACTGAAAGCTGCTCCCTGGAAAGCCTACATGGCACACTCCTCCAATTGTGTGGCATTGTGGGAAGGCAGAGCAGAGCAGACAGATCAGTAGATCAGTGTTGCCATGGATTGATCAGCAGTGCGGGAGAGATGAACAGTAAAGCACTGGGGAGGTTTTAGATAGCATATTCTCGTCTCCGATGCCATCACAAAATACTGTATTCTGGATATGATATAAATAAAAAAGTTTATTTAGCTTACAGTTTTTGAGGATGAAAGCTGAAACCAGTTAGACTTCTTGATTCAACCTATGGCGACTCCCCTCTTGGCCAAGTCAACACACAAGGAAGAAGATATTATAGGAAGAACATATGGCATACTAGAACAGCCAATGCTGTTATTTCACACAACATTTCTTCTAAAAACTAGCCAGGGTCCCATGAGAAGTACATTAATTCATCCCAAGGTCAGCTACCCCAAGTGACCTAAAGCTTTGCACCGCCCCACAAAAGAAGACTTTCATTGCCTCCTACATTGCCAACCTGGAAGACAACCTTCCCACACAGGACCGTTTTGAGGAAATAGTTAAACCATATCCAAACTGCAGTAGGTACCAAAGCTATTCACTTTAGTGGAACGTTGATGGGTAAATATAATTCTGCATTTGCCCAAAATCATACTAGGTATACCACCAAAAGTGAGCTGCATTGTAACTAATAGATTTTAAATTCTAATGTGTGTCAGCGTAGGTTTATTGACAGTAGCAAATGTGTCTCTGTGGTCAGGATCTCAATATTAGGGTAAGTTGCATGTGGACAGGGACAAGGTTCATGGACAGTCCAGTTCCTACTTGATTTTCCTTGAACCCAAAACATGTTTACATGTTTGTGTGTGTGTGTGTGTGTGTGTGTGTGTGTGTGTGTGTACAATGGGAATATATATATATATATATCTTTATATATAAATTAAAATAGATATATAGTAAATTTTGAATGGAGGTCCAGCAAAAAATCAATTTTCAAATCCATGTCCAGAATTCTCCTTTAAGCCACTGAACTTTAAATTAAAATTAAGAGAGATTTTTGGTTTATTTGAGATAAGGTCTTACTGTGTAGCCCAGACTTTCCCAGAACTTACTCTGTAGCCCAAGTTGGTCTTGAATTCATAGTGATCCTAGCTTGGCTCCCCAGATGGTTTATTCAGTTGCTTTTTTAACTCATCAGTATCACTTAGGATTTTTTTTTTGGGGGGGGGGCTAGTCCAATGCTTCCCTTCACAGAAAGAAGGGAATATTTGAGATTTATAGCATACACTATTCTCCATTATAACACTGACAGTTTAAATTTTGTAGGTTTAAATCATCATTTCTCATGTTTAGAAACAATTTTGTTACTAATCTTAAAATATAACTTCTAGGTATTTCTATTGAGGTTCCAAAAAGAGTATAGACCAAGAGTTATTTTTAATACTCTATTTTATTTAGGCTAGCATAAAAGTAAAAGTTTTAGAAATTTACTTTAGCGCCAACACAAAAGATACATTGTGTTTAGATCGATCGAATATTGAGAAAATGGGTTTTCGGTGTTCTGCTCATCTCGGAAGAAACACCTCAGGCACCAGAAGGGAAGAGGCCTAATACCTGCTATCAGGCGCATCTCTCTGATTGTCTGCAGGTGGTGATGTTTAGGAAAAAGGAGAAGTTTTTCTCTTTAATATTGATCCCTGAGCATATCTGTGGCTGTCACACAAGCCTGTCCCCCCTTCCAACTGCACCTGTTCAATTCAGAGTTCGCATTGCAAATAATGACATAATTATCTGCTCTGGGAGATTATTGGTATGTTATGAGTAGAAGATAATGGATCAGGCACTTTTGTGTGATTTCTAAAAATGGTACTTGGGCAGATGACTCCATGAACAATGAGTCAAGATGGATTTTCCAGACTGGGCAAGTCCTAGGGATGAGCGAGTCAACGTATTTGAAAGACTTTCCAGGGCCTCTGAGTTAGAAAGATTCTACCAAAGTGAGGTGGGCTTTTTGTTTTTGTGTTTATGTCTTTAAAAGAGTAACCCCCATATGGTTATGGAAATGACCGTCTGAACTCCCCAACCTTGCTACTCCACCTGCCAGTGAGTTCCCCCTTCATACCAAGTTCTCTGACCTCGCCTCCAATTATTTCCAACCTCACTCTTCTCTTGGTTTTACTCAATTGTCTGTCCTCCAAAGAATTCCTATAAATGGCCTAATAACTATTTTCTGCCTCTCTCTTTTGGTTTCCAACTATTTATCTTCTTGTTCTGTATGGGTAATGAGCTCTACACTCTGGCTCGGGTGCTCAGGTCTCTGGAGGGATGTCTGAATGTCGCCATGGTGACAGGGAGTCAGAGCAAGGCCCTTTGAGAAAGGAGATGGAGCTCAAGAGCTGAGAAACACTCCTGGTAACACTGATTTAAGTGCTCTTCCTCGGAAGAGAATAGGAGGTAAATAAAGGTGCACACACTATATTCTGATTCTTCGGTGCTGTGAGGGCTTTGGAAAGCAAACTTAGTTCACGATTTCAAGAAAATAAACCATGGCTTTGTAGTCCATTCCTCCACTGAAGTAGAAATGTAGCCAGCATTCAGTGCTAGCAAACACTGCTGTGTCACCTTGATGTTAGTGAGCACAGAGGAGTGTCTAGGTTTTTTTATCTGTAGACATAGTATGGAAATAATTCGTGTTGGGAGAGGTGGTAAAACTAGCTACTAGAACACTGTTATATCAAAGTCTGTAACACAGGACAAATAGCACAGTCATTTCTTCCTGGTCTCATTTTAAAGCCCCATTGCTAAGACAATGTCCCCACAGATGCTGGCATCTACAGAAATGCATTCCACCGAATGCATAGCTAACGCTTAGTCACCATGTATCTACTATGGGCTGGTGGGTAGGAAAATCAACACGGTTGTAAATCTGATTTTTTTTTTCACCCTAAACTTTTAGAAAGCAAGTTCTAAACAACATATTCTCAAAAATGTCACAAATGTTCTGATAACATTCTCTCAATGGTTACATTCAGGGAAAAAAAATGTTTATTGGTTAAATCCAAGAAAATGCTGACTCGAAGGACTAAGGTAAGGAAATGAGGGCACGGAGCACATGTGAGCTTTGACAAAGGAGGCTCTAAAGGAGTTGCCGGGCAGTGGTGGCGCATGCCTTTAATCCCAGCACAAAGGAGGCAGAGGCAGGCAGATCTCTGTGAGTTCAAGGCCAGCCTGGTCTACAGAGCGAGATCCAGGACAGGCTCCAAAGCCACACAGAGCAACTCTGTCTTGAAAAACAAAAAAACAAACAAACACTGTCTTGAAAAACAAAAAAACAAACAAACATAAAAAACCAAAAAGAAACAAAACCCAAAACAAACAAACAAAAACAGAAGTAACACACAGGTGTACACTGTAACTCTGACTCCTGTCTGTAGAAGCCTTTGTGATTCAGTGTCGTACCTGGCTTCCTCCTATTACTCAGATCCATCTACTTCTCTCTCTTCAGTCACTGTTGTCCCATGTGGTGCTAAATACGGAAATGTTTTCTATTCCTGGACCAGGTCCTCCACAAATGGCTAGGTGTTATGGCAGGTTGTTCCTTCCTGCCAGCTCCATCCCACCTGCCGCCAGTCTGGGCCCACAGCTGCACCAGCCCCAAATAACACTCAGAGACTCTGTATTTGATACAATCCTGTTGGCCAATGACTATCATTGTTAATGGGCTGGCTCTGCCTTAATTATTAACCCATTTCTACTTATCTAAGTATTTCCACGTGGTTATCTTATCAGGGAGCCGTGGTGGGCATCTTCCTTTTCTCAGGTCTCCATCTTGACTCCTCCTCCTACTTCCTCTTTCCTCCTCCTAGTCTCCTAGCCCCACCTATCTTGTTTCCTATTGGCCACAGGGCTTTATTAATTAACAAGTATGAGAAACATATTTACAGAATAGCATCTCCCATCAGCTAGGGCCCAGAGAACTTTAAGGACAGTGACAGTGTAGGATGCAGCTCCCTCCCGTGCTAAGGCGGTGCTTCTCACGGTATACTGTATAGGGCATTGCTAACAGTGCCCTGGGCCACCTGGCTGCTGCTCATCTGAGGAACACATCCAGAACCTCGGTTTTGAACCAGGACATCAACCCGGGCCACATAGGATAGCCACGAGGAAGGGTTGAAAATTCCTGACATTCCCATTTTGACCAAAACCGGTAACATTGGCATCATGGTGCAAGTGACAACTGCTTTCCAAAATGTTGTGTTTCCAGATCAACAGCCCAAGTTAGGGAGCGCTACCTAACTTCATAACAGTGCTCAGCCTGAGCTACACGTTAGCGTTACCTGGTGACACTGTTTTTAATTGCGATATAACTAAGTCATCATAACATTTACTCTTTTAAAGTGTATAGTTGGCAGTTTTTACTCACCAAATGATTCAAATGTTTATTCTAATCAATTAGTATGAACATTTTTTTTGGCACCAGGTAGGGGACTTTTCCAATTCTTATGTGTGGGGACAACCAGAGCCTCTGGAGGACCCAATAGAGCACAAAAGGATTAGCTAGTGGTAAATTTCCAAACAGTTGCTTAAATCTCTCCTTTTTGCCCATCCCTTTCCTCAAACAATCCTCTCCGTAGCTTTCATATCAAATGCATTTCATTGCCCATCTCTTCCTGCACTCTCCTCTCTCTCCCTCCACATGTTATCTCTACTTCTTATGCTCTCTTTTCCTACTTTTAACACCCACATACACATGCAATCACATGTATTTACATATTATGTTAAAAATAATTTTTATAATTTAAATAGATTAGGTTCTATGTGAAAGAAAACGTGATTGTTGTCTTTCTGAATATGGTTTAAGTTACTATACCAATATCTAGTTACATGTTTGGGTTTTTTTTTTTTGCAAATGTAATAATTCATATTTTTTGTATGGCTGGAAAATATTTCAACGTGTATTTGCATCCAGCATGTTGACTATTTTAGATGCTCTGGATCCAGTAGCTGAGAAACTTTGAGGGATTCATGGCCCCTGTGTTTGTTCATGGTTTTTGTGTTCCTGTGCTGTGGTTTGTACAGCTGTTATTTCTGGATATCTGTAGTGATATCTTGTTTATACTCTAACAAGTAAGCTTGCCTAGGGATCAGAGGGCGGAGCTAACCGCTAGTTAACCTTAGAGGTCTGAAGGTCTGCACAGATGGACAGAGAGAGGAACTGATAAGGCTGGAGGAGACAGGAATTCAGTCTTTTTTTGGCTGGGAAGTTGAGGAGGGGAGGTGTGGCAAAAAGTAGAATTGGATAAACGTAAGAAAAGGAATAATAATAATAATTAAAAAAAAAACCCAAATGTGAGGTCTTGGTTGTTATTGCTGTTTTGTTTGTTTTTAAAGATGAAGATCAAATCAAAGTCCTCCTAAAAGGACGCAAAGGTGTACACCCGGGGTAGCTACTGTTCTAGCTGAGGGTGTCTTTGAAGCAGTGTGAAAGGAAACGGAGCACCTTACTCGGTCCTGATGTGGTACTCTCGGGATCTCCCATGTATTAATCACCCTGCTCCTGGGCTCTGCAGCCACGAAGGGGGCGCGGCCAGATGACCACAGGCTCCGGGCTACCTTACAGTAGTAAGAACTGTTCTGGTGGCAAAGGCGGGGCAGCCTTTCTCAAAGCCTTGACTGCTGAGCCAAGCTTCTCACAGCCTGCAATTTCCAGCTAACATTTGCCCCCATCCTCCCACGGCTGGCCCAGAAGATGTGCCAGGTTAAGTTCAGGCTTCCCTAACCCTGGTTGTTGCCGGCTCTCAGGTCCCCGAGGAGGCTCCGTTTTAAGCAATAGGTTGTCTCTTCAGCTGACCGGTCACTGATCTCTGAATTGTGCAGAATGGGAATTCCTTTCCATTGCTGACCAGGGAGGAATGACCAGCACACCAAAATGATGCTGGATTTGAGGTTTGTAAAGACTGTGGTACTGTCCTGAGTAGGCGCATGGCTTACTTTTCGGATGAGGTTTCTGCTGCCCCTGCAGGGGAGTGACGGGGAGTGACGGGGCTGGAGTAGTATCAGTCTTTGCCTTTCTTCTGCACTTTGCAGCTGCTCTTGGACCACTGCCTTTGTGAATTACTGAGGCGTGAGCCTTTTCTCTCTTCGGGATGCAGTCCTTCACCAAAGTATGCTGTCTTCACTGTCACAGGCTTTCTTCCTACTTGGGCTGTTTCTTATGTCTGCTAGGATGGGTGCTGACACTTCTCTTTTAAAAATTGTTTTGGTATGTCATAGGCTGTGTTGTTCCATGTTAATCTTAGAATCAGATGATCTAGATGCCTGAAACGACTCTTCTGGGATTTTTATTGAAATTGAATTGAATTTGAACAGGTCAACTTGCGGAAGTCTTTATTTTTCTTTTAATCAATTTGTTTTTAATGAAATATATTTTGACCAAGCTTCCTTCTCCCCTGACTCCTCCCAGATCCTCCCCACCTTCCTACCCACCCAACTTTATATTCTTTCTACATCTCTGTTTTAAAACAAACAAAAGCCCACAAACAAACTGAAAAAACAAGAATCACACAACTACCCCCACAAAACACAAAAATAGAAATCAATATAAACAAGCAAAATACTGATAAGACAAAAAAAAAATGCCAAAAGCAAAGCAAAATTAGACAAAAAGTCAACAAAAATACCACTGAGTTAGTTTGTGATGGACAGGAGAGATGCCCTGAATATAGTTAATATATCCAGTGAGATTCCATTGGAGAAGATAACTTTTCTTTTGCCAGTGGGTATCAATTACAGCTAGCTTCTTGGTTAGGGTTGAGAGAACATGTCTACTTACCCCACCCCCACCCCAGTGCTGTGACTCAGTCTGGCTGGTACGTTTCTTTAGCAGAATAATAGTACTAGGATTTCTCTTACGTTTTATATAAATTAATATATAGTATACATATAATGGCAACTTTGTCATTTGCCTTCAAACAGTTCAGTTTACTGTGTCATTCCACTGGGCAAAATCTCTATTACGATTCTTGCCCAGTAACATTCCAATAGATCAACATTTTCTAATTCTAGGCCCAACTGTACTATAACTAGAAGCCCCAGACCCTCTTTGTTAAGAATTGGTAATTTTCCCATAAACCTTTATTTACTATGGTGCTAAGGAAGTGGCTGCCCATAGAACCTGGCAGAAAAGGAAGTACACAAAATGTCTTTGATGAAACAAATCCAGGCGTTAATTGCATAGACGCTCAGGTACTTATGGTAATACACACTTTGAATTTATACTTGAGTGATTGCTATCACAAAATTAAATTCTCTTTCACATCTCAAAAGCACTCTGGAGCCCCCTTGTCTTTAAGTACTCGAAAACCCCTCTCTGATGAACCCAGAGACTTTCCTCTCTTCTTTTTCTCCCTCACCCTCCTTAGCTGCTCAGTATTTTACTTTGTTGCATAAGGTAACTTGTCTCCCAGACAGAAGCAAGCCTTCCTCTGGGGAAGGGAAAACACAGTATCTAAGTGGCAGGTGGGGAAAGAGAGACGATGTGACCATTCCAACTGCTAGTTCTTATCCTTTCTGTGTACATGATTTGGCAAGTCCCGGGGCTTTATCATTAGATTTTAAGGTAGAAATATTTGAGAACCTTAGTTCCTTTGGCTCTGTGCCCTCTACCCTAGCAGCCCTACTCCATGATTTGTTCAACGTGACACTATCTTGCATCACTGCTCCGTCCTATTTGTGTAACGTAATGTGGTTCTACTTATTTAATTATTTAAGCAGCTGTAAAACATTGCTGATCCATTTTGAAATTATACTTAACTAAATTCCCAGTGTTGCCCAGTTGTTTGTATAATTACTTTTGGATCCAATTCAAGATTTTTTTTATGTTAGTTCTTAAAATTCTATTTTAGTGCTGCTTTTTCCTGTAAGAGCTGTAGAAATGGGTCTGGGTTACCCAGCATACTCTCTGGAGCTCCAATCATCTTGCTGTATGTAGAATTTGATAGGAATGCCATCAGTGTGCTCACCAAAACCTTTGATACATATGTCAAAAAGGACAGGGCCAAGGAGAACCCCGAGGCACACCACTATAAAATTTCCCTCTGCTTGACACGGTATTAGCATTCCTGGACATGACTCTTCAATTATTGATGAGGTCACCAGACCGTGCTTACATCCATTCCACATTTTTACATGTTACCCGCAAGGGTTTCATGAGAAACACTGTCAGGTCAGATGTTTTGTTAAGAGACTAGCACTGTGTGTGCAGTATTTCCTTGTCCCATCCCATGGCTAAACACCTGCATTGTTCAGTCTACTTCAATTTCAGATGAATTTCAATTTAAACTAGAGTCAGCAAAAGGTGCAGCCCATCATTTCACCCAACGGTATATTCTGTGCTGTCAGGACACTTGCTCTCTGTAGTCTTCATTCGTATTTGGTAATGTCTCTCTACTCCTTGAATCAAGATGGCTGCCTGCATCTAACTAGTTTCCCAAACAGTTTCTGTTGCATCCTAGAGCTGATGGCATTGTCTTTTAGTAGACCGTGAGCCCACCTCTAAACCAAATCCAGGGAAATGAAATGATCCGAGTGGCCAACACTGGCTCACACTCTAGGGCTGGACATTGCTGCATCCAAAAGCTCATGACTGTAAGAGCCTCAAGAATGACGGAGGAGGAGGAGAAGGGGAAGAAACAGATATGTTCTATGTTCAATAAAGATGTTTCCACTCTCTCAGCAGAGGCTCTAAACTATCTCACAGAGGGTGGCCTGCCGCTGCCTGCCCAGTATGCACCACCACTACCAAGCCATATTCTTATCTCTAACTCAAGAAAACCACATCAATTATATAACCAATTACTATATATTTGCATATAAAATCCCTGGTTATTATGCAGTTGAAAATCTGGTGTTTGCATAAGCAACATCCTACTAGAAATGTCTTTCTGTAAAAATTACTGAGTGTTTTCCATTCTGCAGTCAGCTAACTAATTTCAAACCCACTTGCCATGGAGCACTGGGCATAAGAAGTTGTCTACAGACAAGAGATGGGATTGTCATGTCTACATTCTGAGCTTTCCTGAAGGAAGAAATGATGCCTTGGCCCTGATTCATTTGGATGCTAATAGTAATATACAATCCAGAATACAATGGTCATAGGCAATAGGAAATGCTAGGCTTAAAAGACATACCAGAGCAGCATTTTGGCTTTAGTATTTAACTATTAGAATCTAGGAAATCCAGGAGGTCTGAAAATGAATCTTTCAGAAATAGATTCCTTCTCTAAATGCACTTAACTGTCTAATTGGTTTGTCACCAACACACTTTCCCAGACATTTAGTTTTATCAGCTATAGTCACATGTAGGTCTGTGGAAAAAGTGTTGCTCACCATGTAAGAACCTTGGAAAGATCTGGATAAAAGGCTTCTTGTGGAATTCAGCGAGAAGATGAGTTGGAGGAAGTTGTCTTGGGAAACTTACATTAGAATTGATTTGTAATCATCTGAGGCCACACTCAGTGGCTGTGTGCAGACATTTCCCCTGTTACTGATAAGATCAGTTTTTGTGTCTCTGAGAAGCCAGACACAACAGAAGGAAAGCCCATAACAATGACGGCAAGACCCCTCCCCTCTTTGATCGATCATTCCAATAGTCTAACACAGGTTTGGCCTGAAGTATTAATATATACACTTATTGGCATACTATACCTCAGCTTGGGTAGCATCTATCCTGCTTATCTTTCTGTTTGAGAGTAGCCTGGTTCTTGTGTTAAATGAAATTTAAATTTTAATCAAAGACAATATGTATCTGACAACAACAGAATCATCAAATCTCAGACTGTAAAGTAGATAGGCAATAGGAAAAGCAGGACTGTTGTCATCTGTTAGGAAACTATTAAGCTTTCCTTGAATTTACTAGGTATAAAAGTGAAAGCAAGTATCAACCAGGATGTGTGTGTATACATACATACAGGTCGTGTGTGTGTGTGTGTGTGTGTGTGTGTGTGTGTGTGTGTGTGTATACATATACACAGACACACAGGCGTATACTCACAGGGAATAGAGTAGGGGTAGAAGAAGTGGATATTTTAGGAAACTAATTGCAAGGCCAATGAACCACTTTCCTTTTTTAAACTCAAAGCGCCGAACCATGTAACCATGGGTATGTAGGCCATCCCACGCTTTTCCAGACTGGGCGATAACATTAAAGGCTGTAGTTCAGCCTGACAAAATGAAGCAAGCAAGAACATCTCAATGAACACAAAGAACCTGGTCATTGTCACTCCTACAATGGGAAGAACAACAAAATTGCAATTTATCTGAAGGCTCTGCCGCTAGAAAATAGGAACACAATCTTAATTTCCTTTCCCCATTTCACAGTAAGAAAAGTCAATCCAGTGCTCCAGGCACTAGTACATTAAATATTGATATAGAGTCACCGTGTAGTAGGTTTTCCTTCTAAGAAATTAATAAATTCTTAATGAAGAGTATGGAGGAGAGGCCCAACATGAATCAGTAATTCATCCAAACACAGTTGACTATTGTTTATTGAGCTGTTCTTTTTCCATATTGCATGAAGAATGATTTTCCTTTGGTTTTAATATTTCTGACACTAGTGCATATATACCTAATAAATATTTCTAGGTTTTCAGATTAACTTTATTTCAAATCTATCATCTGGCACAAATAAAAATGAACAAAACTTAGCAGGGAGCTGCCTTAAAGCATGTTTCATGAAGTGCCAACAATCAATAGTTTCCACTTAAGAAAAGAGAATTCTCTGCTTGGCTATACAGTTATGTCCCTCGTACTTTGTGAACTCTGTGATGACATTTTCAACAGAATGGTCTCTGTGCTTCAGATACATGGGGGAAGTATAAACCATGCAATTCTGGCTCATGATGCCTTGAGATGGGCATCTGCACGAGAACTACAGAAAAGCACCCATGCGTGCAGCCGTTGGTCCCAGCTTCTGGCTCCATTCGCACAGGCATTAGCACAGGAGGGACATAAAGACATGACTCTGTTTTTTAAGATAGACATAGATTAGATATAGATATAGATATATAGACATAGACAGACATAGACAGACTTAGACATAGGCATAAACATAGACAGACATAGACATAGACCTAGACAGACATAGACATAGACAGACATAGACATAGAGATATAGACATAGACATAGACAGAAACATAGACATAGACAGACAGAGACATAGACATAGACATAGACATAGACATAGACATAGACATAGACATAGACATAGACATAGACATAGACAGACATAGACATAGACATAGACATAGACAGACATCTACTGCTACATACTCAAAGCTAGTCAGGAGAGGTCAGTAGGAAGAGGCAATGTATAAGCGTAATATTTATCAAGTGATATTCAGCAATGTTTTGTGTACATGACCAATTAAGAATGACCTTCTAGAACTTGAAATTGAAATCTGAAAAAGACAGACTCATCTTTCTGTTTTTTGTTTTGTTTTGTTTCTTTCTGCATCTATGTGGTAGTGACCACTATCAAACTGCAGTCATAGAGGCAAGCTCTACTGGTGTTAGCGAAAATCGGGCCATGAATTCAATGTAGCACACTTCCGGCACTCAGAACAGGCTCATATTTTGGCATCAGTTAACATAAGTCACCAAAAAAGCCTGTCTGTTCAGATAGGCAGTAGGAGCTGACTGTGGATTACAAGACCACCAGGAAACGTTTTTGGTAGTTAAAGTTTTCTGGTATATAATTATCACATACAATTTAGAGATGACCCCTAGACAGATAATTGGCAACCAGCTGGCAAACCCACCTGTTTGGTAGAACGTCAATGAGATAAGATAATTCCCTCACACAGATAAAGGTAACTTGGAAAAGAAACATTGGGAAATTAGAAAACCTAACAAAAACAAAAACTTTGATGGTGTTTAGAGGAGAATGAAGAAATTCTGAAAGTAGTTTTGATTAGTCACAACTATGGTGTGGAGGGTTAAATAAAACCAATTGAAATAAATTAGGATAACTTGACATTTAATAATGATTACAGAGTTTTTGTTGGTTACCATCACATTTCCTGGACATATGTGTACAAGAGACATGCAGTCTGGATTGTAAAGTTAATAGATGAATCATGGTGGATTGTTTTAGGGTTGGTGTTGCGACAGGGTTTCTCTGTGTAACAGCCCTGGCTGTCCTAGAACTTGCTCTGTGGACCAGGCTTGAGTTCACAGAGATCCACTTGCTGCTGGGATCAAAGGCCTGTGCCAGCGTGCCACTGGTGGATTTGTTTTATGACTCTAGTTTTACTTTAGTGAACACCTCTGCCTCTGAGCACTTAATTTTATCCTATATTCTTCATCCCAGGACAGAAACAATATGGAAACAGCATTTTAGTTGTATTCATCTATGCAGTCCCCTTGGTTGATTTTTATATACAGAGACTTAGAACTTAAGCTCTCCATTGACTGACTCCCAAGCCTCTCATTGGCATTGGGTGGTAGGCTCCAAATCACCGTGCCATCATTTACCATCTGTGTTGCCTCATACAAGATATGTCAAGTCTCTGCGGCGTCTTCTTATTTACAAACTGAAGGCTATAATAATCCATGCCTCATACATGGTTATCAGCATAATCAGTGAAAAGTAAGAAGAGTTAGGTGCAACATCCACCCCATGACAACTTTCAGAAGTATTGCCCAATGATTACCACTTGAATAAGAATAATTACATTAACTGTAATCAGCAAAGTCAAAAGTTTAAGATGACTGTACTGTGACAACAAACTCTTAAAGTCATCACCAATATGTCACTTCCAGTCAGCCTTGTCAATTGACCCCAGGAGTGCTCCCAGCATTGCCCTTGATCTTAGCTCTTTAAATAAGGGGTTATTTAGACCCTGACCCAATCCAGACCATCTCCTAGGTTGACAACGTGCATTGGTGTCATAGCAACAACTACACTAGATTTGGAGAAGTTGCATATTTTAGCAAATATTTACTACATGCTTTGTTTTCCCTTTTGATGGTGTGGTCATTTAACGCAGTGCACCACTTACGCTCAGCACATGCTTCAACCACTGACTTAAAATCCCAGTGTTACATGTCCCTATTTTCTCCTATACCATTTACAAATTTTTACAATTTTTAGATTAATTTTTGTGATATTTGATGAATCTGGATTTTCTCCTACTGGATAGTGGTAAGTCTCCTTATTTTTGGAGATGTCCCAATTGCCTAAAAGTGTCCCTTACATATGATAATCATTCAAAAAATTTTGCCTGAACTGATTTTGTCACAATTGAGTACAATATGAATCACACACACACACACACACACACACACACACACACACACACACACACAGTTGCTTTATTCAACCAACACACATCACTAGGGTTTCCATGCATAATTAGCCCTCAAATATCTTACAGCAGACACAATTCCCCTCAACCTGAGATAGTAGACTAGTTGAGCACAAGAGCCAGTACTTTGTGCGCTTACCTAAAAAATTAATATAAAAATAGTATTGAGAATGGAGGTATTTATTAGCCATTCGGAGAGGCAGGATAATCACTGAAAAGTAGACAAGTTAAATATTAGACATAGTAACCTGTTCACCCAGAGTGGCGGTGAGAGTGCTGCCATTGAGGGTGACATTAAGTTGTCCTTGGGAAATGTTGAATGTCAGCAGTGTGGTGAACTGACTTGTGTCAGCAAGGAGGTCTGAGTGACTATGGCAGAGGCTGTGAAGAATACTGTAGACAACATTTACACTGGAAAAAAAAAAAACCAAGACTTCACCAAAGAAATTGTGTCTTTCAGATGCCGATTGAGAAACAGACCGGGCCCCATTTTCCTGGCACTTAACTCTATTGGGGGCGATGGAAGTGAATTAGATAATAACTGACATAAAACTCCATCCCTGTTAGAGCACTGATAACTGATATAAAACTCCGTCCCTGTTAGAGCACAATACTGCAAACGCATAACATTTGAAACACATTAAAACAAGGCCTGACCCACATCGGGAGGTCTGTGGGAGGTGCACTAAGGAAGAAGGAAGGACATCTCTTCTCTGTCTTTGCGAGCAGCGTGTTCTTTGTTTTTGTGCCCCAAGTCACATAAAAGATGAACATAGAATTAGTTCACTTGTGCCGCTCTTACAATGTACCACAAGCTGAGTAGTTTGTGGAGAACAGAAACTTAGAGCAAGTATTTGTGGGAATTCTGATGAGTGGGTGTTTGCAACATTCTCACCAGCCAGGAAGCGAGTCAATGCAAGAGCGGCAGCTAAGAAACCCTCCTGACTTCATTGTCTGATTATGTACAACCCCCACCACCAATCCTCTAAATACAATTACAATGAAAATATCTGAGCTCTCTAAGGGACAAATATTCAAACAATAGCACAACATGCATTTTTAAAAGGAGAATCCTCTACCAAATAAGTTTTCAAATGCTGTCTTATTATACTTCAATGAGAGAGCTGAGGGTATTTTGTTATTGCTGTAATGATGCTTTCCTATTAGGAAATGGGTATGTTTCCTTTTGAAATGATAAAGGAAGGAATTATTGGGACACCAGAGAGGCATTGATGACCCAAAATCAGGTATGAAGTGCTGGAACATCGATGACATCAGTGGACAGAGAAAGACAGAGACAGGCCCAGGTTAGTTAGAGAGTGTAAAAGTGACATTAGGAACTGGCAGGATACAGAGAGTGTGTCAAAGAAAAGCACACTTCAGAGTCTGGAGGAAAGATGTTGATCTGCACGATGGAAAAGGGGAAGTGCACAAGGCATGTGTTAGCTGCACGATGGAAAAGGGGAAGTGCACAAGGCATGTGTTAGCCACACTGTTTCAGACACTCATCAGAATGATACACTTACAGAGTGATACATTGTCTGCATTGAACCACTAAAGAAAAGCAGAGTAAGTCGGTGTCTTTGGGGATTTAGTGGAAATGGGTAATAGCTGGAAAATTGGAGATGAATGACAGCTCTGAAAAAGGGAGTTGGAAAACAAACAAACAAACAAATGACAAGGTTGGGTCTTAGCGCCAGAGAGTTTGGGCACAGGCCTCTAAATTCCAGGGGCTGTGTTGGGTTGAAGAGCACCCCAGGAGAGTGCTGCTATGCAAACCTGTAGGCCAAGCTTCTGCCAGGGGAAAGCTCAGAAAGACAGAGGGATGAGAGCAGTCAATCTCCTCAAGCCCAGCAGGTGACTGATGCTCAGAGGTCTGTGGAGTCAGCTCTGCTAGGACACTCCTCATAACACAGCTGTTTCCTGGGATGGAAAACCAGAAGTTTACAAAGAGAAATGGGTGACAATGGAGATGAAAATGGACCAGGAACATGCCCCCAACCCCTGCCCCCTCCTCATGCCTTTCTTTAAAAACAAAACAAAACAAAAAACAAACAAAACAAAACAAAAAACAAACAAAACAAAACAAAAAACAAAAAACAAACAAAAACAAACAAACAAACAAACAAACAAAAAACCACACACACAGCCATGAGAAGAAAATGAGAAGTTTAACTAGGGATTATTGGAGAATATAACCAAATTGTTTTCTCTGTCCCCAAACCTGAAACAGGTGTTTTATCCAAAGGGTGGAAATATTAGATTTTTATTCACAAGAAATAGCCTACATGCGAGTAATACACAGACATATAGGTTATATTTAAGAATATATGTATACACACATGTATGAATTCAATAACGGTGGGGAAAAGACTGAATTTGAATGAGAGCAAGAAGAGATGGGTGTATGGGAGGCTTAGGAATGGGGAAAGGAAGGAAGGAATGTAATTACATTATAATCGCATTTTTTAAGGGGAGAGAGACAGCACACACACACACACACACACATACACACACACACACACACACACACACAGAGAGAGAGAGAGAGAGAGAGAGAGAGAGAGAGAGAGAGAGAGAGACCATATCTCTGTAGCATTTTACTATTTGTAAACAGGCATAGCAGAAGTTAATTCATAGATTATTTGGCCCCGCCACAAGCATGGCACAGCAAATGATTAAATATCCATGACCAAATGGCTGTATGAAAGAGACAGTGAGGACCAAAGCTCAGTCAAGCAGTGACAATGGATTCCTTATTTCTCTTTAGCATCAGGTTATAGAGTTGACCACTTCTGCCTAGTGGTTGTCAGTTTTGCAGTAGAAGACACAAGAAAAGGAGAAATTGGGAAAGGAAGGTATAGTCCCGCACAGATAGAAACCATTACATCTGGGGGTGTGCTCTTTTCACACTGGAAATGAGGAGAGAGAGTGTTGGGGACGAGCGCCTCCGGTGTTATGACTCACGATTTGAGTATTCCATTAGGAGAGAAGGCCCTCGGTCCCTCATCAGGGAGTCATGACTGCCTGCTTATTCCACTGAATCCTGCGGAATTTAGCTAAAGACGGGGAGAGTCTGGGGGTGGGAGCTTCCACACGGAAATGCCTTCCAATCTTATCTATTTCAAATCATGGAAACATATATTTTTAGATGATTGATAGACACACGTACAGGATGTGTGTGTGTGTGTATGTATGTATGTATATGTATATGTATATGTATATGTATATGTATATGTATATGTATATGTATATGTATATAATCTTTTTGTAAACATTTACCTGCCAGTGTCTGTAACTTAGGGTGCCTTTAAATGAAATCTCAACTGAATTAACCTAAAATAAAATGTTTTCACATAAGTTCCCAAAAAGAAGATGAACCCTGAGAAGTACCACTCAAATTCATTCCAGAGAAAATGGGGAATAAATGAGAACAGCAGGTTCAGTTAGAGGGTTATTTTGATGAACTGGTTTCTATATAATATGAAGGGAGATTAGAGCTCACGGAGATCTGTTTTAAAATAAATCACTGCGTGGAAACAGAGGAAATAGAACTAAGGATTTTACCCTCATGCCCGATGAACACTTTTGTCTCTTACGGAATTCACATTTTCTGAGGGAGAAAGTTCAACTTCCACAGTCTTCAGTCATTCAACTAAAAGACAGGAGGACCTCCCAGGAGCCAGGCACAATGCTAGGCTCCTTGGGGAGGCAGGAAACAAAAGACCGCTCTTACTCTCAAGGACCTGAGGAGTTGGTGAGGAAGGGAAAGGAAACACACAATGGCATCAATGAATGCCTAATTACAAACCGAGATAAGTGTCTACAGAGGACCGCACGGACACCTATAAGAAGCAAGAGGACACCAGGTGGGGTGGGATACAGACCCACAGAGGCATTCGTGAAAGCGGACTATGTGAGTTTACATCCAAGGATCAAAATTGAGCAAAAGCTACCACGAAAGGCTGAGTGGAGGAGAGCATTCCAGGCCTACCGGAGTCTGCGAAGATGGGTCCCACCCCCACTCTCAGCCCCCACAGTAGGGAAGCCAAGCGGCTCCTTGCTAAAGATTTGGTCTTTATCCCGAGAACAGTGGGAAGCTATTGAAAGGTTTAAAGCAGGTTGGTGACATGATGAGATTTGTGTTTTGAAAAGAACACTCTTGCTGCAAAGTTGAAAACAGATTGGAGAGCCTGTCTGAAGGCAATTGTTTCTCTAAGTAAATGTGAAGGGTTGCAGCTGTCACAATCACTATCCTGTGGCCACCTGACCCTGCTAATAATTGTCTGTACCCCTGAGGACATTTGGAAGCTATTTTCGGTGGACTATTAAGAATTTCTTGATTCCCGATTAGATTACGATGTGGCAATGGTTAAGCTTGAAGACACAATGCTTTTCTGTGTGTTGGGGATTTGGGCTGGCCCGACTAATCACTGTTCTGTGATGAAACAAGCAGAGCCTCACGTACTTGAGCATTTCAGAGTCAAGGACAACAGCATTTCTGCACTCCACGCATGTACTTAATGTATCTGCACTTGGACTTTCTGAGTTTTTTCTTAGTCTCTGACTTCCCAGCAAAGCATCAGCCCTGGTCAGAGTTTCAATACTGCAATTGCTATAGTCTCTGGTTGGAGATGGGGGTGGGGGTGACGTGACTGGTATGACAGGACGGGGTGGGGGGAGACGATTGTTAAAAGCAAGGCACATGGGTTGGAGATGTGGATCAGTGATAGAGCACTTGCCCAATACAGGCAAGGCTCCAGGTTCAATCCCCAGCGCAGAACTATATACACCAAAGGGAAAAGTTCAATCACAAAGGCCCAGTTACTAAATATCAGTTACCAGGACTAAAACTTTGCCCCCAGGTTATATCAGAAAGAGTGCTGGAACTCAGGGAAGGCTGGGTTACTATGGAGAGTTGGTGGAGTCTGCTGAAGTACAGGAAAGGACAGGAAAGGTCTGAAGGGCAGGAAGCCAGGTAGGAGCTAACACACACACACACACACACACACTCACACACACACACACACACTCACACACACACTCACACACACACACACACATACACACACACTCAACCAGACACACACACACACACACTCACACACACACACACTCACACACTCACACTCACACACACACACACACTCACACCAGACACACACACACTCTCTCTCTCTCACACACACACACACACACACACACACACTCTCTCTCACACACACCACATACAGACACACACACACACACACACACACCCTCTCACACACACACACACCACACCACACACACACTCACACACACACACCACACACACACAGCCGCCTGAGGAACCCTCCCCTTCTGGATACCTGCCTTGAGGCTACAAAATGCTGCTGCTGTCTGTAGAGACTGGTGTGCTCTGGGGTGTCATTCCAGCATACTCACTGGCCACCAAGTTTAAAACCTTCTTCAACAACCCAGGCAAGTGGCAATCCCGAGGTATCATGACTTTTGTTGTTCTGTCTTCACGTATAGATATAGATATAGATAGATATAGATATGGAATGATATAGAGATAGAGATAGAGATAGATATATTTCTTATTTTACATATTGATCCCAGTACCCTCTCCCTCCCTCCCATGCCCCTCAACCCCTCTCCCATTCCACCCCACCCCCACTCCACAGGGAGGGTTTTCTGCCTTCTTAGAACAAACCCTAGCAGATTCCTCTTCTAACAGCCACTAGCCTACGGTAATTGTGGCGTCTGCAGCTGCACAGAAGGCTAAGCCTTTGTTGACTAGATGGCCATTAGTGAGTCAAGTACAGCACTATGGCTTTCTGTCTTGTCCGGGTGGAAGCGTGGACACTTGTCTGGCAAGCTTTCGGGTGCTCTGTTCCCCAGGCTGCACTTAAGTAGACCTGCTGAGAGCGTCCCAAACGCCAGCCCAACCTTAAACAGTTTACAGTGCAGGCTCAATCAACGCCACTGTTTTACGTATCCTTTTCATAATCAGGTGCAAAGTTTCCAAACAAATGGTCATCAATAATAAAATCCTCCTTGCTTTTGTTTGTTTTGGGTTTTTTTGTTGTTGTTTGTTTGTTTTCCGCTTTTCTAGACAGGGTTTCTCTGTGAAACAGGCCTGGCTGTCCTGGAACTCAGACAGGCGTTGAACTCACAGAGATCCACCTGCCTCTGCCTCCAAAGTGCTGGGATTAAAGGTGTGTGCCACCATCACCCAGCCCCTTGATTTTTTTTTTTTCAATGTGGAAAATAAGAATGTTTCCTTGTGCATTCAAATCTGTTCAAACTTAAATCCAACTTCATTCCAGTTTAGTCAAAACTCCAAATGCACACACAGCTAGCTCAAAGCTTACCCCCTCCCCCTTAGACAGGACCTGCTCTCCCAAAGCTGGACTTGAGGGCAGAATTCAGTTATGTACTGTGTTATCTCTAGCACCACAGCCTCTCTCACTACAGGCTCTTCCCTTCTGTTTTAGTGTTAGGGATATGTTGGTGCTTTCTACACACGACGGTTATGCAAAACTCACTCTTTCTTTTAAGATGTTGTTCATGATTCTCTGAAACATCTTACTGATGACATTTTAACTTTTCCAAGTCCACAAGTCACCACAGAAATCACGGACTCACCTCTGAGTGGAGGCACAGTTGGGCTGGCCAATCAATCGGCTGGTCAAGGGGCCACCCTTCAGGAAGGTTGGTATTGTATACTGGAAGTGATTTTAATGAGAGGAGGAAGAACTCACTGTTTAATGAGACAATATGCACGTCCTGCCCCTAGCGTAGTCACGGTGAGCTGCCATAATCTTTGGCTGTGTCTGCCCAGCTTTCTGAGTCTGCAACGGAAGTACCTTTTCCTCTTTCTTTTCCTTTATCCCCATCTTGCCTGGGCAGAGCCAGTGTGTGTTTGCTTTGGTACTTGGGGTTTCTCTCTCTTTCTCTACAGCCTGGCTCCCTACCATGTGTCTGTTTGTCCACCATGTGGATGAACTCTATGCCAGCTTACTGCACACTTGAGGGGTTTCCTCTTTCTCTCGCCCATCTTCCCACTGCAGGCGGCTGCCAAGACTTACAGCCTGCCGGCCTGTTCTGCAGCTTTCTATTTTAAACTCAAAATTCTCTTCAAGCTCCCTTTTGAGTCCATTCTTAAAGTCCTTTATTAGTGAGACTCAGAGTCACAGGATGGGATCCAGATTTCCCCCATTACTTCAGAGAGTCTAGAGGAACTCTAAACATTTTCCAAAAACTCCAAGGAATCCCTGTAAAAGCCCAGAAATTCATGTTGTTGTTTTTCATTTGTTTGTTTTTTTTTTTTAAACTCTCCAAGTAATTCTAATTCAGGAGAAAGTCTGAATGTCACTGATCTAAACCCAGCTTTTGAAACTCTGGCTGTCCTCTTGGAATCCTAGACACACCCTATGTGTCTGTATACAAGACACTGCCCAAGCTGTGTTCTCTTTCAAGGCAGAGCCAAGGACCAAGTCCCAAGATACTACTGGTTCCCTAAAGCCTATGGCAAGGCAATCCTGCCAATATTCTTCTTCACTGATGCCTATCTCGGAAGTGCCAGATCAGACAATCTTCTCAGGGAGAGGTAGGTGTGAATGTCTGTCTCCACACAGAGATAAGGACCAGGACCCCAGCTAGTACTTAGTCTCTAAAGCCTGTGACATCCCAATCTCTCCTGGTGTTCTTTTTCTCTACTGTGTAACTCAGAGGTCCTGGGTCTCACAATCCTTCTTAAGGAGAGGATGTAAATGTCTGTCTCCAAAACAGGGATAAGGACCAAGCTCCCAAGAAATTATCTTACAGGCTATCTGTCGATCAGAGGTGTAGACAGGATGTGTAATTTGAGCTCATGCTAACAAAAGAGAATTTATAAGTCTGCTCCTCTGAATTAACGGAGAAGTCCCACTTGGAGTGTAGGCAGACTGGATACCTTTTATACTATTCATGGCTTTGGGGACATGTGGTAAGAATCCAAGGTAACAGAAAATTTGTACTTTTAGTTGTTTTTACAGCATTAAGAAATGGAATTTAATATTTTGAACTCTACCCAGTTGGGTGTCTATGAGGTATGTTATTTCCATGTTGGGCATGTAACAACACTGATATGTGAGGGGTGTGCTGTTAACCTTAAATCATTTCACTTAAGCTCCTGCTAAGTCACATCTCCTCAAATGTAGTCTTAGCTGCGTGTTTGTTTCCAACTGAAAACTTTTTTTTTTTTTTTTTTTGCACTGGGTGGTGGTGGCACACCTTTGATCCCAGCACTTTGGAAACAGAGACAGGTGGGTCTCCGAGTTAGAGGCCGGCGTCGTCTACAGAGCAAGTTCCAGGACACCCAGGGACACACAGAGAACCCCTGTCTCAGGGGGAGGAAAAAAGAAAGAAAAATAAATTTTTGCATCTCTGCCATGGCTAGAGTCTACTTTTGCTTCTACTACTCATGTATTGCTGAGCTTGTGGAAACTTAAGACTGACTTACCGTCTAGGGAGGCTCTCTGTACAATACTAGCACTTCCAGATGAGACAGCCCGTGTCCCTTTTACTCCGAACAGTTCCTGCCTTATTGATCATAAACTTCCCGCCTGTTCCCTTACACCTGAGAGATGAAATGTCCAGGCGGACGAAGACCCATCAGAAGTTCAGCTGTCCTTGCGTTAAGCACCCTGCAGGTCCTCACCACGTGTTTGGTCTTCCAGGCCGGTGACTCATGGCTCCCCCTCATCCCTCTCTACCTTTAGTCCTCCACGGCTCTCACGCCAGCTCCGCCTCCCTCCTCACAGAAGAGGCAGCAATTCTTTTCTTCTCCCCACAGATGACTCCAAACAAATTTGAATGAAAGATGTTTGCTGAACAACGTAAGCTTCTTCGGTGACCTTCCCTTTTGCCTTACAATTTGCCCAGAATGTTAATCTCTTTCTTCATTACTTCAGAAAATAATCCCCACACTTGCTAACGCCATGTGCCGCCTCATCTTACCTCCGGGCTTTCGGTTTCTTTAGGTCCTGTTAGGGCCCTTGCTTGCGCCTGAGCTGGCTTCCTAGCCTTCATCCTTTCTGCTACCCATCGCCGCTCCTTTCTTCTCTCCCCAACACTACTCATCAAAGTGAGTGAATGACCTACCCTTTGAACCCAGAACCCTGCCTCATTTTCCAAATTCTTGCAAGCAAGACCTTTTCACGTTAAACTGGTGTCCCTCATTCTCCCTGCCTTGCGCGGTAAGTTCTCGTTGAATCTAGTCCCAGCCAACAGAGCAAGAGTGCCCTTTGAGACTGTCCTCCCAGCTGAGAATCCCTCTATCCACCCTGTGCTCCATCTGCCCGCAGGGCTGCTTCTCTAGAGAAACTTCAACTTCTACTTGAATACTTTAAATGATGCAGACCCGATGTGAGTTCCAGCTTCACTCTTAACTGGTTAACACGTCAGCCAAAGTGGAGGATGGGAAAACCAGTATTGCCTCTCTAAGACGGTTGCGTTTCTTTAAGCTACTTTCTCTTTTTTCCACTGTCTCTGAGCATCCTCCTGATGCCTTAAAATCCACTGCAATGTTATTTCCTCTTTCTTAAGTCCTGCTGATCCCTTTAATGGAAAGTAATTTCCTTTTCTCTGAATTCTTGTAGCTTTCAGTACTCCTCTTGCTATGTGCAGTAATAATAAAATAAAAATAAATAAATGCGAACAAACTTATCGTAGCATCTTTCCCAAACAACCATAATTTCCCAGCATATGAAAAGCCATATCAGGACCTTTTGTTTTCCGGCAAATGCTACCAAAGGACTTGGAAAGCCATAATTTTCTTTAAATATTTTGTCTGTAATTTGTAAAACCACAGAAAATATTCTTGGGTACACATTTAAAAATCTTCCCCAGATATCCTATTTTCATCCTGTATGGCAAGATGTCCATGACAGTCGCTGAACAGCCAGATGCAGAGGGGTGGAGGATAGGAGCTAAAAATGATTAACAGTTCTTGAAATGGATGTTTTATCAGTGCAATTCCTATGTAAAGAAGGTGGAAGGGGAAGGACAGGGAGCCTCAGCTGGGATTCTTTGCCTTAGAAAAGACAGGGGCTGGAGATGTTGGCAACTAAAAAAGCATCTAAAAGAAAAAGAGAAAAAAAATCGTCTGAGTGACAGTGAGCAGCTGTTTCCTGTTCCTGCTCAGAGTGGGACAGATGCTCTGGGTATCCCAAAGAGACATTAGGAACAGTCTCCAGACTCTAAAGCTAACATGTTGACAACCAAAGGGCAGAGGGATATCTGTCTACACTGGCGGGTCAGGATGGTGTCTTATTCTGAAGAAAGGGCACTAGAAGAAATGGTGCTGAAGACAATGCTCTCTTGGGGTTTTATCCCATCTCCTAATGAGGCTACTTCAGAAGAGAAGCTAGTCTATTGCATCATACACGAGCAAGACTTCTTTACGTTTTTAGGAAGCGTAAGCTAGAGATGCCATCTACATACACTCCAGGAAGAAAGGCTATAGAATATGGATGGCATCACGGTAGATGTAGTCACTGAAACTAAGGAGACAGATGGCTTCTCTAGGACCACTACTGCTGTGTGATCCTCAATAGGTCATTAGACGACTCAAAAAATCAGTTTTCCCTCCTACTTTCTTCACGGAAATTTTATGAGTTTTGACTGGGACACAATAAATGTCCATTTTGTTATTTGCTGGACTTGAGACACCTTCTAGGCCCTTTGCTAGGCATGTTGCCAAGAGTTCTCTCCTTCACAAAGCAATCATACAAGCCCTGTATAAAATAAGACGATGTAATGACTTTTCACCAGCGTTACATTCTTTAATTAAAAATGAAAGCCCTGGGTATCAAAGCCCAGCCTGCTGAGTTCCCTTACCTTTCCCAACCAGGAGACATTTCCCTGATGTCTGTAGCACGTCTTTGACATCTGGGATGGAAGACCAATTTGCCCCCACCCCCGCATAGCCCCACCTGCCACCATTACTGTGTGATCTCTATAAAATTAAACTGAGGATGTACTTTTTTTTTCCATTGCACTTTTAAGCAAAGCCATAAAGCTCACAAATACAGTGTCTGTTTAATTAAAGGAGTGGTCTCAGAAAGAAAGTCCTTGTGTTTAATTTCGTATCTTCAAAATAATAGTAATGTCAACTAATATATTCACGTGCAGTGTGAACTATAACCTACTTCTTGCCATCCGATGAACTCGCAATGAAGGGTTTGTTTGTAGCCAGGGGTTGGTGCACAATGTAGGTTTTCCTCTGGGTCATTACTGCTTTCTTCCTCTCCCATTTACCTTCAGAAAAACTCATTTCCTCAGGGTCCTAGGACATGAGTCCTTAAGTCCTCTGTGTTGGTAGAGAGATCATCATCTTGGCTGGAGAGCAGCTATTGCATATCTATATTGACACCTGGGAGGTTTCCATTCTCTGTGTGAGAATCAGTTAAAAATCACAGCTTGCTAAGTTCCCCATGCTCTGTGTGTGTGTGTGTGTGTGTGTGTGTGTGTGTGTGTGTGTGTATGTGTCCTGCTTTAAAGGGAAGTGTGAGTTCCCAGGAACAAGGATAATAAAGCATATACACTATTCCTAGAAAAACAAAGAGTTCAGTATCATATATATATATGTGTATATATATATATTAATGCAAAATAGCTCTCTCTATGCTAATGGGGAAATTGAAAAATCTAACCTGTAGGGTTGAGTTTATATGGCTGACCCAGAGAGAGTCATCATAATTGGAATTTCAACAACATGTTTGGATGGTAGAGGTCAGTGGGGCATGACAATCTTCGGTTTGAGTTATACATAAAGATAGCTTAGCACTTGAATGAGACATGCATGATGTATAAAGAAACCCTGAGACACTAGGAAAATAGTTTACCGCTGTGAAGAGAAAAGAGAGAAGGTTAAATTGCTTTGGCTCTAAAATCACATGCAGTGCAAAAGCCAACTGGGCTAGCCATTGTTGCTTGTAGAAGGCGGAGAATACAAAGATGATTTCAGGGCGTGGCTGGTGCATTTAGAAAGAAACAGCACTAGTGATGATGAACGTTTTAAATAATTCAAGGATAGGTAAAGAAAATAGTATTGCATTCGATTTGGTAAATACTATCACATTAGATTCTTGAATAGAAGATGCTCCAGGTTCAAACTTCAAAGCAGGAGGATAGAAGTTGGGACCCAAAGCTATCATTCCTGTCTACTGGATCTTGGGAAAGCCCCTTGCCTCCCTAAACCTAATTTCCTCATCGGAAAAATGAGGGAAAATAATGACTACATGAGGTATGAGGGTGTAACATGATATAGGAATATGATCCTTGGCTGATGAAGAACATCAGATGAAGATAGAAAATGATACTGATGGCAATGAAGATAAAGGCAGTAAGAAGAGGACTTAGGAAATAAAAGTCAGGTAGACTCTATCTGTCTGTCTGTCAGTTGTTATTAATCCATCTGTCATCTATCATACATCCATCTATCACCTATTATCAATCTATCTGTCATCTATCTACCATACATTCATCTATCATCTGTCATTCATCTATCAATCATCCACATAGCATCTGTATATCTATCATCTATCTATCATCAATCTATCATATATCATATATCACATATCTACCTCATCCATCTATGTATCCATGTATCTATGTGTCTACCTATATCCATCATCCATCCATATGTCATTTATCTCTATGTATCTATTCTTATCCATCTACCATCCATATATCATTTATCTATCATCTACCTATCTGTATCTACCTGTCATCCATCCATCTGTCATTTCTCTCTCTATCATCTTAACTGTCTTCCATCTATTTTCATCTATCATCTATCTATATTTCTAAATATCTGTCTGCATAGCTATCTATTTGTATGTCTAGAAAGCTAGTTATATTTGTATATCTAGATAGCTGTTAAAAGCATCTCCTCAGAGGAAACAATTGTCTTGTAATGCAATAAAGAATCAGTCCCTTGCCAGGTGCTGATGGCACATGCCTTTAATTCCAGCACTTGGGAGTCATGAGTCTATATTAATTTACAGTAAACAATTCTCTGTAACAACAGATAAAGTGATATACCTGGATACTTCCTATTCAATACGGAAGTGTGAAGGAAGAACATGATTCTTGTTGTTGTTGTTGTTGTTGTTTTTGAGGCAGGGTTTCTTTGTGTAACAGTTCTTGCTGTCCTAAAACATGATTTGTAGACTACACTGGCCTCAAACTCATAGAAATTCACATGCCTCTGCCTTCCCAGTGCTGGGATCAAAGGTGTGTGCCACCACATCCCAGCCAGATAAGAGTTTGTAAAACAGATTGTTTCCTTGCTTTCACTATTCTACCAAGTAGAGATGGCACATGACATATCAAAACTTAAGGCTTTTTGTTTAAAATACTAAGCTGACCCTGAATGTATACAGAAATCATAAAAAATGAAGAACCTTGTCTGTTCTAGACTATCTTTTAAGAGAAAATAAAAATCCGAGGACTTAAACTGATTTAATATTCTATGAAACCATAGTAATCAAGGTAGTGTAGACTTAACATGAAGGTTAACAAATCAATGGACCAGAAACAGGGATCACAGTAAAAAACACACATTTATGTAGTCATGTGAATGCTGACAAAGCAATCCAGTAGGAAAAGGAATCTTTCCCAGATACAACAAAAAATGAATACCACTACTGAGTTGATAGTCATATAAAAAGAAAGTGAATCATGATGTCTTCATCAGCATATACAAAAATCTACTGAAGATGGCTAAAAACATGAACATAAAAGCTAAAGCCATAGACTTTGGGGATAAAAACATAAATATCTTTATGGCTTGATGATAAGGTTTTTTTAAATGGGGAAATACAAAGAAAAAATCAATAAATTAAGTTTCATTGGACATTGTTGACAAGATGAATAAGCCAATCCTACACTAGGAGAAACTATTTATAAGACACTTATTTGATAAGAGACCAGAATCCAGTCTACCAGAACCTTTACAAGTCAGTGACACAAAGTCAGTGACAATGAGGCAAAAGATGTAGAAACTTTGCAAAAATAAAATTGATATGTGCATGACCAGCAACCATAAGAACTAATGACTGATATCATTAGTCATTAGGAAAATGAAAATTAAAGCCATGGTGAAGTGCCATCACACATCCCTAGTCAATCTAATGGTCACAACACAGGCTGACAATACAGAACTTGGCAAGACTGAGTAGTGATTAAAATGCTTACACATTATTCATCATATCAAGTTACTTTATGACCCAGAATTTATACTCATAGCTATTGACCTGGGAGAAATGAGACCATATGTCTATCTACAGATGTGTATAGCATCTTCATTTGTTAGTATTATCTTTAGTTGGTGTCTTAGGGTTTCTATTGTTGTGAAGAGACACCATGACCATGGCAACACATACAATGGAAAACTTTTATTTGGGGCTGGCATATGGTTCAGAGGTTCAGTTCATTATCATCATGGCAGAAAATATAGCAGTGTGCAGGCAGACATGGTGGTGGAGAAGGAGCTGAGAGTTCTATATCTTGATCTGCAGGCAGCAGGAAGTGAACTGTATCACTAGACAAAGCTTGAGCATAGAAGCCTATCCCCCACACAGTGACACACATCCTCCAACAAGGCCATACCTACGTCAGCAAGGCCACACCTCCTAATAGTGCCACTGCCTATGTGGCCCATTTTCTTTCAAACACTTATAGCTGGCATTTATGAAACCATGAGTTTGATCTCCAGGACCCCCCCAAAAAAGTATATAAGATGTACAATAATATTCAAAGAATATTTATAGCAGAGTTGATAAGAAAAGTTAAAATTCAGAAACAAAAAAGGAACCAAAGACCACCAGTAGAGTAATGTAGAATAAACTAGGCTTTAGTTATCAATGGGACATTATTCAGCAACTAAAGGAGAAATTAAATTAGTGATTCCATACAACAATATGGGTGAATCTCAAAAACATAACACTTGGCTAAAGAATCACCACGGAAAGCCATCACATGTTAAAATTCTTCTAGAACTAGCAAAAGTACATTGTCATGGGTATGAAACCACGTGAAAATACTTAGATTAGTAGAAATGGGTTAATATTTAAGACAGAGATAGCCGATAAGAAACTAGTAACTGGTCAACAGAATTATATCTAATACAGTGTGTCAGTGTGTTATTTCGGGCTGGCGTGGTGTGAGACAAGACCGGTGGGAAAAACTACTCCTAACAACCCAATGTTTCCTTAAGATTTGTGCATTTTATTGTGTATAAATTTTACCTTAAATTAAAAAACAAGACTAGAAACAAATGTTGAATCCTAATTGGTAATAATAATAATAATAAAAAACTTCTGGAAAAAAATTGTGCTGGTGTTTGATATTGTTTTTATAACCATGAACAGTATGAACTGATAGATGTCTGAGTAGAAAGATAATTGGATGATGGATTGTTCCATAACCAAGAAGGCTTAGTAAAATGTAGGCAGGATATAAAGTTCCTAGCCTAGCATTCTTTTCAAGTTCTAAGTTTGACTATCCTTATAATAAAATTCCAGAAAAAGAAATGAAGGATGCCTGTAACAGTTAACACCCAGGAAAGAATGTTTGGTCTTTCTTAAATGCTGATCGGCTAGTCATGAAGGTTTTACACCTGGCAGGGCTATTATTACCCTTACACTTTAGAATGACCTCAGTGCCTAAAGTATTCAAGGCGAATTGTAAGCACAGGCATAGACAGTAACTTCATGCTGGGCTGTCAGTTAGGTAAGCATTTGATTATCCATGAGAAAGGCTAAACAATTTCAGAGTTAGACAATTATGCTATTTGCTGTTTTCCTGCTGGGGGAGGAAAGGGTACAGAAAGCAGTATTCCCCCACGAGAGCATGTGGCTGTGGCAACCTTTGAAAGAAAATGAAGGCGGTATAACGCGAGGGAGACATGAGATGGCAGGAAGGAAGGCACGTGTGAGAACAGAAACTGGATTCTAGAGAAGGCATGCTGACACTGAGGTTTGCTACAGTGTCTGGAGGTAAAGACGTCCTGATGACACTACAAAAAGACCATGATGGAGATAAGGATGTTAGAAGTGAAGTGTCAGGTAAAAGTCATGACAATCCAAAAGCGAACTAGCAAAACATCCCTGAGGTCACCAGCCCTTAGGAAGGGACTGAGAAAGGGAAGCAAGGCCATAGGACAATGTTTAAAATTCCCAGAAGAGTCCAGAGAAGAGCTCACACACAGGGAAGGTCAATGCCAAGATGTTGGGGTGCGAAACTGGCGATGTTTTCACCAAGATTATGAGGCATCATTTTAAGCAAACAAGTGAGATAGAAGGAAAAGGAAAAATGAGAGAGGACCAAAACTTTGAGAAGAGCTCAGGGAACTTCAGGCTATATCTTTCAGATGCTAGATTGGGGACAGCTGTTAAGGGCAGGTTTTTCCTGCCGCCAGCCTGCCCGCCACTGGTCTGGTGCTCCAGCTCCAAATAACACTCAGAGACTCTGTATTTGATACAATCCTGTTGGCCAGTTACCATTATTGTTTATGGGCTAGCTCTGTCTTAACTATTAACCCATTTCTACTTATCTAAGTATTTCCACGTTGCTCATCTTATCGGGAGCCGCGGCCGGCATCTTCCTTCCTCCCCGGTCTCCATCTTGACTCCTCCTTCTACTTCCTCTTTCCTCCTCCTGATCTCCTAGCCCCATCTATCTTGTTGCCTATTGGCCACAGGCTTTATTAATTAACCAGTATGAGAAACATATTTACAGAATAACATCTCCCGTCAGGCAGCAATGTGATTTTTCTCAACAAATCTGAGATGCTTGGTGGGATGGGTAATCTTGCCAGTTTGATGGAATCTGGAGCCAAGCAAAAGACACACCTGTGGGGTTGGGTCTTTGAAAGTGTTTCAGAGAAGGATAAACTGAAGAGACGAGCCTCCCTCAGATGGGGTGGGGACTGGCAGGTAATCCAGATATGAAAAGAGCCACAGGAAACTTGCTACTTGCCTAGCTGCCTGCTCTCTCCCTGCTGCTGACTGTGTCTTTCCCATCACTGTGGCGGAGATGCTGCTCCCCTCCCGTGACAATGGAATCTAGCTGCTTCTTCAGCCTTCCAACATGGACTCGGGATCAATGACTCTCCAGCATCTTACAGTCTTTAGCATCACACTGGAACTGCTGAGGCATCCAGGCTCATTGAATCAGAAGCTACCCTGTGCAGGCAGCCATTGCTGAACTCCCCATGCTCTACTATGCAAGCCACTCCAGTAAATCCCCTATCCATACATCTGGCTGTTCATCTAGAGAACGCTGACTAACATAATAACACAGTTGGTATATAGACACGGGTCTAAGGTTTCCTGGTATAAACCACTATTTCTGAGCTCTAGGGGCAGTTAGAATCAACTGGGGGATGTGTTGAACCGCAGAATGTGAGTACTACTGCCAGACTTTCCAGTGTCCTGGGGGATAGATGAGAAAGTTAACCCTTTGAATCTGGGCAGAGCCTGATGGCTAGAATATCTAATATGATACCAGACGACGTGAGCAGAGCAGGACAGGCAACTACCCTGAGAAACGCTGGAGTAGGAGGGAAGGGTGACACATATCTTCCAGAGGCAGCTCCTCCCCACCATGTCCTCCTGACGCCAGTGTAGATGGCCACCACATCTTTCCAATGACTATGTAGATGGCTACTGCATCCTCCCGATGACTGTGTAGATGGTCACTACAGCCTCCTGACATCCTTGGTCGATAAGAGTCTTCTTAACTAAAAACTTCACCTTGTAGACATTTGGGTGAGTTTCTGAAGCTAAATCCTCTTTCACCAAACAGGCTTATGCTTACACTGCATCCCAGGATTCCTGTTTTGAACTCCCTGGGGACATAAATGCGAGGAAATAGCCTTCCCATCTTTGGCTGCCTCAGAGAAACCCTTGGCTAGAGGAAATTAATGGGCTGAGAGAATCTAGTACAATATTTGTTGGTTGATTGGGCACTCCAAAAATAACCCACCTTTATATTAGTTTATTGTTCTGCTTTCATAACAAGCTGGAGTTGTTTAGATCAATAAAATAAGCAAGCCGACAGTGACCGTGACGTATCACTTTTCGTAATTTCTCCTGGTAGGGACTCCAGTACCTCTCCTAACAAGCTGCTAAGTTTCTGTTTACTTCAAAGTCACCTCATCTACAGGTCTGCAAGATACAGAAACACAATCTACTATCAGAATTAATTGGGAGTTTTAACGTTGCTTTCTTTTTTAATGGTGGAGTTGTTTTACTGCAGCTAAACTTTGGATGCCTAAACTTTGAGAAGATATGCTCTACTCTTCATATTTATCAGACTGTGGGGGTATTGGAGTGTCTGCAGTGGTACCTATGATATGGGAATAGCAAAACCTACATATGTGGGGATCCAACGCTGTACATCTCCCTGACGTTGATACAGGAGAGCTGGGTTGTCTCTGTGCCCACAAGAGGAACAGAAAAGGAAGGAGCAGGGTCAGACTAGTCAGTAGCAAGGACCATGCAGCCTCGTGGCAAAGATCTTGGTGGGAAGGTTGTCTAGGTCAGGGATGGTGAGTTATAATTCAAAGAGGTGCCCATACCTGTAAGAATAGTTTCCATAGAGCAAAGTGCATAAATGGTAGAGATGGGGTGAAATAGGTCAGCTACATGATACTAAATGTAGACCTATAAATGACCTATACGTGAAATGGGTCAGCTCCCAGCGAGTGAACAGAAAGACGAAGGCTCCAACTCTTGGACAGTTAGAGAGGCACAACGGCTGAGATATGAGATACTCATGCTCCCTCCCGCTCTGTTTTTCACGGTAGATTCAGTGTAAAATATAGATCTGTACCATGTCCTGAGAGGGCAACAATTCGAAGAACCAAAGGGCCAAGTTTCATAAAGTCTGGCCTGATTAAAAAGGAAACAAAGTGGAGTCAATGCTACTCAACCTTCAGACACAGCTCAAGTAGGGAGGGATGTGATGCTCTCACTGAGGGTTTGGAAGGCTGTCCGTGGAAGGGTTAAACTCCTTGGAGAAGCAAAATTTCAGATTCTGAGTGGATGCTCCAAGAAGTAGACTTCAAAACAATATGAGAAGGAACTTTCTAGAATAAAAACGAAGTCTCTCAAAGAGTAGAGCTTACAATGACATTGCTGGGGTTTGAAGCCCAGCCCCCTCATGACCTTTAGCCCTCTCAGTGCCTTTGTCTTCTAAGCAGCGAAACTGTCGCTGACAGCAATGTCTTCTGACTGTGTTCCTGTGGGACAAAATGGCCCAATGGCCCCAAAGTGGTCAGAACATCGCCTGGCACATACGGAGTACACAGTAGATGGCAGCAATTGCAGTTGTGGTAATTATTATCACTGTCACTGCTGTTGATAAGGGACATCCCTGACGTATGATGTGTACTTTCTGAGGAATGGTTTCAGCTGTGGTGTGCATTTACCATGGAGGAAGTCATGGTATAAGAGACAGCAGTGTCAGCACAGTGCTGGGACAGGATTAGAGATGAAGTGTGGGTGACACTTCTAACAGCATGACAACCACATTTAGGGTCTAAGTGAAAATATTTTTGTGTCAGTCAAAACAATAAAGCTCCTCCCCCTCCGAAACATGTATGTCTTGTATTTTTATAATTCTCCATGGAGATGATTCGTACATTATCATATAAACCAGCAAGAACCATTTAAAAGTATTTAAAGTTATGCTACATAGAGAGAATCATTCTTTTATTTAATACGGATTAGACACTTCATATCTATTGGGCCCTGTGTTGGGTATTAGACATAATTACATGAACTCTAATGAGGCATGTCCCTACCTTCCAGGAATTTACAATTTGGGCAGACTGTTGGAAAGAAATCACCAAATATTAATCAACACTAATCCAAATGAAGCGTAGTGAAACCTTCCAATACTGAGGCCTGTGGTTTAAATCTGAACTGCCCCACCACCACACAGAGACTCATACGCTTGGCTGAACATTTGGCGTCCAGCTGGTCATGCTGCTTGAGAATGTTATGGAACTTTGGGGATATGATGCCTAGCTGATGTGGCCATTTGTTGGCCACACACCCTGTTGTTCCCGTCTAGGTCTGTTTCTTCCCTGTCATGGTGTGGCCAGCTGCCTCATCCTCCAGCCCACTAAGCTGTGCTTGCTCCCATGCCTGTCCTGCCATGACATACGAAATCTCCTGAAGCCGTGAGCCCGAAAAGACCTTCGTTTCTTCAGTGAGTTCTGTCAGACATTTTATCACAGTCATGTGAGGAGCAGCCTGTGCACGCAGAGTGTGGTCCCGGTTAATTCGTCCTGTGATAAGTAAGTAGCACCAAGCAGCATCCCAGGAGACCAAGTAAATAATCCCCAGCAACCTAGAACCGTCCGCACGCTGTAGAAACATGTAAGTGAAAGGCCCACGGGTCACTGAGGTTCCGAAAAGGAAAGCAGAAGAGCAGGAAGTGGCCATCCGCATGAGATAAAGCAGAGAAATGTCGCTGTAGAAGGAAAAGAGAAACACTGTAAGACACAGGGTACAAAACAGAAACTCAAGCTGGCCCACACACAATTATAGACATTACATCATTAAGTCTCAGGGTTCCATTCAGACCTGATGGACTAGATTAGCAAAGGGCCCAAAAAATATAGACTTTTGGGCACTTTTATGAAAACTACCTAAGTTGAATGAAAGATCACATACTTTTTCATTGATAATGTTTTTCATATAATATATTCCGATCGTTGTTTCCTCTCTCTTATTTCTTCTAAGATCCTCCTACCTCTCCCACCCTCCTTCATGCCTTCTTGCACTCTCTCTCTCTTTAGAAAACAGACAGGCAAATAAAAACAAAGCAACCAGAATTTAAAAAGAAAGAAGAAAAAAGCTAGAGAAGCATAAACCACCAGCACCTCACACACACACACACACACACACATGCACACACACACACACACACACACACTCACACACACTCGCACACACTCACACACACTCACACACACACTCACACACACTCACACGCACACACACTCACACCCACACGCACACACACGCACACACTCACACGCACGCACACACACACACAGAGAGAGAGAGAGAGAGAGAGAGAGAGAGAGAGAGAGAGAATGACACAAAGCCAATAATTTTAAAGACGCAGTTTCAACAAAAGAAATTAGAGGTAAAACAAGCATTTCTCTTGCAATCAGTTTTCATACAACACTGATGGAAAAGAAAAATTTCCAGGAAGTCATTACACAGCACTTAAGACATGTAAGTATTTCAAATCTCCAAAGCCAGATGGTATTGATTGTGAGGCCCCGGAAGGCTACGCATGTGAGTGGCCATAGTGTGGGTCAGGGCATAAAATACAGCTCCAGCGCTGCATTCTTACCTAAACTAGTGCTCTGCTTCCTTGAATAAAGATTTGAGGATTGTGTCTCATCATCTATTAGTCCAGGGGAATGGTTTGGGGAAATTAGAAAGTCCTTCTGTTCTCAGGAGATGCAAAAATTAAAAAAACTCTGAACCTCTTCAATTGTCAGACACTTGTTTCCAAGACTAATTGAATCAATATGCAGTTGCAATCTTGATATATTCTGAGTTCACAAAATAAAATCAATACTCAATTTAAATTGTTTCTAGAGAAGGACAACAGAGAACGTGACTAATCTGATTTTCAAACACTGATTCCCATTTTTGGTTCTTTTTACAATTTTTTTTTTTTTAACAAAAACTATGTATGATATCCAGAACTTGGAGAGATGTTTGAAACAAAGTATTGTAATATACCAATTTTTAAACCACTTAATAAAACATGTATCTCAGGGGTTATAATTAATAATAGTGATTTTACTCAAAGAAGATTTAGAATAGGCAAGCATAATGAAAGTCAACACATTCTAGGTTATAATCCAAATAGAGCACATAGATGGGTGGTCTGAAGTGGAACAGTCTAGCATTAGATTATTCTGCAACAGGAAAGATTTGGGATTTCATTAATTACTCTCAGTACAATCTCAGGAGCTCTGTATTCTAACCAATATATGCTAAAGAGAAAAAAGAATATGGTATGAAACCAATAGCTATTAAAGTCTGCCTAAAAAAGTGACTACTGTCCATCCAGCAGATGTATAAACTGTTATGTCAAAGATTATAACGGGAAAACCAGAGAGGCTTTTGTTTTGAATCATTAGTTATATGTGTCTCCATAAAAGTAAAAAAAAAAAAAAAAAGCCTACCAATTTCTCATAAGTAATGTGAAGTTATTAAGAAGCTAGGGTGTTAATTGATATAAAAGGCAACATTCATTTTTCTTGCCCAGTATCACCTCCTGGAACCCGCACACACTAGAATTAATGGGCAACGTGGAATAGTATCATTTGTTGGCTACTAATGGAACAAAATTCCTGGGAAATGAAAGATGTGACTGTAGGGAGTAGGTTTTTCCGACAGCCTGGTCCCCCAGCCATGCCAGCCCTGTACTAGATATAATTCTGTTGGCCTGTTACTAGTTTCTTATCGGCTACCTCTGTCTTAATTATTAACCCATTTCTATTAATCTAAGTACTTCCACGTGGTCTCATCTTACCGGAGAGAGGGTCTAGTGTTCTTCTTCACACACACGACCTAAGTGACTGCTGTCCTGTCACTGGTCCACAAATTATCTATGACCTGATGTCAATCAGGTCTGCAGGACACTCTCTATAGGGCAAGGATATTTCATTCTGCAGGACAGCTCACGTGGTGTTCAGCAGCTATTGGTACACTGATTCCCCACAATTAGCCCTCTGGGGTAGGTAAATAAGCACCGTTTGTGTCTTTGCTAAGAACTACCATTTCATTGTGTTCATACATTTCAGTGTACATAATCAAAGTTTATAGAAGTTGATGCAAGAAGAAGAAGAAGAAGAAGAAGAGGAAGAAGAAGAAGAAGAAGAAGAAGAAGAAGAAGAAGAAGAAGAAGAAGAAGAAGGAAGAAGAAGGAAGAAAGGAGGAGGAGAAGGAGGAGGAGGAGGAGGAAGAGGAGAGGAAGAAAGAAGAGGAGGAGGAGGAGGAGAAGAAGGAGAAGAAGAAGAAGAAGAAGAAGAAGAAGAAGAAGAAGAAGAAGAAGAAGAAGAAGAAGAAGAAGAAGAAGAAGAAGAAGAAGAAGAAGAAGAAGAAGGACCCTGTGGCAGCTTTAATAAAATTAAAGTGTCTAAACAGCCCTGCCCATATTCCCTTGTATATCTGCGTTTTGAGAGCATCTTTGTCATGTCTCAGCGAGTCTCCTTGAGCTGCGATCAAGAATAAGAAAGGAGATCTTAAATAAATCAGATACGTTTGATTTGCACCAAGAACTTCCTACCACCGTTGTCTCTATCACAAGCCAGCCTATCTTTCCCGTTTACTTTGCTACTAGAATAAAAATTAGAGTTTGCAGGTTGTAAATATGGGGCGTGGGGATAATTGAGAACACTGTCCTATCTCTGTCGACACGGTGGTTTTCATAACTGAACCCCACGTATTTTGAGAATTTTCATTATTGCCTTGCAGTGCTTATAGAGCAGAGTGGAGTAGGCCCGCCTCCACCAAAGGGCAGAAAAGAAGCTGAATGACCCAGGGAAGGACACAGTGTGACCTGTTTATGATTAAACCCTGAAAAAGATAAATTGAGTTAGGCTAGCTGCCTGAGTGGGAGGGAAGTAAGGTGCACACTGGCAGCAAGGGTCCCATTTCCTGAGCCGTTTCCTTCCCCGCCTACTCTGAAGGTTCCGAGGATGAGGACTGCAAATGTTTTCTTCTGTGCAGTTGTAGAAGCCGGGAGAATGCAAGAATCTTGTTGGGAGGTGGCAAGATGCGCTGCGGTTTATTACTACTTTGTATGCAGGGGCAGAAAAAAAAATGGCCTAGGATTTCAACATCTGTCAGTATCTTAGGCAGGAATTTTAGCAGCGGAGGTCAGTCAGTCTATGGAAAGTGCTAAACCATGCCGGGTGCTCCCGACTAACATCCCTCCGAATGTGCACGGCCAGGCATATTTCAGTGCGTGCGTGCTTGCCAGGCGATGTTAGTAATGCAGCAATATGCAGCTCACTTTACTTGCTGACTGGCTTAAAAAGAGAAAATTAAATACATTTCTCATAAGGATATTTTGTGGAATTTTTCCACATCATTAAATAAAATGTAGCCCTGGTTTAAAGGCATTTCCTGAGAGAAAACATTTCTTAACCTAAACTAACTGAACTATGTGAAGCAGTCTGCCTGTGTACAGCATAATATTTTTTTTTTCTTTTCCTCCGATTACGTGTAATGGGTCTCCTAACATCCTGCAGGCTTACCCATCTCATTGAATTGTTTCATAGCCATCCGGGGGGGTGGGGAAAAAATGACTACAAACTTTTAAAAGCGGTTCTCGGGAAATGGGTGGTTATTCGGTTTTTTCCTCAGAGTTACAAAAGAGTGCATGGTGTCAGAGATGACACTTCTAAAATCATTAAGAAAAATATCGGCAGCTTTCTCTGGCTAGGTTCCCTCACAACTGCAGCACAGCGAGCTGTACTACTGCCTCCTCATCGTGCAAATACGGAGGGCAAGGATTCGACCGGCAGAAAGAGGCAAACGGTGTGGACTGAACACATCTCCTGTCTGGCAAAGGTGCACCGGGCCCCTGGGCTACACACTGGCAATCCCAGAAAGCTGGCTTTCCTGTGCTTCTCAGAGTGTGGGTTCTCGCCTACTTCCCAAGGAAGCCAGTGTGTATCCAGACCGAGTCCATCCCCAGGCGAGTTTTTGAAACACCCTTTTAATTACTTTAGCTCCCCAGTAAGCTGAGTTATCGCCATCCCTGCCTAGGGATGACGGTGCTGCATGAGGGTTTTCTCGTTTTCCATTGGAATAGCCGCTACATGACATACTCATTTTTTTTTTTGTTTGTTTGTTTGTTTTGTTTTTATTTTGTTTTTTCATAGATTCTCTTGGCCTCTTTGTCTAAGTTGGAAGTTTTCCATTAAGAAGAAAGGGGGAAAAAAATTATCCATCCAAGAAAATAGCAAGTATTTTCTCTTTAATCCCAGGAGCCTTCTAGCCAGTTTGAAAGTCAGCATCAGACAGGGAGGTAAGGCTTTTTTGTTTTGTTTCAATCTTAACTCTCATGGTTGCTCAAAAAACAAAGCTTTCAAACTAAGTGGAGAACAAAAAAAAAAAGTCTTTTTACAAGGTTGTGTGGGATAACTACTGAGTACTCCCTGAGAGGAAAACAAAAAGAAGGTAATGTTCCCAGCAGAGGGTATGGCTACACTGCAATCCACAAAGTAATGTGCAGCATAGAGCAAATCCAGCCTCCCCCCAACACACACACACACACACACACAGACACACACACATACACACACACAGACACACACACATACACACACACAGACACACACACACACAGACACACACACACAGACACACACACAGAGACACACACACACACACACAGACACACACACACATACACACACACAGACACACACACACAGACACACACACACAGACACACACACACAGACACACACACACAGACACACACACACACAGACACACACACACACAGACACACACACACAGAGATACACAGACACACACACACACAGACACACAGACACACACACACACAGACACACACATACACAGACACACACACAGACACACAGACACACACACACAGAGACACACAGACACACACACACACACACACACACACACACACAAGCCCTGCCATGGTCGTGCAACTTGGTGAACTATTTCAGCTCTGGGGTTTTGCCCTCAGGAATAAAAACAAAGACTAGGCTCCAAGGACCTTAGGAATAGATGTTCCACATGGGCATGTATGTGCATGCAGTCACCCGCAAAGGCATGTATGTGCATGCAGTCACCCGCACACTGTACATGAGCCATGGGGACAAGGGGGCTGTGTCTAATGAGAAGCACAGAACAATATTCTCTTCAGGGTGCTGGATCAGATTCCCAGTCTCCTAACTAGGTTAGGACTCTGTCCCTGCTCTGGGCAGTGCCTTGTGGCACACAATAACCTCTTGCTCCCTTCCTATCCCCTGTAAAAATAAAACCTTCAAGAAGAAAGAATGTCCTATTGTTGGAGCGGAATTATTCCTCCAACTTCTCAAAGAGGAGGTATTTTCAGCATCTGGGAAGAGATTGTGTCCAGAGGGGCTTCTTAGTTTTACAGCTGGGTCCACTCAAACCGGTCCAACAAGCCAGCTTTACACAGAGGAGCCCAGCCAAACACAGGCACTTCAATCATGCTGAATTCACTTGGGCTCTGGTAAATGAAATAAAACCCCAAAGCTTGGCTTTTTATTTTTCTTAGGGCAAAGTCCATTTAGAATGGATATAATCGCTCGCTATGGTTACATATGCCACATTTATTTTAAAATAGCTCCATATCCCAAGGGCTCCTGATTTTAATCCACATGGCAGGTAGGGAGACTGTGGGGGGAAAAAAAGAATTTCCAGCACAGTCTACATTTTATCTGGTACAAAAAGCACATGTGGAGATGCTCACAGGGCTGGTAAGGGGCCGAGCAAGTTGGCGACTGAGCCTTGTGTCCTGGAAAAGGTGCCCAGCTGTGGGGCTGGGGTGGCTAAAACGTATCCTACAATCAATCAATCTGCTGGCCACACCGGTCCTCCTGTTGCAGGGTTTGCAACTGCAGCGTGGAAGGCGCTACCCTATTGTGTGTAAAAAGTTGCCCCCTGTGACCTTCCTTTATTGTGAGGCTGTGGCCCATGGGAAAGGACAGTGTTGATGGCCCTGATTCAAAAGTCCTTCATCCGCTCCCGCATCTCTGGTGGAGGTAGAGCAGCTGGGGGTGCTTTTCTGTTAGGGCGTGGACAGGCTTTTCAAGAACGTAGCGGCTAGGCTGAAGAGAAATGCTGGGGTAAGACTTGCTTGCCTAGAAATTGGTGACCGTGTTTTCCGTATTTTGCCTAACCTCAGCCAACCTCGGTGTTTTCCTTTGCTCTTATCAGCCCCCGGCAGCCAGACACCAGGTCTGACTCCTCTTTGAACGCTAAATAGACTACGGCTGAGTCTAGTTCAAACGGCCTGCTGACCAAGCTGGCTGGTTGTGGAACATTAGGCCTAAGCAGAAGTTGATGAATTGGGAGGTAGGCCCCATGCTCTACCTACACGCTCGTGTTTGTAAGTGGTGAAAGCTGAAGAAAACTGGAAGTGTTGGTGACATGAGCTTACTTTGTCCCCTGGCAGCAGGCAGCCAGAGGAGAGCGGCCATTTATTCATTTCCCTCGAGGACCTGGGCTTAGGTCTTGGTGCCCACTGTGCCCTGCTCCTCCTTTGTGAATGGTCGGCCTTGCTTCTCTAGGTGCAGAATTTAATTAAGGAGTCACTGGAACAAACGATCCAGTAATTCCCCTTACACGTGATGAGCTGACCTATTGCTGCTACCACGTGAGCCTTTCTGTGCTGGGTGCTCCTCACCCATGACCTGTGCCTTCAGTACCATCCGCCAGGTCATCCTACCAACAAGACTGAGGTGGCTGCTCCAGCCCTGAGAGCTCTCTTCCTCGAAGAAGAAAAGCAAGTACTGTACAAGCTTCGGAGGAACTATCACGGGTAACAAATTTCTTATGACATCTCACCGCTGATCACAACACATGGGCAGGGTTGAGTGCGGTCGGGAAGGCTCTGGAGCCGCAAGAAGGAAGGGCACAAACACGTTTGGAGAATTGTGTTTAAAAAGCATGACAGGAAAGAGGCATCAGTGAGTGCTCCAAGCAAATAATTTTAGGTCAGGGTAAATACAAGGTTTACTAACTCCAATTCGATTTTCTGCACACATACTTAAGGGCAGAGACAGACCCGGATGGAAGACAAATCGGCAGCTGCCTTCTTATGCCTGGGCTGATTACGTGATGAGAGCGTCATCTCTTGGAGACTCTTAAAAGACTAGGAGAAACTACAGCGCACATCTCACATTCCCTACCAGAACCTGCGTCACGATTAGTGTTTTATGAGAGTGCACGCCAGGAGCTTCACCTGGAGAGTAAGGGAACTCTGGGTCAGGTTTCAGATGTGAGGGAGGGAGGCTGTGATCCCAGCAGGTCAGAGGTAGTTGAGTCTGGGGTGGGGAGTTATAGACCCACGTAAAGGATTGTCACATGACCTCGGGGGATTGGGTGCTGGGTGCCCGCTTTGGGGGAAGGACTTCGGAGTTGAGCAGGGTATGTGTGTACCCGTGATCATGTGTGTATGTCCATCTGTTTGGATCAGCATGCTCATATGTGAGTGTAGAGGACAGAGCTCAACACTGGGTATCATCTTTATCACATGCTCTCCACATTATATTTAGAAACAGAGCCTCTCATCGGACCTGGGGCTCACTGATTCAGCCACACCGTCTGGCCAGAGAGCCCCCAAAGATGGTCCTTTTATGATGCCACCAACCTCTGCCCCAGCACTGGATAACAGAAACGCAGCCCTCGGGTGGCTTATTGTGTAGGTGCTGAGTTTAAACTCAGGTCTCCCTGAGTGTGGAAAATGCGCTACCAGGGACTTTTTAAAAAGAATGGAGGAGTCACGATGGCTAATCTTTTTTTCTTTTTCTTTTTTGTTTGTTTCTTTTGGGGGGGTTTGTTAACTTGTTCCTTTTTTGAGGCAGGGTCTCTCTACATAACCTGGCTGTCCTGGCACTCACTATGTAGACCAGGCTGGGTTCAAACTCACAGAGATCTACCAGCCTCTGCCTCCTGAGTACTGGGATTAAAGGCATGCGCCACCACACCAGGCCCTATGGAGGCTAATCTAGATTGTGAACACGGCTGTTATCTGTGGTCAGCTGTAACCCATGCGACTAGACACACCTGTGAGGATGGGATGGGAAGGCATGCCCTGAGTCCACTTCTTTTGAAGTAGGAAGATCCACTCTAAGTGTTGGCCACACCTTCTAGTAGCAGCCTATATACAGGAGGACACGGAGGGAGTTGTCGGCCGTTCGCCTGCCCTCACTCTCACTGCCGAGAGTTATCTACCCTGCTGATGCAACAGTTCTTGTAGTGTTAGAACCTAATTCTTTGGGAGTCAGCATACAGTGAAGAGCAGGTAGGACACTCAGCCTCACGAACTAAACAGACTCTTGACCTAGCTGTCGGGAAAATAGCAATTGGGGTTGGACCAGCCAGACCACAGCTCATAAGCCACTCAAGTATATATGCCCTTTTAGTATATATCTATTTATTCTATCATTTATGTTCCTGCACTCCTGGGCTAACACAGGAGGAGAGAAACCCTCAGGGGATGACAACTTCCTAAATTCTCTCCAAAGCTGGTCTAGCAGCACTCGGAAGTTCAACTGTGTTATACCCATACATCCAAAGAGGAGGTGGCTGATTGTATGGGAAGCCAGCCTTCACCTGCGAGGCAAGCTGGCCATCGGATGCGATGTTAGGTTCTATGGTATACTTGACCACTAACCTGTTTCTGGATTTGTAAAATGGTAACTGGCCTTTTGCCTGAGACCATTCAATATCTAGGGGGAGTACAGAGAGTTATGGTCTGGGAATTCTGCTGTTGTTGGAGGGAGTAAACCACCCATATTCCTTGGTAGGCTGGAGTTCGTAGTTGACAGGAGTGGATTGGGACTAAGGCGTTAAGGAGTCAGTACTCTGCCTGGGTTCAGATCCTCACATTCACGGTAAAAGAATTTTGAAAAAAAAAAAAATGGGATTCATATATATATTTCAGAGGCTTTTAAAAGTGTGGCATAGGCTAATGGCCTTAGTCAAAACCCTCTAAAATGTTTTAGCGCCTCTAAGAGGAACTTAACTTTTAGCTGTCTGAGGCAGGCTAATTATTGAGGTAGAGTTAAAAGTTGTTCCATGAGGCGAGAGCACTGGGATGAAAATAGCACCAAAGGCCCGTGCTAGCCTTTCATGGCCATTGAATCAACGTAGGGACAAGCAGCTCCTGCCTGTTTCTGTCTTCATGCCACCCCAGGCTTCCACAGCACAGAGAGGCAGCCACCGCACAGGCCCAGCCACCTTTCCTGTCAGAGAGGAGCTGGAGAAGCAGATGCCCCTTGACTAAAATAAAAGCCTCTGATAATGCTAATTCTCACTTTGCACCTAGTTGCTAAAAACAATTGTGTTTCTGGGGTGCAAAGATGCATCAAAGAGGAAAACACAGAGAGATAGAGAGAGGGAGAGAGGGAGAGAGGGAGAGCGTTCGCAAGAGACACACAGAGAGAGACAGTGAAAGAGAGGCGGGGAAGAGAGGGAGACAGAGAACAGGATATCTTGGTGGCTTCTTCTATAGCACAAAGGCAACACCAGTTCCCCAGATTGCAAAGAGAAAAGAAAAGCAATGAATAGTTTGCGGCTAAAATGCGTGCTGGAGAGAATGGCCTTTATCATCTACGTTTGAAGTAGGGGTTGAGAAGGACATGCAGCCAGGGAGGGAACCTACAGGTCTGTTCAGGTCCACAGAGCCCTGTAGGCACCAGGACTCCCGAGGAAGAAAATCCCCATGGTTAGTTCAGATTTTCTCAGTGATTCGGGGAGAATAGTGCACATGGTCTCCCCAGGAATATATTACAGTTTCAAGACAAGAGTGCAAGTGATGGCCGGGCGGTGGTGACACACACCTTTAATCCCAGCACTCGGGAGGCAGAGGCAGGCGGATGTCTGTGAGTTCGAGGCCAGCCTGGTCTACAGATCGAGTTCCAGGACAGGCTCCGTAGCAATACAGAGAAACCCTGTCTGGAAAAAACAAAACAATAAACAAACAAACAAACAAAAAAGAATGCAAGTGATGTTTAGAAAGTTAGCAACCCTGTTTAGGGTTGTCCAGGTACATCTCAGGGTTAGCCAACTGATCCAATGCAGTGCCTTTTCTAGGCTAGGTAGACAAGCAGCTGGAAGGCACATTCCCCTTTGAGGCCTCCCCCTTGAATAAAATACAGGAATATCATAACGGTTCTTAGAGAGGGGTGTTGACTTCTAAAAACTGGATTCTGCTTCCCCTGTTAGGAAATAATAGTATCTCCTGAAATTCAAGATGGAAAAAACCCAGCTTGTGAATGCAATGCCTCTTTCCCCCTAGAAAGCAAAGCATAAGAGTATTCAATATACTCACACTCTGAGATTTCCCCTGTAACCAGGTGTTAGTTTTACGGTTGGAACTGTTCCATTGCAATGTCCACGGCATCAGCATCTACATCCAGCTGCTCTGACACAGGTTCCTAGAAAGCAGGAGGAGGGGTGAAGAATTACCACTCGGATGCAAAGTGCCACAGGCTTATAAATATCGGATGTATGGTGTTCTACTTTTGTTCCTGTTCCCTGGCATTATCCTCAGTTGTGCTGTCTGTGAAATGGGCGGGTCTCATCTCTGACAGGTACTGTAAAGAAAGTGTGATTCCCGCCATACAGGTCCTTTGCTTTCAGCACTGAATTTTATCATGGCCAAGTCTCATTATAACAAGAGATAGCTTTTTGAAGAAGGATTTTTGGAATACTGTTTTAAAATACATAACTTCGGTAAGAAGCTATAAAACATTGTTCCATGAATTGGCCCCACTCCCCTCCCCAAAGCTAAACAAAATGTACTTTAAGAAAACTCAGTATAATAGAGCAGCCAAAGAGAGGGTTTCGAATACACTAATTAGGGCCTGGAGAGATGGCCTAGTTGTTTTCTGGTCTTCCAGAGGGCCTGAGTTCAGATCTCAGGACCCATGTCTCTGGTTCCAGGGCATATGATGTCTTCTCCTGGCCTCCCCAGGTACCTACACACACGTGGCACACATTCATTCTGACATACACAAACACACATGGATTAGATCGCAAACCCACTAGCCCTATTTTGATATTTTGAAATTAATTATTTTTTAATATATTTTAAATTTATTCCTGTATACGATGCTTCAATGTCCTCATCCTCATCTTCTATCACCCACTGAACTCAGAGCTGCCAGCATGTGTGTGTGTGGTCCAGGCGCCACCCTTGCATGGCTGCAGGGCTGACCTCACTAGGTTGGGTAAGGGGATAAAGAAATTGCAGGTGTGCACAAAGAAATAGTTAAGGTTGAGTGGTCTGGGTTCTCTGGCAGAGAAGCCTCAGCACCCCAGAAGTACGGCGTGTACAGGAAGGTGTGGTATTGCCTACAGCTGAAGAAGGAGGAGGGGCTATCACATAGAGACAAGCAAGGAGCCGGGGTTACTGCATACAGACAAACAAAAAGGTGGGGTTTATAGCTTACAGCTGGGCCAAGGAGGCAGGTTCAAATATCTCAGCAGGCTCAGGCTCAGTGGAGCAGTCTTCAGGCAGTGGACACCAGGAGGAGAGAGCTATGACAGAGATTTTCTGCATACATATCAGCATTCTCTTTTCAGACCATTTCCCCGTAGGCCCCAGGCTAGGATCCTTGACAAGGCTGTGCCCAATGTCAAAAGCACACATCCTTTGTTCACTCCCGCAGAGTAACTCCATTCAAACAACTTGGTTTTTACATTATTAGTGTGGGCTAACATTTACTGGTTTACATAGGTTGAACCATTCCTGCATCACTGAAAAAAGAGATCTCATTTTGTTCATGAGTGACTTTTTGATGAGTGACTTTTATGAGTTTTGTAATGGTCCTACTTCCTGTATTTCATGAAATAGTTTGAGAAGCATTGGCGTTAGTTCTTTGGGGGAAGGTAAAACTCACCAGGGAATCCCTCTGGGCCTGGACTCCTTTAGGCAGGAGATTTTAAATTATCGCTTCTATTACACTGCTTGTTATAGGTCTGTTTAAGTTGACCCTCTCTCCTTGCTTTAACTTTTGTAGGTCATACCATTTAGAAAGCCATCCATTTCTTTTAGATTTTCCGATTTCATGTGAGGTAGATTGTTGTTTCTGTTTCTTGTTTTGTTTGGTCTTTGGTGACTTGGAATTATCGACATAGTCTGGGAGTCTAAATTGGGACTCTTACCCATGGAGCTCCTTCTTCAGCCCCGTGGTTCATTCTTTCCTGTGTCTTTATGGTAGACTTATTTTCCTCTCTGGTCTGAAGAACTTCATGTGACTTCTGCAGAACTGACTTAGTGGCCACACCACAGATTCCTTAAGTTGTTTTGTTTGTTTGTTTGTTTTGTTTTTAGTCATGGAAAGTTTTTATTTTCCCTTCAATGTGACAGATAACTTTGTGGATATATAGTCTGAATTGGTAGTTGTTGGCTTTCAAGACTTGAAAGACATCTTTCCAGTCTCCACTGGCTTTTAAAGTTTTCGTTGGGTAATCTGGTGTTGCTCTGATGCACCTGCCATCCTATGCCCCTGGGTGTTTCTCTTGCCACTTTCAATCGTGTTTTAACTACAACACGACGAGGGTCCCCTCTCCTCATCTGCTGTCATTAATTCTCCCTGTATCTGCATTAGCATTTCTTTTCTCAACTGTCGGAAGTTTTCTGTTATGACTCTTTTGAAAATGTTTTCTGTGCTTTTAGAATAGATCTCTGTCCTCTGTGCTCAGTATTAAAACATTTGGTCTTTGCAGAAAGTTGCACATATCTTGAAATTTCCCCCGGCGCCTTCCTATGTACTCCTCATCCTCGCTGAAGCACTGGCAATGTTCAAATGGGACTTGAAGGGTGTATTTAGGGTCCGCAGGTTTAAGGAATGCTAAATCTGTGGAGTTTGACAATTAAGAGATAAAAAGAGGCAGAGCCAAAGATGAAAGAAAAAAGACAAAAGAAGGGGGATGGGATGCAGTGAAGAGTGACATATTGTAGACTGTGTGGAGGAGCATAAATAACAGTCCTATACCTAACTGAGCAATATGCCAGCTCAGTGACACCATAATGAGAGGTACATGCCAGAGTGGAAGCTAAATGAAAGGGGGAGCTCGTGGACCCCGGACTGACAGCTGGGGGACCAGCACAGGACTCAACCAGGCCCCTGAATGTGGGTGACAATTAGGAGGCCTGGGCAGTCATGGGGCCTCTTGTGGTGGAGCCAGTACTTATCCCTAGGGTATGAATGGACTTTAGAGCCCATTTCCCCAAGGAGGGATACTCCCTCAGCCTAATACACAGGGGACAGCCTAGACCCTGCCTCAAATGATGTGACAAACTTTGATGATCCCCCATGGAAGGCCTCACTCTCCCTGGGGAGTGGAAAGGGGGTGAGGGTCCTGTGGGGACATGGGAGGATGGGAGGGAGAGGAAACTGGAATTGATATGTAAAATAAAATTGCTTCTATTTTAAATAAAAAAAAAACAATAAAAAGATACTATGGCTTGAGTTGCTGGCACAGCTGCACGGAGTCAAAAGAACAGGTTCGCAGATCTCTCTGGCTGTAGTGAGGTCCATGTGGTGATGTGAAGAAGAGAGAGAGGAGAGCCCTTGGTCTCTGCACCCTCTTGTTCTCGGGGTTCAGGCATGCGGGGACAGGAGGCTTCCTCAGACCCCGTACTGTATGTATTCCACCCTGGTGGATGTGTGGGCCAGGCTCAGCATTTTCCTTCACAAAAGAGGATTTTAAAAGGAAGGATGCTCTAGTCTTGTGGATATTTTGATCTGTCAGACTCCATTGCCTGGGAAAATGAAACACAGTGGCTTAGGCAGCAGGAAACAGAAGCCATGACTGTTTAATATGTACATTTCGGTTTTTACAAAATTAAGACACTGTATTCATGATATCATATTTTGACTTCCTTTTTTCCCTCTCTCTTTTGAGATGGGTCTCCTGTATCCCAGGGTGATCTGGACCTTCTGATCCTCCTGCCTGCATCTCCAGAGTGGGCATGCACCACCACCACCACCACCCTATATGCTTTGCCTGACAGCCCAGAGCTTTGTCATGTGTGGGATGCACTCTACTACCTGACCTATGTCTCCAGCACATTCTCGCTTTTCAAGAATTGTGTTGTTTAAAAACTAACGCTAGGTGGGTGTGAATGAAAACCCCACCTTTATGTGGTGAGGGGGTAAAAAAAAAATCAATACACTATGAAATGTGATATGACGGGAAGGAAGGAAACCTCAGCCCGGTGTAGACTTCCGGTTCATTCAACAGCGCCGAGAAGGCACTGTTGATGGTTTCTCAGAGACACCAATTTTTAGTGCCCGGGATATATTTCCTTACTGAATGAACAGCACGCTAATGCAAAACATCCCACAGTGTTTGGGTTCATGAAAAAGTCTGCACTCTGTGCTTCTAAGAAAATTTGAAGTCAAGTCCATTATCAGCCGGAACAGAGTCCTTTGTGTGTTTGTCCAGGCAAAGAAGCAAGGGTTTGTATAGTCAAGTTAAAAGCAAACAGCCCTGCAGAGCACTGTTATGGTCAGGGGAGGTAGACCAGTTGGCAACACAGGCATGCAGCATCCAGGAGACAGATGAGGCAAGGTACGGTTATGTTTGATATAAGATGCTGCATCGCAGAAGTCCTCCTAGGCATGCTCTTACATCTTGAAGGTCACAAATTCAGATGCCTTCTTGGCTGTGAAATGAAAGTGACTGGGGTTGGAAGGAATGAAAAAATGAATAGGGAATTGTGGGGAGACAGTGTCTAGGAAAGAATGCTTAATAAAAAAGAAAATCTACCCGGGCTAGGATCTTATAGAAATGTAAACTACAGTTACTCTATTTATTTATTTATTTATTTATTTATTTATTTATTTATTTATTTATTAAATGAGAAAGGACAGGGCTAAAGTTTCCTATCAATCTTTTTTTTTTTTCATTTCTAAAACTTAGGAGTTGATTTTAAAATATTTAACCACACTGAAAGAAAACCCTTGTCTGCAGGCTGCATTGATGCACGGCCTTATTTTCCTCATGCAAAAGTTCCCTGGTCAGAGTCCACCATTTCCTGAAACCTCAGTGAGTTCAAGAGGCACCTACTTCTACCTCCTCTGTCTCAATGAGACAGCAGATCTGGCTGGTGCCAGTTTAAGCGTATCCAGGCTAAAGGGGTCTGGAGGCAAGGCTATAGTGACATTCCCACCCTTGCCACGGTGTTTCAACTTCCTAGATGTGCTGCCATTATAACACAGCATCCCTACCCCATCCCTGGACCTCAGGGACAGAACTGTAGTCCCAGCCAATGGACTGCTTGTTCTCGTACTAGCGGGCCAGAGTCAGAGAAGGCGTGGGTAAGAGATCTGAATATGGTATAATTAGCTTTTCTTTAAAATCCACTTAATATACTCTAAAGCATTTCCTCATTCTCAAGTATTCTTGCTGTAATCCAGTTCTTATTTATGTTAGCAAATTTGCCCTTGAGTGTCCCTGAGTGAGTTTACTCTCTCTCCTAAGAGGCAGAAAGAGAGCAAATTCAATTTTCCATAAGCAGAGGAAGGAAAATATCGTCAAGCAGCTTCAGGGCAGCAACTGTGGATGTTTTCCACAAGGGGAATTTGAGAATCTGCTATGTAAAAATGACAAAAGGTTGCTAGCAAGAGTCAACAAACCAGTTTGGAAGCTGATGTCCCATAAAAATGATGCTCACTTATCATGGCATTGGTGCCATTAAAGGGCAGTAGAACCCAGGAGGGACCTCAGGCCATGTTTATGATGAAGCAGGGCATCGGCTTACTCAGAATGGCTTACAAGTAATGTCTTTGTCACCTCTATCCCTCATCCCCCTGCACCTAACGGAGAGCCTTGCTGTTTGAATGTTGAAGTATGAAATCAAACAATCCCATCAATCTTCTTCTACTAGTCATTTGCATTTCAAATCAGCGAGATCGTTTTAAATATTCATACCCTCCAACTTGGTAACACACCGCTCGCATGAATTTGTTCCAAGGAAAGAATTCTAAACAACATCAGAAATAAAAATGAAAACAAGTTAAATATTCAATAATAGCGGAATGCCAAGCAAAGCACAGTTTACGTTCTTGGGGAAATGTTATACAACCGTTGCGAAGAGCATAAAGATTACGCAATAACATAAAAAATACTTAAGATGTTGTCAGAAAAATCAAGACACAAGGTTCTAAATAGGCATGATTATATATTATATGCTATCCAGCAAGCTGGTGCAGGAAATAGAAGATTGTGTGTGTGGGGGGGGCGAACACACTGAAAAGTTAGCAGAAGCTTCGTGTCTGAGCTACAGCAGTTTTCCCTGTCCTCTTAACTGAGTGCATTTTCTTAATTGAGCATGTATTACTTTATAACAAAAATTCTTACAGTGAGGCTTAAACACAGGGCTACATAAGACACTCAACAGTCAGACTGGAGCAGTCTCCTCAGCAAAGTGGGATTCGTGCTTTCCCGGAGAAGATTTTTCTAAAGCAAAAGTTTCCTCTGATTCCACAGTCATCCAAAAGCACGGCTTCAGAGGAAGAGAAATAAATCCAAACCTTCCCTCGGATGACTTTGCCAAAATTCTGAACAGAATCAGATTAATCGTTCCAGGGATGGCTTACAATCCAGAAATGCGGTTTTTGTTATTTTTATCATAATCTCAGCTAACTCTGGTAGAAGTGGTACAATCAGTCAGAAAATTAACCTTATTAAAATCCACCTACATCATCAAATTAGGATTTCTATGGAGGCAGATTCAGAAGGCTGAATGAACGTAATGTGAAGTGGAATTTTCTTTCACTTTCCACTCCCGCCCTCATCAATCTTAGCCCTTCTATTGCGTCAGGCAGCCCTTTGTGCTAGCACTGTGGGCAGGAAGTGCGGAGAGAGCCCCTCCACTTTCCTAACACCTCTCCTGGGTTTGTGAATACGCACGCACGTGTTTGAATACATCAAACACATCTGCTTCAAGATAGTCCATGTGAAATAGTTTCAATGTGTGTAATTCATGTACAAGGCAAGCTCCTTCCAGCCTTCCTGTCTTATGTAAGGCACACATTCACGCGTGCACACACAGACACACACACACAGACACACACACACAGACACAGACACACATAGATACACACACACAGATACACACAGACAGACACACACACACCCAACACACAGACACACACAGACACACACACACTCCCTGACACACAGACACACACACACACACACACACACACACAGACATACACACACACTCAGATACACTCACACACAGATATACACACACAGACACACACACTCAGATACACTCACACACAGATACACACACACAGACACAGACACACACAGACACACACACACTCCCCGACACACAGACACACACACACACACACACAGACACACACACACACACACACAGACACACACAGACACACACACACTCCCTGACACACAGACACACACACACAGACACACAGACACACACAGACACACACACACACTCCCTGACACACAGACATACACACACACACACACAGACATACACACACACTCAGATACACTCACACACAGATATACACACACAGACACACACAGACACACACACTCCCCGACACACAGACACACACACACAGACACACACAGACACACACACACTCCCCGACACACAGACACATACACACACACAGACAGACAGACAGACAGACACACACACACATAGACACACAGACACAAACACAGACACACAGACAGACAGACAGATACACACAGACAGACAGACACACACACACACAGACACACAGACAGACAGACACACATATGCACAGACAGACACACACACACACTCACACATGTACGTGAACACAGACACAAACACACACTTGTTTTCCAGCCTGGTTTTAACAATAAAGGAATGTAATTTGTGACAAGAGGGTGTGAGTGCTGTGTTCTTGAGACCACACTACCATCCTGAGTGAATCCCACTGAGAAGTTGAGGAGAGTTAGGTCTGGGGAGAGGAGAGCAGCTCAGGGCTGGGCCGCATTGTCTCATTTTTTCAAGCTTTTCTGAGTTTTTCCTTGCTCTCTGTTATCACCTTACAAATAGGCTGACTTTGCTGAGCTCATTAAGACTCAGATGTGAATGTTTGCATTCGGTGTTTCTCTTACCTTTCAAAATAAGGTGTTCTGTAATTAATACACAGTTATTGCTTATGTTTCTTCAGAGTGACAAAATGTTGTAAAGGAAATGATCAGACATATCAGTAGGAAATGATCATTCCTACTGATACCATATTGGTGGACTTTCACATTGGTTTTCTTGGTATCCCTGGCTCCTCTTGAAAAAAAAAGAAAAAAACGGTGCTAATTGGTTAAGGGTTATTCCCAAGACTTCTCCACAAACGCATGTATTAACTAAGTCTGTATGTTTATGAACTAAATTAAGAGAATTATTTTCCTCAATCATTCTCATCTTTCCTTGTTTTGTTTTGTTTGTTTGTTTGTTTGTTTTCTTGGCTGAATTAATTATTGCTACTTTTCCCATTTGTTAAGTTGCACCAGGAGTGCCACAGCTTGGCTGGAAAGGGACAGAATCATGGCAGAGGTTTAGCTTTGGTTCTGGAAGCAATCTACAATTGTTTTCCTTCTTTCTTTGGGGTGCTGGAGGCAGGGTCCCAATGCATAACATAGCAGAGCTGAAAGCAGCTGTCGGGACCGTCAGGAGGAACTGGCCGTCTTGAGGCTTTGTTTTATTTACCTGAAGATAATTTAAAAATAAGGATATTCGCATAGATCCGAATAGACTAGAAACAAGAAGTTCAAGATGACTCCTGGAAATTTCATTCATTGTCCCGTCAGCAGCACTGGACAAGAGTGGGCAGGAGTGTCCTACCTAAGGATCCTCACAGGCTCCCTAGCCCTCCCCTCTCCTAACCAGTTTTCAGGTCACAGAGAAAGGTCTGAGATTCGTCCTGTAGTTATTTATTTCCTTTTGAAAACCAGGAAAAGTTATGCTCGACCTACTAAGCAGCCTTTTAAAGCCACGCGCATTGCTCTGAAGACAGCTCTTGCCTATAAACTCCATTACTTTAAACCGTGATGCGGTCCCTCGCGTCAAGCTGGAGCGTCCTCTTCCTCTCCCTCAGACGCTTCTGCCAAGACCTGAAACAGTGAAGCGGGAGTAAATGGCTCGCAATTTTGAATTAAACTGCTTTCCAGATATCCCAGTACCCACTCTAATTTGGTGTGAATCCGAGAGACAAGGTTGCCTGTGATAGACTGAGGATGGGGAACTTCTTCTCGAGCGCTGGCTTAGCATGCACAGAGCCCTTGGGTGACAAAAAACGGTTAACAGATTTATATGCTGGGCTTAATATTAACTCAATGTAAACATTCCTTAATTATATATTATATATATATATATATGTATATATATTAAGACAGAAATAGGGTTCCATACCTACACACGTTGTTAAGATCATCCCATCCCACATGGAGCTGGGAATGATGGATCATGCCTGTGGCGCCTGCACTTTGGAGGCTCAGGCAAGGTCGGCCTGAGTGTGAGCCAGCCTGGTCTACAGAGTCAGGCAGGCCTACGCGACAGGGATCCCTTCTCAGGACAACAACAAAAGAATGTGGTGTGTAGTTTGTGCAATTTTAAGATTTGTTGGCTTCTACGGACTCTTGGTTTCCCTCCCAGACCTTTGCTTTCCAGGAGTAAGGTATGGTGCATCCCACCAGTCACCCCAAACCTTGATTGGTTTCCATTCTAAAGCGATTCCGTAGACATCACCCTCAAAAGTCTGGACAGTCTCTTTATGGTAGCACAAGGCAGAGCACCTCTTGTTATGATACCCGTACAAATGCAATTCAGCTATGCTACAGCGTCACCTCCTATGGGCATGCGCATCAGCTATGCCCTACAGCATCACCCCCTGTGGACATGCGCATCACCCTGCTGCCACATGCTTGCTCCTCATCTTTCCCAGAATAAATTCTTCTCTTGCTTCCAGACCAAAATACTTTGATTTTCAGACTACATTGTAAAGGGCTACACTGATTTTAGGCAGTTTTCAATGAGTGGGTCCAGCATTATGAACACACTGGGTGATAACAATTAATGAGAGGAAGGATTTCTGTGACACGCCTAGCATCCGGTTTTCAGCTCTTAAACATTTTTTCCTATATGCGCAAGGATCTTATTACCCCTGGGAGGGCTCTTATTAATCTCAGTGCCGAAGCTGTTTCAACAAATCTACTGTAATAATGAAAAGTCATCTTATCGCACTTTGCTCTCAGTAAATTTACCATCCTTTGATAAGGTTGCAAACAACTGGGAAGTAATTGATCTGTAATTAGTGCGGCCACTGCTGAAGAGAGCGTGCGCTCAGGCTTCATCATTTATCTGCCCAGCACAGCACATCCTGCTTCAGAGCCCTAAATTATTTAGTATTCTTTTCAAATACAAATGGTCTCAACGGGTCCTCCATTATTTTAAGAACTTTCTGAAGAAGAAGCTAACATTTAAATTTCTGATTATCTGTCACCAGTGAAGTAGTTAAAGGAGCTGGGAGTGGAGGGGATGGTTTTTCACACATGACTTCTCTGCCGAAGCCAGCCTGAGCTATGAATGGGGAAAAGCAAGGGCCCTTTGATCTGCACCAAACTTGCACAATTTATCTTTTAAATGCACTAAAGCTTTTGATAAATGTCAATTTGACAATTAAATTCTTCAAGGGCCACAATATATCACCATCACAGTGCCTATTTTTGAGGGTCAGTCAACCGTGACATCTTTCGGCAGGCTACAGCCAGCGCAAGGCTACAGTTAGCGGAGAAATGATAGCTCTCAGGCCTGGCTGTTCTGCGCATGGTATTTTTGTCTCTGCTGAAATAAAATAGCTGTGACCTTTTCCTTCAACACAGGGCGCAACTCCAATGCCAGAGGTCGTGGTCGGCCTTGCAACCCAAAGTCACTGTGTTTTCTGTCGTCTTTCTGGTGGTTTAGGGGAGAAAATAGCCTGTGGGAAGCTTCTTCAATCTATTTCCATGTTGATTTTTCTCTTGCTCATTGAAAAGATGTTCTTGTGTATTTTACGAGAAACAAGCTAAGGCCAGTCTGCCACTCTCAGAGGCCTCGGAGTCAGCAAGAGGGGCAGAGATAGAGCCACGGGGTTGCGACTTTGGTTTTAGGGAAGGCCCTGGTTATGCTTTGATTACAGAGGTCATTGATTAAGTCAAAGACGAGAGACGGCAGACTCAAGATAAATAGCTGGAAAATAAGTAGCTGGTATGAGGGTTTGTGGGGAAGCTTCATCTTTCAGGCCATTCCACCTTCTTAGTATATGTGAACTTCAAAGTTATTTCATGCCCATGCTCAAATCTTTCTGTATCTTTGAGAACAAAAATAGCCATCAGATATGAGAAAGGACTGGCCCCTGCCATCTGAGGGTTTACATTCAAAAGCTCTTCTCCTCACTGCTCTTTTGGCCCCATTAAAACTCAACATTAGCTGGAAGAATAGCAATTGTAATGTGACATTTTGAAATGCTTCACATGAAAGATGATTTCGAACTCCATGGTTACTAAGGGGTTTGTGAAGGGCTGACAAAGGGACAGATCAACGCCGCCTGTGATCCCCTCTCAAGAGATAGTGTCTTCAGAGCCCAACGTGGCCCCACCACCCAGGTGTTTGGCATGGGTATGATGCTATCTTTTGACAAAAGTGACATTTCAGTGTGATTGTGGAGAAAATTAAAGCTCCCAGATCAGACAGGCGAGCCTCTGAAAACACAGACACCTGGTGGTCTTCGGCGGGTTTCTGCCTCACTTCTTTCCCCAAGGACAGGGGACTCAGTATAATCCTTAAAATCTAAGAAGAAAGTGAAAAGGAGCCGCCTGACTGACTGTCTCCAGGGCGTCTCACTGTTTCCAACACAGATTAATTTTTTGGATGGGCTATCATGCAGTATTGTCAATCAAACACTGCTAGAATTGTAATGTGACATCAGCCCTTGGTACAGCTCAAGTAGGGAGCACTGAGAAGTTTTCCTTTCTAGAAAAGAGATGGAGGTCACTCCTCTGACCTTTACAATGTCTGCAGTCTCCAACTTTTCCTGAAGAACTGAGCGTAGCAGTAATTTTGCAGGTAGGGATTAAATGTAGGATTAACGGAGGGTGTTTGTCCTGTGCTGGAATTATCTCCTGAAGGTAAAATAGGCTGTAATGACTCAAGAAGAGTAGTTTTGGCCAATGCCATTTCAAGGTAGAGTTCTAAACAGCCCAACAACTCTAGACGAAATCTCCTTGGCAATCACTGTGATCTTTGCAATGGCCGCCTTACAATATGTAGGTCTTTGTGGTGTTGTGCTTATTAGCTTAGGCAGGTAGTTGCACTATAAGCAGACTCTTCTGTCTGTCTTTCCCACATTGTAATGCAGTATACTTTACTGGCTGTATTTAAGGAACTCACTGATGGATAAACAATGGTGTGTTTTAAATACTGACATTCGGATGTATATTTTTGTGAGGCTGGCAAAGTCCTTTGGAATGATATTGCTAATGTAATACACTGTCTCACTCCCTACATAAATTGTCTTTTGAAATATCACTAAATGAATCATGGAGATTAGACATATGGAAATCAGGTTGAGAAATTAATCCAAAGTAGAGAATTCCATCATTTACCCCAAAATAGCACTTGGTAAGTATTTCTAACACTCTCTACATATCAATTGGCTTCAAGAACTGCTCCAAACTGTCCCTTTCATTGCCTTCCTGTGCATTATGTGCTATAGGCAAGGCCCCGTCTAACACAGTGCGGTCTGGTCTGGGAATGCAAGGGTAAATAAATGTCAAAATATTAGAAGTTATATATTCTATCTAAAATGGTAGAAATCATACATTAAAACTAAAATTAAATGTTTTCTTCTTCTACCTTGATGAACATACATGGATAAGATCAAAATGAAGTGATAGATACTTGTTGTCATTTTCTTTTTTGTTGAAAAGTCATATAACATGTTCTGACCATGGTTCCCCTCATCTCTGAGATTCGCCCTGCTTTTCCACCCATCTTTCTCCATTTGTCCTTTCTCTTTTTAGAAAACAAACAGACAAACGAACAAAAAAGCAAACAAACCAGGATAAATTAATAAATGGATTAAACAGGAACAAGCACAAGACACAGGCACATACGCCCCATAAAAATGCAAATTCAAAAACAATATGCACGCTAAAGTCCAGTGAGACAAAAAAAAAAAAAAAAAAGCTCAAACAAAGCAATCTGAGGAAAAAAAAACTCTACAAAAATACTATGTAGTTCATTTTGGGTTGGCATGGGGTCTGCACTTAAGTATGGCTTATGAACCCAGTGAGATTCCACTGGGGAAAACCAATTTTCCCTTTGTAAGAGGTTGTCAATCTCATTATCACGGAAGGACATTTAAGGCAATCTCTGCACTATTGCTTAGATTGTTAGTTGGGTTCCTCCTTATAGATAGATCTCGGGGCATTTCCCGAGTGCCAGATTTCTCCTTAAATCTACAATGGCTCCCTCTATTATGGTATCTCTTTTCTTGCTCTCCTCTATTCTTCCCCCAACTCAATCTTCCTGCTCCCTCATGTCCTCCTCTCCCCTCCTCTTCTCCCCTTCTTTCTCCTAAATCCATCCACCTCCTCCCCCCACCCCACCCCCGTGTTCCCAATTTGCTCAGGACATCTTGTCCCTTTCCCCTTCTCTGGGGTTTCATGTATGTATTTCCTAGGGTCCTCCTTGTTCCCTAGCTTTTCTGGTGGTGTGGATTGTAGGCTGGCGATCCTTTGCTCTATGTCTAAAATCCTTATATGAGTGAGTACATACCATGTTCCTCTTTTTGTGACTGGGTGTTACCTCAGGATGATTTCTTCTAGTTCCATCTATTTTTTTCTGCAATTAGTGAAACAAGCATGTTTCAAATGTAAATAAAAGAGGAAAAAAAGAAAGAGGTTGTCAATTGGAGATAACTTCATGGACAGGGATGGGAGACCATGTCCACTTCCCCTGTCAGTGCTGAGACACTGTCTGGCATAAACCTGTGCATGCTACCACAGTGTGAGTTCATGTAGGCATCAGTCCTGTTGTGTCTGGTAGATACTGTTTCCTTAGAGTCGTTCATCTCCCCACCCCACCCTCAGCTCTGACAATCTTTCTGCCTCTTCCACAAATCTCAAGCCCTGTGGAGAGGGATTTGACAAAGACATCCCATTTAAGACACAGTGCTCCGAAGTCTCACTCTCTACCCATGCTCTGCTGTGGGCCCTTTGTATTACTTACCATCTACTGCAAGAAGAAGCATCTCCGATGATGGCTCAGCAAGGCAATGATCAACAGGTATAGCAGAATATCATCAGGAGTCATTTCGTTGCTATGTTCTGATGGGAGATGTCATTCTGTAAATACGTTTCTCTTACTGGTTAATGAATAAAGCCCTGCTGGCCAATAGGAAAGCAAGATAGGCAGGACTAGGAGACAAGGAGGATTCTGGGACATGTAGGAGAAGAGTCAAGATGTCTGGACTTGAGGAGAAGGTTCGGACCTCCTCTCCAGTAAGGTAAGACCACATGGAAATACCTAGATTACTAGAAATGGGTTAATATTTAAGACAGAGCTAGCCAGTAAGAAACACTAGTAACAGGTCAACAGGTTAATCTCTGCGTGTTAGTTGGGGCTGATGCGGCTGTGAGGCCAGGTCGGTGGGAAAACTGCTCGTAACAATGTTCCTTTAGCAGAATTATAGCTTTTGGTTTTCCCTAGGTCCATGGCTATCTAGTCTCAGATTCTTGGCAACTTGAGCAGTGGTTCCATCTTTTGGAGTGGACCTTAGATTCCGACCAGGAAGTGGCTGGTTACTCCAACAGTGTTTGTGCCACTACTGTGCCAGCGCATCATCCATGTCACCATTTGGGTTTGTGGTTACTTTTCTTCTCTGGTAGTATGTAGAGTACCTTCCAGTATCACAAACACTGCTCAGTAGGAGAGAAGGCTCTGGTTAGGTACCAGCTCAACCTATGTTCAAGGAGACACGTGAGTGTTGTCTTCAGCAACTGGTCCTTACCATCAGTTTGTGGAGAGCTTCCAATAGTCTTGGCAATAACCTGAATTGTTTGAGCATTTCCATGAGGCACCTTTGCCTAATCATATTTGTGATGGTCTGAATATTAAATGTCTCCCACAGTTCAAGTGTTGAATCTCTGATTCTCACTTGATAGCTCCATTTGGGGAAGCGGTAGCGACGTCAGGGGTTACGGTCTAGCTGGAAGAAGGAGAAGAGAACTACACATCATCCCCCGCCCCCTCCCTCTTTGCTGCCTGTCTACCGTCAGAAGAACAACCTCATCCTCATGCCCCTGCCTCCCGCTGTGGTCCTGTGCCTCACTGTGGGCCCAGGATCAATACAGCAGAGGAGTAGAGACAAAATTTCCTAGAACTGTGAGCCAAAGTAAGCCCTTAAACCTTTAATGATGAGGGAGCCAAGGGAAGCAGAGATTTGGTGTCAGAGAGGGCCCCACTGCTGTGATTAAATCTGACTGTGTGGCTGCTGAGCCTCTGGAAGGGGCTTATGGGAGGAAACTGGGAAATGGGACAGGGACACTCTAAATGCTGTACGCACAACTTAAGGAGAGGTTCCAGTGTGAGCCCAGGAGACCAGAATGCTGACAGGAGTGCAGACAATGAAGCAAGGCCAGGCTCGAAAGCTCCTGAGGGAAAATAAGGACTTCACTGGGACTCTCAATAAAAGCCCATCCTGTCACGTTCCAGCAAAGAGTCTGCATCCTGAAATTTGATGAGGCTGAATTTACAAGCAATGAACAGATTAACGCCTGTTTGAGGGTGGGGGGCACAGAGTTCAATAGAAAATAGAGCATGGCTGTCGAAAACATTAACACGACGAAAAAGAAATCAAGCAGAGGAATATGGCTCATGCCTGTTGTCACAGCACCCAGGAGTTCAAGGCCAGCCTGAGCTACAAAGTGAGACCATATCTCAAAAGAAAGAATAAAGAGAGAAAAGAAGAATACTCGGCATCAGGCCAACAGGAAAGAAGACTTGGACAAATCTCAGGAACTGGTCAGGCCTCCCCAGTCACGTGACGACTCGGGGTATAAAGCTTTCACTTGTTGACAAACATTTGCTTTAAGAAGAGTGCAGACTGCTGCATGGTTACCTGTCACGCTGGCAGTAGACCGTCCTGTCATCCATGTGACGTCAGTGTACAGCCCTGTGGAGTGTAAGAATCTTATGGTCATGAGACTTTTACCCGGGTTTCAGAGGATGGTCTAGGAAGCCAAGATGTGTGTGGAAGGAACAGGATCCTTTCTGGCAGCCCCTGAGTGTGCAACCTGAGCTGCTGTGGAAACCCAAGGACAGTGGAAGAATGCTGAATGTCTCCCGAGGAACCCTGTAGGCAGTAAATAGAGACAGCCCCGAAGAGAAGCTGTCTGGGATGCAAATGGAGAGGCCCTCGGCGTCGGGCTGCCCAAGACATGCGTCTCATCCTGGACATGAAACTACACGATTCAGCATTTGTCCTGCCAGGTTTTAGTGTATCATCCCTCCTCTCTGTACCCCCACCTCTCTCTTTTAGAAAGAAAATGTTTACTTGGTGACCGTGTCTTAGAAATAAAAACAGTCCCTTTTGTTTTACGGGGCTGTCTTAAGCTTCAAACGAGACTTGGGCTTGAATTTCTAAACAATGTTGGAGCTATTAGGACCATAGTGGGCCATGCAGATGTGCATTATGAGCAGGGCGTGAACCTTTAGGGGCCAGGAGCAGAAGGCTGGGCTTGGAATTTGAAATGTCCCTCATAGACGCATGTGTTGAACACTTGGCCACCAGCTGATGGTACTATTTTAGGAAGTAATGGAAACTTTAGGAGCTGGAACCTACTTGAACAAAGCGTGTCAAGGAGGGCATGCCCTGAGAGGTTTTATTTCATCCCTCATCTAGTCCTCCAGCCTTCTTCCTGTCTGCCCTGAGGCCAATAGCTTCCTCCTTGGCATGCCCCCCCCCACCCCGAGTCCACCCGATGATGTTCTGAAGCAGGACCAGAATCAACAGAGCCGATGACAGAGGGCTGGGATTGCCAGAAGTTAGTTATGTCAGATATTTTGTCATAGCAATACAAATGTTGCTAGCTAATACTTATTCCTTAAGTCCTTCCCCTGACCTTCCTTCTACAAAATTATAGGTGTTTAATAGTTTTTAAATTTAGGCTAAGTCCACTTAACATCAAGTTGTCAGTTTACTGGTACTTAGTATAGTCACAATGTTCTATACTCACTGTACCTATCATTACAGAACATTTTAGTGACTCCAGGAAAAGAAGAAGGAGGAGGAGGAGGAAGAGGAGGAGGAGGAAGAGAAGGAGAAGGAGAAGGAGAAGGAGAAGGAGAAGGAGAAGGAGAAGGAGAAGAAGAAGAAGAAGAAGAAGAAGAAGAAGAAGAAGAAGAAGAAGAAGAAGAAGAAGAAGAAGAAGAAGAAGAAGAAGGAAGAGGAGGAGGAAGAGGAGGAGGAGGAGGAAGAGGAGGAGGAGGAGGAGGAGGAGGAGGAGGAGGAGGAGGAGGAGGAGGAGGAGGAGGAGGAGGAGGAGGAGGAGGAGGAGGAAGGAGAACAAGAAGACAACAACAAGAAAAACCTGTGCTTCAAGCATTTACCACCCAGATCCTTTTCTCAGTCTAGGGGATCTATATGCAAAATTATGTTGTTAACTATGACTTTCATAATATTTTTCTATTTTACAACTCAAGTTTAGGAAAAATCAACACACTTTTTACCAAAAATTTAAAGCAAACATCAAGTACATTTTTTTGTTTAAAATTTCTCATTCTCAGAAAATTTCATGTATACATATAATGTAAATTCATCGTATCCACCTCTACTCCATCCCCCCAGCTCCCGCAGAGGCCCCGAACATGTCCTGGTCATCATAATTTGTGTCCCCCCTTTTGTCATTTTCTTTTACTTTTGAGATTATAGTATAACCACATCATTTCTCCCTTCTGTTTTTCACTCTAAACCCTTCCATACACTTATCCTTGCTATCTTTCAAATCCATGGTCTGGTTTTTTTTTAAAGTAATTGTTACATGCATGTATGTATATTTTTATTTTTATTTTATTTGATAGTTTTCGAGACAGGGTTTCTCTGTGTAGCTTTGTAGACCAGGCTGATCTCGAACACACAGAGACCTGCGGCCTCTGCCTCCCCAGTGCTGGGATTAAAGGCGTGTGCCTGGCGGATATTTTTAAATACAGCCCGTGGCAGTCTATGAAACGTGACTTGCGTGCATGTTTCCAGGGCTGTCTATTCCGTACTGGATAGCCAATAGGTGTGCTCTCCCCTGGGGAGGACTGTTTCTTGAGCACCCATCGTTCTTTAGTTGTCTGTGGATTGTGGGTGGGGTCGAAGCTTCCCTGTCTTTTCTGCATTCACTCTGGCATGCCTATCATTGTCATTTAAGTTAATAAACCGTCATTGTTTTTATGAAGATACAAAATATATCACTCCACCATCAAATGGTTGAAACAGGAAGAAGGGGTGGCCCTCCATGAGCAGGAGGACCATACCGCCTGCCTGCCTGCAGAACACTGTTTTTGTTGCCCTTAGACTTGCCCTGAAATTTTGGCTCTTCCTGACTCTACATACTTCAGAACAGGATAGCAGCATCTTCCCGAGTCTCTGGCTTCTTGGAGGAGATGCTGGGACTTGGTTCCTTCATAATAGTCTGGGCTAATTCCTTATAAATTCTCTTTCTCATGTGCTCTGTCTCTCTCCTGAGTATAGTAATTCTTCCCCTGGGGAATCACTGTTATTTGTTAAATTATATTTTTTAGAGTAGTTATTTTGTTAGTGTCATTTGTTTTGTTGGGACTTCTGGAGACAGAGTCATTCTATCCAGTACAGGCTTGCCTTCTCCCAAGTGCTGGGATTACAGGTGGAAATCGCTACAAACAGTTCCAGGAATATTCTTTACTGTTGGCTTCTTTTTAGCTTGCTACATTTGTAGCTTCTGCTTGGTTTGCTTAGGGTCCAGCTAATAATAAGACAGACATTATTTCCTTAAATTCCCAAACCACTTTCTCCCAGTCTTTGCTGAGGGGCTCGTGTGTGTGTGTGTGTGTGTGTGTGTGTGTGTGTGTGTGTGTGTGTGTGAGAGAGAGAGAGAGAGAGAGAGAGAGAGAGAGAGAGAGAGAGAGAGAGAGAGAGAGAGTGTGTGTGTGAGAGAGAGAGAGAGAGTGTGTGTGTGAGAGAGAGAAAGTGTGTGTGTGTGTGTGTGTGAGAGAGAGAGAGAGAGAGTGTGTGTGTGTGTGTGAGAGAGAGAGAGAGTGTGTGTGTGTGTGTGTGTGTGTGTGAGAGAGAGAGAGAGAGAGAGAGAGAGAGAGAGAGTGTGTGTGTGTGTGTGTGTGTGTGTGTGTGTGTGTTAAGGCATACCTTCAGCACCTGGGAATGTTTAGCTCTGACTTAGCCTTCACTTCATGACTGTGTTCCACTTTCTTCCTCTCACACACGCAGCCTTGCACAACATTGTCTCTGAGATGCCCCAAAATTTGTCAAACTTTCTCTAAAACCCTAAGGCCTTTTCATTTTGCCAACACCTTTAAATTGTTTCTGGCCAGGGTCGCAGTATGCTGAATGAAGCTTTCCCCCCACCCCAATCTATTTAGTTATTTATTTATTTGAAATAGGAGCCTTACTATGCCGCTCTGGCTAGCCTGGAGTGCTATATAGACCAAACAGGACACAAACTTAGAGAGTTCTGCCTGCCTCTGCCTCCCAAATGCTGGGATAAAGACATGTGCCAGAATGCTTAGGCCTGAATGGAGTTCGTTAAGGGGGCTGGCAGTTAAAACAGAGCAACTATCTCAGAATAGGCTTTTCAAGAGTTCCAACCCAGAGGCCTCTAGAAGCTGCCATGTTGTGTTTTTCTCTTCTGTACTATGGCTTTGAGGTGACTGGTCTTCCAACCTCTTAGTAGTTATGAATGAAGAGACAGGAATAGAACCTTTTAAAATCTACACCATCCCAGATGGTGGCACGGGCCCTTAATGTCTGCACTCATGAGGTAGAGGCCGGCAGATCTCTATGAGTTTGAGAACGGCCTGGTCTACAAAGTGAGTTCCAGGATAGCCAAGGCTACACGGAGAAACCCTGTCTCAAAAAAAAAAAAAAAAAAAAAAAAACACACACACACACACACAAACAAAAACCCACTGGCTAACATTCTTATCAAAGTCCAGCCATTCGTTTTAAAGATGTCTCTGATTGTTGCAAGTCTTTGATTTCCAGAGCATAGAAAAAGTTGGTTTTGACAACTTCTGCCAGGTTTTTGTTGCGTTTATATAGACCAGATTTCTGAATGCCCTAACCCTGCCAATTTAAAAGAACTTCTCTTATTTCCGGAGTTTTTCATGTTCAAAACTTTTGTCTGTCGTCTTTGCACTTGCTGGAAATAAAAAAAGTTTGGCTGAATATAAAGTCATTGGCTTACACTTTTCTTTCCTAAAGCGTCTTAAATTGTTGAGGAGGAGCTGAAAACTGAAGCCCTGAAGCCAGCCGAACTTTTCCTTTTAGAGGTGACTTCACACCTTCTCCATGTTCTCTCCAGATTGGCCGAGTCCCATGTGTGTTGTCACACCTCAGCGGGATGCAGCCTGGGGACTGTGCGGGCTTTGGGTTTGGAACCCGTTCAGCCCGGCCTTCTGAGTCTCAGCTTTCCATTGATATCTTGCATTCTTTCCCATAATTCACCATGCTCTGGGGATACTAGCCTTCAGCGGGTACTTCTAGCAAATTATCAAACCTCATGGCGATTTGGGGAATCTCCAAACTTGAAGCTGGCTCTTGGCAATAAAGGTGGCTACGTGCATGACTGTGCCTTCGTACTCTGCCATTTAGACCAGGCCTGGTGAGATTTTCAAAACGAACTGTAGCCATAGCCAGGCACGGTGGTGGTGCATATCTTTCATCCCGGCACTCAGGAGGTGGAGGCAGGTGGATTTCTAATTTTGAGACAGTCCTGGTCTACAGAGCGAAATCCATGACAGCCAGAGCTGCTACTCGGAGAAACCCTGCCTCGAAAAAACAAACTAAAAACAAAAGCAAAAGCAAAGCAACCTTAAACCTGTAGATATTACATACATAGTCTGAAGCTAGTTTTCAGTGTGTGGGGGTAATAAATGTGACGATATGTTTCTCTGTGTGGTTCGCCTTTTTTTTTAAGTAGTGTAATTTGATAAAAAAAAATCTTAACAGTCTGATTCATTATTATGTTCTATAGTTAGTGCTTTCTGTGTTCCTACCTGGAAATCCCCCACTTGCCCTGGTGTCACAGGGTATTTTGGCATGTCTTCTTTGGGGAAATTTATGGCCCTTGTATGTGCCATATACATACAATTTACATATAATTGTATGTATATTTACAAAATATACATATAATTTAGATTTTATTCCTAGCTCTTCACTAAAAACCATGGTGACAGCTTCTCCCTCATTGACTTCCTTGCTCCCAGATGGAGGAAATACTGACTTGCACTGCCCTGGTTCCTACCAGGAGTCTGCGGTACCATCAGTTCAACCCTGAAAACCCATCTCAACGTGTCCTCGGCTTTGCGTCGGTGGGAGATACTCTATCCCTCAAAGCAGTGAGTCTTCCCACTGCTGCCGCTCATGGGAAAGTGAACTTTGCATAAGGAGATTGTAGCCCCAGCCAGATAAGGTAGCATATGACACTAAAAAGGCAGTCCACTTCTCAGGAAGAGACTATGTGCTCTTCTCAAAGGGGCGGGCCATGGACTGACATCCTACATTCGTCCGCAGATGGTGAATTGGTTACTTTTCTCCTTGGTGTTGACGGACACCATGTGGAAAGCCACTGGGAGGTACAAGAGTTTATTTGGCTCCCAGCTGTAAGAGTCCTCCAAGGCTTGGAAGGCAAAGAGACAGGAACAGACGGCTGGGGAATCACATTGAACTGGCAGGCGGGAAGCGGAGAGAGCACAGGATGTCGTCCTCAAAGACCACGCCCAGTCAGCCACTCCCTCCAGCGAGGTCCAGCTTCTAAACCAGCGCCAGAAGCCTAAGACCAAGTGTCAAAACACAAAGGCCCGTGAGGCATGGCATCCAGGTCAAGCGCCAGTACTGGAAGGAACAAGAACAAAAGGAAACCAGAATATGGTTTTTGGCATGAGAATTGATATTTTTTTTTCTTGAGAAAAAAATAGAAAATCCATGCCTCCTATTTCTATCACAAATGCAAAACTCCCTTTCATGAACTTGGAGACTTTTCGAAATGCTAGTCTGATCCAGTTGGAAGAAAGATAACTGAATGTGGTTTGCATAGAAAAGCAAATATCTGGTAAACATAACCCAGAAGAAAAAAAAAATCAGTAAATTGAAGTTATAAATGCAAAGCGTTATATAGTTGACCCCAACTCATCACTACTAGGAATGTGGCTGGACGCGAATGACAATCTTAAAAAGAAGTGAGGTCGACAGTTAGTAAGGGCGGCAGAAGGAATGAATATTTCAGTGGGTTTAACTGTTGCTGACTATTCCAGGCTGAGCTGAGATCATGACACAGTTTACTCCTGGGACTTAGGAAGTGCCAGGAAAAATGTCTTGCATAGACATTTTTATTCAAGTATCAGCCAAACTGGTACACACACACATATATATATATATATATATATATATATATATATGTGTGTGTGTGTGTGTGTGTGTGTATATGTATATACTTATATTTATGCATGAATGTTTGTTATTTGTAAAAACCTGTTTGTGATTTCCATGTTCATCATTTTCTGCCCACCAGAGTAAGGCAAGAACAATGCCTAATGCAAAATAAGTAATTCTCCAATTGTATTTATTTATTATTTCATTTGTTCTTTCTAAGATAAAATATTAATTTTAAAAATAAAGATGTTCCATGATCTATTTGGTTCCATTTGCAAGGCAGATGACATTTAATTTAGACTTTTTATAAAATTTCTTTCAACTTCCTAACATGGCAGTCTCAAAGTTGATTAAATATGATAAAGCCTAGAGTTTTCTCCTCTTGTTGGCACTGAAGTATTTTATGTTTTTTTTTTTTTTCTTAGAAATCTTAATCTAGTCATAGGTTAGAAAACAACTGTTTCCTTTGGGATCACTGCTCACAACCAAAACAAAACAACAACAAAACTATTCACTGGATTCTTGCTAATATGAGTTCATTAGAAAAAAAAGAAAGAATGAATGAAAGAAAAGAAAAAAAGAAAGAAAGCAGTACTCAGTACTCATTGGAAGATAGAAAATGTTTATTTGCTTTGTTTTTCTACAAGGTGGTACCAGTATTGCTAAGAGAAAAAATGAGCATCAGTGAGCCCAAAAACATGCACAGTGTCTGTCTCAACTGTGGAAGGATCTCCCTGTTTGGGAAATGCAGATACAGATGAATATGTCTTTAGATTTATACTTTGAGGTGAGATTTTAACACTGTAACATCCTTGCTCTGTCATAAACTCTAAATAAGGCTGAGTTTTGCCTTCAGTTCTGAAGTTACCCTACCATTGATCAGTCCTTTCTTTCGACAGAAACCTGTAACTCTGGGCCAGGTGAGATCTAAGTCTCGTGTTCTTTCAGTCTACTCTTGTAGCATAGCTGGTACTGCGGTGTCTGCCTTCATCCCAGTGACCATCTATAATCTTACTTGGTTTGTGTTTGGTTTCTTCTCTAATTCCCATAAAAGGTCCTGTAGTCAGACTGAAAACAGCGTCTCTCAGTTCTTACTGAAGCCACCAAGTCTCTTCCCCTAGACTAAAGAGGTGAGTGACTCCTCAGGGTGTAGAATTGAAGTGCTCAGGGCATGAAGAGGTCGGTCAAGTGTAACAGTGAACTGTGCAATAGATGCTGCTGACCAGGCCTCTGAGGAGCAGATTCAATGGAAGAATCAGCTGTGTTTGAGACCTATTGAGAAACACATCTATGAAGAATAAATAGGAGGGGGGTGAATAAAGTGAATAAAATACTTGGGGTATAAAGAGTGTTGGTCAGAGTTCAGAACCCACAGCAATGGTAGGTGGCCAGGACAATCTCCCTATAATTCCAGTACTTAGAGGTGAGTCGGGCATTTTCAGGGAAAGCTGTCTAGCTAGACTACTATGTTGTCAAACTCTGGGTTCAATTTAGAGACACTGCCTGAAGGGTAAGATAGAGAGAGAAATAGAAGAAGACTCTTGACGCCAACCTTGGATTTCCACTTATGTGCCCACATATAAGCACATGAGCACCCATAAACACATGAACATGCATACATGCACACCAAACACAAAATGCACTCTTTTCCCAAAGGAATAAAGGTGAGGCGTAGAGGACAAGGGCTTGCTGAGGGTGGACTATGAGCATGGTATGTTTTGTCAAGTGTGCCCATGCTCTCTCAACAGGGTAGGCTCACACTTCACAGACCAGCATCCCATTCCTTGGGTGTTCCAGGTTCAGGGATAAAGCCAAGCCTGCCATGATTGGTACCCAGCATCAGCATGGAGTTTAGATTCTCTGGAGCCATGGGGTCCCAACCCCTGTTCAACAAATCTTAGGGGCAGGGTCACTAGTGTAGTGGATTGTGAAGGTAGTGTAAGACAGAGCAGTAGACGGGAAGGCGAGGAGGCGAAAGGTTGAAAGGCATTCCCTGTTGACTGCCAGGCCTACTGGGTTCCTGTTATTTTATTCTTCCTTCCTTATAATGTGTCCCTTTTGGAATGAAGTGCTGACCCTGTGCCTCTCACTGTTGTGTGTTAGAAGATGACAATGTGCTTTATTGCACAGGTTCACAGATGTAGAAAAAAAAAATTGCCTTTCAATGAATTATATTTGAGTTTGACCCAAATGTGATTTAGACGACATTTTTATGGGACTTTGGACCTTAGGCTTTTGATTGCATGCTTCAGTAGAAGTTTGCTTTTAGGAAGTGTGTTTGGAGGGAGCAAGAATAAAATGTTATGGATTGACTCTATCTGCTTTCTAATACAAATATTGAAATATTAGCAACCAAGCTATTGGCATAGGAGACAAGGCTTTGGGAAGGTGATTAGGACACGAAGGTGTAATGCTCATGTGTGGGGTCACTACCCTTATAAATGAGACTCTAGAGAGCTCCTTAGTCTTTTTTTCATGAGAGAGTACATTAAGAAGAAGCTATCCATAAATCAGAAAGTATAACTTCATTAGACACTGTATTTACTTTTCTATTGCTGTGATAAAATAGCACGACCAAGGGCAGCTTGTTTTTTGTTTGTTTGTTTGTTTTGAAGTGTTTAATTTGTCTTATGGATCCAAAGGGTTATAGTCCATGATGGTAGAGTGAAGACATAGTAGCTGGAAAAGGTAAGAACTCACAAAGAGCAACAGAGGAATGGCAAAAAAATCTTTTGAAACCTGAAAGCCCACACCCTGTGATACACCTTCTTCAATAAAGCCATACCCCCTAATACTGTTCCATCAGCTGAAGAAACAAATATTCAAATATTATGAGCTTGGCAGGGGGTGGGGGCATTCTCATTCAAAACACTGCAAGACCCTGAATGTACTGACACATTGACCCGGAGCTTCCTAGTCTCCAGAACAATAACAAATGAGTGCATGCCTTTTGTTTTCTTGAGACAGGGTCTCACCAAGCAGCTCTAGCTGTGCTGGAACTCAAAGAGATTTACCTGCCCAGCCTCTCAAGTGCCAGATTAAAAGGTGTGGTGGCCTGAATTTCCTTTTCTTTTCTTTCCTTCCACCCTCCTTTTCTCAATTCCTTCCTCCTCCCTTCCTTCTCCCTCCTCCTCCCTCTCTTTCAATTTTTTTTTTTATTTTTTGTTTTTGAGACAAGGTTTCTCTGCATTACCTTTGTCTATTCTGGAACTCTCTCTGTAGACCATGTTGGTCATGAACTCAAAGAGATCCACTTGTCTTTGCCTTCCCAATCCTGGATTGAAGATATACACCACCGTGCCTGGCCTGAATTTCTGTTTCTCATGCTAAGGGTATTTTGTTGTGACATAACAAGTAGGGCCTTGACACTCAGGAAAGAAACAGTGTTTGCCAAGTGCAACAGAAAGCACCTGTTGTTTCACTGTGTTACAAGGCCAGCCCGAGGATGAAGCTGACTCAGGACTGTACGTTCAGAGAGGCAGAACTAGAGCCTGGCATGCCATACCTGAACCCACATGAAGGTCAGAAGTCACAGTTCTGTGATGGAGTTAGTTTTCTCTCTCCTGAATGCGAGGGACACTCCATGAGCGAATGAAAGAAAAAGGCCTCGCTTCCTGTAGTGTTCCAAGACAGAGAGTGGTAAAACAGAAAGGCAAGCAAGAGGCTTGCAGTTGTATCACCTGAGATTCACTCGGTTGCAAGTCACAAAAATGTAATCTGCTCAAAGTGACATAAACAGCAAGGTGTGCTGGATTTTATAACTGGAAACCTGAAAGGAAGACCCCACGGCCTCAGAGGCTGCCAATGACAGAGGATGAGACACAGAGATAGATGATCAGCCATGCCAGCTAGATAACTTCAGGGTGATCCATAGAACCCACAGAAAGGTGAAAGGAACCACTTACAAAGTTGTCCTTTGACTTTACCATGTGCACTGTGGCACCTGTGTCACACCAGCACACACACACACACACACACACACACACACACACACACGCACACACGCATGCACGCACGCGCGCACACACGCACATACACTCACACACACACACACTCACACACACGCGCACACACGCACGCACGCACACACACGCACACACACTCACACACACACGCGCACGCACGCACACACACACACACTCACACACACACATACACACACACATACACACATACACACACACACACATACACACACACACACACACACCACACCACACCAAAAACAATAATAATGATGAATATGAGGGTCCTGTCTTCTTCCCATTCTTTCAGCAGCATCAGCTTTGGTCCATAACAAAGGTGGCTGCCCTTTGCCATGGAAACCACATCCAACTTGGAAGAGAGTAAAAATAGAGAGTCCAGATGTTTCTCTTGAGTTTCAGGGGGCCATGCTGGACCAGCGATACGTGAAATAGATGGCTGTGTAGGGGAACAGCAGGAATAAGATTTTGGAATAGCTGACAACGTGTTCATATGTATACCCATGTGTAAGCATACTCATTGCATACCTAGTGTCTGTGTCTTTAAGTTAAGAATAGTTGAGTCTTAAGCACTGCTTCCAGGAGGATGATTATGTTAACTAATAATTGCTGAGTGCTGCCATATGCCAAGTGCTCTCCTAACCATCTTTCCATGCCCTACGTCATTAAAACCCTCACAACTGCAACTGCCTTTTGAGGCTATTTTTATCATGCCTGTTTCACAGGGGAGTTAACTATTTTATCACCTTTGATTCATAGGGGAAGCAGTTAAGGACATGGAAGTATGAAATGACTTGCAGAGAGTCATACAGCCAGGAAGTGTAAGCCAATGCTGGCCTTAACATCAGACAGCTCTCTCTGTTCGGGTGTTTGGCTCAGCTGTTCCCATGTGTCCTGCGGGCCAGTTCAAAGATCTCCGTGCTTCACCTTCCATGAAACAATATCACGTGAAATTACCGATCATCCTCATCCCCAAGACCACCTTCTGGTTCCATAATTTCCTGGGGACTCAACAGAATAGATTTTTTTAACCTAAGATAATGGTTTATTACAGAGAAGAGGAATACATTGTAGACAGAAGTGTGAGAAGCTATAGGGAGAATGCATAGGAGACCAGGAGTTTTAATTTGCCAGCTCCCTGTGGAAACTGTAGATTATTTTTCTTAGCAATACCCAGTCTCCCTCAGGAGCAGCTGATAGAGACTGGCCCAGTCTCAGGTAGACAAAAGCATCTGCAATAGGCAGAATTGCAATTTCAAAGACTTGGACGTCATCTGCTGGGAGACTGTAGGGTCAGTCTTCTCCTTGGAATCTGAAGGGTTTGTGCGACTCAGATCTGTGGGGTATCTCTTTGTTGTACAGGCCCATCTGATTAAGCTGGTACCCATCCCTTGGGCCAGTTTCATGGGAGGAACTCAGTTCTCTCTGCTCCACCCCATCCTCAGTCAGGAAGGTCTACTTAGAATTTCAGGGTTTGAAGGACCCAACCAGCCTCAGTACAGAGGTCCAGAGCTCAGTGCTCACAACCTCTTGTTCTAACACCAATAAATATCAACTGACTCTCCACCCCTATTTTGGAAACTCAGTACCAAAACCTTTTAAAAGGAAATAGTTTTCAAACGTTGTAAAATTGATCATAATGAGAAATGGTCACGCTAGGTTTATAATCAATGATTCATCTATCGGACCATTTCCTCTAAAAAGTCAAATTATTACTTTTATTAACTCAAGACTATGTAGAAAAGTCAAGATGTCTGTTTGGTTTTCTATACTCATAATGATAAAGCCTTTTGAATTGCACACCTATTTAAACTATGCCTTTTCAATAATTGCTAACTGATGATATATGTGCGCATGTATTGTTACACTTGTATAATGCGTGTCTAATAAACTGTATGCTCTCAGGATGAATCTTGAAGTTGAAAATTGAAAATAAATAGAAATTCTAATGCTGTCTTACCTTTTTGCCATTCAATACTGATCATCTGCAAAACCCCTCAAGGGATGTGTCTCGTCACATGATACCCACACTCAGTTCCTTACTGGCACCCTATTTTGAGTAACCTGGAATTCATTGCACTCCTCCTGGGCCATCATTACTGTAACATTGCTGTGTCAGCATTGTGCTTTAGAGACTATGATCCAATAAGGCAATAGGTATAAGAGTCCATCTGAATGAAATTACTCAAAGCCATGCAATGTTAAGCTATGTGTTCTGGGATTCGAGGCCATCAAGAAGTTGGATTTACTGCATTAGGGCACACAGGAGGGCCCATAAAAGAGGAAGGGTTGGAGCTCCCCTTAAGATGAATGTGAGTGGGTTGGGAGGTGGAAGTATAAAGGGGATAAATGCTGGAAAGGAAGAGGAAACGTGACCAAAATTGTGAGGAGCATGGATCCAACCCAACTGAAAATCCCAACCCAGGGCAGCCAAGAAGCTCTTGGCCTCATTTCCCGGGGGCACATAGTTCAGTCTGAGTCCCTTCTGAGCTCAGGGACTCTAGAGCTGGCGGTTGTTCTCTCAGGTGTCATCTGTTGAGGCAGCAAAGGAAGCTCCACAGTTCTTAGATGACACTCCCTGTAAACTACTTTCACCGGAGCTTTGGCCTCTGGCTGGCTTTCAGCTCCTTCTCTACACAGTCATCCATCCTAGGCTTTCTCTGAGCCAAGCTCTGCTGAGTAGATGACAGTAGGGGAGACTCTTTGATATAGTAAGCAACTCATGTTTTCAAGCTAAAAGTTCATCCATAAACAATGAACTGTCTTATTGCCTGTAGTTTTCACTTAAAAATTGTGTAACAGGCTGGGGTTAAACTAAGGCTGCCCTGACATCTCTACTCCCTCCACAAAGTTCACACTGCTCCTGCCTCGAGAACCTTCCCACTGATGCCGGTAGATAGGAGGAAAGATCACTCTGAGAGCAAGGGAGCCAGGGAGGTAGGTGGCGTGGCAGGAAGTGAGCTCTAATGGAGTTAAAATTAATTGGCATGTGTGTGTGGTAGGAGGAAAAAATGAAGGAGCAGATGTTGAGGCGATTGCCAGAGAGAGACCACAGGGATGGATTGCCTGTCTTTCTGCCAGGGCTCAATGCAAACTCCTGGGAGAGATGGTTTTGCTACCTCAAGGTCTTAACGGAACATTAGTCAGGGCTGTGGAGATGGAACTTTTGCCAAGGAGATGTCATTTTCGACTAGATTTGGGAGAGGCAGTGGAAGTGCAGGGCTTTGCTTCTCCTTCAGGCCAACCGTCTCCAGGTTCAGTTTGGGTGCCCTAGCAACAGTCTAGGAGATCCTGAAGGCTGCTGAAAAGACACTGGATCTCCAGGATGAATGCACATATGCAACAAGGCCTCAGGTACAGCACTGCTCTTCATAGCATCATTGTCTGTTAGAGCATGGGACTTCCATGCATAATCCCACACATCCAAAATCCTGCTGTATTTTCCAAACACATTAGTCTCTGCTCTGAAGTCTGATCAATAGGCAAATCAGACAATCTTTCCACCCCCCAGAGCTAGTATTCCAATGCATTTGGAAATCAGTGAGCAATGGATATGTCAATTATATATTTTTGCTGAGAGGGTGTGCATTCTGGCTCTGAGAAAAATTGTAATAATGCAAAGGTGATATTATCGTGAAGGAAAATGGACAATAGGTTAGGATGGATCTTGTCATTCAAAGGGGGGGGTCAAGAATGTAGATTTCTTAGGGAAGAATATTCAAGATGGTGGGGATGGTCATTGGAAAGGCACGGAGTTGAAAAGTTCACTCAACAGACTGAGTAAAGGAGGAAGGAGTAGGAAACAAGGTCAAGGAAGAATGGTTCCAGACACAGAGAATGTCTAAAGGTCATGGTCAAGGCTTTGTCTTTGACCCCAGGTAAAATGGAAGCCATGGCTGGATTGGAAGGAGTGAAGAGTCATGATTACATACACTGACTCCAGCTGCAGGGCTGACACTGCCACCTATAGAGCAATCACATGACTCAGAAGCTGCAGAAGTTCTCCACAAAAGAAATCCTGGGCCCTTAGGCTGAGGCATTGGCTGTGATAGGATGATGCAGTTGAACTCTAGAGCTTTCCATACTGTCCTCTTCAGTCCTGTAGCTAAGACGTCTCTGCATCACTTCCACTATAGTGGTACTTATCCCACCTCCTCCGGATCATTACATACTCATTTAGAGCTTCCTTGGAAAATGTTTCCATGCCTAAGCCGTTAGTGCAAGATTGGTAACTGGACACTAAAAGACAGCATCTTAGACACAATCTCTCTCTCTCTCTCTCTCTCTCTCTCTCTCTCTCTCTCTCTCTCTCTCTCTCTCTCTCTCTGTGTGTGTGTGTGTGTGTGTGTGTGTGTGTATGCATGCACTTGTGTGTGTGTGGTGAGCTAGTCTCTGAACTGGACAACGGTATACATTTTCTCCTGACAATCTTCCTTTGTGCTATCAAATTCCTCACATTCCCTACTTGATCCCCTTCCCTCATCGACTTCACCTCGAACCATGCGGGCAATATAATAAAGGAAACAGTTCTGGCGTGTATGAAGACTAGAAGCCATGTTCTCTCTTTAGGGAGAAGATTTCTGTGTGGTAGCCATTTCCTGCCTTCCGACTCTTCGGACCTACAGAGGCAACGCTGGCACGAGGCTTTAACTGTCACACCAAATCCCTAAACCTTGGGCCTGAGGAACCAAAGTCACTTTTGGCCCTTACCCTCTCCCCCATCACTCCAGAGCCAGGAGCTCTATGAACCAAATTCCTCTAGGTAACAAATGCATTTTCTTAGAGTTTCCCGTGTGACTCTGCAGTGCCTAGAAATAGCCAGAGAGCTGGTGATGAAGAAAGCACTATGAATCCTCAAATAAGCGTGCTTGGTGACTAGAGATAACCCAAAAGTGGCTGCACTCACCAGGAAAAGAAGGAAAGACCCCCTTGGCCTCCTCTGCTTTTGCAGAGATCCCGAGGAAGGAAGCTTTAGCACCTGGTAGTGACTTACGTGTACAATGTCAAGAATAACATTTCTTCTTATGGCATTTACCGTAATCACCCCCACACACACACACACACGATAAAGCTTGCAATTCTAACCTCTTCCTTTCCAAAGTTAGAAATAAGATTTACAATGCAAACAAGAAAAGGTTAAGCTTCTGGAAGCACTGTTCCATTCACAGTCTCCCGATAACAGTGGCAGCAGAGGTGGTAAGACAAAGACGCTTCAGTGACCATCCTTCAACACGTGATGAGAATCAGGCAACATCCTGGAGGTCTAGGCTGGAGTCAGAGGGGAAGCATTCACAAAAGTCTCATGAAACAGCCTCATCTTTTCCTCTCATCACCATGGCAACCCACATCTTATAAAGGCAAGAAACAAAATGTGTGAATCCTGTGATAAGCTCCTCGACCTTCAGGCCTTTTACTATTGTCTTATTCCACCCTTTTGAAGCACACGTGCTACATGCATTGTGTATTTCAAAGGATTCCTAGGAAGAGATGCAGGACTTTACCGAGAGCTTTTAAAGGGTTAGCTACATACAGGTCAGAGACATCATGTTAATGGCTAGACACTCAAGGCTGCTCTACCCAGGGAAGATGCCAGGGCTCAAACTGAAGATGTATAAGAGAAAGGACTAAATTGTTCTTGACACAACAATGTTTATTCCAGCCCAATTTGAACTTCCTACCTTTAATGTTTTCCTTAGCATGTGTGATGCACGCCACAAATAAATAAGAATATCAGTATACACATTCTACTTCTTGCTAAGGTAGAAATGACTGGCGGCTCGAATTCATTCCCTAGAACGGCTTTAAATATTGAAAGGGGGAACAAAATCTAAGAGCACTGGCAAACAGTGTGGGTAGAAGTCAACCAGTTCTCCAGAAAAGTCAGTAGGTAGTAAGAACAGAAGCCAGTGAATTACACTCAAGTAGCTTGCTTTGGGATTCAGGAGCTGCTCATGAGTGTAGAGTGAGAGGAAGGGACGGGGCCAGCAGAGATGATCTCTGCCCTTGGATAGGACCAAATGCATTGAGTGAGCTACAAGGCTTGATCTGATACATTATTTATTCAGGTGAAATAAGGAACTAGCCTGATATTCCCAATACTGGACTAGTGTATTGTATATCAGTCACAGGCGCTTTTTAGCAGGCTTTAGTTTGGACCTTGTGCCCAGCCTTGATAAACTCACTGTCCACAACTTAATCTGAGCCCTGGCTTGTAGAGAGCTGCAAAGTGCCGCGCCTTAAAGATGGCGCTGGCTTCTGCCTTCCACCTCCCTGAGGGTGAGCGCTCTCTGGTGTAAACAAGCCCTTATTTGGTTAAGTCTGTTCAGCCTGTCTGCTTCTGCGTTAGAGTAGCCTATCTGCAGGGTCCACGTAGCTCACTGGGGTTGGTTAGCGTAAGGGGATTTAAGCCTGTGCAAGTGTCCCCCGGGCTCTCTCGGGTCAGAAGAACATGTTTCAAGGATCCTGATTAAAACTGCATGAAGAAGATCTTCCCTGAGTCGCGTCTTCCTTGCTGGCGAGGGCAGGCGCATAGTACACTGGCTCATGAGGCATGTCCATTTTTCTAAGCCCAAAGAAGAAGCAGCTGATGCATAATTTGGTGGGTTTTAGCCTGACCAAGAGTGGTTCTGTAATCACCCCTCATTTGTGCAAGGACACATGTGTTGCTGTCCCACAGCCATGGGAACCATTTCCCCTAACTCCTTGGAAAGCTGAGGAGAATTTTGGACATCATTACACAAATGATAAGATGCAGTCTGTACATGCAAAATGCCAGATCTCCTCATTGACAGAAGGAAACCTGGCCTAGGACACTGCCATGTGTCTGTCAGAGAAGGTTCCTTGTCATCTCAAAACCAGCAACAACAAGTTCCATTCTCCAGGAATCAGAGAAGGACCGAGGAGGGGGGGAAATGGCTCCATATGGAAATGCTTTCATCTGTGGAGAGGAAGGCCAAGTGCAGGCTTCTATTTCAGTTTTATTCAGCTTTTAGCCTTGACTAAGTTTTCCCTAATTCTCCTTACTTACAAAGCCATAAAGTCTTTCAGGCTGAGAGAGAAATAAACATGGCTTCCATGTGTAATTCCTTTTTCCTTCCATTGAAAGCCCACATTTTTCAGGCAAGATTTAATGACTTCAATGCCCTTACATGTGGAAAGGACTTCACTAACATCAGAACGTACCTGCTGAGTAGAGAAGCCTTCAGGAAGTTAAACCAATGAACATTCTAGAAACAGGAATGCAATCCACAAAGAAGAGCATTTTGGGCTCTTATTAATTTTCACAGAGCTAGATGTTCACCTTCTATTTCAAGTAGCATTTTCTGCAACTTAGCTAAGAAAAATAAATAGACCTGAATTTAAAACAACTTTTATTTCCATACGTCTTACCTAGATCCTGAATGATATTTCAACAAACATAATCTCACGTGTTCATAGGGATAGACATCTTCATGTAACTTTTTCCTTTTTTATTTAAATTAGAAGCAATCTTATTTTATGTATCAATCCCAGTTCCCTCTCTCACCCATTCTCCCATGCCCCCACCCACCGACCCCCAACCCATCTCTCTTCTGCTCCATAGAAAGAGGGAGGCCTTCCATGGGGCATCTTCAAAGTCTGTCACATCATTTGGTTCAAGGCCTAGGCCCTCCTTCATGTAACTTTTTAATGCAAAAGTTTTCATACTCCTCTTCTAATAATTTAACAATATTCACAAACAATGTAATTGTATTATAAAGCATTTTAGGATTTAGAAAGTGTGAAGTGTGAGTGTGTATTGTATATTAATGTGTGTGTGAAATGTGAGTATGTGTGTATTTATGTGTGTATATATGTGTGTGTATTTATATGTGTGTATTTATATGTGTGTGAAGTGTATATATGTATGTGTATATATGTGTGTGAAGTGTGTGTATGTATGTGTTTATGTGTGTGCAGTGTGTTTGTATGTGTGTGTATGTGTGTGAAGAATGAGTATGCGTGTGTGTGTTTATGTGTGTGCAGTGTTTGTATGTGTGTGTGTGTATGTGTGTGAAGAATGAGTATGTTGTGTATGTGTGTGTTTATGTGTGGGTGTATATGTGTGAAGAATGAGTGTGTGGTGTGTGTGTGTGTGTGTGTGTGTACATATTTGCACGAGTGTGTACATGCACATCTGCTGAGAGCAGGATATACTTTAAAGCAAATTTTATTTCTCCTAAAATTTGGTTTGAAATCAAACCTAACAAAAGATGACAAGTTACCAACAGCACTGGCTATAAGTTTGGTAATGGTACCACATTTTAGTATACAAGTGTTCAAGAGTTTTCATACTATAGGCTTGCTCTTAGAGTTTGTGGCATTAAAGTTAAGTGTACATATTAATCATGTTTCTACTGTATCACAAAAATGTAGGATTTACCATAATCAGGAAAGGAGAGTTGGACTTCTTGTGGTTGGCTGGTTTTGAAACCTCGTAGGAAAAGTCAGGCCCCCTGGACTCGGCAGTGAAGCCCACCACTCCACCCAGCAAGCCCGGGTGGGTTGATGCAGGAGTTACAGGGCCGTGTGCAGCGAACGGGTAAGAGCCCCCAGCTGGCTCTCATTGAGTCTGAAAAACCCCTCAGGAAAGTTGAGAGATCGTTCACCACCTGGCGCCAGGAGGTAACTAATCTCCTCAACAATTATTTTAAAAGGTGAATAAGGGACTTGCACTTAAAACCCAGGAGGCCTTCCCTTAAAAAAACAGAAGTTCTGCTCTTCTTACGCAATGAGGCAACCTGATAACACAGCACATGTGCTCCCACCTGGAAGCCCTGGGGTGGCGAGAAAAGGGCCGAGCTCTTGAGAGGGCAAAGGTAATGGTCTGTCCTCTCTGTCCCTAGAACGTCTCACATCTTCCCTGTCTCAGCCACTGGAATCCCTTTCTTGACATGTGTAGGATTCTAGGATGGCTCCAACCGCTAACACGGACAGGCAGAGATGAGATAGTTTAAGCAAATACACAATGGCAGGAAGTATCTTGGTGTACTTCCCGCTGTCAAAACTGTCTTTGGAGTCTTTGCATCTCTAAGCCTTCCCTGTCTCCTTTTGAGATGAGTCTGGTGCCCTTATTCCCAGAGGATCTCACATGATTCTGCACCATTGCGGTCCCCACATTGCGGTACAACACTCTCTTCGTACGCTTGAAACACAAAGCGCTGTACCTATCAATATGATGACGACTACTCGCTGCCAGGCCCTGAAAAGATTTCTGAGAAGCATATTTTCCAGAGACTTGGAAAGGGATTAGACGTAAACAAAACAAAAAACAAACAAACAGATACTCGTCAGGACTGAGAAATGGTAGAGTGTTTTCTAGCCAGCGCAAAGCCCTGCGCTCACTTCCGGCACTGCAGCAACTTGGACTGCGCAGTCATAATCCCACCGTTAAGGAGACGGAGGCAAGAAGATCCGAAGTTCAGGGTCGTCCTCAGCTTCATAGCCTGAAATACATGCAACTCGATGTGAAATTTTTAAAAATTACAGTTATGAAGTAGCAATGAAATAATTTTATGGTGGGGGGGGTGGGTGTCCACCACAACATAAGGGACCATATGAAAGGGTCACAGCATTAGGAAGGTTGAGAACCACCGGCCTGCCAGACTCGGGTTCTGACTCCTTTGCTACCTCTGATGGCCTTATGGAGTAGGCTTGGACCCAGAGTGAAATAGAAAGGGTGTCATCCTCAGACACTGCCTTGGGGTCTAGGCTGAGGGATTTTATCTGTTCTTGTCAAGACCAATGCTGCGGATTTAATTCCGCGATACAGACTCATGCCCCTTGCGGTCCTATGGACACTAAGTACAGCACCAATTCCCCAGTGTTTGTGAACTTCCTTCAAGCCATAATCACATAAATCTCCTCTCCTCCTCCTGCTGCTATGCATTGCTTAGCCTGTAATCCTGAGCAAATGGTTCCCACCCCAAGAAGTGTATTTCTAGAGGCTGCCCGGCTCTGGTTTTTACAGAAATGTCTATCTGTACAAGAGAAGCTATTTGTTTATAATTAGCAGATTCCTGGAAATGATCCTGGGCTTTGCCATGCCATCTCTGGACTAAGCTGAGGGTGCTTACATTAACTCTCAGGCTATTGAGGATGGCAGTTGGGCACAGGATAGCTATCTTTGCAAAAAGAGATTGGATGGAAAAATATTGCTTTTCTGAATCCTGGATAGCTTACCAAGTTCCTATATGCGCAGTACATAGGCCATGCCTCATTTAATCCTTATAAATTCCTCATGGTGCCTTTTATGTTTTATAGGTGAAGAGGGTGGAGTGATGTGTCCTAAGGGGGATTAGCTGAGAAGCAATAGCGTTAAGACATGCCCTCACTCACTCCGTTATCTGTCCACCGACCATACAGGCACAAAGCACACATAATTATCTCATATGAATTTCAAGGCTGCAATCATCCAGGTCTCAACAAACTCTCCACTCCACACCCACAGTGAGTGCCGAACCTCTTTCAGAAACTTGGGTGGGGGGTAGATCTGTTAGGGCTTGTTTGAGTGAAAGTCTCACTCTGTAGTCTAGGCTGGCCTAATTTATCATAATTCTGCTTGCCCCTGAGTGCTGGGATTATAGGTAGGTATGCACCACCATGCCAGGCTTTCCTTAGCTTTCAAAGCACTTGAGTCATGAATTGCACGCGTGTGTACCTATATTCTCCTGTTAGGTAGCAAGTCTCGAGTTCCTTTGGGTCTCCTTGAGAGAGGAGGCTTGCATCTGCACAGATGCAGAAGCTTTGGGCAGGATGAGTATGCATTCCTTTCCTGTTGCAGCTGAAACAGGCGGCAACAACACAGCGCCTTACACAGCACAAGTCTATTCTCTTACAGTTCTAGAGGTCAAACGTCTCAACAGGCTTCATGGAGCTGCCATGAAGACGTTAGCAGGCCTTCTTCCTTCCTGGGCTTGGAAAGTAAGGCATTTGCTCGCCTTTGCCCCTGTCTCTGCCCTTGTCCTCTCCATCCTCAGAGTCAGCCGCTGCGAGGAACTCTCCATCCTGTCTGTCTTCTGCTCCTCTGCTCGTGTAAAATTGACCCGAGTAATCCACATGAGGTCAGCTGACTAGCCAGAAGAAGCCTGATTGGTTTGTGGGTGTCTCGGGAAGGGCATTATCCTGACTAACACACCAAGATGGAGAGGAAAGGACAGCAAAATGGACAGTAAATTTGTAAAACTCAACAAAAAAAACATAACAAGGCAGCAGCTACCACTCCCTACTGTCCCAGCAGTTATGAGATATCCCAGTCTAAGCTAAGGGCCATTTATGCATTCTGTGTACACACCAAGCCCTCAAGTTGGTAATGTTTGTATTAGTCCTGTTTTCAGATTGGAGGAAGGCCTGGAGAAAGTTATATGACTTGCCTGGGATCCATGGCAGTCCCAAGGTGGTGCCACTCCCCACAACCTTCCCCAGCCCCGAGGGCAGCGAATCCTAGCTCCCCGTTGCCCGTTGCCTGACGACCTCTCCCAGCTGGACATTTCTGTACTCTCCCTCTCCGGAGCTCCCAAGCCCGCTGAAGTCTACGGTGAGAGGTGGGCAGTGGGGAGTGGGGTAAAGCGAGCCTCGGCAAACCCTCCAGCAGGTAGCTCTCAAGGGTTTGTTTTTCCTCTTATTCTTGTTGTTCAAGAAGACAGACGATAATTAAAATGTCAGAGTCCTTCATGCTTCCCTGATCAAGATAACTGCTTTCCCACAGGTGAGAGGGAAAATGTCTGCTGAGGGAGGGGGTCGGAGATGACTCTACAACCCAGCAAAGCCGGGGGGGGGGGGGGGGGGGGGGACCAGGCCCCCTGAGCTCAAAGGAGCTGCAGCTCCAGCTGATCCAGGCCTAGGACTCACCCACGGAGTCTCCAAGAGGCTCCTGCCCGCCCCTCCCCAGAGCTCCATCTGCAGGCGCTCCACAGGAGTTCCTTCCCAGAGGGTCTGTCCAACAGCTTGCTAATTCCAGGCACTCTCTTCAATTCTGCTAATTCCCAGTTTCAGCAACACAGGCAGCAGCTGTCAGGGCCGGCAGCTGTGTTCTTTGCCGCCCTAGCTCTGCCTCTCCCTTCGCCCCCTTCCAGCTAACGAAGTGGATCACATACAACCACCGGAGGGAAAGAGCACGGGCCCTGATTTAAGGAAAGGGGTGGGAGAGGGGGAGGATAGAAAAATATGGGACTTACAGGAGCACCAAAGAGTCAGGCCTCCTGAAGACAGCGGGAGAATTAGCTCCCACATCCCCAACACCTATGTGGCCTAGGCCTCAAATTCACCTGGTTCCGAGTCCAGTCTGTTGTTGACTGGTTCACAGTTCTGTGGCGCATGTGGCAACACCTGACCTGTCTGTCCTTTGTCTGATCAAGAGACAGCACACATACGTGTTGGAGACAAAGTGATACAGAAGTTCCCATATGTATTTTTTTAATGAGTTATTTGTTTGCGTGTTAGTGCTTGCATGTACGTTTATGTACTGCATGCATGCCTGGCAACCACAGAGACCAGAGAGGGTGTCAGATCTCCCTGAAAACTGGAGTGGCAGGCAGTTATGAGCCATCACGTAAGTACTGGGAACCAAACCCGCAGGCAACCAATGCTCTTTACCGCTAACCATCTTTTAGCGCCACGCTTTCAGTTTCTGTCCTCATCTCAATGGTTACGTAAAGCTCTTTTAGAGGCCTCATTGGAAAATTCTGATTTACGCAAGATGAACCTCAGGAACTTGTGAAGGAAGTTTCAGATGTGAGGAATGGCGGTGGGGTCATGTTGGGTCTCTAGGCGGTTTAAGGTTTTGTCTTTGAGTGGAGTGGTGGGGTGTCCTTGTGAGACATTAGAGAGGGGAGTGTTATAATCCCACTGTGTTTTGGAAGCCTGGAAAAATAGGCAGCTATCCAGGTAAAGCAGGTTATGGATGCAGGAGACCCAGAGTCAGATGCATTTTGATTTGGATGTGGACAGTGTTCAAGAGAAATGTCAAGGATGATGGTTGGATGCCATGGTTTTGAGCTGTGTGACAGGGCTGGGGATGGTTTGCTGTGACTGAGTTGGGGAGCACAGCATGTGAGGGAGGCTTGATAATGAAATATCAAGAGTTTAATTTTCAACACATTGAGACAAATCTCCCCTAGAAGTTCCAAGAGATGGGAGAGACACCAGACAGCATCTGGATGTGCAAATCCTGGGTGTGAGAGCTGGGTCTGGGCTGGGATATAAATGAGAATGTTGTGAATGCCTGACGCAATGGGATTTAATGAGGCCAGCAAGGTAGTAAATGTAGAGAGATAGGCACTCTCTCTGGAAGGAGTAACGGGGACTGGGGTGGGGTGGGGGGAGGGGGGCGAGTGACACCGAGCTCAGGACAGTGCGGTCCCCTCAAGCCAAGGAGAAAGTGCTTGGGGACAGAACGTGGGCAGGTTCCACTCTTCGCTTTCTATACCTGCCAAACACAAATACTAATGTTCCAATGAGGTTGCCATGGGGATTATAAACGAGTTAATCCATTAAATAAGTATGTACTGAATGTGATCTCTGTGCCAGGGACTTGAATTACAGTAACAGATAGTTCCTGGGCTCAAGTAGGAGATTACCATTGTAAAGCACCTAGCCCAGTGCTTGACCCCAGCGGTACTCACGATGTAGCTTTTTGCCTGGCATAGTAATTGCCTCTGTGTGGCCTACATGGATTTACACTCTCCTTGGCTTCTTGAGGCCAATTAAAATTACTTAGTGCTCATTAGTCAGGATGGGGAAGCCAGGGACTCTTCTCTTTCTCCAGTTTTCAACCATGAGTTTATTGCTGTGATGTTCTGTGGAAGAACATGTGGATTTCCTTCTTGATCACGGAACGAGAAAGATCCACTTTGGGACTGAATGAAAACTTTTACCTGGCCTGACCTGAGCACCGTTAGTACCTGAAGCCCCCTCAGGGAAGTCAGCAGCCCAGACACACCATCAACAACTCAGCCCCAACTCTCAGGGTTAGAAAGAGGAGCAATGAAGCAAAAAAAAAAAAAAAAAAAAAAAAAAAAAGGGATTTCAAAAAGCATGGGGAAGTTTAAAGTATGGTGGGCGGCCAGAGGCCCTCAGCCCAGTGACTGTGCCTGCCGTGACACGTGTGGTCTGTGGAAGCATGCGAATGTCTTTTCCATCCATGTCCTCATGGAAGTCTCATGTAAAAGTCTCAGGGAAGTCACAAGTCTGTGTCCTTTATGCAAGCAAGATTTACAACTGCATTTCCCTACAAGCCAAGCATCTCTCCTTCACTTGGTTTTTCTCCCGAGTCTTCCAGAAGCCCAGAGCCTAGAAGAATGCCTCTACTTTCCTGCTCCTCCCTCTCCCAATAGTGTCTTATGGGCTGCAGCTGACACCAGGCTCCACAGGCCATGTAACCAAGGCAACCCCAAACCCCAGAGCCCAGGTGGGCCTCCCTGAGGATAGCTGCAAGGCCACAGGCTCCAAGCAGCCAAGATTGAATGAGTCCCCAGCTGCCATCCATCTCCCTTACCATTGCCTTTCCCATCTGGGCTGCTGCCCAGGGAAGCTCCTTAGAGTCCGCTGTTTTCTTTACAACCCTGGGTGACATTGCACAGGCGATCCAGGCTCTCTTATAATGCCTTTGTTTTGATCTGCACGGCTCCGCCGAGTTTCTTCTGGGCCTTGTCATGTTAACAAAAACAAATGTAATAATATGCACTTAAAAAGGCTCACCCGTCTTGATATTTTAATAAGCTTTTGATTCTGTAGGGACCTCTGAAGCTTTTAAAAGTTTAAAGTTAATAAAGAGAGCAAAAGAAAAAAATATGAATTGTTTTTAATTATTATTGTACAGGATTAACCAAGCCAGTTGTGTATAATTAGACAGTAGCTACCTTGCATAGTAGAGGCAGTAAATAGGCCCACAGGGGGGGCTGCCAGAAGGCTGAGGTGTTTACAAGGCACTGGGGATATTTTCACCAAGCACACCATTCCCGGAGCAGTTACTATTGCTTTTATAATGGATGTGTTCATTACAGCCAGAGACTAATATACGAATCCATCATCTTTCCCTGCACAGAGGCCTCTGAAGTGCAGGATGGCAGGGGAGAATGTGTGCTAGACTTTGGTGGTGAAATTAAGAGAGCCTATTAGTGTGCAGGTTTTGGTGGTTTTGTCACCATCACCGAGAGGAACTTTAAGAGGTTAAATAAACAATTGCCAAAGGAGTGATAATTAAGATACTGCTAAGACAGTTGTTTTTGTTTTCTCGTGTGTGCCTTTAAGATGCCTCCAGCAATGCCAGCGTCAAAGGCAAAGGGACCAGAGTTCTAGGGCTCAGCTCGGTTGTGAACTATTCCTATGACCACAGAAAACTGTTTCACTCATTCAATGTTTTGATATGTTACCATATATATTCCGGGCTTGGTCTGAGGTGTGAGAGGTGGAACAATGACTCACAGAAGACTAGATTCTTTCTCCCCAGGATTCTGGACAGAGCGGGCTTCTGAATCCCCAGAGAAATTTCAAAGCTCACCTGCCTGGACCCCATCCAAGACTTAATCACTTGGGGTAGCATCTCCAGGGGGTAACCTGGGCATTATAAATTTGGGGATGTATTTGGGCTATTGAGGTGGGTTCTGACTGTGGGAAAGTGAGTCATAAGTAAAGGATAAAATACAGCAAGTACTAGGAAAGAAGTGATTTTCTCTGAGCTTCCCCCTCCTGCTCTTACAAATGCCCGCTGTATATTTCTATCTAAGGCAGAGTCTCTGAGAAGGAAGGTTAGGAAGCTTACCCAGGCATGATCTCAGGATAAAACTAGTTGGGACTAAGCTAGTGAGCCAAGGACTGCTTCCAGGCATGGGTGTGCCTTGGAGGAAAGCAATGCTGTCCAGCTTTAGCCTTACTTCTAGGGAGCTGGTGAATGACAATTATTGGTCTCCACCTCTGCCCCAGTTCCCAGAGAACAAAGGCCTCTCTCCAATGGGGCCGTGTTGATGACATCCCACACCACACATCACCGTTTCCACACAGATTTAAAATGTAGGTTGGAAATACTCCAAAAGATAAGACACTGCTCATTTTTTTTTGCCCTACTCCATAAATAAGAGTGCTCTTGACAAGGACTTTTGAATGCTATTCATTTCTGTTATGAGAATCTTCTGGTTGTCATTGTTGGTCACACAGTGAGCTCCAGAGCTGATTGGATGGCCGAAAATTCTTCCCCAAATCTCTCCTAAACTTCCACGTGGATGGGGAGTCATGCTCGGGGGAGAGAAGACATTGTTTTTGATAACAAACTGAGAGTTTCCAGTCACTGTCAACTTCAAAGATGAAAAAAAAAGTGACCTCATTTTGCATTTTCTAAGTGTTGTTCTTATCTCCCCTCTAAAGGATGAGATGTCCTACGCATTCAGACACAGAGCTTAAACTCTTTGCATCTCTGGTCCTGCATCCAGAAATTAAGGAGTTAATCTAAGCAGCTTGACTGATTCCTTTGGCTCTATGGTCCTGATTCCTCAAGTCTGTTATTTTGGGTGAGGAGAACCAGGCTTCCTGGCAATTAAGAGCAGGCAATTCAGGGAGACATCTACCCACATCTAAATAAAGGGCCAGCCTGCTAGAAGAGATGTGTTGCACAGCTCTGCTAATGTCTTCCACTGTTGGAAGGAGACATTTGTTCTCGTCATTCTCTCCTTCTGTCCTTGTAGACATGCTATAAGGAGGTCAAAGAGTTACTTACACACACAATGGCTGAAGGATCACAAATGAGAAGGTAGGAGCAACAGGGAGAAAAAAGGACTAAAGATGCCATAGCACATTTGGGGTCCTTCTCTATTATCTCGGACAAACAAAGCATCCCATTCTCAAAATATTTCTTCATGGTCCAGTTTTAGTCAAAAACAGAGGATAAGAAATCTCAACTACCCTTTCCATTTTATGTCTATTCGAAGAGAACCACCTCTTATGAAGTCACTCCATCCTAAACACAAATCATTCCACAAATCCTAGCTCTCTGTGTTCTGGGATCTGCAAGGGCTAATGAGTTTACTGGAGGAGAGTAAGTGAAGCAGGGGTACACAGGGGACTCTGGCCACTGGCAGTGAGCTTGGCTGACAAGTGAGAAATGCACCTTCAATATAGTCGCCAGGAAAGCACCTGTTAAGACTTTGGTCTTCAACCATGGGCCATTGGGTTGGCCAAACATTCCAAGAACTATTTGTATGAATATACATTTACATAACTATTCCTCCCTCTTCCCTCTGGAATTGGGGATGAGACTTTCAAGGACAGTCATTCGGCACTTGGAGTCAGTTGAGTGAAGAAACCTAAAAGAAACCTAAAAGGAGACATAAGAAAGGGAACAGCCACTACGATCCGGGGACCAGAAAGATTCTATAATGATGACAAGATTTAACAAAAGACCAAATATTGCTTCAGAGAAGTATAGGCTAGGAGGATGCTGCTTGACTTCATGGTATTGTGCAGAAAGTGATACATGTACACACACACACACACACACACACACACACACACACACACACACACACACTTTTCCTATCTCAATGGCATAACAATGAGGTGTAATGGAGGAATTTAAAGAGAAAAACTTGAGACAGGTATTAGGGATGAGCCAGAACTCCTTTATTCCCAGGGGAAGATGAACACATTGAAGCCATTTAAAAATTGAGGTTGAATTAAAGTCTAGGAAATATTTCCTATTGTCGGCAACAACTCTATGCTGGCCTGCTGGGACAGAGTACATCTTCTTACAAGACATTTTCATTTCTAATTTCTGTAACTCCATGGAAAATCCATCTTGAATTCTCCACAAATCTCTGCGGTGTTTGCTAAGTGAAATAACTTAGTGCCCTCGACAGCCTTCACTAACTTAGTATCCACCGGTTTCTCCAAATCAATAATAAACACATTAAACACTATTGGTCCCCAAACATACCCCAAATCCACCATGCTATTAACCTCTCACTGATGCAGGAGATCAGCAGACACTGTTTCTTGATGCTTAGCTGGTTCCACTAAAATTTGCAGCTGTTGACTGCTCCTGCCCAGTTTGAGAAGACAACCTCCGTGCCTGGCTCTTACCTCATCAAGTCTACTTGGTGGATGGGGTGCAGGGGGTAGGGTGATGCCAGCCTGTTTGAGGTGGGAGGTCCAGGAGAATGAGGAGGGGTGGGAAAGAAGATAGAAACACTGGATTGTTCTTGCTGCAAATCCATTTTTCAATTCATTGAGAAATGTCAATGTTCTTTCCAGTCTGGCGGAGGCAGATTTGACCAGGTGTCTCTACACAGAGTGGGTTCTCACAGTTTGGCTGCGTGTGTGTCATCCAGCTAAATAAGGAGCCAGTTTAGTCCGCCACCCCCCTTTGCTTCTGCCGGCCAGACACACTTTCCCATATGACAGTCTTATAAATAGCTGCTAAGCAGTTGGTCTTCCTCTCACCTCCTGACTCTGTCAGCTTCCCCCACCCAAAGCCCCTGACAGTCATACAGCTGGGACCTCCCCCCTTTCCTCTTTCTCCCCTCTCCATCTTCCACCTCTGCCACGCAACCACTCCCTTGGTGATGACCAATGTAACCATTTCAGGATTGGCTTCCACAACAGAAAGGGTCAAGCAGGTTGGGGTCTGGATTTGACCACCAAAGCAAAGCTGTCACCCAATTAAATAAGGGGATAGAAGGTTGGGAGATACTGCAGTCAGACTCCAGACAGCCTGTAGTACAAGGGCCAGATGGCTGACCCAACAAAATCCCAGAATCATTCTGGAGTGAGTGAAATATTATAAATACCCATGGAACTCCTCTCTCTCTCTCTCTCTCTCTCTCTCTCTCTCTCTCTCTCTCTCTCTCTCTCTCTCTCTCTCTCTCTCCCTCTCCCTCTCCCTCTCCCTCTCCCTCATTCTCAGTAAATACATGTAATAGAAATTCATTATTATTAAGTTTTACAAAGTACCAAGTATATGTTCAATGCTAAAACAAGGATAGGGTTTTGGATAAGAACAGAACACAAAGTGTTGACGATTTAGAAGCTGTTTAATAAGGAGCTGACAAAATAGGAGTGGTGTTTTCTTTGGAAATTACTGTTGACTTCTACGAAAGGAGAGGCTCTTGCTTGCAGTGTATCAGAGCGTTGTGGATACTGAGACTCAACATATTGTACAAGAACCCATCGAGTGCTCACTGTGTGCCAGGCATAGGTAGTATAGGGATATCTCCTGGACTCCACCAGTCTCTGTTCTGGGGAATGAGCCAAATAAGTGTATGTCATAGAAGATAAACGGTCAGTTTGCTTTTGGGAAAGAGCCTTGTGAAAGTATGAAGAGAGGTGATGGGACCTTTGAGATGGTGTTGATAGAAGGTGATTTTACCCTCGGGAAGATGTACAAAATCCAGCTGGACGGGAAACAGTGAATGAATGCATTGAGTCATGCAGTGCAGGCCAGAACTGACTCAAGTGGGCTGAACTGACGGATGCTGCCATGTAAACAGGATTATAAACATTAGAAAGCAACGCCTTTGGATAAAGTGTGTAGTAACCAAAGGCTGGTGCTGAAATCATCAACCTTGATCATCATGGGACAAACCTGTACACTTTCTGGCTTATCTCATGTAGGCTAATCTGCACATTAAAACCTACCATAGTCTTAACCCGCTGTCAAAACATCATCTTTGAACTACGGAATCCCCAAGAAGAACATTCTCCAATGGAGAGGTATATTGCGTGATGCTCCATGATTGTGGTTCCCCTACAGGATCTTCCACAAAAACATGCATCCTGTCCTGCCTGCATGGAACAGGAATCCCTCAAGGGTTAATACATCATTTGATTATTTCAGAGTAGGACTAAGGGCAAAGGGCAGGAGGACACAGTATTGGTAATTGGCTATGGGTTTCTTTGGGCAAGGATTGGTGCTTGACTTCCTAGGCTAAAGAACAACAAGCAGCCTTTGTCCTGAAGGACTTGGACTTAACAGGGCTCTGCAGGAGATCCAGAATAGATGGATGGGCAGAAACTATCCTAGTTTCTTCTAATGTCAGCCAGTGGGTGACCTTTCCAGGCCCCCTGCTTTACACTCTCCTAGAAGCAAGTTAATACCCTTGCTTCCCACCCCCTCCTCACCCTACAGTAACTGGTGTCTGTTCCCTATTTCTGTAAGTCAGTAAGGGGCTGGTTTATGCTCCCAGCTGATTCCTCTATTTCTAGCACCCTGCCTGAAATGCCCCACACCTAAGAAGATCTCTTTCTTGAAGTTTACTGAGAAATCTATGATCCAACCTAAACATCCAATGATTAATAATTAGTCAAATACTATTATTTTACCCCTTCATGTGATGAGTACATGAAGAATTAAAATATCGAATAACTGGCCAAATGCTATTGAAAGGCAGAGACTGGAGTCTAATCCGCGAAGCCAGGTATTAAAGCCTGCACTGCCCTGTGCTCTCCCACCATGTCACATGCGGACCAAGTGACAAGATGGGAAAGCAAAGGGGATTAGAATAGGGAGGCAGAGAAAGTGACAATTTGGGGGGATCCTTTTCCCCATTTAAGCTCAAGGGCTATAGATTTCTGGATGCACCACAAGATCGCCTCCACTTCATCTGTTTGGGGAGTATTTTAGAACATGAATGAGGCTGGCTACTCCCTTGGGGCTGGCCTCTCCAGCTGTTTCCTGATGAATTCAAACTGGTAATTATTTCCTCCTCTACCATTCCCAGCTCAGGGTCCCTCCAGCAGCCTCATAGCGTCCTACTGCCACACTCACCCCAGCAGGGTGTTGGGAGATGTTCTAAAACGGGAGAGTGACTAGCTGGCTGAGAGTTCAAAGCCCACCTAGTTCTGGGAACAAGAGTAAGATAGTCCCCACTTTGATTTAGATGACTTCTTTCGAGCTGTTGTTTCTCTTAAAGCAACATTATTGCCTGTAAGTCTTTACTCCATAGCAACTGTACAGCACATTCTGATGTTTTTAAAATGAAGATGGCTCCTACAGCGTGTTTTGTAACGGGACCTTTGTTCGTTGCTTGTTCTGCATTCTCTTATGTTGTCTACACAGACTCTGATGACAGAGGGCAGAAGGTGCTTCCTTGACATCACCTGGAGAATGAATGAATGAATGAATGAATGAATGATCTTGGATCACCTATTTCCTGACCCTGAAGTCAAAGGTTGGCAACCTAAGTATCCCGAAGCCCACTGTATAGGATCCAATGTGTATAACTTTTTCCACATGAGGTTTTGAGAATGAGATTTCTTTTGACAGTCTGACCCATTATTTCAGAGGTTAATGGAAGGATTTCTTTCCTAACTATGTAATTATATCATGACCCTAGTCTCATTAGAAAATTAGAAGCAAGTATACAAACCCCATGTTGTTTGTATTCCTAATTCTAGAGGGATTAATCTTCACCTCTTTAAAAAAAAATGAGGCAAGGAAAAAATGGGAGGTAACACTAAAGAGTTTCACTTAGGGAGTGTGTGTGGAGGGTCTGTGTGCATGTGTGTGTGTGTGTGTGTGTGTGTGTGTGTGTGTGTGTGTGTGTGTGTGCGCGCGCTTATAACTGAACAGCAGCTTTTGTCTAAAAAATTAAATGTGACAAGAAATTAATCCACATTGTGATCTAATTATTTTTAGAATTATGAGGAAAATGTAAGGTGTCTCAACTATTTAATTTTGAGAAGTGTCTATGGAAATTAACTTTCATTGTCTTTTATAAGGGTTACAGTCTTCTTGCCTTCCTTAGGCGGTGTTTCCAACAGTCCCTAATGGCTTTTAGGGAAGGTCACTAGCATCTAAAGTGGGGTCTTTACACAACACCTGGCTTTAAAGAACAGGTTACATGCCACGCAAAGGTTTATTAAAGAGCCAACTCCTTAACCACCTCTCCCACCCCTTGCTTTTGTGAGACACAGTTTCAAGCTGCCCAATCTGGCTTTGGGCTCAGTAATCTGTAGCTGCCCTTGAACTCACTTCTGATTCTACTGCCTAGACTTCATGAGTGGCAAGATTATTGATGTGTGTTATTATTCCTGATTTGACTATTTCTTCTAGTATTACCCTAGAAAATTAGGGTAATAAGAGCAGAATTAATGGAAGATTTGGTTGATAGAGTAGAATTAGCTAACTGAAGGAAAGAGTATTAATATTGGACTAAACAAGTGCACAATTGTGACACATTCATAATGAATGTTTGGGAGATGCTAAGGTCTACAACATTCGTCCCCAATTATCTTTCCTACATAATTCTTTAGAGTTGATCTTCTGGGAGAAGAATATGTTGGGTCCAGAAAGGACAATAAAATGTAAAGTAGCTTACAAATAGCTCTGCTCAGGTCTCCTACTCCCAGGGAAGGGTTTATTCCACTACTTATGAGAGAGCAGATCACAGCTGAGTACAAACTGCACCAAAAGTAACAGAAATTCCACACAGGAGAAACAGAACCGAGCTGGTGATCTTAACAAGAGAGGCTGCCATCGTAGGCTGTCACTGAGGAGCTTTGAAACCATAGTGAGGGAGGCCCCAAGGAGGAGGGGACCCCAAGGAGGAGGAGCTCTATAAACAGAGATGGAGAAGCCACAGGGTGCTCATGCTCATTCACCTCGAGTTTATGTAGGCCCCTTTGCATCTTTACTTGCTTGAATTATTTTTAACTAAAATATACGTGTTTCAGTTCCTCTCGCCAACCCTTCCCACGTCTCCTCTCTTGTCCTCCTCCCATGTCAATGTCAATGTCAGCACATGGTTAAACTCCCACATCCTGAAAGACTTGTCTAGATCCCAAGGACACTTGTGACACTTGTTGTTTCAGTGCCTGAACTAAACTTAAAAGCATGATGACCACACCCACATGCCCTGAGTGCCTATGAAGGGTCCTTCTCTATGATGGGGATGCAGGAGGCAGACTCCACTTAGAATAGGGACAGTTTCATCAGCAGAACCACTGAGGCAGAGAAAGCCAAATTAATTAACTTGTCAGACACTTCCCTCTCACAAAACACGGGCACAAAGGACATCAAAACACCGAATCCCGGCAGCGCCAAGTGTCCACTTATCTGAATCCAGCTGGGAATTTCCAAGCGCTCCCACATTAGCATGGCAGTCGAAGCATGACACAGTTAACAGAGGGCACTGCTTACAATGTGTGTTGTTCACATGTGTTGGTATGTTACCTGCATGCTTGCTGCCATGCCTCACAGTATCTAGGCTTTGTGTCAGTATTCTTTCTTTAAGTTTTTGATATTTAAATTTTTTTCACTTGTATTTCACCTTTTCATCTTACAGTATCATCTTGGATGTTTTGGGTTGTGAGCCTAGCCTTTAACGGCTGAGCCATCTCTCCTGCCCGATCTTGAATTATTTTTTTAAAGTAAATATATACATTTTGGGTCTTAAAACTTCTTGTGCATGTGTGAAATGTGTGTTGTGTTCTTGTGGGTGTGTGCATGTGGGTACATATACACGTGTGTGCACATGCATGTAAAGGTCAAAGGTTAATGAAGAGTTTTGCCCCAGATCACCCTCCACCTTATTGTTTGAGGCAGCAAACCTTGGAGTCATTGATTTAGCTGGGTCAGCTGTACAATGAGCTCCAGTGATCCTCCTGTCTCCAGCTTTTGCACGGGAATTAGGGATACAAACCAGGTTCCCGGGTTTGCAAACACTGCAAACTGAGCAGCAGATATTTGTTATTGTGATGACGGGACCATAAAATCTACTGTCTTAATAATTTTTAAGTATGTATAACTGCACCATACTAGAGTTAACTAAATGTATGTAGTTGTGCAATCGGCCTCTAGAAACTTCATTGTGTAGAACTGAAATGCCATGCCCTTTGACAATAATGTGTCCTCTTTGCCCATCCCTTAAATTTTACTTTCTACTAAAAAACAAATGTTTGTAAAAATATCAGACAATTTCATCTATTTTTTTTAAATTTTTAGCTTTAGTGTCCATTCTTGTGAAAATAAGTTCAGAAATTATCAACATGTAACTTTATCTTACTATTTTAACCCTTGAAATAGCAAGCTCAGTAAAATATCCATTATATGAACATGTAGTTGTATTAAACTAGTGCTTTTGTTAGAGTGAAAAAAGTTATGGAATCTATGATAGTTTATGAATTATGCATGCCTTTATTTTATTACTCATCTCCAGCTCTTTCAGCAGAATACCCAGACATATGCAATAACAATTAATTCAGTCATTTTTGTCATTTTGCCAACTTAAAGTCATAGAAAGGCCAAAATTTTACTCACATTTTTCAATTTGTCTCTATGAAATATGATTGTCAAGGAAGAAAAACAGAACATATTTTGTTTGACAGTTTATTAGCTTCAAGCACTTAGGCATATGGTATGTGGGCCTCTATTTGTACTCTTGTCCTGGTCTCCAAAATATAAGCATGCCTGGTTGTAATTGAATGTGTAATTATCTCTCTTCATTGTGTTAGCATAAATTTTTGGAGAGTCAATTCTTTGCTTTATCACTGCATCTCCAGCGTTGGGTACAATCCTGGTATATAATTGACCTTCAGAGAAATACATTGAGTATAACAAGTCACCTTCGTCGATGACAAGTAATCATGCTATGGTGCGTGAGCCGTGGTTCTGAGATCAAGAGCAGCAAAGATGGATAAAACACAAGCTTCTATAAGGCAATTGCCATTGATTGGGGGTGCTGCTAAAACTCACATAGGTGCATACTAATAGTTCCAAATAGTACGTCTTTCTGAATTCCAGATGCGATTTTTAATATGGAGATAATAATGGGGTCTACTGTGCAGGGTTGTGAAGATTAGAAAAGTCACTATATGAAATGCTTGACACAAGAGTGTCTAATGGGGTAGATGATGGTGGTGGCCTGCGTAGTGGTCCTAGCAGATGTAGTCACAGAACTGGAGTAGTCTTTACAGCATTATGGCGGTTGATGTGGGAGTTCTGTGCCAACGTGTCTGTGGGCTCAGAGGGCTGTGAATGGCAATCCAAAGAAAGACATACAGGTGTGAGGAAGGCACGGGCACCTTTGAAAAGACAAGTGGAGGAGTCTACTCCGGGCCAGAAAACAATTGAAGAGATGTGACAGGCAGGGGTCCCGCAGGTCATCACAGAGAGCAGTGGGGAATGAGCAGGGTGGTCCGGGCCAGGAGAGAGGGTTCCTTCACAATGGAAATGACTGGCAAAGAAGGGAAGAGGGGCTTGTTACAGTCAGGGAGCAGCAGCAGGAAGCAAAGAGGAGTCTGACGACCCTGCCAGCCATGGGCATGTTAGATGACAGAGAATAAACAGGCGAACTTGAAAGGGCTGCGGGGATTTAAAGCCATTGAGGAAGACCGGGGTGTCAGTTAAAGGAAAGAACCGAGAGAGCTCTGGGGGACACGTGAAAACCCCGACTTACTGGGATCTGGCACCTCCAGGCAGCAAGGTGGAAAGCTTTGGTGGTAGAGGGTTGAGTGAAGATGGGGAAGATGGTCAGGAGAGAGAAAAACAGCCTCTCTGGGACATGGCGCAGGTAGGAAAGATGTGAGGCTCTGGGTTCCTGTGGAATCCATGTGCTAGGCGAACCAACTGATGGAGACAGAGGTACTGAAACTTCATCCTCACCCAGCTCCCTTGGAACAGATAATATATTACTCGTCTTGTCGCCAAATGCACATGAATCTTAGATAAGAAATGAATGTCTCTTCATTTAAAGTATCAGTATACCAATACTGGCCTTGCGTGGCAATGAAAATAAAATTTATAAACAGCCAGAGATTTAGAAAAGTACAATGGGCTTTCAGAGTCTAAGATCTGATCATGACACGGGGGAGCTCAGTACAGATTCCAAACCTAGCAGTGTAAGTCTGCAGAGATTAGCATGGTACCGGCTCCAACGGCTTGCTGGCATTTTATGAGACCCCAGTGTCTAGAGAAGACTGGTCCTAAGAAATCATCACCCAGTAGCATGCTGCAATTGCAGTTGGGTGAGGATGAGGATGGGCATGAAGAAAGGGCACTCTGGAACAAGATCACGAGGCCAGGCCAGGCCTCTCCAAGGTTATTTGGAGCTGGGGAATGAGTACAGTCATGTGGTCATGAGGGACCCACTGAGAGGGCTTCTGCGTCTGTGGGGAAGTCACTGTGCAAACAGAGCAGTGGTCTTGGGTAGGAAACAGGACAGCTTGGCGGGATACTAAATAAATCAGCAGCATGGAAAAGTTGAGTCCTGTTTAGGTCAAGGAGTGATAAGTCCCCCTCCCCGGTAATATTTTCCCCCAAAACCTCACTGTGCACAGATTTACACAGCACAAATTGCCTTTGGTCTTAATAATAAAAACCTCAGGCATCGGGGTAAGCACTGAAAGGTCAGAGAAGTAAAGGAGCCAGGCACATGAGAGAATTCTTACCTCTACCAACGCTCAGACTGAAGGGCAGTTCCTGTCCTCAGACTTCGTCCTCTGACTGCCTAGACTGCCTAGCTTGCCTTACACGTCACTGTTCCTCAGAGGTACTGCTCTCCTGTCTCCTCCTGCCTTATATTCTCTCTTCCCGTATCACTCCTGTCCCTACATCCTTAGTGCGGGGACTATAGGTGTGAGATCCCAAGTGCTGGGATCACCATTGTGTGAGCTCTGTTTCTCTTTTAGACAGAGTCAATCTCGTGTAGCCCAGGGTGGCCTTGAACTAACAGATTCTCTGCCTCTGTCTCCCGAGTCCAGGGATGAAAGGTGTACGCCACCACTCCCTGACCGCTAGTGGTGCTGCATTCTGATCTTTGGGCAAGTTCTATTTGTTACAACACAAACAAAATATAACTGCAGATTTAGACATAACATTTCTGCCCAATGTTGTAATGCACTGTAGCTTCTCATGTGTTCACGTATCACAGTAGGTGTTGACAGGGTGGGCATTTAATTATCAGAGGACTGCTGTACTTTCATCATTTTGTAGGTAATGAACTTGATTCTACACCAAAGTATGAGATTCTTGCTGCGTCTCAGAGACACTGGGGACTTTTCCTTAGGTCCCATGAGAATTCAGTTATTCATCTACACCCCAAGAGGATAAATGAAGCAACTGTCTGGAGATTTCGGGAAAACTTCTGAGTCATCTTAATTATACGGATTTACGTAAAATCTCATTTCAACAAACTTTGAGCTGCTGTCCTAATTATTTTGGGTCTTGAGTACGCTTTAAAAGAAGTGAATCATCATTAGGGCATAGATCTCCAATAATGTTAGCTGTTACCCTTGAAATAATGTATAGTATAAGCAGATTTAGGGGCTTAAATTACCTAAAAATTGCTTTAAATGAAACTATTTTTAAAAATGTATTGCTTGATAATTTTGATAGCTGTACAATGTGCTTTGATCAAATCTACCCCCTCCTCCAACTCATCCCACCCTGCCCTTCATCTTCCCCCCTCTTAATTTCATCTGTCATTTTGTTTTTAACTCACTAAGTCCATTTAGTGCAGTCAGTATGTATATGGGAGCAGGCCCATCACTGAAGGGGAGCCAGCCTGTGGGGGCTGCATCCTTAAAGTAAACTGACCCTCCCACCCCCAGTGGCCACCAGCTGGAATTTTTGCTGGCTTCATCTCGTACAGATCTTGTGCTCGCAGCCATGGCTGCCGGGTTCTCATGTGCCCTGTCATGTCTGGGATGCACTGTGGTAGTTCTCTGAAGCCTCTGGCTCTGACACCCTTCCCGCGCCTTCTCCTGCCATAACCCCTGAGCTCTGGGAAAAGAGAATGTGGCATGTACGTCCCATTTGAAGCTGAGCACTCCACATTCTTTTTTTCTCTACATTCTGACAAGGTTCGAGTATCTATATTAACCACAACTGCTGTGAAAGAAGCTTGCCTGAGGGTTGAGGGCTGCTCTAACCTACCAGTATAAAGACAAATACTTAGAGGGCAGTTTGATACTGTGTTTATTTAAGACACTAACAGAAGTAGTTCCTTTCCTAAGGCTTAGGATCTTTTCAGCCAAGAATTCTTGAGCTGGCATATAGAAGCAGACCTGAGTTCTGTTTTGTGGAGTGGACCTTAAACATAAAGTAGTTGGTTACTCCCATAATATTATGCCACTAAAGCAACAGTGAGCACGTTAGGCTGATTGTTACTGTAGCTTTCAGTTGGTAACTTTTCTCCCTTGGCAACCTGAATGCCCCTTAAGGTCCAACCAAAGCTAGTTAGTAGGGAGGAGGCTTCCAGGTTGGTACCAACTTGATTTCTTCTTGCTCTTCGTGTCCAGGTAGATGTGGTCTTCAGTGATTGAGCCTTACTTTTAAGTTCTGATGGGTAAATAAGAGCAATGGTAATAACCTGTATTTTGAGTGGTGATCTATGGGCCATTCTCTTCCATGGCCAACAACTTTAAGAGAGGGAACTGGTCCCCGACATGGGGCTTCTGTTTGATAGTCTATGACATCTAGGAGAAGCATTATACCTCTGTGTCAGCTAATTCCACTTAAACACTGCAAATAAAGAGTTTATTTCTTAAAGTAATAATCCACCTTGAGTAGAGATAAGTAGAAGATGCCCATATTGGTAATATATTTACCATGAACTCTATCAGTGCCAAATTTTGTTTTCTATTCAAGGTTATATTATCTGAAAACCTTTGAACAATGTAACTCAGAGACTATTAAAACTGGATATGTGACCATTGTAAAGACATTTAATTGTGTGTAGGTCTATTGAGAGACCTACATTCTTGCCTTGGTAGATGCTCCCCTTTGCCTAAATAGGGTGTTTGAATATACCTTAAACCACAAAAACCAAACTATTGTTCTTATAAAGCGAGGGGTTCTGAGTGTCCTTGATGAAAGCAGCTGTGTGTTAGGATCCCCATCCTAGTCCATTCTGTGTCACAGGCATTTCACTTGTATCCGCTTGTGCATGGTAGGAGCACTGTAAGATTTCCATCTGAGAGCTGCCCTGTCTTGTTCAGAACTTCCTGTATAGTATACACTGGGCTGCTTTGTTCCAAACCCTGGCCCTTCCTCTGGCCATTCTAGGCACTACAGAAGGATAGAATTCTATTTCTTAATGGAATTCAGCATCCCGTGCCTTGTGATATTAAAGCTTTTGTAATAGTGTGAGACTATAAGGCTACACACTTCCATATCCTTCTGTGAGTTGGCTTCTGGGGAAAACTCTCCAGTCAAACCTTGAAATGACTGCACCCCCGATGGACACCTTGATTTAGCAGGTGGGAAACTTTGAGTCACTGACACTTAACTAACCACACCTGGCTTCCTGATCCACAGGCCCACAAGACAATGAACACTTTGGGTTTCAAGCTAATTGTGTGTGGGGGTGTGGGTGGGTGTGGGTAATGTTCTAGAACTTAAGCAACCTTGCTTCTCTTTTCTTCAGTTATAATGCTGTCTTTCAACACCATACTGCAGCTCACCAAAATCCAGCCATAACCACCCACCTTATCTTAAAATGTTGTATGGTCCTTTTATGTTCTTTAAAAACAAGAACAAAACAAACAAACAAACAAACAAACGAAAAACAGGCACAGAGACCTCTGCGTTCTTGGTAACTGGACATTTATCAGCATCTTGTCAGTGGTTGGTTGTTTGGTTGTTTGGTTGTTTGGTTGTTTGGTTGGTTGGTTGGTTGGCTGTTTGGTTGGTTTCAACTACACCAAACCACCCACAATTCCCAATCACACCACACCCTCTTATGCTTCCCCATTTTTTCCAGTGGGTCTCCTCTCCCTCGACTGTCCAGAAGTCTCACGACCATTCTCTCCAGAACTGTCACCCAGCATCCATCAAGACCCAAATTGGGGCACCCTCTCTGTGTCACCTCCTCTGGGACCGGCAAAGCAGAACCTTCCTTCCCTTTCCTTCCTATAGTTCTCAGGTCTCTTTAACATTCTCTCCCTGGCTCAGCTATAGTCTCCCACAGGAAGGCAAAGTGCTTCTCAGAGCCTGAGCCAAGAGGGGCCAATGTGGCCCGGCTCACAGTCCTGATCCCACCTTAAACAGCTGGAAACCTTGTACATAGTATTCATCCGTTGACATCTCAATCTTCTAATCTGTAAAATGGGAATGATAATAGCCCACTGTCGGTGTTTCTAGGAACAGTTACGTGAAGAAGAGTGAGGTGAGCTCAGTGGAGGGTCTCCTGGCTCCAGGTCCAATACATTTTTTTTTATTACTAATTGTGTCTGAAACTACACAGACTAGCACATATTAAATGTCAATTAGTGTCTCATGATTCTATCAGTATGGTTTGCACTTCCACTGGAGGCAAATTACATAAAGAAGTAAAAGTAGAGTTTCGGACATCATGAGCACCTGTTTTGCCTCCTCTAAAGGCTAACCCGGAGTATTATTAATATTAAAATAACTAATAAGTTAGCAGATAGGGGAGTGCAGAGTTCATTTGTTCGCTGTACCATTTGTCAGGAGTCTGAAAATGAGGAGGTTTTCTCCAAAGAAAAGATAAATATTAATGTGATGAAATAATTGTAGTCTTGAGGGTGTAGAAAATATTTCCATTTTCTGGAAGGAGGAAAAAAAAAAAGCCACGTGAGGGGTCTGTAGTGTTTGACAGGCTCTATCCAGCTGTGGCATGCAGAGGGAGGGGCGCGAGGTGGGAGGGGCATAGGCTGAGAAACTCAGTGATGCTGCTGGGGATCTGAGTCTATACTTGCTGCTGTTTGAGCCTTAGGCAGGCAGGACACATGGGTACCCATCTGTTCAGAGCGGGTGGGGTGGACATGCCCAGTCTCCCTGACTCATGGCAATGGATGAAGGAACAACAGAGATAATGCATGAAGACAATATTTGAAAGTTGAGGAAAACAGAAATGCATGCTGTGTGTATTTCTGTGGCTTCCTATTTAAATGAGAAGTAGCCAGGCACGTGTGAGGACAGCAAGAGAAGCTATAATTGAGTCTGCTTATGTAAATGTGGTGTTTTTCTTAAAAGCTTTCCAGAAAATTCTAAAGGAAGTCATAAGACTGAAAAGTCATTTTAAGGAACTTTTTTTTTCCCCCTTCTTTTTGGAGTAGAAAAGATTTTTCATTTTTGGAACTATAAGAACACACACACACACACACACACACACACACACACACACACACACACACACAAAGAAGAAGAAGAAGAAGACAAAGAAGAAGAAGAAAGAAAGAAAAAAGGATCCAGTATGAAGAACTAAGCTACAAGGCAGGAAGTGACTTCTTCGCTAGGAGCTTGAACCCTTGTAGATGCCATGAGGCAGGTACAATGCTACATCTCCTCATAATTGTTTCTAACAACTTAGAAGGGGCAACCCGACTGAGATTAAAACGTTGCTCTAAGCAGATATTGGGGTGGGAAAATGAGAAAATGGAACCACGATCACTCTTCAAACAGTACTTTATTCCAACAGAGAAAAATAACGAATGCAAACATCAAGCATTGTCTGTGTATGGGAGGCCTACAGTACTAGACTAGATTATCCTCTAGGGACCAAATCCACTCATCACAGTGAGGGACAGAAGCAAGAAGAGGTCTGCAATGCTAAGAGCCTCGAGGAAATAAGGCAAAACAAGACAAAGCCTTCAGACCAGTGAGAAAAATCAGTCTGATGGAAAATTGACAAGCTTGTTTAACTGACCCCAGAGATCTCCACGACACAGCAGGACAAATCCTGTCATCTCTGTTAACCTGTTCAGTTACCTGACATCACTTGATTTTTTTAAAAGTCAAACATCAACTTAAGTTAACTTTTTGCCATTGTGTTTTAAATTCCGATTTCTTTCTCTCCTTCCCTCTACACTAAATTATTAAAATCACCAACTGCTCAACAATTAAAAATATTTCAGAAAGCAGTGATGCCAAATTTGGATTGACTAAAGTGAAATCCGACAGAAGGAAAGATATTTTCAACATTTCCATGCTCGGTGCATTGTTTAAGGATACGGCAATGTGGGATTAAAACTGACATCTTGCCTTTCCGCAGTGAAACCAGCAGGCATGTTTGGTGCCATTGGAGCTTAATTCTGATCAGAAGGCACCAGTGTATTCACGACAGACTGATTTTTATTTTCTCTTGTATTTCTTCCCATTTGAAGCAAGCTTGAGCTATGACATGATCAATAAAACAAAGTTTTGCTTAGGGAACTCGAAATGAAGACAAAGAAGTTCTTGGTTTCAGTTCTAAAAGACGTTTTAGAATCTTAACTACAGCGTCGTAGACAGAGTTGCGCAGGTAGATGTCTATCCAAATCCGACCTATGTTGCCTCTTAACGTCACATAGCTATACGCTTACACAAACAAGCGTGCACCCAGCATCACAGGGAAGCAAAATTGCCCTTTACCTCTGCACACAGAGTCGCCTCAAGCACTGGCTTCCTTTTCCAGTGGACAATAGTCCCCGAGCAGAATCTTTCCAGGCCAGGAGGTTACAATTATGTCGGACATTTCCTTCCCTCACCCCCTTTATCATACAGTATTATTATTATATTACTATATAATATATTATTATAATATTATTATACAGTATTATTATTATTATATTAATTTATTATTATTATTTTGTATTCTATCCAGTTCTACAGCTGGGTCCTAATAAACTTACTACACTTTCACTGTCCATGGCACTAAAGATGCAAAGATTGACCTTGCTTTTGAGAAGTCTGGGTTGATGACTCCTTTCACAAGGTACTACATTCTAGGAAAAAGTGACCATATTTCACCAAACTGGAGGGGGTGGGCTAAATGTGATTGCAAATCAACTCATGTTTTTTTCCCCCCTGTGGAAGCAAATGTTCACAGAGGCACTATTGGTTACAGGGCTGATTAAATGAACAAATTATTTAATTCCTGATGTGGTTAAAATCCTCTGTGATGTCATAGCAAACTGTGACAAATAGAAACTACAGGCTATAAATAGGGAGCCACGTAGTTTCAGATATGAGCTATTCTATACCAACTTTCAGAGCATGGGGATACTTTCAAAGGTTACATGCTTGGAGACATGAGGGCTGGAACCTGAGAACCATTCGGGATATTCTGAAGACTCCCAGAAATGTCTCTGAGGTAACAGAGACAGTCACAGCAAAGCACTGAATTTTACTAAGAAGTTGTAACTAAAATGTTCTAGTTGTCTTGAAACACTTGCTTTCTTCCTGTGCCTTTGAAAGTAAGTGTATCAAGGCCAGGCTGCACACCTCCCGCAGTAGCTTGTTTGATAAGGGGTGAGTTGTTGGTTAAGCATTAGTACCCAATTGGTTGGGTCTTGCTTTATTTCTATGATCATCTTTAAAAGAATTCCTCTTCAATTTTCAGGATAGGAACTCAACATACTGATTAATTGGGGAAAAGGAAACTAAGAAGCTGCTAAAAAAAAAAAAAAAATAGCAGTTTCTAAAGCCTGACCCTGCTTGGTTTGTGTCCGGGTCACCTGAGAGCTTTTCGTCTGTCTGTTGCATGGTTTAAATGACAAATATTCAGGCCACTTTTTAAGGCATTAGTTATGCAAGCCTTTCATATTTTACTATGCATTTTAAGCAAAAGCTTAAATACTCATGAAAATTAGACCAAAGTAGGAGTTATTTTCTTGAGATGAGATGAGGCTCAAGGAACCAGAAATGTTAACAAATGAGTAGCATTTGCAAAAAAAAAAAAAATCAATTTTGAAATTAAAATGCCTGGATTCCGGACAGAGACGTTTGCACTGCTAGCTGCTAATCTGGGAGTCGCAAGCGACTCCATTGTGACTGGCTGCCTAAAGGCGGCATCTCAGAACTATTTCTAGGCTCACGCATGCATCCTGTGTGTGAAGACTCACCCTTGTCCCCTGCCCGGGTGTGCCCCCACCCCACTCGCTGACGCACAGTTTATTAGCGCGGCCCAGGGCTTTTACTCTGTGTGCAGACTATCGCACTTCCCCAAGTTACCAAGCTGCACGAGCTTTGGTTAGATCTCTTGGGAAATTTGTGGCAGTGCGAAGTGAACTTCTGTCCCCACTCAGTGGATTGCAAAAATAGTTGAGCTCGTGTTAAAGACCTGGATCCCATCTTGAAGGATGGCATGATCTAATCAGAATCTCTTCAACAAGATCGCTTATAGCCAGTCTGGTTTGCGATGTGTGAAACGGGTAGAATATGCTTCCGAGTGCATAGTTGGCTACATTCTCTCACTTTGTGCCTTCAAGATAAGCCCTTGGCGTGGATCTTTATAAGCACATAAAAAGAGAACGTGGTGAAGGTGAGTGTGTGTAAATGTCGATTCTGCTACGGTGGGCATGGAACCGACCACCATTAGGGCTCAGTGTGGACAGAAGAATCTGCAGAGAACTTCGCATTTGGATTCTAGGTCAAGCTGTGTTGCTAAATATAAAGGCAGCCTTGTGTAAGCTGCCTCCTCCTTCTGGGCCTTTGTTGTTCTTTGTGCAGATGGAGTGAGCAACGTCTGTGGTCTGTGTGGCTGGCCGAGAAGAGCTAACCACTCAGCGGTACTGTCCGCGGAAGTTCAGAATGTGAACTTTGCTTTGTTGTCTCTGGTCACCATTCTCTTCTTGGCTCCATAAATAAGCTGTCACTTGAGAGTGTGCGCACAGGTCTAGACGTTTGTATGTGTGGCTTTTAGACCACTGAACGCTGGGGCCCAGCACCGATGTTTGGGGTGATTGACTTCACAAATTTCGAAATAATGTTTTATATTATTTAGCACATGTCGTTTTGAATATTTTGAACAGTGTTGTATTTCAAATGTGTACAGTTAAAATACATATTTTCATTATAACAAGAATTTTTTTACCCCAAAGTATATAAAAGAGACTTGTAATTAAAAGGAAAAGGTATAAATGAATGACCAAAAAAAAAAAAAAAGGGAACATAAAAAAATGTGTTTTTAAACTCATTCTCTTATCAAACAAAATAATTGAATTCTAAATGGGAAAAATTAAAAAGAAACTATTTTTTAAGAAATGTGGTAGAGAAGAGAATGGTAGCAAAATTAGACTGAGGACCACACTCAGTCCTTTAAAAACTGATTGTGCTAACATACACATTCTGCTCCCTGAGTATGCCAAGAAGACCAAGAGTGTTGGAGAACAAAACACACCATGGTAATAAGAATCTTGAAGTTGGTCATGGTGACATGGCCTTGCAGAAAGTGTGTAGTCCTCGGCTTCAGCTAGGATATGAGAACACAGATTTGGAAAGCACAGACATTAACGTGTCTGCAACCAGGCTTATTTGAAATTAGTGTTCAGATTCAGAGTTCTCCCGGGTTCCCCACACAGATCTGTCTGTAAGCAGAGGCTAGTAAGCTGTTTGTTTTTTTGTTTTTTGTTTTTTTTTTTTTTTTACTTTTTTTAATAGCAAAACAATAGTTACTTTCAAAATATTAGTCAATTCTTTTATATTTACTCACTTTAAGATACATGCCAATGCACCCACAGCTAAGCACTGAGCCGAATTCCTGGAATCCATTTGCAGAGAGGAAGGAGTGATGAGCAAAGGGGTCAAGACCAGGCTGGAGAAACCTACAGAGACAGCTGACCTGAACAAGGGGGAGCTCATGCACCCCAGACTGACAGCTGGGAAACCAGTATAAGAACCACTTGAATGTGGGTGTTAGTTAGGAGGACTGGGCAGTCTATGGGGCCTCTGGTAGTGGATCAGTATTTGTCCCTAGTGTACAAGTGGACTTTGGGAACCCATTCTCTCAGCCTAGACACATGGGGGAGGGCCTAGGCCCTGCTCCAAATGACGTGCCAGACTTTGAAGATCCCCATGGAAGGCCTCACCCTCCCTGGGGAGCAGAAAGAGGATGGGATAGGGGGCTGGTGAGGGTCAGGGGAGGAGGGGAGGGTGAGGGAACTGGGATTGACATGTAAAACAAGCTTGTTTCCAATAATTTAAAAAAGATACATTCCAATGACCAACACTTTTGGTGGGGTGAAAAGAGAAACTCTGATCCTGGCTTTTGTCTCCCCAAAGCTGCGCTAACACTAACAGAATGAAAAGGAATGAAAAGAACGAAACTCCATTATCTGCAAGAAGATGAATGGGGCTAGAGGAAGTTACGGGAAGTGGACTGTACCCGACCTTTTCTTTGGGGCCACCACCAGATCCCAAAACATGGCACCGAGCCTTACTAGTTACAAATCCTCAGCCTATTTCTGGCCTCCTCTTTTAACTTAAATTAACCTGTTTCTCTTCCTTTTGCCTTGGGGCCTTTTACTTCCTTTCCCTCTGCATATCTTTTCACTGCTTCTGTTTCTGTCTGGATGCAGCTGCCTGACTTCTTGCCTCAGGCCGGTCCCTCTACTTTCTCTCCTCCTTCTGTCATTCTTCTATTCTTCCCAAGCCTAGATTCCCCCCTCCTATTTATTCTCTCTGCCTTCCAGCCCTGCCTGTCCTTTCTCCTGCCTAGCTATTGGCTGTTTAGCTCTTTATTAGACCAATCAGGTGCCTTAGGCCAGCACGGTCAAACAGATGCAGCACATCTTTACATAATTAAACACACAGCTTTACATTGTTAAACAGATGCAGCATAAACAAAAGCAACACACCTTTACACAGTTGAAAATTCCGCAGCACAAACAAATGTAACACACCTTTATATAGTTAAAACAATATACCGCCACAGTGAACTAAGTCAGACACAGAAAGACACACACTGCATGTTCTCTGTCATGTGGAAAGGTGAAAATTTGACCTGCGCGTAGAATGGTGGGAGGAACGGAGGATAGAGGGAGATAGGTAGATCTGCGTGTAGAATGGTGGGAAGATAGAGGGAGATAGGATAAACATGGTCCACAGAAGGAGCACATTCCAGTTTTGTATAGTGCAGTCAGGGGAGGGGTGTGTAGCTCAAAGTCAATTATATATTTATATATTATATGAATAACAAGAAAAGAGGAGCTTGAAGAACCCAAATGAACAGTATCCAAGAGATGGAATTACCAATTGTTCCCGTTTCATCACTATACTTCATGTGCATGTCTTGAAATATACAGTGTACCTTACGAGCCAATACGTTTATTATACATCAATAAACTATTTCACAGATGAAAGTGTTAGCCACTGTAACTACATCCACAAACTTTGTGTATCCGTGTCTAGTCATTACACTGTAACTGATAAGCATGCATGCCTGAAGTTACCAACAGCTAAAGCCCCAGAGCTACTTCGTTCTCTTGAAGAAGGTGTAGGAGTCGTGGATTTCAGTGAAGAAGATCAAAGTCATATTCTCCTCTCTCCTGAACTCCTCGGCCTAGAACACGCTTCCTGGCTCCAGAGCCTGAGAGAGAGTGGCATAGCATTTGTGACCACAGATGAGGTGCAGGAGGCCCAGCAGATTGCTGTGTGGCTCTGATTCCCAGCGGGGAGGCCTGCAGGAAGCAGACTGATTGGAAATTCTTTGCAAAGTCTGAGCCTGGAGCACTCTTTCTTCACAGAATGAAGTGCCTGCCCAATGGCCCTAGGCGGACAGGAAGGACCCTCGATGGCGTGTGGAGATGGCCACACTTCAGCATGGCACTTGCTATGAAAGGAGGGGCCTTTGACACTGCACATGACTTCAGGATCTTGGAGAGACGTAGACTTGGGGGGAGCCATTGAAGGAGCAAGGCAGAGAGGAAGGGCCGGTAGACTACCGTCAACAACCTTCCTCCTCTTCCCATGCTCACCGTGTCTGCATTAAGTCCCTGCACTGCAAATGGCACCCCAGAGAAAAGGGAGGTTCAGACTCTCGGTTTAGTATGAAACCCTCCAGTGCCGGATAAGCATTAACTTCTAGAGCTGTCTCAGACCTGATTAGTGGTGCTCCTGTGGCCAAGCGTAATGAAAAAAAGGTCAACCTGTGAGAGATGAATCTGGCCAGCCTGCTTGAGAGAGGACTAAAATTGGGACAAGAACAGCTCCCCTACTGTCAGAATTGCAACCTCCCTTGTCATCCCAAGTCTCACTGAGGGGTCTCTTGAAGTTTGGGAGCTGAGAAGAAAAGGAACGATGACAGAAGAAGCAGGACCGGGACTGGGGCTTTCACCCCACGCCGTGTGCCTGAAGCAGTCAATCCTCAGCAGCGCTTAGTTAGTAACGGAGTGTAACCGACTCTCAGCGCCTCACATTCAGGAACATCACTAACAAATGCCTTTCACGTTGGTTCCAAAGACTCATGTTACACGGGAGGCGAGAGCTGGGCTTTTCAAGTGTTCAAGGCAGCATTTGTAGACAGGCACAAAGACAGGCACTCCAAGGTGGGAGCCGTGAGGACGGAGCCCGGGGCACATCAAGGGTTTCTTGGCAGGCTTGGAGCAGTGTTGGGGGCCCTCCCAGAAGGTGGCCTCTGAAGAGCTGGGGACTCAGACTCTTCAAATGGAGCCAGAAAGAACCCAGCTCTAAACGGTGTTCTCCCTGCTCTTTAAAACGTGGGAAAGCAGGGCCAGAGAGAGTCTATCACTAGATCAGAATAAATGTGAACTTTATAGGGTACAATATGGGTGTTGTCCACTAATATTGAGAAAGGCAGACATGAGCCATCTGTATCCCAGGAAGAAGGTCAAACGGACTGCATTATAGACAAAACCCTTATGATGACAAGAAACACGCACACTGAATACTGACCAAGGACAAATCAGTAAATGATGAGGGGGAGGGGGAGGCCGCGCCCTGGTGTGGCTGCAGAAGGTTAAGACGGATTGCTTTGCATGTGGTAGGAGGAAAGTTGTGTGGCACGCGCTTCATAGTTTTGCTTCTCATCACACCATTCTTGCGCAGTGGACTCTGATCCCAGGTCCTCACTGCCAAGCCCCGCCAGATAAGGGAAATGGATGCACTCTGGATAGCATCGCATTCATTTGTGCTCACAGTGAAATCCCTCATCTTCTCGAGTGCGGGACGGAAGAGGAAAGCATGGCCAGGGGCCTGCAGGGTCCTCTTCAACCTGAAACCAGGGGCCTGGAATCTGCAGCTCTACCTGGTAATGTTCCAGGCACCTGGCAGGCTTCCCTCCCTGCCTGCTCTAATTGCTCCCAGGTTCTCAAAGTTCTTTTAAAACAAACACACTTCCCCTCCCTGGCATAAGGATTCTCGTGTTAAAGTGTAAATGACTGATACAGCAGGCTGCTTCCCAGGACGAGGTTTTGATTAAAGGAACATGCAGGAGGTCATTAAGTTAGTTTTGGTAGCTGAAGTAGGCTTCAGGGAAAGGAAGGTGCCATATTGAGGGGCGACAGAAAGAAAAAAAAGAAAGAAAGAGAAAGGAAGGAAGGAAGGAAGGAAGAAAGAAAGAAAGGTTGCAAAAACCAGTCAATTATTTTATTTATTTATTTATTTTTATTTTTGCATAGGGTCAATCTTATCTAAAGTAATGAAATGGCTTTGCTGAGCTACATGGAGGTGTATTCAGAATAATTACTGAGTTGAGAACATAAAAACATTATATTCTATATTATTAATCATGCCATTAACAAAACTCCAAAGAAAATACCTGAAAACATTAAGCTGTTGCCAGCTGTCTTTCTGGGCTATGCAACATTCAAGGAAAATAGCCCAAACCTGTCCAAGAGAACGTAATGACGATTCTACGGGACTGTGGTCAGAGATGCTTTGACCCATCCTGCCTGGACGTTTGACAACAGGGGAGTCCCAACATGTTCTTAGCCCAGATCAGAATAGGTGTGACAGGCCTCTCTTCATTAGGGATTCGACATGATCCCTATGGAAGTCCCAGGAAGCATAGCCCGGCCCCGGACAAGCTGATTTTAAAGTTTAGGTGGAAAAACAGGTAAAGTAACCTGGAAACTTCTGAAGGACGATTGGAAAGGGCAGGTATTACTAAAAACTCTCAAGATTCAAACTCTGTGGGGCCACCATACAGACAGACCATTGGAAGCACACGGAAATATGGGAAATAATCTGATACACATGCTAAATGGTAAAGGACTAGAAACTGGCCTTTCGGACAGGGTGTTCAAACAACTGAGTACCATGTATTAAAAAAAATCAAATTGGAGCTGTGCTTGTCTCTGTACTACAGGGTCAGTGTCTTAAATGCAGAAATAAGCGTAAAGAAGAATCTGTGTCTAAAGATTCAGAATCCATAAGAAAAAGATTGATAAATTTGAGTATATATATATATATATGTAATATATATAATATAAAATATATATAAATATAAAATAAATATAAAATATAAATATAAAATAATATAAAAATATAATATATATATATATAAAATAAGTGCACCCTCTCCATGCAAAAGTAGTGGGGGGAAAACATTCACAAGAGGAGAAAGGACTGCAGCTCCCATAGAGCGCTAATTTCTCTATTTAAAGGCGGTCTAGAAAAGAGAAAAAGGCTAAGAAGCCACGTATAAAAAATGAACAAATGGCAGGAGCAAATGCCTCGCAGAAAAAGAAACAGGAAGCCAAGCATGTGTCAAGGTTATCAGTGCCACTCGATGTAAGATAAAACAACTAAAGCCACACAGATCGGACTTCTCTCTACAAGTCGGAGTCCAAATGGTAGACACCGAATCCCGGTGGTGCAGCTGCAAGCCTGGGCCTCTGATCCACTGCTGGCCCGGTTAAGTCCTTGCAAGGGGTAACTTGACAGTGACCTTCAAATTAATGTACCTGTCTGGTCTCCACTGTCAGCCACAAGAGAGCAAAGCGAAAACAAACTGATGACTGTCACCCTAAATGATGGAGAAAATCTTTAGAGGGACAAAACACAAAATGTTTGACATGAAAATCTACAGCCATTGAACAGCAGATAGCATGGGACAGCTTGCTAATTGTACGTGTCAACTTGACTGGGCCACCAGTCTAGACATCTGGGCAAGCATTGGTGTGTGTCTGTCTGGGTGTTTCTGAATGAGATAGTCATTTAAACTGGTGCGCTGAATACAGCAGGTTGCCTTGCTCCGTGCGGGTGGCCCTTATCCAATCACTTGAAGATGTGAATAGAATTAGAAAGACAAGGAACTGAGTCTGTGAACTGAAACTGTGACTCTCACTGCCCCACCTGACTTGGGGCATGCAGTGTTCAAGCTCTGACATTGTGGATTTGTTTTTACCTTTGGACATTAACTGGCAATCTACTTCACCGGGCGTGGACACTGCCCACCCACCATTAGATTTGAACTTCTATAGGTGCTCCTGAGACCCCAGCTTGTCCACTGCAGACACTCAAGGCCTCCCACAACCGTGTGGCCGGGTCCCTCAAGCTTCTTTCTGACAGGTACACGTCCTATTGGTCCCGTTCTTCCTCACGCGGGCCCTGAGTGCGACAGCAGAGAAATGAACAAGACCAGCCTACAGTTGCCCCAGCCGGCTGCCTAGAAAGAATTTCTAGGCTTCAGTCCAAGAAGGGGGTTCCAAACAGCACAGACGCATAATTTAAGGGAAGAAGTTCAAAATTCAGAGAAACAGGAGAGTGGGATGCTCAGGACAAAGTAGCAGCGATGATAAAGTCCAGAGAGAACTTGAGAGGTCAGAGTTCTCCAGGGTCTTCGCCTAAGAGCTTTCCAGACGTTGGTGTCGGTTCTGGGACATCTTCAGAGGCACCGGGATTGGTTCGTGACTTTAGTTTTCCACATGCTGCTGCTCGGTGTACCACAACCACTACACTTTCGACTACACCACCTGGCTTCGGGCTTGCTGGCACACGTGTGCTTACATACAGCATGGTGACTCTTTCTGACACATGTGTGCTTACATACAGCATGGTGAATTTTCTGACACACGTGTGCTTACATACAGCATGGTGAATTTTCTGACACGTGTGTGCTTACATACAGCATGGTGAATTTTCTGACACATGTGTGCTTACATACAGCATGGCGACTCTTTCTGACACATGTGTGCTTACATACAGCATGGTGAATTTTCTGACACACGTGTGCTTACATACAGCATGGTGAATTTCCTGACACACGTGTGCTTACATACAGCATGGTGACTCTTTCTGACACACGTGTGCTTACATACAGCATGGTGAATTTTCTGACACACGTGTGCTTACATACAGCATGGTGAATTTTCTGACACATGTGTGCTTACATACAGCATGGTGAATTTTCTGACACATGTGTGCTTACACACAGCATGGTGAATTTTCTGACACATGTGTGCTTACATACAGCATGGTGAATTTTCTGGCACATGTGTGCTTACATACAGCATGGTGACTCTTCTGACACATGTGTGCTTACATACAGCATGGTGAATTTTCTGACACACGTGTGCTTACATACAGCATGGTGAATTTTCTGACACACGTGTGCTTACATACAGCATGGTGAATTTTCTGACACACGTGTGCTTACATACAGCATGGTGAATTTTCTGACACACGTGTGCTTACATACAGCATGGTGAATTTTCTGACACTCGTGTGCTTACATACAGCATGGTGAATTTTCTGGCACACGTGTGCTTACATACAGCATGGTGAATTTTCTGACACACGTGTGCTTACATACAGCATGGTGAATTTTCTGGCACATGTGTGCTTACATACAGCATGGTGAATTTTCTGGCACATGTGTGCTTACATACAGCATGGTGACTTACCGGACTCTGGCAATTTGCTATTTTTACCTGTTGTAGACTTCAGTTTTATTCAAAATACAAATCAATGAATTATCTGGAGTACTAGATTTTGAATTGGGAAGCTCGCTGTAGGATTTGGTCTGCCATAATCTCAAAGATTCGTTCTCATTTTCTCATACCCCTTGAGTTCGAGATGTCTATGTAAATTTCTAATAATGCATCATAGTGGCCAAGACTTACAACCCTTCATGGTAAGGCATAATTGCATTGGTTCCAAAATGTGTCATTATGCTACTTAATTTTACAATGAGATTTAATTAACTCTCCCTCCTGCTATCAGAAACCCCCAAAGAATTGTCTTTGCAAGTCATGCTGAGCAGCCATGCTTTGCCTGGGCACTCTCTCCTGGTCTCTTCGGGTGGCACTGGGAAAGCCTGTTGGGAAAGGAAGGCTCTAGCCAGTGCAGAGAGGGACATCGCGTTTCCCATCAGAACCCTGTTTCCATTCTTCCTCTGGCCCCAAAGCCCTTCTGGGAAAGCTGTGGCAACAGGCACTAAGCGTCCAGGGAAGCCTTTAGTCCACTGGATACATTTTGTTCTTTTGGCTGTCTCAGACAGGTGGGCCCATCTGAAGCAAGTGCTACAAATTGGACTTTTTCATATAGCCTGTCGACATATCCAGTATCCCAGACCCCTGTAACCAACAGGGAGCTGTCCGAAATAAACACGTTTCTAGTCATCTTTTAGCTGAAGCAACGTTTGAGTCTTCGAGGGCACAGAGTGGATTTGTGAACATCCCTCGATGCTGTAGGCTCCAAAAGCTGGGAATATGTTATATGGGGGAAAAAATGTCTTTTTTTGCCATCTGTGAATGAAAAACATTCTTCATATGTTTAACTGTTTCAAATTGCCATATGTCACACACATGCGCGTGTGTGCGCGCATACACACACACACACACACACACACACACACACACACACACACAGCATCCCCGGTTGATGGTTGGGACGGGGACTGTAACCAGACTTTGGGCCTCTCTTTCAATCCCCCACTTGTTTTCCTTCAAGGGGACTATAGGTGGGATGCTTACAGGTTTATACCCACCCAGAAATAGATCACTTTTCCTGTTGAGGCTGACTTAGCCAGGGCAGTTTTCTGGAATCCCAACCATCTGCTGCAATTCTCCTCTCTCCTCCCAACCATTCACCTAGAGTGCCCTGATGCTGCCACAAAATTGCAAACACCTGACAGCCAAAACCACTGCAAAAAGGGCACTGGCATGCTCGTTGCCTTGCTTTGCTTTATGAGAAGAGGAGATGGGTTGCGAGAAAGGCGGGAAGAAATAAACTAAAGAGCTCTTCTAACCTCAGCTGCCCCTCATCAGCTCTGCGGGAAGAAAGCACCGGCATCTTTCAAAGCCGGTTATTGTTCTGTCACCTAGCAAACTGGAGCTTTCCTTATTCCTCCACAGTTAGTCGTTTATGCCTCCAAAACCCTCTGAGGATGAAAGCAAAACCCTTAGCAGCATCTAAGGTGCTAACCCAAGGAAGCCATTATTTCCATATTTGAGGGAAATCTCCGATGAAGGACCTGTCTGATGGACACAAAGGGACAGCTAACCAAGTCCTTTCGGAGCAGACGGCTGACAGTGTCGCCTGGCTGCCTACCCACTTCTTCCCAGCAGCCTCACTCGAAAGCACACTCCTTTCTCTGGCTCAGATGGTATTGATCCATTCCACCTGGACAGGGCTCTGTTTGATTGTGAGCACCTGGTTCTGCGTAAGAGGATACCGGTTGGCTCAGGACATCTACCGAGGCAGTGTTTCAAAGCTTTGTCAGTGGTCCCCGATGTCTGGTTCTCTTTACTTGTAGGTACACTGGGACCCTGTGACAGCCACCTCTTTGAATGCAGACAGGGAAATTGTAGAGAGGACGTTCTGTGTATCACCTCAGGGCAGCGGACTTCATGGCAGGGTCAGCCCAAAAGTCCTCTGTGTCCACAATGAAGCTGCAGTTCTTTCTAAGAGCAGAGCCTAACTTGGTCTGGATCCATCTGTGAATCCGACAATCTGTGTGCGACATCAAATACAGCAAGCAATGCACTTACGCCGTTTGAGGTCACTAAGATGTGCAGCTATTCGCTACTACATACACTATTTTATGTAGCATTTCTTCCCTTAAAAAACAAACAAACAAAAAAATTGGGCATAAGATACCAAATAAATGGCCACTTTTCTTACCCAGAGGTGCACTCTGTAGTAAGAAGGAGGAAGCTATCAGCCCATCCAAAACCTCCAAACAGTCCTTGACCCTTGACTACAGGGCTACTAAATTAAGCATGGAAGATTCTGTCACTAGTCTTTATATGTGAGGTATTTTTTTTTTTAAATGTCATTGTGTTAGTTTTTCTGTGGTGGTGACAAAATGCTAAGAAAAACACTTTTAAAAAGGTGACGTCTGTTTGGCTCATTTTTAAAAAGGTAACGTCTTTTTGGCTCACAGTTTTAGACCCAGGTCAGCTGGCTGGGTCCCCTGGGGCCTGAGTGGAGGCAGAGCTGTATGGTGGCAGAGGGAGCTGCTTCCGAGCTGGCACTTGGATGCGGAGAGGCAGAGAAGAAGGGGCTGGGGACAAGATAGATGCTCTAAAGGCATGTTCCTGGCAACTACATTCTCTAAGTAGTCTCTACTCCCTAAGAGCCCATTAATCTTTCCAAAGCATCTTCTTGATCCAGTCACACTGCCAGCCGGGGACCAAGCCTTCAGTGCACGGGCATTTCCACGCACTGGTGTGTGTGGGGTGGGGGTGGGGTAGAAAATTTTAACAAATGCACACACATGTCCTGGAACTTTGTTCCACTTGGTCTCCGTGGTATTTGCTGGTGCCACTCTTCCCACCAACCCGGAGTCTAAGAACTATCTGGGATGTAAATCTTCGTCTCAGTCCTTTGACTTTTTAAAACTTTACTCTTTTGACAAGAGTGTTTTCTATGTGTGGATTCTATGCCAGACATTGCAGTAACCACAGGGAGTATGGCAGAATTGTTCTCAAAGGGACAGAGTACTTTGACAGAGGGAAGCATGGCAGACAAATCAACATGCACCCGTGTTCCTGGTCTACCGCTGTGATCTGCAGATACCCCACCATCCGTTACCACATTACCGTCTGAGCATCCACTGCCCATCAAGCCCACGGTCTACAGTCTAGAATATTAAAATAATCACGAAGAGGGGGAAGATGATGAGGAGGAAGTATTGTCCGGGGTAAGGCAGAGGAAGCAGGACTAGGTAGAGCTGGGAGTTGAGTTGTGATGCAGACCCACCTAAGCCCAGTCAACCCAGAGAGTGCTATAAAGTGAATACCGGTCATCAGAGTATTCTGTGGTGTGTTGACGTGCTCCCTGTACCCTTCCCAAGCCCCCAAGAGAGAGCAGCCCTGCAAAGAGTGTGATGTCACATGAGGCCGCCCCCTGCAGCTGGAGTAGCTCATGACAAAGCTGACGAGGGAGTGGCTTGTTCCCCCCGGTGCTTGGCCGCTGAGTGTGCAGCATGGCCTGCCCTTTGGGCTGCTTACCTTACTTTCTGTGTCCACAGAACAGCAATTTCTGGATTTCTGTGGCTCTTTCTTCCTTAGAGGGGAGTAGGGAACAATCGTGTCCTCCCCTGTGAGTGAAGACCTTGGCAGAGCATCCCACGTGGGAGCGCCCGGCCGATGCCAAGCCACCTTTCTCCAACATTGAGTCAGATTTTACTGACACCCCAATGCCATTTGTCTGTAACGGGGCCTAGTTGACGTGCCAAGAGTTGCACATAATTCTCCAAAGAGAACAGGCTTTGCTGCAAAACTTCAAACGTTTGCGACGGTATTCTCCCGTGAAAATTTTCCACGAGTCTTTTTGTAGCACGAGTAATAAAAACCCAGAGACAGATATTGGGGTTAAAGCTGAAGATCAGAGAAGCAAAGCAGCCAGCCTCCAGCTCTTTACCTCCACCTCAGACCGAAAGGGCAACCTTGTCTCCATGAATCCTCAGCTCGAATCCAACTGCCTCTGTCTCCACCAAACCTCAGGCTCCTAGAGTCCTCTTGCCTCCTCCTGCCTTATATTGCTCTCTAGTGCTGGGATCAAACGTGTGAGCTCTGCTTCTCTTTTATACTAATTCACTCTCATGCAGCCCAGAGTAGCCTTGAACTCACAGAGGTTCATCTGCCTTTGTCTCCTGAGTGCTGTACTACCACTGCCTGGCCTCTATGGCTGTGGCTAGCTCTGCACTCTGATCTTCAGGCAAGCTTTATTTGTTAGATCATAAACAAAATATCACCACACCGTTAGTGTTACCCATTCAGATGTTCATATTCAATACATTGGGTTCCCACCTTTTCCTGCCAAGGGATCTGACCTTAGGCTAGAAGTCCTGTCTTGGGTATTGTAGCTAATCGGATTTAAAATCTTGAGGTTGGCCCAGGCTTTCTGCGCTGTATAGTTGAAAACGAGAACATACTTTTGGGCCTACACGTTTTCATCTCGGCCTTTCTGTTGCCCATGACTCCAATTAGTTTTTTCCATTCTTGCCATGTGGCGCTTAGCCATCCGCCTTCCAGCCCCAGTGTCCCTACAGCGGTATCTTTATGGGTTTAAGGAGCCTTCCGGTATATTTTTCTGGTTTCTTCCCTTGTACCCATCCACCATTTCTATTCACAGCTGGTGAAAGGTTCTAACAATGGGGCCACAGGACGCGGAGGCTATTTGTGCTCTACCTGTCACCAGGGGACAGGTGCTAATTGCCAGCCAGAAAGCAAGTGATTCAGCCTGGGCACTCTGACTTCTCACCACCTGTTCCCTCAGTCTTCTCAGAACCAAGTGTCACCAGGCCGCCTCTTCAGAAGCCGGACGCAATCGCTAACCGGTGTTTCTTCGAGATTAATACGAAGGCAATGGGGAGGCACGAGAAAACACGGATCATAGGGAACTGGCTGACAGTGGAGGCTCAGCCGAGCTACACCCGACTCTGTGAGGTGCTCTGGGATGGATGTTTACATCAGTGTCAGGTGAACATCCCTGAAGGGATGTGGTGCTGGTGTTGGGCAACACGGTCCCCACAGCTGAGACCCATGCCAACCGTGAAAGCATCAGCTCGCGGCTCAGCTAGCTGCATCAGACTGGTCCACAGGCTCCTCCCTGCAGGACATCTACGAAGTACACATTGACAGCTCACACACACCAGCCTCATCAAATGTCTTAAGGGACCTCATCGAGCCTCAGTGGCATCCACTGGGACCTGAGCTGAGGTTACAGCCCAAACCACAGATTCAGCCATGTATTTTCCCACTGTAGGGTGAAGGGGAAGATGGCGGCGGCGGGAGGGTACAGGATTAATCATGCATACCCCCTCCCCCTTGGTCCCCCTTTGTTCTTAACACTCGTGTGCTGTGGAACATTACTATGTATAGGTGTGTTACATTCGGCTATGCTGTAGTTTTTAAGGATTGTATAAGATGTGTTGCATCTGTTTCACTTTGCCTAAAGTCACCTGATTGGTCTAATAAAAGACTAAACTGTCGATAGCTAGACAGAGGAGGGACAGGTTGGGCTGGTGGGCAGAGGAGAGAAGAGAGCGAGAAGGAAGGAGAGAACAAGGAAGAGGGAGACAGCCTGGGCTAGCCAGGCCCCCGCCAGCCAGCTGGAAGGACTCAGAGACACAGAAGGGAAGAGTAGTTTACAAAGCCCCAAGGCAAAACGTAGCCGACGAGAAACAGGTTACTGTGTAAGAGCTAGGAAGAAGCGAGCATAAGATAAGGCCAAGCCTTTATAACAAGTCTTTGTGGCATGACTGGGGAGCGGACACGTGTTTTTCAGACCAAGTCCCAGAATTAGAATATTTGGCTTTAGAATCTGGATCTTTCAGGTTTCTCCAACAGTTTGCATTTGCCAGGTTTCTGTAAAATGATGGGTCAAAAACCTGGTTTTCTCTTCCCTTTATTTAGAAATCCAAGCAGAAAAAGTGGAATTTTTAAACCTTTTTTGTGTGCGTGCAAGACAGAAAGCCACATCACGGGTCCCGTTATTTCCCCTCTCCTCTAGCCACACTGGGCCCACTCCATACTACTCACTGTGGAGAAATGACCTACAGTGTCTTCCCATTCTTGTATCTAAGCGCAGAAACCCAGCAACACTCTCTCCAGGTCTACAACACTGCATGTTTTAGAAAGCTAAGAGCACTTAAAGTACAAGGATTACTCTGGAAAAGGCCCCAATTAATAAATGTTCTACATTTTTATGTGGGAATGTTTAATATTTAATTTTTCAATAATTTTATCATTTATAATTTATTAAATTTATTTTGTGGCTTGTATTTATTAAAAATTGATGTACTTCCTATTTTTTTACTCCAGTGTTAGGTTATTTTTATGCAAAAAATGAAAACCAATGCTTTTAAGTCCTAGGACTTTTTTCTTGAAGTTCCTGTTGGAGCATATGAAGACTCTAATATCCCAGGGCTCCCCTGTGATATTTCTTCCCATATTTCCTTGGTGGCTGTTGCATCTGTGCAGGTCAGGGATTATCAGTCAACCTATCAGAACAAGGCTAACCTGGTCTGCCTCCTTCTCCAGGAACAATCTGAGCCCAGGGTTTACTGTAATGAATGCTCATTTCCAGGCTGAGGACTGGTTGGAACTGAGAGAAATCATGGTCTACAAGGCATAGACTCTGTCTTAGCATGTGTCACTAGCTCTCTGAGAGTGACAGCTCAGGGTCTCCAGTCACAGTCACACAAAAGAAGGAAAGAGGAGGGAGAAAGAGGGAAAGAGAAGGAGGAGAGGGGGAAAGAGAGAGGGGAGAGAGGGATAGAGGGAGGAAGAGGGAGAAATTTACAAGCGGACTTGGTTGTGAATATCTCCACCTTTCATAACCAATTTTATTTTTCACAGAAAGTGTCTGCTGTCCGTGCCCCATGGTTTGGGTTCGGCCAGTTTGTAGCACCCAAGAGGAAGCCTTGAGACTTTGAGATGTAGTTGAATATGGGGAAATTTGATTTTGTCCATCTAGGTAGAGGGAACACTATTTACACTTCTTTCCATTGTGGGATTTGGAGGCAGCTCAAGCTGTGAATTAAGGTCAGGAGGTAAAGCAAGTCTTAAATGGAGAGGGACCCCTGCCTAAACTCATCCAGCAAACGGCATGTCTAGCTCATTCCCTGTGCAAATGTTTATTGAGCATTTACTACGGGAGATGCCCCCGAGGTCAGCTGGAGAGAGAGAGGCTAGGGCTGAGAAGGGCAGGGCAGTACAGATGACAGCACGAGCAGCACAAGGGAGGTGTGGCCTCTGCTCCCCTCAGAGTCCATCTGTAAAAATCCATCAAACAGAGCTGTGAAGACCTATGAGGAGCTGACTTAAAAATACGATATAAAAGCATGAATGTCAAAGGTGCCACTCACCGTATTTGACATTATTTCTTGGCTACTTGTGAACATGCCTTCTCACCCCTACCAGAACCGAGGGCAGAGTTCACGCCTGGTTTTGCTTTTGCTCCTGTTGTCCTGCACAATGCCTTGCTCATAGCGATCCTCATTTAGATAACCAATCAGATGCTCTTAGCCAGTCTTTCCCTAGCCTAGAAGCCACAGGAAGGCAGGTTAGATGTCCTTCTCCGCAATGCCTCAGAAACGGCTGGACCACTGTGGGTTTTACAAATTTCTGAAAGTCAACCTATGTCTCTGATGCAGGGTCCCCAGTGCCCTTCTCCAAGCCTGGCAAGGCTTAGTTTGGTATCCGTCGGTGCCAAATGGAGCTCTTTCCTGCATTCTAACTGCTAAGACTCTGGGGAATTTTGATATAATGCATTAAAACATTTCCTCAGCCAAGTGTTTTACACAACATAAAATATTTTTCTATGGTAATGTTTCTTTTATTGAGTTTTTTTTTTTTTAGAAAAATTATCACACATTCTACAGATACTCAGCAACACTTACTCAACTGAAACGCAAAATAAAATTACAGAAACACCAAATACAGACATTCTCAAATTAACCAGAAAGAATTTGTTGTGACTGAGGAATAATTGCCGTGACCTGAAATGCAGCACAGACATGCTTGGGGTCTCTTCCGGAATGTGTCACACGGGTGGGGTTCTGTTAGCTGCTGACCCAAAGAAATCAGGACAGAGGGCCCAAAGAGACACTCTAGCAGTTGCGAAGGAAGTCTCCAAATGCGGCTTCGGATATGGAAAAGGTGACACTCTGTACACTGAGCGGCCTAAAAGGAACAGGCGGGAGGAGGAAATGGATCTCATATGCAAAGCAGACAACAGTTAGTGCCTTGGGAGGGAGTCAAGCTGAGGAAAATGTGGCTGTCAGTGTCAGGAAGACCCATAGCCTAAGGGAAAGATGATGGAGAGATGTCAGGGGCCGTGGCCACAGGGGGTGAGGTCACCAGGAGACTGTGCCAAAGAGTCCCGTGGAAATGTGTCCGGGTTGGTCGGTAGGGAGGCAAAGGTCCACGCAGGGGAGGGAGGCTCTCATCTGAGAGCTGGATCCAAGTTTGTGTCTCATGCTCAGGGAAGTTGTCGATTAAGTATGCAAAATTCAACTCTGTACGCTGCCCTTTGTTTGCATGTCCAGATCATGCCATTGCTGACCTCTTGTGAGTCACAAGCAAAGGTCAAGGAGCCCAAAGTCTGGAGGTTAGGGCTTCCAGCACGACACCCAAACGCTTATCACACGGAATTCCCACCCATCACCCACGAATTAGCCACGAGCTTTTTAACTCCGACTTGGCAGAACAGTAAACGGAGCATCAGTAAGTTCCCATAACGTAAGGGGACACTGGGGCTAGAACTGACGTTTTCTGACGGATGACCCGCTAGTTTGTGCCTTATTTCCTTTGTACCTGTTACATTTTCACTCTGTCGCTGGTTTCCCTTGCACTATTCATAGCAGAGTCCCTCACCGCGTCCCATCATCCTCAGCTTCCCTGCCTTAACCCCGAACACCACCGGAAGCACTCCAGCTGTCTGCTTACTTATCACATCTTCTCGCTTGCTTCCCCGTTTCATCAACAGAAGTGCCCCGTGAGCAGGCCTTGCCTGAGACTTTTACTGCTGTGTCCCCCAGCACCTTTATGCTTCTTTAAGGCCCGTGGGCTGGGACTTCTCCACCGTCTGGGGGCCTGGGGTCTGTTTCAGATGCAGATCGGTTGTGGGTTGGCACCTGCCGTGCTGCTTCCCACTCACTGTAACATTTGACCCCCTCTTGGTTTGGAAGTGCATGAAACCATCATAGGCAAAGGCAAGGCAGGACTAGAACAGAGGGAATGATGAAAACGCATCTCCAGGAGGCGGATTCCTTCTTTCCTCAACCATTTCCTGTTTGAACACGTGCGTCATGTATATGAATGTTTCTAAACCGTGCTCAGAACACATTTATCTTGCTTCTATCCCACAGCACCTTAGCAAACCGTCAGGCCTCAGATCCACCAGGCCCCCCTCATGACCACATTAGGAGCTGCCTGGCAGTTGAAAACCTGCTTGAAATCCTAAGCAAGACTTGAAAACAAAAAAGCCTCAAAGGCAGTAGCTAGGAAGAGCAACTCTCTCAAATAGGGGTTTTTCCTTAGGGTCTGTTTGGCGAAAACACTTGCTTCTTACTTAGAAGCAGGTCATGTCAGTGGTTTAATTTAAGACATCAAACGAGAAACAATCTGTCTGGTCTAACCTTTTCCCGGTGAAATGAGCAGCCTCTGAGGCAGCTCCCAGAGAACACTCTCATTATCCTGGTCCCCGTGACATGGGACATATTGTCTCTTTCCTTGACTTGACCTTAACACATCATTGATGCAAAACATATTTCTAGTTTGAAAAATAGTCATCTAGAAAAGAAAACTATTTCCCTGTTACAATTCACAGTCTCGGGCTTGGCATTGGGGGGGGGGGAAGTGTGTTCTACTTGAATCCCTGACTGGTTCCAGCCTCTTAAAAATCAGCAGAATATTTGAGAGCAGAGTTGTACCCTAAAATTGTATTATTTGTGTTCCTATTCTTCTTTGTGAACAGACTGAGGTCTGTGAACTATGGTGGGGAGCGGCAGGCATAAGCTTTTCTGTAATGTTCCTAGGAATTAAGGGGAAGGGAGGTTTGCCTATTGACTCGTGATCGCATTAAACACATTTCCTACAAACGAAGACCCCATAGATCTTTATAGTTGGCAAAACCTGATTACTGTCTACATCACGAGGTCCACAGGATAGAGAGAAGGTATCAGGGTTGTTTGCCTTAACATGAGCACAGCCGAGAAGACCGCAGCCCCAGCAATAGGTTGGAAGAGAAAAGGCTGAAGTTGAGGGCTCCCTGTCTGTAGGATATGGCTCTGGCCTCACCTCCTTTTCTCTCTGGTAAGAATCCTATTTGGGGAATACACTTGTATCTGTTGGTACATTGTTGATTTGTGTGAGGCTGCTTTTGTTTATATTGGAATTGGTATCTGCAAGCACTGACATCGAGACAATTTATCTGATTCATTAAAAGGAGACATGGTGTCAGGTGATCAAAGATGGAAGTAGAATCCTAATTTCCTTGGGAGATGGGAAGAAAGCCAGCAAAGATCTTCCTCCTCTTTAAAGGAGACCTCCAAATGCCAACGATTTATACTCTTTACTCACCAGCTAGAACTTACATTGCCATAAGGGAGAGTGGGTGAGATCCAAAGTGGCTTCTTCCCAAAGTGGGCTTCTGTTACTTAGGAAGAAAGGCAATACGTGTGTTAGGAGGCGTTGCCTTATGGCTGGACACAGTATAGACACCGTTCTGAAAATGCTGGGATATCTACATTTGGCCTCTTTGGAATAATACACCAGGATATGGTCTTTGTAGTGATGGACAATATTGCACTAGACTAATATACACAACCATCAATTATTTTAGATGAGATATCCCTGAGATAAAAAGTTGGAAGTTATTACAGGGGCTTCAACCGTTTAAAGAAAGGAACCATAGGGCTGGGGAGATGGCTTGGGTCAGTATGGTGCTTGCCAGGCAAATACTGCTGGAGTTCAGCTTTCTGCTCCCCACACAATCTTTAACGTCTGTGCTGGTGGGGATGGAGAGAGAGGTCCCTAGAGCTCACTGGCAAGCCAGCATAGCTGAAATGGTGAGCTCCAGGTTGAGTGGAGAGATCCTGTTTCAAAAGAATAAGGTAGAAGAGCTGGCGAAATGCCTCAGTGGTTAGGAGCTCACCACCATCTGTAACTCCAGTTCCACGGGGTCCTGTGCCCTCTCCTGACGTTCTTCGGCACTGGGCACACTTGATAGTGTACACTCATATGCAAAAAAACAAAATGAAAAAGCCGCAACAATGAGAAAAATCCTGGAAAGTGAAGAGGCCCCTCAGAACCCACACGTGCATTCTGCATACACTTTACAAATTTTTTTTTTTCATGTGTGGGGGGAAAAAAAAAAGATAAACAGCCGGGTGAAAGCGAGAACTGGAGGCCTAAGATTAGAACAATTCTTCAGCAGAGCTGACCATGGCTAGGGCTAGGAATGTAGATCCCTCCAAGTTATGGGAACCGACTCTCATATCACACATGCTTTCCTGTTCTTTTCTTAACTTTGGATTCTAACTGCACATGCGTTAGATAACATGCACAGTGCCACGGCGACCGAAAGCTCTCTCCACCTCCCCTCAGCCTCTTTCCTCTTCGTTCTTTTGGAGTTTCTGTCCATATCTACTCACATCCTTTGTCACTCTCTTCTGCCAACTCGAATTTGCGCCTAAGCCCATATCCAATGAATTTTCTATTTCAGATATTGTACTTTTCAGTTCTAGAGTTTCTATTTTTTACTTAGTTTCCATTTCACTGCTGAGGTCCCCCATCTGTTCACTCATCCTGACCATTCCCCACCCCCCACCCCCAGAACTTAGATTTACCATTGTAACACCAACATCTAAATCACATGCAGCTATCTGGACTGGCTGACTGTTTCCTGCACGTGGGTCAATACTCCTCCCCTTCCAGAATCTCATCACTGTTTACAGGTGTGCAGATGACTCTGAAGACCACGCTGAAAATGGAGGTCTTAACTGGTCTAGATAGCAAAAGCCCAGAGACAGATACAGAGGGAAATGCTAAGAGACCAGAGAGAAGGGACAAGCCACCGATACACCTCACCTCCTTAGCATCTCAGCAGACAAGAGAGCAAGTTCCTGTTTCTCCCTGCTTATATCCTGTTTCTGTCCAGCTAGCTCACTTCCTGTCTGTCTGCACAGACCTCCAGACCTCTATGGTTGGCTAGTGGCGAGCTCCATTCTCTGACCTTCAGACAGGATTTGTTTGTACAAGCAAGGTAACCACACCATGCACTTGGGGGATTAAGGTACGTTTCTGTTAAGTTTCTCTTTGCTTTGGGATTAAGGTAGATTTCTGTTGGGTTTCTCTTCTATAACGCATTTTTTTTTTTAACCTCAGGAAGTGATTGGTTGATAACCTTCAGTTTGTGAAGGCCGTGTTTCCTGCTTTGTTAGAGATGAAACACATCCCAGGGCAGGAAAGGAGCAATGTTCCAGACCCTACAAACATTAACAAGATAATGCAGGATGGCGGACATGTTCATGACAACAACTTCTGCAACTCAAATGTAAGGGAACACTGATCCAGCCACAAAACCCGGGACTGTCCCTGTACAGCAAGTCTAGGTCACGTGACTGCAGAATTCCTTCAGATGCTTAAAAAGCATCCTAATCTTACGCCAATTATTTTAAGAAATAGAAGAATATTGTGAGGCCATACTGTAACAAAAACACAATAGAATTTCTATTTTTATACTAATCCATCTTCTGGAATTGCCAGCAGGAAGTTTCTTTAGGATAAAGAAAAAAAAAACAGAAGAAACTTATATGAATATGACATGGTGAAGAGAGACAGAAATGTTAACTATGGTTGAAGAGGGACAAAGACATTTGACTGAATTTGCCACCCACTTATAATAACAAAAACCAAGCAGAGGGCATGGAAACGTTTCAGCTTTGTGAAGGTGCAAATACTCCCTCCAAGATGATGCTACTTATGAAGACTGAGGATTTCTTCCACGAGGTCGGACACGGGGACTCCAGTCATTGTAGTTATTCAATACCTACACCAACATAGCCAGTGCAGAACACCACATAAAAGAAACACAAATACTGGAAAGAAATAAATGCTGCTTTTATTTGTATGTGGCATGGTTTCTTTGATTAAAAAATATCATCGGAATCTGAAGAAGTGAACTTAGGAAGTTGAGTGAACTAAGTAACAATGTAGATAGGCAAATTGCACTTCTGTGTACGAGAGCAATCAGCCTAGAGGAGAAACCTCTTCACTTCCTCTTAGAATAGCATCCAAAAGCATAAAACATACAGAGATAATAGAAACAGCGTGTGACCTCTCTGTGCAGCAGTGGGACAATGCAGACCGTGGGGACTTTGATAAATAGACAAGGCCACAGAGCAGAAGAGTCAGTAGACCAAGGTGTCAATTACCTGCAGATTAATGCAGTCATTGGGACAGATTGCAGCAAGGTGTTTTATTAAGCTTGCTTTAGAAGTTGATAATACGCTTGTAAAATAAATACCCAAAGAATAACACTGGAGAAACAGCAGCTGGTGTAAAGGGTTACCAGAAAAGTATGGCGTCCAAACCCATCTAGCACTGTAGTGTAGCCCTGAGACACACACGGGTAAATGAACGGAATACGACAGACAATGTCACACATATACCATCAATTACCTACTGCACAATGTTAACACAGCTAAATGAGGAGATACAGATTAAGACGCACTTTAGCGTAGATCAAAGACCAGCTTCACAAAAGGAGACCAGGCAAGGACTAGGCATACATGAAAATATCCTTGACACCATGAGTCGTCCAGGAAAAGCAATTAAAAGCACACTGTAGCACCACACATACCTTCGAAAAGAGCTCTGTTTAAAGGACTGATATCAAACGCCAGTGAGGATGTCGGGGAACCTGAGCTCTCACTCTTTGGTGCTGGGACATAGAAAGGCATCTAGAATTCAACCCTTATGTGTGTTTTCAAGAAAATGGAACATAAATAACCTGCCAAAAGGGCTATGCAAAAATATTTACCTTGCTTTCTGGCCCCAGTTTCAAATAAGCAATCTACTTTTGTTTTTTATGCTTCCATGCTGTGTGTGTGTTCACTTGTTTTTTAAAATTGGCATATTTATGAGTCAGACTGGGTAGTAACCCAGATGTCTGTTAACAGAGGGGGCTAAGTAGGGCTGTAGTTATACAATGGCATGCTGCTCAGCCACAACTGGTAACACAACATGGATGTCTAAGTGCTACAATTGCTGCCGTTGAACACCATGACCAAAGGCAGTTTGGACAAGAAAGGGAGTGTTTGCTTTACACTTCACACCGTCGTCCATAATTGCAGGACAGGACAGGACGGGATGGGACGGGAACTCAGACAGGGCAGGAACCTCGAGGCAGGAGCTGATGAGGAGACCATGGAGGGAGCTGCTTACTGGCTTGCTCCTCATGGCTTGCTCAACCTGCTTTTCTATAGAACCCAAGACCTCCAGCCCAGGCTGATACCACCTACAATGAATGGGCAGAGCTCTCACGCCATCAGTCACTAATTAAGAAAATGTTCTATCAGCCTGTCTACAGCCCAAGCCTATGGAGACAATTTCTAAGTTGAAGTTCCCTCCTCTCAGAAGACCACAGCTTGTATCAAGCTGACATAAAACTAGCCAGTACAACAGATGAATCTCAAAAAGTCATCTGGGAAAGTAACATCAATGATGCATATTGTATAATTTCATTCATGAAATGTTAACTGACAGGCATGACAAATATGTGAGGGCATTTAAAACAGTCCTAGTAATTATGGGGTGGCATATGCACACACACACACACACACACACACACACACACACACACACACACCATGAGCCTTAACATATAACATAGCTCTTGCAGGACCTGTTTTTGTGAACATTTTTTTTTTAAATCCAGACAGTTGGGTGTATATTTGCTGTAGGGGGAGTCTACCTCCATTTCAAAGGAGGGAGATTGTGAACACTGATACTCAGATGGTGAACCCGAGGGGCCTGGACATCTGCTTTGCTGTGGGCTGAGGGGAACCCTCTCTTCCACTTGGCTACATTGGCTATTTGGTTATTTAGTTGGAAAAGTTGATTGAAACATTGAAAGGACATATATGCTCTCTCTCTCTCTCTCTCTCTCTCTCTCTCTCTCTCTCTCTCTCTCTCTCTCTCTCTCTCTCTCTCTCTCTCTCTCTCTCTCTCTGTGTGTGTGTGTGTGTTGCATGTGTACTTATGCTCAGCACTGTTCTGTTGATGTGGCCCAGGCATTTTTCTTTGATTTGTATTTATACATTGTGGCTCTGTATACTATCCCCACAATATATTATTTATGATCTCTAATCCTGATTTTCTTAAAACAGTTAGAAACCAAATGCATTTTTGAAGCAATCTAAATATAAAAACCCTCCTAGGATTTTTATTTTAGTTTTCCCCACATTTTTTACATCCTCTGTGCCTTATGACTAAATTGACAGATTATTCCTTCTGGTTCCTCACACCTTCTCGAACTTCCAAAGAATCCATGTTTGTTTCCACTGCTTGAGAGTGGTGGCTCTCTTTTTACCATTCTTATTTCACCAGATTGCAAGCAGTTCTGTTAAACTGTGTCATTGTGACAGCCATCGTGCTTGACTGAGGGTTTACTCGGACCCTGTAACTTCCCATTTGGGTGCAGGGCAGGGGCCCCTTCCTCACAAGAAGGGGTGAGGCGAGAAGGCTTCTTCATCTGTGGATCTCTTGAGGGTCTCGCACCCCCTCACTCCCCCACATAACCATCACTCCATCCACAGCGTCAGCCCCAGCGAAACTGTCCATGTCTTTTACACTTCCTTTTGACGTAAAGGGAAACCCCAACTTAAAAGTGTTTTTACAAACATTATTTCCTATGTGGTAAATAAAAATATGAAAGTGTCCGGCTTTCTAAGAACAGCACAGAGTCAAACCATGATAAAATGTCACTATAGGGTGAAGAGAATGACACAGAAGGCCACCGAGAGCATTCATAACCTTCTGGAAGATGTTGTGACACCCCTTAATAAAATTAAGGACGTGTATGTTAGCAGTTCCTCTCATATATGTGACCTGAAGATACAGACATACATGTGCTAGGGTGCGCAAAGACATGTAAGCAAGAGTATTCTTGGCAGTAGGGTCTATAATTACCACATATTAGATCCCTAATAAGTAGTGACATGAAGATTTTTGTCAGCCCCTTTGGCATGCATATTTAGTGTAATGATATCCTTACTTCCAAGGCGATATTTTTAGAAAGTGTGCAGGGACCTTGGGATCAGGATAAGTTAGTGTCCTTATGAGGAGGTGGCGGCAAGTTTGACTGGTCTCATCACCTGAAGACACAGCAGGCACATACTGTCTTTGGTTCAGAAAGCCTTCTCCAGACATGTGGACCTTTGACTTTCCAGCCTCCAGAACTGTGAGAAATATTTGTCCGTTATTTATGAGGCATATTTGTTTGTTTACAGCAGCTGGAGAGAATGGAGAAGACTTCAACGCTTCGAGACTGAATTAATAGCAGAAAACACACAACGTGGACCGGTCCTATACAGAATGTCAAACAAAGAAAAACAATCACACACCAAGACACATGGCACAATTCATTCATGGGGAGCTCTAGAACCGGCAGAACGGAACTACTTTGCTGAGAACACAAGAGTGCCTGAAGGAGGAAGATATTTCCACGGAGCTGAGGGGGGAGGGGCGGCTACATTTGGAAGGAGGGAGAAGCCTGTGTATTGTCCATTGAGTATGGACGTTAGGGTCCCCGTAACACCTGTCTGTTGACTTGCGCAGTACTTTGCATGGCATTGGCTTCTCAGGGGTCTCAGAACTGCACCCTTCTCCTCCCCCCCCCCAGCCCACACACCTTTCCCTGTGATATTTTTCAAGGCATAATGTTTCAAAACGTTGTTGTTTCGTGTAATTCACTCGTGTCTCACTAACACCTGCCACAGTGTGTCTGAGTCCATCTGCAGATGTATGTATGCCTCACCCAGCCCCTGGCAGATTCCAGAGTGAAGCTGAAGGAGAAACAGTGCTGGTCACATTCAATAGTGACCATGAAGAAAGGGAGGGGAGTATTCATTAGTATAGATTTAGTCCAAGACAAGCTTTCTTCCTGGCTCGCTGTTTGCTTTAGAACATACCCAGTCACCGGAATTATCTGGCAATGAAAATGCTGGTGGCTTCATTTTCACACTAAAGTTCAATTATTTGTTATCTCTAAGAGTGCCTCTCAGTATTCATCCCTCTACATCCATGAATCCTGCATTATAATCCGATTTTTTGATGCAGAATTGATGAAAGTTTAATAAAAGCTCCATTTAAATATAATTAGCAAGATGGCACATCCCCACCCATTAATAAAGGACACAGTTGCAAGTTGCTGCTTAAAAATACAACATAGACGGCCTCCTGAGGATTCGGGACTGAGTGTACACAGGGGAACCCGTCTAGCAGACTGGCCTATCCGGAGTCTACCAGCATCCTGGTCCCACCTCAGCCAATGAAGGAGCCTGCTTTCCAGTGCCCTGCTCAGAGCCGCCTGAGGACTGGGGGCTGCATGTGGGGGGCCCTGCACTGTTGCACTGTTTGAATTGTTTCTTGCAGACCAGCTCATCCAGAGTCTGCCAGAGCCGTAGTCTCACCTCCACCCACGGGAAGAGGAGAGCCATCGGAGTATTGGACCTGGTTGTATCCACCGAAAGACAACCTTGGTCCTGTACCTACCAGGATAGGAAGAGACCTCACCAGTACGCACTGGAAGAAGGGATGGGCAGACAAGAGTAGAAGAACACAGTCAACAACAAGAAGATCAATATGACGCCCCCAGAGTCTAGAGACTCCACACCAGCAAGACCTGAACATCCCAACACAGATGAAGCAGAAGAGAACGACCCTAAAAACAGCTTTATGGAGATGATAGGGACCCGAAAGGAGGAAACAAGAAAACTCTTTAAAGAAATGGAAGAAAAGACAAACCAAAAAATTGCAAGAAACAATTCAAACAGTGCAAGGTTTGAAGGCTGAAACAGAGACAATGAAACACACAGTCTGAGGGAATGCTGGAGATAGAAAAGCTGGGCAAACGATCAGAAACTACAGATGCAAGCATAACCAACAGAATACAAGAGATGGAAGAAAGAATCTCAGGCATTGAAGAGACACTAGGGGAAATAGATTCATCGACCAAAGAAAATCGTAAGTCCAATAAATCCCTAACACAAAATATCCAGGAAATGTGGGGCACTGCACCGTGAAAAGGCCAAACCTAAGAATAACAGATAGAGAAGAAACCCAACTCAAAGATGAAGAAAATATATTCAACAAAATCATAGAAGAAAACTTTCCCAACATGAATAAAGACATGCCAATCAAAGTACAAGAAGCTTACAGAACACCAAATAGAGTGGACCACAAAAGAAAGTCCTCTAGCCACATAATAATCAAAACACCAAACATACAGAATAAAGAAAAAATATTAAGAGCAGCAAAGGAAAAAGGTCAGGTAACATATAAAATGTCAGAAATAAGATTCCAGGGCAAAATATTGTCTGATGGATGTTTATTTGTGGAGAAATCACTTACACCAGAAACATCACTGCTGCAATTTCCTGTACCAAGGATGCCTCTGGATGCTCTCTGTCTTCGACCAGGAAGAGAGAAAGCTGGGGTATGGGACCCCAGACCTAGTCCCCCCAAGTCACACTCACAAGCTATACCCACACCCCCAATGGGTGTGGTCAGTGCAACAGGTGCAGGTGGGTTGGATATCTCACTACAAACATATAAAAGCAAACCTATCAGAATTACACCTGACTTCTCCATGGAAACTCTGAAGGGTAGAAGGTCCTGGATTTTCTACCAACACTAAGAGATCACAGACACCAGCCCAGACTACTATACCCAGCAAAGCTTTCAATCACTATAGATGGAGAAAACAAGATATTCCATGACAAAACCAGATTTAAACAATACTTATCAACTAATCCAGCCTAAAGAAAGTTCTGAAAGGAAAACTTTAACCTAAGGAGGTCAACTACATCCACAAAAACAAAGGCAATAGATAATCCTACTTTACCAACAGACAAAAGAAAAATGGAGGGGGGGGATCCACACATAATATCACCGTCAACAACAAATCCAAAACAAACAAGAATTAACAATCAATGGTCATCAATATCCCTTCACATTAATGGTTTTAACTCACCAATAAAAAGACACCGGCTAACAGAATGGATACAAAGACAGAATCCATCTTTCTGCTGCATACAAGAAACACACCTCAAATTCAAAGATAGAGACAAATGTTACCTCAAAGTTAAGGGTTGGGAAAAAATTTTCCAATCAAATGGACTCAAGAAATAAGCAGGCATAGCAGTCCTAATATCTAACAAATTAGATTTTAAACTAAAATTAAACAAAAGAGATGAAGATGGTCATTTCTTATTCATCACAGGAGAAATCCATCAAGATGAAGTATCCGTTCTGAACATCTCTGCCCCAAATACAAAGGTATCCATATTCGTAAAAGAAACATCACTAGAACTCAAATCTCACATAAAACCTCACACACTTATATTGGGAGATTTCAATACCCCACTCTCAACACTAGACAGGTCCACCAGACAGAAACTTAACAAAGAAACAAAGGAACTAACAGAAGTTATGACCCAATTGGGCTTAACAGACATTTATAGAAAATTCTACCCAAACACAAAAGAATATATCTTCTTCTCAGCACCAAATGGAACCTTCTCTATAATCGGCCAATGTAACAATATAGCAAACTTCAATAGGTACAAAAAAAAGAAAAAAGAAATTGGAACAACCCCATAAATCTTATCAGACCACCATGCTTTAACGTTAGAATTCAGCAACAACACAAATTGCAGAAACCCTACAAACTCATGGAAAATGAACAATGCACAATTGTACCATTCTGGATCAAGGGAGAAATAAAGAAAGAAATCAAAGACTTCCTAGAACTCACTAAAAATGAAGGAACAACATAACCAAACGTATGGGACACTTTGAAACCAGTCCTATGAGGAAAGTTCATTGCACTAAGTGCCCACATGAAGAACCTGGAGGATAGTCACATTAGAGAATTAGCAGCACAACAAAAAGAAGCAAACTCACTCTGGGGGAGTAGATGCCAGGAAATAATCAAATTGAGGGCTGAAATCAATAAAGTAGAAACTAGAAAAATAATACAAAGAATCAATGTAAGAAAGAGTTGGTTCTTTGAGAAAATCAACAAGATAGAAAAAACCTTTATCCAAACTAACTAAAGGGCAGAGAGAGAACATGCAAATTAACAAAATCAGAAATGAAAAGGGGGACATAACAATGGACATTGAGGAAATACAGAGACTCTTCAGGTAATCTTTGAAAACCTGTACTCCACAGATTTTGAAAATTCAATGGAAAAGAACAATTTTCTAAATAGATATCATTTACCAAAATTAAATCAAGAACAAATAAGCAATTTAAGTAGACCTATGAAATTGAAGTAGTCATCAAAAGTCTCCCAACCAAAAAAAGACCCAGGCAAAATGGTTTCAGTGCAGAATTCTACCAGAAATTCAAAGAACAGCTAATACCAATACCTCTCAAAGTGGTCCACATAATAGAAACAGAAGGGTCATTGCCAAACTTTTTTTTTTTTTTTTACGAGATTACAATTAGTAGCTATAGTACCCATGCCACACAAAGACACAACTAAAAAAAGAGAACTACAGACCATTATCCCTCATGAACTTTGATGCAATAATACTCAGTGAAATACTGGCATGTGTTCGAATCCAAGAACACATCAGAGAAATCATCCACCATGACCAAGAAGGCTTCATCCCAGGGATCCAGGGATGGTTCAACATATGAAAATTCATCAATGTAATTCACCATATAAACAAACTGAAAAGGAAAACTGTACGGTGCCTGCCCCTGCCAGCAAGGAAGACGCCACTCCGGGTAGATCTTCTTCATGCAGTTTTAATCAGGATCCTTGAACATGTTTCCTCTGACCCGCGCGAGAGACCTGGGGGACCCCTGCACAGGCTTAAATACCCTTGAGCTAACCAACCCCAGTGAGCCACGTGGACCCTGAAGATAGGCTACTCTAACGCAGAAGCAGACAGGCTGAACAGACTTAACCAATTAAGGGCTTGTTTACGGCAGAGAGCCCTCACCAACAGGAAGGTGTAAGGCAGAAGCCAACGCCATCTTTAAGGTGTGGTACTTCATAGTTCTCTACAGAAAACCACATGATCATTTTACTAGATGCTGGAAAAGCCTTTGACAAAATCCACCATCCCTTCATGATTAAGGTCTTGGAGAGATCAGGAATAACAGGAACATACCTAAACATAATAAAAGCAATATACAGCAAACCAACAGCCAACATCAAACTAAATGGAGAGAAACTCATATGCGATTTTTCTAAAATCAGGAACAAGACATGGCTCTCCATATCTCTTCAATATTGTACTTGAAGTACTAGCTAGAGCAATAAAAAAACAAAAAACAAAAAACAAAAACAAAACAAAAGGAGATCAAGGGGACACAAATTGGAAAGAAAGAAGTCAAACTTTCACTAGTAGCAGATGATATGATAGTTTACATAACTGACCTGAAAAACTCTACCAGGGAACTCCTGAAGCTGATAAACACCTTCATCAAAGTGGCAGGATACAAGATAAACTCAAAAAAAGTCAGTAGCTCTTCTATATACAAATGATAAAGGGGCTGAGAAAGAAATCAGAGAAACATCACCTTTTACAATAACCACAAACAACATAAAATATCTTGGGGTAATGCTAACCAAGCAAGCAAAAGACCTATGAATAAGAATTGTGAGCTTTAAAAAAGGAAATTAAAGAATATACAAGAAAATGGAAAGATCTCCCATGCTCTTGGGTAGATAGGATCAACAAAGTAAAAATGGCAATCTTGCTGAAAGTAATCTACAGGTTCAATGCAATCCCCATCAAAATCCCAGCACAATTCTTCACAGACCTTGACAGAACAATACTCAACTTTATATGGAAAAACAAAAGGCCCAGGAGAGCCAAAACACCCTGTACAATAAAGGAACTTCCAGAGGCATCACCATCCCCCACTTTAAGCTCTATTATAGGGCTAACATAGTCCTGAAAACAACTTGGTATTGGCTCAAAACTAGACAGGTAGACCAATGGAATCAAATTGAAAACCCTGATATTAACACACACCTACAAACACCTAAATTTTGGTAAAGAAGTTAAAATTATACAATGGAAAAAAGAAAGCATTTTCAACAAATTGTGCTGGCACAACTGGATGCTGGTATGTAGAAGACTGCAGATAGATCCATATCTGTCACTGTGTACAAAACTTAAGTCCAAATGGATCAAAGATCTCAACATAAATCCAGCCACTCTAAACCTCTTAGAAGAGAAAGTGAAAAGTATCTTGAATGAATTGGTACAGGAGACTGCTTCCTGAACAAAACACTGGTAGTGTTACGGCAGGTTTCCCGGCCGGCCTTCCAGTCCTGCTGCCACGTGGGCCCTCTGGGCCCTCTGCCGCGCCAGCCACAAATAGCAATCAGAGACTCTGTATTTGATACAATCCTGTTGGCCAGTTACCATTACTGTTTATGGGCTAGCTCTGTCTTAATTATTAACCCATTTCTACTTATCTAAGTATTTCCACGTGGTCGTCTTATCGGGGAGCCGAGCGGCAGGCTTCCTGCTTCTTCCCTGGCTACATCTTGACTCCTACTACTTCCTCTTCCTCCTCCTAGTCTCCTAGCCCCACCTATCTAGTTTTCTATTGGCCACAGGGCTTTATTAACAGTATGAGAAACATATATACAGAATCACATCTCCCATCATCTCCTCTTTTCTGTCTAAAGTAAAAGAAGGGGTTTAACCTTAACATAGCAAAATATACCATACAACAGTATCAAATAAGAATCACAGTTAACAATATTTAGTCCATTAACATTTTGTAAGACTTAAAGAAAATATCATCTATCCTATCTTTGTGAGTCTAAAGTTCTATATGTAACTTATCTTTAATCCTAACTAAGGAAAACTATAACCATAACTATCTGTCTTCAATTCCTTCAAAGACCACAGAAGGATAATATATAAACTCTAGAAATGACAGAGACAACTCATTGCCTGGTCAGTCACCCGAAGTTCTTCTGTAATGTTCCATCTTCAGCCCATAGGCCATAGTGTGTGTCCAGACTCCTCAACAAGGCAGGAAACTTTTCTCTGTGTCCTGTAGACTGTCTGGCTGTCTGGCAGCCTCTTCCATGAAGCAGGAATCCTGTAGCAATGTCCATCTTGCATCAGCAGTCACCTTTTTTGTGGGTCCTGCATGTCCAGTTTCTACAACATAAAGTCAAACAGTCCAGAAGAGCAGTACCTTGCCCAAATGGCTAGTCTTGCCATATTAGAAGCAAACTTCATAACGAGTTTCTTCAATGTCCATCTTCCTTTTTGATGCAGGTGGTGTTACCAGGAGCAGTTGTGCCTCCCTGTCAAGAAAATCCTTAAACCATTTTAAATGCCATATTCTGTAGGTCTTTGAAAGGTTTGAAGAATGCCTATTCATCTCAAATACATATCTAGAAATCCTAATTAACTTAACTATAAGTTCTCATTATCATAGGTAATTATCTATAATCCATACTAAATTATACATTACATTTCCCAATGAGCTATATAGACACAATATCTAAACAAGAGGAGAAATATACATTTTACAAAATTGACCTTAAATTGTATCAATAAAAGAAAATCCATTTCAAAGCAAAGTATTCATATCTATACCATAATTCCCTTTTTACCTTTAAAAAGATTGCTTGTGGTTATAGCCATTTATAACCAAGCCCATTTAAATGAAAACAAACATTTATAAACAATATTTGGGAATTTGGGCGTTGTTCTTTCCAAACTACTTCCTGCTGGTAGAGGGCGCTGTCATAGGGGTCCAAAGAAGACGCAGAAATCTTGGCAGTAGTCTGCAAGGCTTTGTCTCAACTGCTTTGAATGTTGGATCACCTGGGGAGTTGTTTCAGGGGGTCTGGCTTGATCAAACCACATAAGTCTGGAAGAAATCCATAGCTTTTCATTTTCTGTGGAAACAAAAATAGAAATCCTTTTCCCTGGTAACTTGTCCTTATGCTTAAATTTTGGAGTCAAAGCATTTTTAAAATATATAAATTGAATTAATCCAGCAGTATTTCTTTTATCAGTAGTTATTTTCTCAGCAATCAAATAATTTAAAGACAACAGAATCGCGTATAGTATCCAAAATTTCTCTGTGCTTTCCATTTTTACGTGGCTTTTTTATTACTCTATTTCTTCTACTTCTATTTTTGCATATTTTGAGACAGGGTTTCTCTGTGTAACTTTTATCTGTCCTGGAATTCATTCCATACCAGGTTTACTTTGAAATCACAGAGATCTGCTTGCCTCTGTCTGCCGAGTGCTGGGATTAATGGCGTGTGCCATTACATCCATTCATTTAATTCCTTTTTTCTTTTTAAACCATTGTATCCCGTTTCTTTTTCTCTCCCAAGCCAGCGTATTTTTTAAAACACAGTGTAAACCTTCATTGCAGCTCTTGTACACACCAATGAATTGTTAGCAGAGCTCTTTAAAAGCAAGGCGGTTTTCTTGCCGCTTATGCTAATTTTGGAAACCTCCCTTAAAGGATCCGTGCAAATCTCTGTCTACAGCAAAACAAATCCAATCAAGAAAATGCTGCTACCAAGAAGTCTCTGTTCCCTTGTTTCTAAAAACTATTTTTTAAGCTTTTGTTAAGTTTTAAATGAAAGTTCTCAATCCCGCTTCTGACACCATTACGTTACAGCAGGTTTCCCCGCCGGCTGCCGCTGGTTCTGCCGCCATTGTCCTGCAACCACGTGTGCCCCAAATAACACTCAGAGACTCTGTATTTGATACAATCCTGTTGGCCAGTTACCATTACTGTTTATGGGCTAGCTCTGTCTTAATTATTAACCCATTTCTACTTATCTAAGTATTTCCACGTGGTCGTCTTATCGGGGAGCCGAGCGGCAGGCTTCCTGCTTCTTCCCTGGCTACATCAAAGATCTCAACATAAATCCAGCCACTCTAAACCTCTTAGAAGAGAAAGTGAAAAGTATCTTGAATGAATTGGTACAGGAGACTGCTTCCTGAACAAAACACTGGTAGCACAGACACTGAGATCCACAATTAATAAATGGGACCTCCTGAAAATGAGAAGCTTCTATAAGGCAAAGGACACAGCCAATAGGACAATACAGCAGCCCACAGAATGGGGAGAGATATTCACCAACCCCACATCTCACAGAATGCTGATTCCCAAAATATACAAAGAACTCAAGAAGCTAGTTACCAAAACACCAAATAATCCAATTAAAAAGTGGGGTACAGAATTGAATAGAGAATTCTCAATAGAGGAATCTAAAATGGCTGAAAGACACTTAAGAAAGTGCTCAACATCCTTAGCCATCAGGGAAATGCAAATCAAAACAACTCTGAGGTACCATCTTACTACTCTTGTCAGAATGGCTAAAATCAAAAACACCAATGACAGCTTATGCTGGAGAGGATGTGGAGAAAGGGCAACACTCCTCCACTGCTGGTGGGAGTGCAAACTCATACAGCCACTTTGGGAATCAGTATGATGTTTCCTCAGGAAAATTGGAATTAGTCTACCACAAGATCGAGAAATTCCACTCGTAGACATATACCCAAAATATGCACATTCATACAACAAGGACATCTATGTGTTCAACTCTGTTTATAGCAGCATTATTTGTAATAGTCAGAACCTGGACGTAACCTAGATGACCCTCAACTGAAGAATGGACGGAGAAAATGTGGTACATTTATACAATGGGGTACTACTTAGCGGGAAAAATACCCAAAACAATGGAATCTTGAAATTCATAGGCAAAAGAATGGAACTAGAAGAAACCATCCTGCGTGAGGTAAACCAGACACAAAAAGACAAACATGGTATGTTCTCACTCATATATGGGTTTTAGACATAAAGCAAAGTATTGCCAGCCTATAATCCACACTGCCAGAAAAGCTAGGAAACAAGGAGGACCCTAAGAGAGACAGACATGGTTCCCCAGAGAAGGGGAAAGGGACAATATCTCCTGAGTAAATTAGGAGCGTGTGGGAGGAGAGAGGGAGTTAGGATAAAGAGAAGGGGAGAAGAGGAGGGGAGAGGTGGACATGAGGGAGCAGGAAAATTGAATCAGGGAAAGAATAGAGGAGAGCAAGAAAAAAGATACTATAATAGAAAGAACCATTATAGGTTTAAAGAGAAATCTGGCACTAGAGAAATGTGCAGAGATTTACAAGGATGACCCCAACTAACAATCTAAGCAATACTGGAGAGGCTACCTTAATGCCCTTTTCCAACAATGAGATTGATGACTACCTTTTACGCTATCCTAGAGCCTTTATCCAGTAGCTGATGGAAGCAGAAGCAGACACCCACAGTTAAACACTGAGCCAAACTCCTGGAATCCAGTTGCAGAGGCAGAGGAGTGATGAGCAAACGGGTCAAGACCAGGCTGGAGAAACCCACAGAGACAGCTGACCTGAACAAGGGGGGCTCATAGACCCCCGACTGGTATCTGAGAAACCAGCATAGGACTGACCCAGAACCCCTGAATGTGGTGTTGGTTAGGAGGCCTGGGAAGTCTATGGGGCCTCTGGTAGTGGATCAGTATTTATCCCTAGTGTACGAATGAACTTTGGCAGCCCATTCCACATAGAGGGATACTCTCTCAGCCTAGACACATGGGGGAGGGCCTAGGCCCTGCTCCAAATGATATGACAAACTTTGAAGACTCCCCATGGAAGGCTTCACCCTCTCTGGGGAGCAGAAAAGGGATGGGATGGGGGTTTAGAGGGGGATGGGAAGGAGGGGAGGGAGAGGGAACTGGGATTGCAATGTAAACAATCTTGTTGCAAATTTAAATTTAAAAAAATCTTATCAAAACAAAACACAAAAGTTAATGGGCAAGATAGATCTGAACCGAAATTCTCCATGTCTACTTTCCCATTAGATGTCCTTTAATAATAATAATAATACAACAAAGGCGTTTCTATCAACAAAAATCAAGATTTGGGGCTATCTCCATTCATTTGATCTTTCTTTCTTTTTTAATCACCATTGTCTGTAGTCACTCAGACTCATTGCGGACAGCATCTATTTGTAAGAATGTTCTCTTTCCAAAGCCTTTATTGAGTGCCTTATTTTTTATTTTCTATTATGTTAATAACAGAAAGTTGAATAGACAGCATGCTGTATGCATCTTTTATGGCTGAATGGTGCATTTGGGCACGTGAGTGTGCATGTGTGGTGCACACACCCCCCCAAGGCACAGGACAGGAAGTTCTCGGGCTAGAGAAAAGCCGGCACCATCAGCCTGCTTGAACATCCCCAGGCCACTTTCCAGCAATGCCTCTCATCTCCTGATCTTTCAAGTGACGCCAAACTGTGGAAAAAGTTTCAAAAATGCATGACCGTCTCCCCCATCCTGTTGTGAATGAAACAGCTGAATCAAACAATATTCGCTCTTTTGGAAGTTTCTCTCTCTTCATGAGCTGCTGGCATCCTTACAATTATCAGCCAAGGATGCTCACAGTACAGTGTGCTGAAGGGTTACTTCTTAGACATGGTTTTATTTTGGGCACACGTTCCTGCAGATGGTTGCATTCTGGTGACTTATGTGTAGCTGCAATGTGTACTACACATCCAGGAAAGCAGGACTAATCTTAGCAGAAGGTCCACTAGGCTGACCATTCCATTCGCTGATGGTCACATGGCTAAATTGTGGTTTATTCATACGATGGCAGGGGTAGACTTGACTTCAACTGACTTTCCATTTCGTCCACCGTCAATGAAAAGAAAAATGAAGAGAAAATAATAGTGTGGTGACACTCTGCTTCCTGCGGTAATGATGTAATAGATAGACACATCACAGGGACTCTTCTCAGCAACTCACAGACAGGTGTCCACCTGAGACTCAGTGATGGCTAGATTGACAGGGAGTTGCCCAGTGCGGTGCCGAAAGCACAGAAGGACCACGAGACTGTGCTAGCTCTGCCACCTGCTTAGACATGAGATGATGCAAAGCCTGCTTCTCTCTCAACTAATGCCTATACTGGGGGGGGGAGGGAAGGTTGCTAACAGGGTTAGCAACTCTCGCTATCCAGTTAGTCAGTCTAAACCAGACACAGACCTTCCCACCATTTAAAATGTGAGTATTTGAAGAAAATGAAGTTGCCATACATCTGTGTTGTATGCAGTCTGTGCTGTATTAGACATGCAATACTAGACATACATACGACAGGAACGCTGTCTTACGGTACTAAAGCAAATACTGTGGAAAGCTCCTTATTTTAACTTGTGTCCAGTCCGATATTTTCACTCTACTGCCTTCTGCCAAAAGCATGGACATTTGCCATCACCTCTTTTTTTCTCTAAATACACATGTGTGTCAAAGAGCATACTATTTGATTTTGACTGTGCTTGAAATTTAAAAGGTGGTGCAATCTCAAACATCTCTGTTAGGACTTAAGCATCTCCATCCATTATCGAGCTGGGATTCCCTTTCACCAGTTTGTTTCATTTCATAAAAACTATCCGTTGCCAGGCACACGCCTTTAATCCCAGCACTTGGGAGGCAGAGGCAGGTGGATCTCTGTGAGTCCCAGGCCAGCCTGATCTACAGAGAGAGTTCCGGGACAGCCAGAGCTATGTAGAGAGAGACCCTATCTCAGAGACAAACCCTTATTAATTGTTGTTTATGAATGTCATTCTTATTTGTCTTCTGCTGCCTGCCTAAGGGGTCGCATGTGGATGTTTTTCTCTGAGGTACACTTATGAGGGGAATGGCTGCAGGTGTGGTCACCTTTGTCAGGTAAGAGTCAAACGTGATTACTGAGTCTTTCCTTTGATATTTTGTTCCATACTTAGTCATGCGAGGCTTGGCCATTGGTCATGAACTTCCTATCTTGGGGTTTGCATTTATGCAAACACAGATAAATTTGAGGCTGTTTCACATGATTATTTGAGCATCTATGTTTTCCCTTTTGCTAGATGTCTATTCACATCTTTTTGTCCATATTTACTGAACCCCAAACATCTTCACATACTGTGGGTACTGTTCATTCTTGGCAGTTCTGAGTTACAGATATTCCATGTCAGCTTCTGATCTTAGTCTTCTGAAGAGCAGGAGTTCCTCATTTTAATATAAAGAGGGTACCCAATCATTTTACTTTTATAAGCTCCACGTTTCATTTCTGTTTCTGAGATTACTAGAAAGAAGTCCACAATATCATGAAGATTTGAGATTTTATATTCCTTGAATTCTAATTTTGACCTTTTGTTAATTTTTAATTCATCTATCATAACCCCCTTTTTTTTTAAAAAAAAAAATAATAAGGCAACCAGTTTAACTGCTCTGATATTTTATAAATGTTTATTTTTAATTTTCGTATGTGAGCACCTGTTCTCGGGATGTACAGAAAGGGAAAGTCCTTCAATAGCTTTCTCCTAACATGCTTAAGATACTGGAATTTCTATCCATGAACACCCTAGCACACACACACACCTCAATGTTTTCCTTTATTTTTATGGATTGATAATTTTTCTGCAATCATGAGTTATGTTGCTGGGGGCTGGGCACGAAGCCCAGTTAAATGCTTGCCCAGCATTTCTGAGAACCTGGGCTTCACTCCCAGCATCAGGGATGTGACTCTACGTATTTGTTGCTGTCATAAAAAGGAGTTTTGCTAGCTACCATGTGGGTGCTGGGGATGGAACCTGGGTCCTGAACAGCAGTAAGTGCTCTTAATGCTGGAGCTATTTCTCCAGCACCCCAGGGGTTTAAAAAGAAGTCACACCTTTCTACTTCACCATTGATCTACAAGGATGCTAGCAAACACTATTTGAACAGTATCTCCAACCAACGCTTAGATTGTTTTATCAACTTTAATGTGTGCGTTCCTTTGTGCTATTTTGTTGTCTTGGTACTCTTATTAATATACCTAACTCAGAACTTGTTCCTCCCATTCTAGAGGAATCGTTTTATGCCCTCATTGTTCCTGACTTTAAATGCTAACTGGAAGAGTGATACCAGCCAACAGTCCTCTTGGGTCCAGAGAAAGTGTTCCTTGGGTTTCACTGTCGACTGATGGTTTTTCCAGGGTTTCAGTTATGGATGCACCCTATTTAAATTAGTTTCCTAAGATTTTATAATGGAAGTAAAAATGAATTTCCTTGAATATTTTCATTGTCTCCATTTAAAACATCACTTGTAATTTTTCTTACTTTGTGTTAATGCACATTGCATTTTGAATGTCTGTGTCTCTTCCAAAGATAATGTTGAAAGTTAATTCCAAAGGCAGTATTAAGTGAGCCACTAGGATGTGAGAGCCAGACAGCATCTCCCCCACAGGTAATAACACCGACGCCTTTGTTGGGAAATTTAAGTACTTGTCCCTTACAGCTCCCTTCCTCCCCACCCAGCTGTAGAACTCCCATGCTCTCAAGCTTGAGCAAACTTGGTTGTTCTCAGAACTTTTCGGTGCGCAGTACCTGTACCTTGACCCCAGGTGTGGGTGGTGCATGATTTCCTCCTATGCTTAGCCCATCCCCTGGCTTGGGTATATAAGCCCATTACTCTGTAATAAACAGCAGCTTCTTCTTCACTTCTCGTGGTGGTCTGTTCAATCCCGACACCCTCTGCAGCTCAGTACTCTGGCCTCGTGGGCAGGGCACACCTCAGGTTGGCAACTGGGAAATCATCCCTGCAATCATCCCTGCCCACCTTCCCTTTCTGTCAGTTGAGGTCACCGTGATTGACGTACTTTCCTTGGAAGCAAACACTGGTTGTCTATACTCACCAAAGTCACCAAACTTGCCTAACCTCTAGAACAATAAAGACTAACATCTATGTTTTTGTTTTTGTTTATTATTAAGAAAAGAGGCAATGTTAAGGCAGTTTACCTGCTAAGTTGTATTTAGGATTTCACTGGCTTATATTTTACTTATAATTGTGTGGTTTTAATGTTTAAGTTAGACTTGCCTCATAGAAATTAGACTCTCTCCAGTTAGGATTTGTCCTTAGCAATCTGCTAAAATGTATTTATTAAAAACTCCCAATGTGGAGGCAAGCGTCTTTGTCTGCTGAGCCCCAGGTGGTCAACTATCACACCAATCTTACTTTGTAGCATCACGAGGCTTGGTAACTCTGTGTGAGGTTCAAGCCGGAACTTCTGACTTTCTCCCTCCTCTCGTGTGGTTTTCTTCCTGGTTTCCTTTGATGGATCTCCCTCTCCCTTCGCTCTTCCTATCTTTGCAGGTCCAGAACCACAATCCCCACTTACATCCTTCTTTTCCTAGCTCAGTGCCCACCCCCTGCGGCATCTCTCCCGTCTCCACTGCCAAACACACACTTAACACAGTCTCAACACTAATTCATCTATGCCTGAACTCCAGTCTCTCTCATCATTCTACCCATCATTACCCATGCTGTGTGCTACTTCACTGCTGGTTTTCCAGGCTGCTGACTTATTCAGTGTGAGCTACTTGAAGCTGGGAATGAATTTCATTCATCTTTAAATCCCCTGCACCCAGCACAGGGCTGCTATTCACTAAGTATTGTGTTTGTTTACCTGCCTTTGGGAGGAAATGAATAGATGCGTAAGTAGATGAGTAACCTCGTGTAAAATGGGATTTTAAGCAATTCACTTGCTTACACGTATGAGGTCTTATTCTTGTTTTTGAATCGTGCTTATCATTCGGGATTAGTCAAAGCTATGCAAGTCTGTAGTGAAACATACAAGGACACAGATGACTGTGTGTATCGCACCCAACCAACCAACCAACCAACCAACCAACCACAGGGAGCTCATTTCGTGTCTAAAATAACACAAAAGACATGGAGCTTTGTTTCTCTTTTATTGCAACCCATTGCAAGGTCAAAAGGTTCACAGAAATATAGAAACTACAAACTGGGTGAATTTTCTTTATCCACTCAAACGGACATTAAATACAAAGGGCCAGACTTTTCCACTACAGCAATATATTTCATAGGTTTTATTCTGAAAATACTGTTGACATTTGGAGAGGATAAAAAGCCCTGCATTAAATGTGTTCACATGTATTTATGACAGTCTCAGGAAAAAAATGGAACTATATTGCCCAGAAAAAGTATTTTAAGCCTCATTTCAAAGCGCCTAATAAGAGCACTCTTAACAACCTCTACAGCATCACTCAAGGTGATGCTTTTCTTGGCTGTTTTTTTATGAGATTAATACTTTGAGGCTGGGTATGATATTTCTACCGATTTCTATAAATGAACCAAAGCAGTGTTCTGGGTTCTGTTGCGTCAGGCTTTCTGTATTAGTCAGCGCCTTGGAGAGTAAAGTGCAGCCCCCCACCCCCAAGCTAAAGCGTGTTAAGAGTGCAGGGCCTGAGGTTCAAAGAAGGTAACATTACAGAATCAGTTCCACACTCTGAAACCACTGACAGCTACAACACTCCAAAGACTATTACAACTCTGAACTGAAATTGTACCATCTATAGCAAAGATGACTTTCCCTTCTTTCGTCTTTTTGTAATCATTTAAAATATAGTGTGACATATATAAAAATTAAACTTTTGTTTATTCACTCAAGCTACTATTACTATAATACAGTCTTATAAATTAGTTTTGGGTTAAAAACCAGTTAAAATATTATGAAATACCATTTTTTGTAAGTAATGGAGAAATGGGTATAAAATGATACCATTCAATGTATAAGAGGAAATGTAGTTTTCTAATGGTAAACTGCTTGATCTTAGACATATTTTATTCCCTTCAAATTAAACTTTCAACCTGCGTGGTTGTGAAAAAAAAAAAAAAAAAGTATTCCTGGTACCTGCTCAGTGTATGTATTTTGAACTGGTTGGAGTTAAAACAGAAGAAAGAGAGCTGTACCAGAAGCATGTTGACACACTTGCAGGAGACAAACCTCTTCTAAGAAAAGCAGCTAGCACACATATGTGGATGGCACTCAAATGTAAGGCTGCTTTCTGCTTCTTACAGCTCCAATCACTTAGCTGCATTGGAATTTATAGGGAATAAAGTCAAACCTCATTATAATTGTTAAAGACCAAAGACCACATAAGGGGAGAATAAACAGCAAGTTCAAAAGTCAAGGTTTTGCTTCTCCTACTACGAAAGATAATCACTCTTTAGCTTAAAAGGGCTCCCTGTGGCCTGATTATAGATCTAGACACAGGAGAGGCTTTTGGAGCCTGAGTCCCTACAATGAATTAACTGTAAAATGTGTGAAATCAAAACAGATACTCATTTTCTGATAGGTACTGAGATAACTAAATGCTGGTAATATTTAATTAAACTAAAATACTTATTTCTGGCAAGTGTAAACAGATTTTCTAAATCTCTCCTTAATTCATACATTAGCTAACAGTAGACCTTTGCAGTAGTGTAAGAACTATTCAAAATTATAACATGCATATATCCAAAAAACCTGTTCTAAATTCCAAAGCAAAAGAAAATATTCAACAGGAAGATTGTCTACTTATATCCCATTCATTAATCTTCTATAACATGACTACTGCACCTCAGAATATATGTTCATAATTACCAAAATAATGAAATGATCTGTAAAATCTTTAAAATAACTGCATACCATTAATTTACATTCGTGGCTTCAATGTGGATAACGATAAGATTAGCCCCAAATGTCACTAGCATATACCCTGACCAGTTACTACCCACAAAGTAAAAGCTAACACCGTGTTAATGTAAAACCAACTAAAATATTTATTACTCAACAGAATGCATTTACAGAATAATGAATAATTAACTTTTGTGAGCTGGCCAGGGAACTTCAGATTGTTGCCTTCATATACAAATTTACAAAAGGCTTTATTCTCCCTAGTTCCTAAGTTACTGACGGAACGGGACAGCAAGTTGACCACCCGTGGGCACAGCGAGTCAGCCGTTACCGTCGGGGATGGGATGGGATGCTCGCTCCCTGCCCTCCAGGAAGGCCCCAGTGTTAGGAAATAACTTAGCATGTGTGCACAGGCATGAGGGTGCCTGAGAGTGGACGTGCAGTGTATGTTCTGGGATTTTGAAGGGTGCTGTCTCCAGGCTTCTAGTTAGAGCGACATCACCTTCTGTTCCGGCCTTACCGGAAGTGAACAGTGTATTCCATCACAAAAGAAAGCCTTTCGCCCAGCGTCTCCGAGACCTGGCAGAACTCGGAAGCTCAAAATAATACACCCAGTTTTCTGACTTGAGACTTCATAAAGTCTTTTTTTTGAGAATAAACTTTTGAATTAAAAAAAAAAAAGTTGTGGTTTTTCATAATCTTCCATTTTTAGGAAAACAAGCCAGCTCACCTGCAGACATAACAAGTGCACTTATGCTATGCAGTATGCAAACAAGACACAAATATAACACGGGTACAGGGTACAGACACAGACAGGTGGTGGTTAAAACCCTTCCAGAAGATTCCCCAGCGCAGCCACACACCCTCCTCCCGTTCTCTGCCCTGCTCGATGACCTGAGGAGGCCCAGCCATGGGCAGGAGTGTTAGGAGGAGGCGGCAGACATGTTGGGGGTCCAGCCCATCTGGTAGGCTCTCTCCAAGGTCCGCTTGCAGTCCTGCAGGACGGTGCTGAAGGTGATGTGTGGGTGCTGCTGCACCAGCCGCTCCACTGTCCCTTCGTTGACCTGCAAGGAAAGAGGAGCCAGCGTCACACACGGGGCCGAAACCCTGCCACCCTCCCCCGCGGCACAGCACCCTGTGGCCCTGTGGTGGTGCGCGAGGCAACACGGAACCCCGGCTCTCCCTTTGCTTCCCACTTAGCGCACACGCTAAGACCATGCACGTCTGAACATGCACGTTTCCTCCGGTCTGACTCTGCTGATTCCCCAGGACTGCAACTGCTCTATGGATTTTAAATTAAGCATGATGTCATGAAATCAAATGTACCTGCTAAACATAAATGTCTCAATGGCTGTGATTTGCCAAGACCTCAGCAACATCCTTTAAAAAGACCAGGCGTGGGGTGGGCGGGGTGGGGGAAGGAAACATCAAGACAGCATTCTCGTGTACCCACGGGATAGCCTTTTTAGGATAAACGCTTTACGGTGGGGAAAAAGATACCCAGGGTTCTAGATAGAAGTGGAAGGGAAAATGTTTATTTTTCTTCCCTTTAAATGTTAAGACATCGCAAACCTCAAGTCCCTGTGTGAGAAGGGCTGGAATGTGAGGAATCAATAATTAAAACATACATGGCTGGCAGGTCAGGGACGGCCCCAGCAGACCTTAGCCGTCAAAGAGCCCACCTTGATTCTTGATTAGACAAGGCGATCAGACAGGCCTAATTAAAGCTAACACCTTTACAGTTGCTGTGCAGTGAAGGGATTAATTTGTCAATGATTTTTAAGCTGATTGCAGTTCATATCACAGAAGTAGACAGCTTCCTTCATCCTTTAGATAAATAAATGATTAACCTAAGAACCACAACTTATAGGTAGCTTTATTTAAGATCTTTATTGAACACTTGGGCATTTTCGAATGCATCAATATTTCATTTGTACTGTGTAAGCTATACTGAGTTAAGTCTGAAGGAAGATATTTGCGGTAAACATTTTTGAGCATCCCTCTTGATGTTCATTATTGAAAATCATCACCGCCATAAGCAAAAAACAAAAACCCTGGAAGCCCGACGTTTGCCTTGAAAACCTGCTTAGAAGTACAATGATAGTGATGTTTGCTTGTCTGCACTTTTCTAAATAGGCGATTTGAAAGTCAGGGAGGCTGTTATTTGGGTTTAATACTGGGAATTGCTACGATCACATTGTGCTGCAGACACTGTATCTTCACCAGAGCTGGATTATAGGTATGACAGCATGCCCGGCTGTCAGGAAATTTCTCTAGTTATAATGCGTTTGCCCAAATCAATCCTGCTTTCTTTTCATTTCCTTTTTTATTTTTTAAATGTAGGACTGGATTCCTCAGCTATGAAAACAAGATAGAGGGACTTAGACTTGTTGCAAGACTTAGATGTAATTTTTTTTCTTATTTTACATATCGATCCCAGGTCCCTCTCCCCTCCCTCCCTCCCTCCCTCCCTCCCTCCCTCCCTCCCTCCCTCCCTCCCTCCCTCCCTCCCATGCCCCCTGACCACCCTTCCATCCCATTCCCTCACATCCCACATGTAGGGAGATGCCTTCCAGGAGGGGTCAACAAAATCTGTCAAGTCATTTGGAGTGGGGACTAGGCCCTCCCTCCTGCCTCTAGGCTAAGGGAGTATCCCTCCATGGGGAATGTGCTCCCAAAGTCCTTTCATGCACCAGGAATACATCCTGGTTCCACTGTCTGAGGTCCCTTAGACTGCCCAGGCCTTCTAACTGAGACTCACACTCAGGGGGGTCTGAGTCAGTCCCATGCTGGATTCCCAGCTCTCAGTCTGGGGGCCCGTTAGCTCCTCCTTGTTCAGGTCAGCTGTCTGTGGGTTTCTGCACCTGGTCTTGTCCCTCTCTGCAGCTTAGATGTAATCTTATGCCTAGCGCCATGACTGACATAAAGAGCCCCGTAAATGGCAGTACCAGTTATTGCAGAAGGTTCTCAATAGAGAGTTACTGAATAGAGGCTAAGGAGGGGTGTGTGAGACAACCTTATCCTCCAAGTGCTAATCAGCATCTTTCTACTGTTAGGCGTATCAGAAGTAAGCCTTCATAAAGGTGGTCCAACAGTCTCAAGATGGCAATCGCAGCCGGGTCACCTTAGGACATACTTCACTGACGGGAGGACTGTCCCACCTGACCATCTCAGAGCCAGCAGCCCAGCTTCTTTAACTGTGGGCTTTGACCCCCAAAGAGTTGGACATCTGAATGGGAGAGTTTTAACGTCTGGCAGAAGGTGGTTTCTGCGCACGCAAGGGCTGAATATTGATTTAAAATTAAATGCTAATTGAATCGGAGATGTTTCTGGCAGCTCTTGTCCATATTGTAGTGTGAGTTCACGGAGGTCCTCGGTCTTGATCCCGACGCAAGCGGACTTTGTGCTGTGTATGCCACGCCACACAGCTCCACGGAGGAAGGCTGCTCTGCTAGGAGCTGCAGGGTTTACACTGCACATTCAGGGTGTTCAGCTCTTATAGCTACATAATGATTTAATCACAGAAATAAAATTTCAAGCACCAATCCTTAGCATGTAAGTGTCAAATTAGTATTTATTTAGAATGCCTTGTGTAACAACGTTTGATTCCTAAGAACGGTTGTCTTGCTGGGCAGAGGTGGCATATGCCTTTAATCCCAGGCAAAGGCAGGTGCATCTCTGTGAGTGTGAGGCCAGCCTGTCTACCAGGGCTAGCTCCAGGACAGGCTCCAAAGCCACACGGAGAAACCCTGTCTCGAAACCTCCCACCCAAAAAAGAAAGAACTGTTGTCTAAGTTTCATTTAAAAAAATTCATAAATGAATTTTGCCATGGGATTAGGACAACCTGCAATATTTCTGCTGTTTTGAACCACCGATGATTATCTATGTCCCTATCACAGACAATTATAAAAGCGAAGTCCCAGTCAATCCAAAAAGCCTTGAAGAAACTCTGTGACCCACAGGAGCATATACTTAGCTCTTGTCATAACAGCTTCACACACCTCAGCAGGGAGGGACTTGCTTTAAAAAGGCTTAAAATTATCTGTATGCCCAAGCTCCTCCTTGTTCAGGTCAGCTGTTTTTATGTGTTTCTGAAACCTGGTCTTGTCCCCTCTCTCTGCATCTGGATTCTAGTTTGACACAGTATTTGGTTATGGGTGTTTGCTTCTGTTCCCAACAGGTACTAGATGAGAGCTTCATGATGGTGGATAATTTAGGTGATGATCTCACTATCAGGGAAGAGCATTTATGGTAGCCTTTCCATGGTTGCTCAAATTATTAGTTGGAGTCAGTCTTGTAGTTCTCTAGACCTTTCTTTAGGTTCAGTTTTCTCTTCAAACCAATAATGGCTCCTTCTTTTATGTCCCCCTCCCCTCTCACTCTGACTCAACCTATCTAGTCACACATGTTTTCCTCTCCTCCCCTTCTCTTTCTCCTAGTTCTCTCTCCATTCACTGCGCCCCCATTTCCCATGTGCTCTGGGGGACTTGTCCCTTCCCCCTTTTGTGAGGGACCATATATGAATCTCTTAGAATACACCTTGTATTCCAGTTCATCTGGTGGTGTGTATTACAGGCTGGTGATCCTTTGCTCTAGGTCTAAAATCCATATACGAGCAGGTACATACCCTGTTCCTCTTTTTTTGTGACTGGGTTACCTCATTCAGGATGGTCTCTTCACGTTCCATCCAATAGAGGGTAAGAGGGAGGGAAGGAGGGTTGGAGGGAGGAAGGGAGAGGAAACTGGGATCCACATGTAAAATTTTTAAATTATATTATTATTTTAAAAAAGGAGGAAAAAATGCTGCTGGATTAATATATATGCTTTGACTTCAAAAAATTTAAGCCTAAGGACAAGTTACTGGGGAAAAGGATTTCTAATTTTGTTTCCACAGAAAATGAAAAGCTGTGGATCCCTTCTAGACTAATGTGGTTTAATAGAGCAAGACCCCCTGAAGCAACATCAATGGGACAATGCAGCCTTGCAGACCACTACAGCCAGGATTTCTGCATCTTCTTAGGATTCCCCATGACAGCACCCCTACCAGCAGGAAGCAGCTTTCCCAAATATTGTTTATAAATGTTTGTTTTCATGTAAAAAAAAAAGGCATGTATAACTATATGTATAACTATGTCCAGCATAAAATAAATAAATGTAAAAAAATCCACTGATCAAAAATAAATAAATAAAAAGTTTTTGTATGCCAAACTATTATTTTTAGATGGATTTCTCCATGATCTCTGAACAACAGATGCTTGATTTGTAGGCCTATTTTATTAGCGTATATGCTCAGGGTCACGTAATGTTCCATATGATGAAAAGGGTTGTGAGTGGCCAGTTTGCAAAGGCCTGTTCTGCAAGCCTTGCAGGGTTCAGGTCTGCATCAGGGGACAACTTCCTCACACACTTGGATGACAGCAGGGCTCTCTAAGAGGACACAGGAACCATGTGGGTCAGAGTGAGCACTGGGGAAAGAAAGGTAAGTCCACGCAGGCCAGGCCATTTAGCAGGAAGGAACTACTAACTAACTCAGACAAGAATGACGGGCAGGGCACACTTATAGACCCTTTCTCATCCACATACAGGCAAGGACAGTTGTGTGCATAGGGCTGATGGTCAATTTCTTCTGGAGAATCAATTTTTAAAAAGAAAGAAAGAAAGAAAGCAGTGTATTACTTCTCCAGAAAGAGATCTATAATTCACCTTAAGCAAACTCGATGCTCACAGACATGGATTTACGGAGTATATAAATTAACAGCCTTTCATGGGAGGGTTAATTTATTTCATCGGCTCCCCTAATGTGCTTCCTTTGATTTAACAGAATCCAATTTATCTATTTCTTTTGCATGAAGTAAGGTAACCCTGTATTTAAGAGTGGAGATGCCGTCATGGGAATTCTCTGGCTTTCATAGGATATGGGTAAGAACAAGCAACTAGCTGGGTTGTGTAGCTGGGTATGGGGTGTCAATGGTAGTCTTCAGTAAACAACACATGCGTGTCTCCTAAGCAGCGCCTTTGGTCACGGTGCACCGTGCATTCCTAAAACCAGAGCAGAGGAGAGCATGCAGACGTCCCATTTTAGAGCTTTGCCGAGGCACTGTTACTCAGGGAGGGTGCTGTGGCGTCTGCTCAGAACAGGGAAGGTTCTATTTCTGACTACAATGTCTCCTGGTGGTGCTAATGGTAGATTTTATTGCCTGTTATGCTCAATGGCCCCCAGAAGCACACGTGATCCTCGCCTCTTCTCGTAGATTCTGGCAGTGTTCCACAGAGGAGCTGGAGCCCGGTATGAGACACCAGAGAGACCGAGCCATCTCCAGTCTTAGGCCGACACACACATGCCTGCAGCCATTATACACGCTAGGGTGAAGGATCATTCTCTAACTTATAAAATGTAATCTAAGTGGGGGAAACAAGGTGTTTTAAACATAATCCCTCATAATATCTTTCTTTAAAATTCAATTCCTTTTTTTTTTGAAAACACTCAATGGTAACTAATTTACTTCACATGAGATTTGGAAAATGAAGTGTCTTCCTAAAGAAAAACTCAGAAATGTTATTTGAAAAAATTGCTGTGATTAAATGAAAAAAAAAAAAAGCATATGCCCCAGGTTTTTAAAAAAGTATACAAGAAAGATTAGATTTTATCATTCCTTCCCAAGACAGCATAACCATGCTCTACACTTTCACGATTATTATAACTCTTTTTAAGGTAGTACGATTTGTCTGGTGTTTTAATCTATTTTGAGTTAACATCTATTAGCACTTTTTTGAAAATGTGAGGCAATTTGCTATGCTAATTAAGGTAAATCTTGCCATGGTTTCAGTTTATTGCTGCTGCAGAGGGGTGAGGAGAGAATTCCCGAGATCCAGTGTACACAGAGCTTTCCCTTCTTACCAAGGCCTCTTCAACACCATCAACAGGAAGGCCCTGATAACTACAACCCCAGGCTGGAGCTCTGATAAAATACGCTGAGGACACCACAAGCATCGAGTGGTTCTCCTCTCCTCATCTCCACAGGAAATGCTGTGGAGGCAAGGAACGTGATCCCGGAGCACATTAGGTCCACGCGAAGAAACTACTCCAAGTGATCTGCTCTGTAAACTGTTCTGAAGATTTTTTCATGTGTGTGAGTGGCCACGTGTGGAGGTCAGAGGGGACAGTGTGCTCTCCTCTGCCACTGCCTCGTTCCCTTGAGACAGGCTTTCTCCCTGACCAGGAACCAGCCATGCTGGCTAGCTGGCTGGTGACCACTCTTCTCCATCTCCAACACTGGGGTTACAGACACGTGAAGCCCTGAGTGCCGGTGACTGGAACTTATGTCTTCATGCTTGCAGGGTTAGTGGTCTTCTCTTTAATGGAGAAAGTCTGGTACATTCGAGATAGGGGTGACAGCATCTGTTACTTCATGCTCAGACCGCAAGCTCCCTGACAACAAGGAATACTTCATTCAACTCTGTTTTCCACCCAACGCGCATCGTCTGGTACCCTCACCCAACCAAGATGCAGGCGCTACAAGGCAGCAGTGTCTGCTTTTCTACACTGCCAGATCTGCAGCCTCTGGCATGTGCCTACTACGCAGTGCATACTCAGTGCTGGCTCTGTGAATACAGGAGTTACTAGGAGAATTTGAGTAAATAAAAAGGGAACATGTCAGTACTGTGTCAAGTAGAAGTTAACTGTTACCAGACTGTTGTCTACGATGGGGATACCTAAAGCCTTGACCCTGACCTCAGTCCCGGGCCCTTCAACAACTCAAGTTCCTGCTCATCTTGACTCTCAGATTTTACTGTTTTCTCTTCAACAGCACTAGGTACCTCCCAGCAGTTTAGTGGGTTAACACTCGTGACGGTGTAGAGAAACTGTCAGGCACTACGACGGGAGACCGGTTAACAACCTTGGACATGAACAATACTACACACACCCTATAGTTCAAAAGATTTGATGCCTTAGCTTGAAGCATTAGCGGCCTACTTAGGACGGCCCACTCAAGAAGGCCTGATGGAAAGTCTGAACATTTCAAGACATTTAAAGTCCTCTGAAGTCACAGCTATTTGGTGGTAGAGAGAACAAAGCAACGCCACCTGGACCTTTCCTTTTTGTGGGGAGAGGGATGCTTGAGGAACTGATAGAGCCCCACTCCTCCATGAGGTAATGGGATATGGTGGCTTTCTTTTGTTGTCGTCGGTCATTGGCACGGTTGTCACTGTGGTGTTTGTATAACGGGAAATATGCAGCAGATAGTACAGTCTGGGGCTCATAGGAATTACCAAATCATGACTGCCCCAAACACTCCGGGCAGATTAGCCTTCGTGTGGTAGGATAAGATAGAAGTAAGCACTTCATGGTTTACCCTAGCAAAACTTTTAAAAATGTGTTTAGTCTTTTCACCCTAATGAGAAATAAGGCAGAACAGAAAGAAGCATACTCTTGTTCTCTGCCACCGTTATGAGTGCACTAAATTACCCTGAATTACCCCTGACCTCCTGCAAAGGGGAACTTAGTGATGCTGGACAGAAAACAAGCTCCAGGACTGGAAGGGAATAATGTAGTGGACACGGACTCTTTTCCAGTTGTACGCATACTGACACGTCATGGTATGGATGATGGGTGGTGCAGTCACAGTCAGTAAGTAGTTCACAGAGTGAGCCAGCTAGAAACGGTGGCCAGGATTTGAGCCCGGGCTCTGAACACACAGTGCTCTCCTGATTGAACATACCCTCGTGTCTGGGTAACAGTGTTGAGCATGGAGCAGCATCAGTGAGGCTGACTGCTTGTCTGCCTTGGAAAAGGCTTCCTAACATTCATTTCCTAACCTTCAAAAACAAAGATTCCAGCTGGGGTACAAATGGAGTCTCTTCCCCGCACTGTTCTGAGGAACAATGGATGCCACTGGCCTGTAGAGATTGTTGTGGGTTGTGGTTTCCAGATACAATGAAGTGTGGTTACAAGAAAATAAAAGAAAAAAGTGGCACTCGGGGCCATAACAAGGGCTCTTCTGGTAAAGCCCGACTCGGGTCGGGTCACGCCACGCCACGCCACGCCAGAGCCTGCATGGCCTTTTCTCCCATCCTCTTCCAAGTGAAATGTTTCCGCGCGCTCCACGGGGAGAATGGTCAGCAGCAAGATGGATGTGGGATGAGGTCTCTTGGAGCTTATGACACAGCAGGAAGACAGGTAATTACTGTGGCAACAGCCAATGCTGAGAGGAATTTTTAGGAGCGATGCCAGTTGTCACAGAGGGAGTCCACAGCAGGCACCCGCCCAGCAGTGCTGGGAAATGCCTCCCCAAAGACAGGGTGTTTGTGTGGACTTTGAAAACAAGGTGCCAGCCTGTTCGTCACATGCACCAAGTGTATACACAGCGTGCAGACAGGAAGGGAAGCCAGGCCAAGAGTTATTACAATAGGACAGCTGGGTTTCCACTTTATAAAGCACAGTGCGCCTCTCGCTCCCAACAGCTGTGCTCTGAGGAGGTGGAGGGAGAAGGAGACACACTCAGGGCTTGCCTAATGCAGGACTGCAGTCCTGGTGCTGCCTGTCACTGTCCACAGACTCCCTGGGCAATGTCCCTCAACGCTCACAGCCCTAGGGACCACCTCCAGGCTGCCATGGGCAAAGCATTGTCTCTGGGGCAACAGAGCAGAGCGTGGAGTCTGCTTCTGTTTTCTGGGAAACTGTACTGGAAGTCTCTCTACACTCAGCCTTGGTGTCCTTTCAGACAGTTCCCACAGGCTCCAAGATGGACACATTGACAGTGGTGAATAGTTATGGGAAGTTCAGTGCCACCCGAAATCTGCATGTGACATGATGAGCCATTGGAATGCAGTGTAGGGCAAGGTTTGCAGGACAAGATACTGGTTTCCCCCTGGTGTTGGCGTTGAGGCAGGACACGCCAGGCAGCTGGGCAAGTGATCCACCAAGGAGCTTTGTCTTCAGTCCTTAGCAGAGAGTGAAGCGCCAGCTGATGGACCGATTTTCCCAGGGTCTGCACAGCTAACAACACGCGTCAGTTCTCTACGAAACTACATAGATCTTAACGACTATACTTCCCTCTCCTTGCAGCAGGAGTCTTCATGTCTGCTGGGTTAGTGACAAGCCACATTTTGCTGTGGTTTCCCTATGGGCAGAACAGGAACCCAGGAATTCAATCCCACTCCTCTCTCTTTTGTTCAACAGTGAGGCAATTCTTAGAGCCCAGACTCCTAGCTCTGTTATGTAAACAGTTTCCTCTTTCTTGTTTTATCCGAGGCTTCTGCCAGGAGCCCCACGGATGCATATATGACAAACATATGATACATGCTTGCTGACGTGGGATGACTTCAGCTGTGTCTGCCATCAGGAACAGACAAGAACACACTGGTTGCCATCCCTACTGCTTATCAGAACAACTTGGGGATCTCCAGGCCAACTCCCCGGCAACTGGGTCAGTCTTTGCAAGGAGGCAGCTCTTGAGGCACAGGTTGAGGAACAGCTGATCCTTACCACTGGCACCGGAAAGCAAGACGTAAAGGCAGCGAATACCTTCCTTCCCAGTGACGTGCTCCCTACCTCACTGACTACGGGGGCCGGAGAGAGAAATGCGCTCCTCTAGGCCACAGTCACCTTTCTCAAATATTCAATGCTGCACCACAAAGTCTGTCCTTTGTCTGGTAAATACGCACGGGTGTCCTCTTTCCATGCCTAGCCTCTGGTCACCACTGACTTTCCCAGAAGCCAACAGGAAACAAAGAGCCTGAAATCCAGCTCTTCCTTCAAGGAACTGCTCAGGGTGTGAGCGAAGACTGTTCAGTACGTTCAAAAGAAGGAAAACTGCTTATCTCGTTGGCCTCTTAAATGACACTTGCTAATTAGCTGATCATGGAACACACGTGACACAGTATGTTTCACTCACAGATCTCTACCTGTGGCTCGAGATCTTTAAATAAGAAGACAAAGACAAAACTTGGGTCCCTGACATCTTAAGATTGTACAGTGCATCTGTAGGACAGTGGGATGAGGAGAGGGAAGAAAAGGAGGGTATGGGAGAGAGGGAGAGAAAGAGAGAGACAGAGAGAGACAGAGAGAGAGAGAGAGAGAGAGAGAGAACACAAACATATATCTCCTGACTTGCAACAAACAAACAAAGCCTCATCTAAAAGTCCCAAAGCACAGAAAGAGACAGACATGGAGAATGCAGTGAACCTGACGGACAGCCTTGTAAACCCAGTCAACTTTGTCAAATGCACTCATTCCACTTCAGAGTCGGCAATGATTGGACCTGCTATGCTCTGTCAATATCACCACAGGCCTGGCTTCACGCTGTCCCTTTCTGGTGAAATGCAGGCTGCCTGTTAACACTAGCACTGCTTCCACTCACCTGAATTAGCGCAGTGAGGAAGCAGCGAAGAAGCCGGGAGACGGGGATCACAGAAACGCCTGCAGCGTTAAGTGAGAATTGGGGCTCGCAGACCTGAAGCCTCTAATTAGAGATTAGTGTGACAGCAAGTCCAATAACATGACTGCCGGAGGAGAAGTTAGTGACATTTTCCTTCCTGGTGTCACCAAGCAATCGTCCGCCGTGAAGGATGTTCCACGCTGAGAGTACGCTTTTGGTCCCGCCTTTTAGGTGCGATCATGGGCTTGACCAAAGCTCCCAACTACACATTTGCACATGCAGTACACGTGCAGGCAGTACGCATGGACACCTAGCAGCAAAAGGACAGCTATTTGAAAAACCTGAGCCCTAATAAGATAATTAATGTAGCCATAGTAGCAAGCACAATGTATTTATGGAACACATCTGGGTGTTTCTAAATTAAACTCCTAAAGTTAAGTTGAAAACATAATTGAGGGGGGAAACTCTCTCTACACACACACACACACACACACACACACACACACTTTCTTTCCTGCCTAATGGTTTTCATTTCTTGTGCTTCTCAGTATTTAAGTCTTCATCTCACACACAGGACTTGGTGATCACCAGGTGAGAACCCGAGGAACCTGAAGAGAAGCTTCCTTCCTAGAACAGTGGTTTCTACCAGGTGAGTTTATGGATCTGACCTGCTTCCCCAACAACTGGTCATCAGCAGCAATATATTCTGCATGAATATGATCAGTAAGTCTGGATATTAAAAATCTGAAAGTAAGTGTTTTGTTTCGGTGTTACGAGCACTTTCCCACCAGCCCCCCTCCCCAGGTCATGCCCATACCTGTTCCTAGGAGCCCAATGGCCAGTGCAACAGGTGCGGGCGGGGTGGATATCTCACCACATTTCAGTTCATACAGTTTTCAGAAGCAAAACTGAACAGAAATCAGAGCACGTCGGGGTTGGACTCTCAGGAAGCTGAAGTGAAACAACATTGAGCCCCAGCTGGCTGTCCCTTCATCCCCCACCCTCACCCCCGCACCAGGGTTCCCCAGCTACAAGAAATGGGTGCCAAGCCTAAGATAACATCTTTCTTATTTGGGTATATATTTCCTTCATTCTAGCTATTCCCCCCCAATCTATTAAATGGTTAAGAGGTAGTAGGTTCTGTTTTTAAACTTGATTTTAACTATACAGTACTTTTGTAAGCTAAATCTTGGAGATATCAAATATCAGCAACAAAGGGTTTCTATGGTTGAAGAGAATATGGATGATAAACACAACAGCACCCACCCACCACCCACCACCCACTTGAACTCTGGTACATACTTTGTAGCACACAGATACTGTGTGCCTGATGCTGTGGAGGGCCCTGGTTTTAAAGAATGAGAACTTTCTGTGTGATGAGGATAAGAGTCAGCACCCCAACAAGTGAGGGCTGAGATCTGTTCATTTCATGCAGATGTTTTCCAAACTAACTGGCCTGGTCCTGAGGGACAGGAAGGGAGATGGGGAAGGTGGTGACAAGAGTGCAGAGCTTTTACCATTTGAATGCAGCTGCCAGGGGATGGGAGATGACAGAGCTGGAGGCAGAGACGGGGTGGGTGGACACTGCATGAGGCCCGCCCGCGTGAAGGGGAAATCACCAACTGACCAGCAATGAGAAAGCCAGGCAAACTGACCCTAGACAACCGTTTCTGGAGGGTAGGGTTAACACTAGGGTGCCAGAACACAAGGAAGAGGGTGGAGGGATGAAGGGGGATGGCGTGTGACCCGTGTAAGGGTTCCCATTCAGAATCATTCAGGACGTCCTCCTAAGATGACTAAGCAGGAAGTTGCACAATACTCAGATTCACAATATTCAAGTTGCCATGCTTTCTCCAGGGCCTAGGAGCCATTTCTTCATGGTTTTTCCTACCACGGCGACTGCAGTATATAGTGAGACACTCAAATGACATTTATTGAACAGACGAGTAACATGTGATAAGGTTAGAAGGAGAAAGAACGTGCTGTCTGAAAACCTCATTAACTAAAGACTTGCAAGGTTCTCAGGGGTGCAGCAGGAGGAGCAGACAGCTCGCCACTGAGCTCTGGGCCACCCCCTTCCCTACTGCACGGAGCCCTCAGTCTCACTGGTCAGGGAAGCCAGCCCTGTTTGTGCTTGGCCATGTGTTAGGGGACTGCCATTACCCTTTCTACAACCAAATATAAAACCCACAATCCCACAGCCTCATTCTCCCATATTATCACTGAAGCCAGATCGAAGCTCCAAGGCTAGTATTGACTGAGAGGCAATGGCGCTGTGGGGTGCCTTCAGGCAAACACAACACAGCGGTCTACTGACACTACAGTACTTGGGGGGCGGGGGTGGGGTGGGGAAAAGCGTTGTAGACTGTCGTCACAGCTTGTGGAAAACAAGCTAACATTTTCACAACACATCAGACCCCTAACAGAGGTCTATAAATCACAAGCAGCTACTTGCTGCACATCTTACACGTTCCTACCAGATGCCCATCTCCCTCAAGAAGCAAACCCTGGTCTTGTTCTGCATCCCAACAGGCATTTGATTGGCAGCTCTTTACCCAGCTCAAAACAAAGCCAACAAATATAAAACCAAGGTGTCCTCAACGTTTTGCCTTCCTCTGTTTGCTTTTAATGAAACAGAATCCTGACGAATGAAAATAGATTCTATTGTTTTAAAATACTGCTGCATGTGTCTCTGGAGTCTGCCTTTCCTTTTTTCAGATCTCAGCATGCAGAGGGAGGTGGTGGTGCCCGCCCGCCTTTAATCCCTGTACTCAGGAAGCAGAGACAGGTGGCCCTCTGAGTTCCGGAGTTCTGAGGACAACCTGGTCTACAGAATGAGTTCCAGGACAGCCTAGAGCTACACAGAGAAAACTGTCTTGAACCCCCCTCCCTCCCCAAAATAACCAACAACTCAGCATGTGAATTTATATCCAGAGCTAGAAAATTATGAATGACCTTGCTAGGGCAGGTGATGAATTTGCCAGATATAAGACCCCAAAACATGTATGCACACAAAAATAAGAATAATGACAAGCAAAGGGGACAGCTAGTGAGTGTTTATAGTGAACCTGACTTTGTGCTCAGTGGTCTTCGCTCATTTCAATCACTCTTTCGATGACCCTCTGGAGCACAAGTTATTACCATCGTGTTTCCGGTCACTCTCAGGTGGGTCCAGGGCTTGAAATTAAGCTCTGAAAGGTCCTAGAGTTGGTAAAATGACAGAAGTAAAATGCTAGCAATATGGCACAGCACCATTCTGCCTGTTCCACGGAGGTCCGTCCACGCCACTACTTCCTGGTTTAATGGCTGAACTCTGGACAGGAGTGTCAGTTACATTGGGATGGGAAGAAACGGAGATGGGAGCACTTGACTAAAATGAGGCTGAGAGGCAGCCTCCAAATCTCAGCTGATAGCTTCTCCCTGCTCAATTACCAGGGCTGATCAGGAGAGGGTTGTAAAAAACGTGCTATAAAGTGCTCCTGTGCAAAAATCACCTGCTGAACTGTTTCATCAGCAAAAGGAAGATGCTGATGCTTCAAGCCAAGGTTTCTGCTCAGAGCTTGGAGCCCGTGGCCTCCGCCTTCTGCCAGCCACCTCTTCTCACCCCTTTCTTTTGGCGAAAGGATGGCTGTGCAGTGACAGGTCTCTCAAGACAGAGGCTACACAGTTTGGGTCAGCCAGACCACTCCTGCCTTTGCAGAACAGAAAGTGAATTTTTTTCAATGTATATTTTTTTTTCAACAGGGCATTAGTTTTAAATTTTAAATTTTGGCTAAGGGCGATCTGAAACCAGCTGTGCATACGTGGTGGTGGTGGGGGGGGACATGGAGAGCCCTGCAGGTACTCGATTTTGTTTCATGGCTGAATTGCTACCAAAACAGTCCTGGACACAGTGCCCCACAAATTATTTTTTCCTTAAACTGATTTTTCCAGTTAGTTCTCTGTATTAGTTACAGAACCGTCTATTATTTCCCCCATAGGGTTTTCCCTGCTCACAATCCCTAAACAAGCTACTAAAAACCCCTCCCCCCCCCAAAGAAATATTTTGGTTATTGAGGCCTTCTCTTCCCACAATTACCTCCTGAGAAAAGCAGTTCAGTGGTCAAATGTTCCTGAATATTTTCACATTAAATTGGGCACACAGAACTTGGCCCTTGATAGCTTAAGGTTGTAAAGCAGAGTTCTGGCTGACTGGTTCCCATTGCCACCCCTTTGCCATTTAAATAAGGAATTCCACGTGAGAACCAGGCTTTCCTACATCTTAGGGGACATTTTATAGCAAGCGACCTTTACTGAAATAAATCACTTATATCACTCCTCCACTAAGAATTTCAAGGATTGTGGCAGATGAGGAAGATGGTCTCGGAAAGTGAATTTTGATAAGAAATGAATTTATTTGGTTATTTTCATGCTGTGGACCAGTAACAGCCACCCTCCACTGGGCCCCTGGCCTGAAGGCAGCTGGGTAATCAATGGATCCCACAAAGGCAGCTCTCTGCCCCTGGCAAGCCTCTCTGATCTTTTTGCTTCGTGGACTCTTCACGCCTGTGTAATTCTAATTTATGTCAACCAGAAATCAAAGAGATTCCAGGAGGCTTTGGTCATAGGACATTGGAGTGGACCTTTCACAATCTATTTATGTCTAGTCCTTGAGTAACAGGGCCCACATAGCCTTCCAGACACCTCAACTGGCCAAGGAGAAGGGGCTACCTGCTTAATGGGGGGGGGGGGAGAGGGGGAGAGGCAGAGTGGCCTATGGTATAGACAGGGTACATTTTCTCCTAGCTTCTAACCCTGCAGGAACATAAGAACTAAGCATTTTAAGTGGATGCTTTGCCAGGAGAGGCTCCTTCAATAACGCTCTTTAATGATACCCCAGACGCTGGCATTTTCAAATCAAATGAACAGTGTGTAAAATTAGTTCTGCATGAAGTTAAAAAAAAATGGAAAGTGAAAGGAGCTTTTAAAAGCTCCAGCATTTCTCCATCCAACTGCTTTTCACAAGGGTCTGGCATTTGAGAATTGCTACGTTTACCATGTCATTCACTGCTCATAATTCAGGCCTGTGTCTCCAAACTTTGGTATTAACACACACTGCAGAGTTTTCCCAAGCCAGCCAAGTTGCCTGTGGCGAGGTCTCCTTTTCCAGCCAATGCCATTCCACTGTGCCCTCTTCTCCTCAGCCTTGTTACCCCAAACCTTTTTCATTAACCTTGAACACTGCATTTCCATTTGCCCTACAGCTTTCCCATGCATGTCCCCCTTCCCGTTCTGTTCTCTAGCCAAACTGCCTTGTAAGAAATGAGGAAAATATCATAAGAAACAGATCTATGCAGTCTAGATTCACCGAGGTGGTGAAAACGATGTCTATGAGCAAAGTCACTACGCACTGTTTATGGTTGTGGAAGCTAGAGCAAACACATCGCCGTTTATTACAGTCCCATTGATTACCCCAAGCATTTTTAACTAAGTCACTAAACAAATGGGAGTCAGGCCCATAGGTGATTTCAGGTCAACTCTAATTCCCAAGGTCAAGTAAGCCTTTGAAGAGTGTCTGAGAGTATAAGCCCCCCCATTCATCAAAGCAGCCTCACACTGCGTTTTCTTCTCTTGCTTTTTACAATGCATTAAAGTTTAGGAGATTATGTGGCGTCAGCTTCAAAACCTTTTAACATGCTTATCCATCCAGCCATCGGAAAAGCTACTCGGAGACTTCTTAATGCACTTCCTAACTTTACAGCTGCCTGGGGAAGGCTCCAGTTGTTGGAGAGCTGGAGGCCCCCTCCCCGGGACTCAGCAATGTTGCAGCCAAACAAATTTCCTGCAAATTTACTTAGACATTGATAATCCGAATACATGCTTTTTCAGCTGCAAAGAATATGTTTAATGTTTTGCATCTGCGGGTAGGGGAGGAGACAGACACCGAGAGATATTGAGATTTTCCTACAACAAATAAAAGGCATTTTGTTATTATTCTTGTAACCTCTTAGAAGCAGAAGTAAGGGGAGTACCAGTTTGGTAAAATATAGCCTCCAAATTAAATACAACTAGCCCCAAGTGAAACTTACATGTGAAAGAAAATATAACTAGACTCCACCATGCCTTTCTTTTCTTGAGGCAGAGTCTCACTATGTACCCACGAATGACCTGGAGCCACAGTCTATACCTGTCTCTGCAACCCCCAGGCAATTCCAGGATTAAAAGAGCTCATCCTCAAGACCAGCTGACTTTGTGATTTCTCTCTTTTTTGTTTTTGTTTTTTTCAAGCAGGATTTCTCCATGTAGCAGCCTTGGCTGCCCCGTAGATCATGCAGGCCTCAAACACACAGGGATTGCCTGCCTCTGCCTCCCCAGTGCTGGGATTAAAGGCGAGTGCCACCACTCCCTGGCTCCCGATTTCTACGGACGAGAGAACTCCAGAATATGAGTGGAGAGACTTACACACTCATAGACATGTCTCTCCCCACACAGGGATCCTGCTGATCACATTCTTGGCCAGGTGGCAACTATGTGGATGAAGGAGCCTCTTGGCCCTTGGCTGGCTCCAGATGGTGTGCTGAAGGAGGTGGGAATCTGAAGCTCATGAACTTTGTTAATGGCCAGCAGGTCTGGTTGAGTTACAGCAACACGGTGATAAGCATCCACTTGGGTTGTTTGATGCTTTGTTGGCATGATGACCAGTGTGTGGGATGCACATCAGACCTTCTCCATGCCTTGGTCCTGGCTTCCCTGTTTCCTCTCTCCACTCCTGTTTGCCTTATTTCTTCTTGCTAGTTTCTCTACCCATGCCAGCAGCCTTATAGTCATAATTTCTTCATCTCTGTGATGCAGCAGAGGGTCAGGAACTTTTATCCAAACGTTTCATGGAGACTGGGCTTTTAATCAATGAAATGTGTGGAAAGTAGGATTATTGATATCTTTCTATAGAACATAAAACATCTAGGTTTTAATGAGTAGAAACTACAAAGGTATTTTCTACAGTCTGAATCTATTTTATTTGCTCATTAAATTTGCTTCCAAAATGTGGTTTCTGTGTTTGAGTATTGTGTATTGAATTTTGAAATTCACATAGTGCAGTATAGTACATATTACTGTAATACTGAGAAGAACAATAATTCATGATATTTTATATATGATTGACATCATCCTAAGCACCTTATATACATTAATTCATTTAAACACTCACAAGTCTACAAGACAGGGACTAGGATAATATTCATTTCAGAGAGGCTGTAAGAAGCTTTGTTTGGGGTTACTCCACTATCAAGTACGGGAACCCAGATTTGAACCCAAACTCTGGCTCCAGTGGACATTTAAAGATGGCTGACATAAAACAAGGTCTGAAATCTGAAGAGCTCTTTAGTTTGGATTTTCCATCCGACTTTCTGTTCAAGGCTTTGCTTGCACATTGTGTGTGACTTGGGAATGTCTTCTGCTCTCAACATTGTGTGTGACTTGGGGATGTCTTCTGCTCTCAACATTGTGTGTGACTTGGGAATGTCTTCTGCTCTCAACATTGTGTGTGACTTGGGAATGTCTTCTGCTCACATAGAGCCCTTCAGGTTGCCTCGGAGCTGACTGGAGTCTCAGGAAGGCAGACAGCGAGGCTGAGCTCCTTGGACTGGGCTGAAGGGTAGCAGGCTGTGGCCGGCCGGACGGCACTGTGGCGGAGGCGACAGACTCCTGGAGCAGTCCTCTGGTTTGAGAAAGGGTTCAAAACCGAACACGGAACAGGTTGCAACCCTCAGGGACATGACTAATTGGAGCCACCTCTCTATCTCATTTTGCAGTAATTTGTGCTTTTGTTTTTTATTTTGTTCTTTTTTTTTTTAAACTTCCAGAATTCTTTAACCTATCATCAGCAAAATATTGATCAGTAACTAGGTGTGGCCTTGTCTTCTAAGTGGAAGCTGACCTTTAGTATAAAAAAGTATAAAGAGGGTGGGCTGAAAAGGGTGCTTCGAAACTGGCTCACTTTGGAGTCCTTGGCTTCTGGTGGAGGTGCTTGTCTGCCACTGTGCTCTGTTTCCAGAGTCCTCTGCGGGCCCTTTAACTGTCAAGTGACAAGGTTAGCAGCAGCGTTCTCTTAGCCAGTGATGAGTGTTGAGGGAGACTTGCTCCTGTGGGTCTCAGTGCTGTTGCTAAGATACAAAGCAGGTAGCTTTCTGTGCTGGGCTAAGATAAAATGCAGTCTCTAGAACATAACAGGCAAAGGTCTAGAACAGTTGAGATTTTACAGCCTTGGAAACAACTATTAGATCTATCATCAACAATGACAAAGAACACAATGGATTTGGGCCACTGTTACTTCTGCCCCAGATTTGTCTGGTATCAATTCTTGTGACAGATTTGTCCCTAAGCATCATTGCAAAAATGGCCCAGGCGTGTAACATGGAGTAGGTGCCAGCACTTCGTGAGAGCACACCTCGAGGTACACCTTTTCAAACAAGTGGCCTTGGCATGTTCAAGAAACACCGGGACCAGACCAGACCTCAAAGACAGGTGAGTGGCCCTCTGCAGGACACTGGGATCAGACCAGACCTCAAAGGCTAATGAGTGGCCCTCTGCAGGTGGCTGGAGTTTCACAGCCTCCAGCTTCTCCTGTGACAATGCAATAAAGAACTGCCCCTTTGATCTGTTATAGGACTCATGGAAGTGGCAAAGGACAGCACACTTCTCAGGGCTCAGTGGTCTGTACAGATGCTCTCCATTTCCTCCTCGGTCTTCAAATGTTAAGTGTGCACGCTTCGGTTCGTTCCTAAACTCATGCTCTATCCCTGAGGCCAGGGCGGCTCCGTGGAATTTTAGCTGGCCCTCTGGGGACATTTCACAGCATGCGATAGGAGAGGCAACCTGATACGCAGGGAGACACAAACTGGTTCTTTCTTGCCGCCAATGGCCAGAACACGTACGGGTGCAGAAAAGGAACGAACTCTTATGAAAAGCCAATTTGACACTTTACTGTTACAGGAAAGTTAAACTCTGGAATTTTGTTTGTTAAACCCTTCGGATCACAGTTTGCATGCGGCCTTTTAAATTCTGCTCTGTGGATTTAGGAACAGGAAGCTAAATTCTACGATGACACTCTGTGATTGTCTTCCCCCCTTTAAAGTACAAGAACCCATTATTAATCAGAAACACAAAAATGATACCAGATTACTTTAGCAGACCAGGGTAAGAGTGCGGTGTGCATGAGCATGTAGAAAGAGAAGGAGGCATTAAGCTAGTTACTATAGCAACCACATGCAGAAAACAAACAAGTCCACCTTACTTTGTCACATCTCATCAGCCCCAAGTATCTCAGGGATTTGCTGCTCTGTGCAATCAGGGTGGCTCCTTGATCTGTGATTTCTTTACACCATCCGACGTCCACCGTCTCTATGGTCACGCTGTAACGCCCAATGGCGATCAGTGCTGCCAGGAGGAACAGGGAGAAAGTGTTGACATTAGCAGTGCAAGGGACCTACCTCAGCCCACCATGACTCCTGGGCTCATTTCCTCACTGAACCTGTTCCTGAAATGCTGTGTGCAAATGAATGTTTTATAAACGAAATTAAATTTGAAATGCTTTAAGAAAGCTCGCCCTATGACAAACCCCTGTGCACGGTGAATAATCATTCGGTAATTTCTCTTTTATTGAGCACAATCTTTGCTTGGCTTGCTTACTTCAAGGTTACCTATACTTTCAAGCATTCATATTTGCAGGAGGAATAAACACAAGTAAATTATAGATGGAGCATTATAAAAGCCCGAGTGCTATCTAAATTTTATTCAAGGTAACGCTAATACTTTTCAAAAGAATTTTTAAAAATGACATGAACATCATTTTGAGGTGTGTTATATTACATGCAAATTTCTTTATGGATCAGTGTAATTTTTTCCATCTGTTTATGACCTGTAAAATGTAAGAGCATATAATACTTTTCACATTAGTTCTTCTTGGGGCTGTTGGGAATTAAGAGTACATTATACATATAGTTGAATTTAATTGGTGCCAGGCTAGAGTGCAGTAAAGGAAATGTATTTGTTATGGTAAATTTCCTTTCCATATCAGAAATCTTTCTATTTAATATACAAAAAGAGCCTGCCATCTGAACACCACGACTTATCTCTAATGCTCTTGATTCTTTATCACAGTATTACTACTAAAATGCAGATGCCTATGATATAGTCTCAGATGGACTTTAGTTACTCCTGCATAGCTCCAACACCCTTTACCCCGCCAGAGCCACAAATCAGCAAATGGGGCTTTTCTTTGGGGACGGTGTGTGGTTTAATAGGTGAGCATGGCTCTAACATGTACAAAGCAGAGAAAACATACTTTAATACCAGCAGCAAAAATGATGTTACCATGCATTAATCTGTGAATGAAAACCTTGACAACAATGCCACAGACATTACAAGGGAAGGAACAATTGTTTGCTAGTTATTCTGATGACATGGTTTGATTTCTGGAACCATAGAGGTGGGAGGTATTTTCTAAACTGTGCTGACTACATTCAGAAAGGCAGAATAAATTTCTCATGTAAATAAATACAACCCTGGCAAACATTACTTGGCAAAAACTCTGATAACCATCTCAGTGATATTTTTTTTTAAACTATTATACCCATACCCAAGGGTTCCTGTAACAAAGTACTTATAGGAATCCAATGTTTATATAGCAATCACGACCCCAGGGTTTTCAATTAAAAATACCATAGAGGTTTTTCTTAAGTCCCTCATAACACCAGTATTCATTAACACCTGCAAACTGTTTGCATGCATGGAACAGTGGTAGTAGAAACATTATCCTAGGTTAATCCCATTGGTGCCCCCACTTAAGAGACCGGTTCCAGCATGGGCCATGGTCCCACAGGGTGTCACTGGAACCATGCTGTGCTGAGCCAGCCCCACCCTTCACAGGCCCTGTGTTAGCTGGCCCTGCCCCTCAGGGGAAAGCCCCCTCCCCCAATTGGGAAAGATGTCCCCACCCCTCACACAGGCATGCATGTCACCGCTAAGCACACTAGAGCTGGCGCTGCTGTTGGGGCCACTGGTGGGCCAGTTCTGGGAGTATAAGAGCCATGGCGCTAACCCAGACCCCAATGAACCCTCCCCCAACACACACACACACACACACACACACACACTCACACTCACACACACTCACACACACACACTCACACACACTCACACACCCTAACACACACACACACACACACACCCTAACACACACACACACACACTCACACACACACACACACACTCACACACTCACACACCCTAACACACACACACTCACACACACACACACACACTCACACACTCACACACCCTAACACACACACACTCACACACACACTCACACACCCTAACACACACACACACCCTAACACACACACACACACCCTAACACACACACACACTCACACACACACACTCACACACACACACACTCACACACACACACACACTCACACACTCACACACTCACTCACACACACACACATTCACACACACTCACACACCCTAACACACACACACACTCACACACACACTCACACACACCCCAAACACACACACTCACATACACACACACACTCACACCCAAACACACACACACACTCACACACACACATTCACACACACACACACACCCAAACACACACACACATTCACACACACACACCCAAACACACACACACATTCACACACACACACACACCCAAACACACACACACACATACACACACCACACACACACACCCAAACACACACACTCACACACACACCCAAACACACACTCACACACACACCCAAACACACACACCCCAAACACACACACTCACACACACACACTCACATACACACACACACTCACACCCAAACACACACACACACACACTCACTCACACACACACATTCACACACACATTCACACACACACACCCAAACACACACACACATTCACACAAACACACCCAAACACACACACACATTCACACACACACACCCAAACACACACACACACATACACACACACCACACACACACACCCAAACACACACACTCACACACACACCCAAACACACACACCCCAAACACACACACACCCCAAACACACACTCACACACCCAAACACACACACCCCAAACACACACACCCCAAACACACACACACACACACACACACACACACACACACACCAAACACACACACACACACACACCAGCAATCTGGAGACCGAGCCCCGCTCTTTGCCTGGGCAGACAGTAGAGCTGGCCTAGTGCTGTGAGTATGTGTGACCCAGATCTGAGGGCCTGAGAGCAGGGAGATCTGGCCCTCTCCTTGCTGCGGGCTGCACTGTGGGAGCCAGCTGAGGCAGTGCTGGCTGAGGAGAGCTCAGCAGGGAGCCACCATGAGGGAGCCAGAGCTGGTGCTGACCAAACCAGCTACCACCCAGGCCCAGAGCCGGGGCTATGAGTCGGCCCACTCCAGTATCCAGCTTATCTATGGACATGTGAAGGAGACAAACCAACAGACGCGAACCAGCAGGATCTGCACAACACAGGACAACAGGAGACCTAAGGGGAGGTCCCCTGAGTGCCTAGTTCAGAGTAGCAGCAGCGGCCAGAGGCCTCGAGCTGGACTAGTGACTCCTGGCCATGAATACTTGGTAAAGATGAATGGACGAACGGGTAAAACTGTGAGAATCAATGGGCCACACTACAGCTTGCAAGGGAGATTCTTCTCCCTTTCCCCCTTCCGTTTTGCTTGTTATGTTTGGTCTTTGGGTTTTTTTTTTTTGGTAGCGGTGGCGGGGGGGTTGGGGGGGTTGCAAGGGCAGAGGGCACAGGGCAGATGGAAGGGGATGGGGAGATGAGTGGGATCAGAGTGCACGACGTGAAATCCACAAGGAATCAATAAAAGTAAAAAGAATTGAAGAAAAAGAAAGAAAGAAAACTGTTATTCTGTCTGGTGTTGGAATCACTTTCCCTGGTTAACAATATCCTGCAGATCTCCTAGACTAAGGAAGTCGGAGGAGCATGAATGAGCAGGACAGTGTTCCTATGGCGGTGTTTAGAGGATGAAAACGTGCAGGTTGCGGCGAGCCCGGGTAGATGGACTGTCAAAGCTGTTTTTCCGAGACATAAGGCTGGAACACAAAGTTCTGAGCTATTCAGAAGGGGAATGGACTGACAGGAGGGACGTTCTCAGGCTGCCATACAGGAGATGAAGAGTTAACGTAGCCGCCCACCTGGTCACCTGCGTCCGGACCTTTCCTTCCTCCCTTGTCCAAATTAAATTATACAATAAAGGCAGCAACTGTGGGTAGATCAGGGCATTTAGTTTTGCTTTTTTGCTCTGTTTATTGGAGTTAGGCTTCAGCTTCCTTATTGTGACATTGCTCATGTCTTCAGCGATCCTCACGAGTGCTAAAGCCTTTCCATCAACACCTTACGGGCTGCTTTCCACAAGCAGGGGTCTGAACTATGGATTTCGGGCTAAGAATCTGATTTGACCTTCACAGTAAGCCGAGGACTCTTCTTATTCCCTCCTCAAAGATGAGCACTTCCAGCCACATGCAGAGTGAGTAGCTTGCACACTGTTGTAAAACAGTGAAGGTGCAAACAGGGTGTGTTAAGACGGCAGCCAGCACCTAGTCCTATCTACCAATCAGATACACACAGCACAGCCACCGGGCGTGACGTCATTCTAACTGGCAACACCCTAGCGGTACTGCTGTGAGACATACAGAGCGTAGGTGCTGGCGATACAGACGTTCCATGAGAGCAAGGCTGATGGCCTCTCCTGGAGAGGGATGATGAGTAAGCAGCCACAGTCATCATTTAATTCTGCATCTCTCTCTACTCCTACTTCTTCATTTCCAGATCTCAAGTGAGGAGAACCATCACCGGCCATTCGTCTCACACTGGAGCAATGGCTGCTATGCAAGGCACAGGCCTGGAACAGATGGGTCCTTAGTCTTGAAGGACAACCAGGAATTCTCTGGAGAAACAAAGGCAGGGAGAACGGCAAGTTTGTTGGATGGGGAAATGGCCTATCAAAAGGTTGAGAAGGGACAGGGTATGCAGGTCACTCCATGTGGCCAAAGTATAAACAAGCTCAAAGTGGCAAGAGCCACTGTAGAAATGGCTCATGAATAATGACAGATGCTGGGGCAAGACACAGAGCATGGAGAGTCCTCCCCAGCACCGCCCCAGTCAACAATATATATACAGCTCAAGACAAACTGATACGTATGCTACAGGGCGTGTCCCGATTGCCATAGGAAACAGCAATGTCTGCATGCATGTGTTGTGGGGGTACCAGCTGGACCTAAGCTATTCCTAATGGCATTCTCCTTAATCCCTTCAGTAGCTTTGCAGAACAACCAGCATTTGCGAGAAAAAGAACTCAGCCTAAGTAGTTCACAAAGGCCAGCTCTAACAAAGAGGTACAGCTTCCTCCCAGGCTGAGGTCAGCTTCACCAGGATGGGATGGAGACTGGGGCTGCTCTCTTTGACACTATTCAAGACCTAAATATAGCATATGGAGGCCAAGTATTCAGTCTGTGTTGATAGCACTGGCTTACATTCTGATTGCAACACACACACACAGACACACAGACACACACACACACAGACACACACACACAGACACAGACACACACAGACACACACAGACACACACACACACACACAGACACACACACACAGACACACACACACAGACACACACACACACACGCATGCACACTCACACACACGCATGCACGCACGCACACTCACACACAGACACACACACAGACACACACACACACTCACACACACACAGACACACACACACACACTCACACACACACACACACACGCACACACACTATATGGTGCCTTTGACAACTTCTTCACTATTGCTCATGAGCTAGCTGTGAAAATGTAATATAAGTTCAGGTTCACCTCTAGCCACTCTGTTGAGTAGATGCCTGACCTCAGGGTGATACTTAACTTAAGTGAGACACAGATTCTTCACCCAGATAATAGGGATTTTGACTGTATGTCTCACCCACTTCACAGGTTCAAATGAGATAATACATGGAAGGGACTTTTTGCTACATAAATGTCACAGTCGGTTTGGTGTTCCTGCAAACTATACTACTGAGCAGAAGCTACAAAGAGGAAATGCAAGCTACTTGAGAGGCTTAGATAGGAAGTCCGTAAGATCAAACTGGCCTGGCTACATGGTTCGGGGCTAACCTGGACAATTCAGGAGTCTATCCCAAAACTGAGAAGGCTGAGGACAGCCCAGTGACAACACAGTTGCCCAATGTGAACCAGACTCTAGGTTCTACACCTGTGTCACAAAATGAAACAATGTCACGAGGTTAAGCAAACCTAAGGCTCTGAGGGCATCGTGTGAGCGAGTCCTTAATCTGCACGCGCTCTAGTGGTGATCATGGGTGTGCACACTTCACCTGCGTTCACAGGCCTGCAGGTGGGAACATGTGACCTGTTCCAGCTACCTGAACCAGGGGCTGGTGGCACACAATACACATAAATACAACAGTATTTATGAGCCTTGAAAAACCACGAACGTACATCCAGTAACCGATGAAAGCAGATACAGAGGACCCACAGCCAAGCACTGGGCTGAGCTCCTGGAGTTCGGTTGGGGGGGGATCATATGAACAAAGGGGGTCGGGAGCATGATGGGAAAAAACACAGAGGCAGCTGACCCGAGCTAGAGGGAGCTCACAGACTGTGGACTGAGAGCTGGGAGCCCCCATGGGACTGAGCTAGAATGTGGGTGACAGTTGTGTGACTTGATCTGTTGGGGGGCTGGCAGGACTTATCTCAGGGGCATGAACTGGGTTTTTGAAGCCCATTCCTTATGGTGGGATACCTTGCTCAGTCTTGATACAGTTACACTGTAAAAGGGACAAAATACTGGAATAGTGACAAAGGTAGTCCTCATTCACAAAAGAAAAAAAAAAACAACTTTGCAGTGGGTAGATCCAGAAGACACAGCCTGAAATAACGATCAGTGTGAACTAAGAAGTATACATCACACACACACACACACACACACACACACGTGTTTCCTGAAACTACATCATCATAAGAAAACATCACATTGTGGACCAGTGAGATGGCCAGTAAAGGTGCTTTCTTTGCAATCTTGGGGACTGTAATCCTGGAGATCTGTGTTTGATTACCGGAAGCCATGCAAAGGTGACAGAAAAGAACCAACTCCACAAAGTCGTCCTCCTACATCCACATGTATGCTGTGGCATACACACCTACATACACACATCACACAAAACAACAACAGCAATAATAAAACCAACAACAAAAGTAAATGCCACATCATGTAAGCTCAAATGAGAAACATTTTACAAATTAACTCAGCAGCATTTATGGAAAGGAGCAGGGCAGTAGAAATAAAATCCCAAACAACAGCAGCAACAAAGCCCAAGAGAAATGAGTACCTGCCCGTAAAGCAGAGGAGACTGCAGATTGCATGACAACTAAATACTAAGGAGAATGAGACTGGAGCCGAGGCCAGACAGGGAGATTAACTTTAAAACACAAGACAGTGGCTAGGGCCATGAGATGGCTACCCAGTTCAGAGCACTGGCTGCTCTTCCTGAGGACCAGCCTCCCATTCCCAGCACCCACATGGCATCTGACACCCTCGCACACACACACATGCACGAAAAACACCAGTATATATAAAATAAGTCACTAAGAAAAAGCCCAGTAAGATTTAGACAAGTTTAGCTAACAATATTTTTTCAATATTAATTCTCCAGCTTTTGTAATTTTATTACAGCTATGTCTGTTGTCAACATTCAGGATATCTGGTGAATACAACATGTGATTTCTACTATTACTTTTAGTGTTTTTGTAATATCGATACTTGATTCAAAATAATAACTTACAGCATGGACAAATGAACAAAGGGCGGCAAACGAATGAGCTAAGCTGAGAAATAAAATTTTCTAAGTGAAACTGGTATTATTTCCATAGCGAAAGAGCTGATGTATAAATGTTAGGACTAAAAATACATCTCCCCTCACGGGAGGAGGATGAGTCACACAGGCATGCTAACGAGGGCCCTGCAGATGCTCGCTGCACACTCTTCTTAGCACTCTCCCGCCACCGAGCTGGGCGCTTCCAATAAAATCAGAGATGCTCTCATGCTTGAAAGGATAGGGGTTAAAATTTAACAGCAGGATTAACTTCTTTCATGCAACACTCGGATAAAAGCCATTTGTACAGAAATTTCTTGGCACACTTCCAAAGAGATAAATATGAAAAAGTGCCCGTCTCTGTGGAAGACACAGAGGCCACAAAAACAAAGAGGTGACACTTGGAGAGACATTTGTTGCTGTGCTGATGGTCCTCGAGACGACGCCCCTGCCCACCGGGAGCAGACATCATCCTGGCGGTTCAGGAGAATCACAGGCTCCCTACTCAAAGCAGGGGTGCCCACGCGCCGCCCTGCAGGGTCGGCTTCAGAAGTCGGAACAGCTCCTTGCATCCTCGGATGCAGCTGGGGGCTGAGATCCTCTGGAAACATCGACCTACAACTCCGGCAAAGTCAGTCAGTCAGCTAAAAACAAAGCGCTGACTTTGACGGGTATGAATAGCACCCATGCTCTCACACACTGGAACAATATGTCCTCTCAGCTAGGTCACTTGTTCATGATCTCACACTTTGCTAATCTCTCCATGCCTTGCCCACTTTAGGCGCCACGGCAGACCGACTATGTGTAGTTTAGCAGACGCTAACTGCGCTCTAGGACAAGCTTTCCTGATTCTGCTTTTGTAAATATATGTTACTGCCTTCCATTTACTTTCAAACGCAGCATGTAGCAGGGTTTTCTGCATCTTATCATTGTGTATCCACACACCTGTCTCCCTTTAAGCACCCTGGGGCACTAAATTTGGACTACTGCTTTATTTGGGAACACCGCATCTCTGAAAATAAAACTTTAAGGCATTGGTTATTTTTGTCCACAGCTCTAAAGCAAACGTCGAGAGCTGCACATGAGGAGTGGCAGGGCAGCCCTACTGTCAAGCCCCTACTGGTCACTGTCCCTTCCTAAGCAGGAAGAAGGTCCATCCTGACTTCCAGGCATGGATTGGGTCCTCTGAGGACTCATAGGCACAGAATTAGACAACAGAGTGTGCTCTGGCTTTGTGGCGCTGCAGTATGTGTGTGAGGCACAGCCACACACTTGCGGATGCTGGTCCAGTGCCAGCCTCATTCTCAGAGCTGTACAGTACTCCATTCTCCGGGCGCGTTCGCGTGATTTGCACTGTGGGCCATTGTGAACAGGCAGCTGTGAACATCTACACAATGCAGACATGTTCTCACTTCATTGGGGAATGCACACACAGGAGTGGAAGCCTGGGCCATTTGCTGATAGACTGTAGACTGGATGGGATGGGGCAGGGCGGGGGTGGGAGGGTAAAGGGGATTGAAAAGGAGTTTTTAAGAACGTCAAAAGATACAGCGATGGTGGTGTGGTGGTGCACACCTTTAATCCCAGCACTTGGGAGGCAGAGCCAGGTGGATCTTTGTGAGTTTGAGGCCAGCCTGGTCTACAGAGCAAGATCCAGGACAGCCAGAACAATCACACAGAGAAACCCTGTTTCGAAAAACCAATAAAAAAGTAATGTCAAAGAAAAAGAAAAAAAAAAAAAAAGTGGGTGTGATAGCAAATACTTGTAACCCAACCTCTTCCGGAAGTGAAGTCAGGAGAATCATGAGTTCGAAGCAGTGAGTTTGATGCCAGTTTGACCAATCTAATGAGATCCTGTCTCAAAATACAAGCAAAGGGTTGTGGGAGTAGCTTGGTGCTGCGGTGTTTGCTTAGCATGTCCAAGGCCCTGAATCCATCTACATTGCTTCTAAGTACATTTTTAAAATAGCAAAAACAAACAAATAAACAAAAACCCAGCACTTACACAAAAATTCTTATATGGATTTTTACCAACTTGTTCTTTGTGTCCATGTGTGTCTAAGTGTCTTTGTGTTGCTAGGAATACATTGGTTTCTTCTACCACAACATAAAGACTTTGTTAGCATTCAGTAACTTGTTTATTTAAAAAAAAAGAAAAGAAAGAAAGAGAAAAGAAAAAAAAAAGTGCATTGCAACTCCATTTACCCAGGAAGGGTTTCGTTATTCTTCAGAGCTCATATTCATTCTTCTACTTTTAAAATACTAACTAGGCACCTTTAGTATGTCAGCGACTACGATGGTTGCAGACATCTTTGGGGAGATTACAGGGTAATATATATAACATGCAGCATTATGCACAGGGTAATATAACATTCAACATTAGGCTTTTCTAAAAGGAAAGAGGAAAGGGCAGAGCTTAAAGGGTTGCAGCTAAGCAGCTCGCTGAGTTTTACTAGAACTCAAAACTAAGACCTCTGCATTCCCTTCAGTGGATTTTCTATTGAGTCTAGAGTGCTCCAGGCAAACAGTCTTACTTACTGGTGTCAATATTCAACCTCTCAAATCACTGGGAGTCACACGGGAAAAGCACAGTTGCAAAAATACAAAAACTAAGCATAGAGTACAGCTCAGTTATGTGACCCTCACTGCAACTGTAGCATCTGTGACTGTGCTCCCATGGAGAGTGACTTTTCTTGGTAATTTTTCCTTACATGTGATGAGGGATGTCCTTCTGCATGCTGTGACTATATTTCTCTTATTGGTTCATGAATAAATCTGTTTCAGTCAATGAACAGGCAGGACATAGCCAGGCAGAAGGTATAGGCGGGGCTACCAGATGAGGAGAATTCTGGGAAGAGGAAGGAGAGAGTGAGTTTCCAGAGAGAAGCCATGTAGCCACCGAAGGAGTAACATGCTGGAGCATTACAAGTAAGCCACACCCTCATGCCTACACATAGTTCAATAGAAATGGGTTAATAATTGAAAGAGCTAGCCAATATGAAGCCTGAGCCATCCTCCAAAGAGTTTGTAGTTAATATAAGCCTCTGTGTGCTTATTTGGGACTAAATGACCGTGGGACCAGGCAGGACAGAAACACCATCTACATACAGGTATGTCTTTGCCATTAGGAAAAAATAACATGAAATTCAAAGCACTTCACCTTGGGATGTTGTGACCCTGAAGAAAACAGAGGACAGTAAATTATCTGTGTTATATCTTTGTCCCTCATTTCCTTATCTTCCTCGGAACATTACCATTGACGGACATTTTGCATTCTAATGTGCCTGTTTATCTATTAGCAACCCCCAAATCCAGAAGTAAAGCCTGTGTATATCATTATTGGGAACCAAACTGTAAATTTCAAAAATAACAGGAAAAAATAAAAGGAGTAAGAGGTCGGAAAAGAATAGAGAGAGTAAGCAACCAACAGAAAGCATGTGATGTTGTTAAGAAATGAAGCGTCCCTTCAAACAGCTCAATCACAGAAGACTTTGTCCCCAGCTGGTGGCACTAGTTTGGACATTCTGCAAACGTTATGGGGCGGGGCCTCCTTGGAGGAAATAGGCCAATGGGGGCCTTGTGGAGGCTGCCTTTTGTCTGGGTCCACCGTGCTTCTATCTGACTCCCTGGCACCATGAGGTGAGCAGCCCCTTCTGCCACTGCTTGCTGACACAATGCTCTCCTTACCACAGGCCCTGAAATGGTGGCGAGCTGAAACACGTGAAGCCACGAGCCCACATAGCCTTTCCTTCTGTGAGGCACTGTCAGGGCTATGAAAGTCCAAACGATTCTCGAAGGAAAGAACGCCCAAGTGCAGAGAATGTCGGTGCAGGATCCTATGACAGGCTTGCAGCCCTGGGTCTGTTCATTCTGGGTGCTCATGTGGGAGAGCCACAGGAAAGACACGCAAACACAAGCTAACCTTTAGTGCTAAGCCATGGGCTGACCGTGGGAACTACAACTTGCATTTACCAGGGCCTGGGGCCCAGAGGGGTATCCACACAGTGATATAGTTTGTTAAATGTATAAGATGCTTCAGGACACTCCAAAATCTAATTCTAGGGTCTGTGAAACCCTGCCTCACTCCCTGGCCCACCATGCTCAGATCCCTGTGGTTAGGGAATAGGTGCTGCGTCTTGGAAATGTTTTTCTGTATCATCAAATGGGTGCGGTACACAGCCCGGTTTGGAAATCACTGAAATAAATTTAAAACAGAAAAAAAGAAATCACTGAGAAAAGAGTAGACTGATCTGTTTAATGAGACCCTGACATCTAGGTAGTATTTTCTTTTTGGTTCTTTGCCACCATTGATTGGGACATAAACTATATAACGCTATGTAGTTTGGAAAAAGCTGACAATTGCCAACATTTACTTCCACACTGCAGCGATGAATCACACAGCCCTCTGTGCCTAGTAATTAACTATCCATTTGTATGGACTGGCTGTACCAATATCGTACTTCAACAAGGAAAGAAAGGAATTTGGACAGAACATTAACAGTTGCTAATACCAAGCAAATAGAGTAAATTGGATTTATTAAAAAGAGTATCTGTGTGGATTTTTACCCACAGAGTTGATATAATTTGTCTAGCTTTCTAATTATAGCTGGGACAGCAAATGGCTGAACCCGAGGACCTCTCACGGTATCTAATAAACTCTTACTTACAGGGGGAACATTTCTCGGGCTGGAGAATGACAAATAATTTACTAAGCTTTTCCTGAAAGATAGCGAGAGGTGTCTCACCTATATCCAGCTGATGAATTAGCTTTGGCTAATAATCAGTATCATGAGACAGCAAAGAAGCAGCCTGTAATTATTCTGAAAGGAGTGAGGGAGCAGATCTGATAACGAGACTAAGCCTGCGACTCCTCTGGTGGCACACTGAGCTGAAAAGAAGCCCACTCTGCCAGGGTTTAAAGGGAGGTGGAGGGTCGCTACACTGGCAGTTTCCACCATTGCTCCTTCTGGCAAACGAAGAAACAACACGACAACAACAAGCCCAAATCCTGGGATGCAGTTTGAGGGCTGCCCTCCCAGGCTCCCTGCATGTGCCCCAGACGTGGGCACAGACATCTACATCTCTCTTGAAGATGTGGCTCAATAAAGCCTGGAGTACACCTGTTCTGGAGGGGGCTCCCTAAAGAGATGTTCACGGCGACCTGGAGACCCTATGTGTTCATCCTTTTCAAAGCTTACCATGTTAGATTTTAATTTTTATTCTGAGGGTGTGGTGCTTTTAATAAGAATGGCTCCCTATCAGGCTCATACATTTGAATGCGTAGTCACCTGTGGCTGTTTGAGAGGATTGGAAGGATTAGGAGGTGCGGCCTTGTTAGAGGAAGTGTGTCACTGGAGGGCCCACGCCAGGTCCAGTCTCTCTCTCTCTGCTTACAGGTCAGGTATAGAGCACTTAGCTACTGCTCCAGCCCCTGCCATGCCTGCCTCATGCTCCCACCATCATGATAACGGACTAAACCTCTGAATTGCAAGGGAGCCCCCAGTTAAACGCTTTCTTTCTTAAGAGTTACCTTTGTCATGGTGTCTCTTCACAGCAACACAACAGTGACTAATACTAATATTTTTGACCAATATATTTCTTTGTTATTGTTCTGCATTGTATTTCTTAGGTAGGTGTTGCTCACCCCCCAAATAATCTTAACCTTTGTAGGAAATTATGAAACCCTTGATATTGTCCCTTCTTAGCTTCTAAGGCTCAGAGTGGATCATAGTAGAATGGTTTCAGACATCACATTCATTGTTTACAAAAGCAGAATGCTCCCAGCATTTTCCCAGCACCTTATCCACACAGACAAGTCAAACAACAAAGACAACCTCGCTCGTTATAAAATTACGTGCCTTTAAAACTTACATGACTGGTTCATACTTTGTATTCAACAAAAACAATGAAATTGAACCACAACAGAAAGAATTCTAGGATTTACAACGAGAGATAATTCTTTGAAAACCTATAGTATAGTCCTGGCCTAATGGTACACTCCTGTAAATCCCATCTCTTGGAAGGCAGAGGCAAGAGGCTCCTTAACCTAGGCTACATAATAATCTGTCTCAAAAAAAAGAAAAAAGCCCACGTACAATGAAAGGCTAAGGAAAATATTAAACACTTGGAAGCATCCTTCATGTGAGCATCAGACAAAGTTCATGATGCCTCTGGGGCATGGGTGGGGAAGCCGACTAGCTTTTCCTCCTGTCCGGTGTCTGTCAGCTATATTATTATGTGTAAGTTGTTGGGCTTTGGTGTTCCCATCTGCTGCTGTAGTCACAATTCTTATGGCTTCTTCTCTCTGGTCCCATATTTGAGTGGTCTAAACACTAAATAGTTGCCCTAAGTTTGCCCACAACGCTAGCCCAGAGATCTTTATTTTGGTCAATCCCCTGGGTAGCTAGATGCTGTCATTAGAAGACATGTCCTAAAGCAATGCTCCACATATACTCCCTAAGTTCCTGCACACTTTGGAAAGACTGTCACCCTTATGCTCAAGCAATAACATGGCTAAATATTGCATTTGGGAGTCACGCCTATTTTTATCTTCGCAGCTTTATAAACAGGTACCTGGTGTTACTGGGCAGAAGCATATGTCTGACCCGATTTCTCCCCCTCCCATATGTGTCTTGCTTTTAATGTCTGGAAGCCATATGGCTTTTCCTTTGTCTCTCAGGATCGATATCTTTATCAAGTATGCCTTCATAATTCTATAGTGATTTATTTTCCTGGAACTTTGCAGGGTTTAATCTTTTGTAATGTATTCAAAGCTCTTGAGCTACGAGATGTATGGGTTTCACTCTTGCTCTGTCGCTCTTGGGCTCCTCTTTGGCCTCGCATCCCCAGTAATCACACTTTCAAATAAATGCTGGGTCCCACACGTCGCAGAGGATGGTTCCTGGGTAGTTCCCTCCGATGCGTTTCTCCTCTCACTGACTGGACATGCTTGACTGTGGGAACCATGGCGTGAGGAGGTCAGTGAGACAGAGCTGACTACAGTAGCTACTGGGAAAGTCTTACGCCTGGTGTCTGTGGCAGAAGTCTATTATTTTATTTTTCCTGACAAATCCTCTTAGGTTTCTCTGTTCAACAAGTGACATGATACTTAACATCAGAACTGTCAGGGTCATTCTGAGCTGAATTCCGGAACATTCTTGTCTGCTCTCTCTTTTATCCACATCGTTTCTGGAAATCCTCCCCAATTGAAGGATGATGGGGATGGGTCCTCAGCATAGTGCGCCCCCCCTGAAGGAGATCTTTGCTCTTGTATTTGTGGGATGTGAAATCGGGACCCAGTTGGGCATTCCTATCTCTTCAGATTCAAGGCTCTAATCAAAGGATCATTGAATACACTTTTCTACCTGGGGATACCCAATTGCTTTTTATGTTAACTGCAAATATTTCCCAAGATACTTGTGCCCTCAAAGTTAAATCAAGTTGAAAAATAAATTATCTGGGAAATTATTGATCTTTGGGTTAATTTTCATTTTATTGCATGAGTACTGCATATAACATAACAAAGGGTTATAAAGGATAAATGAAATAGTCTTTGACCTCACTTTCAGTAAGAGAAAAAGCAAATAAAATAGGAGATATCTGAGTATTGTGACTATGTAAACACTGTCTACCACTGGGCCAGGAGTACACGAGAAGGAACCCCGTTTCTCAGTTGCTTGTGGCTCCCATCCTATTTACACGTGGGTATCATCCCCCAGATCGTTCCTTACAAGTTGCTTCTAGCTTTCACACACACCTTGTCTTACCGCATTGATGATTATTCCCTTTCACGATACACATGTCCTAAAGTGTTCGCGGGTAACCAGATCTGGGTCCTTACAGGTTGAAAAACTTCTTTGTTTTATCTGCACAGTTGAGCAGTGCACAGGATTTCAGGGTGAAACAGGTTCCTGGAAGTTTTGAGGCCTGAGTCGTTCACATCTCAGGTCTGCACCAGTACCATGAGCCTTTCATAGGCAGCTTCAGGATCTGCATTTCATTCCTGATCTGAAATGTCACCGGGAGCCGCAACACAGGGCACACACGGAGCCAGGCACTGTGAGGACCATTCAGCCTGAAGGTGTTTTCTTTCTTTATTCTCTTCTTCAAGGATGCATTTTTAAAATCTGTGTAAGTAACACTGTTGGTAATCTGTTTATTTATGTCATCTACTCTGCCACTGTTTCCTCTTGGCCTCATTTTTATCTGTTTGTTTCCATAGCTCTTTTATGGATGTGCCTCTTGTCATCTGACCAGTTACCTCGATATTTTTACCTTACCATCTAGGGTTTCAAGAGAATCCAAAGCCTTTTAAAGCTGGGCCTCACTGATGTTCTGCAGCCATCTCTGTGCCTGGTGATTTTATGGTAGCTGTGGTTATGAATCCCTGTTCTGCTACAACAGTTACTGTGTCTCCTGGTATGTTTTCTTAACACATGGTAGCATCTTATAATCACTCTATCCTTTTTCCTTTTTGCCTTTATCCATCTTGCCTTTAAAATTTTCTCTTGCAGGGTTTTCAGGGATGGCTCACCTGTATTGCTCTTGCAAAAGACCTGAGTTAAATTACTAAGACACACACAGAGTGGCTCACAACCACATGTTAACTACAAATCCAAACCCATTGGGTTAAGTGGGGACCTGACTTGTTCTCTCTCTCTCTCTCTCTCTCTCTCTCTCTCTCTCTCTCTCTCTCTCTCTCTCTCTCTCTCTCTCTCTCTCTCTCTCTCACACACACACACACACACACACACACACCTTAATGGGTGGGGAGAGCACTAAAGGAAATGACTGGGGCCAGGTGAACTCCCAATGAATCTACAAGGCTGACCCCGCTGACTCCTAGCAGTGCATAGCCTGCACTGGCCCTCTCCTGTGATCACATTGGTGACACTACAATTGTTATCAGCAACTGATGGAAGATACAGAGACCCATAGCCGAACACTAGGCTGTGCTCAGGGGAGCCTACGGAAGAGAAGGTGGGGGGATTATAGGAGCCAGAGGGGTCAAGGACATCACAAGAAAAAATACAGAATCAACTAACTTGACTCATTAGGAGCGTATGGAGTCTGAACTAACAGCCAGGAAACCTGCATGGGACTGGGCTTGGCCCTCTTACATATATGTGACAGTTGTGCAGCTTGGTCTACTTATGGGACTCCTAGCAACAGGAGCAGGGGCTGTCCCTAACGCTCTGGCTCTTGGGAACCTACTCCTCATGCTGGTTGCCTTGCTCAGCCTTAATACAAGGGGAGGTGCTTAGTCTGACTGCAACCTGATATGCCATGCTTTGTTGATACCCATGGGAGGCTGCTCCTTTCTGAACAGAAATAAGGAGGGAGGAATGGATGGGGGGGGTGCAGGGCAAAAACAGGAGGGGATGGGAGGAGAGGAAATGGTGGTTGGGATGTAAAAATCAATAAATCAAATTATAAAAATGTTAAAAATTGTCTCACATAAATCCACGTGGCCACAACCATCTTAATTGATAAGAAAGAGGAGTTCACGAAATATGTGGGCTGTCCTGACTGTTCCTAGTTTTTGGCCTCAGGATTTGGTTCCTGCGGAACGGAATGGGTCGTGTGGTAAGCACTGTTTGTTAAAAGCAACAAGACAGTAAACAGGAGAACTGCCTGGCACGGGGATGAGCAGTGCACTCTGGGAAATGAATTCAAGTAAAGCCAGTAATTAACCACACCTTCCCAGCTATCCTGCTGCCTCTGGCTCCTCGATTTACGATGGTGCGTGGAAGAATGGACAGTGTTTAAAATGTAAACTTTATGCAGCTAGGTGCGTTTTATTATTCTGTCAACCAGCGCAATGTTTGCCCTGAATAAAATATTGGAATTGAAATCTATGTGCTAGAAAAGTCCTCACATATCCCCAACGACTTTTAATAGCTTCTGTAATTTAAATTGTCCTTCATAACAGATCTGAGGTGCATATGGTTTAACCAACACTTTGCATATGCTGAATACCTTTATTTAAGATATTTGGAAACAAACAAGAGAACACGCGCTGCTATAAGACGGAGGGAGTTTTTGGTGGCAAGACCACTTGTGTGAAAGTAAATGTCTTGCCAGGGCTCTTCCTCCTCTCAGTTTACTGGGAGGCTTCAGTTTGGTTGAAATGTAATGAACTTTTATCAGAGTCTGCTGCTTCCACATCTGTCCCCATCATCTATCTGCTCAGTCTATGCAGCAGGCACGAATCCAGCCAACTACATCTCAGGACCAGGGAGAGGCTCCTTCTAGAGCAGTGACTGTGATTGACGGTGTCCTCAGATCAGTAGTCTCATAAATATTTATATGCACAGTCATAAACACACTATTATTAGTATAAGAAATACAATTTATCCTTGGCGATATTAGCTTTGGAAAAAAAAAAAGCAGGCAGTAAACGTTTGCATTCTCTGAAATGCTATGGTTGCAGCAAAAGCAAACTTGTGCAGCTGAAGACTGAGGGTCAGGTGATTTTCTTCTCCCCAGCTGTTCCAGCGCATATGCACACAGCATACAGCCGCCATCTGTGCCGGGAAGTTGTCCGTGTGCATTACACACGTGATTTGGAAGAACTGTTCAGACAGTAAGAAACCAAGGTTCTAAGCTAAAGCGCCTGTTCCCCAAAGCAACTGTGTAAGTAGCACAGATTTATCGAAGCCTGAAATTTGTAAGAATGCACTTAACTCAGTAAATCAAAATATTATTTGAATACATAATCAACATAAGTTATACATGATATTTTACATTTTTCTATATATTTTGAGTTAAAAATAACGTAGTTCATGCCTTATACACGCTGCACTTCTAAATTGTGATCAGTTATGTTACAGTGCCCAGTGGCCCTGTGTGGCCATGACTGCCCACTGCTGTACGGGACAGTCAGTGCACTGCATGGTTACGTGTTTTACCAGATGGAAAATGACAAATGCCATTAAAAAAATACATGTGGGGAGCTGCTGTTGTCACACAACGACAGGCTGCTTGTCTAGCATGCTCAGGGGGCAGGGGCTGATTCTAAGCATTGCACACATTAGGCATAGAGACCCTCACACCTGTGATCCCAGCACAGGGAGAGAAGGAATGAGATCAGAGATCCTGAATCATGTAATATAAATGGTGTGTGTGTGTGTGTGTGTGTGTGTGTGTGTGTGTGTGTGTGTGAGTGAGATCAGTGATATCTCATCTAACTATGACACATTATACTAGACCATTCTTGTCCTAACCCTGTTATTTCACAATGGCTGGCAGGTCTCTGCTTTAAACAGAAAAAGATGTTATGACACAACTTGCTCACTTAGAAAATACTTAGCTTATAGTAGTTGTTCAATAAATATCAATAAACATGATTTTAAAAAGGCACCTTTTCATTGAACAAATAGCCTGTATTCCCTGGATTTCTTTTCGAAAAGTAATTTAGTTATCATACAAAGCTTCACCACAGCCCAGACACTCTTTTCAAAGGAAAGCCTGCAATGGCTGCAGGGTGCTCACGCAGAGAACTAACACAGTGCAATGTAGTTAATTTTAAGACCATATTTTATTACACATCAACTAAAGCAAGCCTCTCTGGAGCCAGCACGGCATCTCAGGAGGCAGCAGGGTTTACATAGCTGCTACCCTGCTCATAATGAAGGGCTTATCAACCACTAAATATTTTCAATTATTTCACTGAGAGTATATTATCACATGCATGAACATAAGCTATATTTCCAATGTAATGAAGCGTGGCATTGCATGCTTTAATTGCCATTATGAGGTTTACATAATATTTACAGCTATTGTCTGCATACTGTAAATTTTATTAGGTTGGGCGAAGCATTCTCACACATTTGGTGTGGTGAAGATGGGACTCCACAGTCAGGAACAGCGAGAAGATACTGACTACAATACAGTGCCTATTTCGCAATAAATCAGTGTTTTCCTTCCCCTCTCCGCAGCAGGGCCTTACTCTGTAGTGCACTGGTCTGGAACTCGTTATTAGACCAGACTGGCCTTAAACTCACAGAGACCAACTGGCCTCTACATCCCAAGTGAGATGACTGCAGGGTTAGCTATTCTACAAAAGCTAAGTTAATAATTTTACCAGTTAAAATTTATTCAGTAATTTTCCAAGTTTCTTATTTTAACTATTTTGGGGAAGGAATATTTGTCAAACCTTATATATATTTTTTCACTTTTGGAGTAGCATCTACTAGATCAAGTCAAACTTTTCTTTTAATCTGCTGTACTAAGTTGCACTAACAACTGTAGAAGAGTTCCTAGGAAAGGCACATGTCTACTGGGCCATATGTTTAAAGCAAACCAGGGGAGTTGCTTTATTGCATTACTTATATAGATATGCTTGTTTGCTTGTTACACATGGACTATTTTCTTCCATAAAACAAAACCACATTCTCCCTTTCTCCACGATTCAGCTCTCTAGGCCCAGGTTCCTATTGCTTTTTGTTGTTGTTGTTGTTAAATGGAGACTCAGGTATAACAATATTTTGTTCAATTTCTTCATAGCTAGACTGGTCTTAACCAACAATAAATGACAATCAACATGGAGCCTCAGTGTTGAGGAGATGATGGGGATCATGCTGTGCAAACTGAAGGAACTCAAGTCTGCAAACAAATGTCTCCAGCCTTGATTATGGCTCATTTCTTGGACCCCAGCACCCACCCAAGAGGCAGAGGCATTAATATGTTCCATAAAAATAAAGGGCAGAAAATTTCTTTAAAATATTTTAAATTACTGAGTCCAACACAAGTCAAGGCACAGGTTTTTAAGAATGCTGTTTCTGCTGATCATTGGCATACAACCGATGCCAACTACACCGTTGCCATGGGTGTACACAATCCATAGTCACCCTAGCACACAGTCTTTGTAGGGTAGGAGTTATGCTCAAAATTGCCAAAACTGTAAGATTTCAGGAAGCTAAGTGTTGTATTACTTTTCTGTTGCCGTGATAAAACACCATGACCAAACACAATTTAAGGATGAGTTTATTTTGGAATGTGGTTCACAAGTTAGGAAGCAATCACACGGTGGGGAGGCGTGGCGCAAGCCTCAGGAAGATGAGAGACTGTACCTTTGACTATAATCAGGCAAAGCTATGAACTCCCAAAGCCTGTCTCCAAGGATGTACTCCCATCACAAGCCTGAGCCTTCCAATGGTCCCTGACAACACCACCAGCTGGGGAGCAGGCATTCAAATACCTCAGCTTAGGGGGACCCCTCTTACCCAATCCACAGCCCTGTTAAGATGCTATCTCAGACTCAACAGAGCCTGGCACCAAGGAGGCTGCTCTCTTCCTCCAGAAGGCAGAGCAGTGATGTGTACATGACATGTTTTTGAGAACATCAACAATATTGCTTACTCTGTTCTTCCAACCCACCATTGTTAGCTTTTAAAAAAGTCCTTGTATTGTAAATTTAAGGACAAAAGAGTGATTTATGCATGAACGTTGTGGTACCTATTTTAATTGCATGAAGTATTTTAATAACTTTAAGGTTTCTGGTTTGTGTTCTAGTTGAAGTTGGTTGATAATTGATCTCCAGACAATTGAAATTTTACTGTGTTTGATTAATAAAAAGTCATTTATCAGACAGTCCGAATATAAAGAGAAAATTTATGTTTTGTCTTGGGTAGTAACTTATCCGACTGAAGAATTTTCCTTGGATATTTTATTAACCTCTACATGATAAAAAATAAAAAATATTAAATAATCTTAATTTTGTCTTTATGATTGTCATCTGATTTGTAATATAATCTTACACTAAAAGAAATAGGTAACATGTTTCTAGAAAATATTTCCTATTTTATAATCCTTGCTTTACATTTTCAATTTAAATGTTTACTTTCCTTGATATTTATACCTTTTTTAATATCAATGTCTATAAGAGAAATTATCAGTGCAAAGAGTTAACTGAGGCATATGGTGATAATAGTAGACAGGAATATAATGGCTACTGAAAAATGTATTTATTTGAGCATTTTCAAGGCACCAGAAATAATCTCATCCTCGCTATAACAGTGCAAAATACGGGGCTCAACCCAACAACCTGGGTTTTTTGTTTGTTTGTTTGAACATACAAACCTTTTACTAAATGGATACTCAAACACAGAACATTGCACGTATTGCAGCAGTTAGAGAGGTCCCCTCCTCCCTAGCCACATTTCTTCAGCATGAGCATCGTGTGGTTGCAGATAGAGCAAAAGGTAAAAACCAGAGCCCCTTACACAAAGAGCTTTGTAACTGGAATGTGGAAATAATAACAACAGAAAAAGTAACCATCAAACAGACACTGGCACAATGAACATATCTGCCTTCACTCCAGAGATCTGAGATTGTTATTATTACCTCTGCCTCTCTTTGCTCTCTCTGAGTACCATGGGTATATTGGTGAGAGTGAAATGAACGTAGTCACATGACCCAAATATGACAGGGGCAGGTTTCTGTAATACGCACAGGCATCTATTTAAAGGGATAATGTTGACTGTCATAACACTGTAAGTCAGTACAAAGCAAAACTTTCTTACACAAACAAAGCGTGTCCTGCTTTCATAGTGTACACAGCAGTGAGGCACTCAGATACAAAAGTTCAGATAAACTTGGCATTAAACCCCCAAATCTATTCACCCCTCTACTTCATTTAAAAAAAAAGTGTGTGTGAGTGTGTGTGTGCGTGAGTTGTAAGAGTGTGAATGTGTGTATGTGTGTTGTGAGAGCGTGAATGTGTGTGTGCGTGTGTGTGTGTGTGTGTATGTGTGTGGGTGTGAGTGTGTGCGTGAGTTGTAAGAGTGTGAATTGTATGTGTGTGTGTTGTGAGAGTGTGAATTGTATATGTGTCTGAGTGTGTGTGTATGTGTGTGGGTGTGAGTGTGTGCGTGAGTTGTCAGAGTGTGAATGTGTGTGTGTGTGTGTGTGTGTGTGTGTGTGTATTTCTATATATATCGTGGCCCTTCAGTGAGGTTAATTGCCAAAGGGAAATGATGCTTAAAACAGTGATTTAAAAATGATTGCTTTACCGTTCAGAAAATTTAGAGTGGGCAACAGATTCCAGTTCAATGTATAACAGCCAATTGAGTGGGTATAGTAGGAAGTAGATTTTACCTAAATAATCAACACAAACTGAATTCTTAGGTACATACAAAACTGTCTACTCTGTGCTAAGATGTGTCTGACACACTGATTGGCACCTGTAACTACAGCATCTGGAAGCTGAGGGGCAGGAAGACAGCCAGTTCAAGGCCTGCCTAGGTTACATGGCAAAAGTGAAATTAAGGAAAATCTGTTTATGAAATACACTGCATATTGTTAAACGTGTTTATCTCAAACTCAGTATTTTATTCAATAGCATTCTGTAGTATGTCTTATTTGATTTCTCATATAACCTATTTCTGTTTCCTAAGCAAGGTAACTTTAAAACAAAGAGTGAAATATCCCAGCAGATTTCCATGGTAATATGCTACTACTTGTCCACTGTTTCTGGAAAAATATATATTTAGTGTGTCTTGAAAACAATGCTTTAAAATGCACCAGGTGCATACATATTATAACGTCATTACGTACGTACGTACATACGTGTGTGTGTGTGTGTGTGTGTGTGTGTGTGTGTGTGTGTTTATGCAGCTCATCTCCTTGGAAATATAGATAAGGCTACAACTCACCCACATTGAAAGATCATTTTCAAGCCATTATGCATCTGGAACTATTTTTGTAACAGATTTTCCTATCATATTTTGGGGTGGAGACTTGCCTTTTAATAAATTCTGTATGTCTCCTATTTTCTCTGGGCCTCACCCGCCTCAGGCAGCTGCAGCCTCCTGTGGTAATTTGTGTGTCTACCTTTGTCCACATGTGCCTCTGGGCAACCCGGCTTGAGAATGAAGCATGAGGCTGCAGTGAAACTCGGCAGGAGTACAAGGGCATGGCCACGCTGGGAACCTATCAGAGTATCCCCAAAGGACCTCAAAAGGAAGAGACTGCTTGCCTAGAGCAAACCTTTGTTTTGGGTTCTTTCTTTTTTTTTTTTTTCCTCTCAAAGAGTTTAGTAAATCTGGTTAAATTCCATGAATCCAAATGTATATTTTGACCTTTTCACGGAAACTAGATGACAGGCTAGTCTACCTGACTAATACATGACTTTTGAAAGCAAGCTACTTAAACATCTCAGGGATTCAAGATGTGCTATATTTACAAGTATTTGCTAAATGAAAATTAATATGTAGACAGCATTTACTATCGTAAGCAACATATACAAAATAATAGGGACAAAGCCCATTTTTCACAAGTCCAACCAACCTCGTGCCTACTGCTGTGAACAAACGAGAACAGCAAAGGCTACACGTTGCAGTAGACCCTGCTGTGGGCATCGCACATTTGCACGCTTGGCTCTAACCCCCCTTCTGTGACACAGACGCTATCTGTTTCATATAAACCAGGAAGTGATGCTGACGGTCTGACGCACCAAGGTCAATAATCGGAGGCGGGGGTGAGACGGGATCGAAGATCCAGTCTGTCTGACTGTGCCAGACTCCAACACCTCACTTCACATTGGTAGATGAAATAAAACTCCAGAGACAAGAAAGCCAAAAGGGTCCCTGTCTAGGAATGTGGCTGACGACTGTGAGTTCTCTCTTATAGCAAAGAAAAGTGACCAAGGAGGTTGAAAAGCTGCCAAGTGTAGACCTGTGTTTCCTGTGAAGAATCTGAACACCACAAAGAAACCGCACAGCCCTGGAAGCACTGTGCAATGGAGGCAGCTTCTAACCCTACCGCTACAGTAAACCGAGGCATCTTTCACTCAGGTCCATCTAGCAAGCAGCTCTCACTCTCCACGGTAAGCAAGGCATGGTGGAAAGCAAGGGCAGAAATTCCCTGGCCAAACTTAAAAAGTATGGTCCTGCTTTTGAGTGGAAATAACTTAGCAAAACATAAAAATCTCACAACATATGCAATAATTCTTTGACGAATGAACCAAAATATCAACAGCCAAGTTGTACCCACACCACCTCCTCCCTGCTCACCTGTGCCTCTCCCTGCTCCCCTGTGCCTCTCCCTTGAGCATGTCCATCCATTTACACATCACATGTCTAACCTTGCAAAGAGCCCCGAGGTCCCACTACAGGATAATGAATGGGAAGCTTCTAACGATGACCAATTTGCAGGCAGCGGTGGCCAGTCTGAACAGAAGATTACTAGAGTGTTGCCCAGCCATCACTTGAGTCACTATTTTATAGGTGCTGCCTGTGCACCGCAAGTGAAATTATGGGGCATCCACAAGGTGTGCACCCAGCCAGGCTCACCACCTGTAGATGCCAGCACAGTACCTGGCTCAGGACAGCTGCACACCACTCTTCAAAGCAAGACCAAGCAAACGAACCAGGCAAACAGGTAGCATGGAATACCATACTACAGGGCAACAGGCAGAGAGCTCATTCTTACGTATTTTGGTTACTTAGTAATAGTTAAATTATTCACTATTTCACCAAAACTCACATACTGTATAGAAGAACTTCGTATAGAAGAACGAATTTTCTTATTCAACAAGTAGTTGTAAATATCTACTATGTCCCAGACACGGTTCTTAAATGCTGGAATATAAAAGAATGGGTTGGGTAAGATGGATAAAATAATGTGCCACCAGGTTTTCAAGTAAAGAAAGAAAAATGTCCACTTATTCAAAGTGAAAGGAATTTTGAATCCATGCATCAAAATGGATGCATGGCCCAAACCTGTATACTGCTCTCTCTGAAAAGCTATGCATTCAAAAGCAGGGAAAACCTGTGCTTGGTGGGACAAACAGAAGACCCAAGAGTGTGGGTTGTGAGCTAACCTGAGAAGCACAAACAGGCTGAGAGGGGGAGGCGCACACTCCAGACAGATTTGGAGATGGAGAAGAGTCCGGCAGGCAGATCAGCGAGCACGAAACCTATGGTAAGAAATAGCATCCAGGGGGGAGCAGTCTGGGGTCCCCTGGGGAGAGTGTCCCAAGTCAGTCTGTAAAGTAGAATGCATTTAAAACCCCACAGCCTTGCCATCTGGGGCCTGAAAGCATGGTGGGAAGGGATCAGGCTGTTCTGCTGAGCCAATGGACACTTTGCCGGCTGTGGTATACCAAGTGGCTCTCGGGATAGAGTCTGCTCTGATCTTAACTAGAATAACTGGAACCTGCAATGGTTTTGCTTACAGACTTGAATTAACAAACACAGATACGTAAAGCAATCTATATTGAGGTTCTAGGGAAAAATGAACAAAGTTGAACAGAATCCTATAGTGCGAATCAATACCGACTGAATCAAAGAGCGGAGGATGGAGCACTCCCGGCCAGATGGAGCACTCCTGCCAGATGGAGCACTCCCAGCCCGGGCATTCTGAAGACTTATTATTAACTCCTTTAAGTGGATCCCGAGACCTTCACAAAGAACAACTGAGCCAACTTTCTGTGGAAGGAACCACAATTTGTGCACAGTGTCAAATTAGCCTCAAATAATGATGCCTACTGTATGCAGGCAGTGTTATTACTAAGTGCCACACAAAACTTGCACATTCTTCAGGATAGCAGAGCTTTAAGCCATAATTAGCTGCCTTGCCTAATGAGCACAAGGAACTTTCAGAAAGTGGTTGAATGAAATGGCTCTGAAATCCCGAAGTAACAATAAGGATGACGGAAATACGGGGAGTGGCTGGCTATTACTTCTAGGGCCTTTGAAACGGCTTCCCCTGAACTCAAACATTTCCCCAGCATACCTCGCATCGGAAGCTTAAGGAGCACAACCCTTACTTTCCTTACTAATTAAGGACTTTCTGCCTCAGGGATTTTCCAAGAACACATATTACAAATAGCAGTGTCTCTTTACATCCTCACCCAGTGAATTCTGCAACTCTAAATAAAATATAAATCTCAAATACAGAGACAAGAGAGGTAAGCAGAAGGGCCTGGCGCAGTGATGGGGAGACATTTGCCCGGGCTAAGGTAACTTCCCCAGGTAATCCCATTCAGAATTCCACAAACATCCAGCTGGAGCCAAGGGGACCAAACCAGAACTACTGTCCGTGTCCAAAGGAAAGCAAACAGTCCAGAGATAAAAGTTAAACCAGGGCGACAAACAAGTCTTTTCCATTTGCACCTTAGCATGCTGCTAAATGGTTTAACATACTGGATATACACTGGTTTTAGTCTAAGAAAATAAAGTCACTAAATCCTCCTTGAAGAGTTACATAGTACACGGAACCACAGTGACCTCACTATAAGCTGCCCAAACGAAGGCGGCTAAGTTTCTTCACTGTTATTTGCTCGCAGTGTGGGATGGAGCTCTGGGGAAGGAGGGTATAGAAGTGAAGGGCTGGGCCTGGGGGATTAAGGGGCAATCTATTCAAGGAATTCAAGAAAAAAACCGTTAAAGGACAAAACGCAATAATAGAATTGGGCCTGAGTCTTTTTAAAACTAAGAAAGAAGCAAATGAAGTAAATTGCAAAGTCTATACTTAAAATTTAATCAGTGAAAAGAATATAAAGTATTTCAGAAATATAGAAGGTTGCCATAGACTTGTACAGATAATTGGGCTGATTTTCAGAAGTCCAAAATAAGAAATAGCATGATGTGGTAGACACTTGAAGGTGTTCATCTGAAACCTACAGCGAGTAGAATTTGATGATTCAACAGTCGAAGTGTCCGTTAAGGCCAAGCAAGGGTAGGCCAGAGCATCTTAGCATATAGTCCCTTTACTCATGGCCTTAGATGATGCCAGGAATCAAGAGAAATAATAAACAAGGAGTCAAAGTGATGTTGATTTCAAAGAACATGCTTAGAAACAAAACAAAAATACAAAAACCAGACACCAAAATAAGCTCATTGAGACACTAGGCAAAGCATTGTGAGTCAACCACAAGTGCCGTAAAACCTACTGTGCCCCAAATATGAGCAAGATCTACTCAGAATTAACAAGATAAAGAAAATAAATCACACTGACAGCAGCAGCAAAATTATATAGGGTTAAATAAGAACAAATGTAAGCGAATATGAGATAGCTAGCTTTGTGGAGAAAATTACAAAAATCTATTAACAATACATAAAGGAAGCTCTAAAATGAATACTATCCAATTTATGGAAAATCCATTGTGATGTGACGTTTCTCTTCAACAAAATCTATACATTTTGTGTAGTTGCCTCAAAAGACCAACAGTTTTTAAATTAAGTTTAAGAAATTTATTGTTTTTATTATAGAAGAATAAGTACGTTAATGCCAAAAGAAGAATAAAGGGTAGGGGCAAAGATGACTCTCCAAGATAATTGGTTGACACAAAGTAGCAGTAATTCAAATAGCATCAGATCAGTGCCAGAATAGACAGGAAGGCAGAAGAAATCCTGGACACAGGCCCATAAATATCTGAACATTTTATCTATAAGAGAAGTATTACATCAAGTCAGATGGAAAATTGGATTTGAACAGATGTGGAGGTAACCATGGCCCTCTATTAAAACACACAGCTCCCAAGTCCACATATGGAAAAATGAATCTCAGGTAGATTAAGGATTCAAACATTGAAAGAAGAGTACAATAACGTAATTGGGACACTACAGAAGATCTGTTTTTACTCCAGGGCGCAGAGGGAAGACTTCACAATGGAAATCACCCTTACAGTGTTGGCTCTAACAAGGGTTTTGCACACATGAATCCCTGTACTTATAGAAACCCAGGAAGTAGATACTGTTACTCTCATTTTATGGCCGAGGGAAAGAAGGCACCAAGAGGCTACATTAAAGTTGTCTAGGATCTTAGATCAGGAACTGGCAGAGGTCGGATTCTAATTTCAACCCTCAAGACGGAAGGTACTTAAGAAACAGCTTGATAAATGTGCTCTCCACAATTACATTCCTTTTAGAGAGAAAGGTATTTGAGCTGCAGTAAATTTATGACGTATGGCGAGAGAATATTTGTAGCGCATCACAGAAAGTATTAGTGTCAAAGGATATATATTTGAACAAAGTCTACAAAAATAGAAAAATGGGCAATTCCCATAAATAATTTAGAGAAGAAATAAAACTGGCCAATATATACATAAAAAATATTCACCTTCCCTACTAATCAGGGAGATGCAAATTAAAGTGTTGCTTGGAAGATATTTCTCATTGAGCAGGGCAGCAAACGAAAAGGCTTGCTAATACAAGGTGTGGGAAAGAATTAGGAAAGCAGAAACCTCCCACACTGCTGAGGGGAGCAGAGACCCATGAGGCCACTCGGGAGGGCAATGCGGAGGTTCCAATTAAAGTGAAAGCAAGCGCAGTCCATGACGCACACATTTACAACAGTAACAGTTCACTGTCTATGGAGCACCTGCTATGTGCCAAACCTCAACACCCAACACATTAATTCCCTTAAGTCTCATCATGGCTAAACGATAAGAAGAATGAAATTCAGATTATTTACATAACTTGTCTAAGGTCTTGTGTAAGCTAGGAAGCTGAGAACTGAGAAGTCGCCAGTGAGACAGATTGCTTCATTGACCTCCGGGAAATTCAATGAGGTAATCATTTGTAATACAGAACAATGAAAAAGCATAGTGCTGATAAATATTGATATATACATGCATAAGATACATATACAAATTAAATATGGTATATTCATTTCATGGGCAATGAAAAAAATGTGTTTTAGCCACAACTTGGTTAAAAGAACAAATGAGATACATATGAATCAATATAAATGAATCTCAAAGGGATATTGCTAAATGAATGAAAGCATTCTGTTGGAAGATATATAGATATGATTTCATTCACATAAAACAAATCAAAGTAAGATATTCCGATAGACACTTTCATAAGAATACATGAAGAGTAACCACTAGGAAGGGAGGGGGAGTGGGACTGAGGAGAGGCTCAGTGGGCACAGCTATCATCTCTAACCAGAGTTTAGACCCATAAATCCTTGTAAAAGCCAGGCGGGTAAAACAATACACTGAAGTCCCAGTGAGACAGAGAAAGTGGATTCCCTGAGCAAGTTAGCTAGTCAAACTAAAAGTTTCAGTTTCATTTAATCTCAAAATATAAGTGGTGAGCGACTTAGGGTGACATCTGTTATAAACCTTAGGCACACATGTATGCACACATGTGCCTAAACTTATGAACACACATATCACACACACACACACACACACACACACACACACACACACACACACACACACACACAAACACACACACCCACTCACACACACCACACACACACACACACAAACACACACACCCACTCACACACACCACACACACACACACACACACACACACACACCAAAACAGAAATGACATGCTTTGCCAAAAGGGTGGGTCCCTGTTCCAGTGCTGCTATAAAGAGGTTATTTAAGGACTTGAGAGAGGCCTGAGGAGGAGGCAGATGTTGAGAACCCTTTGAAATGGGTATCACTGGTTTGGTTATGATGGAAAGTGGGCATACTGAGTGTAGTGGTACGTGCCCTTTAATCCAAGCATTTAGAAGGCAGGAGCAGGAGGCTCTCTGTGAGTTTGAGGCCAGCCTGGTCTATACAGTGACTTCCAGGACAGCCAGTGTTACATAGTGAGACCATGTCTTGAAAAAATAAACCCAGATAAATAAATAAATTAATTAAATAACCAAAGTGGTCATGTTTCACTTACAGTGTATCTTTCCAGAGTTTAACATTTTCTCAAGAGACAGTCAATAAATACTTGGTGAAGTGTTAGATTTCTGGAGGGTGTACACGTGTCTGAGGAGGCCAGAAGGCAGGTGGACCCCATCATTTACAGCCAGCAGAACAGTCAGGGACTGATGGATTCACGGGCTGAGTCAGCTGCTGGGTTCACTGTGCTGTGCAGGCTGTGTAGAAGGGTGTGCTGACGCATGGGGCGGGAGAAACAGCCCTTCCGATGGAACAATGAAGGGAAGGCAGAGGAGCCTGGAGGGACAGTGGTGCTGCTGCTGAACATCACATCATCGCCTTTCGGTCCCCTGGGCCGCAGAGAGCTCTACTTAGGCGCAAACCATCTAGAGTCCCTCTGTGAATAGTTAAACCATGAGTGAAGAGGGCTATCAACTTCTGAAGACTATGGGTACCAGGTGAAGGCATGAAGTGACACGTTCTAATCCTTCTGCCTGTGGGCAACACTCAAGACTCAACTTTGTAACAGCGACACTGCTCATCCTGTACGTAGTGCCAGTTGTGGGTTAAAGTTCAAACCCAAGAAATGGACAAAAATGGGGCAACTTCAGCACCATTGAAGACCGCATACAAACACACGCTAGACGGGACTGAAATTGCTTAGTTGGAAAATCACATGAGCTTGGTTTGTCTTTGTACAGAGGCACAGGGACAGCGTGTGTATGAAGTGCAGCCCCCAGCACATCACATGACGACTGCATCCGAAATGCAAGTGACAGAAGACGGTTCCTATGGCCTCTGGCTGTTATCTAAATCCTGTAAGAGTTCTGTAAGACTGGAATGCTGTTTCACACAGACAGTACTGTCAATTCAAACGGGGTTCACAAGGTCTGGGGGAGACCCCTCATGTCTGATGACTGCCCGCTCTTCCCCTCTTCTACCTGGGGACACCCAACTACCCAGATGAGGGGGCTGGTGAAAGTCAAAGGACATACGGAGCAGGATCATCACCCCTTCACTCCAGCTGGGCGCCTGTGGCGTTTGGACACACAGGTATAGGTGACACTGGCTGGCTCTGCTAATTTTCAGCTACTACTCATTTTCCCTTGTCCTAAAAGCAGTGACATTTTCCTTGCGGGATCCAATCACTGCTAATGTTTTACCTGCATTTAGGTGGGGTTGAAGCCACATTCTGCAATGCGGTTAGGCCCACGCACACCTGTGCATCTCACCCAGGTGGCCAGTGAGTTGTAAGCATTTGATTTGGTCCAGTTTCCCCCTTCCCTTGGGTGGTGGCACCTGTACACAGATTATTTTTCCCTCCAGGATGACGTTTATGAATCACTGTGTCTAGAGCTACTACAGCCCATCACACTACTATAAAGAGAGCCCACCTAACAGTAATACCACATACACCCAGTAACACAAGGTACAAAGAGCTGTGGAGAAACAGAGGGGACCTGAGAACACAGCGCCAGGCATGCCCAACTGTCTGACATTGAAACAGGATATCACTAGCAAATGCCATGCTCCTGAACCCCACAACTGAGTCACTTTAAAACCTGTAAACTATTTTTGTGAGGTTTAAGTGACTTTATGGTTTTGTGTTGGTCTGCATCCATAGTTACCCATGGCCACAGGCAGCCCATGGGCTGTGGGCTGGGCATGCTTACTCTTTATGTGTAACTACAGCTACCTCTCAAGGAGTCAATAACGTTTTAATCTGAAGAGGTGAAGCTTCTATTAATCATAACCAAAAGATTCCTAATTGACAAGACTCCATTTCTTTGGTTAATGGTTTAAAAATTGAATATGGTCACACTGAACTATATCTTATGCTTAATGAGGAATAATAATAGGATACCTTTCATGTAGATAAAAGCTCATTTCTACTATAAATAAAATTTTTAAATATATTATTTGCTTAGAAACAAGCATCTCTTTATTATTTTTGGCATTCCCCTAAATCTATTCCATATGGAGTCTGGAGGGGAATGCTTTAATTCTAAATGAAGAGTCTCAACCATTATAAGCAGGATAAAACATAAGTAAAACCCCTTTGCCAATTTTTATTTGTATACCCTACTTTAGATCTGGGAATCTGACACCAAAAATGGTCTCAGATTTAGTGTTGATTTGTATTCAATGCCAACAATAAAAAAAAAGGAAAAAAAGAAAAAAGAAAGAAAGAAAGAAAAAAAGAAAGAGAGAAAAGCCTGTCGTTAGTGTGTGGTTGTAGAGGACTGGCCCTTCCCAGACTGGTTAGCTAGTGGGGAGGAATGGATTATTTTTTCTGTGTGAAGAAAAATTCCACAAGTAGTGTGGAAAAAATACTTTCTGTGAGAACTTAGGAAGGTAACGAGATTTCCCTCTTCACTTGTAGGCACTCTAATCCCGGGTCATGGTTTTACGTGCAGACGTAAAGGTAACTTTGGTGCCTACGGTCCATCAGTGCAAACACAGGAGGGCTATGCTTACACTGCCTTATCTGTTCCCAAACGCCTCAATTGAAACTTAGCTTCCCAGACATTTCATCCTCGTTGCTACCGCCTGCTGTCTCTAGGTCACTTCCAATCAGGCTGACACTTAACTGATTCACAAAACGCTACACATTTGACACAAGACAGTGTAAGGACATGGCGTACGCATCTCTACTCTCAGTCTGCAGCTCTGAGCCCTTCAGTCAGTTTTCAGCAGATACGGCATCTCACTATGTAAAGGTCACTACTAAGTTGGCCTTGTTCTAGACAACATGTTGTCCTTTCTTTTGGGTAACATTTATTTTTGTTGTATGTGTGAGTGTTTTGACTCCATGTCTGTATAGGCACTGTGTGCATGATGGACACCTGGTGAGCCCCAATAAAGGTGCTAGATGTCCTGAAACAGGAGTTACTGAGGGCTGCACACTGCACGTGTGCTGGGGTCTGAACCCTGATCCACTGCAAGAGCATGAGGTGCTATTAACTCTGGAGCCACCTCTCCAGGTCCCCTTGCTTTGTCAGAAGGGCGGTCTAATAAGAACTGAAACGTATTAAAGGTCAGTGCAGACCTCACGGAGTCCACATCTGGGGTGTGGTCGGGGCAGTAAACCAAGCCCAGTCCAGGTGTCACATCCATATTCAGTGAATAAAGTCTAGGTGCTTGGGACTATAATAACAAGCCTTTTGTTTTCCCAAGGCTGTATGAATTGTAAAGCCACCTAAACATGTTTGCATTTTAAAGTATAAAACAGAACAGAAAGTGGAAGGTGTCTCCTTAAAACTAAAATCTCTGCAAGAACCCATCAGGCTCTGTACTTGGTGTGAGCATTGTGTGTGTATGAGATAGAGAGCACAGTGCGTGTGTGCAATCAGAGTAAGTGTGTGCGAGCAGTGTGTGTGTGAGAGCACAGTGTGTGTATGTGGGGGGCAGGGTTGCCTCGCTCACTTCAATCTCTTTTCTACTATAATTTCCTCTAAACTGTATCATCTTCTGCTTACCTTTCAAATGTAGCTTCATGATAGAAGTGACACTGAGTAAAGTGATCTGGGAATATGCAATTTCCAACAAGTCTGTTCTCTCTTCCAAGACATTCAACAATAAATAGGTATTCTGTTTAATCATTTCAAATGAAGTCAAGTCTAAGATTTCCTAGTTTTACTCCAGAGCTCAAGCATCATCTTCTTTTTTATATAGCAAATGTCTTAAATAAGCTGTTGTGTGTGTGTGTGTGTGTGTGTGTGTGTGTGTGTGTGTGTGTGTGTGTGTGTGTGTGTGAGAGAGAGAGAGAGAGAGAGAGAGAGAGAGAGAGAGAGAGAGAGAGAGAGAGAGAGAGAGAGAGTGTGTCTTCTGGGCATAAACCATGATGTTTAGCTAACTTTAGTTCTTTTCTTTAACCCAGTGATCTTTCACAAGATAACTTTATCTTTTGAGCAGATTGAATGAGGAAGTGTCTCAAACACACACGACTATAAGTTTGTTTTCTGGCTGGGGTGGTAGTGGCAGAAGCCTCTAATTACAGATCTCAAGAGGCAGAGACAGGTGGAATTTCTGTGAATTTGAGGCATGCCTGGTCTACAAAGACAGTTCCAGGACAGCCAGGGATACACGGAGAAACCCTGACTTGAAAAACAGAAAGGACAACAAGAGAGAGACAGAGAGAGAGAGAGAGAGAGAGAGAGAGAGAGAGAGAGAGAGAGAGAGAGAGAGAGAGAGAGAGAGAGAGAGAGAGAGAGTTATTTTCTAAGTTAAAAATATTCAGAATGTGGGATCATTTTCCAGCAACACAGCAACTCTGGGGCCAAGAAGCCAATGTAGAATTTCCTGTTTCACAGCCGTGCAGGGAATCTCTATGCTTTTCCTAAGGATACTTCAGAGAAACTTTAAGTGGTCACTTTCTAAACCTTGAATTTAACCCTGATAACTTGGAGATACTAACAGGTTGTCCCTGGATGCCGGCAGTGATTGACAGCTCCCTAGAAGAGAACAAACGGGGGGGGGGAGTAGGCTTCCCCGTTTTCCTATTCTAATTTTTAGGACTATTGAGGGTTTAAAATGATCTTGCAAGGATGCTGCTAAGAGCGGGGCTGCAAATCCGGAGAGTGAGCATCCTCTGGAACCCGAGAATGAAATGATATCAAAGCTCCACGATCGTCTCATGGAAGAGGGAGATGAAAGGGAAGCCTGAGCAAGGAGCACACCCAGAAACAGATGGTCTTTTTAAAACGGAACCTCTGCCTTCCACGAGCATGCTCTGAATTGTAGCACACTGAGCACTTTCATGCAAATGGTTTCAATTGCTAAGCTCACAGCCCAGTAAACAGGGTTAGCTCACTGACATTAAATGACATGGTGTACTTGAAGCTCATGTACTATTTAGTCTGTAAACACTTGATATGCAAAATTGTCTGAAGAAACTAGTGCCAAGGCGGTTTAAGATTAACCAGTGTTCGGTAAAGATTTAAAGGCGTGGCCTTCATTTTGCTGAAGACGCTCACTTTCATATTTAATCAATGAAATTCAGTGCCATTTTTAGCTCTTGATTTAGAATTTATGATTTTTTTTTTTTTTTTTTGGCTAATTCCAAAATGAGTTAAAGGAAGCTTAGAGTTAGCATGTGGGTGGAGAGGACACCTCAGGAAATTTTATGAGTTAACGTTAGTGACACGTGCTTGCGGGCATCACGGACACAAGCCGACTATTAATTTATCTTCCATCGGCCAGGCACAGTGCTAATGGCTTAACTGTGTATTTCTGTTTAGCAGAGGAACACAGGAACATCAGCAATGGCCAACGGGCTGGCCTTCTGCCTTCCGCCCTTCTGTAGGCCAGTGTGATGTGCAGGCTGGCTCTTTTCTCACTGAGGATGCCTCTCAGTAGGGTACTGGCAGATGCAAAGGGCCCAGGAGATGAGGACTGCACAAGAGGAGGCCTGCTCTGGCTGGGAGCGAATCTGCCTGGGAGGCTGGGGGAAGAGCCTGATGGCGGCAAGGCCAGAGTGATCCAAGGTCTACACTCATTTTCCCCCCAAACTTCACAGGATAGCTGCCACCCCACCAAGAGTTGTGGTAGACCTAGGACTTGTAGCTATTCCATAACTCAATACAATTTTTTTTCATGAAATCTTGGTTAATTGTTAATTTGATTAATTAATCATTAATTTTTTAATGAAATTTTGGTTTATCATTAATTTGGACAAAAACCTTCAACGTGAACTTCAACTTCATGTGGACAGAGAACTCAAGTAGTTCCTATGAGCTCAGCTTGCCATTGCTTTATTAATTACAGTAGACAAAGAATCTAAAATTGGATGAGAGTATGTGTGAGTTTATCTTCACATTATCTATGCTGTTTGTCTACGTACACATAAAAACACACAGATAGCTATTTTTATATATCTACATTTGACATATAGACATCTACACCTATATTTGAACTGGTTGCACTACTGAAGTAAACTCCTAGTGGCCGTTTGAGGTACATTAGGCAAAAGGCTCTCACAAAACTTTAATGTCCTTATTACAAAGAGAGAGGGTGATATGCATTATATTCTTTGGATTCCCAATGGCTGTCTTGCTGATTAATTGTAGCAAACAATTTCTGCTCAGCCTCTCTCTAGATTTTGTTTCTTTGTTCAGTGACGTCATGGACAAGCTCCTGGTTTTGTTCTGTTTACATTTCCCTCCTTGACCTTCTGTGTTTGCATTACATGGTGAACTGTGCTTTAGGGAAGGTGTCATGGTACAGAACCCGCTCACTTGGTAACGTAAATGCAGTAATATTTGTTAACTTATTGAAATAGTGCCCCTATTTATGTTATGCCGTTGTAAGCTTTGTTGACTCTGCCTTAAATATGATACTACTCATATCATGTTCATTTTGTAGACAAATCCTCTCATTGCATCAGAAAGGAAACCAATGTGTAGGGCACTGGATGAATGGAGACTGGATCCTTGTTCTGCACATCTAATAAAATAACTGGGCGACAACACTTGCATCCTCTACACTCCTTTCTTCTCACTCATCTTTGGCCCTTTAGCAAGTCCTGTTGGCCCCACCTTCCGTCAGATGAAGCGGGATCTCTCCACTGCCCTGAACTCTAGGACCAAGCCTTGATGACTGCAGCAGCCTCTTCCTGCACAGAACTTACTCTCGTGGACAGCTCGGGGATTCTTCCATAGTACTTCTATTCACAAACAGCGTATGAATTCTTTCCTCAAAGTCACGCCATGAAGACACAAACAATACTCTTGGGTCTCCTAACCCACCACTAAAGCCACATGTCATGACTGTTCCAGATTGCTCAGTGCTTCTGATGAGCAATGATGGCCTACAGTGTCACTGTACTTTTGTTGGGGGGGGGGGTCTTCCTTTTAGAAGCCTCCTCTCGTGGAAACCTTCCCTGACTGCATGCTTGTGATAAGTGACACTCGCATTCACCGTCGTCCTACATCCTGTATCAATTGCTTTCTTTGTTTACTAGGATTGAAGGTATCTGAAAAGAACGTTAGCCTGTTTTCCCCACTGCTGTATCTATAGCAAGAGGACAATGCTTGAGGTGTGACATTCACTAAATACAGAGTAAGTGAGGGGGCTGATTAGCATGACCCTGCAGTCTCCTAAGATCTACACACCTGTAAGATGCATGCTAGGACTTGGACTAAAAAGGCATTAGATACCTTTTTAGTAAAGGTATCTAATGTATTTATCAATTAAGTGCTTAAAATGACTGATTGTTCCTTATATAAAAAAAAATATGTACAAATTGAGAACAGAAGTGACCAGACCTGTCAGATTCTTGTCTAAATTGCAGGTGTCAATATTAACAACATTCAAACCGTAAGTGTTCCTGATAGTGGATCCGTCACCTAGTCATTGAAACTCTGAGCAGGAAGAGTTAACGGGATTCCTCTGTGACCATTAGTCACAAGGTGAGGAGGCACTTAAGCTCAATGAAGACCTGAGGTTTCGTCACTAGCCCAGCTGACGGAACAATGAAGTGATGACATCTGTTCTACAAACACATTCACACACCAAATTCTGAGAAAGCTACATGACTTCTGCATAGCACCTTATATAAATCTAGCACAAGCCAAATTTACACCAATGCCAAAGGTAGAGCAGACCCTTCTGCAAGACGTCCCTTATCTGCAGTAAACCTGTTGAAGAGACAGCTTTAATGTTCGCCAAGGTTAAGTGTGTCAGAGATCTCCATGGTATAAGCTGTCACCACCTTGCCTTAAAGCTATAAAAGCGACCCACAGGAACTAAGATGCTCTTGTCAAAAATCATGGTTTGAAATAGTTTTTTTATTTTTACTGAACTTCCTTGTTTATAGCTTATTAGAAAAATGTGACCTCACATATATATTACAAGGCCACAAGATACAGTTGTATGAAAATTCAAAGGAAAAACTATTTATAAAATAACACAGCTAGGCTATAGTAACCAGGGCAAAATGCCCTAACATTGTTTAACCTATTGAACGGGAGGTTTCATATGCACAAGGGAGCTGACTATTTCTCTCCAATCCAGTAGAAAGGTTCATTTATTCACATACTAGGAACATACTGACTATATTATAGCCTATGAAACTTTTTCAGGAATTCTTAAATTAAACACCCACATCTATTTTGCGTGCCATATAAGATATGGAAGGTAATCACTACACAGATGTGTTTCCACATAGTCTACAGATTTTCACTCAATACAGTACTAAGATATCAGGCATAAAACCCAAATCAATCAGCTCTTGGACAGATTTTTTGGAGCTGAAGGCAACGGGATGGAGATGCAGAAAGCACTATGACAAAGGGCAGGAAGCATGGCTCAGGGAGGAGGCCGCACGCCCAGAAGAATGTACTCAAAGGAGGAGACACAAGGCGAGGTCAAACAAAGCATCACTCCACCTGCCAGGTACGGAATAAACCCAAGCCAGCCATCACTCTGCTTGCTGGATGCTGGGAAGGTGCTAGCACAGGGGCCCCGTCTGCACAGCCAACACCCGTGCGTTACCCTGAATCGTTCCTCTTCTGGGACTGCTAGTTGCTCCTTCCTCCAACAAGGTAGCTGGGCAAGGTAACAGTCATATACCTTGAACATGGTTCAGCCCAGTTGTCCGGAACTCTGATTTAATTTTGATGTCTTTGGAGCATTTTCTGAATATAAAACCTATTATTTCCTCCATGCTCTGGGTAAGGTGGTATTGCTGGAGCCAGCAGATTCAAACATGGGCCCTCAAGCTAGGAGCAGAGGCCAGGGTATTACCAAACACGTCAACAACAATGATGCTTGCAGCTGCCTCCCCGCCATGGGTACCAAGGGATGCCGGGGAAGCCAGTGAGAGACCAGTAAGTCCTGCTTTCTTCCCCTTTAGCACATGAAACGTATTTCTAAAATAGATTGAGGTCAGACAGAAACACCAGAAGGCACACTGACTCTCTGAATGTATGGCTTGCAATGAGTGCTGTGGGCACTGGACTTGCTAATGTGTGTGAAGGTCCAGGGGACCATTTCTCCATGCAATACATTACAGCATCTGAAAATCAATGTCCTAGGGCAGAGAAAGATGAATACAGAGCTTTTCAATTATCTCTTTGCTTCTTTCTAAAAATACTTTCCCTTTCAAACAGATTCAAAAAGCAATAGGAGTTGTTTTCAAGGGTCTTGACTAGCCTCATCCCACAGGGTAATGGCCCACTGGGCAAAAGACAGTATAGACTTTGAAAGTGTAGTAGGGTCCTGGGAGCCAGGCCGGCAACGGGCCAGTCTGATTAACAGGACAGCTGTGCCCAATTTCTTTAAGATGGACACAGTCTTTTTTTTTTTCCTTTCTTTCTTTTTCTTTTTTTTTTTTTTTTAAGTCAACATCTTCTGTGAGTTAGTACATGGATCACAGTTTGTTTTAAAGTAAGATTTCTTGTCACACGCTCATCTTGGGAAATATAACAGAAGGGTTCCTAAAAGCCTGGCTTCTTCATGTTGAATCAAAGGAGAAATGAGATTCAGTTTAACGCTGCAGTTATAGCGCAACTTTTCCATCTCAGTTACCCAAGCGGCAAAGGGTCACCTGCCAGTTTCGCAGAAGCAGGAGTCCACAGAAGTGATGAGCTGGGAAGGTTGCGGTCCACGACTCCTAACTGCAGGGCAGGCAAGAGGAAGCGAGCAGAGGGACTCAGCACAGCCATGTTTTCTTGCATGTGGTGAGTCTGCCAAGCACCTAGAGCACTTCCTCCCAGAGTTTAATGAGCCGTGCAGAGGAGGCTCGGCCAGCTTGTCATAGCAGCAGACTTCTTCCAAATGAAGTTTTCCAGGGAAGACTGGTAATAGGATCGAAAGCACAATGGAGAGCCAGTGAGTTGTGGGTAGGAGAAGGAAGGGGTGAGGCCAAGGTCTAACCCATGAAGGCCTACGTAAGGCATGCAGCGAGGGTCTGTCAGAACAAGTGGACTCTTGTTCAGTATAAACTGTCCTGGGTCCAATCCACTCAGCTTGTATCCCTGGTCTTGGTAAGTGGACTCTGTAACGTTGAAACTCCTTGTGTGTTTTAGTCATAAGAAATCTGGAATTTTCAGAGACTTTGAAAGGAGTTTGAACTCCCGGAGTCTTCCCAAACACAGCTGTACAGCTCCCCCCATGCTGATCAAGATCTTCTCATCCTGGCCAGTCCCTCAGCCTCTGTTCCCTGGACCCAGAACCTGCCTTCCTATCTACACCTGAAAACTGGCTCCCTTTTGGATTTGTATAGAACACTGCAGGGAGATGAAACAAAAATGCATTCTTTTCTTTTTTTAACCACGAAGAGTTAAGAGTCTTCCCTAAAATATCATAGCGCTTGATATGCTACATTTATTCTCAAGGACACAGGGTTCTTAGCATCTGTTCAACGAAGATTTATTGGGCACTAGCTATGGAAAGAAGCACCCTTCTCAACACAGGACTGCCGTAACTGACGGGGTAGAGGCCTTCTTCCTGGAAGATTCCCTAGTGGGAGGAGTCGGACTTAGAACAGATAAAGGAGCAGAATCTGAAAGTGATGAGAGCTGAACAAAACAGGATGGGGAGCCAGACACAGGCAAAGGAGGCGGCGGGGCGTGCAGCCTTAGATTATGAAGCTAGTGCTCTAAAGTCAGAGGTGGCTGAGCTCCCTGAGAAACGACTCCTGGAGAGTATTCCTGAGCCAGGTTTGCTGCCTTCATTAGGACTGGGAAGAGAACGAATGTGTGATGGATAGATCTTATCTGTCTGTACTTGTGCAGTTTTGATTTCCCTAAAAACTTAGCTTCATGGCAGAAAGCCACATGCATTTCTAATTGGGTACGAAGAGTCATACTAGAGAAACATTTATTATATGTAATTTGCTAGCATTCTCCAGATGGTATTTGGGCATCTGCAGAGAGCTCTGTATCAAATTAATAATCATTAATTAAGCTTCAGACTATTCCAAATATGCTTCGTTGAAAATGATAGATAAGTGGTCAGGTGAGTACAAATCCCCTGGAAAGATTCCAAGCTGGCGAAGTTTAGTGTAGCGGCTGCCCCATTCTCTTTTTACCTGATGAACTGCAACATACCCAGAGCCTTCATTCTCCTCCGTGTAGCCATGCTGGACCTGACCAGGTAATTGAAAAGTTCTTCCCTGCGAAGATCCTGAAGGATCTTTCTTTTAACTGAAAAGCAATTTCACCAGATGATCTGCTTTAAATTCAGCGAACCATCCACCACCAAGTTCTTGAGATCAGCTTAAGAATTCAACCAAGTTTCCTGTGCCTAACAATACCTGCTCTTTAAGCAAAGACAAGACCCCAGGGAGCAGAGCTCCTCTGACATCTTCACGGTTTCTGATGGGCGAGTGGAGACACGCAAGGAAAGCAGTGCTTTTGACCCTGTGAGACTGACCCTCAAGGACAAAGACTTCAGTTTCACTAAAAGAGGTGGCAAGATTCAATGATTTTTTTTTTTTTTTTTTTGAGAATCAATTGTTGAGTAACTGTGACAAGAATTTGAAGTTTTCATATAAATATTACGTGAGCAAGTTTAATATTCCCCCGGGGTCAATGACTTGAGACGCAATGCTTTTAGAAAGAAAAACTCCCAAGCCCACTTCCAAATTAATATTCTCCTCCAGTTCTTTAAAAAGAATTACAAAGCCAATGTTTGCTTCCTTATTCTTCTATTCCCTCATATTTATACAGCTTTCAACTTACCACACATTGCTTGATGTTAGCTGCCTCTCAGATTGTGTCACAACAACGTGTTTCTAAACAGGCTAAGAGTTTGCTGTTGGAGGCTGCTGTTTGCTAAGATCCGCTGAGTCTACGAAACATCCAGATTGCATACAGTACAGCTACAGATGCCACAGAGGTAACCTCCAACTTGTAGCCTTTGGTCAAGGAAAGACGATGGCTGGTGAGAAACACTCAGGAGGAAAAGTCTATGCCCATGCTCCCCACTCTCCCAGGCCCCTCCAGTGGGGACAGGGCCACGGGTTTCTGAAGCAGCACTGTGTTCACTGGGTGGGTGCCTAGCAGTGATTGCTGCCGGGCTGTGTCCATACCGAACTCCTTACCAGTGTGTTCATACATACACACCGGGCTTTGTATGCAGTATGCAGACTTGTTGCAGAGTCTACTGGGAACTGCAATATCAAACATGCTCTGTTTTAAAATATGTTGTGAGAGTAATAAAAAACAGTATCTGACATTCTGAGCATAGCACTGTGCTGGGCACTGTGGTACATTATACCCTCTACTGACTCCTCCAACAGCCTATGGAGTTCCATATTTTACGTGTCCTCCCTCAAATGTACTTCCTAGTAAATGTAAAGACCGGGTAACCACTGTATCCTCTCCTGAAGAGTGGCTTGCCTGTACCATCGCCTCAGTGAACTAATTAGTCATTGATGTCAACTAACTTTACATTAGATCACTGCTAACTCTAGCTCCCCCCGGAAAAGGACCTAAGCATATCAAACACCCACACCGTAATGGCTGAGCCTGATTTAGGAAGTGATGTGGTAATGGCTGAGGAGGGTAAGGAACTCCACGGAGCTTCTATAGACAAAACCCGAAGGGCCCAGTCTGGAGTCCCAGCTCTTACCCTCACAAAAGATGTAGTTAATGAAAAGAAACAGGGAGTCCCCTTGGTTAAACTGTTGTGGCTTACGGGAGTGTAAGTGACATGCAGAGTAGCTACTATACTGCACACACATGCGCACATGCACAGGCACATGCATGCACACACCGTGTTACTGCATACTCACTGACTGCACGAGATACCCTTCCTGCCTGACTTCATTCTTCCGTCCCCTCTCCACACATCTCTTAAACAGGTAAGTTCATGTGCTTGCCCTTATATGATGAGAAGATTCTAATGTTTAATGGTGGATATGTGTCATAATTGATCTATGATAGGTAAAGGAGCAAACTTCTCCCCTTTTCTATTAAAAACTAATATAGCTAAAGAAGGTAGAAGGAGTAGTAGTAAAAATATTTATTTTCTGGTTCAAAATAAATTAAGAGCACATAGTGTTTCATAAAATACTTCCCAGTTAGTTTTATGCATCGAATACACTTGATTTTTCTTATAAATTAATCTTTTGACCAACTGATCATTGTAAACCTATTTATTTTTTACTGGAATGTGGGTTTGAATTTTATTTTTAAAAAAGGCACAATAAAATAGCTGGCTAAACATTTTTTTTTTTTTGTAAAGCAATAAGGGTGGTATCTAAAAGCTATAGTGAAAATTGCATAGGTAAATGAGAAGTTTAAAAAGACCACATATTAAGCCATCTACAGACTTGGTCTCGGAGGGTATTAAAATGATACCCCCAAAGCCCTATGACTTTTAATAAAAACACTAAATACAGAATAACTACTAATTCAATTTCTCCTAAATATGGTAAATGCCAAAGGTTAATCTATTTTGGTGAGCTAGCTATGACAAAGTGACATGTTGTAAATAATAAATGGCCTCCCATAATGAGAATTGTAACTAACTACATTACACAGCAGCATTATGTAACAATGGCTCAGAGTCACGCCGACATGATGGCTCGGGAAATTAGCTGCGTTAGTTAGGAGAGAATGCCATGGTTACCCCCGGTCTGCAGCTGCTCTATCCAGGAAGTAGGTTTCCTGGGTGGGCAAAGTGTCCTCCTGACTTTTTAGAGGGCTTTAAAGTCTTTGGCGTCGAGTGGACCGTGAACACCCACTGTCCAGTGCACGAGACAAAGCTCAGGGAGGGGCTCCGCAGTTAGCAAGTCCCCCACGTCTGCATAGACACGTGCTGAGTCTTCAACACAGAGAGCGCGCAGGTGATCTATTTCAGCAGCTCAGTTTCTCCAGAAAAGATGCTTTAATTTTAAAGCTGCATGCTTTGTAGAGAAAAAATTATCAACAGAACTCATCCTCTTTGTTGTTAAAAGTATACCGGGTTCTACACATGTGTGTTCTATGTGTCAGCAATTTCCCTTGCTCATATAACTGACCTCACTTGGCATTTGAATAATAAACACTCAAGTAGTTTAAGAATGGCATGTTATAAATGATATAAAAAATGATTAGATTTTCTTACCATCTTCAAGGCTTCCCAAAAATCTTACCCGACCCTGGATAATCTTGGATAATATCAGCCATAACAGTGGACACTCTAAATAACAATTAATATGGGGAAATACAGCTGTTCTTTGAACAGATGCGTAGGAAATGTGAACACATCTCACAACCTGTGAAACAGAAGTAGCATGGAAAACACATAAGAGAAAACAGGGCTGCCCTGGGCTTGCTCAAGTTCCAAGGCTCTTCCACTAAGATCACAGAGGGAGTGAGCAAAGCGTTTCTCACTACGTCTGCTGAGAAACACATACACAGTAGCGATTCGTCACACCATTGCTGTGAAATACTCATTCCTTTAAACCTTTATTTACTTAGGAAAGTTTGATTCTTTCTAAGTTAGCAAAGAGGACTCTGCTGCCCTCACTAGAGTTTCATGTATAGAAACCATACTGAATTTGGAATGATGTCACATTCATATTTACAGATAGAAACACTTGTTTCATGCTCGGATTTGAGAGGAGGCAGGTAGTTTGTTTTAGCTCACTTTTGAATAGCCTCAGCTATTCTTCTAAGGGGGCTGGGCACAGTTTGAAAATAAAGAAGTAAACGTTTTAGAGTGATTGATACCCACCATATTGTTTACTATAAACAGCAGGAGGCATGCATCGGGACTCTCACAGGGAGGGAAGGGTCTTTATCTGTCTGTGGGTCTGCCTACAACTACAGTCCACGCTGCAATAGCATGCACCCATTGGCAGAAAAGCCACTCTTAAAACACATGTACATCCTAATTGCCTCCTTGCAAGAAGAGCACGTTTCTCCTCACATCAAATCTGACACAAGAAAACAGAAAACAATCTCCCTGTGCAGGATAAATAGTCCTCCCTCTTGCTGCCATTTTCCCATTTACTTTCCCTTACATAGGTCAGGAGTGGGAAATAACAGGACGCAAAGAAAGGTGAAATCTCTCTACTTCAAAGGAACTTGCCATATTGGTACTGAAAAGAAACTCATTGTTAATATTGAAAACTATGACAACTGCAAGATACAATAGACAAAGTCTCCGGTGAAGAATTCATTTTAAAATGGCCTGTCCTTTTATTCTTTTGTGGGTGGGGTGGGAGCTGTGGACCCAGTTCTTTTCAGAGCCTAATCTAATTATTCTGTGGGTTTTGATTTCTCCTGATGTTACTATTCCTATTCTAGTCTTTCTACTTGAAATGAGCCACATTTGCTTGGCATTATTAAGTCTGATAAATTAATCTTAATGCTCTGAAATTTCTTTTACTGTTGCTTAGTGGGAAAACATATTAAATTACGATAACACAATGCTTGACTTATATGACACAGTATGTTCACTATGCAATAAATAACACAAATGACATTTTAAAGGTACACAAAATATTTAGAGTTTCTAAAAGCTTCCTTGGGTTTTACTTCTCATTTAAAGACTTCCTATTTATTGGAAATAAGAACTTGGCATGAAAGGCAAAACTTAGGTTTGGAATCAGATACCAATAAAACAATAAATCTGGCCACTGTCATTGTAGGAGCCTGTCACAAGAATTACAAGGAGAAGCCTGTTGGAGACTAAGGGGGCAGAAGGACATGCGGAGAAGAAGGGAGAGGAACTGAGCACCTTCCTACACTCCTACAGCCATAAGCCCTGGTTTATATAATCTTAAAAATAACGCCCTTAATAACTTCATGGACATCCCAGAAAGAACTGTAATCCACCTGACCTCCATAGTCTGTTCATCCACAACCAAGATGAGCTTTCAAAATTTGCTTTTGTCCATGTACCACAGCAAAGGGTCCAAAAATGGTAATTTTCATCTCCCACTCCCTACAGCCATTCTTTCCATACCTGGAAGCCCAACAACAACAACAAAATTCTAAACAGTAAATCTGGTCATTTCAGTGCATAATATCCTTCAATGGTTTCCCACTAAATTCACAATAAAAACCAATAGAACAGCATTACCAGAGTCTGCGAGTTATGTTCCAATCTGAATATCTGATCCCTGTCACTTGGTTTGTGAAGGTCTATCAGCTCCTTCAACTCACTGAAATCTGTCCTTCTGCCAGGCACCTGTAGTCACCGTGCCTCAATTTCTTTGCCTAACTTGTCTCAAGAGCCACCTCCTCATCTTTAGGGCTGGCCACAGAGATTTTTCCCCCCTAAGTGAAGCCTTTGCTAATAATACCATTGTATGTAATTAAAATTTTATTCTGTTGTTCTGTGCCATAAAACCTTGTCAGTTTCCTCAGCCATCATGTAATGATTTGGTTTGTTTAATTTTAGCCGAGTCTGCTTACTCTAGATATCAGCGCTTGTACGTAATAAGCATAATTAAGAGGCACAAAGGAAAGGAATGGGGCACAGTGGATTTGTTATGGTTCAGTTTGCCTAGCTGCTGTTTACGTACAGCTAGGAGCTGCTATGGACACGGCAGTACTGATGGAGTGGCCAGGGCAGAGCAATGGACTCCAAGACACTGGATGTTTCTGAGACAGTTGACTATACACGGAATGGACCATCTGAATGACTGGCCCCTGTGACAGGAGCTACCTGATGCTTTCCTAGAAAATGTGGAAGTCCATATGTCTTTAGTATTTTTGTTGATGTTCATGTGAACACACTTTTTAATTGGATAGTTTATAAGCATCTTTCTTCTTCACTGCAACTCTCTGCAAACATGACTTTACTCTGACATTCCGAGTTGGAAAAGGAATTTCTAGAAAAAACATATTTAAGGTCTGTTAAAATTCAAAGGCATTTTATCCATGAACTCACTCTGGCCACTAGATATAGCCACATGTTCACGTTTTACATTCATTGGAAACGTATGAATTTAGATTATTTGTCTGTCTTGATTTTATCAGAACAATGATAGCTCAGTGTTGTTTTCTGTCTGTCTCCATGATATACAAACTCTACAATCAGTAATCCTCAGGATGCCCGGGTTCCTCCTCTGATCACAATTCACTCAGCATGTCTGGGCTGAGGTCCAATGGTTCCCACTATTAAAGAGTTCAGCAGATCACGTGCATACTGGTGAAAAGTCATAAACTCTGTAAGACACTGGCTGACTCCATGTTCTTCCAGAAGGATTTTATCTAGCTCTTTTCAGCATCTACTTCAGCACTTTGGAAATTACTGACATGACAGGCACATTTTCACTAAATGGACTGGCCATGTGTACAGAAAACTTTTATTGTAGCTTTATGAGCTGGTAGTATATTCTCATTGGTTTGTATTCTGAATAGCGCTGTCATTTACTACTTTAATTAAAGGGAACACATTTAAGGAATGTTTATGTTTAAAACATAATGAATGAAATGAAGGTCAAGGATTTAGTGGCCACTGTATGTCTGGCGGCAGAAATTACCGTGAAGAGCAGAGAAGTCCTCTTTACCATTGGTTTTATCCTATTAATTCCATCAGGTGGAGGTCACTATCTTCCGAACTCTGAATAAAAATATACCCAATAAAACAAATTCAATTTGTTTTAAAGCATAATTGTATTTGAAGCTACTGAGCTATAAATTTTTTTCCTCCTTTAGTATATGGTAATTGTGTGTGGGGGGGTGTTAAAGAATCAGATGATCTTACACTAATTTTCAAAATAAAATCACCTGTTTAAAAAAAAAAAACTGGAAAGATTAGCAGAGAGACAAACACACAGAGAGAAGGACCCATGGGCCATGTCTAAAATACTGTTTAAAATTCAAATTACTCAAAGTATATAAAATCCAGAAAGGCACAAGCTGGGCCTGGGATGGGCACAGCGTCCAGTTCAGTGTGGATGATGGAGAGAAACTTAGAGACGGCAGGGACTTGACATGAATTGACAGTCGTTATGGAAGGGGGAGGGCGGAAGCAGCCTTCTCACAAGAGGGCGGGCGACCAGGAGACAAAGTGCACCACTCAGAGTAAGAAGATACAAGGCAGGTGTCCAGCAATGCGACCTTCACCAAACCACAGTTGCCAAGCGAAGATATGAAAAGGTGCTGTTATTATTTGAGGGGTTTATCAGTGACTCGTGGGCTCGCTCTAAGGGCATGCCAGGCTGTGTTCAAGTGCTTGGAAATGGCCGGCTGCTGGAAAGCTATTAGCAAGCACCAACACAGGATCAATAGGTAAAGGAACAGATAACGTTTGGGAGATACTGAGTTTTCAACTTTAGTTTTGTGTTCAAAATTCACCTCCTTCACAATCACTCCAATGTACTTTCAGTGACTATGCAGCATGGCAAGTTACTTATCTTCCCCTTGTCCCAGAAGGACCACTTTTCTGTAAGACTCACAAACAACACCATAAGTTAAATGGATGTTAAGAAAATGAAACAGCCTTCCCAAGAGCTGATTCTATCAAGTGAGCTTGAAAGAAGAGGAATGGGATCAGAATGTCTGCTTTCTGATTACTTCAAACACGGAAGGAACTCACAATAAGTGTACGCTTTTTAAATAGTACTACCCGCCTGAATATGCCCCAAACCATCCCCCGAGTGCAGCCTGTCCTAGCTCCTTCTACCAGTTTGCTTTGGATTCCGCGTCTGCATTCCACCCCGAATCAGCTCTAGAAGAGTGTGATGAACTGTGAAAGTTAAAAATATGTTTATTATGGGAGATGTCTTCGCCTATTTGCTTTCAACATCCCATTACATTTTCATTAAACAATTCCAAAAGAAAGATGAGAGAGAGAGAGAGAGAGAGAGAGAGAGAGAGAGAGAGAGAGAGAGAGGGGGGGGGGAGAAGCTCAGGAAGGCCTGTGGCTTCAATGGATGTCACCATGTAATGCGGACTCGGGGAGCCCAGCGTTATCTACCCTCCAATACTCTGGAAGGTGCTATGCCAGGAGGCCCAAACCTCGGTGGCTCTCTGGGGCATTTACCATCCACTCATAGGGACTCTCCCTCCTTTTCATTCTATGACAGACTTACAGATTGGGAAGAATTGTTTCCACTGTTGAATTAGATCAGTCTAATAGTGAAGCTTGTGCCAAATTGTTACCTCGAAAATGCCATTTAGCTACATGTGATGCATTGCATATTTCAAAGAGAACGATTTTATTTAAAATAATTATTGAGAAGTTAAGCCTGTTTCCATTTGAAGCAGGATGACTTTTTCAAAGCTGTTTGCTTAGTTTGTTTGTTTTCTTGCTTTCTGAAACTGGTAGCCCATCCAAGGTTGGTTTAAGGTCCGTGTTTCACTTTAACTCTTTCACTACGCACTCTATTTTTCAGTCTCCCTCTGGCTACGAGAACTGAAAGATAACCTGTGTGGTTCTGGGGAAAGCCGAGAGGAGGAGGGGTCTCATCAGTTGCTCTGAGTGTGTCTCACAGAGGCCCTGGCACCACAGTCCTCCAGAGCCGAGATCCCTGACCAGGTGCTCCATTTCCTGTAAGTAAGGGGAAACATTTGAATCTGCTTCCTGACTTAAACAAACTTTATCACACACACGGATTCAGGTATTTTGAAAAGTGTAAGGTCATGTTATAAACCAGGGTCCAAATCCTGGCCTCAAACAATATCCTCATGGTAAAGCAGTCAAATATACGTAAAAGAGTTGTCATTGGTTAGTGTTGCCATTTGTCTGTAGACAGAGGAGCCCAACATGATGATGTTTGATTCCTTCTTATGCAAAAGTTGCCATTTAGATAAACTGGAGGGCCCGAGAGATGGCTCTGCAGTTAAGGAGGTCTAGCTGCTCCTTCAGAGGGTCCGTGTTCCATTCCTAACTCACACCCCTCTGTTAACTCTACCAAGGGATCTGGCATGTCCATCTGACCTCCATGACACTGGGCACATAGGTGGTGTACAGAAATTCATCCAGACAAGAAGCCTACACACACGAGATAAATAATACATTTTAAAATAAATGGGCACATAGGTGGTGTACAGAAATTCATCCAGACAAGAAGCCTACACACACAAGAAAAATAATACATTTTAAAATAAAATGGCTATGTTTTATCCATTAAGTGTCTACTTCTTTACTGAAGGCACAACACTTCCATAGTTAGACTCACTGGCTGTTGTGTGTGAACTGAAGTCTTTGGAAGCCACTGCCGTGCTGTTTGACAGTGTGTGTGTGTGTGTGTGTGTGTGTGTGTGTGTGTGTGTGTGTGTGTGTGTGTGTGAATGCTCTCCTGTGTGCTTGAGTAGACTCACCTTCAAATACCATGCTCACTATTGAAAAAGGAAAGTGTTGTCTGTGGTTATAGAATACTCTAAGAAGGGGAACATTAACACACTGGGCCTTCAGAAGCAGCTGTGTAAGGCAGTAAAGCAAAAAGAATTATCTCATTAAAAACCCTGACAACGTTGCAAGATGTGTGTAAGCTGGTGTAAAGGGACACATTTCACTGAGTAAGGCAAGCAGGTGTGTGGGAATGACACACATGAGCAGGAATGCCAGCCGTCGCCTGTCCAATAGGTTCACCAGACCTCCTTCTACACAACCCACACAACAGGGAAGTGGCGGAGGGAAAGGGAGACTATCTCCATAGCAACCGGGGGGAGGGGGGATGCAGGGCAAGGCCTGCCACCTGTTAATCAATTAGGAGGACTGTCTGGAAGCGGAAGAGATTCCTGGAGAATCCTAGGGCGGCTCTAAGGTCAGAAACAGAAAACCTTAATTGGAATCGTTTTCAACTTAAAGTGTTCTTGTTGTCAACACCTACATAGTAATATTACTATAGTTTAACTATAGTTTACACTGGCCACTTTGCTCCATTTCTTATGATGGGAGTCTTTTTTATGTTGTTGCTATGTTATTGCCATGTATTAAAGTAGCAAAGGCAGCTTTCTTCTTTTCATGGGTGTTTAGTTTCCAGTTTGGAAGTGAACTTGCAGATGTAGTATTTTATAATTTCTCACTAAGACATCATTAACTTCAATATTGATATGTCTGCCTATACTCTTGAAATATTGCACTTAGATAAAATTATTGAAAAGTCCAGCTGAGCCTGTTATTGCTTATGTCTTATAGCCTGTCATATACTTAATAGTTCAAAACTTGGAAGCATCAATTCTCTCTGCAGGTACTTATTTCACCAAAGGAGATTCTCTAACTTGTCAAGTAAGGTCAAGAGGCTTGTGAACCCTTCCATGTACTGTTTGTTTTTCTAAAGTTTGTCCCAGGACCGAGACTCCTGCCTTTCTCTGGCTTCTGGTCCAGCCGTGGGCCCCCCCACCCCGCCTCCCCCAGCACATCTTCACCTTGCTTCTCTTGGATTGGAGGGGCCAGGAGTGTCACCTTAGACTGATGTGCTGGCTCCTGTGCTATGTGGCCTCTCATTTACACACAGCTGCCCATGGCACTTCCTGAAAACACTTTCACAGAACGGGACATTAGAGCCCCCATTTCTGTGACATTAGAGCCCCCATTCCTGTTTATGCTGCCTTTTTGACACAGTGTTGCACTAGGAAATCCCATGTGTAAAGGCGTGGTTGGGTGGCTGGACCAGCCTACCAAATATTTACCATGGTAAACTCTTGACATTATGACTTAAAGCAGAAATAAGATCAACAGCTTCCCACAGCACAAGCGCTGTCTTAACTGGTCGAAAGACGTTTCTTTATCTAAACCGAACCAAAGGAGACAAAACCGAAACAATTCAGTCACTGAAAGTCGCTATGGATAAGCAAAAGATGAGGAAAAAAGGTTTGCAATGTTAGCATGGAAAGCTGCGCCTTAAATTAATAAGAAGCCAGCAGAGAGCCAGGATGACAAGTCCTATTATTAAGAAAAAAAATTCTATAATCGCACATCTAAACAGAATAGGGTATGAATTATTTTAGAGACAAAAAGATTGTACAATATATGTGAAAGGCCCAATAGTCACCTCCGCATACATAAACTAAGACGCTCAGTCACCAACTGGAGGATAAGGGGCCAGGCCAGTCTTATTCAACCTATTATGTGCAGCAATTCTCTGAGGGTGGGATAAAGGACTCCGAAGCCAGGGTTAGACTGTGATTTTTGTCCTCTGGGAAACTCCACTTAACAGCTCTGAATATCATTAAAAGCCCGTGAGACACTCATTCAAGGGCTGCTGTAGACAGCCCAGGGGGCTTTTAAAATGCACACACGGAGAAAGACAGACCCTGATTACAGACTCTTTGTTGAATACAACCAGTGGCCCACTGCTGGCATCCCAGCCTCCACGGTCCTCGCAGCGTGTCTCATCGAATCACGAGATGGGCTCCCATCATCCCATGGTAACACTGGAAGCTTCGTGAAGGAGAAAGTGTGCTTTCTTTCTATGCTGGGTATTTCCTGACAAATGGCAGGTGTACAATGCAGGCTGAACCGACTCACGTGCCCCCATCCCCAGAACCCTACACACCTCTTCCTGGCAACACTGAGATTACAGGGGTCACTGGCAGCGCACTGCCTGCCTACTGGTGCGCTGACTGACAGAGGAGAAAATCAAATCGAGAGGGCCAGCGTGACCTTTGAGTTGGTGGACAGGGTGTGCACTCATGGTAGCAACAGGGTCGAGATCAAAGTGACGGATGTCCAACCTTCTAGGCCACGGCTAGAGACCTAAATGGACCACTTGTGATTATCTGCGCGATTGCATAGGCATCACAGGTGAGGCAGACCTGATCCTGGCAAACAAAGAGAGCTGCAGACGGACGGCAGGATCCTAGAACCAGGCGGATTTCCCAGGCTGAAGAAACACACTTGACAGCAGCAGGCTGCTTGTGAACTATGCAAGCCTGCCGATTAGACAACTGCTGTATGGTGAGCTAAGATGGGATTAACATAAGCCGATGAGTGTTAGAAACGCTGGAAAGAACGCGGTGAAGGGCCATTCAGAAATGGTACCGCCAAGCTGCTTTAAGGGGGGGGGGTCTTGCAAAAAGAGAAGCTGACATCAGCCTGTTTATCAGCAATCAAGAGAAGGGGCAGCTCATGCTGAGAAAACCTACGAACATGATTCTAGGAACCAGACTAGTTTCTGTGACCCCGGGGTGGAAGGGTCATTTGTCACTTTTCTGCTTTTCCGTCACATCGGTTGTTACAAAGGTTGACAGTCTTTCACTTTTGAGTAATAGGGATAAAACAAATACCTGTCTACTTACTTGCAGGCACTGGAGAGGCTCTGTTAATTGCTAAGAGAGGCAGTCGGTGGTAGGTGACTAAGGCGTTGCAATTTACATATGCTTAGCACTGACATATTACTCAGATCTCCAGAGGGCATCTAAACTGACTTCCTCTATATGCTATCCGTATGTTATACTACCCAAACACTTCCTCTCAAGAACGGCCATATGCATCTCCCTTTCATACCCAAAGAATGGCAGCCTTCCTTTACTCTTTGTTCGCTCTCTTGGCTGTGATGTCTAAATATTTGTGAAAATAACTTTTTCAGGTCATTTGAATATAATCCCAGCTGTGTGCAATATTTTCTACCTTGAAACAAGTAATTTCTTTTAGATATAAAAATTGTCAAGCCCCACCGCGGTCAAGGTGTGTTCTTATATACATTTTGATCAAAGGAAATGTGACATGAATTTTAGATCATCACGCAAGCCTAGGTTCTCAGATATACTCTAGAAGTAAATGTTCCCCGGTTGACGAGTGAGTCATGGGCAACCATCACCGTAATCACCACCCTCCCCCTCCGATCTGAGCATGGAGTGCTCTGTGGCTATTGACCACTTCTGCGGGAACTCGGCCTGCCTCTTTTCTTCCCGCCCCCTTTTCTTTTTGCGGCAGGAGAGTGAGCGATCCTGGACTCCCCTGTGCTAGGCGGCAGGCAGGCACTGGGAAACTGCGGAAACTGCGGAAACTGCGTGCACACCTGGCCACTGGCCTTGTTCTTCCTAGAGTAAGGGGTTTTAACAAATGTGCCGAAGCTTGTAGTCACCTGTCCCCAGCCCGACTCTGCTGTCCATCTCACTCATCCTAACAGTGGTTTTGCACGCCGGGGACGGACAAGCTAGTGCTTTTGGGGTACAGAGAGTGAGTCTTTTGCTCAGTTTCCATCCTCTTAGGTAACTGCTTCTTCCCCTTTAACTAGCAGAATGCCAGATGACTCAGAGCATGATCAAAACCATGTGCTCCAGTTTGCATTAACACGGTCTTCCGATGGACAAGCTCAGCCCTTCAATGTTAATATATATCCCTTTCTAGCATCCGCTGCAAGAAGCAGGGCAGTGGAGTTTCTCTCTACCCTTTGCAGATTCTCATAGTTTTTTTTTTCTTATTTTTTGTTTTTTTTTTTTTTTTTTTGGTCATATAATGCGTGTGGGTGGGGGTTGGGGAGGGAGACCATAGTTGGGAGATTGCCATTTCTAGTATTTTCTTTTTCTAAATTAGTAAAATTATATAGAATGATGCCATTCACAAAACTATACATTTTTTTCCCCTCCCTTGAGATAGCCCAGCCTCTCTGAAGCAGGATAGTTTACCTTTCAGCCTACTGGTTTGCATGTGCACATGTTCAAGGTTTGCCAGTGGAACCTGGGACAGGAGAACAGGGAGATCCATTGACCAGACCAAGCTCATGCATGTTTCATTGGCTGATTTTGACTGTGTTGTACCCTATGTCTGTCACAGAAAATAGCTATAGTCCCATCTAGGTACAAGTTAACAATAAAGGTAACAAGAGCAATAGGAGTAGAGGATGGAGAAATAATCCGCTGTTCTGCCGGAACCACTGGGTCCACAGACCTCCCATCAGGCAGCTCACAATCAGCAATCAGCTCCTCCAGCTCCAGGTGACTCCAACACCTCTAACTCAAGTGTACCTGTATGTGAAAGGAAACGCCCCCACACAGGCATATGGCTGGTTTAGGACACACCTTTAGAAGGCGTTTGGATACAAGAAAGTATCACAAAGTTTAAGACAGGGTACAAGAGCCTTGCTGGGAGGAACCTCAAATACTCTGCCAGTTTTCTATGCATGAAGGGTCTAAGTGGGAACACACACAGCCTGAGCTACATCTTACGAGGCAGGGGCTTTCAAACCTGCTTGCACATTAGAATCACCCGGAGAGCATTTGCAGCTATATGGGGAACTTGACCCCATCCCCAAAGAATCTAGTTCTGCTCATCTGAGGGATGCCTTGGGCATCACTCCATTTGCAGGTTCCCTTGGTGATGCAAACAAGCAATCTAGGCGGAACACCATGGCTTCTAGAGCCTGCTTTATGAAAGGATACAGCCTATTTTGTTAAACATGCTACCCAAATTGCAAACCAGATTTTACCTAAATTATGATTCTCAGCTTTGTATAAGCAAAACAAACCAAAACCAACCAACAAACAAAAACTCCTTGTGTTGAAACCGCCACATTTTGCTTGTGATTGATTATATGCTAGAGGTTAAGGGCTTTCGGGCTAGAATGTGACAGAATGCAGGGGGTGGGGGGCTGTTACAGAATCAGGGGTAAAACCATGTGAAACCCCTATGGTATTTAACACGGAGGGAAATCCTTCACACTCTCCAAGAGGTTTTGTCCTTCCTCAATTACCACAAACATCCATCTATGCATCTTGGGTGAGGAAAGGTAATAATCAGAGCATCCTTACTTCATTCCAGAGCATCTTGGCTAAGCGGTGCCCAGGACAACATTTTAGTTGAATTGATAATGACGAAAGGTATTCCAGCCCTTGGGTAGAATGGAAGTGCCCACCGTTTCACAGAGCGGGCTATATACACACACACACACACACACACACACACACACACACACACACACACACACCTATGGACACCTCCGCTAACGTGAAGTCAGTGCAGTCTTCAATGCTTAGGGTCTTAGTCCGGTTAGGGACACTTCCCCTGGGCGCTTCATTTCCTTCTTTTAACAGTCTTCGTGGCTAAGGATGAATATAATCCCGACTCCAAGTGACAGACACCGAAAGAGACCTGCTTTGTGTTCCCACGTTAGCGCTCATATTTCACAGATAAAGTTTTTGCTTTCCAGGGACCATTCCCCAAGATCATGATGTCTTCCCTTCTCTCTCTACCAGCTAGCACTGCAGCTGAGGAGTACAGTCAGGTGATGTAGCCCTTTCGCTCACCCAGCCCCAGTTTCACAGAACTTGTATGCAATTTTATTGTGTTCCCCTAATCCAGCACAACAGACCCTCTGAGCTTTATTAACAGCTTCACTGTAGCCTAGCCTCTACCCCAGTGGTGAACACGGGTACAAATTCATATCCTGCACACTGCTTTGCTGTATATGTGTGATTAGAACACTGTTTATGGGCTGGCAAGCCTGTAAAGCCAGCCCTTGGGAGGCTAAGGTGGGAGGAAGGAATGACAGTTTGAGGCCAGTCTAGCCTATACTATGAAATGAGAGGTGGCTCATAAAACCTAAACCAGAAACTACCTGGCCCTACAGAGAATGTGCTTGCTAATTCTATTATTGCCAGAATAGTCCTGACTGAAAATATGAGCCTTATCCCATTGCTTTGGGAGTTATGTTTGATGATGAGAAAGTCCGCCAATCCTAGCTAGGACTTCTGATTGCACTGAATCAGCCCTTTTACCCAGAGTTGCCTTGCATGCTGATGCCAACGTGGCCCTCTTGTGTTTTTCTACTGTGTCCATGTATAATGTGTCCTTTAAATGACGAATTTCTATGCACCCTCTCAGGTTCGATTCAATGGTATCACCTTGTAGTCTTCTGACTCCTTCTCAAGAGTCAAGCCCTTCACACATACACATTTAAATATGATTTATACACCTGTTTTTTCCTGCATCTATTTACATATTTGTTGTTTTGCTAAGTCATGAAGACCCAGCTTAAATACAGAACATTCAACATTTAAGTGAAAACAATGGAGGTTTTACACACTTTGATACAATTGAGGTCACTGTTGTTTCAAGAGGCTTTGAGAGTTTTCTTAATGTACCTGCTTTTAGGGTCACTTTATGTTCAGGAAAGAAATGCCACTGTAACCATTATACATGACAGTAAATTAAACACAAAAGTTATTTTTTAATTTTCTGAGCAGGCGCACTGTCAAGGAGTTTTGCTCCTTTCCAAATACCACGTTTTCTCTGAACAGAAGAGCTCTACCAGTGATGTTCATTGCTAAATAATGTACAACAGACTCCGAGTACAACTTGTAAAATGATACTTAAAAGAGTACACTTTTAGAGTTATGGTAGCCATCTTGAAAGAGATGTGTGCCTCTGTTAGGCTACAGACCTAACAATAAATGGGACAATTAATGGGTCTACTGCGTGCTCTAGAGTGAACAAGTCATTCACGGTCACTGGAAAGCAATATGGACCACTCACTCAGTAAGCAGATATTCACATTTTTAAAAAGACAGCTAGCTGTAGATGAGCAAAGGATATAATATAAAAAGGACAACATTAAGGGAAAATTATCTTTAATTCTGGATAAATAAGGGCTCCAGAAGACAAAACTGAGGGACTGAAACAAAGAGAAAGATAGTTCACAGAGAATATTTGAAAAGCAAATAACTGACAAAGAGCATGCTGATTGTCTACAAATGACTACAAACCAATAGGAGACCATCAATCTTCTAAATAGAAAAGGTATAGACATATGGGTATTTAAAATATAGTGACATTTGGAGCTCCAACAAGCATATTATAACATGCTCTATCTCACCAGACTCAAGTAACTATAAATGAAAAACAGTTATATCATTCTACATCAATAGAATTGGCAAATACATGCATGCAAGTGCACACACACACACACACACACTCTCACACACACACACAAACACTGGTAACACACACACACACACTGGTAACACACACACACACAAACACTCACACACACACACACACACTCACACACTCACTCACACACACACACACACTGGTAACACACACACACACACACACAAACACTCACACACACACACAAACACTCACACACACACTCACACACACTCACACACACACACTCACACACACACACAAACACTCACACACACACAAACACTCACACACACAAACACTCACACACACACACACACTGGTAACACACACACACACACACAAACACTCACACACACACACACACACTCACACACACACACACACACTGGTAACACACACACACACACACTGGTAACACACACACACACACACACTGGTAACACACACACACACACACACACACACTGGTAACACACACACACACACACAAACACTGGTAACACACACACACACACACACACACACACACACACACACACACACACACACGCACACGCACACCAGGCAATATCAATCAACATTCAACAAGACAATCATTGCAGCACTGTTACAAACATGAAAACAGAAAAAAGCTAAGTTTATTAATGGAACAATTAATAAATTGTTAATTAATAAAACTTAAATTGGAGTAAGAATTTGTATATATGAGAGCCAACCTGAATGGATTAGAGTATATGCAGTTGGCTATATCTCAAGAACAGTATGTTTATAATAATGAAAAAGCAAGATCCAAAAAATATGGTATGCCATATCCTACCATTTATATGAAAATTTGAACCCCACAAAAGAATAATATCTATTTTTCAGAGAATAATAGATATGAATGGCAAGTTCCATGAATGGTAAGTTCACAAGTCAGGAAGGTGGCTACTTTTTGGGAAGAGAGAGACAGAATTTAAAGTGTTTTTGTAAATATTTATTTTGTTTTATTCTAGGGCACATGACATGAATATCATTCTTATGTTTTTAGGGTATCGGATGATTTTAGAAGTAAAAAAAGTCAACCACACTGAAAACATTTTTTAGAGGAAATGGGGGAAAATGCCCCATGTGGGGATAATCTGATGGATTTCCCCCAGTCGCTTAAGACAGAGTTTATACTGCTTAACTGCTATCCATTTCAAAATTAGAATTTGTCTTCAAGCTTGGTCATTCTATATGCTCCTGTCTGCAAAGCAGGAAATAGAAGCTACTCCTCAACCCCTTACAACTGTTAGATGGGTGAATTGTAAAGTTAGAACCATGTGCTATAACCACAGACAAAGGGTGTAACCATACAGGCATTCATAACAACAACCCACATCCCAGCACGCTTTCTCTGAAACACAGCCATCTAACCTTTACTCATAAGCACACAGTCTATGACTTCTGTCAAAGTCAGAAGCCTCGGCATCCATTTTGACCTAGAGATGACTGTAATGAGGAACTCTTCATAGCCATCCATCCATCCATCCATCCATCCATCCATCCATCATCATAGCTATTTGATGAAAATGGCAAGTCACTGAACAGTATGTGTAATAGAGTATGCTTGATGAAAAAAATGAAAGACATCAGAGATATTGTATTTGTTGGCTTGAGTAGGCAGAAATACCCATGGAGTGGTTAAGGGAAGTGATGGAGTGGTTAAGGGAAGAGAATGCCCGGTTGGTAGGGATGAGTACTGACTGGGTGGGTCCGGTGACATTAACAGTGGTTTTTCATTCTGTTTCCTCTTGGATGTTTACAGTTTGGATTATGTAAACATTTCATTAATTGAATTAAAAGGGAAGTCCCTAAAAGATCCATCACTCTAACTTTATTATGGAAAAATTATCACTTCAGGCTCTATTCCATCTTGTCCTTATACATTCTGAACAAACTCTTGACAGAATAGACGCCCTTAGAAACATGTACTGATGATCTATCTCCTAGATACATATTAGAAAAGACTCAAAAGCCCTGGAAACATAAAGAAACAAATGGGAATTACTGCTTTCCAACTGCAACATGGAAAAAGTAATTTTCTTTTAGAAAAAGTCTGCAAGAGATTTTGGTTACAACAAACAAATAAGACACATTTCACCAAGGGAAGTAACATAATTGTTTTAAAACAAATTCAAGATGTGCCACCCATCTACTTGCCTATCACAGTCATGTGACTACTTATTCTTGACTAAATTGTATTTAGCTGTACTGTGGCCTCAACCATGGCAGTGAACCTAGTTTCTTTATCTTCCTTGACTATATATACCCAATCATCATATCCCAGGTATTCAAACTCAGAATGAAAGCCTGAAGCCTTCCCTACTGTTGTCCCCCCCCACCCCCCACCCCCGCAAAACCATCTCTTTCCTAAATGCCCTGAAAGTCTTGTGACAGCATCTTTGTCTGCATGATGGCTGCTCTCTCTTCTCATCTCCACAGTCACTCATCCTCTTGAGCTCATAACCCTGGCTGTGCCACTCTCGGGTGGGTTTCAAATGGAATTCACACTCCTTTCGTGGCTATGCAAAACTATGGGGTTTGATTCCTGCCTACCTTACATAGCTATGTGAGCCTGAGATGGCTACATGATAGATTTCATGCTATAAAATTCACCCAAATGCCAGAACCTGTCTGTAAAATACCTAAGATAGTTTTCAGTGAACCATGAAAATTAAGCATGCTCCCCACCCTGCAAAACACAAAACAAAACAACCCTGCCAGCCAACAAATAGGCCAGTTTACAGGAACAGGTAGTTCTCCAAAAGAGCACAAAAGGCAATAAACATTTAAAAGTGTTCAGCATCTCTATTCATGCGGGAAATACAAACTAAAGCTACTGCTAGTAACTACTCTGGTAACCTCACACCAGTCAAAATGCCCATCGTCAATAAATACAGCAAAATGGTGACAAGGATGTGGTCAAGAAGCACCCTTATTCACTGCTGGTGGCAGTGCAAACTAGTACTCCCACCATGGAAATCAATACGAAGGCTTCCCAGGAAATTACAAACAGAACTATATTATCCAGCCATACCACTCCTGAGTACAAACCCAAAGGGCTCCACGCCTCACTAGAGAGATACTTACACACTGCTGCTCCACTGATGAGAGCCAAGAATGGGACCAGCCTAGATGCCCATCACCTCTAGAGCGGACAATGAAAATGTGCTACATAAATGCAAGGGGGCTGGAGGGTAAGAGGGTGGAGAAGAGTGCACTTTGTTTGAAATATAAAATGGCACTTGTTTGGACGCGCAATGACATCTGCTCTTTATATGAGAATTGAAAACAACCTAAAGACAGTTCTTAGTTCCCAGCTAACACTGAATGAGTGTGAAGTCTGCAGATCTACGCCTGTACTCAGGATCCAATCTGTGTATATTGATGCTAAGACAGGGACTTTAAAACAAAACAAAGCAAAACCAGCAAACACTGACAAATGCTTCTCCCAAGATAGACACCCTTTCTCATCACTCTGTTGGTAACAAGGGGATCATGAAATTTAACTTAAAAAGCTTTTTTTTTTTTTCTTTAAATTTTGGCAAAAATACCAGTAGTACAAAAAAGAAAAAATAGCTTAGTACATTTTCACATATGGGCAAAGACCTTAAGGGTGCGGAGAACTGCCAGTGTCCCCATGGCCACCTTGATGCTGCCCTTTTGACAATGCATGTGCATTGTCTAACCTCTCCAAGACAAAGGCAGAAGCGCCTGTAGCCAGAAAGGGCCCAGTGAGAGAACCCTGCTCCCAGAGAAAGAGGATTTCTGAGATCACTTGGCCATTTCAAACACACAGCAGTCAAGAGAAAGAAAGAAACACGAAACAAAACATGGCAAACTCACAAATGTTTTCTTGCAATTGGATTAGGGCTAGAGCAAGGCTAACGGTTGAGACATGGCAAACTCACAAATGTTTTCTTGCAATTGGATTAGGGCTAGAGCAAGGCTAACGGTTGAGATCCCACACTGCTCTTGGAGAGAACTTGGTTCCTGTCACCAGTGCTTAGGTGTTCACAGCTGTCTCTAACTCTAGTTCAAGGTGATCTGAGGCCTTTGCCATCCATATGCACACACGCACACACGCGCACACACAAGCACACAAATGTATACAACTAGTCCTAGAAAGTTTAATAATGGAGGGACTAGGGAACCACCTCCTCCAAACTCCTAGTCCACAGGCCACAGACTGCAAAACAAGAAAACAGAATTTATTTCACTGGTCAGGCAATACTGTTTAATTATTGGTTCCATGTGTTGATAGGAATTATTTACCAATTTAGAGCAAGAAAGAAGGTACTGGACACAGAAACAATGTATATGAAACAGCTAAAAAGAACTCTAGTGATTAGCTTTGAGAAGAATAAAAGACTGAACTATTTCAAATATGTGAAAATACTTTCCCTGAAAACAGTTTTAATGAACAGGGCTGAACCCAGAGTACAGAAGTCATTAGGAGGGAGACTGGATTCTCAGTCTCAGCGGGCTTGACTGGGAGAATAGTATGGGAGGGAGAGGCTTTAAAGTACAGATGGAAGGATTACCTAAGAAGAACTGTGGAGAAGGAATTCACTCTGGCTGAGAGGACAGACTAGACAGTGAAGATAACAACAGCTAGTATTTATTAAGCACTTAACAATGTGCTAAAAACTTGACGAAATTACTCATTTAAAACTCGTAACAACGTCATCAAGTAGAAAGCATGGTTTTTACTGATAAAGAAGTTGACAGAAGCTAAGTGCCACTCACAGGCTACCAGCAAGAAGCAGCTGAAATGAGGCAGGAAGCGTGAACTCATCATCATCCCCATGCCATGCAACTTTTAAAGTCACCAGCTGATGGTGGAATGTCCCCCTCTAGCTCCCCTCTAAGCACGCCATAAAACCCTCCCCAGCTGATCCTGACCAGCATGCCTATCTCTTCCTGTTACTGTGATTTGGTAGAAAGGCTTTTCTGCAATAAATGAATGCCTGTGGCTTCCTAGTGATGTCTAGGAATTCGTACGTACAGGAGGCAGTGGTTGAGTGGAGCATCAGTCTAACCTCTCCAAGACAAAGGCAGAAGCGCCTGTAGCCAGAAAGGGCCCAGTGAGAGAACCCTGCTCCCAGAGAAAGAGGATTTCTGAGATCACTTGGCCATTTCAAACACACAGCAGTCAAGAGAAAGAAAGAAACACGAAACAAAACATGGCAAACTCACAAATGTTTTCTTGCAATTGGATTAGGGCTAGAGCAAGGCTAACGGTTGAGACATGGCAAACTCACAAATGTTTTCTTGCAATTGGATTAGGGCTAGAGCAAGGCTAACGGTTGAGATCCCACACTGCTCTTGGAGAGAACTTGGTTCCTGTCACCAGTGCTTAGGTGTTCACAGCTGTCTCTAACTCTAGTTCAAGGTGATCTGAGGCCTTTGCCATCCATATGCACACACGCACACACGCGCACACACAAGCACACAAATGTATACAACTAGTCCTAGAAAGTTTAATAATTTGTGTATGCACTTTTTGAGAGGAAACTCCCACCATGCAGCCTAGGGTAACTAAACATTGCTATGTATTGCCCAGGGTAGCCCTGAAATCAAGATTCCACTGCAGCCTCTGAAATGCCAGGAGTAGAACTCTACGCCACTATATTCCACCAGCTGATTTCAACAGGCAAGAAGTGCCAGGCAGTGGTGGCGCACGCCTTTAATCCCAGGACTCAGGAGGCAGAGGCAGGCGATCTCTGTGAGATCCAGGCCAGCCTGGTCTACAGAACTACACAGAGAAACCCTGTCGGGAAAAAAGCAACAAACAAAGAAAAAAAGTTAGTAAGCCCTGAAAACAGAGGGATCACCACCAACACTCTACAGAGAGTACACAAAGTAAAATGTTTTGGAACAATTTCCCTAAGTAAATGGGGGTAAATAAATAGGTTAAAGGCAAAGGACAGGATTCTATCCCACAATGCACAAACCCAGTAAAAATTTATAGGCATAGTCCTATGCTCCAGGGCCTCATATGGCCTCATCTGGCACAATTTCTCAGAGATAGTAAAAAATACAATTTGCTCACTTAGAGCATGTTTTAGAGCAGAGTGAGAAATAATTTCTCTAAATTGAATATCTGGGAACCAATTACAACCCCAACTCTGCTATTAACCTCAAAATAGGTAATTGCAAGTTTGTGTCTAAATCCATTTGTCATAATAGAGCAAATTAAGAGTCACATGATGGGTGTGATTAATGGGTGACAGTCATCACGAGCACCATGAGCGCAACTAATAACAACATCAAAGAGAGATCCCAATGCGATGCAGCCACGAAGGCAAAACTAATTTTCGAATTATAATAGCAATGTCCAAGAAAGCTAATGTTTTCTTTGTGGGACAGTCACGCCTGGGCATCTGGAGGATGGTTGGTCATTAATGTCCTAATAAATGGCAGGCACATGCTGGCAAGGCTGTCACCATGTGATGCATGGGCACAGTTGCTGCTGCTATTGTCATAATGGACTGGCTAGGTGGCAGGTCACAGGGTGCTGTAAAAAAACAGTATGACTCATTACCAGCTCCATCTCAGGGCCTGGACGAGCCCAAGGATCCTGACCAAAGCTGCATGAACACAGTTTCAATGCACATAGGAGATATTCTTGCTTAATTTTCATTTTATATCCCTTGCCTATTCTTCTTCCAACAGAACCAGTAAGAATAAACCAGCTGATTAAAGTAGCAGAGACACAATAATTAAAGCATTTTTTAGATGCATTTAGTAACCATCTCACTGGCAGTAAGAAAACAAACAAACAAACAAACAGCCTGAAGATTCTGGCAATACAAGTGTTTAGCTGATGTCCCTTGATACCTGGAGGAAGCATCTATTTTGGCAACAAGTGGTGGGTGTGGTTCCGCCAGATGGGCCAAATGAAGATAGGCAGCCAATGGACCTTGCTGAACAGAGTCCTGTGGGGTCAGCAAGAGCACTGGTTCTTCCCTCCATCCCAGCCCTGAGCATGGTGCTCTCCCCAAGATGGCCAATCAGTAAGGGGCAGAACGAGAGAGTTAAGGCAACCTGCTCGGAGTTCTGACTCTGCCATTCACCAGCCTGTGAAACCCAGGCAACCAAATTTAGTCCTTTAAGTCTCAATTCTTCGCCGTTAAAAAGACGAAAATGTTACTACGATACAAATTAGTGATGTTGCAGCTAGGACACAGGTGCTAGAGATAGTCACGTGCAGCACTTACAATGCTGTCACCCAATAAAGGTATGTATGAAATGTTTCCCAACTTTAAACACAGAAATGTGTAGGGATAGTGGTAGTTGGTGGGGTGGTGAGCCTTGACTGATGCTGCAGGTTCTAACTAGAAGATGTAGCAGGTGGTGGGTTTTCCAGGGTGCAGAGCAGGGAGGGGTTGGGGGAGGGGCAGGCTGTGTCCTTATGGTTCCCTGCTTCAAATGTTTCATTTTTAAATGACTTTGCACATTCGTTTATAATCATTTTCCATCTCTTTAATGGTAATATGTGTGTGTGTGTGTATGTGTGTGTGTGTGTGTGTGTGTGTGTGTGTGTGTGTATAAAACATATACATACATTTTTTCTCTGTTTTTCTCTGTATTGCTAACAGTCTTAAAACTCTAGAAACTCTAGAGGTTGATCTTCAGGTGTTGGCAAATTTTCATGCATGGACTTGGTATTACCAAAATTATCTCAGCACTGTGTTTGGCAATGCACCTTATTCACTTCATGGAGACTTTGGATATGGAACTGTTAGAAATAATGAGAGCCTTGACACAACTGTTGATGATAAAGAAGTAAATCTGAAAAAAGTGCTGTTAGGTTTTGAGGATCTCTGTCAAGTCAAGGTCTTTCAATGCTCGCTGAGTTTAGTGTCCATAAATGAGATTCTGTTATTGCAATACCTCAAACACCTCAGATCACTAAGATTAATATATGTATGTATGTACATATACTATATAATATATATATATATGAATGAATGAGGTGATTCTATCTTAAATAGTATAGTTTAAAAATGCAGACCTCAGATAGGTAATCTTCATGGAAGCAAAATCATTTGAATTATTTAAAGAGCACAAATTATTTATTAAAGCATTCACACATTCTAGCTGATCTACACTGTGTATATGAATGTGACTTAACTTAAAGGAGTCCAGCTTTTCTTAGCATAGTAAAGAAGTTAATGTTGCTGTCCCAGTGCTAAACAACTTGTCAAAACAATCACTCTCAAGTCTCTCTCACTCTCTCTCTCTCTCTCTCTCTCTCTCTCTCTCTCTCTCTCTCTCTCTCTCTCTCTCTCTCTCCACACACACACACACACACACACACACACACCATGACACTCAACTCCAGACACCAGCACTGGACAGTGTCATGCCTGTACTGCCTTCAGCTGCACTGCCTGCTTGCTCTGCTTGTGGCCACTGGGGCAGTGACAGACATCACACTGCAAAAAGACCCAACTAGATTCTTCACTTCCTCTCTCAAGCAGACTTGCATGAGATCTTTCTCCCACACACAATGCCACTGCATTCCCAGGTTACTCCTGCGTGAATGTGGCTTCTTTTTCAGCCTCTAAACTAAATTAATAGAGGTCTTTGCTGTGGCAAGTATATTGAAACTGTGCCCATCTTTCAAGGACAAGTGCAAACACCAGCTCCTCAATGAAGCTTTTCAAAATAATTCATTCATATTAATTTTCTTTCTTTTGAAATAATAGAGCACTGACCGGGTTCATCAATTATTCTGATACTTAATCATATATATATATATATATGAATATATATATATATATATACACATATATATTATTGTTACTAATGACCAAACTGTAAATCTGTAAATTATGTTGTGCAATATATATATAATGAAAATTTAAGTGTGTGTGTGTGTGTATATATATATATATATATATGTATATATATATAATACAATTCTAATTTTGATTGTGTCTATGTAACTTGTTACTGGCATATCTCTGAAAATAAGTGAGATGCTTATCACTTTTCTATTTCAAATAATAAATACAAGAAAATTAAAGTCTAAGTAAGGATGCCTTTAAGACATTTTATTCAATATAATACGTCTAAACATGAAGGAACGCAAATACTAGTGATATACATGACAAAATGGGAGCTGTGGGAGATAGCTTGCTTTGCAAGCATGAGGACATGGCATAGAGCCCCAGAACCCACAGTAAAACAGCGAGGCAGGAGGCCATGGACTTGTAGTTCCATCGAATGGCGGTAGAGACAGGTAGATCCCTTGTGCTCTTTGGCTATACAGCCTAGATTACTTGGTATATTCCAGGCCAATAAAACAGCGTCTCAAATAAACAAAAACCACACAAACATGCACTTGCACATAAATAAACAAACACATACAAAAATCACAGTAAGAGGGATATAAAGTAAGATTATATATTCATAAAATGGGACTCTTTAAATACTGGCACATATTTGAGTCTCTCTCTCTCTCTCTCTCTCTCTCTCTCTCTCTCACACACACACACACACACACACACACACACACACACACACACACACACACACAAATTTAAGCTAGTAATTGCTGTAAGGACCAAGGCTGTCACATTAGGAAATATCAGTTCAGAAACTAGGCTGAATCACGAATGAGTCATAGGCAGAGGGCTTGTGAGTCGTGGAGGAAGAGCTGTTTCAGAATGCAGGGTTGTGAAAAGGAAAGCACTCTGTTTCAATTCCCTCCATCCAATTTGAGGACTCATTAGTAGGCAAAGGCGGCTGATTTTAATTGTTTAGACTGGTACACAGGGAGAATGACAATCTCGAAAGTCAAGAATCTCTCCTAATTAGACAAAGAAAGTTGGCATAGCATGGCATATTCATGAGTCTACAGGAGAGAAAACATTTTAAAAGGAGACATGAATGGAGAGACAGCAGATGGAGAGAAATTGTTTTTGATCATAGATGACTCAGAGTGAAGGGAAGTTGAGACAAACTAATATTAGAAGGATTAGATGGCTAGAAAAAGACTAATAAACATGAAAAGCAGGAGAGAAACAGGAGGTTAATTACAGGAAAACTGAATTTCAGCGTTTCACAGCCATAAATTTAGGCTCGAGAATTACAGACAGCATAATTTCTGCTCTGATCCAATATAAGACATTCAAGACAGAGCCTCACTCTGAAGCCCCAGAGTAAACTCACTCCTCAAGTCACGGCACACCAGAAAAGGTGACTGGTGGATGCATCTGGAAAACTACCTCCTTAAAGTCTCCCTCCACACTGTAAAACCGGCAGGCTGGAGAGGACCCTGGCTTTTGTTATGCTCCCTGAGATTAGACTTGCCTGCCACAAGAAGAACTATGGGTAAGATTGATGCGCTCATCGTGAAGGGTGCAGCGGGGAGAAAGGACGAACCTTCCAGCACAGACCTCAAGGCACTGCTCCTACCCGGATGAGCACACCTTTGTGATGAGGATGGCGTCAGAGGCACGAGTTAGAGCATTTTACACATCAAAGCTAATGATAAGGAATGGATGGCTATGAAGATGTTTCACTTTCAAAAAGGGAACAGTTAAGAAAGATTATAAACACCCTTCCCTTGACCACAATCTGACTGTGAAACCCTCCGAGAGGTGGTTTTGTCATCACCATGTTGGCAGTGACAAGAGAGTCCAAAGGACATAAATGAGATCATCCCATTGATTGCGAAATTGATCTGAAGCAGACCTTTTATTGAGATGTAACAGTGTGGCAGTACTTTAGTGATGGATACCACTAGCTCTTTTCAATACAAAATGAACCAAATGATGGAAAATCTCATTTCATAAACTAAAACTGTTATCATAAAAGTCTTGTTTCACATATTTTACTTCAATTAATTGTTACTTCTGAGACATAGATTCCCAAAGTAACCTATTAAATTGCTGGTTTCAGAACAGCCTGCCTCTTCAAGAATTTGAATCTATTAACTAAAATCAACTCTTAGGGCTAACAGAATCAAAGGAAAGGTTCTTCATGACACCAACAGTTGTCAATCTTAAATTCTCATCCCATTAAAGTGAGAGCAACTTTAACAACACTTGAATTTACTTACACACACACACACACACACACACACACACACAAAATACAAGGGGGAGAAGAGATGTCAATTAATGATCTCTGAAACTATTCTCAAGAAAACAAATTCAACTCTTTTGTTTTCTTGGGATGAAGATAGTAGACAGAGACTTAACAGTAGTAAGACAAATCATTTTTGTCTATCAAGAAAAAGTGATAAAAATAAAACTTTTCCAGACATTATAAAATGAATGACTACGTTGAAGGTGGAAACATTTATACCTTTAAAAACTAATTAAGTAGAAATTTATTTCACAATTACTTAGCACACTTGTTAAAAGTTCAAGTTCCTAGAATCTGCAATTCTACTATGTTTCCCCATTGGTCACTCATGCAGTAAGATCTCCAAACTGTCCCCATGGAAGGTTGGTCCTTTGAGTGTACAGAGCTTGATGCTTTGCTTTCCAAAGGTATGGGTGTGGTGGTTACAAGTCACAGACTAAACATACTGAATATGGCTCTGCCTTTGGTAATCTTACCTTGGACGTGCTATGTAAACTCAAGACGTAGTTTCTTTATCTGAAGATCAGGATTTTAACACTTTATACAGGTTCTTTGGAGAGTCTGACACTCAGAATGTTCTGAAAGATCGTATAATTATTATATTGAATATAATGAATAATTATAATTTATTCATTCCACACAGTGAAAATTAATTTGTTCTGTAGCTGATCCACAGAAAAGATCTCGCTTACAGCCAATAAAAGAAAGGAAGGATCCTGGAATCAATCGTGTGTTCTTAGCACAAGGAAACGTGATGGGACGAGAGCCTGGCAGTTAGCGCCACTAAAGCCTCACAAAACCCATTTGGTTGGCTGGGCAGAACTTTCTGTTTACTAGATAATTTAGAAAAACAAATTAAGAAAATTAATCGACTCTAAGATAAAATTTTGGCTTGTATGAGTAATCAACTCCAGGCACTGACAGTTGAGAAAGTGTTAAGTGAATTTGCATAGATTTCACAATTAGGACATAATTTGCGCCTTTCACAATTCCTCAGATTTGTGCTCACATCCTTTTACTACCTGCTCAATGCAGCCACTTCCTGATCATTCCTCCTCCCGTTCGTCCCCTCCCCTTCCCGCTGTGTTTTCTCACCTTTCCCTTGTCAGTGATTAGGGCTCCTTACACCAGAATGGTGTCAGAGTTATGTAAAGAGCCCTTGGTTCTAATCCAGGTGAGAGTATCAGGGACAGACCCAGGAAGGGGGGGGGGGGGGGTAAACATCATCTGCTTCCACAGACTGTTCACCAGACTCAGCCAATTAGTGCTATCAGGAAGTAACAGTCTAATACACAGCTTCAACGGTGCAATACAAAGAAAGGCACCCTCCCCACCACCTCCCAATTGGTTGGGAAAAAAATGGCTCTCAGCTAAATTAAAAATCTAACTCAGGAAGAAGAGAAGCCTTAATTATTCTGCAGGATTTACATTTAGAAGTATGGTGTGAGGAGAAAAGCATGCACACCATCTCTCATAACTGTGCTCACTGGTGATATACAATCCCTAAAGGGGCCCGTGGCAGTCTCCACCCGCCAGAGCTATACAGCTCACCTCCAGCTCCCTCCAGGGCCAAGCTGGGGTGCTCCTCATGGCCAAACTCCGTATGAGTGCTCAATAAAGTTCACACACACATGCACGCACGCACGCACGCAGCACGCACGCACGCACGCACAGCACTCTTGATTGGCCTTTGGCTGCAGTGCATCTATCTTTATGTTTAAAACGCAGGGGTGGCCTGAGGGGGTGGTTGTGGGGGGCACGCACACAAGTCTCAGGACTGGGGTTTGTAGGCGCCCCAGCTACAATTTGTTTCACTAACTGGGTGAAGACCCAGGGAGTTAAATAAAAGACAAGACAACGCGTCATTCATGCAGCAGGAGTGCTAGGATGCCAAAGCCATTTATTGACAGGAAGGAGAAGGCTTATATACTGACTCACAGCACAGTGGAAAAATCAAGGGTCAGGCGTGCAAGTGCTAGCTCGGGCTTAGCTCCTCCACAGCAGATGTGTGTTAGCAAATCAGGAAGAACAGCAGTAACTCTGGGGCAAGATGTTCCAGCTGAAACTGCAGAATGTTCCAGCCACCAGCTCAGGCTTGCTCAAGGTGCCTGGGAGTCTATGCAGGGCCCTACAGGGGTTTGCAACCACAGGACCTATGTAAAAGCTGGGCAGACGTGGCAGCCACTTGCAACACTGGGAGCTGCCAACACTCAAGAGGCAAAGACACCAGAGCCCCAAGGCAGTCTGTCCACTCGCTGGAATTGACAAACTCAGACTTCAGAGACAGACTATCTCAAATAAAGTGAAGACTGATTGAGGCAGAGGCCCCGTGTCAGCTTTGGGCCTTTACATGCATATGCAAATGCACCTGCACCCTCACACATGCAAAGATGCATACATGTATACACACACAGCATATATATCCACATATATATATATATATATGGATTTGTACATGTAAGTATATATATATAAGTGGTGATTTAAAACTTTCTATTTAGTAAGTTTTTTAATTGGGAAGAAAACCTGAAAGACTGAAAATGAATCTTTGCTGTTAATGGCAGTTTTAGGAAGATCTATGGTTGCCATGGGAGGGACGGTAGTCACCATTATGTGAAGTAAATCCAGCAACAGCAATTTGAGTCTTGAGCATTCTGTACACAGAGGGAGGCCTTGTGTCCATGTGACACATCCTAATGATTGATGCAGTAAAGGTCCGAGCTGAAACAGTTATGAAATGAAGGTGAGGGCATGGTCTCCCCCTCAGGGCTATGACTCAGCTCTGTTGTACAGAGATGGAGTCCTACAAAACAACGTGAGGATTCTGTCTGTGCTCTCGGCACGCACAGGAACAGGGCTGCTGCTGTATGTCCACCCATCTCTTCCCGCACTGCCACCTCCCCTTTATCTCTGAGCACCTTCTGCAGTGACATAAAAATCTTTACTTTCAGGACGGAAAAAGCACTGTAATGGACAATGCACTGAGCTTCACGAAACTGGAGAGCCAACATCACATGTCTCTTTGTGAAAAAAAAAAAGAAAATCCTAAATTATCTTTCCTTCTATAGCTATGCCAGCTACTGGTTGTCTTTACAAAGCGCCATAACAAAGTTAGTTAGCTGTCTGATCTGAGATAGCTTTCATGTGTGCCCCGTCCCTGGAGTCGCTTAAGGGACAGTGCAATGGTTCTACACAAACACTTAGACAGGTGCTCCTGATATGTCCCTTTCTAGATACTGCTTACCTGTCGGGGATAATGTTGCTGCCAGATAATCCTCCATAACCCATTTTTTGCACATGTGTTGGGATCTTCCTCATATATATATATATATATATATATACACACATATATAATGTATATAACTTATACATTATATAATATATATTAGGTAAGTAGCATTTTTTCAGAAATATCTAAAACTTAAAGAATAACATTAAAAATGATACATAAAATGGCTCTGCCTTAAGTAAGAGACTTCCAAAAGGAGAATTTCAATCATCATTCATATTTGTATGGATTATTGCAATTTCCAAAAATTTGTGCCTTTAATTTATGAATAATAATAATATTAATAATAATAGATGACTCTTCTTCTTAATGTCTGGCACATCAGAGCTGGAAATGTCAAATCTGGTCAGGGTTCTGTGGAAATCAGAGGAGACGTGAGCATCAGGAGCTCTGCCTCAGGAAGTGACTTGAATCACTCAGTCTCCATGGCAACAGCCTGGGTGCTTACATCAAAGAGCCACCTCTCACTCTCAGACACACCATCACAGTTCTGATGAGTGCTTGGGCCATCAATTCATTCTCCTGGGGGAGGGGGGACTTCTGTAGTCAGGGCTCATCATTAAATTAAGTTTCATTTAAAATGATGATAGGTGAAATTATCACCCACAGTCTTGGTGCTGGCAGAGTACATAAAGCACTTTCTTTGTTCTTTTTTTCCTTTTGGTTTTTCTAGACAGGGTTTCTCTGTATTGCTTTGGAGCCTATCTTGTCCTGGAACTAGCTCTGTAGACCAGGCTGGCCTCGAACTCACAGAGAACTGCCTGCCTCTGTCTCCTGAGTGTTGGCAACAAAGTTGTGTGCCACCAACTCCAGGCTTCAAAAGGCACTTTCTATAAAGAGGTATATCAGAAATATCTCATGCACTCTCAACTTTTTAGTTACGTAGACAACCAGTGTTTTGAGACATCATGATCATTACATAATCATATAATGGTAATGACCATACAGGGCTGACACACACACACACACACACACACACACACACAGAGAGAGAGAGAGGGGGGGGAGGGAGAGGGAGAGGTAGAGGGAGAGGGAGAGGGAGAGGGAGAGGGAGAGGGAGAGGGAGGGAGGGAGGGAGGGAGGGAGGGAGGGAGGGAGGGAGGGAGGGAGAGAGAGAGAGAGAGAGAGAGAGAGAGAGAGAGAGAGAGAGAGAGAGAGAGAGAGAGAGAGAGAGAGAGGAGAGGAGAGAGAGAGGCAGAACTTACCATTGAGATACATTTTATGTCATGCATGCTGGCACATGCCTTTAATCACAGTACTTGGGGGGCAGAGGCAGGGGGATCTCCGGGGGTTTGTGGCCAGCCAGGGCTATGTAGCAAGTGCGGCCAGCTGGGTCAGCATGGTGAGGCCCTGTCTCCCAACAACAGGCGGATTTCTGTGCACATACTCTGAAGTGTCTCCCTTTGCCTTCGCCAACCTCAAGTCACCTTTCACTCATTCATCAAACTCGCTAGTGCATTAGCTTGATTTACGTCCACAGCCATCTGCATAAGCTGTTACCAGTGACTGAGTATCCTGAGTGGGGACAATTTACACATATAGCTCTCAACACTAGGGACATTCCCCCTTTAAAGAAAGGAATACCCACTAATAGGAGAAGAAACACAACTCCCATGCAAAAGTTGAAGATCATCAAGAGGTTATTATCATTACTCTGGTGCCAAATGGTATTTCACCTTCTTTTTTACACTATTAAATACATTTAAGATATCTACGGATTTGTAGCTTTAGAATTAAAACACTGGTACATATTAAAATTTGTTTTTCTCCTCCTCCTCCTCCTCCTCCTCCTTCCTCTTCTTCTTCTTTTATTTTTTTCCCCAAGACAGAGTTTCTCTGTGTAGCCCTGGCTGTCCTGGAACTTGCTCTGTAGACCAGGCTGGACTTGAACTTACAGAGATCCTCCTGTGTCTGCCTAACTAATACTGGGATTAAAGGACTGTGCCACCACTGCCCAGCTACAAATGTATTTCTTTAAAACAGCTTTGCTAGGCTAGTGAGATGGCTCAGCTGGTAAAAGCACTTGCCCTGCTAACATGCGTTTATTCCTGCATTCATGGAGGAAGGAGGGAACATGAGCCCATGGGTTCCTCCGATATTCACATGTGCGCTCACATTCACTTATGTGTACCTTCCACACACAAGAATGATGATAGTAAATATGTTTGTTTTATTTGGAATAAATGCAGATACTTTAGCTAACTATGTTTTTCATAAATAAAAGAGAATTAACTGGATATCAATGATTTACAGAGTTTCATAAGTTTCTTGTAGTAACTTCAGTTATTTCAACATCTATAAAGGAAAGCTTAAAGGTGAGCAGACATTTGGCAAAGTGTAATACTTACACGTAGTACTGATTGATTATATGTTGTTGTACGCCCAGGGCCTTCTGCACGCATGCAGGTACTCAGTTGCCATGCTACACCCCCTGCCCATGATCAGTACTTTTTAAACTATGGGAGCTGTATGAGTAATTTCTTCTTTTTTCTCTCCATTTTTAGGACACAGGTATACTCTGAATTCCTGGGCTAGCCTAGAACTCACTAGAACATACTATATATGTATCCCAGGCTGACTGCAAAGTCCCATAGACTTTGTGGAGGGAGAGAGAGTCCTCTCCAATAATTAAGGAACACCATCAGGTAACTCACATCTAAAAAATCCAGGAAAAATTATGCTCTTCCTTTCCACTACAGAGAAGACTAAGTATACTCATCACGGAGGCAAATGTCCAAACAGAACTGGAAGGAGGGGAAGAATAAAGTCCTAGAATAACTTTGATGTCGGTAGAAGCATTTAAAGATTTATTGTGATTTCACCCTGACAGACACGTGGACTCAGCACACAGCTGCCGACTTTGTATTTCACTTGTACAGGGTCAACCGGGCACCACACAAAGGTCCCAGATTGCTTTATCTGAATGGGTAATTTTGTCCAAAGGAATCACTTTGTCCTATGAGCTTTTATGTGGTGAGTTTCCTACGATGAAGCAGCCACAATAAAAAAAAAAAAAAAAAAAAAAAAAAAAAAAAGCATGGCAACACATGTACAGTGCTGAGTTATGTTCAGGGTAAATATTATCGCTTAGAGAATAAACACCATGAAATTGCTGATCATCTGTCCCTTTAATAAATGACTCCACGTGAAGAGTAATGACATGTCATACAAACACCCTACTTGTACCCTAACCACATGAGACGGTAACACTGAGCCCAGGTCTGGACCTGCCCATCTCCCACAGCTTAAACTGAGAGTCTTGGTAAAATGAATTTCCATTTAATGCTGTGTCATTATCATTAGTACACAGTTAATACTTTATATAGAATGGATAGCTTTATCTTCAAAGCTGTTTATAGGCTGCTAATAACGGAGACCCCCAAAGACCTCAATTTCCATAAAAAGGAGGCAAGGCCACATTCACTCAGGTGTACAAATCACAGCCATATAGACAAAGGCTCTGAGAACCCATAATCTCCTCTTTGTGAATTTGGTCAGGATGGCTGGCTAATTGGAGGGACTCATGAAAGCACCTTGCAATCCAATTAGCACTTCAGTGCAATTACATGCTAGAGACTTCCCTATTCTACAGAGACAGGCTTTGATCTCCCAGTGAAAAGTGTCCTTCCTTAAAGCTGCCGGTTTGATTTTTTTCTCTCTCTCAGTAATTAGTGCTAATTGTAAACCCAGGCCTGACCTGCTATAAACAGAGTGTTTTACCGCATTTGACACGAGGACCTTAAATCAGTGTTCTCTTTTGTCTATATTGTACTTGCTTATTAGAAGCCCGGCTGTTTTGCTCATCACCTGACGCACAATGCCCAGTGCACACTGAAGTCAGCTGAAACAAATGCCTTGGTCCTAAGAGCTTGTGTGCGTATTTTCATCCATGTCTTTAAGCCCAGTTACCACGAACGTAGTTGATTGAATTTCATTTAAGGAATATACTGTAGTTTTTCTAGACAAAGACCGACTATTCAAAGGCAGTTTCTAAAGAGGTTTAGTGACCCTTGCATGTTTGGAAAATAAAAACAAAAGAGGAAAATGGTCTTTTCATGGGAACAAACAAAGAGCAGCACAAATCGGCTGCAGGGGTCTGATTTTTAAAAAAGACTATTATAACAATATCTGTTAAATCAACCCATTGTCGGAGCTCATAAAAATGAATTAAAACATAGGCCAATGAGTGTGCAGACCGATGAGATATCTCTACACGGGAATGAGATGCTGCAGAGTATAAGCTCCCAGGCCCCCACTAAGGCATAGATAAGATCCTTTGAAATTAGCAGGCAGTTTCTATGCAAATGCAAAGCAGCTGGGTGCTGGATGGGAAATTTCCCCCTCAGACAGGGTTAAATATACCCCATCCCACTGTTCGGTAAATGATTTCTTCATTTAAAAAAAAAAAAAAAAAAAATCACAAATAGAGCTAAGCATAGTCCACGAGACACTGACACCAGACACTGCATTAGGACTGATTTAGTGATTTGATGTGGAAGTAGTCTAGTGTGTCCAGACACACAATGATTAGAGGCAAAAATATATCTAAATACATATGTGACACAGAAAATGCAAAAGCACCAATTAGCACCCTGAGAAGCAGACATATTTTCCCCTTGGGGGAAAAAGAGCCTAGAAACTGTATTTTTACAAAGGAGAACATGGTTAAATAAGACTGAAATAAACAAATGGTGGGTGGATACTTCTATTTCTCTAATTTTATGCCCTGTAGATTTATTAAATCATTTCAAGCCAACGTATTGTATCCATGCGCCTCAAAATTGAATAGTAATGAACAGCCGTGATGCTCCCCAGAGTCTGTTTCAGAGGCACTTCCTTCTTCTTTCAGTCTTGTCTTTGCCTCCTTCCCTTGACAGTTTTCAAGCAGCTAAGAGTCTCTAGTTGGGTGGCTCAGAGGCACAGGCCTTGCCTGACTCGATTCCGGAGCTCATCAGCAGAGGAGCTGGTTCTGATGTTGGGAGCAGGCGTTCACCTTGCTTGGATATGGTACCTTCTGTTCGGAGCTGGCATTCACTCTGGTTGGATCCGGTACCTTGCCCTCTTCAAGCTCTATAGTTTACGCATTTAACCCATAGGGACCCATCTTTCATTAACGTCATCTCCAGCCAGGGTGGATGGCCTGATCAGGGTCAGTGGGTGTCTGGAAGCAATGAGTGAAGGCGGGGAGGTGGAGTCACATTTGCAATCAGCCTTGACTTTGCTGATGTCACCTTCTTTTACCACCCACTGTGGTGGCTTGAATAAGAATGGATCCCATAGGCTGCTATATGTCACCAGGTAACATCTGAAAGGATCAGGAGGGTGAGGAGGTGTGTCCTTGTGGGTGCCCCTTGCTGGAGGAAGCCCACACCAGTCCCACCCTCTCCCCTCTTTCCTTGCCTGCTGTGTGGATGGGGAACTGCAGCTCCCTGTGTGCAGCCCCGTGCTCCCTGCCATGATGATGATAATGGGCTGACCAAATGCTTTCTCTTGTAAGACTTGCCCTGGGCATGGTGTCTCTTCACAGCAATAGAATGGTGACTAAGATGCCCAGCCTCCAATGTGTGAGGCCTTCTGGACAGACAGACAGACTGTATGACTACTCTTTAGTGCTCTCAACCTGGAAGCGTTTTCTTTGGCTTCACTCTGCTCTATTAAGTTCTGTGTGCTCTCTTTACATTTCTTTCTGAGGAGATATAGATAATAAAAGTTTACTTCTGAAACTGTTTTATCAATACATATAGTTGTCAACTGCCATCACTGTTTACTTGTAAAACTCCCTCACTGCCACAGGTTGTTTTAGGGCTGCAATGACCAACAACTTACCTGTCCCCACTTCTCTTTTCCTTGCATTGGGGTGATTTCCCAGAGAATCACAGTCCAGCCCGTGCCTCAGCCTCTTAGAACAACCATTGTCAAGAATGGCTGAGTTACTTGCTCTTGGTACCAAGGCTTGGTGGCATGGCAAGATTTGCCTCGTCTACTCCTCATCTACACTTGTCATGTTCTTCCTGCACCTTGTGAGTTTGCATTTCCCTCACCTTTTCTCCCGTTCTATGCTTTGTTACACATGCCAAAGAGATGGGTGATACTTTAGATGTTATTACAGTACCAACATTTGGCAAGCGATGGTTAGGGAGCTAGACCCAAGCTATGTGGTGAGAGGAACTAAAAACTGAAGACTAGCCCTCAGCGTTGGCAGATGACTGCGTATGCACCCAAGAGCACGCTGAACAGTGGAGACGGCTAAGCTTATACCCCTTACAGATGGGCCTGTAAACCCCACCGTAGCACCTGTGCACTACACCTGCAATACCTTACTTAGCATGCATTCCAGACTCAGCGGGAATAATACTACAGATATTTTAAAATATGATGACAAGGTATCAATGTTTCCTATTGCTAGACATTGCTTTTTGTGATACATTCTAATTTCCTATATTCCCCGTGCCATGCAGCCACCTGTTATTTCATGAAATCTCAGGTATTATATGCTTCAGTGATGAACTGCAAGGAAAAAAGTCTCTACAAGACAGTACGACTTACACAGCACATTGGACCTTATTTTTAATGTTTCCCCCAAGTTTACTGAAATAAATTTAAGAATAAAATTTGAATGCACGCCAAGTACTGTTTTGATTGAATGTTAAGTTTCAGATCTGTAATGACTGGATGTCTTTGATTAGAGGCAATAGCAAAGGAAAGGAATAATTAAGGCAACAGCATCAAAGAATCAGGAGAGGGCCTCTCAGAAAGGCGGCCCGAGTCTGTTTTGTGGAGGAAAAGGCTGGGACTCAGGAAGACGATGAAGTTTGTTAACTGCACAGCTAAGGCAGACAGAGCCTCAACCTGAACTCACATCCTGTGCTTTCGGCAACTAAGTTGTGTGCGGGCTACAGAGCTCCTGAAAACTCACAGCCAAGCCTAGTAATGGGGACAAAGGAAACTGAGGAGTAAGCACAAAACATTACAGCAGTACTGAGCATGGCGAGGCGAGGGCAGGGCAATTTCTCCCATCTGAAAGGCAATTTAGTTGCTTCTTTTAGAGTAGACACATCTGTTACTCTTGATAAACTATTCATAAATATGGAAAACACTGGACGAGTCACACTATACCAGGCCCATGAAAAACTAGTTGAAAAATTTGTTCTTGATTTTAAATGAATGTGACGAATTACAAAAATTCATTGGACCACAACAAACGTCTCAACACAAAACTTACGTGATATGTCTGCAAGTTGTCCAGTAGCTCAGCAATACACAAAAGTGACCGGTGAGCAAACAAGAAGGAACGCCACACACCAGAGAGCAGCAGTTCTCACTTGGGAGCCCAGTGGCTCTGATTTTTGCACTGTTGGGGGGCGGGGGCAATGCAAAAGACAGTGCAAGACAGAAAGCGGTGATGGGAAAGGGGTAAGATACTGCGAAACGCAGGAGCTGGAGGAGGTGCAAACACCAGGAGTTTGACGGGCTCCTCCTCAAAGCTAACTCTAGAAGAGGGTGGAACATGCCGCTGCATCAGCGTATGCCTGCAGGAGGAACCGAAGGCACGTGGGTTTATGAAAAGCTGTTACTGGAAGGCAGGCATGCCATGCACCTGCATGCGGGCTGTGGCTGCTTCCAGTGTAACGGCAGAGTGAGCGGGGCTAACACTGTGAAACTGGGGGTCTGTACCACCACCCACTCCATGGTCTGAGCCACGGAAAACATGGCTGGATAGTAGCCCACATCTCACTAGATCCAGTGGATATGGCTAACCTGAGTCACCCAGAGACGGTCGACACTTGTTTAGCATACTTCACTGCAACATGGTTTGCTAAAGCCTTGAAGAATACAAAGCATTTTTAAAGCCTTTTCAGGGGCTGGTGATGCCTCAGTTGGCGCAGTGCGGGCAAGGCAAGCCTGGGACAAAATTTGGATTCCTGACACTCATGTGGCCAAGCACAGCCACGCGAGTCAGTAATGTCAGCACTGAGGAAGGAGGCAGAGACAGGGAGGTCCCTGAGGCTGGCTGGGCAGACTTCTAGCTGGTAAGTGAGCTCAAGGTTTAATGAGCACCTTGTCTCTGAAAATCATTTAGAGCCTGGCTGAGGATGACACTTGATGCTCACCTCTGGCCTCTGCATATACACCAAAACATTTGCAACACACACATACACACATTCTCTCTCCTCTCTCTCTCTCTCTCTCTCTCTCTCTCTCTCTCTCTCTCTCTCTCTCTCTCTCTCTAGGAATAACTATAAACATTTCATCTAGGCACAAACCTATTTACAGAACACTTAAAGAAATGGCATTTCTTCCTAATATTGCCACAAGAATATTAAGGAGTTGAAATGTTAAAATTATTCATTGGTACAACCAGATGAATAAAGTCAAATTGTTTCAGATGCCTTGCTAAAATACCTTCCCCCTTAACATCAAAGAGTGTCTGATTCCCTTCAGGTGAGCCTGTCTCGGACCTGTAGGAGGCCCTTGCCCCTCAACTGAGCTTGCTGGAAACTCTGGTCCCCGACACGTGAGCAGCACTTTTGAAGAATACTGCTGTAATTTAAACTACTCCTTGATCTTCCCCCAAAGCATGCTGGAGAATCAAGTTTCCATAAAAACTTCTAACCCAATTTGAAAAGCGTAATATGGACAGTGGGGAATAAATGAGTTTGATCAATTATGAATTTATATGATGTTAGTAAGCCATTCAGACTTACTCCTACAACTCAGTATTTTGAACACTAATGCCATGCTACCTAATTTTAAAATGCTACATTTCAGAAAAGTCTTGCTAAGGAATATTTGCATATTTGGAAATCTAATTAACCCAAGCATATTTTAAGGCTTTCAAGAGAGAACGTACAATAACATTTTTGTCAGCTGAATGTTTGCTCGAGGCTATGTAGGGATTTTATCATCTGGCATAATTTAACCCTTCAGCTTTCCTTTTTTTTTTTTTTTTTATGAAAAGGCTATCCAATCAGAAACTTGGGCAGATGGAAGTTTCCCTTCATTTTGGGATGAAGACTTCAAAAGGAGGGTTCTGGCCACCTTAGGAGCATACTCAGAAGTCAGTCTGTGCTGTCTGTAATCGGGGCACAAAGGCAGGGGCATCTTGGGCTCTGAGGCAGTCTGGACTACACACGCACTGGGACCTGTCCACAACAACAACAAAACAACAACCAAACAACAACAGTCTGCCTGGCCGTGCGGTGATGACTGTGTCATATCTCAACCCGAGATTCTCTTCTCCCCTTCTTTCTAAGATTGCCTTTTCCCCAATACTAGAATTAGGGTTTAAGGATTTCTGTCACAATGCATACATAGCAAAATACCCTCACATTTTTGTGGAGAAATATTTAAAAGGACAGGTGCCCGGGAAATGACATTGCCCAATCTGGATCCTCAACTGCTACCCTCTCTGTCCTTACTTTCCTGTAGTGGAGCTGACTGATAGGGCAGCTCACAGGACCTCTTGACTACCTACTAAAGAGCAACACTGATTCTTACATGAATTGCGTGCTCGCTAGAGAAGGTTAACCCCCGACATGGACATATGCTAGTGTCATTGACTTCTCAGCTTTGGTCACCTACCTCGACCGATTAACTATAGACCAGTGCTCTATTTACTACTCCTCTGCAAAGATTATTGCACACTCAGAGGATCTAGCAACAGGTGATTGAAAAATAGGCAGACAGACAGACAAAAAAGGATTCTCCTTGCATAGACTCAGCTGTTTGAGAGATTGTTATAGAAGAAACGGCTTAAGGATTAGCTGGGCAGACAACAGGAATTACATAATAACTCTACTGCACATATACACCAAACAACAGGTTTATCTGTGGGAGTTAACATCAGAAAGTTCTGGTAGAAATGCAATGAAATTTTATTTAGCCATCGACTAATACAGCTAAGAAACTATTGGGCAAACTGGTGTGCAATTCTTAAGCATCTGCAGCATATGGACCTGTAGAAATCCTGAGTATTTCCTCCAGGCTCTGTTTGCCACTAAGAGACAGCTTTGTGGGTAGAGCACTGAGTTTTGGAAAACATGTCTGGGGACTGCTGAGCAGATCAGCAGGTAAGAGCACCGCTGCCAAGCACGAGGACAAGGGTTCAAGCCCTGGAGCCACACGGTGGAGGGAGAAAATGGATTGCTTCCATGATGCCCTCTTGTCTCACGCTCCTTATGGTGTGCCCCAACCCCACAGTGAAAAAAAAGGTAGTAAGAAATTTGAAAAGCATGTATGCCATCTCATAACAGAGGTCACTATAAATAACACTTTACTGTTCTGCTAAAGATCAGAGAAAGGGCAGAGGGCAGAGTCAATAGCATTTTAGCTGGTAAGTGAGACAAATGATTGGATACACTTCCTGCCAGCATGCGCCTTGCTGGGCACAAACCATCAGTTGATGCGCTGCTGGTGCTTTAGGCTCCCATCCCACCCACCCCCCTGACACGCACATGTTATCTCTTCCAAACTTGCCCCAGGATCTACAGCTGCATCTACCAAGTCACAGTGTTTCCACGCCTACTCATCTTTGGCACAGGGCTTATCACTTCACACTGCAATTCCCTTTGCTTGCAATCCTCATTTGCTATATTTGGAGCAATTTAGAGCCCTCTTTGCACATGGGTTCAGATTCTGAATGTGCAGCCTGCTGCCTAAAACCAGGGAGGTGCCCAGGGGTGGAAGCAGCACAGGCAGAACAAAGGAAAGCCATTTCTGCCCCTGTCACTCACAGCGTGGCTACGGAGGGTCTGCACAGAACAGGCTCTTAACAGACACTTCTTAACAGGGTGAAGAAACAGAAGAAGAGTGTGCATTTGAGAGGTAGGAAGACAGCATGTAATGTTATGTCTTGAAATGTTAAAGTCCTTGCCTAAATAGCATAATATGTTTCCTAGGGACGAATGAGGCGGGACTATGCTAGTGTATAATGAGGTTGCACTGTTAATTCCAGCACACATTTCCTGATTCAGTAGGTCAACTCCAACCTTCCATTCTGAATATTTTTAAAGTCTGTGTCTCCGGGCAGGAACAGAAAACATTTGACCGTTTATAATCAAAAAAGTCCCTACAATGTAAAAATAAGTTCTCCCTTGCTATTACACACTAATTTTCCCTGTCCTATATTATGTGGATGGGGAACTGGTCAATACTGGGGTGGCAAGCAGCTTCTGCTAATAGTCTAAATGTCTTAAATTGTCTCTTTCTCATTTTAAAGATCTTCCCCATGCGACCTGTTACATTCTAAAACATTTGATTTTCTTTTACAGAACTTTTTCCCCCCAATTTTCATGCTTGCTCTTACAATGTGGAACAAAAGCTTATATGATGCCAAACACTGCAAAGACGTATTTCCTAACTCCCTAAAGCCTAGTGTCCCATGAGTTCACAGCACTCTTTGCTAAAAGCTAGTAAGCCATGACACCCCTCTGTGTATGTTTCACCTGCTTCCTGGACATTTGGTCCTTTCTGTCTGGACAATAGCTCACAGAGCAGTGGAGAGATGCAACTCCAGGCACTTGGACCTAGACACTACTCAGGGTGCCCGCCGCCTTACGTTCCCATGGATCTCACCACCAGGACCTGTGTACCAACTGCAAAGCAAAACTACCTAGAAAGCCTTGAGTTTGAGCAGGGTCCATCATTCCCACCCACTCCAAATTCGGGGTCTATTTCTGGACACGCCTGTTCTCATTCTCAAAGTGTCCCGTGCTGCTGGCGTGAGCTCTCAGGACACAACCTTGAGTTTGCCCCCTATTGCTCAAGTGGTGAGTTATATAATTCATCTCCATGATTCTGAATTCCAGTTCTAGTTTTCCAAGTGTTTGTAACGTGTTATCCCAGTGTGATCTCCTGTAAGTATGCCTGTATCTCTGTCGCTCACACAGTACACAACAGAGCAGGACCCATGGGAAGCACTAGGACAGAGTCCCAGGGACCTCGTTTTACGACAAAGACTAGGGGCAGGGACCTCACATTCACTGATCATCCAAGGACCTGACAAAAAGCTTGCCTATTGATAAAAATGGCAATTTATGGAGGCGAGTTAAAGCTGATACTAACATGATAATGATTTAACCGTTGCTATCCTGTAGAATGAAGTTATATCACTCCCTCCGGGCATTTGCGAAACAGAAAAACAGAATTACAACCAACATTTATTCCCTAGCTTATCACTGCAAAGGTGTGTGTTTATCACTAAAAAGGTGTGTGTGTGTGTGTGTGTGTGTGTATGTGTGTGTGTGTGTGTGTATGTATGTATGTATGTATGTATACACACATTTATTTATTTATTTCAGGCTGTAATCAAACCGAGCGTTTACCATCAAGCTACACTCCTGTTATTTGTAAAACTTTAAGAACCCCAGTAACTGGAGGTGGAGGGAGACTTCAGTTAGTAAACTGCTTGGCTTGTGCCTCTGAGGACCCGAGTTCAACATCCAATAAAGATCAACAGTATGCGCCCTTCATCCCAGGGCTGGGGAGAAGGACACGAGGTGGACAGTGGTCCTGAGGCTGACACTCGAGTTTGTCCTCTGGCCTCCACATGCAGGTGCACAGGCACAGGCACAGGCACACGCACGCACGCACACGCGCGCGCACACACACACACACACACACACACACACACACACACACACACACACACACACACACCTTCAATAGATCCTTTTACTTTCTAGATCCCACACTACAAACTGTATTACAGAGTAAGGAAGGGGTACAGGAATTTCACCTTAATTGTGTTTGTCTGTCTTCACTGGCATTTTAAACTGCATTTTGAGGTAAACAGGCCTGACCCTGATCAGTTTCAGCCAGATGTTTGTTCATGGGTGTTGCAACACTAAGAAACAGAAGCCCACATCTCCAGACAAGGGACGCAGTGTCCTTTAGCAATATTTACCGGTTCAAAGGCTGCTTTAGGGAGTTTCCCAGCTGATTCCTTCCATTTTCCTCCCACTCCAGGTTCAGTTACTTCTGAGAACCATGATACACCATGCCACAGCTTGTTATGCATTTCCTAAACTACACACCGACGACTCCAGGGAGACCTCTAACTGTTTGCTGCAATTGACTCGGATTTATTGCACGTTTGACAATGGGGTATATTCCAACAGAAAGGGAAGCTACATCAGAAGGAGAACACTGAGCTCTGATGTTCAGCTGAGTCAGTGAGCTGACCTTGGAATTGTATAAACACACATTTCTTTCCCATTTAGTTTTCTGCTGGCATAGACAGTTCTGTCTGCACATAACGTTAATGCATCATTTATTTATATCAAAAGCCTGCCCTAGACAAGAGTCCTAAAAATACAGCAAGATGACAGTCTTTGTTCCGAGGGTAAAAGGACCTGAGAAAGGTCTCATTCCTAAATATGCTATTCTACGAAATTAATGCTCCACTGTTCTGCTTCCAGTCATTTGAGCCATGCGTTGCCTGTAAATATGCTCAACTTTGCACACCCTCCTCCCTTGTGCATGCATCGTGTGCGACTGTGCATTAGCGCCTCCCCCCTTCCAGGAAGGCAGAGGTGGGGGTCACACAAACTACCAATTAACGAGACATCCTATAAAATTTGAGAAATTTACTTCCTTATAGAAATTTGATTTTTTCATTATAGTTTTGCTTGCAATAAGTTTAAACCTTATTAAAGAAAACCTTTACATGTCATTGCCTGAGATTTTGATTTTTTTTTTTTAATTATACGATGGCTTTCATTTAGGGACTTCAGATTGTGGGGCATTACTTAAGAACTGAAATGGACGAGATGGGTGAGCTTCCTGTGAGTTCGTGTAAGACAGAATTCTAGAAACGAAAAGGATGGTGAGCCAGATTCCAGGTTAACTAGATGACAACACTTCAGTTTCACTGTGATAACCCAAGTTTTGGAAGAACAAGCCTACTGCTCTCGAGGGCCAATCAAATGTCTCACTCTTGCCCCTGGCTTTGACTCTCCCAGTCTGATTATTGATTTTTAAGGAAAAATTTAAATATGGTTGATCGAATATGGTGACATCAAGTGTTTTTGGTGACGTGGTTGCATGTTGTCAGAGTGAATATAAACATCAGTATGTTCAAATCCTTTGTGTTATAATACAGTGAAAGGACTCAAAAGCATTTTTAATTTCAACAATGATAGCATGTTTGATATTGTGGAGTTTGTGTTTTAGCTACTGTTTCTAAACCTCTCAGCTATCATGCTACAAATATATGTCCATTTTTACAGATAAAAATGGTTAACATATAAATCTTTAAAGTCAAATGAATTCTGAGTTCGGATGATTTCTGTTAGTATTCTCCAAAGGAACATAAATCCCAGATGTTATGTATGATGCATATTGACATCTCTGTGGCTGACATATGGCCACTGGGAAGAACCGTGGCTTTATTTTAAAAGTCCATCTCATCTCCACAAGTGATGTGAAGTAGAAAGTCCATTTTAAGTATTAAGAAAGCAGAACTAGCTAGATCTGCTTTGCGATTTCTCATTGCTGGATTATGCACCCCCTACACACACACACACACACACACACACACACACACACACACACACACACACACACATCAACACAAGAATAAAAAAATACTGTTTAAACTATTGTGCCTGCTTGAAACTAGTTTATATTATTAAACCAACCAAGAATTAGCAACTGACTTTGCTAACTGGACAAAGTACTAGAGACTATGCAGCTCTACTTCAGGAGTCGTTATGCTAATTAATGATAGGTGACTATTCATGGTTTTTATGATTATTTACTTTAGGCTTTTGCTTTGACTATCTGGAAATACTCATTTCAGAAAACAGTGAAGATACTAGCTTAAGACATGAGCAGGAAAAAAAAATGACTTGTTTCTTAAGAAAGAAAAATGCTTTCATGTCATTTTCCCCCTATTGCTGTTTGGAACATGTCACGATATTATAACCATGTGGAGAAAAAGAAAAAGATAAGGGATATCATGGAACAGAATTCAACATGAATAAGTATTGATACTGGGATTTCAAGTTATGCTAGATAGAAGAAATAATTTTAGTGTCAAGACTTTGTGTGTACGTGCGTGCGTGTGTGTGTACGTGCGTGCGTACACCTGCAGGAGGAGGACATTATAAATTTTAGAATACACTAGGGCATTCCAAATCCCCTTCACCTTCCCTCTCTCCTATCCCCTGTCTCAGGTACCACTGAGATGGCTCTGAAATCCACTGAAGAAGGGGCTGAAGGCGTAAAGGGTAAATAAAGCAACAGAAACACTTACTCCATAGTATTGTCGAGGGACAGGAACATCTAATTGTGTCAGCGAAGGGAAGGTGCATGTCTTATTATTCACAGGGGATAAATGTCCCAGGAGGGTTTATGCAGAGCCCTTTAGTAAAGGCAGAAGTTAGTAGTCTATACATGTTTTGTACTTGTATGTGGGTGAGAAGCAATTATTGCTATTTTTGAGTTATTTTATTAGTGGTCATCCGTTGTGAGATATCCACCCCACCCACACCTGTTGGGGTGTGGGGACAGGTGTGAGCATGACCTGGGGGGACTAGGACTGGGGTCCTGTACCCCAGCTCTCTCTCTTTCTTCCTGGTCAGAGACAGAGAGCATCCAGAGGCATCCTTGGGATGGGAACATGCTGGTGGTAGTCATCTGTTTCTGGTGTGAGTGATTTCTCCCCGAATAAATATCCATCAGCCTATCGTTTCCCAGATTCTTATTTATCTACACTATAGTCATCATTTATTTTCCTTGTAATTTTCAAAATGATAAAGGGCATGTGGATCCATGAGCTTACACACACACACACACACACACACACACACACACACACACTTTAACAGCACCCAGAAGCAATGTTAGGAACTTTTCATTTACTTCAGGTAAAATTCCAACAACCATTCAAGGTGAGTGGCTATTATTATCTACTCCTCATTTACAGGGCAAACAAAAACAAACCCACTGAGGCTCAGGCTGGTCTTAGCTATGTACACTGTGGTTGTTTTCTGGCCTGGGAAATCCGGGCTTTCTTTCCAGGAGTTACCTGACAGTCCTCACCGGGAGAGTGTAATCATCCAAGGGGCTGGCTCCAGGCAGACATGATAGCACATTCTATGTGTTATCATGGAATTCACACAGGTGATCCATTCATGCCAGCCACACTTTCACTGGATAATAGTGAAAATGTATGCTCAAGAAGGGTTCCTAGCATAGAGTTTGTTGTTTGACTAAAGTTAGATATTTCTTCAAAGCTTTGATTCACTAAATTAAAGTAAGGGTTTAGGTGATGGCGTGTGGCTGCAGCTCCTCATGCAGATATAGGCTGGGGAGGCTGGCTGGGGACACCGGTTCAAGAGGGGAATAATGGGACTCTGAACCTCAAAATGCTAGCAGAATCACCAGGGGCTTGTGAAAAGGATTTCTGGCTCCTAATCCCAGACTCTCGGACTCAATTGGGCTGTTGAGTGGCCCAGATGTTTGCATCTCCCCATTTTCAAGTACTGCTCCTCCAGCTATGACAGGGTTTGGGGCTTAATCGAGTTTAAATTCTAGGTCTTATTAAATATGGGACTGCTAACTGACTAACCTATCCCTGCCTCTAGTTGCTAAGTTACAAGATGGAGTTGACTGTGTCCTGTGAACACTATACTGAACAATGTATGTAAAGTGATTAGTCTGGTGCCTACCATGCATTAGCAGCTCCACAGGCTCCCACCATGAACCAGGAAACTCAAAAGCTCAATGACCTTTTGTACACAAAGTATGCACAGTCGCCTTGGATTAAATGCAATCACAGATACAGAAACAATACCCACAGGATAGGAAAAATAGCAAAGCAAGTTGGATATAATGTAGTTTTAGTTGTCTTTCAGAATTATTGAGTCGAGCTAATAATACCATTAATATCTCCTTAAACTTGAAGTCATTCAATTATGGTTGGCCCATCAGTGTTAAAGGAATCCATGGTAACCACACAAAGTAAACACCTACCTACACATTAGTGCCAGCAATTATTTGGCATTTGTTACGTTAGTTAAACTGTGTAATAGTGTGTGAGAAATCAGTTTCTGCTTCCTTGACCCTTTGGAAAAGCCGCTTTTCCAGCTCAGTGTCCCTTGCAGGGAGTAGGCTCTGACAACTGTGACTCAGGGCACAGATCCTCTCCCAGGCCCCTTTGAGAAAGCAGGTAGTAAACAGAAGAAGTACTAAGAATCTATTACTGGGGCTAAATTATTGATAACAGTCACTGCTATTTGAAGACAGCAGCGAACTTCTTCCCCTGGTAACACGCGTTTCTCACGCACCTAGGGCTGTGCTTCGGAGAACACCAATTTTAGGTGCATGCAGCACTATAGGAAAAAATAGGGTTTTTCAGACGCTTTTTTATTTCAAGAAATACAATTGTTTGCTTCTCGTTAAGATTTATACAGAAAAGCAAAGAGCTTTAGGAAATAAATAATCTTGAATAAGAACAGCATCAAATGCAAATGCATCTTGCATGCTCTGACAATCCCTAAATTTAATCCTTTTCTGGGGACCCTGGAGGATAGTCTTATTTGACGCAGACCAAGAGATGTCAATCAATTGACACAGCTCAGTTATGAAGCAACAGCAAGATGTAGCTGTCAAATGAATCTTAAGCTGAAGTATCAGAAAAGAAATGGGAGGGGGGTTTCCAGTTTTATCCTGAAAACTACAACCGAAGTAGATGAAGGCTCCTAAAATACTGAAGAGCTTGTCATGAACGTGCTAAGAGGGTGTTTGCCACGGACACACACAAAGGGTCACAGTCTGCTCACCTGCTTCTATGGGAAAAGTATCGGAGGGTCGGGGCAAGGGTAAAGAAGGCGTCCACCCTCTCCACTGGGCTCCAAGTGTCCCCCTGGGGTACAGGACTCTGTCACTCTGCCCTGAAGGAAGCACTGCCCCTTAAGTACATCTCGGGTGGCAGCGGCCGCTTCTCTCTTACAGTCCAGGGACATTATACAAGAAGAGCATCCTTGCCCCATCGGAGGGGAAGAAAAACCAGTGAGTAAACAGCACCAGCATGCCTTGATCCCGGGCCTCATCCAGTCCATTTCACTCCCCTACTCTGCCCTCATCACAGCTCAGAGAAACATGCTTTCTTACAGGGGAAACTATGCTCGGGTTTAACTCCATTAGACAAAATGTACAACATGATTTTCTCAACCAAGGCCCATTGTGAAGAATGTTTTACATGACTGCGAGCTCTCTGTGCAATGTTTTCAGTGTAATGGAGTCTAGAGACCTGATTGTAATTATAACTGAATGAGGAGAGTTTCTTAGAATGTTCTTTGGGAAAAAATAAATAAAATGCAAAGATGAACTTTATGATAAAGAGATAAACATATATACATAAATATTTGTGTGTGTGTTATACATGTGGTACTCTCTGCTTACAAAGATATCTCTCTCTCTCTCTCTCTCTCTCTCTCTCTCTCTCTCTCTCTCTCTCTCCACACACACACACACACACACACACACACACACACAGAAAGAGAGAGACAGAATTACTTTTCACCGGCAGGTAGATAATACATAAATGGATTTTCATTTGCAACAGAAGGCTAGAGGCGGGCGTTTGTGGTTAAGGTCCACAAGGACACACTTTAGAGGATCACTGTACAGGGCCATCAGTGCCGTTTCTATACAAAGACGTTACATGAGGATGGCAAGGAAATGTATCAGGTTCACAACAATACACCCCCTCCAACATCAGTAATGTAAGTATCAGGTGAGCACTCAGTAAGCCATGTGTGCACTGGCCGCTTCCATAGGTATAATCTGCGGCAATGAACTTGCTGTAAAAACAACCAGAGTTCAAAATGAACCTTTCAGCTGCTGAGAACCAGAGGGAAACACACCCTCTTGCTCCAAGTGCCACCTGCCTATACTCTACTTACGAGGCGTTTAGGTTAATTGACAGAACACACAGACATGGTTCCCATAAACCCTTCTACTGAGCATATATCCTGCCTACAACGTCACATTAAGAAATGGAGGCAATCTGTCTTCATGTCATATTTAATACATTTCTAGTAACCAGCCCACAAGTACTTTTTCTAACAGGTGATAGGTTCTATTAATGTCCTCTTGTACTTTCATAATTAAGGGTCTGGCAGCATCTCCATTATAATCAGGGCCCCTGAGAGGGAACAAAAGGGATGGCTTCCATGTGTCTTGGCCCTGACAGCAGCCATGCTGTCCTTTGCTCCACAGACATTACAGGCCATGGGGAACCACTGATAGTTCGTATAAAAAGCAAAACAAACAAAGAAAAAACCTTAAAAAATAATTCTGGAATGTTGGTTTCTTTCCCATTGGCAACTCAGTTTTACTGGTCCCTTTCTTTTCCTGGCTGTTTTGTTCCTTCAGTTCCTGGGCTGTCGCCTCCCTCCCGCTCCACACACACACCACTCTGCTCTGTGAGAGAAATAACTGATGCTGTCTCTACCTGGATGTGGTGCTGGACTGCTGTTTCTTCCAATGTGACTTGCCGGCCACTGATGTGCAAGCTACCAATGCCTTATTCTACTTAAAAACAATTACCTCATGAATAAAACCAGCATCAAAAAGGCAAAGAGAATGAAGACATTGGAAGCTGTGGACCTCTCTCCAGGAAATTCATGTGAGCTCTGGAGTGCATTCCACATTGCTAATTGTGAGATTAGCAATGTCCAGCCAATAAAAAGAGGGCAGAGGTGGCAGGATGGCAGTCTGCTGTGTCTCCCAAGTCATAGTCTACCTGAAACCAGTCCACACCAGCTCACAGACAGGACAGGGGGTGCTGGGTGTGGCACAGATTAACGGGTACATGGAAAAGATAGGAAGAAAGGACACAATGAGAAAGGAGGAGGTTGTGGGGCCAGGCTCTCAATTGGTTTACTTAGCTTTAAAGGGAACAAAATGAATTTGGACTGCAAAGACAAGAAATGAGACCCCTTTTGACCCCCCCCCCCAGTACAAGTGCTTTTTCTATGCTTATTATTTCCATCACAGAGTGCTCAGTGAGCTGGTACAGCCTTAGTAATTTATGTAAGTAAGGTTTCCGATTCCCCGCTTTCCCATTCTGAACTAGAGACGGTTCAGGGAAGAAGTTACAGCGGCCAGTACATCAGCGCCACACAGCTGTGCTGAGGACTGACTTCGGGAACGGAAAACGCTTTCAAAGTGTCAGAGTCCAGTTTCCACTGCACTGAATTTTTGAGCTACCACATCTTGTGGATTAGTAACATAGATTGCGCTAGATTGTTTTTGTTTATAGTGTTTGTACACTGTGCGTTACGTTAACAAATGAGCGCACACTGTTGAGACAGCAATGCTGACACGATCGTCAGTTATGCTGGGCCGGTTCCAGGATAAAGGAAGCCAGCTGGTCAACCTCGGTTCTCAGGCACCTGTGGGCTCCTGACTCTCATGTACTGTATTGCACACCAACAGCATCCTTTAACGGCAGGCACAAAATTCCCTTTATTGACTATGATTCAAGAAGGACTTTATTTTTTGCAAGCAAGAGAGCCTACATAGCAGCTGAGTCAAAGTCAATTAACTATGGCTATCATGGCATCCAACTTCCTACCTGCTCTGCAGTGGCGTTACAGTATGCCCTTGAGGTTGATAAAAACAGCTAAGAAAGATCACTGGGCACAGTACTATTCAGTTCAGCATGCAGTGAGGGTACCGCAAAACTTTATCCAATGGGGACTTGGGGCAAAGAGAAGACTATTCTTTTGGTTTTTTTTTTGTTTTTTGTTTTTTGTTTTTTTTGATTTTTTGGTTTTTTTTTTTTTTGTGCTGAAATTGTATGTCTCGTCCTAAAGTAAAAAACTTTATCCTAACCTTTAGTAGAAAATCAGAATGAATTAGCACGGTGCACACAATAATGTGCTATGCCATCATGCCAGGAGTTTGACCAATCCCCTTCCACGGGAGCCTGAAAATGTCAAGTTCATTTTCAAACCCATGGCTAGTTCCATCTACTCTAAACCTCTAAAGCAAAAGTGACAAAATGGGAACTGACTGGGAATTCTGCAAGCCACTGTTCTTAATGTTTGATAATCCACGAGAATTCTGCAAGCCACTGTTCTTAATGTTTGATAATCCACGAGACTTCTGCAAGCCACTGCTCTTAATGTTTGATAATCCATGAGAAGCAGGTATACCACAAACTGCTGTGACAGATAAACAAAGACGACAGATAAACTCCTGTGACCAAATTAATTGGAAATAGATGCCTTGGTCTTGTGATCCCATTTCAGGTTTGGAGAGAATTATATGCACCTTCAGTGCATGCACGTCCAAAGATGATTAGTTCACGCTGCTGCTATCAGGCTGATACGGCGTGTTGCCAAGGGTCTCCAGAGAAAGCTAAGAGTTCAGCTGAGGCGGGGCAGACCATGGAGCTGTTCCAGAATTACCTGGGAGAACATTCTGGCTTTTCTGTAGAGAGCTCATCAGTTTGAGATCTACTCCCTTTATGCCTGTGCAGTGTGTCCAGAATGCTCTAAGGGGCCCTTCTTAAACTTTAAGAAAACTTAAAGTTTTCTCCATACTGTTGATAAACAAAAGGCAGACATCACCGCACCATGGCATTCTGTCAGGTCATCGGCACCTACGCACCTGTTCTGCCCTTACTATCACGTACACACAGCAGAATGGGAAAGCAGGGTGACTAATTCCAAAGGGACGCCTTAACATTTCCCAAGGGTGAAACAACACCACCATGCAAGAGGCCAATGGCCAGAAGCTAGAAATCTGCAAATAGCTGAGGAAAAAAAGGCCAAATGTCAGACACAACCCCAAAGCTGTTAATTAAATGACCACATATGATACAAGTTGCTAATTGTAAATGAACCGCCATCTTCCGGTGATTTGCTCTGAAACAATAGCGTTTGTGAGGAGAGTGGAGGGAGGTGCCCACCCTCTCTGCTGAAGTTAAAAATGGAGACGGCAGACTTTATTGGTTTTTTGTGGAGACTTTAAAACATAAAATTGGCGACTTTAGAAAGTTATGACAGTGCCTAATGTGGTTAAATAACGTCATGTTTAATCTGCACCCTTATCACTATGCTGTTCACTTTACAAAGTGACGGGTGTAAAAGTGTGACAGGAAACACACCCATAGCTGCAGCAAATTTCAGGGTTTCATACAGGCTGATGCTTGTTTATGGGTTAAGAGAGCCTCTGAAGCTGGCAAAGCAGCTCTGACAAAGACAGGGTGAGAATGTCTTAATTACAAATGGTATCAACTCTCACAAATCAGACTCCTCCCTTTTTTTAGGGAAAGGCAAAGTATGAATTAAATATAAAAGATAATAGCAAATCCTGCTAAATTAAATGTTAGGGCAACAGAATGAGATCTGTGTTTGTGTGTGTGTGTGTGTGTGTGTGTGTGTGTGTGTGTGTGTGTGTATCTCACTTTATTTGCAATATAAATGACTATAAATATCCCCTTTTAATTCATACACCTCATCTTGCAGGGGCAGCTTTTTTTATTATTGATTTTTTTTTTTACATTTAACATACAAAATAAAAGCCATATAAGTAATGGATTTTCAACTTCTTACAGCTAGTATTGGTTAATTTTTAATTTGCATTTGCTGTTGTAGAGTAGAATACTTGTTTAACTAAGTATTACATTAGTTTGTGCTGCATTTGTTAACTATGGAAGGATGTGTTACATTTGGTTAACTATGTAAAGATGTGTTGCCTTTGTTTCACCTTGCCCGCCTAAGGCATCTGATTGGTCTAACAAAAGCTAAATGGCCAACAGCTAGGCAGTTGAGGGATAGGCAGGGCTGGTGGGCAGAGAGAATAATTAGGAAGAGGAATCTAAGCTTGAGAGAAGAGAACGAGGTTCCCAGGGCCACCTGCCAGTCAGTCAGACACAGATGAAGCAGAAACGTAAGACATATAGAATGAAAAAGGGTAAAAAGCCCCAAGGCAAAACATAGACCAAGAGAAACAGGTTAATACAGGTTACAAGAGTTATTGGGACAAGCATAAACTAAGGCTGAGCATTCATAACTAACAATAAGTCTCTGTGTTATGATTATGGGGCTTGCTGTCTAAGAAAGTCTGCTACAATTTATTCTTTTTTTTTTTTAAAAAAAAGAAAGGGTAGATATCAGAATCTTCATTTGATAATTAGATGTCAGCATTACAGAGATGTTTCGCTAAACTTTAAAAATATTTCTGTGTTATGTGTTATTCTAATATGAATAATAACAAACAAAACGCAGATGCACAGTCATGAAGATGGGAGGGTTTTTCCTCAATACCAAAAGCTATACTAAGGAAAAAACCATTTCCGAAGAAAAGAAAATGTTATGAAGCAGGTACGTTGTATAAAATCCTTCACGTGCTCCGTCCCAAATATTTCAATTATTTCTTTAGATCAGTGGTTCTCAATCTGTGGGTCACAACCCCCTTGGGGACTGAATGACTCTTTCACAGGTTGTAGAAGATCTTCAAACAACAACAGCAACAACAACAACAACAACAACAACAACAACAACACAACAGATTCCTATTATAATTCATAGCAGTAATGAAGTAGCAATGAAAATAGTTTCGTGGTTGGGGTCACCACAACGTGATGAACTGTGTTAACAAGTCACAGCATTGAAAGCTGAGAACCACGCTGTAGCTAACGAGGGCTCAAGTCTCTCAGAACGTAATTTAATGAGTCCGGGTAGCTTGGCCTGTCTGCTCACTGTGCTTGCACACTGTGTACCCAGAAGAGAGAAAATCTTTCTGCATTGTGACCTTGTCTATCGCTTTTAAATGTGCCTTTAGTGTGAAGGATACTTCAAGGCAAGGAATTCAGTGTATGCTGGCAGATCTTAGACAGCTGCCCTGCAATCGATGGCTGGGAGTGAGAAAATGAGAAAACAGCCCTGGAGGTCCTAGACTTGACCAGGGAGTCCAGGAGAGATCAGACAGTGACCACTGCTCACCTACTCTGATGACAAAAGGTGACACTTGCATAGTGTTTAATTCACCACGGGACATATTATAAGAAACTCAACTGCTGCTGATCACCAAGAGGATTATTTTTTTAATTATACCTTGCTTAAAAGAATTAAGGCATTGGATTTATTTTACTTTTATATATACCTGTTTCCAAAAAAGCACATAAAAATCTACTAGTGATAACTTAAAATCATCAATAAAAATAGCACAAAAGGTTTGTTTCTTTTTCAACACTGGGGCAATTTTAATGTATTTTTCATGGTTTAATGTTACATGCACCTTCCTGCCAGCCTGGTCCCACAGCCACATCAGAGCCTCCAAACAACACACAGAGGCTTGTATTAATTATGAAATTGTTGGTGTTTCTTATTAGCTAGCTCTGTCTTTATTATTAACCCATAATTACCAATATATGTATTTGTACTTGGTGTTATCTTACTGTGAGAATGCCAGACTCACCTGTCCTCTCTTCCTAAGATCACATCACAACTCTGTCCTACGTTTCCCAGAATCCTCCACGTCTCCCAGTCCCACCTATTTTGCTTCTCTATTGTCCAACAGCGCTTTATTCATTAACCAATAAGAGAAACACATTTACAGAATAACATCTCCCATCAGTTTAAGAAAAATAACCTCAAAAGTGTTCATAATCTGCCCTGTGGGCAAAACATTTACAGCATCCTCAGTTGTGTGATTGGTCTGAAACCAAGGAACTGTATCAGGAGCCTAGCAAGATACCACTTTTCAATTCATTACCACGTATGCTTCGGAGGTGGAAACAGGTTCATCTGCAAACTTACTGGTCAACACTTTCTTTCCACTTCTGCAATTTAAAGTTTTTTCAATCATTTCCCCTTGAAGATGTTACCCAGGGTACTGACGCTTTCATAAGTGCAATCAACACCTTTGGAGCAATGAAATATTGGTATGACTGAATCTACAGGCTGACACAAACAGTCTCTTCTCAAAGAAGTTCAGTTTTAGGGGACTTTGCTTGCAGGAGACCAAAGAAACAATTCTCTTAAAGCACCAGACTGTATTTAAAGGTTGCACATGAATGAAATGCCAAGAAAGCAAGTAATGAGTACTGTCGATAGTAGGGAAAATTTGGATGCCTAGTTTTTTTAAATGTGAAATTGCTACTTATATGAAGTAGGCAAATTAAAATTAATCATCTAGATATGGTATAGTACTTAAGATACTTAAAGTGATTTGATCTTGCATAGGACCTATGCTCAGCTCTTGGCATACCTACTGGGTAGCTCACAACTGTCTATAATTCCAACTGCAAGGAATCTGGTTCCTCTTCTGCATTGCCTGCACCTGCAGCTACATGCACAAACCCACACAGAGACACACTCACATACACGAGTAGAAGTAAAGTCAATCTTTTAAAAGAGATAAAACATCATGACAATCCCAGGTTTTGTTTAGCTTAATGAAGGGAACTGTTCACACTGGAATTTAACATCAGGATTAAAAGTTCCCATAGCCAAAAATAAACTGATGTCATGAGGGTAACTCCTGATTCCATCTTAGTGAGAAGGACGGCACCATGTGTCTACATGTACATGGGTTGTCTTCTTCAAACCCCAGAGGAAGGGTACATTTGGAGTTCATACTGTTCCTAGTAACTCCTGATTCTGTGATACTGAGGATAATGCCGTGTGTCTACATGTACATGGGTTGTCTTCCACAAACCCCAGAGGAGGGTACATTTGGAGTTCATACTGTTCCAACTAACTCTCTGATCTAAGAGGGAGAAACAGGATAACTTAGGTTTCCTCTATTGGAGCTGTGTTCCTGGATCTCTAATGAGAACAGACCATTGCTGCTGGACCTTAGGAGGAGGCTAGGATGCCCTCTCCTAGTCCCTTTGCAACTTCCTATTGAACATGTGTGTGGATTCTAGAATTGCAGCTAAGCCCATGTGCTATACATGAAATTTACAAAGAGCTTTTCTTTAGCTCTGGAAGGCATGGTTTCTCCTGGGCCCCTCCACATGAAGACCTGCCCAGGGCCGTCCTTGTCATCACTTTCTCCTTAGCTTGGACACACACAACTGGATGTGACTCTTCACTCTCACAACAGTCACTAATTGTGTTTGGTCAGGAACCCATGTGAGCCTTAAAGAATTTCATGCCACCTTTAAAAATTAGAGTTCTTATTAGATGCCAGGCCCTATGTGCTCAGCATCACTTAACAATGAATAGTTGTTTGGTGAACAGGGATTAAAGGGGCACTCTTTGGGGTTTGTCTCTATAAATGAAATTACAGCTCCATCAGGGAGAACTGTGTTTCGGCTTTCTGTGCCTTAGTTTCCTCATCTGGGAAGCAGAAATAATATTTCCAGAAGCAGGTTAAAAGGATTAAGCTCATAAATACGAAGCCTCCTCAAAACAAGACTGGCTTACAGTAGTAGATGCTTGGTGAATAGGCTTTCTAAAGCTACTGTACCTTCATTGGTGATATCTAATTCTAACCAGTTATAAAAGCCACCAGAGGAACAGTAAAATAATCAAAATTACATAGGGCTCTGGGACAACATCTCCGTCAGTGCTAGCCTACCCTCCTCTGCCTGCCATGACAGATTTAGTAGGCACAGCCTGGTCTTCTAAAACACTAGTGTCTGAGCTCTGAAAACAGCGAGGGCCCAGGCAGTGACCTGATATTCAGACTCACCTCGCCCCAGCCTCCAGTGAAACTGAATTTACCATTCTGGCACGGGACCTGGAGCTGGTTTATTGTCTGTTTTCCAATTTAAATTTATTTTTAACATGCAGATTATATTTATAATAAAATGTTACTTAGTATATTTACCTTTAGGTCAGGTACTGAGTAGTTCTTCATCAAACACATATGAACATTTCTAACATACAGCCAGAAATGGATAATATACGTTTAGTTGAAGGCATTCTTGAATAACTTATTATAATCTGTTTCATCTCTGTATTCAAAACAAATAGCACATTCCATTGCCATAAAGTTCAGCACTGAGTGAAGGAATACATACAACTTGGGGTATATAACCAATGATGGAAAACCCTGAATTGCCAGACACTTTCAGGAAGTTCCACTGTTAACTATGTTAAACATCACTCTCACAGGACCCCAGGAGCCCTAGTGGGGAGGCCATTTGTACCAAACATTTGAGAGATGGGAGAGTCAAGAGAGAACTAAACCTAGGTAGGTTAGAAGACACTTCTGGAAAATACTTCTTAGTTCCCCCACTTCCCAAGTCCTAGAGTATCCCAGGGTCAGGATGGCACCTGCTGGGAGAGGAGAGAAGAAAGAACAAAAGCAAGCTGAATGACCTCATCTGGTGTTCAAGGGTCACAGAAATGTGACTGGCGTCTAAGCGAAGGCTCCAACAAAGGAGGGAGCCACCTGTAGCCTGAGGCCCTGTGCGGTGAACATCTCATCCCTGGGACTCCCTCTCTGGAAGCATGGAGGCTGAGGAGTCTACAGACAAGGGCGGCTGAGGCGGGTGAGAGTTCTGAGGGCACCGGGCAGAAGCTGGGGTAGTTCACCCAGGGAGTGAGCACTCAGGCCCAAGGACAGACTTCCCACACCACCGCTGGAGGGCTTTCAACTTCAGCCCAGCAGACAGGCCTGGGCTGACTTAAATCCTCTTGATTTGCAAATGGAGACTGTGAGTCCCTGAGACCCAGCACTCTCCCCAAGAGCAGCTTCTGTGATTTTCCTTTAGTCCTTGTACAAGATTGGTAAAGTTTTCTTCCCAATAAATTCACGGCCTAGTGTGGCTCCAGGAGTCAGGGAAGATGACTGTGTTGGTCTTGGCAATTTACTGTGTTCTTGCCAGGGAGAGGCTGTAATATATAGAAGAGAAGGCGGCCATTACAGGCAGACTGGCTTTATTTACCTCTCCCGAGCCCCTGAGTTTAACTTCTTCAGATCTGTTTTTTTTTGTTTTTTTTGTTTTTTTTTTCTGTCTAGTTTATCCCTTTCTGTCTTCAGGAGTTAGAAACTTTATTTTGGGAGAAAAAAAAATAATCTCTGAACTGTTTATCAGTTATTTTATAATATTCTTTCCTCAGCTTGGGAAATAAGGAGTCAATGTGACTTACTTTCTGGGACACCGTGGATAAAACATACCTTTACCACACATAAGTATATCATTCCATTGCTTAAGGTAGACAGATTTAATCTAATACTTAGTGAAATAGAATCTGCTGGACTCCGAATATCAGAATTTCCTTTAAATAAAGTTAGAGGACAGACAAAATACAATTTTACCTCTTGGAAATGCCCTTGGCTGCATAGTAAGACTGAGGCCAGCCCAGGATTATACAAGCCCTTGTTTAAAAAACAAGTTTAAAAGCCAACCAACTTCCTAAAAATCTTAAAACAAAAAGTATGCACACAACATCTCCACTTGTGAGACTTTTTAAAGGCTGGTCTGTAGGGCACTGAATTTCCAGATTTTTCTCATAGGGAATAAGAACGGGGTAAAAGCCTCTCTCCGAGTGTAATGTCACAAGATGGTGGAAACCATTTCCGGTATGAAAGCAAAACCTATCACCAAATACCTGGGCTGGCACACAAAGGGGAGTATTAAATATAGAACAAAGCTATTTTTTCTAGTTTTCTAATATAATTTATCAAAGGAGGCTATAACTTTTCCAATTTCTATCATCATTTATTGAACATGTGACAATCTCGCCACTGCCAAGGGGCCCCCTTCTTCTGCAATGGAAAAGTCAGTCAACTCTATAGGAATAGGAAGAATCGCATATGCCAGTTCAGAGCGTGTTTTGGCGGATAAAATTCTAAAACACAAAAACACAAGAAGTAAGGAAGTAACAGGAACTTTCAGGTAGGCATTATCTGGCCCAGCTTACTTGGGTGCGAGCCCACCACAGCAACAGGACTGGGCCACCCCACCCCCAGCTGCTTCAAAGCAGACCACGAAGAATAAGGCAGTCAATGCAGGCCAGCGTTTCCTCAAGCCGAACATCAGCCGCATCTGGGGAAAAGTAGTATTTTCCTTTTCCAAGATCTATCTCTTACATTCTTCTCTCTCCCATTTCCCCCGTGTTTTAATCTTCCCGTAAGCCTGCTGGAAAGCGGAAAGAGGTTATCTTAGTCATGAAGAAGAAGGTAAGACTGTTGCCACCAATTGTGTGTTTTCTGATGGGCTCTGTTCGTCATGACTGTTAAATAGACCACAGATGAGAGATGAGAGACACTGGCTTTATCAGTGCCCCCAGACAGTTCATATGCAAATATATTTAACTGAAACCTCTGATGTCACAGGCAACTTTAGGGTCAGGGCAGATTCCACTTTCAATTTCAATTACTAAACAAGAATTAGGGCACAGATATGTTTCTGTTGTATCTAAAAGAGAGGGCCACAGAAATGAGAGCATTTCTGGTATTTTTCCTGATATTTTAATATATATGTCCCCACCAGTTTTTCAGTTTTACATTGTTTTAAAAAGTACATTACTCTGAAGGGGCTAACATTGATTGTCAACTTGACAGAATCTAGAGCTAGCCTGGAGATAAACAGCCGGGAGCCTGTGGGGGTTTGTAGACTGGGCTGAAGGAGTTGAGAACACACTCTAACAGCAGACCGGCTCTGTACTGCACAAGGAGGAGACGGTGAAATGGGCACCGGGCTTCCGGTGCTTCCCCCGGCTTCCACTGCCTTTCACTCCCTGTGGCCAGTAGCTGTATCCCAGGGAGTGGACGTGAAATATCCGGCTTTCTCCAGGTTTCTTTCTGTCAGGTATTTTGTTGCACCCACAAGAAAATGACTAATACAATACTGAAAAGGATAATATATATTTTCTTGCCTTTACTCAGCAATCTGATGGTCAAATCATAATTTGCTTGTGCCATGGTGCTATCTAACATAAAATATAACAACTCTAAAATAAAATAATGTGGCAACATATGTCACACTGGATCAGTCTCGCTGAGGTGTTTCTCCTACTCAGTCAATCTCTTGTACTAACGTCCTTTTAACTATACATGAGGAGTGGGGGGATGGGAGGGGACATGGTCAGGGTGCATGTGAGGGGGGAGAGAGGGAAAGCGGGAGGGAGGAAGGGTGAATACATATCCCCTTCAGCTCCCACTCAGTGCCATGGTACCTAGGGTTAAGAGTGAGCCAGTAGTAAGCACAAACATATGTTAAAATCATACTGAAGACACGATTAATTATTTAAATTTTCAAGGTAAGATAATGTCTCATTTATCAAGAAGGATTGGGAAATGCAGCAGACATTTTGACATAAGCTAAACATTTTTTTGATTATCACAGGTAGTAATTCATTCCATTAAATGTTAGAGATCTTCACGGACACTTCTAAAAAGAAAATCCTCCACTTTGATATCAAAGAACAACAAATGCTTTCTAATTAAAAAATACCTAATTTCCTCTATTAATATATCACTTTGAATCACACAATGCACACACCCTCCTGTGAACATTCAAAGGGAAAGCAGGATGCTGGTCTCAAACACACATGTATACACATGTGTGAACATACACACTTTCATAAATACATACCATAAAAAGATTTTGACCTTCTGAAAAATTTCATGAGTCAATGTGGAGGATTTTCGATTACCAAGTTACATCCTAGCACTAATATTTATTTCAAACAGTCAACACAAAAAGCAATAGTCCACCACAAAATATATATGGAGATTTCTGTACTGTTATATGTTTAGACATAAGTAGAAAAGAAAAATTCGACACTGCCCACTGGCACAGGTTACAGAAGGAAGGGTATGGGAGGAATGTGGCAAATTTGAAATGTTTGTTGATGTGGGGGCTGGTTCTTGGAGTATGTTCAGTTTATAAAGCTGTGTGTTTCCAATAAATGTATATCTTGTCAATTATATATCACATACAATAACAATTTTTGAAAAGTTAAAAAATTATCTTAGAGTGTTATATTACTTAGAATATTCTGCTCTTGTTGTATTTTATAAATGAAAACAATAATGTCATATTCATAGAGACGCATCTATGAATAAAGAGGTGGAACTTGTCAGTGCAGGACAAGGGTAATTATTTCACATGTAATCTGGTGTGTTTAAATACATGTTCCTGTGGAAGCATTAGGAATAACACTGCATACAACTTAGCTTCCACAAAGACTTAGCTAAGCTCACGTGAACTGTTTCCTATGGGCATTTACAGTATCGGGTGAATATAGGATCAAAAACCGCTGGGTGTATGAACTCCAGTACGCTTCATTTGAAAGAAGACCAAATTTTTCGTTCTTAAAAACTAAATGCCCCTGGAGAATGTGTGTGCATCAATGTAACTATAACCTAATGCAATTTCTGAAGGCTTTAATAAATTATTCAAGATCTTTAAAATACTTACTTTTGAAAAATGATAGGAGTTTCAAACTAAGAAGTTCAACTGATCTGGCCTCATTTAAAGTTTAATTTAATAATATTATCAAATAAAAATAAATACTATTAAATAAATAGCATTATATCAATCAGCATTTAAATTAGTTCTGTGAAACCTACTTAAAGGCTTTAAAAAAAATTTCAAACTTCTGTTCTTAGACAAAGTAAAAGTTCAGACTATGGAATGTGCAAAAATGAAGATATGGAAAAAGGAGGTACAAAATGTTAAAAGCAATTTGAATACAAGGCTGATGAAGTCCTGTGTGGACCAAAATTTGTAAGACAGTCCACTACAGATGTCCTTCCAGCTGCGGGTAGGTGTGTAGAGACCTACTATTGTCCAAAGCTCCACATCCTAGACAGTGTACAGATGCCCACAGATCATGAGAATGACAGGACACCGCGTGTGCCACAGCCCACGAGCGCCACGGCCTGGTTCATCCTTCACCACACACTGCCAATCTGAACTATGAAGCATCCCTGTCCAAATCCAGCCTAAAAGCCCTCCCTCCTTCTGAACTCTCCTGCTCACACCCCAGCTACCACTCTTTTTTCATTTTCAGAATTTCTACGATATTAGAAAGATAACTTTAATGGGAGACTGTGCTACAAGTTCAGTTCTCATTCTTATTTGATAGAATAAGTAAAGGACAAATTATTACTGCATTTTCCACTGTATCTGTCTGAACAATGTATCTTCACACACATATTTAGAAACAGACCCTGGTTCTGAATTCAGGCCTGACTCACTCACTGCAAAGCAGTCTGACCCTGTGCCTTCAAGCACACAGATTTGTAGATTGCGATCCCACGGCCTGAAAGCCACTCAGACTTTCGCGGGCCCACATTCCCGGCCAGTGGCCAGACTAGACACGGCCTCCCAGCTTTGCTCCAAGCCTCACAGCAAACCGAAGGAAGCTCCGAGCTTCTGGTGACCAACGTGGTCTCTAAGCTGACAGCACCGTTCAGAGGAAAGGACATAGAGGTGAGAGGTTGCAGGTAAATTTAAACCACGCTCCGGCTGTTAACTTCTCATCCTCAGGCAACAGACGGCACACTCAGTGCAATAATAATGAAAAGCTACAGGGCTGGAGAGAGGGCTCAGTGGTTAGGAACACTAGACACTCTTCCAGAGGACCTGGGTTCAATCCCCAGCACCTACATGGCAGCTCACAACTGTCTATGACTGCAGTCCCAGGGAATCCACGCATCAGGCAGTCATGTGGTGCACATATCTGTGTGCACACAAAAGCCAATACACATAAATATTGCTTAAAAAAGAAAATCTGTGAGTGTCAAGATTAAATGAGCTGATGAATCCTAAACAAACCAAGATCATCCTCAAAACCAGTCTCCTGGTCCCCTTCGCAGCAATTTATACCAACCCTGAAATCCTCCATTCTAATTATTATCCGTCCTTCCACACAGGTTCATCATAAAGAGAAGTCCACAAGTCACGCATACATATCCTCCACAGGGCATCTAACCCGCACTGACTGCGGCCTCTCTAGGCATCTCAGAGGGGACAGTACTCTCCCCTAGCCATGACTTTAAGAGTATCCTGGCCATGACGTCCTGAAGACAACATCAATAATTCACTGTCACCCAAATAATCCAGAAGGCACAAGAAAAGAGCAAGAACTTACGACGCCCCCTTGTCTTCCGACTGCCTTTCTCCTGAGGTATCAGAGGAACCGCCTGAATGACAGTTCAGCCGAGAACAGGAGGAGGAGATCAGAAAAGAGGAAGAGAAAGCCAGAGCAGGGTGAGGTTAGAGGCAAACCTCAAGTCACTGACAACGTAGACAAAGGATCTCAGTCACCACCATATAAAAGAGGGAAAGCCCCACTCAGCGACGGTTTCACGTTTGCCACAAACAAACTCATAGGCATCTTCACACTTTACTAAATTTGGAATGAACGTATTAAGGGTGGCGAATCTAGAATTACCCTATCCAGCACAGGAGATATAAGTCCATACAGACACGGACTTATGGACCGGAAACACGGGCAATCTAAACTGAGAAATGCTGTAAGTGGAAACACACACCATGCTTCAAAGGTAGTATGAGAAAAAAAGTCAAAAGCAGTATGAGTTGACTACTGGCCAAAGTGACAGTGCTTTCATTGTATCACCATAAATATTATTTCAATGAATGTCACCAGTCTGTTTTTTTTTTTCAATATGATGACTAGAAAAATGTAAATTACTTACAAAGCTCTCATTTGTGGCTTGCAATATATTTCTGTAGGACAGGGCTCTCTTACAGTGAGAATTAAACATATTGCACACAAATAGCAATACATAACAATTACTCTCTTCAATTTCAACAGGAAGGGCTGGATTTCATTAAGAATTCCACTGGCAAATTGTAATTGAGAAACAGATGTTTATGTGATGCCAAGCAGAATGTAATTAGCATGTTGGAGAGCTCCATTAAACGTTTTTACCTTTTAATATCAATGTCCACAGACATACAATTAAAAGAATTTAATTCTAGGGGTTGGGGAGAGGCTCAGTGGATACAGTATTTGCTGTGCAAACATGAGGGCTCCAGTTAAGGTCCTGGAACCCTCAGAAAAGCCTGGCATGTTGCCTGTGTTTGTAATTACAGCAGGTTCAGGACAGGGGAGGGGACAGGTGCCGCCTCAGACAGTGTAAGCAGAAAGCAAGTTCCAGGTTCAATGAGAGATCCTGTCTCAAACAAATAAGGTGAGGGGTGACAGAGAAAGATGTTTGACGTAGACCTCTAGCCTCTGAACATCCGGGCACAAGAGAATGTGTGTGTGTGTGTTGGGGGGGTACACACACCTTAATCCTAAATACAGATGTACACAGATTTTACTTTAATAAAAATGCCTCATTCTAAGAGTTTTACAGCTGAGCTGTTTAGACCTTGCAGTATAAATCCTAAGTAACGTATCACAGAAGCTGGATGTCAACAGAACAGCAGAGTCCAGCACACGGACGCGCACCTTGGGTGTCCCCAAACAACTGCACCCTTGCATGGTTTCCCTGCTAACCTCTTCTCAGTGACCCCTGTTCTTACATCACTGCTGATGTCATCTTTCTACTTTCTGCCTGTGCTGTCAGTAGTAATTCCGGGCATTTGAAGCAGAAAATCTAACTCTAGCAAAGCTTTCAACATTGCATTGTAAGTGACCTACACTCACTCACCACTCCTAAACTTGCCAAGACCCAGTCTAGGTAGCGCAGGGGAGAGGGCTTGTTCACAGCTCTGCAGCCCCTGCCTGCCTGGACTGCGTGGAGGCAGGCGATGGGGGATGGACTGCTCTACACTCTCCAGGCAGAAGGCAGAGATAATCACAAATCCCACTCCTTACATTATATTGTACATGCCTACAACCTACTGCATTGAGAGGGTAAAATTAGGAACAACATTGGTTGTAGGCATGGATGGGATTTCGTGCAGGGACAGGCATGTGTTGCCTGTTCAAGCGTTATCTGTCACAACACCATAAAGGACACAAGGCTATGGAGCTGAAAATGCGTGTGGGAACATGAAAGGGCTCAAGGGAGGGTATCTAGGAGTAGCTGGAACAAGGAAAAGGATGGGAGAACATGATACAATTTTATTTCAACTAAAAATAATTAAAAAGAAACAGTCACCACCCACCACCACCTTGCCCTGTCTCTTAGGTACTAGATACAAGACTCTTGTTTTCTCTCTCTCTTTTTCCCCAAATTATCTTCCTTTCTTCTTTCCTTCCTTCCTTCCTTTCTTCCTTCCTTCCTTCTTCCTTCCTTCCTTCCTTCCTTCCTTCCTTCCTTCCTTCCTTCCTTCCTCCCTCCGTCCTTCCTTCCACTTTAAATCCCAGCCACTGTTTCTCCTCCCTCCTCTCCTACCAGTCTCCCCACCTTTAACCCCCCTCTGTCCCTACCCCAAAATCTACTCTTCCTCCATTTCTGTTTAGGAAAGGGCAGGTCTCCCATGAGTATCAACAAAACATGTCCTATCAAGTGATGTTAAGAGTAAGCAACTCCCATTGTGTTAGGGCTGGACAGGGCGACAGGGTAACCGGGTAGCAGTAGGGTCCTAAACACCTTACAAAGAGTCGGAGCAACTTCATTGCTATTCAGCACACGTAAAGACACCAGAGCAGCCCACCCTGCCCACGTCCAGGGAAGGCTGCCTTCGTTTACCAGAATCTTGCCATCCACTTGGCACTGAGGCTTTAGCAGGTAAGGTACAAAGTAAGGAAGTACAAGGACAAGCAGATTGGACAGGAATCCATTGGCCTGTGAGTTCAGAGACCTTTTTTGTTTGCCTCAGCTGCTGTTAAGGAAACTGAAATCTCTCCGCATGGACTCTCATTCAGAAGCTCAGTTAACAAACAGCAAAGATGCCCTGATTATTGTTCAAATTTAGCATTGTGTTTGGTGGAAATGTAGATTTCATAGCATCATTTGCAAACACAATCATCCCACTGAGTAAAATCTCTACTTTCAACTCTGTATTGTCTCAAGTCAGTACAAAAGAGATATTTATTACACACCACAAGTAGGGTTGGCTTCCAGCTTCGCCAGGATGCTGCACTGTGTTAACATTTAGAGATTGGTTAAAAGCACTTAAATAAGCTTTCTATTCTTGAAATGTTCTAGGATTGAAACTAACACCTATTAAACAACAGATCTTTAAAAAATTATTTTAATGCATCTGATAGCAATGCAACTATAGCATAGGCTATGATTCTCACACCTGAACACACATGTACCCACCTTCACTTATCTCAGAGTATGACATTATGAAATTGCTGTACATATTTTAATTAAATTAATTTGCAAATATAAGATCTTCAGGTAGCTGAGGGCATTAAGGGTGCTGAGTCAGATCCTTACACCCCCTAAGAACAGAAGGAAGAGGAGTTCTCTTCACATTTAGCTGGTTTTCTAATTTTGTTTTTTAATAACAACTTAAGAATTTACTAGTTGGGATTCAATTTGGAGAAGATAAAATGATTGCTTATGAAACAAAAATAGTTTGTTGGATGTTTCAGCTAAAGAGTTAGTTTAAAAGAAATATATTCTTCACTTAGTCAAATATTTATATCTATACTACTAAAATCTACATTTACTACTGTAAGAGAATTCACTTTAAGTTCTATAATGATGAGTCATTTAATTCGAAATGAATTTCATTTTGGATATTTGGTTTTGACTTGTTTATTAAAATCTATTACATCACGGAAATGAGATTATAGAATATTATCATGTAACAAGGCTTCCTTGTACAATAGGCATGTTTCCAAAAGCGTGACTAGGAGGATGTAGCACAGTTAGACAAGGGAAGGGTAACTCTCAGCCTGTAAGAGAGGGCAGTGTGGAGGCAGCTGTGTGCCAGCTTCCGCATAGAGAGAGAGAGCCCAGGGCCCCAGGGGGTCCAGCACTGTCTAAGAGCTAGCAAGTCTGGAAAGCCATCCAGCCCAGCCCTGTCAGTTGCCACCAAAACTCCTGTCCTTCATGATCGAGATCTCAGAACTGGGAGCCACACTATCGAGAAGCGCTTCCTGGTAGGATTTGTGGCATGTCACGAGGTATTCCTGCCCTAGTTTCTACTACTCTCATTAGTTAGGGAGAGTTTTGTTCTGATTCCTCATGCGGGGTCCTAGGATTGTAGGTATCACATGCTTTGGAGTGTTCTAAGTGTTCTGGGCTTCTCCGGGGTGCTGGTCGGTGCTCTGCCAGGCCACCCGGTGGCAGCAGAGATACTATGTAAGATGCCAGGGACTTTTCTCTCTTTCCATTTTGGAGACGAGACTGACAGAACAGGTAGAAACGTGTTCTTAGTGATCCTACTGCCTGGTGTTGATTGTTCTTTCCTCTCGTCTTAAAATAAAATGAAGGAAATTAAAGAGGCGTGGTCCTGTGTAGGAGACCTCAGGCCAGGGCCCAGCCTATCCAGCTTCCTGTCACACCTGTGTCTGTGTCCTCTCTGTCATAGGGATATAAGCCCCACTTCTCAAAAGTAAAGAAGCAGGCATGGGCAGGATAGATGTGGAGTGGGGTTGCATATGCCTTCCAATAACCACAGAATTATTTTAAACATTAATCTGGAGCTGATTGGAATCTTCCCATAGTGAGCAAAGAGCTGACCTGTTCTTTGTACATTAGAATTTGTCCTCTGGCGAACCCCCTCTCCAAATCTGTCCCCAGGAAGAGGAAAGGAGTGTGTAGATCATGTCCCGGAACAACACTGCTCTTGGAGACAAAGGTCCTGCCTGTCTGGAAAAGAGCGAGAGTTGCTGAAGTCACTGCTCTGCCAGAGTCCTCAGGGCTGATGTGTTGCGGCTGGAAACCACCCTGTGAATGAGCCTCCCTTCCTTGGTTAGGCGAGGAAGCAGGCATCTCTGACTACTGGGTAAGCTGAGGCACGGAATTCGTGTGCTCCTGCAGAAGTGGACTGAAGGACAGAGGCCTCTAGCAGGCTGATCCAGCCTTCTGGTCCTGAGTGGACCGTTCCATGGGCGATGGGCTACAGCGACTAATGCCTGAGGGTGGTCAAGGCACCGCGATGCTTAATTTTTAATATTTCTTTTAGTTTGGGGGATTCAAAAAGTCAGGACAAACATTTCCTTTCTTGTCCTTCTCTTTTGTCTTCAAAGCTGGGATCCTCCTGCATCTATCTGGGCAGCACTGGGACTACAGGTATGTGTTACGGTAACTAGCCCAAGGCAATATATTTCTAAAGGCATAAACAGTTGGGAATATTTTATTTATTATCTAAAAAACTTTCAGAAAGTTCATTATGTCTGTTCTGTGAACAGTAATCCCCCACTGCTGTCTGAATTAGGTAGGACGTTTCCAATCGTTACACCCTCCATTAATGACTCTGATAAAAAGAATACCAGGTTTAAATAAATATTTACAATTCTGACACTTCTTTTTCTTTTCCTAAGAGTACACTGTGCTGGGTTGGTTATGGGATAGCAGCTACATGACTGTCTGGTAGTCTAAGAGAATGTCAGGATCAAAACAACAGAATACAGTCAGATGTCTGATGGATTATCAATAGAATCCAATAGAACTTTACTGAGGACATATTTTGTGAACAGATTCAGCCTGGCTTGGTCATGGGGGCAATGAGAGGTACGAAGGGAAGTGAGGCATCTAAGATACCAACTCTTTAGCTGAGTAACACCATGTATACTGAAACATTTTCAGAGCCATGGAGACCAGTAATGGCTATGAAGGCTTTTAAAAAATAATAATAATAATAATAATAAGGCTGAAAGCAAACAATCTACTCTGCATTTAGATTAACCCATAACCGACTGAAAAGGAAAGACTTCCACAGAAGCCAGTACAGGGAAATGATGCTTTGAAAATAGTGGTAATATGGATCCAGTGTTATAATCGGCATTACATACTTAATTCCCATTACAGGAACAAAGGTGGGTTACGAAGAGACACCGGGCAGGGCGGGCAGCTGCGTGAGCGTGCAGCACATCATGTGTTAAATTGAAACGGCCGGAGTTGAGCTTTCTTCACTGGTCAAGGAGAAGTCTGCTGCAATGTACTTCAGGACTTGCAGCTACATGGTGCTCGAGAAATACGCTACGGCTGTAATTTAGCTTACTGTGTGTGGGCTTCGGGATGCACAGTGCCATTCCAGACCAACTTATAAAGAAAATTGCATGGGATTTCCAAGACATCAGGAGCGTTCTTAAAAGTTATGCAGAGAAAACGGATTTTTGATAGTTGTGAATTACATTTAGTGCAGCCAGATTGTAGAGAAGGCTCTTTTTGCCTCAGTATGGCTAGAATTACTGTTGACAAAGTTTTAATTTAAATTTTTAAGGGTTTAAGCTGGAGAATATAGGTCACTGAATTTTCATTCACTGTGTAAGTTTCACTACTGGCAGAAAGTAAGCTTTGTTAGTGGGAGACAGATTCTGACCTCGGAACCCATCTTATCTGTAGTTGTTAGGACTGAGTATGTGTTAGTGAGGATGATTTGGTTGTCAGCAGCCTGAAAGCTCGGCCTGAAAGCTCACAGTTAGCAACATGCACATGAAACGGACGTCAGTTCAGAAAATACTGAATGCATCTGTGGGACAGACCAGCATCTACCGAGAGCATTTACTACAGTCACAAGCTGGGAGAACCCATCCTTCCTAGCAGGTGAAAGGTTTATATGGATTTATAACAGTTGACTATCTAGCTCCAAAGTATAATTCTACAATTGCTAACTGATTTCCTGTAGCTGAAAACAAAAATGCAATAAATATTTGTAGGGTCTACCACATGTTAAACAAGTTTAAAAGAGCCTTTCTATACACGAACAAAACACAAGAACTTATGGTATGTCATAAAAACAAAACAAACAAATCCCATAATTTTATAATATATGCCATTAAAATGAATGCCGACTTCATGAATGGAAATTTAAAATTTGTGCTTTCCACAAACTAATAGAGAATCGACTTCCCATCAATAATCTACCAAGCAAAAAGAGATGGACTTGTGAGCAAAAGCTGCTTGGTTACGTAAAGGATATGCCCTTCCATATGTGTACACTGTGTAGGGAAATTCTGTCTTCACTCCTGTGCTCGGTGTTCTGAAGGGACCTCAGCTCTGGTGTGAGTCTGTCCTCGTGTGGACTAAAGAATGTGATGGACAAAGAACATAGGAACATGGATGTATGTGCCAAACATGCATGCATAGCACATTTCCTGGATTTGCTTTGGTCCCAAATATAATCATAGTAAACAAATGTGACAGAAGTCTAGGGGATCGTGTGTTTGGATCAGGGTGGGCATCTTCACAATGGTACAGGTTACAAATACATAAACAACCAATAATCATTTGTAGTGGTAACTACTCAGCACTCAAAGCCCAGCCACCAGGGAAAGCAACAAATCACGTGTGAACTTCAGCAAGCTGACAAACGCACCTCCTTCCTTGACATTTAGGAAAATATTTTAATCAGAATTCAAGAGGTAAAGATATCTGAATCTATACTAATTTGTAGCATTTAAAAAAGTGAATCATTTGCAAGCCTTGATTGCAAGGTGTGTGGGAAAGGCAAAGTTGAAAATGAGCACTGTGAGGATTTTGCCCAGTTTCTCATGTAAACCACAGCAGACGGCACGATTCTCAAAAAAGCCAAGTACATTTGCCTCACATAAAATAAGACTGGTTGAATTTCAAGCTTTCCATTTATTTTATACTGCTAAGAATTAAGTTCCTTTTTGTTGTTCAAGATGGGCAGCATGAATCTGTGTGTGAGAGAGAGACAGATGTGCATGTTGTATAACATGGTTATATAGCATATATAGCAATATAACACTATTATTTCTTCATTTAATGGGCAGCACATACTATAGAATCAAAATAATGTACAATTTTGAATACTTGGTCCTCATGCAGGTCCATGATGTCCTTGCCTCTGAATCTGACTCTGACCTGCCCCCGCTGAGTGTCTGCTCCTTATTCTAGACCAGCATCTCTGGAACCCTTGACGCCCAAATGGAGCTTTCCAGACTGGCCACAGAGGAATCTCCAAAAAACAGAGGACAAGGAAGGGGCTGGAGCCAATAAGGGGATTATTGTGAATTTTCAAGCCTAATAGCAGACCAGAAGAATCTTTAAGGGAGGACATAAAATATCTTCAAAGCAAAACTATTTCCTTGGAGAAGCTCCTAAAGCCATATGTGAGCAGGAGGAGACAGGAGAAAGAAAGAAAACAAGTCGTGTGGAGTAAGGGAGAACTGAACCTAAATTTCAGGGGTGTTAGTGATATGCCAGTATCAATCATCCGAAAGTATGTATGTACAGAACTAGTTTCCTTCTGCACCAAAGAATTATTCGCCATTTGGAAACACCATGACCTGTAACAATTAAATTATATTAGTGAATATTATTCATTTCACAGGAATAGATGTATACTACACAAACACACACACACACACACACACACACACACACACATGCAGGCACGCACACACGCAACTATATGCATAAACCACACACCGCAGATATGAGGAAAGCATCAGGGATCTTAAAGATGGACTGGGCTTTTGTTTTGTTTATCTCCCCCTTGTTTTCCAGTTTGTAGGAAACCCCTTTTCTCTGCTTGCAAGCAGTCACTTTCAGCATCAAATGCATGGCACGTGGCACAGGGGCTGGATCAGCCATGCCAACTCAACTCAATTGTAGAAAAGTTGAAAAGCTCAAAGTATTTATTAAATGTCATGCGATAAACCCTTGAAGAGAAACACACGCGACAGATCAATTCTAAGTGACTGAGTCTTAAGAGCATGTTTTAGAATAAGGGTTAAAATGAACAGTTGAATACCAGAGTTAAAAGTTAGCTTGATTTACTTAAGTAATCAAAGTAAGCGAGTAAGCCAGTCTTTCTGCTCATGAGAAAGTTCTGTTTAACATCCACACTACAGAGACATCAAGAGGACCTATTTCCTTGGAAGACAGGCGGTAGCTGGACTGGTCCTTCTTGATCTGTAGGTAACAAGATCACACATACGTGGTAGATGAGCTTGAAAAGGTTGAGCTCATCTACCTCGAGACATCTTGCAGGTGATTCCACTGTCGTGGGTTGCTTCCCCGCTCTGACGGGCCCAGTGTGCCATCTACACTTTAGAGAAAGTGGAACTGCATACGTGTGTTTACAGTCCCTTGCTTCTCTGAATGACTGAATGTATTGAGTCATAGTCACTGCAGGACAAGGAGCTTGATGGCCTGTGCGGAAGAGTATGTAAGACTACAGACCGTGAGTAACTTTATACTTATATCCAAAGGGTTGGATCCAAAAGGCCCAAGCAAAACCTGAAAGTAACTAGAAAGTTGATGGAGAAGCAAAAATATGAAACCTTCTTATTTTTATGTTTTTTTCTTTGTTCTGTTTTTCAAGACAGGGTTTCTCTATGTATCTCTGGCTGTCCTGGAATTCACACTGTAGACCAGGCCGGTCTTGAACTCACAGAGATCCACCTGCCTCTGCCTCCCAAGAGCTGGGATTAAAGCTGCTCGATCCCAGTGCCCACTTCGTATCTTTCCTTAGGAGGACTGGGCAGTCTGTGGGGCCTCTGGTAGGGGATATCACTATTTATCCCTAGTATACAAATGGACTTTGGGAGCCCATCCCACATAGAGGGATCCTCTGTCAGCCTGAACACATGGGGGAGGACCTAGGCCCTGCTCCAAATGATATGAATGACTCTGAAGATCCCCATGGAAGGCCTCACCCTCCCTGGGGAGCAGAAAGGGGATGAGTTGAGGTTTGGTGGGGGTGATAGGGGAGAATGGAAGGGTGAGGGAACTGGGATTGACATGTAAAACAAATCTTGTTTCAAATTTAAATAAAAAAGGGAGGAGGGGAAAGTCTTCTCTCTTTCTCCAAAAGCAGCTGTGAACTGGAAAAGGGTACTGGGAATTCCTGAATAACAACATTTTACATTTTTTGCTGAGTTACAGAGGCTGCACCTCTCTTGAGGGACATACTAGGTTTGGGGACATTACATGATTCAGGGTACAAGTAAACTTGAGAAATTCACTAAATAAACCACAGATTTCAGAAGAAAAATGGCTGACTTATGTGTTAGTGAATCCCACACGACAGGCTTGTCTTTACATAATGAGTTCATGTCCAAGGGACAGAAGAGCCAGCATGAGAAAGCTTCCATTACCAAAGACGCTGGACGCCAGCAAGAAACACATGATGGCCTCGCTTAAAATGATAGTGAACAATAACTGAATAGTCACATGTGAAAACTGCTAAAGAGAAATGATTGTGATTACTCTGACCTTTTCTCCGCAAGGATGAGCGCATTAAGGGAGATGAAGGCCTGCCCTCTACAGGGAAGGAATATGGGTGCTTCCAGCCCCTTCCCCCTCTCTCTTATTTCAGAAAACAAGGGATTCTAAATGGAAAGCAAAAGGAGAAGGTGGAGCCACACCAAGAGGGGTTTGATTTTGACTTTCGGGAATTTCATTAACGGAAACTGAGGTCTAAGAGAACAATTTCCCATGCTATTTTGCATGGCACAGTTACAGATTTCCAAGTAGGTATGCAACCTAAAAAGAATTGTCAATTTTCTTGTACTGCCTGAAACTGGTTTAAAATAACCATTTAAATGAGGAAATAATACCTGCCTGAAAAGCCAAAAATACAGACAAGTCAGCTGCTGTTGGAGGCAGCAGTGACAGTTATACTAACAAATTAAATGTCTGGGCTGTTTGCTGATCTATTGAAAGGGCATAATGGTTCTAGGTGTATTACACGTTCATTGTCATACTTTTAAAAGGGGATTTAAAAATTAGTTCATTGGGATTTGACAACATTTTATTTATTATGGGGTGTGTGTGTGTGTGTGTGTGTGTGTGCACATACACACGCAAATGCTCATGGGTGCTGTATCACATGTTTAAACGTCAGAGACTAACTTGCTACAAATGATACAAGAAAGTCCTGGAGATTGGACTCAGGTCCTTGAGCTTTAGACAAGAGCCTTTACCTAATGAGACACGTCTCGGGCTCCAGCAAATTTAATTTACAAAGGATTATACAAAAATGTGAAGTTAAGGAAATAGTTGTGCTGGGGATGTAGCTCAGTTATGGGATGCTTGCCTTGCATGCATGGGGGTCTGGATCTGATTCCTGACACCAAACACACTGGACGTGGCACACACAATCTCTGCACTCTGGACATGCAGGCAGGAGGACCAGAGGTTCAAGGACATCGTCAACCACATAGGGGGTTTGGGGGAAGCCTAACTGGGAGACCCTGTCTAAAAGAGAAAAAGGAAAATATTTAATACAGCGATGAGTACTGAACACAGTATTTTTAAGTAAAAATATTCTGGAGTGCCTCCCTGACCTATGAGAAGTTACCTCAATACTGAATCCCTGTAATACTGTAATTCACAAACCACGTGAAGTCAAACTACACCAGACCTCAGTTTCCACATCTGTAGTCTCAAGTACTAGAGACTGGAATGTTTAAGGAATTAAAGTAATGCTTACACAGGATGTCAAATAAACTGCAATTATTCCATCATTATTATGACAAAAGTTTATATTTGTTCTCAGTAGAGCTATATATTTTATTAGTAGTCATTACCCAACATAATCTTCCCTTCTATATATGTTAAGTGAAGTTGTTGCCATGAAAATGATGAATTGGACAGGATAAATTGCAAAAAAAAAAATAAATAAAATTGGAGTTTGTTCTTAATTTTCAAATGGAGTATGTTCATGGGGTTTCTTCAGCATTTGCCTGAGTGCTTACATCATCATTTTGGATGATTTCTTTCTTTAGATTAATCAATGCACACAAGCTCATCCATCCAGACACCTACCTGTTCAAGCTCACATCTTCCCGCATCCACCTCAGGTTCCCTCTTCTGCTGCCTCTCCCATAATCACTCTCCAGCTGGGGCCGTCCATGATGCTCCTGTCCGCTCACACTCCCCGACATCTCACAGACCTACCTTCTAAACTGACACCATCATCGTATTGTTTACAGTTAGTATATGACTGTTCCTTCTCAGCCTTCTCTGTGTAGACTTCCCATAGCATCCCAACAGGGCATACTCAAGACCAGAGCTTTGCTGAAGGAAACAGTGCACGATAAAGCCTGGGCTTAGAATCGGATTTAGAGATCAGACAGGACAAGAGTCTGCCCCGGTTTCCATCCTCCCGCCTCCTCCTGGGATTTCCTCTGCCTGCACACATCTTTCAGTAGAGAACTCAATAGCACCCAGGAAAAGCATTTGCAACAGGATGTAAAGAGCAACAGCCCCTTTTCTTTCACTGAATTCCACAAAGCGGGAGCTTTGTTACTGTCTGCGGCGCTCAGTGCAGGTGTCACAGCGCCACCTACAAACCCTCCTCACTGACTGACATACCACACTGGAGAGGAACAACCATGGCCCTGTCTGTGTTCATGCTTAGAGCAGCCACAACCCAACAGTGACAACAACACTGAAACGCTCGGTCTGCAGAGCGGAGAGCCAAGGAAGGGCAGAAACCGACCCTGACATCTGGGCTAAGTTTCCCATGTTCGGAAGCGAGACCCCTTCCCTAAGTGTGATGTTAATAACAGCCGGCTGAAAAGAGGCACGGTACTTCCAAAATATGGAATATAGGAAAAGAATGTTGGGAAGTTCCCATTTTAGATAATGCCTATTGTAAAACTATAGCATTCAATAATAAAAAGTTAATTTTGAAAAGCTGTACGTGTGTGTGTATGTGCTTGGAGATGTAAGATCGTTCATGCGTCATCATTATACAAACAGGGTTATTGACCTTGAAAATATGGGTTAGGCTATTTCTGGACTTAAAAGCTCTACTAAAGACAGAGTTAAAAATCAGTTGGTTATCATAGTAATTTTTTTTCTCAGAGAAAGCTTAATTTTTTTATTTTAAATGCTACAAGATTTAATAAGTAAATTTAGCAAGACAAAAACTACTCAATTAACAAATAGTGCCTGTCTGCCTGAGAAAAATCTATATGAAAACTTTTTATACATTTAAAGTGATAGCAAATGCACACAATGCACAGACACAGAGGACTGAAAACCATAAAGCATTGTGGATATAAAAACAACAGATACTGTATATGCAAGAGGATTCTTAGTGCCATTAAGATGGTGGTTCTCTTTTCAATAGTAACATTGTTTAAACAAGTATTTTTAAAAGTCCTTCTTAACTATATCTGAATATTGTAACTTATCACTATAAAAGGCATAAACACTATCACTGTCCAATCTTATATCCCAAAGGGACCTGGCTACAATCTTGTAGTGATGGTGACAATGACCAGGAAAGAAAGTCAACTCCTTCTAGCAACCAAAAGCATTAGGTAGGGTATAGTAAAATATGTCAGGGCAGCAAAATGCCTCAGTAGGCAAAATCTTTGCAAGAGTCTGGTCCTATAGACCCACACGGCAGAAGGAGAGAGCTGCCTCCCACAAATTGTCCCTTATATACTATAATGCGCGCGCGCGCACACACACACACACACACACACACACACACACACACACACACACACACACACGGCAGGGGGAGGGGAGTAAATTCTCATTCATTCATATTTTTACATCCTCTCCCCATTTTTCTTTCAAATAAATAAATGTAACATATATCAAATGTCAGGTGAGAAATCAGGCTCACTATTTAGAAGAAAAGGTATCATGTTATCTTCAAAATGCAGTAGGATAAAGAATAAAGTAGAAAAAGAGAGAAATTTTTAAATAGACATATAAAAAATGGGAATTTGCAAAACAGAGTTCAGCAAAGTAGTGCTACTGTGCAGGCGACAATGAGTGCTATTTATATTTAAATAATAGGATGGAAAATGAGAATAATAACAGTACGCAATAAAGCATTCTTTTTGACTTGCAAATATCTGTTCTATAGCTCCCCTCTGCCACTTCTCAGCTATTAGTTAGGCCTGCTGACAGAAAGAGGGGAATCTTACCCAGCAATCTCAGAGCAGCTTAAAACACAATTTAAAGGGAAACAAAAAGAAAAGCTAGGACGTTATTTTAAATGGAACATCATCACAGGTAATACACACCTAATGATATGAAAAATAAGATGATATAATATGAATAAATTGATTTTTGAGGCAAGACTTAGAAGAAAAGTGTTTGGGCTGCAGGCCTTGTGTGGCTTTCTTTTGTCTCTTGAGCAGAGCTGCTTAGATGATGCAGCCCAGATCCTAATTTGACTGGACTAAGAGCAAAAAGGATCTGGGATCCCCAGAAGGGCTGGAGAAGGTACAGCTCATTAATCTTTCAACGGTGGTAGGAGGTCACCACGGCAAGGGTGACACATGGGTTACAGCAAAGAAAAAGATGGCCCTTATCAGACCACCCCAACCACCCTCTTTCCTGAGTATACATCTGAGGGTCCTCTGGAGTGCTAAAGTAAGAAGAAATGTGCCAACAACTCTCGTAACCTTTTTACAGCTGCCCCACGACACGGGCCACACTGGGGACACCAATGGAGGCAAGAGCCTTCTTGGCACATTCCTTTTACTGTATCTTAGGACGTTCCGCGGTGCCGGGGTCATGATTGTGCTGGACTCTATAAACAAACGTGCCTGATACGGAGTGATCCCCACTCCCTGTTCTCTTGGTAACTGCAACGGACACTTTGCTGAATGAGAATTTTCAAAAGCAGTTTTAAAGAGCAAAAAGAGATTAGCGAATGAACTATCCTAGAACATGGAAAGATATACAAGAAACCAAGAGAGAGTTTCCAGGAGGAAATATGGAGAAGAAAGAGCATTAAAAGGCAAGATAGGGCCTGACTTAAATCCGCAGGCCTTTGATGGATCATTCTCCTCCTTCCTGATGGTCCAGGGCTGGGAGTCAGCCAGGCGGCTGTAGGCTGACATAGGTGCAATGTAATGTTTAATACAAACAGGAGGCTGCGCTTGAAGGGAGAGAAGTGCCCAGTGTGCCGGGGGATGGGGGTGATTTACAGGAACTAACCGGGGTGATTTATAGGAACTAACCGTTAGTGGGTGTCCAATAGAACAGTGGAAACTACATTGGTAGTTTTTACTTTTACTATCTTCTGCATGACAGGTTATGTGGCTTAACAGATGGCTTTAGGATTACGAAGAAGAAGACACAACAACCCAACTTGCTATGTTTCCCCTCTCCCCCGATACTTATTACAACTGTTCACCGACAACAGGGTGACAGCATTGACTGACTCCTCTTCAGGGAGCAATCCCCCGAGGCTGTTTCTGATTTACCGATTTGTTTATAAATTGTTATCTTTTACCATAAAGATCTGTTTAATTTGAGGAGTTAGGAGCACATTAGTGTGATGGCTCTCTGCGTGACAGCTGTATCACACATCAATTTAAATAAACATGCATGGCTTTGTGAGAGCCTGGCTTGGTGCTGCTGAGTATGTACGTTCAACCACACTCAACCCCTGTGAAGAGCTTGACAAGAGTCATGAACAGGATGCCGTGTGAGCTGCTGCTTGAGAGCCAAGGCACCCTGCCACACTGTTAAAGAAGCATCACCTTCCCCCACCCTAAGAGGGCCCACGCCTGTGTCATAGAAAGAGGAGGCAAGGAGGAACCTCATCAATCTGAACGTGGGTAAAGCACAAAGATGTCCTTGCCAAAAGAACGCAGCCCCTAGGAATAAGGTGAACATAGACATGTCTGACTTTATATGTTGATGCAGATGGACACCATTGCTTCCTACTCTCTAAATGCAAACACTGGGATGCCTTGGAGCCTCTCAGCATGAACAAGGCTTGCCTTTAGAGTATCAGGCATACATTCTACATAGCACTTAGGTGGAGAAGTGAACGCCCACATGTTTACAAGTCAGGGACTTCACTGACCTTAAAGTTACCCTCACGCCCTCCCTCTCCAGTGCGCATGCCTTAGTCCGTGCGGTAGGCGCACCTCTGGGAGCGAGCGCCACTGTCAGCACATGGGCACATCAACATTTAAGTGGCTTCTACACTACAGTTTCCTTTTCCTTTATTTTGTTTCATCAGAATTAACACAAATTAATGCAAATTTCTCTCTGAGATGATTCCTGATTTCTCCTTAAATAACTTGTATGGTTTTTAAGACTTCCATTCATCTAAGGGTAAGGGTTAGGACAAAGGCTGGTTACGTACCGTAATCGGTGATTTTACAGGACACCAGGTACAGCTCTTTCAGGTTTTGTCCCTCCTTGGCAATGACCTCCACGCACCTGAAACACACAAAGTGGTGGAGTTACACTAACGCATCCCGGTTAAGTCGGCAAGAGATAGAGCGCACCAGCAGCCCAGGCCTCGTTCAGGGGGCCTCAGGGACTCTCGTGTTCTCTGCTGTCAGGGCAAGTGCTCGATTCCTAAGTGGTTTCAACACTACCTTTGTTTGACCAAAACCCAAAAGACGGGACGGAGGCCCTGCTTTCAGGCCACTATAATTTGGGTAGGAAGAGCTGATAAACCCATGTGGCACAATGAATGTGTACACATAAAATGATATAAAATAATTAACCAAAATTGCAGTAGATAGTCGTTTCAAAGGAATGATAATTATCCAGAGTCCGATTTTTAATTCTGAAGTTTGATACCATTAAATGCACATTTGAAGAAATTTTATTCAACATAAAATACAAAGTTGTAAAAATCTGTAACTGATAAAGGATATACAACCAGAATGTACAAGAATGATATAACTTTCACTTTTAAAATGTTTCATTTTTAATATTTTAAATGAACTGTTATATAGACTATTTTAATTATACCATTATATAATATTTTAAAATCTTTCTTTGATTTTCATTTAAGTTAAAAGATTTTCCAGTATAGCCCTCTCAGAACTATAGAAGAGAATTTAATATATTTTAAAAATAACAATTAACCACCCTACTTAATTCATAAATTTCAGAAAGCTGTACTGTCAGACTGATGCACAGGCACACGTGCCCTTCAACGCATGCCCTGTTTTAATCGTGCAGACAGCAGCTGAGCAAAAGGGTAAGAAGCAAAAGAATCATCAGCGTTTGTGAGGAAGGAAGGGTCAAGTGGTCTGGAGCCATGTGTATAATCTGTCAAAACTCATCTCTGTCTTCCAGACATTTCGTTTGCTGCCTGGCGTATCTGTAGGTGTCTTCATAAAATGTCAGGGAATTTTATATAATTTTATCCCATATAATTCATTATTAAAGGTTAAGTCAGTAAGAAAGACATTTTTCTTTTAAAGTGCTTTTATAGAATTTTGTCCTAATGGAATTATAAACATTTCTTATTTCCCCAGGCAAACAGGCAAGCATGCTTCTTTGGCTATTTTATCTAAAAAGATTTCAGAGAACTTAAAACACAACAGAGTTAAGACTGAGACAGACTATTGTGATGGGAAACTTTTAAACCTAAATTCATATCATATGACTATAATACAGCATTTTAATAAGTTCATTTAAAAATGCTAAAGTAAATGAAACAATTCAAGCTACATATTACATATGGCTTACAGTGAATTTTCTCACACTAAAATCAAACAAAAATAAAAGCCACAGGTTATTACAATATCCTAATAATGTAAAATTTCCAGAACATTTTCTCCAATATCGCAGATCCATATTTTATGATCCTTATTGGATTAAAAAATGTTAACACAATATGTTGTGGAGACAATGAAAAAATTGATTGTACTTTGTTCTCATGCTTCATACAAAACAGTTTAAGATGACTGATTTATATTTGATTATGAAAGACACTAAGCAAACGCAGTCTCTCAGTGAATCTATTTGCATTTAGTCTATACTGGATACGCCATGAACACATACAAACATGACAGATTCACAAAGAGGGCTGGAGGTAGCAGATAACAGAAAGAATGCTGCTGTATCAGACAATCACTGTTTCACAACAAAACCAGCATGCACGTAGAACAAGACAACCTCAGGATGCCGAATGCCCCCACACAGCTGAATGACAGGGGCACTGAGGTTCCTCCCCAAATGACAGAGAAATGGGTAGGATGCGTCGATGATTATGAGTAGATACTGCAAAATCATGTCGCTTCCTCAAAAGGTAATGCATTAACAAAAGCAAACTATTCCTTGAAGGGTTTACAGCAATAATAATAATAATAATAATTTTAAATCATCCATTGAGATGATACTTGATGACAGAATTTTCAAAGTCTATGAATCTAGACTGAAATTCTCCCCATATTGGGAGACAGAGTGTCTCTGTGTAGCTTGGCTGGAACTCGCTCTGTAGACCAGGCTGGCCTCAAACTCACAGTGCTGGGGTTAGAGGTATGCACCACCACCTCCTGGTGGGACTGGAATTCTTATGCAATATTAAAACAAGTGCGGTTTTGAGTAATGGAAGCAGCTGAATCTTCAGGTGGGGTTGGACTGCACTCCCCACTGATGGGCACACACAGCCACACACACCCTAGGACAGTGTCCCCAGGCTTGTAAGTCTGTCAAGTGTGGCTCCTCAGGCAGCACAGGTCTACATGACGGACCAGGGCAATGCCTATCCTTCTCTGCTCAAACTTTTACAGTCCATTCCAGAATCCATCTAGAGGAAGCACATTTACCCTGTTTTACAAAGAGTCTTGGTATGAGCACAATCACCTCATTGTGTGCTGTGTAAGTAGCAAAAAAAGGTAAATAATAGAAATGATACAAATTTTCATGATAGGTATTTATGACAACCTTAAGTGGTATTTTGAAACACTTTTAAAAGACAAAAAATGTTTTCGAATTGACAATCTGATGATCCTGAGCAATGTGACTGAAAAATAAATGACATTTAGAACCCGTGTGACTCCATTCCCATGTACATCACCCAAGAGAACATTCTATTCAATGCAGTAAAAACAAACTCTATCGGCCATAGAGCCCACACACCAGCACCTGTCTGTCGTCAGTAAAAACAAACTCTATCGGCCATAGAGCCCACACACCAGCACCTGTCTGTCGTCAGTAAAAACAAACTCTATCGGCCATAGAGCCCACACACCAGCACCTGTCTGTCGTCAGAACCTAGGGTTTAAAAGGTTCCCATCCTTTCTGTACTTAGTCCCCATCATTCCTAAGAAAAGACGTCTGTACTATATGACAAGCATTCTACATAGATCCGAGAGTTCTTATGACAATACAGGAACCAAAAAACCCTAAGTCCTTAGGGAAGTAGTGAGATTATAAAGGGTGAAAGCATGACAAAGAAAAATGATACTTGAAAGATTCCAAAAAATATCAAAAACTTTAAAGTATTCCATCTCATTTGGTCACACCCAGCCAGGCCTACCCTGCCCTGCTTGTGAGCTCCGAGTCTTTGGGGGAAGGAAAGACTCCCAAGGCACATTCCCATCTACACCTGTAAGGAAGCCAGGGCAGACCTACCTTCCTTGGAAATCCTACATCATCTGCTTCAAAACGAGGCTCCAGGTAAATATTTTCTTCCAGATCAAATGTCTTGGGCTCATTTAGACACTCTAGTTTATTCTCAATTGTCAGCCCTTAGATTATTTTCTTGCTTTTATGCTTCAGCAAGGGTGTGAAGAAGAAAATTTTCAAGTCTTACTATTGTAAATTACTGAGTAACAGCTGTTGAGAATGAAGAATATATACATATATATTCTTTCTCTCTTTTAGAATAGAGAAAAGTGCCAGAAAACCTGCTCTAAGATAGAGAGGACAAAATTAGTTTTGATAATTTTACACTCACTTGCTTTTAAGAATGTTCTAAAATACACCTGAAGCATTTGTAAAGTTTAAAAACTGAAAGGTTATTTCCTGAGATGTGTAAGGTGTATTTTTTTCTTTTCTTTTTTAAGGAAAGAAAGCATTTCTCAGGTCTGATGAAGGAAACAGATTCCTAATCACCTGATTTATGTGAAGGGCAAAGGTTAATGAATTAAGCTGTATAAGCGTCAACATTATCAAAGGATTTCAAAAGAGCCTTGAATTATGGAAAACAATGACCCATTCTACATACATACAAAATTTTGTTTTTTTATTTTTTTGTCTCCTACTCAAAAGCCAGAACATGGCATTAGTGACAATTGAAAAGAACTAATGAGGAAATATGACTACACTGTTGGCAAGAGGCGTCCTAGGAGACCTTGTTACTGTTTGTGATGTGCTTGAAACCAAAAAGAAGCTAATTGGAGCTGCCAGACACTGGTTTGCAAATCTTCCCTTAAAGGACAGGCTCAATCACCTTCGAGGTGTGAAAAGAAATATCCCCATTAGAGATGCATTAGCACAGGGCCTGGTGGAGTTCTAAAGATGCTTGGGGATGTTCTCTCCCAAGCCACACGCCTATTTGAATAACAGATATATCTTTAAAGACAGAAAATTGCAACAAGACAAAAAACAACCCCAGAGATAAAAAGAAGAAAATGTATAGAGAGTGCCATAAAGAAGTTGGTAAATACGTACAAAGCTCGGTGTGTTTAAGGTTGAATAAACATGTAGCTGAAACCTCACAACTCAAAAGACACCATAAACCTGATCTATGTGAAGGCTCTAGAAATAGAGCTGGATTTTCATCTTTTCTAAAACTAAACAAGCTACTAAGTAAATGCACATTGTGTGGACTGCATATAGACAAACCGCAGTGCACGTGAGTGTGCACACACACATATACGCGCGTGTGTGCGCACACAGATTGAACATGAGCGCATGTGCACATGTACATGCATGAGGACACACACACACACACACACACACACACACACACACACACACACACACACACACACACACACACACGAGTGCTCACACATGCGAACACCAAAAAAGGAAGTAAGGTTTTACGAGGCCTAAACAGAGTAGCAAGAGGCCCCAAGTTTTGAGGAAGGATGCCATGCTAATTCACAGATGGGATACTTAAGTGACACCGAGATTGCCAAAACAATTTGGCATCTGACAAAAAAGCATAATGACATCTGATTGATTTTATTTTTAAGTCTGAAACTGAGTTCTGCCGAAGAATAATCTAATCAATCACAGTGGACATGATTTACAAGTATACTGTGCTTTCAGACTATGTGAAAGATCCCAAGGCTAAAGGAAAAAAAAGATTTACAAAATCATTTATGTCGATTCAAGTATTTATGACTAGCATATTTCTCTTATTTGAATAAAATATGGGCATGACATTTGTGGGCGCCTTTTCCAGTAGCAGGGCAGCTTAGCTTCATAGAAACCGGAGTACAGTTACCTTCGTCTTTAGGTTAACCAACTGAACTTGATGAACAAACATAAGATTAGTTCAGGAATTTGGCATATGTAACCAAGCTGATGTGTTTGGAGCACTCTGCATTTCTCCATATCCTTTCCCATAAATGCTCTTCCACGAAACAGCAAAAACTGCAGAGAACCAAATGCAAACTCACATTGAACTTTTAGGAACACTTGGGAAGATATTTTCATAGACGATATATAAGCTGATTTTTTTTAAAAGATTGATTTGCAATTGAAATGCTAACTCATTTGCTCAAACAACATTCTTAAATACCACAGGGGTAGAAACTACAAGTGACATGCAAAATGTCACCAGCTCCACCAGTTAGCAACAATTATCTTGGGACACCAATTAAGTTCTTACTCGCCAAATGTCATTCTCTAGAAAGCTAGTAGCTGATTGGTGAATCTGAGATCTATTTAGGTAGACATTTCGCATTTACATGGCGGCAGACCCATGCTCATTCTGTCCCACAGAAAGGAAGTGGAGGGTTAGAAAATGACCACTGTAGGAATCTGGTCCCATGGTTATCCTACAAGAGAAGCATAGAAGGCAAGGCTGCAGGTCCTTGGGTTAGCGGAGTTTTGAGGAGAAGGCAGAGCTCATTGGTAATTGCTGTTTCTTTCCAGGTCACTCACCCTGAAGGACTCACAACATCAGCTAGGTTTCTTCTTGTGAGCCTCAGAACTCAGCTAGGAAAGAACAATACAGCAAAAACGGAATTCCCCAATGTTTTTATACATGTCATCATGAACACCTCACATGGGGCATCGTTGTCTCTACCCACATATCCAAACATCCTTTAACTGAATTTAAATGTTTAGCAGGATATTTAAAATGATCTTTGGGCAGAGTAAGGCCTACATGTAAATGGCACATTTACAAAGAAACAAAATGGTCCACGGTTTTCTAAGAGGCAGAAAAAGAGACTTGAACTAATGGGTTTGTAGCAAGTTTGACTCTGGCATCTATGATTTGGATATTATTCAAAGATCTTATTTTTAATTTAGCCAGTGTTCTGTCATTTCTATCACAAGTCCATTAGCAAACTGAGCTAACTTTTGAGAATCATTCCATAAAGCAAGCAAGAGGAAAGAAAATGGGCTAACTTCTATTTACTTAAAATCAACATTTTATCAAATGTAAAGTGTGATCAAGGAACATTATTATATGATAATGAACATGATGCTTGTAACTGCGAAGGATCGAATGCCATTTACTCGATATTAACACTATGAATAACCATGAATAACGAACTGTAACTATCTCCAGAATTACGAAGATTCAGATAACAGCAGTCATTTTCAGTGAATGGAGACACTGGGAAGAGGGGCAATAAAAACTAAAATTAAAGGGCTGACGCCCTCTAATAAAGATCTTCCGATTGATTATGCCCCCTCAGCCCCCCGGTGAGACATAAAGTAGTTTGGAAATAGTGACTGTGGTTTTGTTGTCGTCTGGAGGGTTCCATCAGTCCAGCTCTGATGACTGGACAATGTGGAGGAGGGACTAGCTAGCACTGGTGCTAGCCTGTGGGACCCTCACAGTTTAATACAGAGGGTGGATATAAAGATCCTGTCGGTCTGTATGTCACCTACATTGACTGTGCAGGGCAAATGCCCAGATACTTGTAAAGAACAGACATTCAAAAACAATAGCACTCAGATCCCCTGTGGTGAGGGAACCCACACCCGGAGTCCATTGGGAGCACGGAGTCTATCGGGGAGCCCAGAGTCTATTGGGGAGCACGGAGTCTATTGGGGAACCCGGAGTCCATCAGGAGCACGAAGTCTATCGGGGAGCCCGGAGTCTATCGGGGAGCACGGAGTCTATCGGGAAGCCCCGGAGTCTTATCAGGGAGCACTAGAGCCTACAGGGAGCACTAGAGTCTACAAGGGAGCACTTTTTTCCTGCAACAATTCAGTCAGGGGTAATCTGGCCCGCTCCCACCATTCCTACCACTGATAATGAGCAATACCAATAATAGTAACTCCAGCAATATTTTAGAGATACGTGTCAAGTTTCCGACTTGCCAAAATAAAAAGTATGAAATCTACGTAGAAGCAGAGTACTAGACCCGAGGACTGTCTCCTCGCTCTCTACCCTTACCCAAACTGCTGCAATGCTGCGACCAAAGCCTCATCTGCGCCGCACATCAAACAGATATTTTATTCAGACTCATCTTTAATTAAAAAGGCTTACAACATTATTTTAGTGGATGATTCAGGAGATGAGATTCCAGGCCTCATTTAAGAGAGAGTTCTGCCTGTCCTCACCCCAATGTAGCCACAACTTGTCTGTGCAGTGACTAATTGCTTCTTTATGCCACTCCCTGGGAGCTGGCCACCCTCCACAGGAGTTTTATGAGACAGCCAAAGACCGATGTTCAACGCAGACCTCCCTTGACCCTGTGTAATCAATGAGGCAACTCCGAGGACACACTAACAAAAGGCTGCCTTCTCATTTGCCAAGCAGGGAAGCTCAGAAGACCACAGGTCATAGACAGTAAAAACAAAGGTAAATATTAAAGGAATGGCTCCCCACTCCAGCGGACAACAGTTCTAAGCATCCCAAAACGTTTGCTCCTCAAACTTTTGTTTGAGGAACAGTTGTAGGGATATGAAAAGAATGATCTGGTGGTCTGCAATTGAAATGGAGAAAACAGAGAATGGTAATCTGATCATTGCTGGAAGCTTGTAATTAGACAGGGAGAATCAAACGCCGCGGAAGGTGGGCTGCGCTGGCACTCCATTCGCCTCCCATGGGCTCAAGCTCTTATCCTCAGGGAGCCTTCACTTTGTCATGAGCTTTTCAGCCCGGGGAACCCTCTGGCCTGGCCCAAAGACCCATGGAAGAATTCTGAGAAGAGATTTTAAGTGGAGATTATACACAAGTAATTAATCCTGCAATTGGGAGACCCTGGGAGTCAAGTCACCCTAGGCTCTGAAACAGAAGCCATGGGAAGATGGTCTAGACCAGGCATCAGGGACACAATGGACATGCTTTCAGAGCGAGGAGGGAGAAAGAAACCACGGGAAGACACAAAATTCACCGCACTGAAGTTGAGTTAGGTTGAACTCTTAGCCAGCCCTCTGTGGCTCACTGCTGGATACACAAACTTGTTCCTGAGGTCCCACACTGCCCACTACTGCCCAGCTTCCTGGCCCTACATGGCTGTGTTCTAATGTTTGTGTCACAAGTGATTCATCTTTGCTCTAATATTTAAAGAAAAGAAGGGCAGTCCAAGTCAAGTTCGGTTGTGTTAGCTGTCATATTTACACAACCAGAAAACATTTGACTTAAAGGAAATATCAATTATAATGACGGCTCATATACTTCTGTAAGTGACAATAATGGCCTCAATCAAAATTTTCTAGTGACAGCAATATAGTTTGCAATCTTTAAATACCAAAGGAAGGTAGCTGATTTAGTCGGATGTGTTTTGTCTGAAGGATGGAGAAACACACCCTCTACACCTCTTCTTAATATCTTGTCATGGCAGGACAGGGTTTAGAAAGGCCAGGAAAGCCTAGTGAATATTTGACTCTCTGGCTATCACAGAACTGATAAATCCCTCACATCCCAAATTCCGCTGGCCTGTAAAACACAGAGATTTTGCTTCAAACATTAATTTTATTCAACAATGAAAAGACTTGATTATAAATGACATAATACTTCATCTAATACTTATATTTATTTTATGTAAATCTATAAATATAATTTTTTACTTTTTTGGGGGGTAGTGATTCAACACAGGGTTACTCTGTGTAGCCCTGGCTGTCCTGGAACTCAATCTGTAGACCAGGCTGGCCTGCCTCTGCCACCTGAGTGCTGGGATTAAAGGTGGGTACCACCACCACCCAGTTAAATACGATCCTTAACAGATGTATGTGACCATAGCCGACACTGTCACTAAATTAACAGATCGTCATTGTGGAACCCACCAGACAAAGGAATTTAGCTACTGAAATACCATGATCACTAAAGTTCAGGTGATTTGTCTCGACCGATCATCAAAGTTCTCCCCACAGAGGAGGAGAAACATCTCTTTGCTCTCAGGGGAATTTGCAGACAGCTAAGAAAACTAGCCCTTAAGAAGGACAGAAACCACAGTGAGCGAGGGGACACTATCCATGCTCTCACAGCAGCAACGGGCAAAGACAAGGCAGTGAGGAAGCACGGACAAGGGAGAGGGACACTGGGACAGCACGCAGGAGGCACAGAAGGGGCAGCGACACTCGCAGGGCAGCAAAGGGGACTGTGGAACGCTGCTGTGTGAGCAAGACAGGGCTACCTTCAGGCAGGCATGGGCTGCAACGCTGGCTTGATGTAAACTCCGGAAGACAATGCACTCACTGACTTGAGCCACTGATGGCTCTGAAGTTATTATCAGCATATATCTAGTCATAGTCTAAAAAGTGCACAGAAGTCTGAAAGACGTATTTGAGAGGGGCTAAGTCGGTTTAAAAGTACAGTCTGGGAGTTGTGCAATTCAGACGTGAGCGTTTCCACACGTGGCCTGAGACCCTGGAATGAGCTTTCAAGGAAGCACAAGCACAGGGATGTTAAGTACTCACAGACTCACAATGCAGATGCATTTCCAGCAAGACCTGATTCTCAGGATGTGGGGCAGTGACAGCGGGGGGGGGGTGGTCCTGAGGGAAGGGCTACTGCTTCAAAAGGCATCAAAACACCCATCATCCACATCCCCAACTGCGGCCTTGATCTATGAGAAACTGGCCTCAGAGGAAAGCTGGGTGTGGAGAAGATGACACTGAAACACAGCACAGTAATAAAACACATTTAAGGGCACCAGAATGTATACATTTTCAATGTTTCATACGGAAAACCTATGAGGCAGAGGGGCAGCTTAGTGTGTAAAAACACTTGCCATGAGCCTGGTACCTGAGCTAGATCCGGGGACACACAGTGTAAGGAGAAAGCCTTCTCCCGAAAGCTGTCCCCTGCCTTAGCACGCACAACACACAAGGCACCACTCCCCACACTACATGGGAATAAACACACCTGTAGGAAGTACTTTGAACATCCTCTGGTTCTGGAAAACAGACATGCTTCTGATGTCCGGCTATAAACTCTGCCTGTATGCGAGTGAATGATACAGATCTGAGATCCAGATGTAACTCACCCCTACAGGATTCTTCCCTAACACAGAAATCCCAACATCAACCTCCAAGGGATAAGATTACATGAGGTCCATGTTCACAAAGACGCTTTTCCTGAAGTCCAATGCCCAAGTTTCCACTGAATGGGCGAGTTTCCACTGAATGATACAGAGAGAGATGAGTCTGTCTCCAGAGAAACTCATAATTGTGTCAACTCCACATCCTCCATATGAATGAGGCCGTGCTATTTATAGCAGAGCACAACTTCCTCAAGTATGCTTCTCAGAGTGCTCATGCTGAGCCCCGCCCCTTTTCATTACCCTGAAGCTTTAACAGTTGCCATACACAAGAAAGAAATGCATAGTCTAGTAAGTTTATGTAAATTATGCCCATTTCCCCTTGGTTAAAAAAAATAAGTAAAAAAATATACAGCATATAATATATATAGCAATATCTAGGAGGCAGTATACAGTTAAATGTTAAATACTATTTATGTCCTAGTACAACACTTCATTAGTTGTAAGAATACACATGTCTGAGCACACATGCACACACGAGAGAGAGAGAGAGAGAGAGAGAGAGAGAGAGAGAGAGAGAGAGAGAGAGAGAGAGAGAGAGAGAGAGAGAGAACCTTCAGTAGCCTAAATAATTGCTCTCAAATGTCAGGTCAAAGGTCACTGAGCCTGTAAATGATATCTTAAATGAAACGCACTCTGTATTATATAGGTGGGCCTTAATGGCCAACAGAAGGGTACTTAAAAGTTAGATAGCAGCAGCATAACAGAGAGAAGGCCTCATCGCTATGGATGCAGCCTGCAGGGAAACATCCATGCCATCACACTTGGCAGTGGCCACCCGGACCTAAGAGGAAGCCTTCATAGGTAGTCTGACACTTTCATAGGTAGGCTGACACCTTTATAGGCAGGCTGACAACTTCATAGGCAGGTTGCAGCTCTCTGAAAATGACTTGCCTACATCAATCATCTACAACTATGAGAGAATACATTTTTTGTTTCAAGCAACAAATTGGTAGTAATTTGCTATACAGTAGTGACAGGAAACTTCCATAGAGCAATAAAAATGTTATTAATCAATGGATTGTGGGTATGGGGGTTTTGTTTATAAACAACCTAGTGACATTAAAGATGAATTAATTAGATATCACAAATGTATAAGCAGAGATAGAAAAAAAGGAAGTCACTTATCGTCAGTCTGAATCAAAATAAATTCCAAAAAGTATGTGTCACCTATACTTCTTAGGGTTAATACTCTTTTCTGTCAACACTTCTATAAAGAAAACTTCAAAAGCTGAAACTTCTGTAGTGACAATCCCACCACTTAAATTCTGAAAGTGACATCTTGTTTCATTTTCTTCATATCAGATGCACCCAGTTTCCTCTGTCCATACTTAATATGTACTCACGAATATATCTTATTTTTATACACCAAAACATAAGCGAAGACCATTGTACTTCATTCCTAAACACTAGAGTTCCGTTTGCTAACTCACCTTTTTTATTGACAGGACATTTGCCTATTGTTCACCGGATGAAGGTCCGGTGCCATTAGGTCTGACACATGTCTGTGTCTACCCTGAGCTGCTTCTGAGTGTAGCACCCGCTGAGCCCTCACTCTTTCTGAGTCGATGTCCTGCCCGTCAGTCCATTCCACATGCGCAGTAAGTCCTGTGTAGACGGCCGTGTCGTCACACTTAGTCTGTTCTCATGTGGCACTCACTATTTAGCGAGGGACTTGCTTTTCCCATTTTTAAAGTTTTCCCTTCCTCCTGTCTGTCCTCACTCTCCCCCCCTTTCTTTATCTTAGTAACGCAGGTACTATATAGCCTAGGCTTGACTCAGAATTGCTGCAAGTCCCCTGCACCAGCCTCCACGAGCCAGGAGTAGGATTATGCACAACATGACCAAATTCCTGCTTGTCTCTTTTTTAAAAGGCATGTATGTTTGGGTGCAGATGTACACAGTGGAAAAGATATCAAATGAACATAGCCAAGCGCACCATGCGGTTTTCTATCTGAGAATCTCTGCTACGTAGGAAAGATCATTTTAGTATAGAATATAAAAGTAAGGAGAAAAATTTTGGCACATTTTTATACATAAAATATTTCCAAATTCTAGTAAAGATGAAAAATAGATATACCATTATTGCTCAGTAGTGTAAACACACACTCAGCTTTCTATGAGCCACTATTTTATTTTTCACAAGATTAATATTTAAAAATGAAAACCATTGGGAATAATTACAAAATTATTAACTGTATGAAAGCAATTTATACTTTTATATTATTCAATGAGGACATGCAAATTTCAGACCATTAAAGTTAATTGTTTTTAAAGTACACTAGCATCATTCTCAGCACAGGCCTTGCTAACCAGGAGGTCACTCCATCTCCTCTTGGTGCTTTATAAGCGGGGCATCTCTACGCAGTGAAAATGCTATTATTAGGTCTGCCCACTCTTCCTGTCCATCATCTTCCCCCGTTTTGGCTAAAGATTTCATTTTGAAAGAAGCACACAACGTGATCCAAACGTCCCTTTCACTTTCAAGTCTGAGGAAATCTATGTTTTATACTTTCTTCTAAACTAACTGTAAAGATACATGTACAAAGACACTAAGGTTAATGCCCACGTACTGCAAATATTAATAAGCTCCAAACATGAGTGTGAAAACACCCCCCGTGAGCATGACCGACGTCTAACAGCATGTGTAAAAGAGCTCAGCTTCGGTTGGAGGAACTGTGTCCGCGTGGCCAGGAGACTATGTACTCGCACAAACAGGGAGCCTGGCTTTTGATGCCAAGTCCCAGTCATCTGGAGTCTGGCTCTCAGCTGAACACTGATCTCAGCAGCTTGAAAGCTGTTATTTTGCTGCGTGAGTCAGGCCAAAGAAAGTGGGCAGGAGCCACAAAGTCCTATGGAAAAATACTTCCCCTCTCATCTATAATTTAACTAAACAACCATAAAACATTAAACTGCAGAATTAGCAAAGGAAATATGATGTGTTCATTCTTCTGTGGAGAGTGTTTTCTATCCCGGTCATACTGAAACCATGACATGTGTGGTGTGCCCGCTAGAACCCCTGCAGTGTTCATCTTGCAAGCAAACCTCTGGCGGTCAATTCATGCCATGCCTGGGCTATGCACTTCCCATACACACACAACTTCCTGTTCTGTTCACTAAGGACTAAGCACTTGTGCTGTTCAGAAGGGTTATCTTCAGAATCCCTTTCTGCTTTGAGCACTCAGCAGTGTGTCAACACGCTAACCTGAGTTCAACTTCTGGCCAGAAGGCTTTGCTTTGATGATATGGACAAGGCAGGCTTGATGAATGAGTAAGAGAAGGAATGTGATATGTTAATAAGTCAAGTAATGCCATTTTACAAAATTAACGTTTGGAAAACCCCACAAAGTTACCACTTTTTACTGAGAATATTTTGGCCAGCTACGGCATTATTTTCTGAATGAAAACAGAAACACGTGTAGGTAAACAGCACAAACAGCCAGGTGAAACCCTTTTAATAACGGGACTTAGGTAAGCAGTAACCCCTTAAAACATACAGGGATTTAAAAGGAGAAAGAATTTTAAAAACAAACAAACAAACAAACAAACAAACCCTGTGTGAAGACCTCCAGGGCTCAACATGTAAACAGAACAAGAGGGTAAGAACACAGATTTAACACACGTGAAGTATTCTAAATTTCCCTCAGTAAAAATTCCTTCTACACTGGATCTGTCAATCTGGTAGAGAAGGGGCAGTACCATTTATTAGTCTAAGAGAGCCACTAAAACCTAAAACGTAGTTCTTGAAAATACTGTGGCTGCTGAAAATTATAAACTGCCATTAGTTTCAAGAAGTTCATTAAAAAAAAAAAAAAACAGACATTTCCCTCGAAATGAAAATGGTTTAAAGGAAAATAAATTTGCTTTCCATAAAAGGTTTTAATGCAGGAAAAGAAAAATACACAATTTGTGAATATGACAGTAAGGACCACAAGGGGGAAATACAGACAGGCTACAAAGGGCGCATCTTTCAAGCAAGGTAGACGGGGGAAATAAGCTTATCATTGGAAAGCACTCATTTCTATCACTGTAACTCTTGTAGACCATGACTAGCACTGTGATGCAGAACCCCCACCCCATCCCTCACCCCCCTCCCCGCCTTCCCGATGTAGAATGGCTGTCACAAAACCACAAGAACTCAAAGGGTGCCATGCATGGGTCCCTTCCCTGGGTCTCATCTTCCTTATTAATGTGCCTGCTTCAGGTCTTCCTACGGATTATAAGAATTAGTATATCTGAATATACTAATACACATTCTAACATTCTAACAAACAATGTTCCTATTATTTTGAGACATTATGCACCTCCTAAGAAAATACAGTAAGATATAACAAGGCATGGTATTTCAGCACCCAAGAAACTGAGGTACAAAAAGTGAGAGAGAGGAGAAACAAAAGACAGAAAGACAGCCAGGATAGCTTATGTGGTACTTTGCTCAAATCTGCAATCTAGTATTAATCACCTCCAATGTGCTGATGCATTTTAAGGAAATAAAAAGACAAACAGCAGAATATATTGAGGGGCAGCATAAGACAATTAGCTAAATCCAGAGTGTAAAATTTCTTGTCAAACTAATGATTCATGTTCTTCAGCAAACGAGTGGTATGCAAAGGAAGGGAGGAACAGTGTTGGTAATTAAGAGACAGCTTGGATCGACAAACTATCTCACCTCATCTTGAAACTTCCTCAAGGATGAAAGGTGCTGTGTGCATGCCGTATTACAGTTCCTCCACACCAAACTGTCTAAATTTAAGAGCTAAATATAAAGTATGATAATAAAACCTTGCTGCGGTGGTTTGAATGAAAATGTCTAGTCCTCAGTTCCTTGTTTGGAAAGGATTAGGAAGTGTATCCTTGTGGGGTGGGTGTGGCCTTGCTGGGATGGGTGTGGCCTTGCCAGAGGAAGTGTGTCACCAGTAAAGAGCTTTGAGTTTCAAAAGTCCACATCGGGCTGACATCTTTTTCTGTCTGCTGCCGGCTAATGAGGATGCACATCTCTTGGCTGCTGGTCCAGTACTATGCCTAACTGCACACCACCATGATGGAAATAAACTAACTCTTTAACACTGTAAACAAGCCCCTGATTAAATGTTTCCTTTCATAAAGAGTTGCCTTGGTCATGGCGTCTCCTCACAGCAACAGGACAGTGACTATGACACTTGTATACTAAGAGAATTTAGAAGAATGTAGTAGATGGTCACAACTGCAAACCCAAACACAGGGCAAAATTCTGTCATCATTTTGAAGCCTCTCTGGAAACAGCTTAGTTAAACAAAGAAATCATGGATTTTTCCCATCAGCCTCCTTGGGTTGCTGTGGAAAGGACCTGGAAAGACATGTTAAAATAGCACATATCAACAAAAGCAGTGTGTAATGTGGTCTATTATTCCTTCCTAAAGTAATATACTTCCTCTCCACCACATATGATCCAAGGGTATTTGGGCCAGAATCCCCAAGACATTATCCCCAGGCTGAACCCTGAAATCCTGTAGGACCAAAATCCTTAAGGCTATAATTATAAAAGTTCAAATTCTTTGGAAAAGATGAAAATAAATTAAAGTGAATTTTAATAAATTTGAAAAGAAAATAACAGAGCCTCACAAGTCACTTTACAGAATAAAGTAGGTAAAAATAACATACATGTTTCTGTATGCATGGGTACACAGGTTATTCACAGGTGTATGATACGAAGTTACAAAAAAATGAATAATATTAAAGGTGAAACACTTGAAGGTAAGCATGATTGGCAACTGTGCACTTGGCTGTCTAACTCTGCTCGAATGCTTACCACAACTGGCCGTTCTTGATTCCATCCACATTGTATCTATACTGTGGTGATTTCAATGGCAAATGTCCTCCATTTGGGGAGGACATGGAGTTTCCTGGGGCACTGTGTCACTGGGGTAGGCTCTGAACACAGAGGATGGTCCCATCTCCAGCTCTCTGCTTCCTCTGTGTATGGCTGAGTTATGATCACTCAGCTCCCTGCCTGACACCACTTCTCCACCACCGTCATGGACACCTCGGCCTCTGTGACCACAAGTCAAACTACGTTCTCCCTTAAGTTGCAGCATTTTACCCTAACAACAGAAAAGTAACAGATACAGATAAAGGGCAAGATCTTGGAGAGGTTTTATACTTTACAAGTGCAAACATTCAAAAAAGGCATGTCTGTTTTCCTAAGAAAATGGTCTCCTTCTTTTCCTTTTTGACCCTGATGGATTCTGTGTGTCTTTCTGTGTGCTGCAACAGACAGACAGCTTAGGAGCTCAGAGCACAACTTGTCAGAGTTCCTTTCTCTCTTTCTGCCACATGAGTTCTGGGGGCCAAACTCAGCGTTTCAGGCTTAGCTGCAAGCACCCCTGTTGGTTGAACCATTTTTCTGGCCAAGTCTTAAAATCTTTTAACATTTATATATACCTTTACATTGTAATAATTCATTTTCAAGGAATCTAATCTGCAAAATGTGTACAAGAAATTAGAATTTTCTAAAGATACTACATATATCTCTAGTACAAGAAATGGAACTAAGACGGAATACATATCATGGTCAATTATAAAAACCAACTGGGCAAAAGCTAACAAGAAAAATGTACGAAAAGATAATGTGACACATAAGAAAGTGTATCACAGGGAGAGCGCACGGTAATTACAAGGAGGTGGTCGTCTAAGAGCTGGCATACTTTCACGATCATTAACCGCAATCTGAAGTCTCGCTTCTTGATAACACTATCTCTTTCTTATAATCAGGGGTCCAGCTCTCCTCAGGGAGCACAGTTCTTTTCACTTTGCAGCACATGGCAGACCTTCTCTTATCCACCAAATCTCAGCTCAACACTCAGCCCTTCTGCACGGACACCAAACAAGGCTTCCAGGCTGGCCTTGTCCCCTAACAGGGCAGCCACCTGTGCACTGAAAGACTCACTGACCCATCCCCCTGAACCAAGAAGTCTGTGATTCACAGCTTTTCCTCCCACACAGGAAATGTGGTTTATTTAGTGTGTGTGTGTGTGTGTGTGTGTGTGTGTGTGTGTGTGTGTGTGTGTGTGTGTGTGCGCGTGTGCGCGTGCGTGTGCATGTGTGTGTGTCTGTCTGTCTGTCTGTGTGTCTGAGAGGGGTGGGGGTGCTATTCGTATTTCTACACTGGGATTCTGTATTGAGGGGATGTAGGGACCATGATCTTTGTGATTAGATATAGACATGTTGGCTGAGGAAATTTCAATATTGGGGATTTAGCATTTAACTGTGCCATTGGCTACTGTACTGGTAGCATATCTTTTCATTCTCTTATAATTTTTTTACACAGGATTGGCAATATAAATATGAGTATTATAAATATAAACATACCAGTAGTAAATTGTTTGCCCAGTATGAATGAGACCCTGGGTTCCACCCTTGGGTTTTTGTTGTTGTTTGCTTTTTAAATCTTAGATTAAAAAAATGAAATTTAATTTTGATGAATGTTTACAGCTTCCCTGTTATAGACATGCTTTTGTTTCTTACTGTCAAACCTACGAATCATATGTATAGGCATCAATACTGAGCTTTATATTACAGATCTGTTTTATAATTAAGTCTGATTTGTCTTAACTAATTATTATATGAAGTACTTGGGCCCACGTTTTTTGCCTGTGAAGCTCAAGCTCTCCGGAATTCCCACTGAAAAGGCCTCCCCGTCCCTACTGAATGGCTTTCACACTTTTGTTAATAATTACTTTGCAGCAGGAATGTAGACCAGAGGGCCTGTCTGGCACACGAGTATGAGTGTGATCTTGGGATAGGAAATGACAATCAGTTTGTGTTAAAATCAGTTTTGAGGGCTGGGGAGGTGGTGCAGGCTGACAGCCTGAGCTTGATGTATGTGAGCCTCACAAGGGAGAGGAGACAAGGGACCACCTGGCCCCACACCTTCCCATGCACACTCCCTCTCCCTTGCCCAGATACAAAACGGCGAACGTGGAGAAGAATTAAACGTCAGTGGTGAGGCCACGCCTGGCCCTGCCTGTTGCAGCACCAAAGCCTGTCTTATCCCTAGCAACTTTAAGATTGGGAAATGGACGCCACTTCTTATATCCATTGATTTGTTTGAGCTACCTGAGTTCTCCTGACTTTCCAGGTATGATTTATGGTAATTGCCTATAGGTACAAAGGAACTAACTGGGACTTTTATGCGGGAATTTAGGAAAAAGTGTCATCTTTTTGATGTTGACGTCAGTACTTAGGGGTTTGTGGTTGTTTCTTTGCTGGCTAACCTCCTGACTCCTTACGTGTGCGCTAGCACTGTTGACCGCCCACACAGAGTTTTACTTTGAAGGGGTTTGCAGGACTGGAGATGTGAGCCTTGGGCAAGTTTTGTTAGCTTTTCACTTAGAAATTTCTTCTTTTTAATATTTGTAGTGAAGATAAATGATCTGTGATGTTAATCTTAGTGTCCATATGTTCACTACTGAATTGTAGAAATACAATTGACTTCTGCATATCTATTTTGCACTCTGAAATCTTGATTATCAATTCTAAGAACACGTTACACATATATAATCAGGCCAACAGTAAATAACTATGGATTATTTTCGTTTTTAATTTGTAATTTGTATGCCGTGGAGAAGACATTCTGTGTTCACTCACTGTTACTTCTAGATTTCCAGTTTTCATAGTTCAAAGTCTGAGTTAGATAAAAGGCAAGACTCAGGGAATTACCAGCATTGTTGGGCAGCTCCCAGACTCTGGCCAGGCCTCCCTTTCTCCAGCGTTTGGCACCTTCCTGTGTGTGTTCATATGCAATATCTCAGCACACTAAACTCTTCTTCAAAAGGGGATCAAGAGCCAGGGATGGCGGTCACGCCGTTAATCCCAGCCCACAGTGAGGTCTGGGAGCCTGATCAATATATTGACTTCAAGTCCTGTTAGTGTTAAATGGTGCCATCTTGTCCCCGAGAAACAAGCAAGCAAGCAAGCAAACAACAACCCAACAACAGTAAAAGTGCGCCTATTGTGTTCCTCTGGAAGCAGAAGCCTGAGACAGAAAAGCATTTGATTACTTAACCTCTAAAACCTGTTTAAGGACTGTCATCTTTAACTGTAAGAAAATAAATAACTGCTTCCTTTTCCTATAAAAGAGAAGATAATCTTATTAAAAATTAATATGTTATTGCAATATTATAAGAAAAACCTATTCCAAAATAATTTTTAAAATTCAGGCTGATGTTAACTGATATTTTTAATGAGCTCAATTCTTAGAAAGAGAAAAAGAAATGGCACTCAAACAATAACAAAAGACAAGTGGTATTTAACGTGTGTAAAAAAAAGAAAAGTCACAGGCAGCACTGGCTGCTCTTCCAGAGATCTTGAGTTCAATTCCCAGCAACAACATGGTGGCTCACAACCATTTGTGATGGGATCTGGTGCCCTCTGCTGGCCTGCAGGCGTACGTGCAGATAGAGCACCATACACATAAAATAAATAAATCTTAAAGAAAAATTTAAAAAGCCACATGGTCTGCAGTGAAAAATGAACTTTAAAATTGAGAGGTGGGACTGGGGTTGTTGTCGCCAAGTGCAGAGCGGAAAGCTGCCCCCGCATGGGCTTGACCACCAGAACAAGCATGAGTAAGTAGTAAAAGTTGAGGTGTGGACACACAGTTCAAATTCTGTGTCGTTACCTTTCCTTGGAGAAAGCAATGGCTCTTAGAAAGCCCTCCCACTCCACCGAAGATCTGTGAAGATAACTGCTCCATCACTGCTTTGTGTGTGTGTGGGGGGGGGGGGACACATGATACATGTTTGTTTTGATTTGGTCTTGTCCTAATGTCATTTCCGATGAGCTTTAAGTAACAACTTTGATAATAAGAGAAAGCCCGTGATGACCAGAAACCTAAGCCCTACTGGGATTATTTCTCTGGTTCTGACCCTGGCTGCTTCCTAAAATTATTCACATTTATTTTCCAAAATGAATGAGTGCCCAATACAAAATGACCTCATTAAAACGTCCCCTGGGTTTAGGACACAGCTGAGGGGCAGAACATCTGTACAGCACATGGGACATCTCACAACTCCCCGCCACGCAAACTCATTGCTCAAACACCAGGGTAAAAGCCATTGCAGACACTACCCCAGGAGGGACCTGTGGTGGCTTTCTTCAGCCTGTCAACTCCACCCTTTCCTGGAAACTGCCCATCAAAGAAAGGCCAGCACCTCTGGTTTTCAAGTGCTGTAGATTACCTGATGATAGTGTGCAATTTAACTAAACTGGAAATCTCATGTTCCATATTCCAGATTTACAAAGTAAATTTTCTATTATAAGTTCTCCTCATTCTGGTCACTTCTTTCTTACATTCTTATCCGCATACTCATAGCATGATCCTTGGTATGAGTAGTGGCTATTTGCCTGTATACACTCCAGCCAACACATGATTCCTTTCTAGAACACATAAGAGGCCATCCTCACTGAGATGTAACGTAGTCAATTAAAGGATTGAGATGCTGTTTTGCCTAGAAACAGAACTTAGCTTAGAAACCCCAAAATAACATTCTAGAAAATCATCCCAAGATCCACTACCATCATGTGTGGCCCGAACATGGACACGGGTCTTCTGCTACGTCATCAATGTAAGCATGCCTAATATGGGGCACTGACTTACATGCTTGGAAAGAAGTTTTTCTTTCATTTTAAGGCTTTTTCTATTTATACAAAGAATCCATCCAGGAAACCATCATCTCTATTTAACTGTCCTCACATAGAATGCAAACGACAGACAGTTACATCAGAGTAACTTTAAAGGGTAGGGATGTGCACCATATAGATTTCTCTGAATGTCCACTCAGGACAGAATGCTTAACACAGAGACACATACGTGAATGGCAGACTGATGAGGGATGATGCCCTTGCACACTGTAAAGGTTTGTCACTTCTACTGGTTTAATACAACGCTGATGGGCCAGTAGCCAGGCAGAGAGACAAGGAGGATTCTGGGAGGAGGAAAGACAGAGGCGGAGTTGCCAGCCAGTCACAGAGGAAGCAAGATGACAATGCCTCACCGAGAAAAGGTTCCAAGCCACGTGGCTGAACATAGACAACAATTATGGGTTAGTTAAGTTGTAAGAGCTAGGAGTAATAAGCCTGAGCAATAGGCCAGACAGTTTATAATTAATAGAAGCCTCTGTGTGTTTATTTGGGACTGACCAGCTGCAGGACCAGGTGGGACAGAAACTTCTCTCTACAGCAGACCTTACAGCACCACTGTGAAAATATTTTCAAAACTATTATTCTGTTTCGAGAAAAAAACATAAACATCTTGGGCTTTTGTGTTAAACTTTCAAAATTCCACATGATACTAATTTTAACAAAACATTCCTATTAATAGCACATTTGCATTACAAAATCACTAAGTTTAATAATGACGGACTTCAACAACGACAGGAAATAAGTATGGCGCTCCAAAGGGCCCGGAGCTCCCCCGATTTCTGAAGTGCAGCCTGCAAGCTTCTTAAGGACCCACAGTTTTCATCTGTCCCAGGTAATGGCTGCAAAGATTTATATATTTTTTGTCACTCTGTGCCTCACCCCCAAGCTTCCCACATTCTTTCTGGAGTACTTCTGATGCAAGGATGTGATCTTTATACAACTCAGCTAAAAATCTAAAAGCTCCAACTGTTCTTCAGCTGTGCAGATAAAGATGAAAGAACCTGTGTCCAAGAAATCCAGATGCATGCTAACCCCACATAAGAGGGAAATCAGGAGGCTTGGGGTGCCCTCTCTGGTCCATGCTAAGGGGTTATGCTAAAAGTAACACGAATCAGTAAACCCTTTCCGACAGACAGGTACCCGGAAACAGTAAGTTCTGCTGTGGCGCTGGTATCAGTAATAACTTGACTCCTGCTCACATTAAGCAGAATCAGCGGATATCTTTTCAACCTCTCAGAGCTAACCATATATCTGGCGTTCAGTCCGTTCTCATTCCCCGCCAGGGTGGCTTCATCGTTTCTTGGTAGGTGATTGAGTTAAGTTAAGCAGAGACTTGGCCCTTAGGAGAATGATTTGTGTTAGTATGCGTGCTAGTTAGCGCTGTAGCAATGGTGAGCAACAAGCCGTTCACTGCCTACATTCGGGGGTACCTGCCAGACAAACGGAGGGGCCAGGCCTCCTCTGCAGCACAAGCCCCTGAGCCTGCCGGGCGCCCATCTATGTAACTAATTCTTCCTGGCTCCCTTTCTTTTCCTCTTCGCTTTTCAGCCATGGACACAGCTGACCTCACAGTGGCAGGGTTTGTTACCTCCAGGGAACAGAAGACTTGGCACAGAGGAGAACAAGGAGGGGAACGACAAGCCCCATGCCTGCACACCGCTTTCCCAGCTACCCTGACTCAGCCCCACCCATCAGATACCCTTTCTCCTGTCTGCTCATCTACAGTCACGTGACTCCTAAACACCCCGGCCCAGAGACTTCTGCTCTAAATCCCCAGTTGAGTTAATTTTCACGCTGAGAGGCCAGGTTCACACAATCCTCCGGAGTTGATTTTTTCGGCTACTATTTCCCTAACAAGGCTAGACTAAGAATGAACTGTTTCTGACAGTCCACAACTTCGTTACTCTGCAAGCAGAGCTTAGAACTGGAAATCCGGGTCAGGAAATGGAGTACACTCACAGATGTATACTTAAGTAAAGTCCTGGCTTTTGTCGGTGCAGGTGTGGGCTTCCCCAGTCATCCAGGCTCTCTGGGCTTCATGTTTCCCCTTTAAAGCCATGAGAAACGCCACTCCCCAGATGAAAGTCCACATGTGTGAGTGCGTGTGTATTTATTGCCTTCTGCTGGAAATGGGGTTAGAGATTTGGACTGCAGCAGAGAAGAAAGGCCACAAATGAGTAACAAGCTGTCAGAATAAATGATACTGAAGAGAAGGGGAACGACACTTCTACAAAAGAAACATCAGTTATGAAACTGGTGGTTTAACGTGGTGTGCTTTCCATTTTTAAAAGAATTGAGCTCAACTGTGTGTATAATGAGCGACAAGCAGAAGGTACATTCAGTAGTACATGAGTAAAAAATGACCTTTTCATTTGCTCTCCCGTAGCTTGGCATGCCTATATTATTAAAATATAATGTATTAAAGATTAAGTAAGCATATTAGCATACAGACATCATCATGACTATGGATATGATGGCTAGCTAACAGCAAGCTAGAAATCCATCCATATTTATTCGTATTTTAAGAAGGTAAGTATCAATGAGAATGAACACAAGGCCTTCTAATAACAATTAAAGTCAATTGTTTCACTGGGTATGGAAAAGAAGGCAAGGAGGTGTGAAATACCGTGAATAACAGGCACACAGCAGTCCGTTGCTGGGAGAAGATGGATTTCACGTTACAGAAAACAATTAAACAGACAAACTCCCTGGCCTACTGCAGTGTAACATCCTCAGTCCAGAAATTAAAGAAAACAATTCTTGTAATAACTTTGAAACTCAGTAATTTATTAATTTCTCAGAAAAACATTGTCTATCTCCTGCCACTTAAAAATACACAACAGAGATATTTACAGGCAGGTGACATAAAATTACCGAATTCCAAAGGCCAGGGTCCCCTCTCACCTTATTATGTGTTAGTGAAACAGGTGCCTAAAAGAAAACAGAGCTGAGACATGCAAACAGCATGGAAAGGGGTTCAGTGCAGGCGCTGTCACATGCGTTCCCTCGCCCCTTTGCTTCCCTTGTGACTGTCGCTTCTTGCATCGTCACTGGTACCCTGGAGGGACACCATGCTTCCCCGAGCTGCTCTCAGCTGTACATCAAGAGTGTGCACACAGGGCGACGTCTCCCTTCTCGTCCCAAGTGCTTCTCCCCGCTCTCCAAACAGCTGCTATAGTCTCTCACAATGGAAGCTGGCATGCCTTAATGTACAAATAAGGGCTCCGCAGAGCCTAGAAATCTGTCCTTTGTCCTACTGATTGTTTCCCAGAGGGCTGAAAATGGACTAGCGAAGGACACACTGCAGTGTCTGAGTGACTGACAATCACAAAGGACTCTGACTTCTCCAACCCAAATACCTAAGATTTTAGCCCTGTACTTTGAGTGCTAGAAAATTCTGTTGTGTAACTAAGAATAACCTAGAAGCTAGTTTGCACCCTTCCCTGTGTTCAGCGTTGAAGGCCTGAGCTGCTCGTGTCTCTCCATTGTAGGCCCTCTCCATGCTCAAGGCCCTCGGCCAACAATCCTCAGTGAGCAGTGAGACTGACTCCAACAGTCCAAAGGGAGGCCCAGCGATAAGAGAGTACAGGGTGAGTTCCAGAGAGCGCCATTCATTCATGCGTGCAGTGATTAAAATAAATTAAAATGTCACTCGTGTTTTTTAAAAGTAAGTAAATGGAAATCATACAAATAGTAAGCTGAATGAAATACAAGGTGTGTGGTGGGGCAAACACTCCCTTTTAAAATGACGTAAATGTAATCAGACCTTGACAATAGACACGGCTGTCCTAGGTTCTCTACGGTTTCCTTGCATGAAAAACCAAAGTGATTTTATTTGTAAAAATCAGTTTGCTATGAAGAAAATCTATCATGTAGTGATGCATTATTTCTCAATTTCTTTTTTATATTATCTCTTGGAGATAAATGGCAATAGCAGACACATTAAAATGACACTAAAAGCAGCTTTTTATAGTTTTAATTATTTTTTCCTTTTTGGTAGTAAAAATGATAGGGTGTGTTTGCATGTGTTACATATTGAGAAGCTATAACAGTGTTTAAATATTCATAATTGTGGAAATAATACTCACTTGGCATTTTGAAAATAAAACAGATTGCTTCTACCCCGTTAATACCATGCCCCTTTTTTTAATGCATATTGTGGGCACACCTGCACTCATGTCGGTCAGTCACTCACTGCGCTGCACAGGACCCCACTAAGTCCAACCTTCCTGAGAAGTAATTGCACCAGCTGTAATGTGAGTAATGAACAGCGCGTTTCCTCTGCTCTCAGAACTGGGACCTCAGCAAAGCCACGCACGTGATCAGTTCACTATCCATGCAGTGTCCCTGCCGTGGAGTTTCTCCTAAGACATAAAACCCACAGCAATGGAGCAGAGATGTCACCCGACCTTCTCCAAGTGGCTCAGCAGGATCTGCTGAGAGGCGTGCTTCTGTGGGATCCCCAGTGAGGTCGCATACCTCACCTCTGCAGGCTAAAACGATGCTATTAGACAGAGATGGAGGAAAGCCCACGGAACCAAACGCCTACGTAATGTTAGCCGACTAATCGGGAGACATTACTGTAATGAGAGTAATGAGATTCTCATGTGGAATCTGACAGTACTGTGTCCAACGTGGATGGACACTGTCCCCCACCCCAAGGGACTGGTACCTGCCACTTTACCAAGCACTTCAGAGAACTTTCTGGCAACTTACTTGACGCTATCATCTTGGCCTTTTCATTTATTTTTCACTATTTAAACTCAATTTTAGCTATTCTATTTTTAAGGAACTATTATACAGAAGCTATCAGAGTGAGGCAAAGCAAACAGTCTACCGGTCTTCCCTATCACCTGTAGATACGATTTCCTTGATGAAGCTTCTGCTATTACAATCTCTTGAAGAAACTCACAAGGGTAATATGTCAATTTATAAGTGAACACACAGGTACACATCTGTGTATGATATGAACATATGCACACAGAAATACAGTTTGTTTTCCTGTAAGTTGCAGCGAGGCATACATGCTTTCTTAGCATGTGTGAGGCTCTGGACTCAATCTCCAGACTCAAAAAGTGTGCCTTTTCCAAGACACACTGAAAACAACATACTCTGCAAATGCCCTTCCGTCTAACACATACAGAAGCTCGTCCAGTAAATAAGTCTCTACAAGGGAAGCTTTGTGTTAAAGGTACCTACACTTTCTGTTTTTTAATCTGAAGAGACTGCCAAATTGTTTTATATATTTTTTCAAAGCTAAATTTCTAATTAAAAACAAAATATCAATTAATATATATCATATTATGAACCAATGATTTACTATGGACTTTTTCATGAGGAAAAGACAATTCTGGATATGCAAATTTGATTTTAATTGCCTTTCTAGTCTAATAATTACTCTAGTAATTCAAAATGTGATTAATTACATATTCCTAGGTAACAAGACCATCATAGTCAATATATTCCTAAATAGACAATGAGAAAAGAGAAATACACAAAACACTTCAGGTTTTGTTTTTAAAAGGGTCCCTTGGATGGATGCGGTGGCGCATGTGCGCATGTGTGGATAGGCGCAGTGGTGCATGTGCGCATGTGTGAATGTGTGCATGGGGCGGTGGCACATGGTAAATATGTGGGTGGGTGTGGTGGCGCATGTGTATCCCCCAGACTGGCATATGCTGTCACTGGAGCCCAGGAGTTCCAAACTGGTTTGGTAGCAAAGGGAGAACTTATCGTGAGCAACAGGAGCCAGTTTCAGGGCAAAGCCCCGGCTGCATAGCCATCAAAAGCACGGGGGGGGGGGGGGGGCAGCGGCGGCGGGGGGCGGGGAGGAAGGAGGGTGGGAGGGAAGTTATTTCTGTTGCCAGCACTCTCACAACCATTCACAACTCCAGTTTCAGGAGATTTGACCCTGACCACCCTGGGCACCAGGCACACACATGTTGCACATACATACACATAGGGGGGGAAACACTCATAAAATAAAAAAAAAAAATGTAAAAAATATGAATTCTATGCCCTACAATTTAGTCTAACTCTTCTAAAGTTGCCTAAATAACAGGATTTCTTAAATTAAAGGCAGAGTTTGGGCTTTCATCCTACACAACTTCTGCGGAATCTGAGTTTGCCAAATTTCTCCTACAGGAAGCCGTATTTTCCTCCGGCATCCTCAGACTGACTCCATGGTTGCTGTGCTGCCCCAGCAAGGTGCTGGCGTGCCCAAATGCATGCTGGGTGCTGCTCTTCCTCTTCACCTCAATGCTTGTTTGTTTCCACGCGCTTTACTTTTCAGTTAGAATTCCATGTGTTTATCATTTCCTTCAACAATTTAGTTTTATGCAGCTTAGTTTTAAAGAGATCATTTCACAAAACATAAAGAATTACAATTGCCACAGAAACTTCTTACACAACCCCCGAAACTCTTACAATATAATGTCTGAACGAGACAGTAGTTAGAAACTCAAGTATGAGCAGTAGCGAGATAATGAAAGTCTCGAGCTGCAAACTGCAGAAGTGCTCCAAGAGGACATAATAAAGACACTCTCGCTTCAGAGGCGGAAAGCAACAGGAACACGTGACTGCCTGTTCCTTCCTTGGCATTTACCCACTGTGGCAGTTTGGATGAGAGAGATGCCCCCTGCATCTTGGACATTTGCCCGCTTGGTTCCTAGTTAGTGGCGCTGTTTAGCAGGTTCCAGATGTGTGGTCTGGCTGGAGGAAGTATGTAAGTATGTCCGCTTCTCTCCAGTGTATTTTTCCACAGCCTGGAATCATGCAGGTGCTTTGCATTCGCGTGACCTCTTCCTCTAGACTACCAAGCTTGGTCTGCAGCTCCATCACTAGTGAGCTGTGGTACCTGAATAAGAAAAGCCTCTCCATGGGCTGACAAGTTTCAATGCTTCCTCCCAGGTTGGTGGAAGTCTTTGGGAAGGATTAGAAGGTTCAGAATTGTTGGCGGAGGTGTGTCACTAAAGCAGGCTTGGAAGTTTCAAAGGCAGACACCATTCCCAGGAAGCTCGTGCCTAATGGCTGTGGTCTGAAACATAGGCTCCTGGCTACTGTTGCACTGTTCGCCTGTGGTTATGCCCCCCACCATGATAATCACGGGCCCCTATGGGACAATGAGTCCCAATACAGCACAGTCTTTTCTAAGTTGCCTTTGTCATAATTTTCTTTTATTCCTCACTACCCCCCCATCGTGCTAATAGAAATGTAATTGAAACATGAAACATCTCAGAAATATTACCTTGGAGGCCTGAGGTATAGTACCCTTTGATGTCTGAGAAAATGGTGAGGCATGAACAGAGCAGCATACATGGTTAGACACAAGCCAGCGGCTGCTAAACTTACGGAGCGTGCCTACTTGAAATCTGGACAGTTCCTGTCATGAAGCCAGCGGGCCTCTACTGAGAACTTCGACTATGCTGTGGACAGATAATTCAGATCACGAGACAATGTGATCCTAAAGCATCTCCCACAAGAGTCCTTTACAGAAAGTTGGTCAATCCCTGGGATAGACAGTTCAATCTGTAACTGTTGGCTACTAGTTAAAAACAAAAACAACGTAGCTCATGTACTGAAAACCGCTGGGTGGAGCTTTACTTCTATTAAACGCGAAGCATTCTTTACTCATTTTCATATTATCTCAGTATTACATGAGGACCAGAGAAGACCATAGAGGAAAATGAAATACCTTCAAACTCCAAAATCCCACCTTTATTAACCTCCACTTGAAAAGTTAAATGTGTAATCACAGGTACTCTGGGGAAAACAACAGCTACAGTGATTATTTGTGGGTGCCAGCCATGGGGTTTCCAGGATTATCCCACAGGGGTTAGAAGCAGCAAGCCTGGGAGGTGTTTCAGGCTGCAGAACCCAGGCTTTTGTCTTGTTTACTACCCAGCAATCGCAATGGGCCTAATTTATACAACAATTACTTAGACATAATTCCTTTGAAGCGTGTTGTGTGATTAATTGACTGGGTTCCAGGAATGGAATGGTGTTTCCACACTGTTGTTCACTTCAACCTAATGCCCCCTAGAGCACAGGTCCAATTAAGGAACAAGGCAGGGAGGCAGACACTAAGCATGGCATTTCTATGTCGCACAGCACTTGGGTGGAGGGCCGAACACCACCACCTACTGTCTGCAGGCACCCTAGTCATTCAACATACCTCGGTGACACAGAGATGCGGCCGATGCCGATGTGAATGAACAAAATGGATTTAAAGCAAGCATAACAGAGAAAGACAAAGTAAATAAATATGACTAGCTAAATATAGGAGGCTTGGGGGGGGTGAGAAGTATAGTTCAAGTCTTATTTTCCTGTTTCTCCACACTAACTTTTCACACTGCTGACCGCCTGCAGGAGCACCCCGACTCCACCTGCCCAATCCCCACATGCCTCCATTGACTGGGGATGCGGCATCTGCTTGTGGATCCAGGATCCCCCTCCTATTTCCCACCGATGTGCTCCACCCCTCCCTTCAGAATCACTTCCTATCAGGGACCCTGTGACAGCCCGGTGCTCACACTGGGCTGAGATGCAGGCCACTCCATTTTCAACCCACGTGAGAAAAGCTTCTTGCAATGGACGGGAACGGACACGGAGCCCCACAGCTGGACAGTGTGCAGGGAACACTCAATCCTACATGGGATGCCTTGTCAAACCTCTCCCCACTGTCTCAGGGATCTATGAAGAAGAGGAGGCAGGGAGAGTCTAAGAACTAGCGGTGACGGATGGCCTTCTACACACAACAGGACTGACTGACACACACAGGCACCCACAGATACTGAGGCAGCTTGCACAGACCTGCACAGGTTCAAGCCAGACGGGGTCCCAGCATTGGGAGGGGAAAAGGAAACACAAGATCTCACCCCTAAGCAGGAAACTATCTGCAGTGAGTATCTACTGTCAAGGGGAAACGTAGCTATCTCTAAGGGAGCCTCCTTGGGTACATCAGTCACCCCAGGGCAGGCCCAGCCCCAGGAGCATGTGGCCAAAACAAACAAAACAAACTTAATGTTTTATTTATTCATTATTTATTTTGCATATTATGTTCTTGTTGTTGTTGCTGTTTTTTATGGACTTTTTATTTCATTTTGCTTTGTTTCAGTCTTACTTGTTATTTTTGTTCTGATTTTCATTTTTGTGTGTGTGTTTTATTGGTTTTTTTTTTTCTTTCTTTCTTTCTTTCTTGTTTTGAAAAGGAGAAAGAAAACAGTTTGATGGGGAAAGACGAGGGCAGGGTGTGCGAGGAGTTAGTGGAAGGGAACATGACAGAAATGTACTGTATGAAATATACAGGACAGCAGTCTTCCTGGTGGGCCACAGGCAGAGCTGCAATTTTGACGGGCAACACTTAAAAGGGGTCTATAGTGGGAGAGATTGTGGATTGGTGATGGGAGATGTTATTCTATAAATATGTTTCTCATACTGGTTAATTAATAAAGCCCTGTTGGCCAATAGAAAACTAGATAGGCAGGGCTAGGAGACCAGGAAGAGGAAAGAGGAAGTGGTAAGGAGGAGTCAAGATGTAGACAGGAGAGGAAGGAAGACACCAGCCGCAGCTCCCCATAGGATGACCACGTGGAAACACTTAGATAAGTAGAAATGGGTTAATAATTAAGACAGAGCTAGCCCATTAACAATAATGGCAACTGGCCAACAGGATTGTATCAAATACAGAGTCTCAGAGTGTTATTTGGGGCTCACGTGGCGGCAGGACTATGGCGGCAGGACCGGGAAGCCGGCAGGGGGAAAACCCTGCCATAACAGATTCCTCAGGAATTCACAGGAATTCGGGTTACAGCCTCTTCAGTTTTTCCCTTGAGCACTCAGCAGGCTCGGTTGGTTAGGGGGATTTCAGACTCAAATCCACAGTGAGACTGATGGGAAGTTTTCAAGAATGTACGAGCTGTTTAAGAAACCTACCACCCAAAAACTTAAACTGAAGAACAGGAGAGGATGCAGTGGGCACGAAACTGGGTGCCACCTGCTGGCACCTGGCCACCCAGGGTGTGGCCATGCACGGTGGAGCAGGTGACGTCTGCGGTGGCAACACTGGCACATTTTCCCTTTGAGGTTGAGTTCTACTCTCAGAGACCCAAGGGACAAAGTAACCATGATGCCGGAGTCTTTTGTTGTTGTTGGTGACATGGGGATCCCTTGTGTAACAGTCCTGGCTGTCCTGGAACTCACTCTGTAGACCAGGCTGGCCTCGAACTCAGAGATCCACCTTTCTCTGCCTCCTGAGTGCTGGGACTAAAGGTGTGCGCCACCACCACCTGCAAATGCGGGATTCTTGAGGGGGTGAGAGCTCTGCTTCCACGATGTCTGCCTGTACGCGGCTTAGAATTTGTGTCTCTTCTCCTTTGATAATGGCCTCATTTGTTGACAATCAGTGACTGCGTTTGTTGAATTTCTCATGCTGTGAGTGATCAAGTGTCACTAAAAAGTGGATGAAGTGAATGTTAAGTGTAACACAAGTTCACACGAGAACTTTCAATGATTTATAAATATAGGCTTTGAAACAGTTTTTAGAAATATCATTTCATTTGGAACTAAAAATTGTGGCAAATAATAGATATTTATTAAATATGTGATATCCAGTTGATTTTTTTGTCAACTTGACTAAAAAAATAAATTTTAAAAATTCAGACATACTTGGGAAGAGGGAATCACAACCGAGAACACTTTCCTGGCAGTGAGCAGGTTCCTGAGGGTGCTCTCCAGCAGTGATTGACATGGGGAGGGGGGGCTGGACGGTTGTGGGCGGCACTGTCCTGGGAGGTGGTCCTGCATCTTAAAGAATGGAGAGAGCAGGGAACAAGGAGAAGCAGCCTCTTCCATGGCTGAGCTTTGCTGCCTGCCTCCAGGTGCCTGCTCTGAGTTCGGGCCCTAACTTTCTTTGACAAGGAACCAAATGTGATTTAGAAACACAAGCCAGAAAAACCCTTCCTCCTCAAAGCGCTTCTAGTCCTGGTGTTTTATCTCATAAAAGGAAATCTTAACTAAGGTGTTTAGTTTCTTACTAAGTTAAAATACTGCAACAGAAACCACTGAAGGCAAGCTTGGGTTGAAATGCTTTGACACTGTGGTTTTCCCATGTATACAGAGTTATGTTGGTTTGGAATTAATAATATTAAAATTTGAGGAGAAAGTGGTCACTGCTAATAAAAGACATCTCCTAATGTTCACTACGGATGTGTAAAGTGGGTGTGCTAGGCAGGCCCCGTATAATCAAGATATTCCCACCGATCACTGTTATCTAACATATATATTCACATAATTCCCACACAGAGATTTCCATTAATCAAAAATTCTAGTTAAAATATGGCAATTAAAACTAGAAACAATATAGAAAGCAATTGCACCTTCTAAGAAGTTAAGACGTGTGTGAATTTTGAGGTATTTCAGAAAGACAAATATTTTTTATGTTTAAGTAGTGTTTCCTAAAAAAGAGAGGGATATGACTGCATTAGTCCATTTTCTGTAAACATACAGGACAGTGAGGCTTGGTAAACAAACGGGTGACCTCCTCTCAGTCCCGTGTGTTCCAGGTCTGGGCACGGGTACTGGCTCAGCTTTGGAGAAAGCCCTGGATGGGAGCTGTGATGACTGTTCTCCATCGCATCAGTTAACTGAGACCCCAACTGCTGAGCACACCTGTGAGGGTTCTCCTTAATCACCTCACTGCTCGTGAAGACACTCCTAAACCAGACCTCTGAGGTGGGAACAGCCTCCTGCAGTCTGGGCCACACCTTCGGCTGGGGCAGTGCCTACGAGGACCAGGACAGGGAAGAAGGAGGCCGCTCTATTTACCTGCTTACTGTAGCTCATGCTGGCCAGTGCACTCGGCCATTGCCATCACAGTCTGCTTCTTCAGGGTTCGGGTGTATATACTGAAGCCCAGCGGAAAGACCCAGCCTCTTAGACTCAACAACTACTCAATACTTGGGACAGACTAGATGGACCACAGCCTGTAAGCCGTTCTAAAGTGTGTGTGTGTGTGTGTGTGTGTGTGTGTGTGTGTGTGTGTGTTAAAGAGAGAGTACACATGCACACGCGCACACACGCACGCACGCACGCACGCACGTGCACACAGACACACTCCTCAGAGGAGATCAATACTGGAGAGTAACAAGAGACTGACCAGGACCCTGCACACGCCCAATGTCTAAGAGCCTGGCAGTATGATCTGCCCTGACAGCCCCACCATATACACAGGGCAAACAACAAGGAGGAAGGTTTTCTTGGTAAGTAAACAACTACCTGTTCTCACCTCATTTTGGAAGTGCAAGCCTACATACAGCAATAATGCTGGACATTTTGAAATTGATCCACTAGTTTTTTCTTGTTGGTGACAGAATGGATGATGATATATGGGGAAAAAAGCTGAAAAATAATCAATGTTTCAGTAGGTATAAAATCTGAAAAAAAATTAATATGGAAAGCATCACCTAACATGAGGAAAATCAAGCAAGCTTCTTAATGGTTTGCCCACTCCCTCATCTCAAAAACCATGGACATTAAGACAGTGACTGTCTCACCCGCACACAGGAGGAGCAGTCCCCATTCCTTCTGCCTGCTAGGATTTGCCAACTTGTGAAACAGAAAATCAGTCTTAGAATTTAGGATTTATGAAAGCATGAGAAATCTACAGATGTCTTACACGGGTGTGCTGGGTATGCAGACGCCCTGACAGAAAACACATGGCTGTAGCTGCGGCTTCCTTACCTAGTCTCCACCAACGTTTTCTTGTCATCAGAGAAGGAGCCGACCCCTATGCAAGGGGACAGCAGAAAGGCAACTTGGAAATCTAAAAGAGTTTTGGATTGTTCTCATTAAGGTGGAAAGCTCTCTGTGTTTAATCATCTCTATTTAGCAAAAGGTTTATCTTTCATATTCTTATAAAGTGGCTTTCTTCTGCATTATCAATAAAAAAGATGCTGACCTTCTTCCTGGAGGTTAACTGCTGGCTTCTGTTTGAAATGCTGGGGTGCCTTTTCTCAGAAGAGACACTACACATACGTGCCTCAAGCGATGAAAAGGAACACGCCATCTCTCCGACCCTTCATTAGGAAGAGGGATCTTGGCAACAGCGGTGCAGCCTGTACAGTGTCTTTGCAGGAAAAACTGTTTTCAAAGGTAACCTTGCCAAGGGCTATGTTCTGTCTTGGCAAAAGGAAGCAAATTTCACTTTTCTACCAATCGGTTTGCTCTGCATGAGAAACAGGTGTTAAGGTATGAAATGGGGCTGTGAGTAGCAGCAAAAGAAAACTTACCTAAAATAATTTTCTTGTTTAAAATAAAACACAAACCACAACCTGAGAGATAGTAAGCCTGCGGGGCAGACATGTTTTTGCAAAATGCAAATCATGAGAAGTGGTTAAGGGATTAAATGCTCTTTTGCAAAAATGACCATGGAGATTATAATCATTAATTAAAATCATGTAAATAATTTTCTGAAAGAACTCTCTTTTTATCTCATAGGTTTCAAACAGCCTGATGGTAAAAAGGTTCAGTCTCAGAAGAGAGTCTCTAATTAAAACTAGAAATCTGGTATAATTAATAAGTGTCAGTCTGCAATCTTAACTATTTAGTCAAGGCTTCGCAATCAAGTGCTGTCGGTTTACAAAAGTGAATTAAAATGGAATCTTCCAGGAAAGCGAAACTTTCTCAGGTGTGGTTGCCATCAGTATGGCAGATGCCCTGGATGAGCCTAGCTACAGTGGGTGAGTATCTTAACACAGCTCAGGATGTGCGAGTTGTATTCATTTTTCTTTTCTCTATTAGTTGCAAATTGACCCAAAAGTCAGCTCTCAGGGACTTAATTTATGCCGACATTTTGAATTCTCTAAAATCCTTGATTCCTCATTTTCCCCTCATTATTATCTTCACCCAGAGGTAAATCTGAACAAAAAGGACAAGACAAAGCCAAACATATCAATTTCAAATTTTGATCACCAGTCGTGTACTGTTCCTGTGTCCTGCCACCTCAGATGCCCAACTCTGTGACAGCTTTACAGCTAACAAGTCTAAATTTACCCCCAAGCCACAGCTCAAGAACAAGGAGAGCCAATTCCTATGAGGCTGCGGCGGCGGCAAAGCCACAGGCACTTATCACCACCCTCTGTGCCTCCGGGTTTCTGGGTGAACGCCTTTCCGTATTCCACAACCCCTGGCATCTACTGCGGGCCACGCAGAAGATGAATCCATCCTAGACCCAAAAGTAGAGGGGGAGCCTGGGCTCAGCCCGCGGCCCTTCTCTCCCCCTGCTGGTGTACTGACCTACCACATGGCCGAGTTTATATGACAAGTGCCTGACAACAGATGCTCTGTCTTGTATGGATCACATGGTGTACAGACGGGAGAACCACTGACCCGATAACCCTGGAGAATAAGACCTACCCATCAAAGAGAGTTAAAACAAGCAACCTGCAGAGGGTGGACCTGCAATTGCACAGATAAGAAAACCGGAAACCCACTCAATTTGTGAGGTTTTATTCACAAGAACTAGTCAAGTCCTAGACTGAATGAGTGTGAGTTGTTTTTGTTGCTTGTAATACAGATAATCCAACTGAAATATGAAAGGCATTCCATCGATTATGTATCAGATTACAGTCACTGGGATGGAGATAGACTTGCAATCTCCCTTCGAGCATGGACTTCCTCCTCACTGAATTAGGGCAGTACACACCCTTAGCTGATGGTTCCTTCAGGTCAACCCTGTCTGCGGAGAACCACCTTACTCCAGCAGGAGCCTACAACAGGAATGGAGCCATGGGAAAGGAACTCTACTTCACCAGCAAGACTTTAGCTCCCACTGCCTCCAGACTGCAGACATATGCTTTGCAGTCTTATTACACGAAGGCTTTTCTATATCTGGAGTTTTAATACCCTGATAAGACAATACCATACATTTAGGCTTTATCTACACAATAAAATAGCCAGTGAATTAGCTGTGTTAATTAAAGTCTTGCTTTTTTGTCTGTTTTCTTACGATGAAGGACTATTTAAAACAAATAACATATGGAATTCATTGGAAATTGCCACAATGTAAATTAGAGAGAGAGCTGTTAAAACCAATTAAATTTTAATAATATAGAAGCCTAACCTACAACTACTTACCTACGACAAAGCACACATTTCTTTTAACCCTATCAATGTATAATCTGGACAAAGTAAAAAAAGAAAACAACAACAAATCACTTCAGAAAGCTGAGGCCCATTCTCCATGGTAACCGACACCTAGAACACACCATACACAACTACTTCCAATATCGACAGTGATTGATATTTACAGGGCCTTACCATACATAGAGCATCAAGTTTGCTACTTTACAAATTCTGGAGTAAATGCTACATACATTTTAACTAAAAAGACAAAGTTGCAACAATAAAAAGGCTCCTTTCGTTTGGAAGGGAGGGCGGCTTTGATTTTGTTTCCTTTAACACGCCAGCCGCTTGCACACCTTCCAATATGTTTCTTGTTTTACTTGCCTCGCTGCTGTTTGTTTCCTGTAAAACCTTACCTGTTCTCTAACAAGTTGTTAAACATGCTTCCCGAGGAGAGGGTCAGGTCTCATGCCTTTGCCCCATGCATACGAAATAGGCATGCCGTTCACTCTGATAAAACTGGATTAGCACATCGAGTCCTAGGAAACGGTCCAGTGCCGACAGGTCAGTGAACCCTCTCCCTCTGCCATGTCATCAATTGTGCCTTTGTCCAACTGGGACCTACGTAAGAATTCTTGCAACTCTTTAATGTGCTTGCTGTACAGTATAGTGTAGTTTAAATGTATAGTTAGCAAAATAAGATAGTTATTTTAGCAAGGGTAACAATAATTTACAACAACATATTTTCTTTTGTTAACTTAAACACTATCCGCCTAAAAGATGTGAGCATATACCCCACTGTTCATACTGTGACAGCGGCTTTGGCTGAGAAAAAACCGTAGCCTCAGACACTGTGCTTCTTAGTTCCATGTGTTTTTACAGGCTCAACCTTATTTGAGTCTAATGTTAATTTCTGGTTTTAAATTAAAGTATTGTTGCCATGATTAAAGAAAAGATAAACTCTACAAAGCTTTTCCCTGATACATTTAGGTCAATCATACCTGGGATGTTTTCTGAGGATCCTTAACGAGGCAGAGAAAGGTGGGTACAATGAGAGGGACTAACAACAGCAGGCTTCAGTAACTAAAGGGCGACTCTATTTACACAACTGAATAGCTTCTCTTTCTACATCCAAGAATCATTGATGAGTCTCACTGAACGATATTTTCAAGTATGTATCCATGGGATGAATACTTTCCAAGGAACGCAATAGAAATGAAGGGTAACTACTGTTGTATAGTATTGCTAGGATTCGGGGTGTATCTTTTGAAGAATTTGATTATTCTTTTTTTGCTATCAAATAAGAAAGTATTATGAATATACTATAAAAGTATATGAATATGAATATGACTATAGTATCATCTACATTATCTCCAAATTATACAGGTAATCTGAGATAATTATTTGGAGAAACAGCAACAGAATTCGACAGGGACAGTCCTAAACAATATAGTTAGATAAATAATAAAATAAGTAAATAAATAATACATAATAAAATATTAATAAGTAAGCATTAAAATAATGACAATAAATAATTAATAATAAAGTATTGATAATTAAAAAGCTAACCTTAGTCATACATAGATTGCTTACTAAGGACTGTATTCTACATAAATGCACCATGCATAATTCTAAATATTCCTTTAAAGAAGGTGCATTGAAATTCAATTTTGACAGTTTGTTGGCAAAATTCTTAAATATTTCAAGTTTTCATTATTTTAGATTCTACAGTCAACTCTTTCTATTAACAATCTCACTCTACTTTCTATAGTCTTCCGCTCTACCAGTTGAGCTATCGAAGGGAAGCACCGCACTCCACTTTGGAAAGAAGTGAAATTCTTAATTAGTGGAATACTAAGTTTCTACTGAGAGGCTGGCCCCCAAGTTCCATAAAGAAATGTGGTACAGCCAGACCTGGCTTCCCTGAGAGGGAGAAGTAAATCTTAAGAGAAGCAAAGTCTAAAACACAGACAGGAGCCCTCAGACAGTGACCATCAATTTCCTTCCGGCTCCAGTCAGGATTCACTGTGACTAGCTGTAGAGACAACTTATCCCACTAAGCACCCTCTAAGGCCGCCAGAGGAGAAAGCAAAAACATTAGATCATGTTTGGTGTCTTAGAAGCATGTTATTTCCTACCTTTGAGTTCACACGCTTACACTGCCCATTTTTAAATCTTTAAAAGCAACCTCATTTTGTTACACTTGTATTTATAAAGATTATATGCAGACCTCAAGAATTAGGTAGGTGGAGGTAGGAGTAAATAAAACAGAGTAAGATTTGGAATCTGTAACTGAGTGGACTGTCTCTGTCTTATGTCTTATTTTAAAATCTAATGTGAATGTCCAATTTCTAAAAGATACTCAATACTTGAAAACCACACATTCAGGACGCTGGTTCACAGTCCTTAACACATGCCCCTTTGTAAGACTTGGTCCCTTGTTCTTAAATGTAAGCGTAAAAAGTCTATGGTTTAAAAGCAAAACCTGGACCTACTTACAATATGTTCTCTGAAGTCAGCACAGCAAAGGTTTGGGCTCCTCGTTTCTGACTAATTTCCCAGAGGGCAGGAGCAAACCACCATCCCTGCCCCCAGAAGCACAGGCTCACTCGATCACAGTCCTGAGCCCATTGTGGCCAGTGAGCTAATCAAGAAAGAAGGATAAACCACGAGGGAAAAACCATTCCATGAAAACCAGCCATCACCTTTCGGAGAAAAAGAACAAAATTAATTATGTATCTCTACCTATTTTATGTCTAGAAGCTTGTTTTTGGTATTGGAGCCTGTCCTGGAACTAGCTCTTGTAGACCAGGCTGGTCTCGAACCCACAGCCTCTGGGATTGAAGGTGTGCACCACCACCTCCCTGCTCGTCTAGAAGCTTGTTGAACACCTGTGGAAGTAGTAACAATGTACGGGAGGAAACTGTTACGTGATCAAGCTTGCAGGGAGGATGAGTGGGTCAGCTAGATGAGTAGGAAACTGTGTAACAAGAAAACGCTGTGTAAAGAAAAGGGGGGATTTCTGTTGGAGTGCACCTCTCTTCTGTGTTTGTTTAATGAATATGGAAACCATCTCTAAATGTTCTACTTGACCAGAAGGACAATATTCAGAAGTTCCCCTTTCGAGTGAAAAATGGAGCTGTCTACCTGCGTGAATTTAAAAGCTCAAATATTTACTCTTCATATCTGAATGGACAGAAGAAAGGAGGAAAGGGAACCTGGTAAACCACGAAGAATCCTCTGGCATTCTCTCAGCATGCTGATGTTTTAAGGACTTGTCAGAACTTTGGAGACTCCTAGAAAGACCTACCAATCGTCACAAAGTGGAAAAGCAAAGATGGGGATTTTCGGGACAAATATGATGTGATACATATCCAGCTCTGCCACAGCAAATGTTGGTGCGCGCTGTAATCCGGGCACCTGCGAAGCGTAGGCAGGAGGATGGAAAGTCAAGGTCAGCTTGGCCTACACAGCAAGGCTTCATTTGAAAGTTAGAACCTCTGCCAATTATGATAGCGCATAGCTGTAATCCCAGCACCATTCAGGCTGAAGCAGGAATGCTCCCAGCTCCAGGACAGCCCTATCTCAAAAACTCAGAACAAAAACAGGGCAAACCCTGTAACATGTCCACGCGGGGTGGACACGCATTTTTCCCATCAATGTTTTCAGGGTTTACCAGACCCTGCTTTTGAAGATTACAGTATGTGAAGGAAGCAAGGTCTCTGAAAAAAGCACAGAAGTCAGAACTTAGTGTAGCAAGTTTTCTATCACAGTAGCTGACATTAATGTGTTCTACACAATTTTAATGCCCTCATTTATCGCAAGTCTCCTCCAGGACATCTTACAAGTAAAACACTGGTCATTTACATCTGTAGCCTCACCTGCAAAGCATAACTGAAAGCTATTAAAGTATTCTATGGTTTCAAAACTCATTTCTCTAGCGGGAAAATATTTCATCTCATGGAACTGTGATTGTTTCTTTTAAACAAACCAGAAGATACTTTGAGACATTTTCCTAGGAAGAATAGTGGAAGAAACAGTATGGCGTGGCCGGGCTTAGCCCATCAGGTCAATTCACTTAAGAACAACCTGCTACCATCCACCAAACCGTTTTCAAACAAACAAACAGCAGCAGTAATTTCATTAGTGTTATTTCAGCACATATTTCTGAAAAATCAAACTGGCAACTCTTTCAATAATGAACGTTTTCCATGTTCTATCTAACCATTTGTACCCTGTCAGGTTTTTGTTTCAGAGCCAAGATTAACCTATTTTAGATGCACCTGTCTTGATAATTTACATGTCAACATTAAGGACTTTCTGTGACAGAGATGTGCCCGGATTCTTCGGGTTCCTTCTGACGGGCTCTAACTATGAAATTTACATTCCATTTTTCAAAAATGAGAATCAGAAAAGAAAGAGAGTTGTAATGTCACATTTAATCAGTCTTGTGAGCTGAAAAATTCCTTCATTTCTTTGCATTCAAGGGGGAGCTGCTCATAAGACCAACTCATCCTTGGAACTGAGATGTGCTCAGACAAATTTAACCCCTTTCACTGTACACACAGACGGAGCTGTGAACATAAAAATCAGAGCATCAGAAGTTCCGCAGCAAAAGTCTGTGATTACCACAGCTTCAGGGAGACATTTTGAGGAGAGCAGCAGTGAGTGCCGACGCTGCGATCCAGTTTACAGTTTGCTCTTGAAGTCTTTGGTGTGGGTTTCAGAGAGCTACCAAATAAAAAATGCAGGGCTGTGCCGTTTTTACATCAGCAATTTGTTTCTGGGTATACTTGGAGAGGAGGCATTCAGGAGCCTCTTCAGAACTTTGCTTTAAAGGCCTCCTTGTGAATGGAGTGCCAGCGCAGGAAGGCAGAGATGTCCAATCTGTGTACATAGACCTCTGTCCATGAGCCAAGATTTTATTTTCAGTGAGACACAAGGCCTTCTGTTTGAACAATGTCATGGTTAGCTCAGCATACTGACACAGGGCCTGTGCCAGAGTGTTTAAGCCTTTGGATGTTACGCTATTCATTACTTCGGATGATGCTTGCCAAAGACAGACGAACCCATTCAGTACAGAGTTAGCACCGGGCACAGAGAAAGGAGGTCAGGAAAAACATGAACAAGGGTGCTGTCTCAGAAGCAGCTCCTGGCTGTGACTCTTGGTGCCAGGGTTCCCAGCCAATGCCTCTCCCCTAGAAAACAGCCCCTGAACTGATGCGCCTCGCCACACTTCACCACTAACTGATAGAAAAGGGAGAGTGTGTTCATAGTTTGTCATTTAAAACACACTTTATGATGATAGCTTTCCACCATGCCTTTTCATGTTTCTCACGGGGAGAACACCAGACTGAGAGCACCAACTTCTAATCACCACCTCTACCAACCTGTGGCTTTATTTTAACCAAGAAAAATCACCAAAGCTACTAACAATACAGTCCTGGCTGTGTCACTTAAAGCCAGGAGAAATGCGGTGGATATGAGTGAGTGACTTTGTGTGGTGGAGATACACACACACACGTATATAATATGTGCATACCCACACAAATATATGTGTACACGTACATACACACACACACTCACACACACACACGTCAAAACAGACATCAGAAATTCAAGCACCCCCAGGGAAGTGGCCCACGTCACAGAAATCTACGTGAACGTGGACGTGGACAGGCTTGCAGGCTTCCAGACAGACACTCTCCAAGAATGGCCTGCTCTGCGTGGGGCAGACTACTGTACAAGCTGCCGGGGCTCTGGTAAGATGAGTTAAATCCATCTGAGCATCCTGTCCCGTCAGAAACAAGGACGGAACACAGCAGACCTTCCGTTTTTCGTTTATTTTTTTCTTGCATGGTGCCCCTCACAAACGAGGGGCTGGATAAACATGGAAAGCTGTATGAGAGTATTAGACAGCCCAGCTCAAACATGCAAACTCACAGTAACATGGACCATTTTTAAATGCTAAAATTGCTATGCCCAAATCATTTCCAGTTTCAAATTAGAAAAATAAGTTATTACAAGTTTAATTTCATTTGACTAAAATAGCTCTATTTCTCCCATTTTAGAAACAGGGAAACAAAATCAAGAATGTGGTAAGTACAGAAATAGCTCTCCAGTCAGACTGTCTGGAATCTAATCTTGATTTCACCACTCACTAGAACACTAGTCAAGATACTGAAATCTTTCTGAACCACAGATTCCACATCTATAAAAAGAGAACAATGACTACATTGTTGACTACTCTGCTGAAGTGTGTATGGTGAAGGGCGGGGCATCTGCCCATCTCAACCCCAGCATCTAGAGAGACAGCCGCTGCCAAAGAGGTCACGCCCTGGGTACCTATTTGCCCTTCCTCAAGCTCCACCCTGCACAGAGCTGGCGCATTCTCCCAGTGAGCAAAACATAGAAGACTGAACCCTTCAGGGGAATATATTCCAGGCAGAACAACACTCAGGGAAAAAGTTCCTCTGGGTGTCACTAATGTTTAACTGCCTAAAGAATACACAGCAGAAGAAATATGCAAATAACACCTTTTATAAGACAGAAAAATCTTACGACAAACCCATCTTCTCACGACTCTTCTTCCTGCCAGTAGAATTTACTGATATGAAGAATATACGGCAGACATGAGAGTAAAGAAAAGCAACAACATTTGCTACTAGGGAGGGGAAAGTTCTAGACGCCACAGTGGAGCCAAAGGTGGGGCACATTTGCCTTCAGAATCACTGAGTGCTTTGTAAACGTGTATAACGTGCTGTGATGAGAGGTAACTACTTGACTGTTTCCTGTCTCTAACGGTTTTATTTTATAGGAGTCAGTTAACCTGTCTGTGCTCTGCTTAGAGCCGGCAGCTGTGAAGTCACGCAGGTGGAATTCGGAGGGAGGCACTCAGAGCAAGCGACAGCCATTTCACCTGTTTGCCACGGGTGCTGAAGGTAGCCGCCGGCAGTTAGTAGTTCACTTTCCACAACTTCTGCCTGCTGCCTGCAGTTTGCTGTGTGAAGCGTCCACCTCCCCACTTTTCAAAATTCAAACACCCTTCACTTGAAAATACAGAAAGCCAAGGCATGGCCTTCGCTTCAAAACAGTGTTTGTTCTGTTCCTGTTCAAATTCTTTGTTTTTTTTTTTTCCAATAAATATCTGTGACCCAATATTGTCAATATTAATCTTTGTTATAAAATACTATGATATGATTTAATAAAAACAGTTAAAATCAAAAGTCAACAAGTCTGGCAAGAAAAATAATCTTTAGCTTTTTTGTCATGCATGTATTTTATCTTATAGTTTATGGTCGTGCAACAAAGTGTTTCAAAGGGTTCAGGACAAAGAAGATATTTTGTCTCTCATTTCCCACAATGCTCCTCTGTCTCTCTTTGACGGAGGGGTTTGGAAGTCAGTGTAGCTTTTATTACCGTTAAGGGATAATACACCCCTTGATAGTTTTGCATTGGCTATTTGTATTTTACCTCTCAAAAGTTTCCATTCGTTCAACCTTCCTCTTGCTCTCTGACCAAATCCTGCTGATTTTCTCTTTTTATTTCCCTTCTCTCTTATCCTTCTCCGTTTCACACAGTAAACCGCGTGAGCCATTGTGTCTATAATAGGCCTCTCCTCTTTCCTTCATCATTGGGCCCACTCCCTCACTCTCAGTATTCATTTACATGTGACTGTATTGCTCAATGTCACTTTCATCAGAAAGATGACCTGTGCTTAAAATAAAGAAGTTAATCTTCTAAGACTTCTGTATTAGTAGAACATCAATCTAAGCTACAGGCTCAAAGTGCCCAATTAAATGTGCACTGCTTACAGAGTGTCCACTACACAACTGGCCCGTGTGTCCCACAGAGCGTCCACTACATAACTGGCCCGTGTGTCCCACAGAGCGTCCACTACATAACTGGCCCGTGTGTCCCACAGAGCGTCCACTACATAACTGGCCCGTGTGTCCCACAGAGCGTCCACTACATAACTGGCCCGTGTGTCCCACAGAGCGTCCACTACATAACTGGCCCGTGTGTCCCACAGAGCGTCCACTACATAACTGGCCCGTGTGTCCCACAGAGTGTCTACTACATAACTGACCTGTGTGTCTCTAATAGGGAGGGAAACACGGGGAGCTTAAGATGCGGTCTCTGCCGTCCAAGAAGCTGATTTGCATTAGAAGACTACCACACATGAAAAGGTACAGGGAAACAAACCAACAGCTGTGAAGGTAGCATCCACTGAGCTCCAGACAGGAGGCTCTACAGTCCTTCAGCAAAGCAAGTGTAAAGGGTGTGCTGCATGGCCCGCTGGTGTGAGGGGTGTATTTGGCCACACACTACAAATAAGCACAAGGACGTGTACAGGACCTCCGTGGAGAAGAAAGAGCTCATCTTTTCACGGCGTTCTGGTTTGCTCATTTTGTTAGTAGGTTTGGTGAAGTTGGTTCTTATTTATAATGAAAGGTAACACTAAATTAAAAAGAATGGACGTCTCGTTTCATAGAGCAGATTGGAATGGACCTTGGACGCTAGGCAGAGAGTAACAGGACAGGACGGTGGCTCAGGAAGAGCCAACAGGTGGAAAAAATGTGGCTGGTGCCTTTGAAAGGCTGTGATCACGCCAGCCAGCCTGGCTTCGAAAGACGAATCACAATCAGGCAAAGCTGGAGCAGGAAAGTCTGGCTGTCAGCTGTTGTGAGCTGGCAAGGGCTTTGAGGCTGTGCTGTTGTTGTGACATTAGACCTCGAGTGTGTTCCCAGAGTTGCCTCTCACTACAAAGGCGGTACAGGAAAAAGCACTGTGCCTGGATACATACCCAAGTTATAAGTATAAACAGGAAAGTGTGAGCAAGGCTTTTAAACGCTAGAATAAAGAACTATGTTCAACCCAAGTATCTGTGAAACAGTCTCTCCTGCATGGCTCATCCTGGACCAACCGCACCATTCCTTCATTTTCACTCTTTTCTGCTGACACAACTACTTCTTGTGTTAACCACAGTCACAGGAAGAAGGGCCACTTGCAACTATGCCACTTAAAAAGGCCATCAAATGAAGATTAATCTCACTCTAAAACCGTGCACGAGTTAGTGTAAAAAGGCCAGAGGAGGAAAGGGAAAATGAGTCTCATGTTCTAGAAGATTTTCCATGTAATTTACGGGATCATCACCAGAAGTAAGGGACTGATGGTGCGGTTTTAAATTGTGGGAAATTGGAGTTGATAAAAGTGAGGAGATGGATTTACTCACAATCGCTCGAGCAGAAAGGAGTCAGCCACAACTCAAGGCCGAGCCTAATTCCAGGGCTCTTTATCCTGTGCCTAACAAACAACCCTAACCCTAACCCTAACCCTAACCCTAACCCTAACCCTAACCTAACCCTAACCCTCTAACCCTAACCCTAACCCTAATCCTAATCCTAACCCTAACCCTAACCTAACCCTAACCCTAACCCTAACCCTAACCCTAACCCTAACCTAACCCTCTAACCCTAACCCTAACTCTAACCCTAACCGTCTGTGTGCTCGGCACACCGAAGGCTGACTCTAGTGGAAGTGTGAGCACACTCAGTTTGCTCTGCTGTGTGCTACGGTAGGGTTGTTCTTTAAGGCAGCTGTATACTACAGTAGGGTTGTTTGTTAAGGCAGCTGTATACTATTGTAGGGTTGTTTGTTAAGGCAGCTGTATACTACAGTAGGGTTGTTTGTTAAGGCAGCTGTATAGTATGGTAGGGTTGTGTGTTAAGGCAGCTGTATACTACAGTAGGGTTGTTTGTTAAGGCAGCTGTATACTACAGTAGGGTTGTGTGTTAAGGCAGCTGTATACTACAGTAGGGTTGTGTGTTAAGGCAGCTGTATACTACAGTAGGGTTGTTTGTTAAGGCAGCTGTATACTATTGTAGGGTTGTTTGTTAAGGCAGCTGTATACTATTGTAGGGTTGTTTGTTAAGGCAGCTGTATACTACAGTAGGGTTGTTCTTTAAGGCAGCTGTATACCCCTCACAACCTCAGCACTCCCTGAGTTCTTTGCTTCCATCGTTTCCCAAATACTAGCCGCTCCCCATATGTTGGGCCTAAAAAGGCCTGGACCCAAGGCCCAGTGGAGCTTGCTGAGCCTGGCTAGAGTTTGGCTACCTGTGGTTGGCCTGTCACTTCAGCATAGGACTGACTCAGACAAACCACCTCAGCCCAGCTACGCCAACGAGGTGAATTATTATTGGCCCTCACACCTCACCCCATCCAGAGGTCCACACCCTCTTTCTCAACGCTACATAAGTGCACACCTGAAGCAATAAACCGAGCTCCTACTTTGACAAGGCTCCCGACTCCGTGTGGTTCCCTCCGGTGACTAGAAGGGGTTCCCTGACACTCTCCATGCTGCTCAGCTCCAGGAAGAGACCAACAGGACGGGCTCCTCTACAGCCCCACCTGCCAGAGGACCCGGCAGCTCTTGTGCGGTATACATCAGATTGTGCCATGTTCCATTCAAAACCTTCCAGGAACTTCCCATCATGGTGAGAATAAAGTCCATACAGTTTCATATGACGAATGAAATCCAAAACACCCTGCCTCTCAGGCAGGACCAAAATGTCATATGAAAATGTATGGCCTTTCATGTGACAGATGTAATGCCTTAACTTTCTTCTGACTTCGAGGTCCATGAACCAGGCATCATGGGTCCCAGGCACACAGGTGCGAAGGCGTCTCCTCCCAGCTCTGAGGAGACCCTCCTGACAGAGCTCTTCTGCTGCTCTCTCGGACCCTTTTTGCTCACTTGTTTTAAAATTTAAGTGAGAAAAGCCACTTGACTCAAGAACACCCAGGCAGTCGGGACCTACCTGAAGCACACTTTGGAATTAATCTCTTACATGGTCCTTTCTTTAAGTTTAATGTGAAGTAATTCTTCAATAATACATGACATTTGTTTTTTGTTTTATAGTGCAGAAAAATGTAGTATATTAATTTAATTAGGCTAAAACTGAGTATTTCCAAATAGAGAATTTCTGAAATTTCCTGATTATAAACTAGAAAAAAAGATTACAGTTCATTAGAGCTGTTATTAGCACAATGAAACCTATGAATTAAGGCGTGCATCTGTAACCGCTTGGTAAGGAGAATGAATTTTAATTAACGGGCATTTATCAAGTTTGCTTGAACATGGGTTCTTGTTTAGCAAGTTCATTGTCACACAGGATAGGAAGTTAGATAATTTCACATTTCAAAATCTGAATAATGTAGTTTTCTCCAAAGTACTGCTCATTTTCTTGTTAAAGGATTTGTCATTTTTGAGAGAATCATCACTCATAAGCTGTGTCGGTTCTTCTGTCCTTTTATAGTATTTTCTTCCACTGAAAGTAGCAGGTTAGTGCCGAAAATATTTGATGGTACCACTGCTGCCTACACTTAGTCCTTTAAGGGGGGCAAGGCACCCCAGCATCTTAGTGAAGATGCACTTTGACGTTTCCTGTTATCAGCAAGTGGTTAGCAAAATGTGTCAGCTGCTTTAGCCTGGGAGCCTACACCTCTGTCTTCCCCAAGACAGTGAGGGCCCCACAATCAGCAGTGCCGAGTGAGCCTCGCACTTGGACAACGGCAACAAGAAATCTCCGACAAGTGCTGTCCTGACCCCTTTTCTTTTGCTTCAGATCCAGCTGAGCAGGAAAAACTGCTTGAAATTCAGCAATCACATTTCTCACTGTTCCAGAATGACCTATTTCGCACTAGAATGAACCAGTGAATTCATACATATAAATAACTATCTTCAGACACTGCATTTCAAAATATGAACAGGGATAAGCCAAAAATAATAAAACTAAAACAGACAGACAGAAAGAAAGAAAAAAGAAAAGGTTAGGGAATATATTTTTTAAGGATTTGATTAAATCAGCATTTTTCAACTTCTGATACAATAATGGAAAAATAAGCAAGATGTGTATAACAGGTATCAATGGTACAGGTAAGGGAGTGTGGAATTTCCTGTGAATACATACATGACAGTGCATGCAAAGAAAGGATACATGGCAGGCGACCCTTAATGTGCATGTATGTATTATGTAAACTGCCTTTGGGTGATTACTAGATAAAGATGTGTTGTTAGCCTTTCAGAACAGAATATGCTGACAAATACCGGATGGACACTTTGTCCATAGCATGTATTGATACTTTTTGTGTACAAAATTCAATTATTTGCCAAATTTTGCAATCTGCCAGTATATAAAAACACAACGCTAGTGTTCTGGCCAGGTTCTGGAACGCCTCTCCACTCATCACTACTTCCAGCAATAGGTGATCACACAGTAAACTCTCAAGCAGGCCAATTATTCATAACTCAAAATGGCCATCGTGGGTACAAATGACTGGGCAGTGTGAACCACTGTGTGTCTCACTCTAACGCTGGCTGTGCATAACCCTGTCGTCAGACAGGGAGGAAAGGAGGTGCAGGCAGGGATCTCAGGGAGGGGAGGGATGAAAGCAGCTTCAGGAGAGTCCAGCTTTCACTGGTGGAGCGCGCACACATACGGCAAAGGCAGAGAGATGCCAGAGCCCGTCTATCTCCCTGCAGTAGCTGTAAGATGCCTAAATTACACTCCGTGGATAGATAACAAACACAATCGCTGTGCAGGATTGAAAAGCAGTGTTTTGGAGATAAATGCAGTTCCTTAAGTTTTCAGTACAATGTATTGAGGGTGGAAGTAGATCTGAATGGAGGTAAAACGGAAGTCAGCTTAGTAGCTGGATGAGAAATAGAGATGGGAAGGAAAGAGATGGCTCTGAAAAGACTACTTCTGAAGCCCCCAGCCCCCTGTGCAGCCCTTCATGCTGAGTCAGCCTTCCAAGGGTAAGCTTCCCTCTAAGGAATCTTTCCATGCAATAAACACTCACCACATTAAAGACTTTAATTCTGTCTCTCAAAAACCTGCAAAGTGTTTACCCAAGTCAGTCTACTCAATATTTCTTCACTCTGAACCAACCCTGTATAATCAATGGTCTCTCCAGTCCAGAAATGAGGCTGTACGGAGCTGTGTTCAGAAAAATAATTTTTCAAACAAATAAACAAAAAATACAACTAAACTGAGGAGCAAATATATAAAGTAATAAAATTTCAGTTTGTGATTTTACAGCTTTTGCAAATAAAAAATATTTATAATTCTTATTCTCAGTAGTCACTTACATAAAATACATAAAAACACACCTGTGGCAATAGGATGCACTTCAAACAGAGACTCTATACAATGACCATGAAAGTCAAAGAGGCCTCTGTCTCTCTCTCTCTCTCTCTCTCTCTCTCTCTCTCTCTCTCTCTCTCTCTCTCTCTCTCTCTCTCTCTCTCTCTCCACACACACACACACACACACACACACACACACACACACACCCCTTCCCAAAGTTTCTCCTGTATTTGGGGAAATAAAATGTATTCATTTCACATACTTCAATCCCCCCCAGTTTCTCTATCAATTATGGATCTATTGTGAGTGGTAAAGATCTGTATTCCTGCCCTTTCTATGCCGAAATGAGTGCCTTAAAATTCCCTTTCTCTTGTTTCCAAAGTATTATACATTCAGTATGACATCAAGCACAAACCATCACTTATATTAGTTGAATGTTGTTATTAAAAGGCAATTAGGTACACATCACTATTGTGTGATTGAAACATATTAGGCAAGAAAATAATATTATAGCCAATAATGAGAGATGAAGCTGTTCGTCCATGGACCCCATGCTGCTTGTGACGGTGCAGGATGCTAAGCGACTTTCATACTCTTAGGTGGACATTTGTTGTTCAAATTGTGTGAATCAGAAATACATTCAAAGGTGCAAAATTATCCCTGAGACTGGGTGGAGCACACAAATGCTTGGCACACTGCAAATGTTTCAGGCTTGGTTACTGTTGATGTGCCTGAATAGGAAAGCAGAGGTAAGCTACTGAATGCTAATTATATGGCTGCAACTATAGACCACATTTAAATTCTTACAGTAAACATATTTATCATTGACTTTGATACTACATCATTTTTTAATATTGCTCTCAAGCTGTTGGATAGAATTTCATGTCCTAAGCCCAGAGAATCACAGAAAATGACAAACATGTTGCAGATTTCTTTTCTTATCTGGAATATTAAAAGAGTGCCTCCAATCTTTAGAGAAATAATGGGGGGAGGGGGAAACGGTAGCCATTTTAACCTGGTATGCACTTGTTTAGGGTAAATGAAATCATAATCCTGAAGCAATTTTTTTAAATGATTGCATCAATCATCTGATAATTGTAAATTGAAGATGTATGAGAAACAGCTGGGAAGTGACTATTAGAAAATATATGAAGCTATCTGTAGTGCCCAGGTGCAGTGTCCTGATAGGGTGGGAAGCATCGAGTGACAAAAACAATGTGGCTGTCTCTTCCTCACACCAAGAATAGAACACGAAAGTCTGCACAATGTGGGAGTAAGGTCTAGGAGAATTGTAGGCATTGTTCACTGAGTTTTAAAACGAAATTGTTTTCAAAATCTGATAGTGGTATATGATGATATACATTTACAGTAATTTAATTTTTTTACTTAATTACTTATACACTCACCCTTGGGTTCATACACATCTCATGGGAGTCATTACACACATCTGGTGTGAACTAGCATGAATCGGAACAGACCACCCAGACCTAGCTCAGCTCAAGCTGTTAGAGAAAAGTTGGCATGAAGATGGAATTTTACACCAGCTTCCTGTTTTTAAGGAAAAAAGGAATAAACTCAGGATTATTATCTTTAGCATTAATTAAATGTAGAAAATTTACTTCTGCAGGCAGTTCTAGAAAATGACCCAGACCTATAGATGACATCAGTAAAAAGCGCAGCCCAGTACGATGAGAAGGAAGAATGGACGCTACCGGAGACACAAGGAGAGCCTCGGCTGTGCCCTCCCACGTGGGCTGCTGCGTCCAGACAGCCAGACACAGCATCCAGCTGAAAAGCTGCAGAAGAAATGTGTTCCACAAAAGAAAAAAGGGGAGGGAAGAGGAGGGAGAGAAGGAAGGAGGGAGGGGCAATAAAAAGCCAACTAGAGCAACAGGAAGTTAAGAAAGAACATGCCGGAGATTATAACAAGAGCCTCGACCCCTCAGCACAGGCAGGAAGAACAGAGTCCCAGAGGCAGACAGGAGAGCAAAGTTAAAAGTGAGTCGAGAACCAAGCTGGATGATCCTTTAGGGATGGAAAAGCCACAAATTCAAATGGACAACTGGAGCTTCAGAGGGTTAAGACAATGAGGAAAGAAACGAGGGACGTAAGATCCTGTTTTTAAGAAAAGCTACAGCAATGAACACACGCCATTTGCTAAGAAGCACTACAGGCAGAGCCACTGTGGAATGCACGAAGCCACTTGTCCCTAGTCCAAGTGCAAACCCTGCACCCATGGCTCTGGCACGGCTGACATGACACTTCTCCATCCTCCTCAGGTGAGCAACCTTGCAACCTCAGAAAAGAAAGACACACAAAATCAAGATGTGGAACGAAATCAGACTTTTCACACTTTGGGGAAAGTCAGGGATATTTTGTCTGACATTTATGATGATTGAAACATTTAAGAGGAATTGGACTTAGGAAATCTGATACTTTCATTGTTTAATTTAAAATAAGCTGACTAGTGGTAATCTTGAAATTTGAATTTAAAATATTAAGGGTATTTCAGAGTAAGTCATGGTGTGCCTGGGGAGATCTCAGTTAGATGTATAAGGCTGCATTACAAGCAGGTAAAGGTATGTGGGGGAAAATAAAGATATTGGTATAGCTCAGTTTGATGTAGAAATGAAGTTAATCATTATGAAAACAATGTGAAATGTTTTGTCAATTGTATGAGCTGATTTGATCACCCTTGAAGAAATAAAAATGTTTTAAATCAGCTCCAATAAATATGTTTACCAATAATAGAAGCTTTGTAAATTCTGCTTAAAGGCTTATGAATACCCAGCTTTATGATTTAAGACTATTCAAAACAGATTATTAATCATGGCACTAAGACTGTTGCTTATCTCACATATCAAAGACCCTTAAAGATTAAAAGTTCAAGTGACTCCATGAAATCACTAATTTCTCCAATTAAGAGATGAAGGCAACTGAAAAGGTGAGAACTTCAGAAAGATAATCATCCAGCAAACCAGATATTAGTGTCTCTAAGCTGCAAGAAAAAGTTTAAACGCTGGCTAATATTGCCACCCTCAGAAATTCTGCACACACAGTAGTAGAGGTCTTTAAGTCTTATAATTTAAAAGCAGTTTTCACTTGTTTGCCTTCAATAAGGAACTTAATTTACTGCTCAGGAATATTGTACAGAATAGGAGATGTCACAGAGATCAGCTCAAACTGCTGCATTTCAGAGCTGAACAAAGAGCCTTTTCGAGGCGCTGGACATTGTAAGTAGTGGAAATGGTTACAGGTAACAGAAATTTCCATTACTTAGTGGTACCACATAACACTTAACAAGACATGATAATCTGCGCCCCCCCCCACATTCCCAGGGTCCTCAGAGCGTCTGCACTTTTCTCATAAACTTACCACAGCCTTTTCTCTTAAAACCCTGGGCATACACACGAACTCCACTAATTCCTAAACTCTTGAAGCTTCCCAATCCTTGTCCCCAATTCCAGGTTCTGTCACTGGGTACCACTGCCTCACTGATGTACAAGAACTTCAAACTGAACATGTCCAAAGCTGGGTTCACTCTTCTCCATCCAAAATAATCATCACCAACTTTCTACAAAGTCCCATTTACTCAACTGCTTAAGCCAAAAACGAGAGGTAAGTTCTAGAATCTGAAGTGTCCAAGTCTCACATCACCAATACTAAAATGGTTCTGGGATTCTTGCTTTCCTTTTCACTATGAGGGTTATTGCTGGCATTCAAGATTACAACACTGAAACCACCCATGATGGCCTGGCTCTGATTTCTCCCTCAATCCTTGGTACCCAGTAAATTGTTTTAAATTATGAAAAATCAGAGGCGTTCCTTTCTATGCTTTACAACCCGTCTGAGGTCCCTACTTTTATCTCTAGAGCAGTCTCTGACTCCATTCCCCAGATTCAAGCTGTGGTCCACACACATCTAACTCACTGCACTTTCTAAAATGCAAGGTCTTCCAGATCTATCTTGAAAGACTATTTTCTTTGTTTGAACATCTTCGCTGCTCTATTCTGCAAGGGCACTCGTCACACCTTCCTCTGGAGAACATCCCTCTACACACTTATTTATACAGACACTTCAAACCGTCCCCACGGTTGCCCCACTCACCAGGAGTGGGTGGCACAGGCTGCTTACTTCCTAGGTAAAAGTATTTAAATACCTAGCACAGTCCCTATGTGGAAACAACAATTCTAAAATAATTTAAGCATTGTTTGCATTTTGACTGCTTCTTTCTTGTCTCTTTCCCATAGAGAAAACCATTCATACCCAATACATACCTACCAATCAACCACTCAATGACCGTACCCAACATCAATCTACCAATCAACCACTCAATGACCGTACCCAACATCTATCTACCAATCAACCACTCAATGACCATACCCAACATCTATCTACCAATCAACCACTCAATGACCATAACCAACATCTATCTACCAATCAACCTTTACTCAAAAGAAGCCAGTCCTGCTAAAAGGACTCTACTACTACCCTCTTGGAAGAAACTGGTAAGCCATTAAGCATGTCCACTCTCTATAATGTGCGGTAGTTTGCTACTTATACAAAAGCATCTCTCTCTCTCTCTCTCTCTCTCTCTCTCTCTCTCTCTCTCTCTCTCTCTCTCTCTCTCCCTCCCTCCCTCTCCCTCCCTCCCTCTCTCTCATGTTTCATTCATTTCCTTCCACTTGTTTCTCAATTCCTCCAAAATTATTAACTGCCTTAGAAACAAGCTTTTGTTCCCTGTTTTATTTCTGTGATTCATATGTATTCTGCATATATTATGAATTCAAAGTACAATTGTGTTCCATGTTCAGAAAGGAAATATTCTAAGGCTATGATTTTCCTGATTCATATATTAATATCTGCAACAACTCACTGAGTTCATAGATTTTATGAGGCAAGGCTCTCAGATCAATGCAAAGGAAGACATAAGTACACATAAACTCAAGAGAATATGACATTCCAGTCAACCCTATCACTCTTGTTAAATGCCCAGGGTGAAAACTCACAAGGTCAAATGGGAAGATCCTGCCCGACCTGGAGTGGCTAATCATGCCCTGAGGTGGTGCAAGGGGATGCCACCAGTCCCAAATCACCAAGCTTCGTCTAATCAGCGCCTGGCATAAATGAAGCACTTTTGGGAATGGGAGGCTGCTCTCCCCAGGAGGAACGTCAGCTCTATGAACAGGTCACAGCACCCGCCTGGGGCAGGTCAGGTATCCAGCCAGCTGTGAAGTTCTTCCTAGCCTTTCTCAGTTGGAAGCAGCATAATAGGGCCCATTGTTAACACTGAGAAAGCAGGACCCTCAACTTCAGAAAGTTTATTTCCCTCTCAACAGAGACTAAATGCAAAGTTCTGGAATACAGACCTACCAGGATTAATGAAATTGTATCATTCATATTTTTGTCACACAATTAAATAAAAAAGACCTACTACTCTAATGAAGAAGAGTTGTCTGTCTAGTAAGTTGTTTCTTGAATTTAAGCATTGTATAGAAAGCTCTATGAACCAAGTGCAGCCAGCACAGTCTGTTTATTTTGAAATTAGCTGATCCCTGCTATTATAACAATAAAAGCAATTCCTATCACATTACTATGTTTTTCAAGTAAGTCTAGGGACCAAAATTTACTCAAAATTATCCCATGATTTAATTTCCATGGCTTTAACATCCAGGAAATAGAGGTTTGACGAGGCAGCATTGGCTTCAAGTGTGGCGTGATCAGGTGCTGGCAATGGTCTTGCTTCTCATTGCGAGCCCTTCACTAAGCCTCTGTATTGTTAGCATATGCTGCACGGCACTATCTGTGCTGGTCTCACAATTAACATTCATGTACCCTTCATCTCCTTCCAAAAGCCATGCGGTAGGGGAGGGCAACTGACTTGAGAACATCACCTTCAAGCTTCCTACGGGCAGAGGAGGGGAGCCAGTACCCTGTTCCAGTTCCTTAGGCTTGTGGAACAAAGAGGTTGATCAACAGTGCTGTGGCAGCCTACAGGATAAAAGGTCGGCAGAAGCTTGTTCATGTCATAGACAGCAAAACATCCATGATCTTCACAGCTTTCTGAATTTGTGTCCCCTCAAAATCAGCATCACCATAAATTTAGTAAGCTTAGTCCATGTACCAATGTGTCTAGGTTTGATTTTCTATGGTATACAACAATGACCTCCTATTTGTGGGTTGGGTTTTGATTACAGAGGGGAAAACACACCCCAAAAGACTGATACATAGTTTAAATAAGCCTGGCTGAATTCAGGGGCTAGGTACATCAAGGTGGAAGTCATATAAGTCCATGCGTTTAACTTCACTTTTGTAAAATATGCTTTAATGGCACACGCCTTTAATCCTAGCACTCGGGAGGCAGAGGCAGGCGGATCTCTGTGAGTTTGAGTCCAGCCTGGTCTACAAAGCTAGTTCCAGGACAGCCTCCAAAGCCACAGAGAAATCCTGTCTTGAAAAACCAAAAAAAAAAAAAAAAAAAAAAAACTTTAAATCTGAGCACTGCATTTAATAACTATTCACTTCATGGGAGAGAATAAAAATATTTTAAAGACATGGCATAAGTACCCGCCCTGCCGACTGAACATAAGTACTGACATTATTAACAACTGCAATCAGCTGGGAATGGAGCTCGGTTGGCGCGGTATTTGCAGAGCTAGCACAAAGCTCTGGGTTTAATCTTCAGCACAACAAAAAATTAAGAGCATGAAATCCCTGTAACAAGGAGAAAAATAAATTTCTAAGCCAACTGTCTCATCCAAAAGTCTCGTCAATAACCCCTTATTGTCTAGGACAGGATGTGGGGGGCATATCAACACTCAAATAAATGAAAGAATAAATAAATCTATTATTACCACTACTTTTATGTTTTTTTAAGTAAGAACATAAACCATTACAAAACAAAAACAAAAAAAACCCCAAAGCTTAAAAGACTTAAGGATTTAAATTCTGTTCTTACTGTAACATGGTTTATAAATACATGTGGTACATCGCGAGGGGCTTCTTGTGGCTGGGAACAGCGGAGGTACAGCCCTTTGTCCACTGACCAGGGTTCAGTTCCCAGTACTACAAAAGGAAATCCTTCCAGTGTGCTCTGACAACAGGGTATGTGAAGGGAGGATGAAGGATACACAGGTTCCACCCCACTAAGAAGATCTGAGAGCAGCAGAAATCATGGAGGGCTGTCTTTCTAAGTTATATACCGGGAAGTCCATATAGATTTTGTGAGATTTACTGTTTAACAAGAAAAATGGCGACATGAATTAGTAAGTGGAAAATGTATTTACAGCTTGCAGGTCGTCTGTCTTTCTCCTCTTCCCCCTCTCCTTCCCTTCCTCTTTTGTTGAGACAGGGCGCATGTCAGCCCTGAACTAGTGTATTCCACATTGCTGTATTCCACATTGCTGTTGGAGTGCTAGGCACACAGGAAGGTGCCTCCATGCCAGCTCTTCCATTTATCTTAGGATACTGAGAAATGGCACATCAGTGACCTCTAATTTTACATCTACTCCAATCTACAACTTTCACATCTGGGTAGCTCGAGCCCTACTCACTAGAGGAAGGACAGAGTCATGAGTGAAAACTAAGGTCAAAGGTAATGTAACATTATTCTCTGAATTACAGAATGATACCCCCAAAATATAGCACTTCTTTAGGATGAAAATACCAACCGCATCAATAGCACTCTCTTAAACAACTTCTTATGCAGTAGGTACCACACTAAATAGCACATATCATAAACTATAGTTTTATATTATTTGCATTATTTATAAAACAATACCTTAGGAATACACACACACACAATCTTTACACAAAGTCTATGAAGTAGATATTATCCTTTCCTCCATTTTTAAGACACAGGAGACCGAGGCATCAAAAGTTAAATATCTTGCATAACTAATTTATAAAAGAGCCAAAATTCAAATTCAGTCAGCCTGGCCCCTGTAACCATACCGTATTTCAAGACCTTTAGTTTAGTTTTATTGTGTGAAAACTCATAAAGTAGGGGCATTGCTACCTAAGCAAAGATTAATACTGGCAGCATATTTTGAAAAGCCCATTGATTTATTTCCCTTAGAAAAGCCATCTAAAATGGTTTTAGAGCTGAGACTGCATGAATGCAAAGGAAAGCAGCAACAACAGAATCTTTATTGAGAAATTCCTAACGGTAACATCTACACCAATTGTATATTAACACACACACAACGAAATTAGAGTAACATACTTGCAAAGTCACTAAGGCGAATGCAAGTAACATTCTTCATGATGCCCAACCAAGAAGTTGTTAAACAAACAAACAAACAAACAAACAAACAAAAGGCTCACACAGAACTGTCCAGAAAATGCCAACTCTGCCACTGGCTCCTTAGGGCGCTCAGTCTATGAGCTCAGTGGACAGCAGGAACATGGAAGGGCTGTACCACCTCCTATCAGCCACCTCAGGCGCTGGCTGAGCCGTCACACTCATTAGCCTAACAGTCCCTTCTGAGCATCTGGTTCCGGCACTCTCAACACATGACCTCGTTTTGTGGCCAAACGTCGGGGCTGAGGGGTGCCCGCCACACCGATTCTCATCTTCCAACCCAACTTACCCTCTGCTCAGAGCTGTGCTTAAAATTCCACTCTTGGCCGCAGCACTGCATCTCTTAGGTGAGACATTTTGCGGTGGTCGTGGCTCTTGTGTGCATGTGTTTGAGTGAGAATTTTAGTTTTTTTCTTTTTATAATTGTCACCATACAATCTCTAGAAAATCCTTCTACAGGAAAGTCAAGATAAGCACTGTTCTAAAGGTGGGGGAAAGGTTTTCTAGGAATTAGTAATATACATCTATGTTCAAATAGCTTTCCTTCCTCCCGCTCAGGCAAGGTCACAAAGAATAACACAAGAAACAGCTGAGGAGAGCTAGGTGGCACACCTCCACGTCGGCAGTGACGTCTCATCTGCACACAAATTTTAAAACAGGTGTCACGAGATGCACTAATACATGCCCATTTGATGAAAACAAACTACTTTCCAATTATTTTCTTTTTAAAAAAATGAGATAGTGCTACTTTGTAAAAGGAAGGAAAGCCAGAGCCTACATTCCTAAAAGCACTCTGAGTCAGTCTTTGTGTGCAGACCATGCCACGTGATTTTCCCAGTGTACCACAGTCTGGGTGTTTCTCCTGGGTCTGGCCTACAGAGCACACACTTCTTGGCTCCAGTTTGAAACGTTATGAAAGGATGAACTACACGGGTCAGACTCAGCGACAGTCTGTTTCCTTGGAGTAAAGGATCACTTCCTGGTCCTGATGCTGATCACTTCACTGCCTCCACAAAGTAAGACAAACAACGCCTTTGTTTAGTTTTTGTCTTTGCTTTTAAAGTTCTTTCAACCTCTCCTAAAATAAGTCTTAAACACTGGAGGATAGGCATCAGCTAAGAAGGAGAGGCATCTCTACAATCATCTGACTGTATATTAAGCAAGGGGTATTTTAAGATATGAAGTATATCAGAAAAGCAGCAAAGGGACAGAAAAATTTAGTTTCCATTTCTAACATGCAAATTTCAGGGTCTCTGACGTTTTGGTTATTTTCTCCAAACTTCAAGCTCTTCACATGCAGATCGAGAAGGCAGGCTGCACAAACCCACAGTTCTTCAACAGTGGAAAACTCCACACTTAAGCAAATGTGTCTGGATTTTAAAGAACAGACATAATTACAGGTATTTCAGTGCAGCAGTGACTAAAACGGCACACTACAATAAGTAATGCTACTGAAAAACATTTCACTTCGGCTGGAAATGTTGCTCTTTATTAAGAATGCTACCCAGCTACTAAGCAAATACCTGTACACTGAAAATATTTTTACAGCAAGCATAAACAGTTTGACAGTAATTTGTATCATTCTCACGGGAAAATCACTTCTCCAATCTCATCTCTCTAGTCTATGTAGCAGTGCCAATTTATAGGCATATAAAATTTGAAATCTCTTCTGTGCATCAATTATAACTTACGCAGCTCCCTGAGCAGCATTTAAAAAGCAAAGAAGTGCAAACAATATTCTGCTTGCTGACACAGGAAAAAATTTAGCTAACATTGCTTTAGAACGTCACAATTTAACTGCAATCAAATATCATCTTTTTGAAAGAAAGAAAGAGAGTGCAACTAGGATAATAGCTTAGGTGGAATTTTAAATTCCACACCCAACTCACCTATACCTGTAATATCTGGATTGTCACCTAAGGAAAAGGGCAATGATCTGAGAATGAGCTAACAATCTTTTCCTTCTAGATTCCTAGATACTAGAACAAGTAAAACACCTTCAGTTTTTTAAGGACTACATTTCAAATCACAGATCTACAAACAACAAGTAAAATGAAACATAACAAAAGATGCATTAAGTGATCTTAACTCCTGGGATATTTCCTGCTTGAAATATGTATATGTACGCATATGCATGCATGTATGTATGTATTTTATATATATATATATACATACATATATATATATACACACATACATATATATATATACATATATATATATATGTAGTGTGTCTGTCTGTCTGTCTGTCTGTGAAAGTTCCTGAAGAATCTGTAAAAGAAAATCATAAAACAAGTAGTACATCCTTAATTGGAATGTAACTTCGAAACAGAGATGTGCTAGGTGATAGAGATATCTAGAGTTTCTATGTGGCCCCAGTGACTTGTGGTGGAGAAGGGACTATAGAAGGGAATGCAACCATATTAGTTAGACTTTAAAAATGGCAGATAGCTGTCACTATCTGTGAAGGTGGCTCAGGAAGGCGAACACTAAAGCATTCTGGCTCATATTTGTATATGATGTTCATTAGTGTAACTACTGCCTGGTTAAAATCTAAGAGTGTGTAAAGTGGGTAAGTAGAGATTTATGACAGGACACTATCTCTCAGAGGACATCCGAAGGCCAGGAACTTAGAAGTTAGGTGCCCCCTGTCCAAACACCATCTTCTGTCTCCCCAGGCACGCAGATGCATGGGCACCTGTAAGTCCTTACAGTCCAAAGGTCCAAAACTCAACGTAAGTCCGGAAAGCCCACAAGCAAAAGTCCCCATTTCTCAACTCCCTCATTTTAGATTGCTCTGATGGAATGGGATTCTGAAAATTTCCCCTGCAGCAATCATGGCCAGTCACAAGAGAAGCAGAGGCAAGCAGCTTCTGCCCAGCTGTGGACCAGAGATAGTACCAGGGTGCTGTGTTAATGGAACATGGCTCCACTACAGTACGGAGCATAATTTAGCTTCTAATTTGATCAGTTTAAAAATCAGGTTGAGGGGGGACCCTTGGGCCCTAGGCTAGAACTTGGCATATGAGATATCAGCCCAAGGGCAAATTTACTTAGGAACAATTTGGGTGTTCCGTAGGATGAAGCAAGGTAAGATTTGTTCACATCTTTCTCCACATTAAAGATTCTGTCTCCTGTGCTAAACCATTACATATACTTTAAAATGTAGCTAATGAAGGGATAAACCTGTAACTTCATTTGATTTAAATTAGACTATATTTACGCCAGATTAAAAGTGATTTTTAAATAACTTGCTAGGTGGCTACACCACTAGAAGAAACTGCTGGCTTGTATTATGCCAACGGCCATGGGTAATTTTCTATGTGTGTGTACATCACTGATTCTTATATATAGCAGGAGGCCAGCTACAGGCCTATTTCCTAAGTTGGATGAACAGGGTTTCCAGCTCTACATTGAAGTCACAGAATTTTACATTTCCAGTGTCAGAGTGGTCTTCAGCTCATTGAAAGATTTATTTAGTAACTAATAATAGTAATAAAAACAAAACACCTTATTGTTCTTTGATGACAGGAATCTTTGAGTGCTAATATCTTCCAAACAACATAGTTTCTGTCTTACTGTTGGCATTAGGCCCGCTATTACCGTGAGCATGTGCTTGTTTGTGTGCTGACTTGCATTTCCTAACGAAGAAAAAAGCAAGTAAAAGTGGTAGCTCCCGGGTTGCATCCTCTCTGTAAGCTAGGTCACAGCAAGGCCACTGTTAGGTTCCAATACCCACAGTCTATAGTGAAGACTCACCTGTCTCAAAGTTCTGTGATCATACTGTCCACGCTAGGACAGCGGTGCTGCACGAGGGGACAGGAATGGCCTCCTACTCTCTCTTACGCAGGTGAGAGAAGTGAAGCACAGACCTGTTTTAACAGGGTTCCACAGTCACCGAGGCTTAACGGCTGCTTCACTGGGGAAAGTCTCAGAGCGCTGACGAGGCTAAGGAAGGACCACTCAGGACCTGCTGGGGCCTAACAGGGGACTTCATAGGAAGTATTGTGGAAAAACGTAGCAGACATATAACATTCTACTTTTTAAAAATGCTAGAAATATGTCGATTAAGAAATGTAGTTTTTAGCACCTTAAATGTTTTCTTAAAACCAATTTGTTTTAATAAAATCAATCTAATAAAAAGGAAACATTAATTAAAATGATTTTTAAAAATACACTAAGTCGAAATGCGTCCTCGTAGTGAGACACGTTTGAGTAACAGCCCTCCTGGGGCTTTCCATAATGCCAGTTTTCATCAAACAGCCTTTTTTTCCCTTCTGTGCTTATTGGTTATTAAGAATTTCTCTTTAAAGCTTGGTTACCTCAAAACTGCAATCATCTAGCTATGATTCTTTGTTTCCACTGAATTTCCTGCTCTAATAGGAAGTCATGTTTTGCGCTATTCCTTGCAGACACCATTTCCGCTAATACAACAGTCACTTGAAGCAGCTTCACAGCTAACACATACCGGCAGGCAGGGAGGCAGGCACGCACGCATGTGCACGATCACACACACACACACACTTTACACACATACATATACACAGATACAAGCACACCACACACACATACATGGACACATGCATGCATATACACACACACGTGCACGCACACACATATGAAAGAAGGCAATGAAATGGATTGAAAGAGAAAGGGTTAGTACACTGACAAATATTTGTCACCTTGTTATTATTTGTCCCTAGCACAACACTTCTGAGGGTTTGCCATCAGAACAGCTTAAAATAGTAAAAATCAACAAGGGTCTCTCTACAAAGCAGTTAAAAATTATATGGAGATCTATACTGCAATTTTATCTCAGGAAGTTTTAATTTTTAATGAGATATAAATCACCCACAGGAGCTACAGAAAGCAACTGTAAGAGACAAGGGACCAGAGCCCCCAATGTAGATTTCTGTGTGTCAAGTGTAGGGATGAGAGGCTTGTGATGCTGTATGTAATTTCAACAGGAACACAAGGCACTAAAGTGTCTGCAATGTTAGAGCACACTGAACCAAACTCAATCATTACTTTTATATTTATAGCATAGGACTCCTTCCCTATCTGACTACATGAAATCTCCCAGCTGATATGCTTTTCAAGTGGGAGCAACCAAGGCTAGGAAAACTGCCATTCTCCGATAGCTGCACCAAAAGAACTGTATTAAAAACTCACTCAACAATCTCGATTGCTGTTTAGTACAAAGTCTGGGTTTAGGTATATTATTTCAATTGTGAGCAATCAACCTACTTTTATTGCAACCTCATGGAGCATGGGGATTAAGAGAGAGAACCCAAAGACTCAGCACAGTTTTTTTCCATGAGCTAGGATCTCACCCATTTGTTCGGAGGTTGCATAGGCTGTCAAGTGTTAGGAAATCAGTGTGGTGCCTTCCCCAGCTGTCAGTCATGAGGTGACACTGTTGGAAATTGAGGGAACACATCTTGAAGCAAAATTGCACACACACATTTCTAAGGAGCCCATTTGTAGTCTGATTTATGCTCTTAAATAGACAACCTACCACTATCTGTTGAAAACTCTCTCAGGTCTGAAATTGTCTAATTGAGTTATCATTTTCTTTTACAATCAAAGTATGTTCCCACTTAGCTTCAATCACTTGCTGCTTTAACTTTAATATTTTCTATACAGTGAAAAGGAGTCAAAAGACTTCAGAAATAGTTCCAAATACCATTACTTATTTAAATATGTCTCTACTGAGATGAAAATTACTAAGTGAAAATATGTCATGGTAGTTACATAACCCCCGAGAGTTTAATAAACAGCATTTCTTGAAGTAGTAATTCATTACCATGATAGATTGCTAAACCTTTTCTAAACCTAAAATATAACAGAGGTTTTCAAAATAAATGAGCATAATGATTGAGTGGTAAATTATCATCTTTTATGTGTACAGTAACCTTGTTGCAGTTTTTAAATAAGCTTTTTCCAGAGTGTGTTGCACATCTTTATTAAATATATTTACTTGATAACCTAATAAAAAATGACCACAATGAGTCAATACAAGCTCTGGTAAGTTCACATAGAAAGCCCGTTATTATGGTTGCTTATTAAAATAATATTACCACAGGAGAAATTTCTGTATACATTATATATATATATATATATATATATGCTGTTATTTTTCATGTTTCCTTTAAGGCTTTGTCCTATATTTTTATATAAATATCCACATGATAAACCTAACTTGCTGATAACTTATGATTTTATTATGCCTAAGAAAAATATTAAAAAGGTTTTGACAGAGCCAAAGCTGAGATTTTAATTTGGAAACATATGACAGGAATTTTTTTTTAAAAAAAAAACCTCATCACATGCACACATGAAATGAATTGTAATCTCAGGTTCACAAGAATTAAAATAATCAAAACAAGCAGCAAAATCTCACATATCTTCATAATGGAGGAGCTTTTCTCTCATTACAAACAGAATTTTTAGAAATAAAAACATTTGTGCACAATCATACGGTTTGTAGAGATGACTTAAAATAGCAGTGGAATGACTATTGGGTCTCTGGTGACGTGCCAGGATCTGAGCAAATACAGATTCAACACAAATGTAAAAAAATAGATGTAAACCAAGTAGTAAAATGTCAACGTGTAAAAGCACATCACATCACACATGTACACACACACACTCACACACACACACACTCACACACACACACACACACACACACACACACACACACACACTGGGGTGGGGCAAACCAGTTTGCTCATAAAGACTTTTCCTCTATGTTGAAAACTTCTCAACATTTCCTTCCATTGCTATCATGTAGGTACATTTATTAATGTCTATATGCGTAAGTATGAGAGAAACTATGCTTTGCTTTTCCATTCAGGTAATAAAATGCATACAGGTTGTCAGCTGTATTCTGACACTCTTAAGATTCACAGGCTCAACGATGGCATGGTCACATCAGCCAGATGTGTGCTCATAAGTGACATGAATAGCATGCCTGTGACGACTTAACTCTAAAGTCCAATCTCCGCTCTAACTCTTCACTCTGCTTCTGAGACACTGTGTTCCAAACAGGAGCAGCAGGAGAAACAGTTTCCCTGTTACTATTGTACCGCTACATTATGTTTGTGCTAACAGAAACTTCTTGATTGGAGCGATTTCTGATGCCAGTAAATGGCTTCCTGGTTCCAATAAAAAGCCCTCAGATGATAGCCATTCCCTGACTACCTGCCAGAACGGGTTCCAAATCCTAGGCTTGATAAGCACAATCATTAGGTTACAATATTTTGTTGTAAGAGTGATTTGCCAAAGATTTTTATGTTGCCCACGAATTCAGCTGCTGAGATTTCACATGGACAAATGCACGGTCCTCAATAATGAGTAGAAATGATCTAGAATTGAAGTGGGGAAGATGAGTCTATGAACTGAAACTTCTAGGTACAGTATTGGTTCTGACGGCAGAATACAGACCTTTAATGGGAAATCCTAATAAAGAATTCCATTAGGAAACAATGAAGGTGGATGTATTCTTTACAAGTAATGACCACTGTGAATTCCCTTATACTCTCTGAGCAACAATAAGCTACTTTCTTATCCAAATATAAATCTTCACTACAGAGGGAATTCAGAGTACTGGTTAGTGAGAATTAATTATTACAAAATGTGTCATATTGTGAATGTTAATTTTTATACGACTGCAATAATTACGACTTCATTACAACATCTTGTTCTCTGTTGATTTCTTAAAATTTATCTCAATAAATACAAAAGTTAAAGCATATGATTCTTTCAAGAAATATTTTAATTTTTAAGAGTAACTGGCATATGAAGGTTCATGTACAACCACAGCCAGTCTGGTATTCTACTACTGGGATGACTGTGTCTTTCCAAAGGTAATTATTTTTTATACATCTTAAATGAAGACAGTTCCTTTTAAGATACCCAAATATGATTAGCACATGACCCTCTAAATCTACCATCTCTTAGTGCAGACAGCAGTGTCACTATGGTCTAAAGTCTGCACTGCTCACGCCCTATAGGAAAGCATGAAGTACAGACATGTGTGTCATCCAGGTAGTAGGGAGGCTGCAACAGAAGATCCTAAGTTCAAGACCAGGCTGGGCAACTCAGTGAGCCCTCGACTCAAAGCTGCTGAATGAGAAAGCCTGTGACATTAACTGTTGACTACGCTGGCCAGCATGAGCAATGTCCTGGGTTAAATGCTCATTCCATAGGAAAATTACAAAAAGATTTTATTAGTCACTATGTTCATATCCATTCTTTATTAATAGATATAAGCCAAATAGACATTAACTAGGGAAAGGGGAGATTTAAAAAAACAACCAACTTTGGTTGGTTGTTCTGAGCAGCCATCTATGGATGATAAAATCATACAAATATTTTCTCTGTAAACAATATTTTTTAGACTTAAAGAGACTTTATTTTCTAACTGACTCCATGAATAATTACAAAGCTGTTTCTATTTTATCAGTCTTTTAGAGAAGTACACAATGATCTACAAAACATCTTTCCCTTCATTGTCGCTTCCTTTTGACACTTCGTTATTAATGGCAGCTTCTTAATGAAAAATGCAATCTGGAGGCTCAGGGAAGGCTGCAGAAGCATCATTGGCCTATGTCTTTTTACAAACCATCAGACGATGATGCTTATCAGTTTGCCTCTAACTCAACAAGAAAAGAACCATTTATTATTAAAAAATAAAAAACATGCTAGTGATGTTAGGAATGGTAATAAAATGTAACAATAGTTTTAAATGCCTACAGAGAAGAATCGAAAGAGTAAATATCTATTTCCCCAAAGGCAGGGACACTGGGCGACAGTGTAAACACGGATCATAGCTCCAAAGGTTCTGGGGAAACCTACAATTCTGGCACCATTGACACCCTCCTACGATGACCATCATTTACAAGACTATCTACAAGGGGGGGCCAAAATAAAAAAATGTTAAGGTGCATCCTAAATTTCTCCCAAGTAGCTAGCTCCTCCGTAATGTCGTCTGTCTGTCACACATTTATACCTCTAATGCCAACTCTGAGGGTATATAGCAACGACTATTCTGCTCCACTAATATTAGCACAAACAAGCTATAAATTGTAACAGAATTTTCAAATCCCTATTTTATGGCTTCAAACTTGGCATGCATTCATTCATTTAGAACACAAATGAACACCCCACACTAGAGATTTAAATGTTGCTGTTTTTATTTTTTTATTTAGGGTGGGTGTGTGTGTGTGTGTGTGTGTGTGTGTGTGTGTGTGTGTGTGTGTGTGCGCGCACTCGCGCGCGTGCACGTGCACTCTAAATGTGTGTGGTGACTTTGGAAGCCGGAAGAGGATATTTATTGGCTCTCCTTGGGATAGAGGTATGGAAGCTTGTGAGCTGTTCAGAGTGGGTGCTGGGAACTGAGCTCGGGTCTCTGGAAAAGCAGCATGCACTGTTAACTGCTGAGTCCCGACACACTGAATGTCAAATCCCTTGAGAGCAACACTGAACTCTGAGTCGGACTTGAGAATCTAAAGGAAGGAAAGGAACTGAGAGATGAGGAAGGAAGGGAGGAGAGGGAGACCGTGTGCAAAGCACACCATCAGTATGGAGACCTCGAGAAGGGGCAGAGAGAAAAAGAAAGCCAAGAAAACCTCCTCAACTCTCGTCAAGTACATCAGCTTTAATCTGACTCTCACTGACTGTAAGTCCCGGGCTTCTTGTCAGTCTGTACATGTCTACTCGCATGTTGGAGTACAGGTAGATGTAATTTCAGAAATGACACGTTAAAAATGAGACTAATTTTCTCCTCAAACTACATACTGTATTGATAGCTGCAGATTTTATTCCAGTGGCCACCAGACACAGCATGGCGAAGGAAAGAATATCACAACTGTGCCAGCAACCCCAAGCTGTGTGCGGCAGAGTGCAGGCAAACCATGCAAATGTGCCAGGATGGCCACACTGATGCATCCAATGATGCCCGTCAGGGTTCCAACAGCCTCCCAGCTCCTGAGTCACCCTGGACTCTGCAGCCCCTTTTGTGGGGTCCTCTCTGTCCTGAAAGCCCACAACAAGCTGTGAGTCCATTCACATTTAATGCATTTACATTTTAATAGTGACATCGCCACCTAACAGACCTGTATCATCTTCTGTTTAAACAGATCTTTGTGGCCCTGAACATACAAAGGGATGGGGTGTCTACACATCCAGCGACAGCCTCAAGTGTGGTTGCAGGTGAACCAGGGGCCGATGGGGAGCATCGCATGGTGTTGACATGCTGCCTGTGAACTGAGGGTAGGTTCGCAAGGGGGAGAGGGAGTGTGTTTTTGAGGATGGTGAACTAGTCTGACTTCTTCACATTAGAAAAAAATTGAAAGAGATTATTTCATGAGGAGAAGCAAGAGGGAGAACTCTAGCTGGAACCCTGGGGTATGGATGCACAATGCGTCCTTTTCATTTCTGGGCCTCTCACCTTTCCATTTAAAAGGGTACAGAGGCTACAGACACCTGGCCCGGGGTGAAAAACTGCCCTGAGTTAGCACTCTGGGATTCAAGCCATGTTCGTAAGCTATGTGGTCCTCCCTAAATATCATAAGTTCTTGTCAGCAGTGAAGTGAGGGAATGTAGATTTTCCCAGTATCTATCGCCTTTCATAATTTTCACACTGTGTAGACAGTGAGAACTCGAGCGAGCCTAGGCTATGCATGGGAGTGGGAGTGAGGGAGGTCAGGGGAAAACAGAAATAAAGTCCTTTTTCTAAACGGTAATATTTGTATCTGGCATCCCTTTTCTGCCCAAATCCTGGCTGTGGGTGGTGAGGGGAGCAGAAGCTGTTTCTTCTCTCAATCAGTTGTCTAATTTCTGTAATACATGACACATCTCTGATCTTCCATTAAAAAGAGATTTTTTTTTTAAGATAAATTAGGAAATATTTATTCTAAACTTTACCACAGTGGTAAAGAAGTAACTTCTGAAAGAGTAACCACTTCCTCTCACACCATCCTGAAACCAAAGGCCCCAGCCCAGCTCCCTGTGAGTCATGGCCAATGATCGCCTCATGTCAACACGCCCTGCTCTGTGCAGTGGCAGCTTCTTCACCCTCACCCTCCCGATGTTGTTTATGCTGACACCGGAAACTGATGCCTGAGAAGACGGCATGGATTCGGCTGGCCTTGTAATGGGTCAGCCATGAAACTACTGCTAGGAATGTGGTCCAGAGGCACGGGGGCCATGCTCCCTCATCCCGCACTCCTAACACAATAGTGAAGAATAGGAATGTGGTCCAGAGGCACGGGGGCCATGCTCCCTCATCCCGCACTCCTAACACAATGGTGAAGAATAGGAATGTGGTCCAGAGGCACGGGCGCCATGCTCCCTCATCCCGCACTCCTAACACAATGGTGAAGAATAGGAATGTGGTCCAGAGGCACGGGGGCCATGCTCCCTCATCCCGCACTCCTAACACAATGGTGAAGAATAGGAATGTGGTCCAGAGGCACGGGGGCCATGCTCCCTCATCCCGCACTCCTAACACAATAGTGAAGAATAGGAATGTGGTCCAGAGGCACGGGGGCCATGCTCCCTCATCCCGCACTCCTAACAAAATAGTGAAGAATAGGAATGTGGTCCAGAGGCACGGGGGCCATGCTCCCTCATCCCGCACTCCTAACACAATAGTGAAGAATAGGAATGTGGTCCAGAGGCACGGGGGCCATGCTCCCTCATCCCGCACTCCTAACACAATAGTGAAGAATAGGAATGTGGTCCAGAGGCACGGGGGCAATGCTCCCTCATCCCGCACTCCTAACACAATGATGAAGAATGGTATTGTTGGTATAGTTTTGAAATGAATTTAGTTTGCTAATTACTTTGAAAGTATGGGTGGAAATTGAGCTGCGGAGCTGTTTCCTTTGGTTTGTTATGACCATTTTCAGCTTGAATTAGAGTAGCTGTGATCTAGTGCAGGAAACCCTTGCGAGATGGGCCTGGGAGAGCAGCAGGTCCCTTCCTTCCCCAAGGTCATGTAAGATGCAAACAACTGAGGGAGCAGCTCTGTGGAAGTGTAGCTGCCAATGTCACCCTCAGGGGGAGTTCACTGCAGCTCTCATGACTTGTCCTTCTAAAGGCGTGTGCACGTGTGTGGGCAGGTGTGCACGTGTGTGGGCAGGTGTGCACATGTGTGGGAAGGTGGTGTGCATGTGTGTGGGCAGGTGTGCACATGTGTATGTGTGTGGGCAGGTTGCATGTGTGTGGGCAGGTGTGCACATGTGTGGGCAGGTGTGCACGTGTGTGGGAAGGTGTGCACGTGTGTGGGAAGGTGGTGTGCATGTGTGTGGGCAGGTGTGCACATGTGTACATGTGTGGGCAGGTTGCATGTGTGTGGGCAGGTGTGCACGTGTGTGGGCAGGTGTGCACGTGTGTGGGAAGGTGGTGTGCATGTGTGTGGGCAGGTGTGCACATGTGTACGTGTGTGGGCAGGTTGCACGTGTGTGGGCAGGTGTTTGCATCTATGCATGTGATTGTGAGTAGGTGTGTACATCCATGTGAGTAAGTGTGAAGTCCAGAGGAGGACTTTGGATGTTGCACTGGACAGTTTTACGTCAACTTGATAAACGCTAGAATCATCTGAGAGGAGGGAACCTCAATTGAGCAGATGTCTCCTTAACGTAGGGCTGTAGACAAGCCTGTAGGGCATTTTGTCAATTAGTGATTGGAGAGTGCACAGCCCATTGTGGGTGGTGCCATCCCTGGACTGGTGGTGCTGAGTTCTGTAAGAACAAAGACTGAGCAAGCCATGATGCTTAAGCCAATAAGCAGCACCCACCACGTCCTCCCATCAATCCTGCCTCCAGGTCCCTGCTCCGTTTCGGTTCCTGCCTTGGCATCCATCAGTGCACTATGACCAGAGATATGCTGGCCAAATAAGCCCTACCCTGTGAAGTTGCTGTGGCCACGGTGTTTTCATCACACCGACAGAAACATAACTGACTGGCCCCTTTGCTGGGTTAGCAAGCCTCAGGATCCTTCTGCCTTTGCCCTCCCCAGTTCTGGGGTCTTAGCTGTCATAAGCAGTAGGCCCATGGCTTGAGGCATAATAGGAACTAGCTAAGAATGTTCCTGAATAGTAAACAAGCCCATCCATTCAGAGACTCGGCCTTTGCCCCGTGTAGAATCACACCATCTACTCTGTCAGCTACACATCTGGATTCATGGAACATGATAGCTGTCTCATAAGATCCCAATTCACAGCACTTTCGGTTTCAGATTCAGTCAGCGTTTTCTGGACTCTCGCAGGACAAGCCGAGCACTGCTGGAGGAATCGCACCAGCCATGTGGACTGGTGCCACAGATTCGCGCCTTCCGAGCTCGCAAAACCACTCAGCAACTGTATACTCTGCTCCCCGGCTCCTTCTGCCACTGCCTACAGGGCTTCCAGACTGTAGCGTCTGACACGAGGGCCCCAAACAAGTCCTTCTCAGCCTCAGGCTTTTAAACTGGAATGTGTTAGCTTCAAAGAACAGTTAGGGGCCATCAGGCCTGTGCACACTCTCAGTCTCCTGTTCTCCACAAACTACTGAAGCCTGATCAGCGCCCACCTGCCATGGCAGAGCACGAGAGCATCGCTCACGTCTCTTCTGGGCTCATTTGCCCTGATGGTCCCCGACTCCTACGCCACTGCCCCCAATGTCCCCTTCTCCTTACTCACTTTACATCTCTGAAAACCTTCAAGTCTCTCAAATTCGAGGCATGGCAGCCTGGCCTCTGTCCCCCACTTCAGGTCGCAGAATGCTAAGCCCAAAGTGCCTCCCTCGGTCCTTTACCTCCGGGTATCTCTGATGTTGCTGGCACCTCCTTGAAAAGCTCTCTTCCCAGTTTCAAGGACCAGGACTCCGCCTGGAGTTTTGAGCACTTTCCTTTTCTTCATGACGTCGACTTCCTCTGCCCAACACCACACACCAGCAGTGTCTCCTAGAAGTCTGTCTGCGCCCTCAAGCATCTTTATCCTGAGAGCACATTCAAACAGGGAAGTAACAGTCACCTATGCCCTGCATTGCCCTAATGTCTGCCTCAAATTCTTCTCTCAATTGCTAGCCCTACAGTTCAGTAGTGAAGCATATACAGACTTCAGAGGAAGCCTGTGCCTGTTTTATGTGGTGTGACAATGACTCGGAGACACATGAGAAACCAGAGCTGTCTGTCCCGACATCCTAGAGCAAATCATTAATTGAATCTTCTGTTAAATTCCTCAGCTCCTACCCCCAATGTTTTCTATTTCTGCCTTCAACTTAAACATTGTCATCTCACAACTGGACTATGTCCCTCCATCACTTTCCCTAAACCCTTATCATGAATTCTCTCATTTGCCCAAACCTGATGTCACTGCAGACTGACCACTGTCCATCTGTCCTGTGTGCTGCAGTAACAGAGAGCCTAACAAAGAACACTTTCATACAGCATCCCCTGCTAGTCCACCTTCCAGAACACTACCGTAAGCCAGCAGGACAGATGACAGACTTGGAAAATTTCTCCTTGGCCCTCATCAGGCCCACTGTTCTTCCCGGCTGTGTGAACCACGCTTGGGTTCCTCCAACTGCTTGTCCCAGCATGCAAAGTTTCTGTCAGAATGGCACCTACTCACTGGACTCCACAGTCTTCCCTACATAGGTTCCCCTAAGCCCCTGCAGGCATGGGGGAGAGAGACCAGACCGTCTTTGCTGTGTGACCCGAGGCTCACACCACGCCCGAGTCTCTCTAGGAAAGAATCGGTATTTCTTTTTGATGAAAGATAAAGCCTTCACTGATTTTCTTCCCAAGAGCTGTCCCACACATCGACGTGAGTTCTGCTTCTAAAAGCAGGCCTGTCCAAGTTACCTCATCAATTACTCTGAAGTCAAGTAACAGGGAAATTCTCCAGGGAATTTCTAAACATCTCCAAACCACAGCCGCCCCAAGTCCCTCTCCAGGCATTCTCTAGTGTTTTCACCCTCAGATCTGGGACTGTGAGGCCCACAGGCCCTACACTTCCTTATGCCTTGAGTGTGCACCCGGGTCTGCACTTCCTCAATGCACAGGGGAAGTGGCCGCCCTTCATTCTTCAAGCTGCTGCTCTGCTATAGTCCCTCTGAAGCAGGCCTGACCTCACCGCCCCTACCCCAGGCTGCTGATTAACCTGCCTCCTGGCAGATCCCAACGCTGCAAAGCCTCGGGAGCTTTAATTACTTGCTAAGAACGAGCCTCTCCCACTGGAAGCTGGGCTCCTCAGAACAGGGGCTGCTATATTTCTCTTTAAACACTGGCACTTATGTGCAAGTGTTGGCAGGATGAGCAAGGGGATGACACCTTCTTGTTCCAATTGGCATTCATTCACCTACACTCAGAAGACTCCTTCCTTCCTTTCTTATTTTCATTGCCACTGCATAAACTAAAAGGCTACACTTGAATTATAATTATTTTGAGTTCCATGTTTTTCTTCCCCTGTAATCTTTTTTGTTGCAAACAGTAATTTTTCAAAGGCTGTTTGGGGAATTTTTCCCACTTTATTTGCAGCAAAAGGATGTCCTTAAAAGGCGTTTAATGGGCTAACCCTGCACAGACACAAAGTGAGGGTGGGCCTGAGCTTCCAGATGCCCCTGGATCCCTCTGTGTAAATCAGCACAGCTGGGCCACTCCTGCTCTCAAGCTGCCTTTCATTCGTACAACGATGCTCTCTGCTTCTCCGTAAATATCAGTTTGTTCACTCATTTCCCCTGAAGTTTTTCTAGGTAACAGTAATAACTAATACATATCATTGCATTTAACACTAATTAGAAACAAAGAAAATCATAGGGGCAAAATGTTGATACCAAGTGGAGAGGATTTAGTTTAAGCTCTAAAATCCCTTGTACAATGAATTCAATTGCCCACTGAAGAAAACCGGACACTGTAGATGTCACTGCACAGAACCACTGGCATTCTAGACACACTCTCCAGGGAATTTCTCCTCACAATGGCATTCATACATACATACAACAAATACACAGGTGATAGACTTGTTCTCCAGCAGCAGTTCTGGAGAGTAAGAAGTGTAACCCGAGTATCTCAAAGCCAGGCTTCCTAAAACACTCATGTGGACAGAATGAATCAAACCACCTTTCCGATTATATAATGATCCCTTCCACACACTTTCACCAATTTCTATCCAAAATTCCCACCTCATTTTATCTAGACAAATATTTAAGTATATTTTGAAGCCTAGATAACTTCGACAGTTAAGAGCCAGGAACTGAGCCTAGTGAGGCGAAGGAACTTCCTTCTGCCCCCCGTTTGTGAACTCACTTTTTAACATGGGGCAGGTGGGCAGACCGGCAGATGCCCAGGTGAGCAGGTGGGCAGACGGGCAGATGGGCAGGTCAGCAGGTCAGCAGGTCAGCAGGTGGATAGATAAGCAGGTGAGCAGGTGGGTAGGAGGGTAGGTGGGCAGGTGGGCAGGTGGGCAGAAAGGCCCAATGCTGCTTTCTCAGGCCCTGACGCATCCTGTCTGTGGTTGCTTTTACAAGTTTACATGTAAATTTTGGGCAGAAAAAAAATATGTATAGTATAAACCTTTAAATCCTCAAAGGATAATAAAGATATGGGGGCAGACAGAATAACAAAAATAATCCCAAATTAATGGAAATAACTTCAGATTGAAAGTTACTGAAAGACATCACCGTATCACTGGGTATACAGCTTTTATGAAACAGGCCTCCAGCTTGTGTTTCTGAAAACACAGGCAGAAGCACAGCTGTGGCACCTTAGGGAAGCACTCCTCTTCATTTCTTTGGCATCTGTAATAAGCCACATTAAGAAGAACCAAAAGCAAAATGAAAGGCTTCCCATTTGAGCATTTTCCATACCAGGAAAAAAATGGTGTCTTTCCATGGTAGACTCTAAGCCCCTCACGGAGCTACCACTCCTGGAGAGGGAGATGCTTGTAAGATGTTTAACACACTAATTCTATGTAGACTCAAAATGATATGATGAGTGGGCTTCAGCTCATGGGGACACACACACACAACTTGCTGGAGGGGGATGTCTAACAGTAAAACACATTTGTTAAATCATTTTGTCAATCAGAGAAAGCAATTTTCCACAGCTAAAAATAAGTCTGATATAGGAATAAAATTACGTTAAGAGGCCACAATGCATGGGTCTGGCAACTTGCCGAAGGTAGATGCCGACTTCTGCAGATTTCTCTTTCAAAGACAATACCAAGCATTCCAACATTTCTAATTCATAGTCAACTGCTGTAGGCAAGAAAACTGTTCCCAGTAATCCTGTCCTGCTGATATATTTTAAACCATTCCCCACACCGCTTAAACATTATGTCTAAGAGACTCTGCATACTTTCTTAGCCGACATTTAACACAGATAATCTACCGAGACTGTCTAAGTAAATAAATTCAAAATATGAGTGATGTCATCAAAAATATTTTAGTTACTCGGTTACTGAGAGCTCAGTAAACTGAAGGCCCTGCCTACCTTCACAGCTAATGAAAATAAACACAATTAACAACTAGAGTAAATGAGTGAGGCTTTCCCACAGAGCGCTGCAAACCTGTGTGCTAAACACTAACGTGGCAGAAGAAGCTGCCCTTGCATGCTCTGTCCCAGCGTCCTGCCGTGTGAAGGCAAATTTGGCAGCACAAGGAAATGATGGCACCCGAGAAACAGCTGTGTCGTCAGCAGAGTTCCAGCGATAGACATTCTTAATTAAACAGTAAAATACAACCCGCCCTTCTGTAAAGTGGAACATTCTAATTTTAGTCCCACTTGTCAAGGATGGGTGCAGGACTATAATTTGTGATGCGTACAATGTATCTGAAGTCTGGGAGGTTTGGGTGAGCACCGCAGCTCATGCAGCAAACAGGAAGATCCCAGATTCAGTCCCTCCAGAGGCCGTGGGGGAAGGAGAGGAGGGAGAGAGAGAACGTGTTGCTAGTTAGACAAACACAGACAGGACAGCTTAATAAACGCAGTAAGGGCACCACGGCGACAGGATCTGTTTTCTTCCAAAGTCTTGGGACACTTCAGCCTCACGAGTGTTAGAGTCAGACAGAGCTCTGGAGTTCATTTATTCTCTATCAACACCAGGGTTGAATAGTTTTAACTCCCTTTCATTTGTGAACACATACAGATGTGTTCAGTAGCTTACAGTGCTTACTGTAGAAAAATCAAGGATGTGGTGGGTGCTCCACTCTGTAAGTTCCAGTGCTACAAATAAGGTTCATCACGAGGCAACAAGAATTAAAGACACAAACCTAAGAGATCGGCATGACCTAAGGCCCTCTTTGAGGTTGGAACTGTGGGTACGTCCCTCATTAGTATGCAAAGGGTCTGCATAGCTCAAGGAGGAACAGCATGAAAGTCTCCACTGCCTAAAATAAACAAGTAGCTCTTCTCAATTTAGAAGCAATCACTATCAGCCTGGAGAGAGCAACACACAGATGTGGATGTAAAGTTGTCAGACTCGGGGCCATAGCCCAGGCCCCAGCAAGCAATGTTTGGCCTCCTGTCCGAAATAAGCCAATTAAGCTGCCTGTGCAGAGCAGAGAGTAGAGATCTATTCAACATGGCAAAGAGGAGAGGGCAAAGCCATCTTCAGGGCTGTAACAGAGGGTGGGGTTACCAGCTGTGCATAATAAACAGCCAGTGAGTTAGGACCCAGCCCTGGCCATCAGGTTCAGTGCCAAGGCTTCCTACAAGACCAGGTCCCACATGATGCACTGCGACACTTCCTCCAGGAGACAAGTTCCCTCTCTGCTCGCCTCGGGGCTCTAAGCCTCGAGTCCCCCAGAAGTTTCCTAGGGAGTCATCACTCCAGCAGCCTAATGGGGACTGGGAGGGGGTTTGAGTCCCTTCAGAGTACATACACTCCTCCCAGCCTGGTCACCAGAGCTGAGCCACTGTCCAGTCTCCACTCCACTGTCACCTAATTGATGGGCAGAGAGGGTGAAGGTCGGGGTTTGCAAGTCCTCAGATGAAGGCTTATTTAATTCGTGGCCCCTAAACTGACTCTGGGTGTCGTTTCCGTCCCACATCCCCTAGCATCACAGTCACCTTGAGGCAAGTGTTCCCCCACCTCATTTAGTCTCTAGAATTCTATGCCCTTCCTCTAGTCTGAATGGCTCCAACAATCCAATTCACTGTCTCAGAGAAGCAATCATAGAAAAGCAAGAATTAAATTGGCTGAAACTCAGGAAGTAAGGCTTTGTGTTATAATAACCCGGTGTTTAAGTTTCAGAAGTGGGAAAGACTAAATTTTAAATATGCCTATTCACCTCCCCAGGAGCCCCAAGACTCTTGTGGAATTGGCAATTCCTTCCGTGCCCAACCATCTAATTTCCCTACGAGAAAAATACAGAAAAAGAGGCGCTGCGGTGTGCCGTGGTCCACTAGAGAGGAGGCTCTAAAGGCCATAAAATAGGAAGAAAAACAACCTCGGAAAGAGGCAGGGACACTAGGAGTTTCACACACAAGTTTCCCCAGACACGTGGATAAAGATAAACACCACCTGCATAAAATGTTAACTTCCACTGGGGACAGTGTGAAGTGTGACATAGCACACTTCATTTACTTGTGCTACAAACACACAGGTTGGCATAAGGGGAATGGTCACTGGAAGAACAGAGGAAAACTGGCAGCGGTGTCTAACCAGAGGAAAACGAGCCAAAGTCAATGTTACAGCAGTTAAATCACTTTGAAAATGCATAATAACTTCAAAACTAAGTCTGATATAGTGCAAGCTTGGTGTGTTAGAAGCCACCTAAATGCAAATGGGGTGAACTATCTAGCAAAATTAAACAGTGAGAAAAAGGGAGGGAGGGAGGAAAGGAGGGGAGGGCCCTAAATAAATGGAAACACATCAATCCAACTCAGAAAACAAAATTTAAAACTCTGATGACATTTCCTTTTCTACTGTGGTAGCTTGAAAATTTTAAAGCAAGACAGTCTTTGTTAGGGACTTACTGTTAACAGCAAAGGAGGCCGTGGCCCTATTTTAACTTGGACGTCCTTCCTTCTGGCTCCCACGTCCCACCCAGGGAACACCAAAACACCAGTGGCACAAGCTGACTGGTTAGAAGGATGTCTTAAATTTTATATAAACCTTGATATATACCTTATCAAGTAAAGCATGTCAAAGAGCAGAGGACGCATGCTTTCTCCGTGTAAACAAAGACACACTGTATTGTAGAGAATCGCATCTATAGGTAATAAAATTTGTAATATGCCAGAATGTTTGTGGTGAAGTAGATTGTGACGATCTGAAAATTCATATCCTAAAAATATAGACTAACGCCTCCAAGAGATCTCAAAGGAGACACACACACACACACACACACACACACACACACACACACACACACACACACACAAAAATTTCACCTTCTACACTGGTCTATGTAATTCTTAAGGCGACCACAAGGTGGCAGGTGTGGTGCAGGTTATGCATAGATGGAGCATTGTGAACTATGAAATAGGTCATGATATTAACACTCTCCTGGTGCCACAGTGTCTTAAAGGCTAAGCCTGTGCCTGTCACTGTCCTTTGAAACTTACAACTTTTTCTCAAGAGTTTCTCACTTTGCTAATAACAAATCCAAAACTCAGCTACTGTACCTAAGGGCTCTAACTATTCTCTATTGTCTTCCCATGGTTACGTTGCAGCACATACATGGTGCTTCCTGTGTGCTGACAATGCCTTAGAGACATCCATATCTCATTTAACAGTGTGGAGATGCCCTGAGGGTTGGATCTACATCTTATTTACCATTTTTATATCCTAAACTGTATACCTTAACACAGGTGCTTTATACAGAAAGAAAACACTAATGTCTTCATGACCCCATTTATGGATGAGAATAAATAAGAGACATCCTGAAATAAGGGACGTCATGGTCAGAAGTTCAGGTTCAAATCCCACCCTGTCACTGCAATACACATCCAGTCTGTACCTTGAGAAAAGCCAGTTAATAATTTATATTGATATGCTTCTATCGAGGAGGAAGGTAATTTTATTCAATAGACAAAAGAGCCACTAAAAAACTGGTTAAGCATTATTGCTACATATAAACATTTAGGTAAAGCACACCAGATGAAGAACTGCCATGGCAGAAATCTTTTTCCTCAGAACAAAACTCCTGCCGATGTGCAGGTTCTTGGTGCTGACATTCATTACCCGAGCTGGTCTAACATTTCAGCTCCCTTAGGCTCGACTCTGAAGAGCGCCACCCTGGAAGAGCACTTCTGGAAGACCCAGGGGTTCGCTGCTGTTGGTGGATGAGTCTTCAGATCCACCCCAGCTTCCCACCAATCCCACACCACAGCACACACTCAGTGCTTTGACGGTTGGCAAGCCACACCCTTCCTACTCATGCTACGATAAAGTTAGTCATTCACTAGTCCAGTGGGAATGGAGAAGATGTCCTGCATCAGCTAAGTGTGTTTTGTATGTGGCTTACATTTTTAAAAACATTCCCTTTTGCCTTGGGTGTTTTGCGGCTTCAATAATGATCACTTTAGCTGATAGCCCTGGGTCTGGGTCCCTCAGTTTTTGATCTTGCATGATATTAGAGACTTGATGCTTGCTTCTTTGCTTTTCAGTTTTTAATTATGAGACATTTCAAACCTGCAGAAAGGGGGTTTGTAATACATACCCAGGATGGCTCACTGAAACATGTCAATTGTTGATGTTTTTTCACAGCATCTGCTTCACCGTTTTCTCAACATGCAAGTTTCTCTACAGTCCCATGTGAAAACATATTTCAAACATCCTGCCTACACACTCACCTGACTACTAAACACATTCTCTTGTTGTGGTGCATTATATGTCAGCCATCGTCAGAATAACTCTGATATGATCATTTTTACATGCATGTACATTTCCACTTATCCCTATCTCCCTATCACAGTTTTCATACTTTTGTTTGTTCCAACACAAAAAGCAATGAGTAGTTACACATTTCAAGCAAGCCCCACACTTCTCTCATCACACGGACCATGCTGCAGCCCGTTTCAGTTGCCTTAGAGGATGCCTACAGCTGTGACTAGTCTGATGCCACTCCTGAGAGTCAACCATGTTGTGGAGAATGATGGAGCACCAGCTGTGCTGCCACAGGCTTGCCTCAGAGGGCATCATTGGTGGTGATGTTTAAACCAGATGTGGGGCATATGGTGTGAACCTCAGCACCTGGGAAGTAGAGGGAGAAAGGATCAGAAGTTCAAGACCGGTCTTGGTCTTGGCTACCATAGCAAGTATGAGGGCAGTCTGAGCTATACAAGTCCCTACCGGAACAAAACAGTCTAGATGTATAATATTATGTACATATACATATATATGTGATATTATGTTATTTTACATAATGGTTACCTCCTGACTTCTCTAGCACACATGGTAAAAGCCATCCAAACACAAGCCGAACATACTAAGCCCATAAAACTTGAGGCCATCTGTCTCACTTGCTAATGAAGAAAATTCTCTTTGCTTCACAAAACTAAGGGAAACCTGCCAATCAAACCCTCAGCCTGTCTCCTTGAAGATCAGTACCAGGTTGTCTGCCGCGTATCTAGTTTCTCCATTTGTGGCAGATCTTACTTCATCAGCTCTAATGAAGCAAACTACAGGAGAAGGTGAAATAAGGTTTTGATCAAAATTCTAACTCCCAAACCAGCAGTCAAGAGGGTGGTCAGGCAAGGGAGGGTAGAGCCACCTGCAGACACAATGACACATCGCTCGGAGAGTGCAACACCTAAAGATAGTCACCATAACCTAGGCTCAAATGTCCCTTGTGAAACAGAAAACTCATCTTCCCATTTTGCAAAGCAGAAAGGGAATTTAAATGAGGGAGTTCATGCCTCCAATTAGATTATTTCTTTTGTACAGAGAATGCTGGGCGTTGTTCATGAGTGACTGACGGAAGACCAATATGCATTAGTGCACGCAATAATGAACACAGGAAGCCGCCATGACACGTATTCCCAGGAACTTTGATCTCAAGGCTTAAGAAAAAAAAGGTAAATGATACATTCTTCCACAGGAAAGACTGAATGTCTATTTGTAGTGACACGAGCAAGGAACCCTGGCCTCATTTCCACCTGTGTGCAACGCCTTTGCTTCTCGGGGTTCCTAGTTCGGAGTTACCTATGAGTCTGAATGAATACACATATGGCCAAGACATAAAATGTTAGTAGATATAATTCCATGTACTCCCCAGAAGACTGAACTCAAAAGTACATATCATAATAGCTCATCATTTACCAATATTTCTTTAAATATGTGACACTCCATGGTGAAAAATACTAGAATTTTAACAGTGATAGGCTGTTTCCCCACCACTCACCTACAGGTGTTGAGAATACGTCATACAATGACCTGGAGGCTCCCATCCAAGCAGGCTTACAAGGCTGTGAAGGTTACTGTTCCATAGACTGCACAAGGTCCATCTGGATATGGGAGTTTATCAAGATCCTTAAATGTAATCCTGTTCCTCTCTTTAAAAATAAGCTAGAGGCAGGGAGGTGGTGGGCAGGCAGGCTTTAATCCCAGCACGTGGGAGGCAGAGGCAGGTGGATCTCTGAATTTGAGGCTAGCCTGGTCTACAAATCAAGTTCCAGGACAGCTAGGATGTTACACAGAGAAACCCTGTCTCAAAAAACTAAATAAAACCAAGATCTCAACATACAATTACTGCTTAGCCTACACTTTTTTTTTTTTTTTTTTTTTTTTTTTTTTTTGAGACAGGACCATATTAGGTTGCCCAGGCCAGCTTCAAGCTCTAAATGCAACAACAGTAACACGGAAAGTACTCATCTTTTACCACTTTTCAGGAAACATCAGAGGAAAAACATCTGACTTAAATGTTGCAAAAAACAAGATTAACTTCAAACTAGGAGACTGAGAGAGAAGAAAGAGGTGAGTAAATTCATAAAAGGAAAGAAGAACTACCATGGAAACAGTTAGAAATAACGTCAATGATACAAGATAGGTTCAACCATAACAAGTCATCTGAACCCTGTTTCCCTCCTCTGCTCCATCCTTCCTCAGTGACAGTGGCCAACAATCCTCCAGAAAGGAGACCCCAACAATCGCTAATCAAAAGTATTTGTTACTACTGAAAACTATATATAGACCCTTTCTCTTTCCATTATTTTTAAACAACACAATACAATAACCACCTGCACTACCTACATTGTATTAGTTACTGCTAGTAAACTAGCAACATTGTTTTCAAATACTCAGGAGGTCTGACATAGATTTCAGGTAAACACTACAAGTCTGAAGTCCTGGAGTCAACCCTCACAGATACCAGGTGATGGCATTCTAAAGGAGCCTTCCTGTGAACCTTCTCAGAAAACTAAAGTAAACATCCATCCCCAAATCCCTAAAATAAATAGGGCAGGTTGGTACAGCTGTTGTGGTTTCCAGCTGGAGACCAATACAAACTTTAGTCCTTGTTCTCAATTATCATTCCACTATGCCTCCTGTCTGCACCACCAGCCACAGTGAAGATGCTAGAAATAGTAAGAAGTTCTAGACTTTAGCCTACAAGTGGAACTGCCTAACTTCCTAGCTCTTCAGCCATAAACTGATTGATTGTAAATAAAGAAAAGCTATTTTGCTAGATTCAGCTGTTAGTTAGCACCAGAATAATTTATGATTTAAAAGAAAATAAAAATTCCTAAAAAAACATAGACTTGATACTTTCTGGTTATTTTCATCATATTTTTATCATTCTTGTCTGCATTTTGTTTTCTGAATTTATTTCATAGTGTATTAAAATTATCTGATACTTAGATATTTCCTACAGATTATAACTGACAATGAATAAATAATGTAGGAATTAATTGAAGTTAAACTTCAATTTAAAAAGGACCATCTATGGAGCTCATTAGACAAGTTTATAAAATATTAAAACATGGAAGAAATACTTGGTATTTAATAAGTTAGTATTAATAAATTCATATTTTAACTTTTTTAAAAACTGTTTTAATTTATGTCTTTATTTGCGTTGGTGTTTTGCTTGCATGTATGTGTGAGGGTGTCAGATCTTGGAGTTACAGACAACTGTTATGAGCTGCCATGTGGGTGCTGGGAATTGAACCCTGGTCCTTTGAAAGAGCAGTCAGTGCTCTTAACCATGGAGCCATCTCTCCAGCCACCGTATTTGTACTTCTTGTAACTGATATTAAAACAGGCACAACATTATGAGACGTTTATAAGCTTTTAAACTTCTGTTCCCCTTGCTGGTAGCAATAAGGAAACTGGACTAAGAGACACTATTAGTTCATGTTTGCGCGGCCAGTGGCTCTACACATGGTGCTGGGATGTATTAGGTTCACTTTACTTGTGAGTTTGCTCTATGCCTCTATTTGAGTTCACGAAGTTATCAAAGGAAAAATGTAAACATATTTACATTAAATGCAAAATATATATCTTCAATGAGTTTACAACATCTGCAGTAATGTAATGAGGATAGCTCAATATCTATCTGTATGTCTTTGATCCACTCAAGGGAAAGAAATCTTTTCCCTAACTTGGAATTTCAAATGTTCTGCTCTAAGAAGGGGTCAGAGCGCATGAAGAATTACATTCCACCTGGGATCAATGCACCCCCGGCCTCTGGCTCACTTAGCGCAATTATAAATGTATTGCTAAGAAAACTAGATATCGACCAGATTTCCCTCACTTTCAAAAGAACATGGTTTAAGATTCATTTTAAAATTCTACCTAAAAGGAGCTTTTCTTAAAATATACTTCTGGCTTTATATATTAAATAAAGAACAACACACACACACACACACACACACACACACACACACACACACACATGCACGCACGCACGCACGCACAAGTGTGCGGTAGCAGCAATTAAACTCCTGCCCTAATCTGAAGTTCCAAGAATAATAATTTGTTTCTAATGCAAATACGTTGGCTCTTTTGCATGGAAAAGAGACACTGAAAATTTACAACAACATAATGCAGAACAACAGAATGATTCAAATAAGTAAAGTAAGTTCATTAAGATTATGTTACATACTTACATCTCCAATCATTGAAATTATCTCCATTATTTAAATTGATAAATAATTCCAATAAAGACCGTTATTTAATGAATATAAAAACAAGAGTCAGATCTTGCTTAGATATGCAAATGCACACACATCCAACAGCATGCATCATCCGGCTTCCCATCTCCCAGCCCACGCTCTCCCGTGCATGGCACTGAGCAAGCTAGAAAAAGAATGCGCTGAGAACACCATTCGGATGCATTATAACCAGGAAACCTTCTTTAGAGAGGTCACTCACTGAAAGGGAGAAAGTTTCTCTCTGAAAGACTTTTCCATCCCAAGTAAGTAACTTTGTTTGGCTGCAGAATTACTGACACGATTCTGTTGAGAAATGTTTTAGCATTCTAAATTACAACAAAGCATATCTCACACAATCTAGCCATGAGAACATGCCAAGGTGACATTACAAGAAGGTTCTGGTTTTCAGGAGAAAAACACAAAAGCCAGAAGAAAAACATGTACTTGAAAAAGAGGTCATGTCTTCTCTGCTTTGTGGGAAGTTTTAAGAGCAGTCTATGAATACTTGTGGAAGAATGAATTTAGCTTTCATGTTGCTTTGAAACAAAAATAATTAAAATAATGGATCACTTGTTCCAGAACATTTATTTTATATATGTACATATATAAAATAAATTCATATGTGAGAAGTACCATATTTTAATACTGGCTACTTAAAAAAAAAAAAGGATAAAACACAAAACTCTGAAAGCAACGATTTATTCGTGATCATAAGAAAAAAACTAAGTCTAGTTCAGTTTAGTATGTCAAGTCTCAGGGTTAGGCAGAACAAATGGACCAATTATTTCTACATAAGACCTTCTGACCCTAATTATAGGTAGGTAACTTTCATTAATAATCACCACTGTTCTACTGAACTTAATATGCCTGCTTTATAATAAAGGTTAAATAATAATAAAGGTTAAAAAATAAAGAGGAAAGTTTGTAATAAAATCACAAAGTAACTTTAAGGAAAAAAAATTCCTTAGTTCTAGGAAATACAATTAAATATATTAAATAAATAAGGGCAAAGCCCCAAATGGTGATGGTGAACAGTTTTCATATGGTGTGATACAAATTTCTAACTTTAAAATCCTAATCATCCATACAATTATCAAAATTTTTTGAGTTAAGAGAACAAGCCAATTATGAAGTTAAAATTCACAATTATATTTAAATGTATAGAAAGTATAGTCATTTATCAGCAATTAGAAAATACTGAACCATCTGCAATATAGATAAAATTATTAGGTACAGAAAACTAAATTTGACATTAATTTAATAGAACTTTTAATTGAAAATATATATATATATATGTATATAGAAAAGCTTAAGCAAATATGAGTTCTAGGTCTTCCAATACTTTAATACTAAATTTCCACAATAAAACTCGGACTTAAAGCGCTAACATAGTAAGGTGTGTGCATGTGCACAAACAGGCCTTTCAGGTGCTCTGAGTTCCAGAGAGGCAGCACACAGGCACAGCCCAAGACTTTTCCTGCTATTTTAGTACACAGGACTAAGGTCAAACAGCAAGTGAGCCCCACGCACGGTTTTGCAGAAAGTCAGAGATCATTGCCTTCACGGGTGAAAAGTCTAAGCCCCAGTTAGACTAGAGAACACCAGACTCACAAAGAGCTTTGGGTAACGGAGTCTGAAACACTCAGATTAGAGAAGAAAGACATCTGGGAGCCAGGACACGAAAGCCTTGGCCACTCATTCTGGTCTTGGAGTTTTCTGAGTGTAGATGGCACTGGAGGAGGCTGACAGAGCTAGAGAGTTCAGTAGTCTGCAGAATCTTATTCACAGCAGAGACTTGTTATCAATCAGTCTGTCGACTGACTGACTGACTGAATCGGGGAACGGAAACCAGGAGTGTAGGGCAGTGCCTGGCAAAGAGTGGTGGTGTTCCAAAAAGTAACCAGACGCATGATCTGAGAATGAAGGTCAGCATGGCCTCCACCCAAGACAGCCAGCAATGGCCCTGGACACAAAACTCTGCAGTTGAATATAGTCAAGTTGAAGGTCTATTCTCGTCCCAGCAAACCCAACGGCCAACCCCAACACAAGCCCTTGCCCTTGATTCACAAGACTATTAAATCTGATTAAAAGAAAAGGCAATGGGCGAGGGTAACCATTCGTATGGCCAAGAACCTAGTGAGCCGAAATGAAGCGTATCAGCATCAGGGTTGCTTTGGCCCCCACATCTGTGGTCCCTCTACCAGCACTGGGTGCTGAAGATCAAACAAGCAGACACCAGAACACATCAATGATCTTATGAGGATGGGGATCCTTTACCCATCGCTCTAATAGGTAAGGATGCAGAGATAATATACCACCTGTTAGCAAGCACAGGACAGTTCACAGACCCAAGCCTGGCCAGCATCTGGGATGATGTTCTCTCCTCCAGAACTATAAGAAGTGTCTAGTTTAGGACACTTAGCCTATGGTACTTTGTTACAGCAAATCCAAATGGACTGGAAAAGCACAAAAAGACACTCTGGTAAAAAGAACTTGAGACAAACTTTTCATAAAGAGTGAAATTAACAAACACATTCCATTTCCATTATGTCTTAACATGCTACATCACGTCTTTTTATGAACAAAAATCTGTTAATGCATGCAGCTCAAATGCAAAAACAGCAGTGGCAAATCAGCTTGGAATCTGGAAATACTTTCTCATTCAGGACAGGGAAAACATATACTGTCACCTTCTCATGGAGGCCGAACATCACGGCAATGAGACCCTACTAGAAAACAAAACATTTTAAAATTGTAAATCTCAATAGGCCCTTTCACCGTGTCACATGCCTACAAAAAGAAGTGTGACCCAAGCAATTAGGCGTGCTTATTGCCACCACAGAGAAGTTCCAAAAATGCAGATCCTAAGGTCACGATGAGTCAGGATGACAGGGAGCACCGCTAAGCTAAACTGCCCCCAACCGTGCTCTGCAGCACATGGCCTCTGGTGGCTAAAGCGCACTGCGACACCAAGATCAGACGTATACACCCTAGGAAACAGTTACAAGCTGACGAACAGCGTTAATTTGACATCATGGATCCCAGTGGTTATAAATATAGCTTTCCACTACTTTAATTGGCAATGACTAGACTGACCTTTCACCATAACTCTAACTGCAGCACAGTAATTAGACAAAGCAATACTTAGCTTGTGAAATAAAGAGTTGGGGAAGTAGCTCTCAGTCATTAGCTTTGAGAATATAAAATTGGGGTCAAGTGAGTTACCAATCGGGGGGAAAATGTATTTGACTGACTATCCAACCACAGCCCAGAGTCCCAAAAGGAAGCAGACGTAGCTCCTCCTATTGAAGATGAAAACTAGACAGAAATGAGCTTCAGAATCCAGAGAAGAAAAGAAGGCAGCTGTCTGGACAGCTGTAGAGGAAAGAGAAGAAAAGTTTGACATCAACAAATTAAAAAATGCTAACTATAAATTCTAACTGTGGTTAGAAGGAAGGCATGGAAAGAGGCAGACCTGCCTCGGGCCCACAGAAGGTTAGACTCTGAGTAAGACCACAGAGAAGAGGCAGCTTCCAGATGTCCCTGGAAAATCACCCAAGCTGTAAGGACCCCGGGGCTCTGGTGACCTCCCGCCCTGCTGGGGAGCAATGGCCTCTGAGGAAAGGGAGCACATGGGGTTTGCTCTTACAGCAGCTGAGGATGACGGCATGCTCAAGACAACCCAGGGAGAGGAGCATGACGAAGTCCGAAAAGAAGGACCAGCACAAGCTTAGCCTCAGGCCGGGTTTCTCATCACAAGTTGCTCCACCCTGACATCCCTGGGCCTCGGCAGAGGGCACTCCACGCCCTGCAGTACGTGGAAGGTCATAGGTCATAGCACGGAAACTCATAACTCAATTCAAGACCCACTACTATTTTTTCTCATTAGCACAATACAAGTGTATTTGTTTTTCTGTATCTAGAAAGAAATGTGATTACAGCAGCAATTTTATTCAAATAGTAACTCACGTTAATCACCAAAAGTCAAAAAATCTAAGTGACAGTCAAGGACTATCTTTCATCAGTTAGAGTATGAAAATCACACATCTAAAGCTTTTTGGAGATTTCTCCTGTAACACATGAAAACCCATGTAATACAGAAACATTCCACACTGTACTAAAAACTGTCCAGAAATGCAAACTGCAGAGCACTGACGCTAGAATGCAAGAGGGCTTCAGAGTGAACTTGGCAGACCTGCAGACGGCTGAGTAGAAATGACGAAGGAGAAAAGTGGCTCAGCCTCTCAAGCACTGTCTATTCCAAACGGTCAACATAGGCTCTCAGTAAAGATCTCCTGAGTGAGTGAGTGAGTGAGTGAGTGAGTGAGTGAGTGAGTGAGTGAGTGAGTGAGTGAGTGAGTGAGTGAGTGAGTGAACGAACAAACGAATGAATGAATGAATGAATGAATGAATGAATGAATGAATGAATGAATGAATGGAAAGAAGGAAGAAAGAAAGAAATTACATCAAGTTATTTTTGCTTACATTTTCTTAGACCAAACAAGACAATGACTTGTTGATTTCTGGTAACTATAGCAGCCGGCACATAAGTGATTATTTTAAAAGGAATCAAGTGGAATGTGGTGGTACATACCTCTCATCCCAGCACCGAGGGATAGGGCACCAAGGATCATCTGAGGCCACCCAGAGCCATGTACTAAGACTGTGCCTCAATACATACATCACACACACACTCACACACACACACTCGTAGACACTCACATACTCACACACTCAATCTCACACACTCAATCTCACACACTCACACACACACACACACACACACACACACACACACTCACACACACACTCACACACGTGCTGTGAAAGTTCTCTACTAAAGCAGAAAGCCATCTAACCACTGTGATTTAAAGCATGAACTTCCTATATAAGAAACCCAGACACAGAGAGCAAGCTCAGCCAACCCTGGTCATCGTCTACGGAAAAGAAGGCAACAGTGAGGGAGTTTAGGGCGCCCTAGTTATGTCAGGGCTCAGAGCCAACCTCTCCACCTTATTCCTTCCATTGCCTTGTATTTCCAATTAAAAAACTAAACTCTTAATCCTTTAAATATATTATTGTGAACCAAACTAGGCACCCAACAACAGATAAAAGGATAAAGAAAATATGGTATAAATACACAATGGAACCTTTCTCAACCTTAAAGAACAACTTTATTTCATTTATAGAAATTGGATACAATTGGAGATAATCATATTAGGCAAATTAATCCAGTCTCAGAAAGGAAATACTATATTCTTTCTCTCTAAGATATACAGATACTGAAAATCATGGCATGAGCGTAGAGGTAAAACTGTCTGGAGACACAAAGGGTGAGAATGAAGGGTGATATAGAGAAATATGATCAGTGTCTAGTACCTTAGTTTTAGAAAATGTCCTTAACATTCAATGGCATGTAGAAATGATGAAAACAACATATACTATATACTAGACAGTGAATTCATACAAAGAAAATTAAAAATAACACAAAACGGAGGTAAGAAGACTCAACGGATAATCAAACATAAAGAAATGGGCGAGGTTATCCACAGTATGGCTCATTTTCTTTCCTCTCTCGTCTGGTCTATTGTGATACAGGCAAGCTGGCCCTTACCAAAGACTGAACAAATGAGACCAAATCTTAAACTTGGATCCTAAACTCAGCAAACTCAACACTTTTTTTTCCCAGTTCTTCAGTGGTAATAATATATTTTGTCTTTTGTTTCTGAGATTGACCCTAAGACCTCACATCTGCTAAAAGCACGGCCCTCCCAGCTCAATGCCCACTTCAAATGCTCCAAAGCAGCACCTAGCGTTGGCATGGGCGTGGAGACAGCCATTCTTCTCTACGGGTGCCAAAGATTGGTGTGGTCCTCCCTTGAGGAAATTAAGAATTTAATTGACGTTAATGTGTCGCTGCTAGGATTAAAAACTGAAAATAATTAGAATGCCCGTCAGTGACAGAACAGTTAATATAATGTGCTGAAATCTTGCTAGTATGAATAATGACACAGCTACTTCTGCAGCTACCAAAACAGAGAGGAGTCTGCAACATGTTAGTAAGCAATGGGCTTGGAGGGCAGCGTATCACATACAGTGCAAGTGCACCAAGAGACGGAAAGGCATCCACTTGTGTGGCACCGGGAAAGACACTCTCCGAAGCAGCAACAGTGGAAATCTCTAGTGGTGTTCCATGGAGTTTCAGTTTTCTGTCTCAAAGTATTTACCACTCAAAAAGCATTAAAAAAAATATGCAAGAGTCTATAACCCAGAGAGACTGCAGTCAATTCTGGTTCCATACAGAAAATAGGAGGAGGCAGAAGCTGAACAAAAACATGCAAACTCACAGCGTGCATACATGGGGGTGGGCACACACAGGACAACAACAGTGAGGCTCCATTTTCAGCACTGTCCAACAGCAAGAAAAAGAACGAGTCACCAAATCTCATTTGAGTCTGAGTTTCAAAACTGCACGATAGAGAGGTAGTTAGAATGACTGCCCTCAGAGGTTCCTCACAATTCTAAGACTCCACAGTGACAACGCTGAGAAGGAGTAGGCAGGAAAGTAGCAATAACTCCATCCTCTGCCAGTCCTGCAAGGTCACTCTTGAGATCTATGGGCCACATGTTAGTCTGTGTGGGACTTGACATGGAAAAGCTCAGCAAATGGGTACAGAAGAGGAACCCCAACCACTAGTCGCTACAGCCAGTGTCCCGCAGAGATGGCACGCCATGCTAAGGAAGGCGCCCACGAGAGGCAATCGCTGTGCCGTGAACAGTTCAGTTCCCTACAACATTTCACTATACAGACTTTAAAAAGTGCACATGTGCTGTCTGACATTGTGGTGTTTCTCTTTCTCCCCACAAAACTCCAAGGAAAGAAGAGTCAGGGGAGACTTTGATATTGCATTCTACTGTTATTCAGATATATCAATAATCAAATCGGGGGCCTGCCAATAAAAATAGAATAAACATCATTAGCATTTTAATAATCCTGCAGGCCACAGGGCAGGAAAAACAGAGCGAAGGGAAATCAGCACATGCTAATCTCACCTCTAGAAGTTTGCCCTCTGGCAACCTGCTGTGTCCTGCCAGCCCTGTGCCCCACCACTCCAGGGAGACATCCCATATTTCACACTCTCTCAAAGACCTCGCCATGCTCTGGCTACAGGGTATGGTGTGGTCTTTGTCTTTAAAAAAAAATAAAGAAAAGCTGAGAACAGGTAACCTAATTTTAAAAATACTTTAAGAAAGTGCTGATCTTTTGGTTATAGGAAATATTTTGAAGTCAGAATATGATTTAATATGCCAGCAAACTGGACCCAGATGACAGATGAAGAGAACTCAGGAGAAGGGAAAACAAGGCGTAAGCACAGCCCACAGTAGGGCAGTGGAGAAACCCCCCCCCCCCCCGCCTGTGATATCACTGCTGACCAGATCCCAGGGTGCTCAACATATGCCAAGCCCACGTTTATGCAGAAGCACAGTAAATAGCTAACTTGCTCATTTTCTCAACCAAATGGGAAGTTAAAAAATTGTGCTTCCCAGAACATTACTGTTCGATTTATTCATTATGATTGTGTACATGTGTGTATATATAGAGAGAGCGAACCAAAGTATATTTTTCAAAACCCAATTCATTAAAATATATTCCTATGAAAATTCCATGTGAAAAACATTTTACAAAGTATGTTACTATATGTAAAAGGATTTTATTCAACATAAACTTGAAATATAAAAAACATTCCTTGCTTGTAAATTCTATTCGTGAATCAAGTTCATTTTTGTTCATTTAATTTGAAGACAAAGAGATGTTGACAGAAACAATGAACACACTTCACCTGTCATATATCCCTAAGATGACTGTGAACATTACAGTGTTGCTATACATTAATAAGTAACCTTCAAGAACCTTCTGGTGTCTTAACAAAGTGTGATTTAAGGCCTTCCATATCCACCCATCTTCAGGTAAGCATGAGGGATGGAGGCAAGAAAGCAGAGATAATGGATGATGCTGAGCACGCTACCACTCTCATGATGAACTAATGATTCGGGTTCAAGGTGCTACCACTCTCATGATGATTCATGCTCCAGGCGCTCCGAAGCATGATTAACCCTCCAAACACTCCACTGAGGAGGGCTCCCAGTACCCAAGTCTTTAAAAAGAACTCTAATTAAGGTTACCAAGTTGAGATGGCAAAGGACCCCATAGAAAACACTGGAACAAAGAAACAGATACAAAGGAGATCCCTCTCAACTCCCCTTGTATGCCCGATTCATTGGCATTCAGGGAAGACTTTCTGGGGAATCTATTTCCTTGCACCAAGTGTATGTGACCTTCTCTGGTAGCCACTGGCAAGTGTTTGCCAAAATGTCACTGACCTACAATGTAGGTCAGAAACTGCCCTACAATGCTGTGTTTTCTGGAATGGATATGTCATTGATCAGATGACAATGCCATCAGTGATAATGAAAGAAAAAATTCCACAGGAGGAGATCCAAATTAATGGAAGAAAATTACAAGAGAAAATGTCATCAGTGGACATCAACAAAAAAAACGTCAACAGAATATAGCTTTCAAAAAGAGAAGAGGCAGCTTAGTGTGGGGGTGGTTATCAGCCAGGAGGCAAAGGCTTTTTACTGAATTAGGAGAAGAAAGGCTGTTTTCACAAAGGCTTGCCTCCAGGAAAAGGACTCTCTTTTAGAGATTAGACTGTTGTTGTTCCTGGGAAAGGGATGGGGGAAGGTGCTGGGGGGGGGGGGACAGTTACATGTCTGGGTACATAGGAGGGGCCCCTCACATTTGAATCCCAAAGTTACTCATTTTCTCATTTGCATGTCAAAATGAGTGATATAATTTGTGAATGTCAAAAGTAGTTACAGAAAATTAAATAGAAATCGAATAAAAATGACTTACTGCTACCCTTAGAAGAGAAAGTCAAACGCTGTTCATCCCACTCTGCAATCTCAGGAAGTTTCACTCGTACCGACACTTCAAAGAACCCAGCCACACAAATCCATTCTTTTGAAATATTAAGCAAATAAAAAAAAAAAATGATCTCACTGAGAAAATGACTTTTACACCAGGTCTTGGAGTCGTTATTCAAATGGACCTTGCTTGTCTATGTTGTTACTGAAATAAGGGACCATGATTCGTTACTGATGAAATAAAATACAGATCTTATATTCTAGAATCTGTGTTGTGACTGGGACATTCAAAATACTGGCTTTAACAGAACCTTCGAAACGAAACACCTGTAAGACAGGTGTCTGAGGGTTATCCATAGCCCATATAGAGTCTAGAAGAGGACGATACACTTAAGTGGTCAAAGGAGGCCACCCTTCCAAAAGTGACTCGGAGTGAACTCAATGCTAAGATGAGCATTAACCACCTTGCCTTTGAACTATTTATTAGTCCTCAGTATCCTCCCCACCCCGAGATCTGTGTGGACGGACCATCAGACACTCTCAAAGCGAGCATACACAAGCAACTCTAGAACTACACAAAAAACAATGGCAAATCGTTAAGAGAAAGTAACAATTGCTCATAACAAACACTACAGACAAGCTGCTGTGGAAAAGAATCACAAGCCAAACACTTGTGGATATGGATAAGCAGCAGGCGCTCAGCCTGTGAAGCTGCGCTAGCCCCGCCCCTTTTATACACAGGGGCATTTTTCATGATGGGGGACGAGCATCGAGTACCAACAATGTCTGTGTGGATGCCTAAAAGTCTGCCAGGGATGGCTTAGTGGTGCATTACCGTCTCCTGCTACCAAGCTTCACTGCTCCTGGAGAGCAGCGGACAGAACACCCCACAAAGCTCCTCTACAGCTTAATGAGGTCTGTGTACTGTGAATACGCTCATGGAAGAAGGAAGCTTAGACACAGAAGGACGACAGGCACCAGCTTAAAAATACAAACAACTTCTCATCTGTCGTTCCGATGACATCACAATATTCAAGATACTAACTACATGGTAATATGGATTTCTTCTAAGATAATCCTATCACAAACTTCTAAAGGCTGAAGAATGAAATGTGACTGGAAAACCCAGCAGGGGTAACATACTGTCAGGACAAAATTGTCCCTGTTCCCTCCCACATAAACCACCACTCTGTCTTGGAGACCTCACAAGCTGCCTCTTTAACCCTTCCATTCAGACCGCAGAACAGTTCAACCCTTCAAATGACTTACTGTGTTCACCTCATTTCAACATGCTGTGTTTCCTGTCCAACAGGAGTCTTTGTTTCCTTTCTGACCTTATAAGTTTACTTGGTTTGATCGCCAATCAATCAATCAATCAATCAACCAATCAGGAAGCAGTTTCTGAAATTCCAGATAAATGTTTGAGGTTTTGGAAGAGTCACAATTCTTGTCCACCGATTAATTCAAATGTTGTCATCTACATGATAGCATATGAAACTCAAATCCACTTCCATAAAATTAAAACTAAAAGAAAAAAATAGATTGCCTTCCTCTTCTCCAAAAATTATTCATTTCACTAATTAGCTTAGTTAACTATTAATGTATATGGATGTGTATTTGTGTGTGTAAACACATGCGCACACCTGCCCAGGAGTGTGTGGGAGGGTCTTGGCTATCAGACGACAGGCCCAGATGTCAATTCTCCTTTTCACTAATTAACTATTAGTGAATTATTAGTTAATATATGGGTGTGTACTTGTGTGTGTGAATGCATGTACATGCCTGCCCAGGAGTGTGTGGGAGGGTCTCGGCCTTGCTTGAGGCAGGGTCTGCTGCACATGCCAGGTGGGCTGGCTCACAGACTGCCAGGGATTCTCCCAGGCCATCTCTCCCAGTACACAGTACACAGTGCTGGGATTACAGCATTAATGCTACTGTCCCCAGCTTTTTATGGGTTCTGAGGATTCAAGCTCAGGTCCTCTGTTGCACAGTAAGAGATGTTACCCACTGAGCCATCTCCCCAGCCCAAAATTAAGATTCTCAGAACATATATGCATTCTCAGCAAAATATAATAAAATACTGAAAACACTGGTAATATATTGTGGAAATTAATTTCACCTTAAGAGAAAAAAAAAAAAAACTAACACTGGAAACAGTATTTCCTAAGTAAACTGTTTCCATACTATCACAAAAAAAAACATACATGTAGGAAATGTAACATACAACAGCAAGGCCCTGGGGAGGGCTGGACTAGTGTGTCACGTGGTAAATGCAGAGAGAAGCCATGATACACACACACTTCACCTACTCAGTTTCTCCTCACTTATTAACAAGTGGCAGACATGGTTAAAACTGGAAGTGAACACACTTGAAAAGTAAAACAATCTCACTTCTCCAGCATTTGGCAGCCATTACTATTAGAGCCTATAGACCTTCAATGTTCTCTTGGTACATACAGGTCACCAATGTTATATTAGGACCTATAGACCACCAATGTTATATTGTTACCTATGGACCACCAATGTTATATTGTTACCTATGGACCACCAATGTTATATTGTTACCTATGGACCATCAGTTTCATATTGTTACCTATGGACCATCAGTGTCATATTGTTACCTATGGACCATCAGTGTCATATTGTTACCTATGGACCATCAGTGTTATATTGTTACTTATGAACCACCAATGTTATATTGTTACCTATGGACCACCAATGTTATATTGTTACCTATGGACCACCAATGTTATATTGTTACCTATGGACCATCAGTGTTATATTGTTACCTATGGACCACCAATGTTATATTGTTACCTATGGACCATCAGTGTTATATTGTTACCTATGGACCACCAATGTTATATTGTTACCTATGGACCATCAGTGTTATATGTTACCTATGGACCATCAGTGTTATATTGTTACCTACAGACCACCAATGTTATATCTTTACATAGATGATGAAGGCAAAATTAAAATGGTCATGAAACCTCAGCCATGATGACCCCAAGTATGGGACTCCCTTATCCTCTCCCTTTCTTCCCAACACGAACAAATACATAGTCCTATGGGGGATAAAACTGTTTTTACTATGTAGAAAGTTAAATGTATTTCATTTCTACAAACTCACACCATGTCTTTCAGACCCAGGCCTCTAAGCCAGAAAGTGATCCTTTTTCTGTGTGTCTTTCCCTGACTCCATAGGATTAAACACTCACAAACCACAGGTGATTTTATTTTACAACACTATTTACTTAATTAGTATATTACAATGATATTTGCTTATAGACTGTTTACTGCAGCTATTTCAGAACAAGTCAATAGGGGAGAAAAGTGCTCACCTGTGCATTCAACTATGACTCGGAAAGGCCAAGTATGAGCTGGGAAGCCAAGGCTCTTTGTACCCTCCGGACCTAACCACTAACGGGGCACAGTGACCTCAACCAAAGACGAAGGGTTATCCTTACAGAAGACAATGAGGGAAAAACTTCTAGAAGCTTTCCTCATGCATTATAACGTTTTCAGCACAGGGCAACCAGAAAGTGTCTTTACCACAAAATGCTGTGCAAGAAACCACCCCGAAACTGTGCAGCTTAAATAAAAGTGGACATTTGTTCACAACTCTGCAGGCCTGGGCTCTGACATTGCCACTGTCTATAGGAGACTACAGGAGTCTGAAGGCTGAGACCACACTGTCTAATTGAATGTCAGTTACCAAGCTGACGGCTGGCTGGAAGCTTGGACAGTCTTCCTTCTTGATAAGGTCTCTCATGACCAGAGAGAGTAGTCTGTGTGAGTGGTCCTCAACCTTTCTAATGCTGCAACCCTTTAATACGGTCCCTCACCCATAAAATTATCTTCGTTCCTACTTCCTAACTGCAATTTTGCTACTGTTTTGGATAGTGATGGAAAGATCTGATACGTAGGATATCTGACCCATAGGTTGAGAACATGTATTAATGGCGGGATTCCAGAGAGGTGAGCACAGACCTTCTAAGGATTCTAGAAGTCGAATTCTGAGAGCCCCACAACCTAAGCCCCACTGTAGCTAGTGAAATCACAAAGGGGTAAGAACTCACACCCCACTTCTCGCTGGGGAAACAGGTCATGTCATATCACATGTCAAAGTGCACACACAGGTGGAAAACTCTGGAAGAGTCTGGGTACAGTCTGCAGAGCGCAGGAAGCTCAGGCAGGCTTCCTGGGATCAGTAACTCAGGCCCTCAGTTTTGAAGGGGAAATGAAGTGATAACTTGCCTCTCTTGCCATATGGAGTTACACTACTTGGCTGGTTCACTGATGAATTTCAACAGACGAGCACAATCCAGAACCAATGGCTGATACTACTGTTGGGATTGGTTGGTTTTGTAGTTGGTGGTTGCTTTCATGTCATAAACGTCTTCAACCTTTTACATTTAATCGAGTAAACAATGTACTTGTGTTTTGATACCTTCACTTTTTTATGTGTTTGGGTATTTTACCTTCACATAGGTCGGTGCGACACTTGCGCATCTGGTGCCCGAGGAAGGCAGAAAGAGGAATCAGATCGTCCAGACGGTTATAAACTGCCACATGGGTGCTGAGAATCAAATCTGGGCTCTCTGGAAGAGCAGCAAGCGCATTTAGCCCCTGAACCATCTCTCCCAGCACCCTGGATATTTTTACTTTTAACAAGCAAGCGTTCAAATTGAACATTCTACAATAAAAAGCATCAACACAAGAAATCCAGGATTTATCTGCAGAACCTCAAGTAATAACAAAGTTCATAAAAGAAGGAAAACACATTATTGTAAAAATTACACATGCTTCCATTCACTTGCTTGAAAATGACCTGTGGAGAAATTGTTTTGTTTAGACTGTAATTAACTAGCTGACCTAGAGGTCTAAATGCATACTGAATTATGAAGAGTTCAAACTAATTACACTAGCTTCTGTGTCTACTAACAAATAAGAACATTTGATTTAAAAAGGCAAAACTTTTCTTTAATTTATTTCATAAAAATCTCATTAACTGAATATATTTTGGAAACTCGTTCCCAAGAGAGTCACAGAATGTCACAAAACTGCAATTGCTACCTAGTCTCCCTGGAACATACGTGTGTCTAACAGACTCACATCTGTGGCCACAATGCACTGTGGAATGTCTGTAAAATGTTTGTGCCCCTGAACACACTACATAATCAGAACCATTTCCTATGGGAGGAGAGGGAAAAAAATCGCCACTTGCTGTTTCCCAATATGGTGAACCAAGAGACAGGCTGGGGAAGCGCCACCTCCCCGCTAACGGCAGCCCTACAACTCCCAATGAGGAGCTGATTCCTAGAACTGCAGTTATTTTCAGCTGAGGATCTGTTTCAGCCGCGCTTCACACAGACAAACGCAATTGGATGCACAAAGAGCTCTGAATTTCAGACAAACTGGTGCTGGCAAGATTATAACACTCCGCAACGAGTAGCATCTCGCAGATATGCATGAGCTAATCTAATTTTTTTAAGCCACTTTAACGTTTTTATTATGTTATAAGAAGCCAAATAATGCTCACCTAGAGGAAATGACACTAACCAAATCACCTCCTGTGCCAGCTTTTCCTTCCAAAGCAGTAGGGCGTGATTTCCACAAACTAGACAATTCTAAGTGGTTGTTCCGAGTTAACAAAATCCCAGGGCCACAGTCTAGGGACAGGTGTCCATTTCTCAAATGACTGTAAAAACTGTCTCAGTGTCTAAAATAACCTACACAGTAACCTTTAAACTACACAGTTACCTTTAAAAAAACAACAAAAAAAGCGGTAACTATGCTAACATTTTTAAATTATCTCGCTTACTCTTCTTACGTGCAGGAATCTCAAGGCAGTTCCACAGTGCACCTTGAACAAACAGGAAAGCAATTAGCCTGAATTAATTGCTCTGCTGATGTGCTGTGCTGCAGGCGTGCACAACCCTGCACTGCTTTCACAACCTGATGCTCCGACGATAACTGCCGAGATGTGAGCCTCGCCTTAATCAGTATGTTTAGATACATATTAGCAATTAACCAAATATTAAATATGCATGGGAGAGGAGCACAGGCAGACCAAGAGAGACGCGTGCCTCTCCCCACACACACCAGCACTGTCCTTGCCACGAAGCAGAGGGAGGGCTGGAGCTATCTTGCGTGCCCTGTTCTCAGCTAATACTGGCTATCGCCATAGACACAATGCAAATGAGTTAACGGTTCTTCACATAAAAACACCCCCCAAATATGGCAAAGGGGCAACCCTCAGTAATGAGCATGGAACCTTTTTAATAAAAGAGAATATGACTTTCAACTAACAGTATGCAATGCATAAAGCTCTATCTGATTTGGACAATAACACTAAATCATTTAAGTATCAGTTTTACTAAGAAATAAGTTAAGCCAGGAAGGAAGAAGCCAGTGGAAGAAATGCCTGATTGTTTCTGAACTTGGAGCCAAATTTGAAAGTGCATTTATTCACCCTAAAATAAAACCAATACTCATGACTCTCAACACACATGGGTTAAAGCGCTTCTCTGAGCAGTGAAATGTACCGTTGGGGGGCTGGGGAGGGAGACGAAGTTAGAGGGCTGAGAACGAAGACGACGGTAACTTTCTTACACGGGGAGACAGTCGCAAACACGGCAGCACAAACCACACAATCAAGGCCAACAGCGACACCCCATGTGCTCTGATGGCCTGGAATACCACTCGGTATTTCTCTGATGTCACATCACCGTAACTACACAAGCATTCCTGCTTGTTTCAAGATAAATCAGGAGTAGCACCACTACTGTAACTGTTAGTGTGATGAGTTTACTCTTGCTCTAACTTCAGTATGTGAAGACTGAGCTCCCACTGTCTCAGAATGGTTCTATCAGCTGAGGACGGGGGTGCACGAAACATTTCCATTTCACGTGGGAAAAGGTGGAAGCCGCAGTATCCTGTCATCTTCATGTCTTCAGGAAACACCTCCCTTTCTTAACTCGTGAGAGGGCTGTCATACAGAACACAGCCCAGCCACGTGCACTGTCAGTTCTGCCATTTTTAATTACTACCAATCAAATCACAGCAATTTCCTCTCTGGTTAAACATGCGTGTACCTACCTTCTAAAGTATTTCTTCATGCCACTGTTCATAAAACATTTTAGGCTGAAGGAAAATCCCCTGCACTAAATTAATCACTAATCACAGGAGATATTTATCATCTCAAGGCTTTTACAGCGAAATTGTCAGATTTAATCACCGTTCCCATATTTTCACTATTTACTGGCCTTCATTTATCATACACTTTAGATTTTTGACAACAGTGAGTTATCCTAATTACTATTTCAAGTTTGAGTGACTGAGAATAAGACCATTCCTGGGAGACATGGGGTGGAGGGGGGGGGGGGGAATAGAGAAATTCCTCTGAGCAACCAATGAGCAATCACTTCCATGAATACTTCAAGATTTTCTCCATTATTGGCAATTTAAAAACTAGCGCCATGTGGGAAACCACCCAATCCTAGGCTTCCGGAGCTGGCCTGTCATCAGTTAAGATGTGTCACCCTTGCTCTTTTCCATGATAGGATCATAAACTGATCTCTTAACATGGAAAATGGTTGAGTGGTGACAGGGTGCATGTTCAATGAGAGCAATGAGTGGGTTCAAAGCCCAGCAAATGCTCCCTAAAAGAGAAGGGTAACTCTTACAGACTAAATGCCTATTTTGTATATTTAGTCATCCTTTGTAGCTGGAAAACATAAACAAGAAACTGCATCCCAGTGCATTCAGAGGCATCCACGGCATGATTGAACAGAAGGACCCTTGCAGGGGCAGGGAGATGGACCAGTGAGTAAAATGCCTGCCGTGAAAACAGAAAGACCCGATTTCAGATCCCCAACTAAGACTGTTTGAAAGCAAGGCATGGAATGTGTCTGTAACTCTAGTGCTGAAAGACAGACAGACAGGTGGACAACAGGGGATCGTGGCCAGCTGTCTACCAAAAATGGTAAGCAGAAGTTCAAAGTCTAAAATGAAGAGGCAATTGAGCAAGCCATCAAACATTGATTAACCTGTGGTCGTTACACATGGCTGAATGAGTACATGCACCCACCCACACACACACACACACACACACACACACACACACACACACACACGCACGCACGCACACACACGCACACGCGCGCGCACACACGCATGCATACACACACGAAGAAATTACCTTTCTAGAGATGATCTTACAAATAACTAGTCCAGCAAAATATACCTATTCCTTTTTCCAAAATATGTTTATATAATAAACATAAAACTATTCAGTGGATTATATAAAAAGTCTATAACAGAATTTTAAAATTGCTCCATTAAGCCATCCTACCACACTCTGAGACACAATGAGGCAGTTTCAATGACGATGGCCCCAAAGGCCCTTGTGTTTGAATGGTTGGCCCTCAACTGGTGGAACTGTTTGGGGAGGATTGGGAGGTGTGGCCTTGTTGGAAGTGTGTCACTGAGTATGAGCTTTCATGCTTCAAAAGCTCATGCCATTCCAGCCAGCATACTTATTCTCTCCCTCCCTGCCTCCCTCTCCCCTCCCTCTCTCCCTCTCCCTCTCTCTCCCCCTCCCCTCCCCGCAGCCACCCTTGTGGTGGCTGTCCTAACTTGTAAACTCTCAGCTACTGCTCCAATGCCATGCCTGCCTACTAGCTGCCATGCTAGACAAGATGATCATGGAGTCTACTACTCTGGGAACCAGGAGGCCTGATGAAATGCTTTCCTTTAAAACTGCCTTTGCATGGTGTTCATCATAGTGACAGAAAAGTAACTAAGACACACTAGTCTCCAAACTGCCCCAAACCCTAGAGGAAGAACAGCATCTGTACAAACCCCAGCACAGGGATGCCTCAGTGACCAGTTTATAAGAGATGGGACTGGCTGGTGCCCAGACTGGAGGGAGAGACTTGGGCTCACCTAAGCTCCTTGCCTGCCGCATCCTCCCAAGACACTGGCGCTTCTGGTGATGTCACTATACACACCAATGGTGTATTTTTATCTCCTTTTTATTTCCAAGTTCCCAGGCTTGTAGAGAAGAAAGCTGGCCCAGCTTCACGAAGTTCCAAGCTGAATAGCATCCCTTTCTCCAAACCACTTAATGTTAATAGAAAGTACAATATTCTCAAGCTCAAACTCATCTATGCTGCTGGAGTTTATGGCTAGGTTTGTCCCCTTGGGTGACCTTTAAACTTCAGTCTCTATGAGAATTAAGTAATATTAGGGGATTGAAATGAAATAAAAGTCTAAGTCCACTGTGACATGACATTCACTGGAAGATGGTAGATTATCCACTCAGTCCTTGAGCACTTATAAATACAATATATAGCATATGTTCACAAAACAATTCTTGGAAATAAAACACAATGGGCACTCTGCAAATACTTCATATCACCAACACCTGCTCAAATCCTCTCTGAACTTTAATTCTAAATATCACTGCTTTTTATTGAATCAACGGAAATTTGAAAGAAGAAACAGAATAAACATGCAGAGATGATCAAGGGAGTTGGAAAAATCTTTATATAAAACTCATTGAGTTTTACAGGAGCTGGGCTGCTGTCACTCTCATTGAGAGGCGGGTGCTGCCCCTGCCAATCTGCAACTCTAACTCACATAAACCCAAAAGCACTACAAAGGGATTTGTTTTTTCTGTAGGAGGATAAAGACAGGAAGAGAATAAAGAAAAAGAGAGGGCTAGACACTTAATGCTACAAACGAATCAAATGTAAGCAATACGCATAAACTCTAAAAGCACCTAAAATGACTGTAAGCAAAGGCTGTAGTTCAGTGGCAGAGTGTGTGCCCAGAATGCACTGGACAGCGTGTTGACTAGTTCATCTGTGCTAACAACCCAATAAACAGATTTATGATAGCCAGGCTCGCTCTCAATATCGGAACGAGAAGGAAAAACAAAGGGGTTTATCTATTAAAGCTTAACTGGGTCTCCCTCTGTAATGTACACCTGTTTGGCAAAGTACTGATACCAGAAATGACAGCAAATAAGAAAAAAACTAAACCAGGTAAAATAACTCTACTGTTGTTAATGTGTTTATTAGACTCAACTTGCAAAAAACTATTTGATTGAATGTATGAAATAAGAATTCTTACAGTTAAATATATTTTTTGAAATGTAGGTGTGTCTCTGTCCACAAAAACACATGCTACATTTGTGCAAATGCCCACTGGGTATTTGATCCTCTGAAGCTATACAGACAGTAGGAGTCAAACTCAGGTCCTCTGGAAGAGCAGGAAATGTTCCAAATGCTGAACCATCCCTCTGGCCCCTACATTCAATATCTTAATGAAGAAGAGGTCAGTTTCTAGGCTGGGTGGGAGAAAGGATGAATAAAAATATGGATCATGTCTGCTGAAGAAGAAACTGCCAACAGCCCAGGATGATAAACAATCTCATCCCAAAGATACTGCTGACAAATAATAGAATAATCCAAAACTTTTCCAAGGGTATACTTGAGTTCAGAATTTTCATGTAAAGTTTCCTTTTAAAAAAACAAAACACTGCATACCTGGAAAAAAGCAGATATAAGATATAAAAGAGATTTTTAAAATCTCCATACTTTAAAGCCTTTATGGAAATAAGACTAATAATAAGACTAATCCAGCAATTGTGGCAATGATGGTTTGTTTCAACAACCACTGCTGAGGTTTGGATGCCACTGAGAGCATCATTCAGATGTCAGCAGCTGAGTTCTCAGTGCCTGTGGGAATCAGGGGACCCTTCGAGGGATGGAGCCTCTGAAAAGACCCTGTGTCCTCGGTCATGCTGAGCTCCAATCTCCCTCTGGCTTCCTGTCTCACCATGGGATTCCTTCCTGCCATGACTAGGCATCCATCTGAAGAACCTCACCCAAAGCCAAGCATATGGGCCATGCTCCATTGGACTTCAGACCTCCAAAACCATAACTCAATAAACATCTTTTCGTCTCAGGCAACCCAATGGAGAGTACTCGGTTATCACGAGGGGAGAGACTAGCTTCTGCTGTGCTTTGTCATTTAGCTAATGTCTGCTAGAGACTCAGCTCTCTCACACTATTACCTTACAACGCTCTCATGAGCAACATGGTGGGCTGCCAATCAAACGGTCATATGCTAACAGATACAGAACACAGAAACTGAACCAACCTTTTCTTTAGGACCACTGTTAAAATGTGAAGTAGAAAAACTATATTATTTACAGTAACTTAAATATTTAAATCAAGGCAATTTCTTTTAATTCTTAATGATAAAAAACAAAACTATTATAAATATATTGCTATGAAGAACTTCAGAACTCTTCAGATTTTTACATTTCACCCTTTTATACGTAAATGTGCTGCTGTTGAATTCTGTGTCAATTACACAGAAACCCTAAGGACCAAACTGAATGTAAAATAACATAAAACATATATCAAGTACAGATAAACATATGAATAAGCTTGGAGTCAGAAAGAATAGAGAAGACATCATAAGCAGACGTTTAAGTCGCAGATCCAAGCAGCCCATATTCTTTCCATGGAATACTTAGATTGTATTTGTTGTCAAATAACTCCTCAACCGTCCTTCTGAATACAAGGAAATCCTGTGCAACCCTTTCAATGCAAAGTGCTTTTAGGAAACAACCAATGCAGAGAACAGCAAGGCTTAGTCACACAGCTCAACGCCAAGACTACAGAAGGCGAACCCATTAGAGCTGGGCTACACAGCCCAGTGGTAGAACTTTACAGTAGGACATGTGAAACCCCGGATTTGATTCCAGCCCAATAAAAACCCAACCAGACAACAAACAACAAAAGGCAAACCAGACAGCATGATTATAATGACGATGGTCTCTAATAACTATACAATTTTAAAACAATATGTTCACAGACAAGAACTTTAAATGTAGAAAACCTCTGACCACTAGGGTTTGTTAAACCAGCACTTTACAGACCCAGTCTTATAATAGTAATAGGGTTTTCCGGATGTGATTAAATAAAATAATATCTAAAGATTCGAGGGCAATGGTTCTCAATCTTCCTAATGCTGCAGTCCTTTAATACACCAAATATAAATGATTTCATTGTTACTTCAAAGCTGCAATTTTACTACTGCTATGAAGTGTAAATATCTGATATGTGATCCCCAAATCTAAACACAAATCTAAGACTTTTCCATAAATTAACAGTGGGTTAATTCCATCTATGAAATAAAAACTGACTGGTGATCCATTAATATCTTGTTTGTCCTCGCCCAGTTTTCACAGTAACAATTAGAGAGCACATCCATTTAAAAGCAAAAAAAAACAAACAACAAGTGATCTAAATTTCATAGGAAGAATTTGACCTTCCCAACAAAACATACTGAAAGACTTAAATGAGAATGCATGTAAATCGCCTACCAATTACCTGAGCAATAAAAGTTACACTCCTCCCCTCTGTCCTTACCAGCTCACATTTAACATTAATCCTTATGTCACCTAAAGAGAGGGATGACCCATACAGCAGCAGGGGCTGGCTCGGCGCTGCACTTTCTGAGACACAGTACCAAGCACTTAGCACTGATTCCCAATTTATGAAAGCATAGCAATAATGAACAAACGTAAAACAGAAGCTAATTGATAGGCTAAATGCATTAGTGCATTCCAGTGCTCGCTCTATCAAAGGTTACTAACCCATCTCGGCTAAGTGCTGAAATCATAATTAAGTCTGATGGGAAGTCCTAGATTTATACCAATATAATTACAAATATTACTTAGCTTCGTAATACAGTATGGCAAGAACAATGAGATGAGTAATTTAGATGATATTGCAAAGTGGGTTTTAATGTCTGAAACTTCTATTACAGTACACAGGATAAGTGCAAGTAGTGTAATTAAAACTAAAAGAGTCTGATCCCATCATAACTCTACTGCTCTGCTCATTAAAATGCATGTTTTCTCAATTAATCCAAACTTTTCCATTAAAAACATAAAAATACACTTTCATTCCTTGGAAATAAATCTCCATGGTCCTTATTATATTTAGAATCAAACACTAAATAACCATTACAGATAAGTACAAAAAAGAGAGACAGGGAGCAAGAAGTCGCATCCTCAAACCCTGACAGGAAGGAAGGAAGGAAGGGCAAAGCCAGGGCTGCCCACTGTCCCGTTTTGGGCTAAATGAGAGTTTGCAGAGCCCTGAGCGAACCTAGACAAAATGTTCGCTTAGGAGACAAAGTACGTGCCACTCACAGATTGCATATTTACCTACCAGCTACAGCAGTCTCTGATTATTTATTCCTTTTTTATATGTGATGCTAGCTCATGTGTACAGAAAACTGTCATAAAATCACATTGCTACACAATGACTGCTCTCTCTTTTAATTCAATATACTGCTAAGAAACTTCTCTAAATAGTAAGTGATGAGAAGCACAAGATGTTTACATATTTCATTGTATTACTTGCCATAAAAAGCTATTAAAAAGTATGTTGTTATTCAGTTGGTTGACCATTAAAATATTGATATCAGTCAATTTTCTTTAAATATTTGGCTTACTTTATAAAGTAAACATTACCAGAAATAATAAATACATTTTAAAAAAATTTTGGATTCTTTATAATTCTTTAAAAGTCCATTAGGGTATTAAAGAAAATCTGAAAAGAAATCAGTAAATTTTTCAAGAGAAATTTGATTCAATAAAGACATAAAAGGAAAATAAACAAACCTTCAAAACGGCAGTAAGAAACTGGAAAGGGTTTCTTGATGTTTTCTAGGAAGTGTTTGGGCAGACTCCAAAAGTGCATAAAACACGAGCAAAGATGGCATCAACCTGAGGCATCCACACAGCAAGGGAGACGTCAGAGTGAAAAGGAAATCTCAGGACTGCAGAAAGAACTTAGGAACTGTAGGGCAGAACTGGAACACCGGACAGAAAAACCAAATAGTTTCTAAGTGTCAGTGTGTGAGCTATGTCTGCAATCTTGGCGGTGGGCAGCTGTGAGTTCTCCTTCAGTGGGAAACAAAGTAATTTCCTGTGTTACCCACTTAGCAAGAATGGAAAGATAATCGCCAGAACATCACAGAAAGCATGGGACCTCTATGCATGGATAGTAGGTGTGTGCCTCGACCAATTAGGGCAAGTAGCACACACGTTCCTGGCAAACTTGAGAGCCACAGGCCCCAGCGAATGGACTACTGGACACCCATCCAATGAAATCGGTAAGTAAAAGAGCATTTGTGCCAACATACGTGTTATATTCAAAAGGAAACAAGCCCTTGTCCATCAATTCATGAACATACGTGTTATATTCAAAAGGGAACAACCTCTTGTCCATCAATTCATGAACATACGTGTTATACTCAAAAGGAAACAACCCCTTGTCCACCGATTCATGAACATACGTGTTATATTCAGAAGGAAACAACCCCTTGTCCACCGATTCATGAACATCCGTGTTATATTCAGAAGGAAACAACCCCTTGTCTACCGATTCATGAACGGATAAAAATCTTTAAGCTTTAGAAAACAGTAATTTTTACAATGATGTACTGGTCACTCCCTTTTCTGCCCTCTCCCTGCACTCCCTGCCAAAAGGGCCGGGGACATAGGTCAGTGTGAGACTGCTTATCCAGCATAATGCATGCGGTAGGTTAGCGACCTTCACAGAGAGGAACTGGAATGTAGCTCACTCTGTCTTAGACATCCTGTCATGGGACAACATGAATGGAACTGGACATCGTGTTTAGGAAAGTAAGCCACGCAACAAAGACAAGTAATGACTGTTGTCCAGTATTAGAGGGCTAAGCAACTGGCCTTCTGGGAATTGAGGGAACCATGGTAGCTGGCCATAAATTACACAGGATTCAGACACTCAAGATGCTGACTACAGGCAGCGATATTGTGCTGTGTGTTTTTAAATGTCAAGAAGAATGGAGTTTGAATGTTGGAGGTCTGCATTTTGTTAAAATAACAAGTGGATAAAGACTTCAGGGACAGATTTGCTTAGCCTTATTTAAACATTACATCATTTATATATGCACTGAAATTTTACATGGGACCCAATAAGTATATTCAATTATAACTTTTATTTAATCGATTAAAATTTCTAAATAACAAACAAATGAGAGAAAAATTACTACAAATATTTTACTGAGAGTCACATGAAGACTATCAAAGAACTGAAAAGAATAATTTAGGGCAATCTAAAATTGTTTACTATAACTTGCTGTAATTGGAAAAATGGAATCTATACCACTATTTTTAATGCATAAAAAGAAACTTTAAAAATAGGAGGAAGGGGAGTCTTAAGTTTAAAGCACTACTAGATTAAACAATACATAATTTCTCCCACTTGTAATATTTCTATTCACATGGTCATTAGCTTTAGATGGAACAGTGTGTTTTATTTTGAAAGCAAAGTCTCTGTAACGACCTATCTTGGTTCACAAATGAACCCTGTCTGGAATTTAAGGAAAGGAAAATAAGAAAGCTCTGAAAAGCTGGTGTGTGGGTGGTGGCCAGGTTCAGGCCTCCTGCCTGTGCTCACATAGCTGCCTCCTAGGCTGTAGTGGAACCATCACACACTTGCCTGCATTATCAGAGTCTACTGGAAAGAGGTGTACTTAATCAATGTGATAGTTCAGAGGAAAATGGGATTACGATTATTCAAAAGAGTTCCTATTTTACACACTGCATATTATGTATTAAATTGCTAATCACATGAGTCTATTTAAAAAAAACTTACATTTATAAGAAATGTAAGTTTTAAGATGGGAGATGGTAGCATATGCCTTTAAACCCAGCACTTGGAAGGCCGAGACAGAGGGGTTTCTGTGAGTTCAAGGCTAACCCCGACTCCAGAGTGAGCTCCAGGACAGCCAGGTCTACACAGAGAAACCCTGCCCTGAAAATTTAAAATGGGGGAGGGGGGAAATAAACAAATAAATAAATAAATGAGAGATGTAAGTTGTAAGAATGAAATCATCATTAAGAAGAAGTCTAAATGCACAATGTTTGAGTTAATTCCCAGAATGATTGATAAAGTAAACCACAACCACCAGCCACAAACCCTCAAAGCCCAAAGCAGACAAACAATATATGCCTCATCAGTAACAAGGAGAACTAGCGCACGGCTGCTGTGACCGTCTGAGCAAACACCAGGGCCAAGCACATAAAACACCTCTGCCTCAGAGCAGGCAGCAGACCGTCTCCAACCCGCAGCAATTCCGAGACACGACAGGACCGCGTGCCGCTTTACCTGGTGCCGCCACGTCTCATTACAGTGGCCATGTGCAGGCTTCCCCAGCGCGTGGCCAAGGCAGCGCGATAGTTACCTACCTGTCGTTGATGATCCAGTTCAGACAGAGGTTCAGAGAGCTAAGGTTTTTGCATCTCTTCACGATCTCCATCACAGTCTCGTTATCCAGTTCAGTGATATGACGCAGGTCCAAGCTGGAAAGGTTTCTCAGCTAATGACATAGATAAAATGAAAGATAAAAGCAAAGTGACAAGTTAATTCCCAAAAATCATACTGTCATCTATCATACAGTAACATCGCTGTACAAGAATTAATGTACATGAGATAGGCTAACCTTTAAATTAAATATCAAAGTATTTTACAGAGAAAATTCTAAGTAAGCATTGAAATGTATGGCAAATATATGAATGGGTAAAGCATAAAACAGGTTTTACTGAAGCACCATTAAAATGAAGAACTAGCAAGCTGTTGCGTAACAAGAAGAGACACTGCCAAACACATCCAACAGAGTCCCTAAGGTTCACACCAAAAGTTCACCTTCAAACCATCACTCACTCGTGTGCAAGCTCTCTCGTGTTAATCTAGGAAGTACACATCATCAATCTACAGATGTGCGGATGCTGCTCTATGTGAGTATTCTCCAGGCTGGGGCTTACAGAGGCACGAGTTTTTACTGTACCACCACAACCCCATGTGATTTCTCCCATCCCCTCTTGATGATTCCTGGTGTTCCCTAATGTTGCCTTCAAAGGCAAATCAATAATGTTTACATAAAGGTGGCAGGATGTTGGTTACCCTCTTGAAATAAGGCATATTCACAAATAAGAAATTTTTGTTTCTTAGCAAACAGACAAAAACGATTAATCTGGAGGTCTGTGTATATGCATGCCTCGATATTCCACCTTATGAGGCAAGAATGACCTCACAGATGTGATTGGAGGGAGTGGTCCTGGAATGGAGAAATTATGGCAGATTGTCCAAGCAGGCAATTTAATCGGCAAACATCTTTTCAGAGGAGAATCTCCTCTAACTAATCGAGAGAGAGATGCGATGGAAGCCACAGCATCTGAATCAGGACAGCCAACAGGCCTTGCCCTAACGGTGGAAATGCAGAGGGACTAGGAGCTGCAGACTGTGAGGGCTCGATGCCAGTGACAGCCAGGAAGAAGGAAGGATGAAAATCTACAGCCCAAAAGGACTGAATTCTGTCACTACCTGAAGGGGCAAAAAACACAGACTCTGCGAGCTTTCAAAAAGAAACACAAGCCAGCCATACCCTGACTTCACCTTGAAAGACCTGTGATAGACAGACATCTCATTTAGACAACAGTGGGATAATACATTTGTGCAGTTTAAGCAAAGTATGTGAAAATGTCACAACAGCACTTAGAAACTAGGACACAGCATTTACTGCAAGCTGACGGAGCTTCCTGAGGACTAGTCTGTCTTCTCTGGACCACCACCAAACCCTTCTTCGGGGAAGGTTGTCCCTATAGGAAGCAGAATTGGGTCTGACCCAATTGCCAAAGGCCTCAGAGCAGAGAAGTCTCACCTAAGTCAGTCTAGCTGAAGTCCCCTGAGAAGCAGACACTGAAATCCACAGTAACACATGGGCATGAGGAGCAGCTGAGCAATTCAAACGTGACCAGAGAGCTAAGACGTAAGTCTTCATTTATATTTTGATTTTACATCTGCGTGCAGTTGGTGGCTACTGTTTGGCCACAGTTCTAGAGAATGAAAAGTCATAAAGGAGTTGGGAAGGAATCAGGCAGCTCCCAGATTCACTTTGTATCTGAGATCACAAGGGAGACGCTCCGCACAGAGCTGAGACACGGTGGCTCCCTGCTCTCTGAAGTGTGCTGCGCCACTGTGCGGAGGAAAGAGAAAAACGGGCTCTGTGGGCACATCCAGAGGCAGGAAGCTTCCATGGTGGCTCCTGCAAGAGCCCTAAGGTCTCAAGAACCCTCTTTGCAATCTGTCTGTCGCGTCAGATGCTCAATGAAGTCAAAGCCAGCACAGCACCAGGCCCAGGAACACCAAAACTCCAGACAGGAGGCAAGAGCAGGAAAGAAAGCAGCTCTGACAGCTCCTCATCTGGTGGGCAGAGCTGAGGGACTCAGTACCTGGAGCACGGAGCACCCTGCAAGGTAACAGACTCACGCCTGCTAAAAACAAACTTCTGATGAGGGAGCTATGGCAGTGCTCGCCTGCAGACCTTTAATCTCAGCGCTGGAGAGACAGAGGTAGGCAACCTCCGTGAGTTCCAGACCAGCCAGAGTGGCACAATGAGACCCTGTCAGAAAACCAAAACAACACGGGAACAAGAACAAAACTCCAGGCTGTCTCAACACGATGAGGCAGCTGACCAGTCACATGTCACCTAGCTTCTCCAGTGTCCCGTTTCCTTCTAGGGACTCCTCACTCTAACAGCAATAACCAAAACGCCATGCCGAGTCCACAGTGGAGCTGTTTCACCTCCACAGTCCTAACCCCGTGATCCTTGACCCTCACCTCTCTGCAGCTTCCAATGCTGGGCAGTAAACAAAACAAACTACAGGTTTTCAAGCCCCTCAGGGAAGGAAAAAGGTTTTTGTAAAATACAAGTAACAATATAAATCCCTGAATCTACAGATTGAATTGAAATTTGGTAAAATTCCAAAGGGCTCTCACTCGTATTCCTGCAATGTTTGTGCCCCTCCCAATGCCAGGCATCTGTCTATGTGGCAAACGGAAATTAAAGGAGCCTGCAGCAATAAACAAAGTGTCACGACCTCTATGACAAGTGGGCATCAGAAGGTGGCGATAAAATCCGAGGGCAGTAATGCAAAGGGACGAAGCTGTGTCTTCTTTAATGGACATGGACGCGGGCATTTTTGAAGACGAGAAGCAGAGTGATGCTTCTGAGAATCTATGGACAACGAAGAGGATCCGGCCCCCATCATCTGACGGCCAGAGTGCACTCCACAAGCAAGTGCAGCAAGCAGACTCTGACCCCAGTGCCTGGTAAAGGCCCTTGCTCTCACATCTGGGCAGATGCTGTAAACATCTGTAATGCAAAGAGCTGTAATCATCAGCCATGTGAGTCAAAGGGGGAAGCATGCTGGATAGGAAGGTCATCACAGCAAAGCCCTGTCCTGATGACAGAGATAGCCTTCTGTTGTCCTTAAAGGTGTCCCCTAGAAGCTAAGATCAGCCCCAGAATGTGGCCAGCAGGAAAGGACAAACATCTGTCCTATGCTGCTAAAAGCTGGCTCCTTCCAGGAGTGCATCCTATAGTGAGTGAGATGGCAGCCATTGCTTTCAGGCTGCTAAATTAGTGGTTCTTTATCACACACCAAAAGAACATACCCGCATGTAAGCTACAGGGGAAACAATATTTGAAAAGAAGCCAGGGTTGTCAACATTAAATGAAGACAGTCAATGCCAAAGAAAAATGCATTTTTAAAATGGCTAAATTGGTAAATTTTTTTTTTTTTTTTGGTAAAATATGTCTTACCAAAGTAAGAAGTCATTTTCAAAAAGAAGTTATTAAGCATGCACATAAAAGTGTGCAAAAGAAAAGGTCCAGTTCTTTTTGCCAGTTCAGTCCCTCATTCCAAGGAAGACACTGAGGGTCGCAAAGGTTTACACAACTGGTGGATAACAGGGAGAGCGGTCTTAGCAAATGCAAACGATGTTACAGACGTGTAAAAATCAGACACCCTCAGGCTGGAGAGATGGCTAGGCCATTAAAGGCTCGGCTCACAAGACATCCTCTGGACTGATCCACAGCAGAAAATGCAATGCCAGGGCTGAGCTATGGGCGACAAAACTCTTGTTTGATTACTTTTGAACTCTCCAGGTCCAGATGATGACACTGGGCCATCTGTGCCTGCCACTGCCTAATGGCTATGATCCTGATGCTACAAGTTAACAGGTATACCATGGCTCACACACTGGGCCTTTGCAGGACAGAGTAGGAAGACACTTGACTCATTAAGGCTCATTCATTTATTTATTGTGAGCTGGCAGTCCCTGACTGGCATGTGTGCATGTGGCCTTCCTGACGAGCATTTGACCAACACTAGTAGAAATATGACAGCATCCAGAGTCAGCTGCAGAAAGCCAGTAGATAATCACAAGACACACACCCAACATCTCTACAGGATGTGGCATTATTATTCAAAACTTTGCAAACAGCCCTGTCAAATTCATCACATTCATTTTCTTGCTAGGGAATATTATAACAGTGCCCTCCAGTGTTTCATAAAAAGCTACCTGAAATAATCCCTCATAGTCTGAAACAGATAATTACATCTAGAAAACTGACATTTTAATTAAACTTGCCTTCCTTGAAATTCACCAGTAGTCTTGGGTTACACAAATCACAAAGGATTTGAGTAAGTACAAGCTTTCTACCAGGAGCTTCTGAATGCCTCACTCCCATTTTCAGACACGTAGTAAGGTATTTAAAAGAAAACTAAGTCAGAATGAGGAATGTTAAGTAATCACTTTTCAGTTTAATACTGCATTGTTGAGAAAAAAAAAATTAACTTGTAGGCATTCACATATAAGAACAAAATTAGTCAATGATTGCAATGGCCAAGTCTGTACTAAAATAGAAAATGAGATCGTCATTACCTAGGAAATATGGAATATGAGGACTAAAAAGAAGTCTACAGTGACTTCAAATTATTCTTAAGACCAAGAAAAGATGAAAGAAAGGGAAAGAAGGAAAAAGGGGAGGGGTGACAGTTGTGGAGGACCAGAGTGACAGTTGTGGAGGACCAGACAGGAGGACCAAAACACAGCCGAGAAGAAATAAAGACGGTGGGGGGTGGCGGGGGGGGGGACAGCCACGTTACACAAGTTGACTATAATGAATGCAACTAGTAGACTCCGCCTGCTGTTGCAAAAGCCAAATGAAACTAGGCAGTGGTGGCACACAGCTTTAATCCCAGCACTTGGGAGGCAGAGGAAGGTGGATCTCAGTGAGTTCGAAGCCAGCCTGGTCTACCAAGCAAGTTCTAGGACAGCCAGGGATGTGACACAGAGAAACCCTGTCTTGAAAATCAAAAACAAAAACAACAGCAAAAGCCAAATGACCCCCAAAAATTCACATCTTTGAACACTTGGGCCTCAGTTGATGGAACTGTTTGGGAAGGATTGGAAGGTGTGTCACTGGGGACAGGCTTATGGTTTCAAAAATCTGGTGCCACTCCAGTGTGCTTTCTACTTCCTGTCTGTGTATGGGGATGTGAACTCTCAGCTCTGGTCAGCTGCTATGCTCCCTGCATGATTGTGATGGGCTCCCATCGCTCTGGAATGGCAAACCCCAATAAATCCTTCCTTCTATGAGCTGTCTTGGTCATTGTTGTTTCACCACAGAAACAGAAACGTAACTACAAAGATAATGCAAGGCCAACTGGAGGAGATAATTTTTTAAAAGAATAAAAACATGAGTGAATAAATATATTTAAATGGCAATTAGTATCTATATGACATTTAGAAGCTTTGTCAATATTAGAACTATTAGGAGTATGTTTCTATCCATCAGTTATCGTCCTGGGGGAATACAATCCAGCGTTACTACGGGAGATTTGAAGACCATGCACACGACCAGACTTCCAGAAGCCTGTAAGATGGAAACCAGGTAAATCCCAAAGGCACGGGCAGAGAGGGCTGGAGACATGCATCATGAGGGAAGAAATGAGACAGATCTTGGAAAGTAAAATCACAAAGTAAGAAACTCAGACTGCTGGGAATGGAGAGTAGAAAATAGAGAGAGTGTCCATGTGGAAGACAGGAAGACGTCCACACCCTGACCAGGTCTACAGCTGCCAAGAGCAGCTGATAGAAAGAAGGCAGGAGGGCCCTTTCTGAGCAGCACTTAGGATCAAGGATGCCAATTCTATACATAGTAATCAAAGGTCAACAGGTCACACTTACGACATCATGGAACTGGGAGCACCAGGGCAGAATTGGGAGACTTTCTAGTCACCTTGAAGCAAGGTCACTAAGAACCACTCATGCTACGGGTGAAAACAGGACGTCTAGAATCCTGTAATCTAGAGCAAATCTACCAACTGCTCCAGCATGCTTCTGTCTATTCCTTTCCAATCTCCTTTAATTTATTTTTGTTATGGTTCTCTACTTTTTTATGGGAGATGTCATTCTGTAAATATGTTTCTCTTATTGGTTAATGAATAAAGCACTGTTGGCCAATAGGAAAGCAAGATAGGTGGGACTGGGAGACAAGGAGGAGAGAGGAAGTAGTAAGGAGGAGATTCATCATGGACGACAGAGAGAGTAGAAAGCCAGCCCCTCTCTCCGGTGGAAGACCATGTGGAAGTACTTAGATAAATAGAAATGGGTTAATAATTAAGACAGAGTTAGCCAATAAGAAACTAGTAACTGGCCAACAGCATTATATCAAATGCAGTGTCTCAGTGTGTTTTTTGGGGCTGGCGCAGAACGGGGTCCAGGCCTGTGGAAAAACTACTCCTAACAACTTTTTTTATTTTTGAGATTACAATATAATTGCATCATTTCTTCCTTTTCTTTCCTTCCTATGTACCCATCCTTGATCTTTCGAATTCATGGGCCTTTTTATTTCACTAAGTGTCGATATATGCACACTTAATGTTTACACTTAGGGAAACTATAAGTTTATATTTGGGAAAACTATATAAACACATAAACAAATATAAACTTCTCAGTCTATATAATGTTGCTTGTTGTATGTTTTCAGGACTAAACATTTGGAAAGAACCTACAACCACCAATGTACTAAATCAGCATGATCCCTCACTACGTTCTAATGTTCTAACGTCCTAAACACCCATAGCCTTATATCCACAGTAACTTCTCTTTGCAATGTAGGGAACCATCTATAGGAGACCACAGCCAATCAAAATGCAGGGCTGTGCAGCCAGACACATCTACAAAGCGCTCCCTCACCTAAGGCTTAGGGAACATTACAGAAGAGAGACACAAAGATGACTAGAGTCAGAGGATCAGGGGATTTGTGAGATTGTGTGTCCTAGTGACATCAGAAGCTACACCCATGAAGTCCCACTGACATGACTGCTTAAACATGAGCTGAACAAAGTCAACAACAGGCATGACAACGTGGATCAGGACAGCACATTGTACTGGCACATGTGAGATCTCTCTCATTTTATTTAGCACTGGTTTTGCTTTGGGGATGCTTTACCACCCTGCTCCTCCTCAGAGCTCCCCCTTTGACACCTTGTACCTCATTGTCCACATTAACTTTCCTGCAATCACTTTATTCAACTCTGCCACCATACCCAAAGCCGCTAGGAAAGAAGAGTGCTTCTGCCGCCCAAAGGATTCGTAGCAAGGCCCTTGATCATCTATGCCCAAAGGATCCGTAGCAAGGCGCTCCATTGTCTGTCTATGCCTACAATTATCTAGAATCATTGTCTAAGCCTACAATTATTATCTAGAATCAAATAAGCTTACTCAAACGTTCCCCCAAACTTGAGTGCTTGTCACTGTGCCTCGTCAACTGTGGCCGTTACTTCAGGCAGGTCTCACGGGACTCATCTGGGACAAGTTGAAAATGCTGCTTCTTTCCCTCCCATTTATTTAATTACCTGAGTCAGATTTCATCTTCTCTGTAAGTACTTCTTCATTACTTCAGAGAGAGGAAAAAAATGTTCTCTGAAAATACACTTGCCTTAATGCAAATCATAAATCGAGCAATTTCTAGTACATGTATGCCTGATGGAAGGAAGCCACTGGTTGACCCGTTTCTGCTCTACAACCATTCAGCAACGCCCTGAGTGACTGCTCCAGAGCGCCACTCCCTCTGCCATCCTCTTCCTCCCCTCAAGCCCAGGTGATGTTCATGGCCACTTCCTCATCCCACACGCCTGAAATCTAAGCTGAGCTCTTAGACTGCCTATAGTGGAATATTAGTTTAAGAGGTGTTACACTGTTCACACTGTGGAACATCTGTTTAATGAGGCAAAGATGTGTTGCATTCCTTTAGGTTGCATTTCTTTAACTCTGTGATTGGTCTAATGAAGAGCCGCATGGCCAAGAGTGAGGCAGGAGAAAGGATAGGCAGGGCCGGCAGAGAGAGTAAATGGGAGGAGAAATCTGGGAAGAGAAGATGAGAAAGGAGAGGAGAGGACAGGGGGACTCCAGGGGTCAGCTGCCCGCTGCACAGCAAGCCATGGTGTAGGCAGTAAAGTCTACAGAAATAGAAAAAGGGAAAAGCCCAGAGGTATAAGGGTAGACAGGGGAATTTAAGTAAAGCTGATAGAAACAAGCCAAGATAAGGCCAGGTGGTCATGGCAAAGAATAAGCTTCGGTGTTTATTTGGGAATTGGGGGGCGCCCCCCACAATGAGTAAAAAGAGTCAAAGAGTAACAAACAAACTACATCTGTCCAGATCTGTGGTGTCTTCTCATTCCGTTCACTGACACTGTCAAAACGATACTTCACATCCAGCCTCAACCTTGGCTACATATTGGGAGCATGTGGAAAATGTAAAAACCTTCATATGATCAGGCCCCTCCTTACAAGTATGAAGAAAACATACTTGTGTGTAACAATAATTAATAAAGGGGGTGTGAATTTAAACGAGAAAAGGGAGGGTATACAAGAGGATTTGGACAGAGCAAAGAAAAAGAATGATGTGACTGTGATGTAGTCTCAAAAAAATATTAAAAAAATGGATTTTAAAGCCGCTGCCGGCCAACACGGAGCACTGCCGTGCTGTGTCACCTGCACTCCACACAGCAGCCGCAGACAAAGCACTAATACAATGCTGTTAATTGAGTAGTCAAGATTAAAGCTCTAGAAATGTCAAATTCCATCCTGAGAATGACTTCCTTTTGTGTCATTTTTAAGTGTTCCACACATTAACTGAAAAGTGATTCAAATAAAAGAGACATAAACGATAAAAAAATAAAAACCACTTAAGGACAACTTTAAGTCTCTGGAAGTCAGGTCCTGTGCTCCACGCTTTTAGAAGCTGGAAAGCAGGCGGCACTAATACGTAAACATTAAATAGTAAAAAGAACATTATCAAGACACACGATTAACAGCCATGTGAGAACAAGGAGCATAATGAAGTCTCTATTTACATATTTGTTCTTAAAACGCAGAACATTACAAAAGGCCTCTGTAAGCTGCCAGGACTGATGTGTGGGAAGAATTTTGAGTTCTTTGGGTCTCCGTTAAGCACACGGTTGGTTTGGAATGCATGTGCCTCCGCTCTGGCAAGTGGTGCAGCCACAACTGGCTTTTCCTAGTCTTCCTTCTTTACCACGCCCTTCTCTCTCCCCCACATAAGGCTTCCAGAGCTCGGAATAACTGCAGGCAGCACGCACAGGTTAAGTATAAAGCAGCCCTGCCACTCTTCACGTAGCTCGGGCTGAGAGTCACGACCTCTCCTCCATTAAAAAATAACATGTTCACACAGTTTCAGTTAAACAGAAACAAGGGAAAGCAGATGGAGGGCTCCTGAGTCAGACTGTGTCTTCTAATCAGATGCCTGTATTACCCTTACACCCATTTCCTCTTACCAGACGCAGAGAGAGTCGTTTTTTAAAAAGAAAGACACGCTTACTGAAATTTCGAACCAACTTCAGTCATGAGTGACACTTTTATAGTGTAAAAGTTTTCCAAATATATCCTAAAAGTTTACATTCTTACATTTTATAGTGGTAAAATCACAAAAACACCATTGCCGGAGACAAACACTA